>CM060428.1:14549605-16949605 GCA_030545235.1 Helianthus tuberosus | reverse complement strand
GAGCGTACGTACGTGTCAATAACCTACATGTGTACTAACTTAATTAGACACTAGATCTTATCGGACCTCGTACAAGTTGTTCATCTTGAATTCTTTATTATGTTATCGCTTATCATCATTGGAACAACTTCGTATTTTTAGATCGTTGGTAATTTACTCGCTCGATTGTTATATATATTGAATTCATAAGTGTATACATGTATTCTATGTGTATTGAATCATGTGTGAACGGGCTTCGCCCTTCACATGTCCTCGTGCCGCGCACGCATGTCATTGAGCGTTTGCTCATATCATTGGCCCGAGCCCATGTCATTGGGCCGAGCCCATGTTTTAATGTTATTTGGCCGAGCCCATGTCTTTTATGTCATTGGGCCGAGCCCATGTTTTCTTGTCATTGGGCACTGGCCCATGTACTTTAGTAATTTGGGCCCTAGCCCTTGTATTTTAGCAATTTGGGCCTACCCCAAATGTTTTGTCATTGGGCCTAGGCCCATGTACCTTCATGAGTCCATTTTTAATAGTCTTGCATTTTGTATTTTTCAACTTTCCGAATTTTGTTATCGGTAGTATATATATTAATTCGGTGTCTAAAAATATATATACATATTTCTTGTGTCAATGAAACGACCAAGTGTCATAGTAATCTTCTCGTGATGACGCTATGCCCCCTTTGTCATCAGTGACGATATATATTCTTTTATTTACCGAAATAAATTATGTATCTTACTTGTCGGCTTGAATTATACATTATTTCGTAAGAATATATTTTTGTGGACTCGTCCGTTGTCCGATTTGTTCACTCGTCCGTGTATCCGTTCAAGGATATGTTATAGATACGATCTATATATATCCATCTTTGTAGCATTTCTTTGGTATCTAGTGGACTTTGGTGTATATGTATACATGTGTTATTTTCTACTTGTTTTCTTTCAAGTGTCTTCATGATATGTATTTGTGTATTTTCACTTGTATATTGTATTTGGTGTTTTTGACATGTATTACTCTAATATTAATACATAAAAATAATATACAAGTATGATACACCAAAGAGTACTTTTAAATATATATTTTTTTACCAAAAATTGTATTCGCACATGTTTATATTTTTCATCCATTTATACTTGTAAAAATATATATATGAGTTTATAAAATTTCGTGGATGATTAGAGCTTTACCCCTTTGTATCAAGACTTCCTTAATGAAGATTAAGACCACTAATCACGTTTAACATTGTTAATCACCCATTAATCCCCTCTTTAATCGCGATTAGATTTTTAGAAAAATTCGCCATAGTTTCCCCTAAAACTATGACGTTTCCCACGTTATAAAAACGCGTTTAAACCACAATCAAGTTTCCAAATCATCCTTAATTCATCAAACTTACACTTTTCATTATCTAACCTCAACACTTCATGAGCTTGTATATATACACTTTTCCATGTAGCAAAAATTTAGACTTTTTAATATGAACTTTTATAACAATTATTTTGTATAACTCATCCTAAAAAAACAAGTTTACTAATCTTCTAAAATTAGGTTTTAAGTTCATTTAAACCCTTATTTCTCCAAGTATTCCAAAAATTATATACATGGCTCATGAACATGAAGATGACGATCTTTTATGATTTAAACATATCCATGTTTAAATCATATTTTTAAGTTCAACATAACAATATTATCATGTTTATAAATTACTACATCATATAAGCATTAAGATCATCACAATATCATGTTTCATACAACTAGTCTTAATATAATCAACATAAATAACAAGATTACACTAACTAGTTGCACTAATCTACACAAATCAACACATAATATGGTTATATTTAGTGTTTATTAGCTTTGAGATTAGGGTTTTTGGTTTGATTTTTATTAATCTTTAAGATGATCAACTTGTACTTTCAAAATCTATACATAATAATGAACTTAAATGGGGTGTTTAGGTGTCTTACAACTTTGCACAAGCCAAATAAGAAAAATAATAAGAAGGTTAAGCTCCAAGAAAGCTCCTAATGATGATCCATGCTTAAACCTTGCATTAATGACCTTAAAGTGCCATAAAGTTGGGTAATTTATGGTGTTTAATGGTGATTTATGGTGGGATTAAAGGGGGGGGTGCTTGGAGTCGTAGGTATGGAGGCTTTTTTTTTTGAACGGTAACTTTCATTAACAACAGAACCCCAACCTGCCACAAACCGGCAGGCTAGAAAACAACAAGACTACATATTCACAAATTTACACCAATCGTCCCACGAAACATCCTTATGACTCGATCTATTAACGAACCAAAGAAAACTAACGGCTTTGACTTGACTAAAGATGTTTTCTACTCTAACCGCCAAGTTTGAGAACCTCTTTTCATTCCTAGCCTTCCATAAACTCCAACAAGCTATGATAATAATACCTTTGATCGCCTCTTTAGCTCGACCCGCTTCCCCGAGTGATTATGCCACTCCAAGAGGTCTCTAAAAGAGAATACCAAAAAGATAGGAGTGTTACACCAGGTCCTAATTAACGACCAAAGTCTGACCGCGAACGAGCAAGAAGTAAAAATGTGATCGACCGTCTCGTCTCCATAGTGGCAAAGCGTACACGACGAGTCCTCAATCAGGATGTTCCTATTCCGGAGCGCCATCACTGTAGGAATTTTGCCCATCTCCGCTCTCCACGCAAAGATATTGCATTTTAATGGAACACACTTACATCATTGCATAACAAATCTATTACTGGCATCCATAGAAAAATTCAGCAACTTCCTAACGTTCGACACCGAAAACTCACCTTTCGGGTTAGTATTCCAGCACCATTTATTCTCTCCAATATGGAAGACAGCCCCTTGAATCAAGATGACCAACTGATGCAGTTCAGCAAGTTCAGAATCGGATGACGGGGACCGTTTCCAATCCCACAAACATTGCCGGCCAGGTTCATTCATATTGATTCGGTCACTAACTGAGCACTTTTTCTTGTTATCAATAGCGAACAAAGCAGGGAAAACAAAACGTAAGGGATTATCCGTCAGCCAAACATCCAGCCAAAATGATATCGCCTCCCCGTTACCAACTTTACCTTTAATACAGTTCCGAAGCGGTAGCCCGTTAATCTTTGTTTTAACAAAAAGTCTCGCAATATTACACCAAACTCCACCGATGGACGACTTAAACGGAATACACTCCCACGATGACCTGCTTGAATGATCGACTCCACCACTTTTCTCCAAAGGTTCAACGGTTCGGACTTGAATTTTCCATCCCCATTTAGACAATAACGCAATATTAGTATCCCCGAGTTTACTAATGCCGAGGCCCCCTTGACTCTTCCTCGACGCCACCCGATCCCAACCTACCCAATGCATCTTCTTGTCATTGCTCGTACCGCCCCATAGAAACTTCTTGATAATACTTTCCAAGTCGTGAATAACTTTTTTCGGAGCCTTATATAGAGAAAAATAGTAACTTGGCAAGCTTTCTAGCACAGATTTAATGACCGTAACCCTGCCTCCAATGGATAATAAATTGGACTTCCAGGTGGCAAGACGTTTCTCGAACACATCGAACACCGGTTTCCAATTATTGATGCGGTTCATGTTCGCACCTACTACCAAGCCCAAATAGGTGAACGGGAGAGCTTCAGGTTTACAACCCACAACCCCAGCCATAGCTTCAATTTCCGACCCCGAGACTCCAATACCAAACAAGTTAGACTTAGCAATACTTATTTTGAGCCCAGAACAAATGTGAAAACAACGCAGAATTCTGACCACTTTAAGGACTTCATCTATAGACCAATCTCCAAGAATAATAGCGTCATCCGCAAAGAACAAATGGGATAACACAGGACCGTCCTTAGGCAACCAGATACCTTTGAAAACCCCTGCTCTTCTCTCCGTTGCAATCATACAGGATAGAGCCTCCATGACCACAAGAAAAAGAAAGGGAGACAGAGGGTCTCCTTGCCTCATACCTTTAGCACATTTAAATTCGAACGTAGGTGAACCGTTCACTAAGACAGAAGATCGAGCGGACTTCAGAATCCCTAATACCCAACAGCACCACCTAGGAGGAAATCCCATTTGATTCAACACCGAGATCACAAAGTTCCAATTGACGTTGTCATATGCTTTCTCAAAGTCAATCTTCATGACAAACGCCTTCGATTTTTCTTTCTTAAGCCAAGAAATCACCTCATTGACAATAAGAGGCCCATCAAGAATGAATTTTCCTTCCAGAAACGCCGATTGGTTTTCAGAGATAACCTCCTCCAAGACCGTTCTCATCCTGTTGGCCAGCACTTTAGATATGACTTTGCTGATAATACCAACCTAGTTAATAGGTCTAAAATTACCCAATGAAACCGGGTCCTTGATTTTAGGAACTAGACAAATGAACGAGGAGCTACACCCGCAATTAATATTCCCATCTTCATAAAACTTACTGAAGATATTGAAGAAGTCCTCTTCGAATAAATGCCAAAATTTCTTGAGAAATTTGAAATTAATACCGTCCGGACCAGGAGCACGTTCGTCGCCACAACCAAACACCGCATGCTTAATTTCATCTTTGCTGAACGGAACCACAAGACTGTCCTTCTTTAATTGGGTCAGGGTTTTAAACTCCTCACTGCAAAACGAAGGTCTAATCACCACATCTTCAACAAACCTGTTACGAAAAAAAGAAAGGACCTCTTTTTTAACAAGTGTCGGTTTCGTGCACCATTCCCCATTAATCATCAAACCCGGGATAAAGTTGGAAGCTTTCCTTTTGTTTATAAGAGCATGGAAAAACTTAGAGTTCTCATCCCCGTCAACGGCCCACCTCACTCTAGAGCGTTGTCTAAGATCTGCGTTTTTTCTATCACTGATATCCTTCACCAACTTTTTGCTTTCACATAAAACCCAGTCTTCCTCTTCCGATAGCTCCCTAATCTCAAGAGCTTCTTCCAATTTCTCTAAATCCGAACGGGCTTGAATCTCCTCTTCCCTTTCATTAGCTAAAAATGCCTCTCTCCATTTTTTCAAACATTGGCGAACACGAGCAAATTTCTTCACTAAGTAAATGTCCGGAGGGTCAGAAGGGTCCCCCCCGTCCATCGCCTCCAAAACAGCAGCCTCAAAACCTGGCCGCCCGATCCATGAGCTGAAAATGCGAAACGGCCGCGACCCAAAATTCGAATCCACCACCTGAAGTGTCAACGGGCAATGATCGGATAAGGAGCACGGATGAGCCCGAAGGCAAGCACTAGGCCATTTGTTAAAAAAATTAGCGCAGACCAACACCCTGTCAATTTTACTCAATTTGCTACCGTTCGCTCTTGAACATGTGAATCTACGGCCCTGCATGTTATATTCCAAAAGACCGCAATTGAAAATAAAGTCATTAAAATTGCGAGCACACACCGGATTGACACTAGAGTTTTTCCTTTCTTCCACATAACGGACAGCATTGAAATCCCCCATCAGCAAACAAAGGCCCTCCGACGAGGTGATGATACTGGTCAAAGACTCCCAAAGTCTGAGTTTAGCGGCGGTGCTTTGAGGAGCATATATATTGAAGATATTTAAACACTCACCGCTACCCACGAGCCTCCCTTTAAGAAGGAGAAAGTTCCTATCTTTCACTGAGCTCACTTCTTTAAAAACTTTAGGATCCCACATACAAACAAGACCACCCGAGGACCCAGTAGCATCGACAGACTCCAATTCGAAATTACCGTTGCCCCAAAATCCAGACATTAAGCTCCCCGTAATACCAGACACCATAGTCTCCTGCAGAGCTATGAAACTAATCCCAGATCTACACTTGAGGTCTCTAACCCAGCTAGCTTCCCCCCCCCCCCCCCCCTTTCACACCTCTGACATTGAAAGAGAAAACATTCATTGAGTCTTGAAGGAAGTTGTGAAAAAGATGAGAATGAATAAATGATGGAAGGTGCATTAATGTTATAATTTCCAATCTTTTCAAATCATAGAGTCTTTACTACCATGCTTTCCATCCATTATACCATACATGTAATCTAAATTTTTCAACCAAAAATCTAGTGGGTGGGACCCACTTTGACCAATCTCATAAATAGGGGGGGTAAAGTGTAACTTTTTTATAAAAAGTGTTAAAAATCTAGATATTTTGGTGATTAAATTAAAGTATGGTGTTTAGGGGTTTAAGTACACCATTAAAGGGGTTATTAGGGATTTGGAACCAAAATTATTATTAACTAGTTCATTAAACTAGTCAAAATCTTGTTTTGGTACTTAAATTGCTTTTCTTTTCGTCGTCGGCTCGTTTACGACGCTTTTATGTCGTACCGACAAGTAATTCCGCGAGCTGTTATTCCGCATCCGAATATGCATGAAGTGATTCCGAGTTCCAAATTGAGCTTAACTAGTTCACCAGTTCCTTCGTTTGGTTGTTATTGTGGCGGAAATATCGCTTGCTAGTTCGTCAGTTTGCTAACGAACTAGTTTAATGCATAGCGATGTAATCCTGGAAGTTTGTGATTTTGGGCATCCCGTTGATATCCTTAAAATGTTTTAGCGTGTTTTTCATCAATTGACATAATTTCGGAGTCCCGGAAATGCTATAATACGGATTCGGACGCGTTAAAAATGTTATATTTTAGCCGAAACGGACATTTTAGTAATAAGGGCGTCATACCAGAAAGTCTTGTATTTTTGCAAGATATGTTTTCGTAATAGTGTTTTCTTATAAAAATGGACTCAGTTATGTTATCTGTGTGTCGTTTTTCATAGTTTGATCTGTTTTCACGGTTTTGCTGGCATGAATAGTGTAACCGTGAATAATGCGCGCAACACTTTCTACCAACACTTTTAGGACATTGTTTGCTTGGTTTCGCAATACGACGAAAACCAACATATGTTTTAGCATTGTTTTTCTTGTCCTAACACTTGTTATCTTATCTGGTTTACGACACAGTTACGTAATTAAATTACGCTAAATGCATGATATTAAGTAAGTAAAATAGTGATTAGTTTGTACAGAATTACCGGTTATTTGCCAGTTGTCACATCATATTGTTATACTTTTCAAAAAAAAAATTGAAAACACTGTTACGTATTACACAATGGACATGCCGTAAAACACAATGGAAAGTAGACCAAAAACACAATCAATGACACCATGTAAAAGACACATTAGACAACAGACTAAAAAATGGACATAACGTATAACACAATTGGCATAAATATACCACAATGAGTATCAAACTAAAAATTGCAATGAAAAGCAAACTAAACACATTTGATTATAGCAGATGAAAGACACAATTGATAACAACAGATAAAGACACAATGGACAACAGACTAAAACACAATGAACAACAGACTAAAACACAACGAGCAACAGATTAAACACAATGACATGAACCTATAACACAATGTATAGAAAACCCATATATAATACCATCTTCATTATGTTACACATTGTGTTATAGATTCTGATAAAAACACAATGGATAGAATCCAAATCAACACTATGTTATAAGTTTTGATGATAACACAATGTATAGAAACCCTAGTGAAAACGTAATGACCAAAACCCAGCAGAAAGACATGATGAGCAGAACATTTAACACAATACAAAAAAAAAAAAAAAAACCCTTAGGGGCTGTTGGGTAGCCTCTGAATGGTCATTAAGAGACTACCTCTTAATGGAACCATTAAGAATTTTACCAATGAGAAGGTATAAGAATGTGACATGTGATGATTTACCATTCAGATGTTACCTCTTAACCATTCAGACTTGAGGTTACCTCTTATTAATTCAGATGTTTTAAACCATTAAGAGGTAGTATTTGAATGGTCATCAAGAGGCTACCAAACAGCCCCTTAGTTAAAATGAATTTTTTATTTTATTCTTATATGACAATATCGTACTTATATTAAAGATAAAAAAAAATGTTCATTATTATGGTGAAATTTTCTTTTAAAAAGAATTTTGTATGAAAAAATTATAGACATTTTAAATTGATGGATGAATTGGCATGTGCTTTGATGTGAAGAGAGAAAGTTCATAAATGTAGGATATTCTTTATACCCTGTCATTATATTCTTTTCTCTAAAACTAATTTTAACCCTTAAAATCCAAAATGAATGAACCATAATTCTTATCATTCTTACTTATTTCACCCTTTCTACTTGATCTAATCCATGATTTTAATATGCGCACATGTAAACATGTTTAGTAAAATTTAAATCTATTCCCCCTCGGTATTCGTAGGTCAACGAACCAAGACTAAAAGTTAGATTTACATACTACCAACTGTGGACAATCCTGTGTTCACCCTATACACTTTCTCCCTCTATAGTTACACAACGACATACTTGAATAATAAAGAAAATGTAAAATAGAGTAAAAGTTTATTTATTTATTTTTTATTTTTTTTGAATTCGAAAAAAAAAACTTGGAAAATCAAACTTACTGGTTACATGCATATTCACATGGCTTTTATGACTCGTTAGGTAAAAGTGTGATACACAAGTGAAAACATATGAAATAATCAGTGGCGGATCTAGGAATTTTTTTCAAGGGGTTCACTTTTTTAAATGTTCCAATATCATATGTCCTGATATATAAAAATACGGGTCGGTTCGACGGTTCGGGGCGGGTAAGATTCATACATAATAAAAATACGATACAATAGTGAAAAAACATCGTCACGATAAATTTAAAAACACGTAACATAAATAAGGTCTTTACGAATAAGAAAAACATACCTACAGTTATTCCCTTCAAGGTTTCACCTTTTGAAAATGTTGCATTACATTTTCTATCGGAATTTGTTGTAAGAACTCCCTTTCGATGTAGCAAATGCAAGAATCGTTCATCCATACATACTACCTAAATATCAAACAACAAATTTCAAAAGAATACAAATTTACATCACATTAAATGTTAAAATCAACGATTGAAATAACGACTTGCAAACTACATCAAATAGAATATAGATAACGACCTGCAAACTACATCAAATTGAATGTTAAAATCAAAGATTACCTAGAAACTAAATTGAATGTCTAAACAAACATGTCAATATACAATTTGAACATCAACTTTGTTTCACTTTTTAACATTTTTCTCGAATTTTCTAATTTACAATTTGAAGTATCTGTTTTCGTTTGATCTCAAGTTATTTCATTTGACTATTGAAACATCAAACTGCTTTACAAATATCAAACTATTTCCTTAAAGTCAAACTGCTTTACAAATATCAAACGATTTCCTTCATATCTTTCAGAACCACTTCATATATAAAAAATATATAGCATAATTCACCTATTCTTCCTCACAAGAATATAATATTTTGAACATAAACAGGCAAGAACATAAATTTACACCATAAATCACCTAATCTTCCTCACAAACTGATACAAGAGGGGGGGAACTAAAACACATGATAATCACAAACGTATACAAGTGGGAACTAAAACTCATACCTGGTTCTGTATGAAATCAATCGAGATGAGCAAGAAAGAGGAGAATTGTGGGCCAAGGCTGAAGAATGGTGCGTCCAGAGCCTGTAGCGTGTTTTCTGTTTGCGTTTGGTGGTTTCTGAAGAAAGGGAGGGGCACGGGCGAACTAAAGAACTAAACCCTAATCTAATTCGATTTTAAATTAAACAAAAAGGAAAAATGCGAGAAAAATGGAATAAAAAGGGGGTAAAGCAGACTCGAACAAGGGACTTCAGCTATAATAAACGCGCAATTTACCACTAGATCAGTCTACAAATTTGTTTATAAGGTTCCTCTATAAAATATTAAGGGGTTCCTTCAGAATTTTGTATATACCTTAACACTAAAAATTTCAAACCGAACGGGTTCCTGGGAACCCCCAAAATAAGCGTAGGTCCGCCCCTGGAAATAATACACATTATAATTAAGTTTTAATTATTGAACTCACAAATTGTTTTGCATTTTTCTTCGAATTTCTTGTCATTTATTCAGTGGCAGATCTAGAAAAAAAGTTAAGAGGTATTAGAAGTAGCCGATACATAAAACAAAGAAAAAAAAAATTACACTATACTTTGCCAAGAAAGTTGAGGGGTAGCGACCCCTCTTAATATGCTACATCTGCCACTACATTTCTTATAGGATTTGCTATAGCTAAATTGACTCCTTGTGTTTTTTTAGTTAAATCATATTTTTTTTGTGTTAAAATTGCTAGAAGTTATTTAGGAAATAATTATTGTTATGTTGAGCTCAAATAATTTTAAAGGAAAATTCTGTAATTATAAGATCAGGGTTGAGACTGATATACAACCATGCATCTAATATTTTATAATTTCCAAGAAAATCAACTCTACCATTTCTTGTTGCTTACATGTTCTGCACTGTCACACGCATCTTTTATTAACACTCGATCAATCTCGGTATTTGACTTTGATTTTTCCTTCATTAGACTTTTCACTTGTATATCTGTATAATTATATATATATATATATATATATATATATATATATATATATATATATATATATATATATATATATATATATATATATATAGGGTAAGGTTATTGTAAAAAAGACCAAAAGTGTGAGAAAGTTAAGAAAGAATCTCAGCCATTAGATCTAAATTAATTGAAAATGGTAAACAAGTAATTTTATCATTAATTCAATTAATTAAAAACTTCCTATAACCGCCACCTTAATTATAGGAAGTATATAACACCATTCAGCAAGTATATAACACCATTCAGCATTCAGCAAGTATATAACATCATTCAGTAAGTATATAACACCATTCAGTAAGTATATAACACCATTCAGTAAGTATACATTGGCGGACCCAAGCTTTGGCTTGGGTAGGCGGGCGCCCCCCTTGAAAAAAAAAATTAGTGTATTTTTGAGGTAAAAATTCCGACTGCACCCCTTGAAAATTTGGTTGAACCCTTCGTTCGCACCCCCAGAAAATAATTTATGGGGCCGCCACTGTAAGTATATAAACCATTCAGCAAGTATATAACACCATTCAGCAAGTATATAACACCATTCATTGACTAAACATCTGATCGAAACATATTTTTTTCTCTATATAAGTATTGCAATATGGTACTCATATTAAAGATAAAAAAACGCTTGTTATTATGGTGTAATTTTTTTTTAAAAAAGTTACGTATAAAAAGTTATTGACGTTTAAAAAAGACGGGGGGAAGTTACATGTGCCTTACCTAATTTCTAATGGGTTTAAAAGACTATATTGCCCTAGATATTTCAAATCAGTCCAAATTAATGAAAATATTTTACAATTTGGTCCCTATTGATCTCAACCATTAGATCAAAAGATCTAATTGCTGAGATTCTTTCTTACCCTTCTCACACTTTAGGCATTTTTTACAGGATCGTCTACCTATATATATATATATAGGTAAAGAGTACTGTACAAATGCCCTTATCGTACATTACGTACGCGCCAATCTCAGCCGTCGGATCTTTTATCGCGCATTGAATTCGCATGTTGTTTTTTTGTAACAATTTCGCATGTGATAATTTTTGATGAAATCGCATGTTTTTTGTAACAATTTCGCATGTGATAATTTTGATGAAATAGCATGTTGTTTTTTTGTAACAATTTCGCATGTGGTAATTTTGATGAAATCGCATGTTAAAAAAACAACATGCGAAATTGTAATAAAAAAACAACATGCGATTTCAATGCCGGAAGATGATCTGACGGCTGAGATTGTACCGTACGTAATGTACGATAAGCGCATTTGTATGATAACCGGCCTCTATATATATATATATATATATACACATCCGTCCGCGAGAACTTTCAAAAAAATTTAGGCCTCGGGCAACAAAAAAAATTGGGCCCAAAATTGTGGTTAGGAAGAAATGACTTAAAAAAAATCTTTATGATTGAGCCAAGACTTAAACTTGAAACATTTACATTATTATATTAAGATGGGTTTTCCACTCCACCAACAATACTTTTTTACATAATAAATGAACGTATATATTAAATATATACTTTAGTATATATAAAAGCTTACAAAAACTTTTCGGGTCCTCTGAAAATTTAGGCCTCAAGCGACAGCACGGGTTGGCCGTTCCAAGAGCCGGCCCTATATATATAGACACACATACATATGTTATTGATGTCAAACCCTTCACCTACAATGGAGATGGGGAGATCAAATCTTGATTCAGAACGGGAGTTTCCTCAAGATTTCAGATGCCCCATATCCATGGAGCTCATGAAAGAACCAGTTATCATCTCTACGGGTGTCACCTACGAACGAAAAAACATCGAAAAATGGTTCTTTAGCTACAAGAAGAAGACTTGTCCAGCCACAATGCAAAACATAGAAAATTTCGGTGTTACCCCTAACCATACCCTCAAGAGACTCATTCTTGTATGGCAAAATAGTCATTCACCATCACCATCACCATCACCATCTTCATCTTCTTCTTCATCACCTTTGCCATCGTATAAGCGCGATGAAATGGTGTCATTGCTCAAGACCCTCGGCTCGAGTCCCTTTAAGGTAAACTCTCTAAAGAAACTTAGAGAAATTATTGAGTTAGGAGATGAGATGAAGCTTGATTTCATTATATTAGGAGGGTTAGATGTGCTTTTTCAGTTAATTGTTCAAATATTATCCGATTGTTCGGATTTCATGGTGTTTAGAGCCTGCGAGGAAGCGTTGGGTGTTCTTCAACATCTCCCTATATCCGAAGGAGACTACGGTATTAATGTACTTGAGGTATTGTCGAAGCCTGAATGCATGAAATCAATGTCAATTATTCTTCAAAGAGGAAGTAAGGATGCTAGGGTTTATACAATAACAATACTAAAAAAACTAACACAAGCCGATTTCAATTGGAACGTTGTTGTTAATGAAGAAGGGATCGGTATGTTCAAATCAATGTTGGAGCTTGCATCAGATGAGATTTCAATGAAGGCAAGTTCATCTGCTTTACAAGTCTTGATAAAGATCTTAGACTCGTCGAAGAAAAGCCGGTCAAGGGCCATAGAGGCCGGAGCAATGTGTACCCTAATTGAGCTACTACCCGACTCGAATAGATCCAAGTGTGAGAAGATACTGCAAATAATCAAATTATTGTGTGAATGTGCGGATGGAAGGGTGGCATTTATTGAACACCGTCTAGGGATTGGTGCAGTATCGAAGATATTGTTTAATGTATCTGAGTTGGCTTCAAAGATTTGCGTGAAGATTTTCTCGTTAATATGTTGTTTCCATCCAACGGAAAAGGTTTTGGAGGAGATGATGATGTACGGGGCGGTCAAGAAGCTCGTGGTGTTGTTGCATATGAGTGGACCGTCGTCGATTAAGAACAAAGTGTTGGATATGTTCAAGAAGCATGGTAATTCATGGAGTCGATACCCATGTTTTCCTAGCGAGTTGAAGGAATACCTATGTATACATTGTCGTCATTAAGAAGGGAGATAATCACGTTTGATCATAAGTATAGCCCTTGTTTATTAATTGACACAAAGCATAACGAGTGTATGTATGTTCAAAAAATATATGAAAAATTAGAATATACAAAACATTATTTGCCATTTGTTCATGTTGGTTTGAACTTTGAAACCATCTTGAGTATTGTAATGTATAATTTTGTTCATAGAAGTTATATATGAATTAATGTATGATACAAATATATAAAATATATAAGGGTTTCTCTTCCCTTTTGTTGTTTTTATTTTATATGGTAGAATCTAGAAAAAAAATCTATGGGGATGTCGATAAATATAACTAAGTTATTAGAAAATCACTATAAAAAACAAGTTAAAACGGCCACAAATACTATGATCGATCAATGTCCGCGGTCATTTAAAACGTGGAGACAAATGACTTCAGTGATACCGTTTGCTTGCTCCTTTTAGCTGCTGATTCTACAACCGAACATACTAAATGGTGACTTAATTACGCCGGATAAATATGAGTTTAACCTGTTAATTGTTTGATAAATAAACAACTTATGATTACCTCTATCAAGTGGCGGAACCAGAACGTTTTAGTCAGAGGGTCATCAAAAGTTTATTTTCTTTACAGGTTACAATTAGAGGGTCCATCTTATGTTTATTTTTTTAAAAACTCAAATTTTATATAGAAAAATTCAATAAAATTCTGGAGATCGAAGGGTTAGCGAACCCTCTTGACCCCACTCTGGTTCCGCCCCTGCCTCTATGATGGAGTAGTTATGTTTCCGACAGTGGATGTGATAATGAATAGAAGATATGATATTTTTGTTTTATTATGCTTTCTTAGATCTTAGATAAAGAAAACATTGAAGCAGAGGTTCTTAAAAGCAGCATATGGGGTGTATATTATTTTCACATGAAGTGCATGGAGAGTTATTATTCTGAGGAGAGTAGTTGGGTTGCGACCCAAAATATGGTAGCAACTGACTGGGACCGATCCAGCTCCACCGACCTTAACCAATAACCAATAGGGGTGGGAGAGTTGACCAAACCAAATTAAATACTTCGTGTTCAAACTTTGAGCGCACAACTTTTGATATTAAATTTTAGTGATGGTGAGACACAAAATTAAATATTCAAAATGTGACACTTAAATTATAAGGTTAATTATTATAGTATACAGCTGATCCATACTATAAGGTGTAATTTATTTATTATTATTATTTTTTTTATTATAAAGTTTGTATAGAAAAACCAGAGAATATCAACACTTACAGAATGGAGTGAAGTTATTTGCAAAATAATTGCTTAGGGTAGACAAGTAAAGTATGTTGTTTAAAGTTTTTTTTTGAATGACATTTTACACCTTATCTAACTCACCAACACCATTAGGCTATTCCTAATGGATTGTTGTTTAACGTTTTATTTTAAATATCAACATTTTATTATAATAATTATAAAGAAAACAAAAATGTCAAATAAGTACGACTCTTAATCCGACCTAGGAATGTCATGATAGGAGACATAGATGATCAGTTCTACCATATAATCCGGCCTTGACTGGAGTATGGAAAAATATCATTAAATTGGAGGCTAATTAAACTGGTTCTTAAAGGCAGAAAATTTAATAGCTATGTGAAGGGGTATGTGTGAAATGGAGAAAGTGTTAGGTTTTGGATCAATCACTGGCATGGGGATAAGCCGCTGATGTTTCGTTGGCCTAATTTGTTCTCGTTGGAATCTAATAAAGTTTGTAAGGTAACGAATAGAGTTAATAGGCATGGCAGTGTGGTCGAGTGGGATGGAATTGGTCGAGACCTCCGAAGTCTACGCTCGGGATTGGGGAGTGGCTAGATTGCGTCACGTCGATGTGTAATGTGTCGCTTCCGACTCAGCTAGATTGTTGGTCGTGGTCCGCGGATGATAAGGGTTGCTTCTCAACGACCTCTGTCAAAAATCTTTTGGTTGAAAGTGTCAGCAAACCTAACGTGTTTGTTTTAGATAAGTGTAGTTGGGTTCCTGCTAAATGCTTCTTCTTGGCTTGGAGGGCTGAATTAAATAAGATCCCAACGAGAGACGATTGATTAGAAGAAATATTGTGGTGGAAGACGACTCATGTCCTCTTTGCGGAGATGCTAAGGAGAGTGTGGATCATTTGTTTACAGCATGTGGGGTTTCCTTGAGAGTTTGGGGCGATTTATGCAAGTGGATCAACATGCCACCTTGGTTTGCTTTCACCTTCAGCGATGTTTTGCATTTTCACAAGGTGGGAGGCCTAAACAGTAAGCACAAGAGGTGGTTTATTGGTTGATTATCATTGTAGTTTGGGCTAATTGGAAGGCGAGAAATGCAAATATTTTTGCGGATGGTAGAGGGAAAAGCAAAGACATTGTGAGCGATATTAGGTCTTTGGGATTTTTATGGTTCAAATGTAGGTCGAAACATAAAATTATTGTTTGGAAAGAGTGATGTAAATACCCAATGTATATGTTGTAGTCCGGTTTGTGTTGGCCCTTCCTTTTGTTTGGGCGGCATGTTTTTTAATGAAGTTTACTTTTTCCAAAAAAAAAGTACAACTCTTAATACATTTGGTATATTTTTTAAAATATATTGTCAATTAACCAAGTAAACTCCGTAACAAAATAACTAATTTTATATTTATTAAGGGAGAAATAGATATATGGTGATAGCATCATACATTCATACAACAAAGATGTTCAACCTTAAATTTAATTTGTAATGTTGCTATCAAGACATATAACTTTCCCTTATAGGTGTAAACAAGTTGAAGCATTCTTAAGCCATTTTAGATCAACTCATTAAAAGTTTCAAATCTGAGCTTAAACAAGAATAAGCCTAAAAATAAGCCCGCTTAATAAACAAACATGAGCTTCACATACCAAGATTGGCTATGCCCGACGCTCGCGAGCCTATATTTTATACAAACATGATATCTTTTTTAATAAATGTAATAAGTATCTATACTACATAACAAATATTACTAAATGTATGATAATTAAATTAATAATAAACGAGTCAAAACCAATCTTACAAAATAATGATCACAAGGTGAGTCCGAGCTTAAATACTGAGAGCCCAAAACAAGATAAGTTCAATCTTTTTTATATCAAACAAACCGAACTCAAGTCTCACTAATTTACTATCATACATATAGTCAGGGCCGACGACTCTATAGGTATAAAAACTACGCAACAACCTAGTGCCTCCAAAGCCACCATATTAAATTAAGTCGGTGAAAGAAATTTTAGTATTGGATAGAAAGATAGGATTTTTAGCTCTTGAATCTGCTTAGCCATTTGAGCATATACCTTTTTATGAGCAACACTATCTTTTTGTTTCCCCTGATTTATATATATTTATATATATATATATATAGGGAGAAGATCATGCGAGAACCACCTCTTATTGCGAGAACCGAGAGAACCAATGTGAACACAACCAAAAATGCCTAAAAATAGCTAAAAATCACACAATTTTTTTTTAATATTTTTTATATAAAAATCGCTACTTTTCGAAGCCAAAAAAAAAATATTTGTTTTTTTTTTTTTTGCCACTAAAAGTAGCGATTTGAGCATAAAAAATATTAAAAAAAAATTAGATTTTTTTTTATTTTTTTAGATTTTTTTAGGTTTTTTGGAGGTTTAGTTTTTAGCATTTTAGCTTGGGTGGGGGGGGGGGGGGGGTTTAGGTTTTTTTTATGGAGGGGGGGGGGGGTTAGGTTTTTTTAGCTATTTTAGGTTGTGTTCACATTGGTTCTCGCGGTTCTCGCAATAAGGGTGGTTCTCGCATGATCTCCTCCCTATATATATATATATATATATAGAAACGGGTTCAGGAGAGAACAGTGAAAAGTGTGAGAACGGTGAGAACAGATCCTGGCCCAACACGTGGCAGGGGGCGCTAATTGTTATGCGGGGGTACGATTGTCTTTTTATACGTTCCCTCCTTATTTGCATTATAAATCTCTTTCAAATTAAAACTCCAAAGATTTATTGTTAACTGTTACTTCCTTTGCAAGCTTTCTCAGATCTATGGCGTTTAACGTGGATTCTGTTCGACAAAGTAAAATTCGTTGGCGTTTTCTATTTTTATTCCAGCAAATCATGCAACAGATATGGCGTTTTGTTCTTTTATCATTGTTTCATTGTTTTTTTTTATTAGTATTTTTATAATGTGTTGTATGATTTTCAATAGCGTTATTCAATTATGCAATTTAATCGCGTTTTAATTGGTATTTAAACAATTATTAAGAACTGACAATTGGAGTTTTCAATATTAATTTTAATTGTCGTTTACGTTCAAGATATTTCTTATGTTTTTACGATCATTGGCGTTTTACATCTATTTGATTAGTTTTGAATTTTATTTAGTAGTATTTGTGAACTTCAGTTATTACTATTTTGTTAATTTGTGTAAACATCAGTTTTGTTAATTATGGCGTTTTCATTATGATGTTATATTTTGTTAATTATTTATGTTGTTAAGTGTTCTTAATTATTCATCTCATGGCTTTTTTATCATGTCGTTTTTAAATTATGTGTTTATTATGTCTTGTTTATTATTCAATTAATGGCGTTTTAATATATAATGTTATTATGAGACATCACTGTTTTTTTTCTAATTTTTCTATTCCTCACTGTGTTTTCTCAGACGAAGTTTCTTCCTCGTGTCAAAGGCTTTGCCCCAAAAATGGATTACCATTTATCATTCCTGACGTCAGTGAAGAAATAAAGCCCACAATGGACATGGTATTCTCAAGCCTCCATGATTGTTATTCAATGTATGTTAAGTATGCCAATGAGTGTGGGTTTTCAGTCAGGAAAGGGACTACAAAGACTAACTCTAAAGGTGTCTTACATATTAAGTATTACTTGTGTACGAGATCTGGGTTATACAAGGACAAGAAGGTTGATACGTTGGACCCCAATAAAAAAGAGCGAGTAGTACGATCCAACTTTTCAAAGAGGACTGATTGTGGTGCACTGTTATGTGTACTTTTTGAGGCTGGATCATGGAAGGTGTATAAGTTTGTTGAGGAGCACAATCATGATCTTGTTGAATGTACCGATAAGCATTTTCTTCCAACTGAACGACACCTCACTCAGCTCCAGAAGCATGTTATACAGCATGTCTAGGCTGAATTTGGGTCCCGTCAAGGCGTTTAATGTTATGAAGACTTGGTTGGCGGTTTTGAAAACGTGGGTGCAAGTAAAGTTGAATTTAAGAACTATAAGAGACAAATTAACTTGTTTATAGGGGAATATGACACCGATATGGTTGTGAGACATTTGAATGAAAAAAAAAAACATTCCCAGCCTTATTTCTCATATGGTTACTTCACAGACGAAGATAATCATTTGAAGGGACTTTTTTGGTGTGACGATCAAGCCAAAAAAAAACATTCCCAGCCTTATTTCTCATATGATTTCGTTTGACGTCACGTATCGTTCCAACAAGTAATATTTTATAATTCAACTTCTGTTTTTTGCGTTTTATTAGTTTACATGCAATGGCGTTTTATTAGTTTACATGCAATGGCGTTTTATTATTGTTTCAGTTCTCATGGCGTTTTCATATGCAGATACTCTATGGTGTTTGTACCGTTCACTAGTATAGACAATCAACACTGCAGTGTTACATTTGGTGCAGCATTATTGGCGTCGGAAACTGCTGATACGTATATTTGGTTGTTGAGAGTTTTTCTAAAAGTTGTTGGTTCTCAATCATAAGTTGTTGTCACTGACCAAGATCCAGCAATGAAGAAGGCTATTTCTGTTGTATTTGTTGACACGAGGCATCGGTTATGCATGTGGCATGTGATGCATAAACTTTCTCTGAAGGTTGTTATGATTTTTTTACCATTGGCGTTTTATGATACACGGCGTTTTAAAATACATGGCGTTCTTTACCTTGTTAGTGTTTTTTTAGTTAAGTTTTGTCTTTGTGTTTTTTTATGCATGGCGTTTTCGTGTTATACATAGGTTGGTGTTAGGCTATGCAATTCCACCAATTTTAAAGAACGTATTTGTGGTGTTGTGTGGACGGATATTCTCACACCTGAAGAGTTTGAATCAGAATGGGAAGCGGTTATCGCAGAGTTCAATTTAGCAGATAATGACTGGCTATCTGATATTTTTGCACTTAGGGAATCTTGGATCCCTGCATACTATAGAATGGAGGAGATGTCTGGTCTTATGCGAACGACATCGAGGTCGGAGAGTGAGAATCATTTTTTTGGTCAAGTGTGCAATTCGAAAGCTACTCTTGTTGAGTTCATGACGCATTACGAGACTGCAATAGAAGCACAGCGTCACACACACCGGAAAAATGATCATGAATATCGATACAAAAGACCCCAGTTGAAGAGTAGTTACCAATTGTTGGAAGGGCAAGCTGTTGACATATACACAAAAAGTATTTTTTGTGACGTTCAAGCTGAGCTTATTGGAGTTGCGGATTGCATAAATCAATGTTACGAAGATCAGCCTGATGGGTTTGTTAAATTTACGTATATGACTTCCAACAGCCTCGTACATCCTTATTTGAGGTAAATAATGGCGTTTGGTTTTTATGGCGTTTTCTGTTAATGGCGTTTTATCATATGCAATGTGTTTTTTTTTTAGTTTTTTTAGACAAACATTCTATGCATGGCGTTATAGAGATATTGTTTTTGGCGTTTTTCAGGTAATGTTCCGTAAGTCTGATTGCACATGCAGTTGCTCATGCAGGCGTTTTGAACAGTTTGGTTTGCTATGTAGACATATATTCTATGTTTTGAGAATTATGGACATTAGGGAATTTCCAAAACAATGCATTCTGAAAAGATGGCGCAAAGAGACTTCCCCAAACTGCTCTCCTGAACACTCAATTAGTCGTGAATATATGACCGAGCTTGATCCTGATGTGCAAAGTATGATGCGAGATATTATTTTTTACAACGGAATATACTTTGAACTGTTTATCTGGTAATAAAGAGGATCTATCCTTATACAAGGATCATGTTCAATCTTATATGAAGAAGGTTCAAGATATGCAGATTGTTGCTCCTCCCGCTAGTACTATGGATAGATTTTCCGAGATAACCGGTCAATGTAAAAACAACAAGAATCCGATAAGAGTCCCTGTTGGGTATAAATCCAAAGGTTCTGGTTCTCGGAAGCTCCTAAAATCTAAACAGGAGATAGCAATCGACAAAAAGAAATCAAAGTCGAAACCCGGGGCCAAAGAAAGACAGTGTCAGAACTGCAAAGGCTATGGACACTACGCATCGACATGCAAACAGGCCGTAATTAAAAGAAGATCGAGAAGGTCTTCGAGAGCCAGTGAAGAGAAGTTTGGCATTTTGTATTTTTCATTCTTATAGAACACACACAAATGGTCTTTAAGATCCAGTGTAGAGTAGTTTGGCGTTTTGTATATTTCAATCTATAACAACCCTCCCGAATATTTTCTGACACCCTAATATATGTTAAAATACCCCTATATGTCTTAAAATACACCCCGTATGTGAAAACCGAGCCCAAAATACGTTATAACATTTAAAATAAATAAAAAACAAAGAAATTGTTTTTTTAGGCGGGCCGCGTAAACCCTTAGCCAACCCTTACGCGGGCCGCGAGCTAGTGAAACCTGGCGAAACCCTGGCCGCCACGTGTCCCAACACCCGGCAAACCTACCCCATGACCCGGACACCCTAAACCCTACCCGGGCTAGTACGCGGGCCGCGTAACCTTCGGGTTACACCTTACGCGGGCCGCGAGAGGACCAGAATCAGGTCCCTATATAAAGGAGGCCTCGGATCTTCAGACAATTCGCTCACTTTCTTTTCTCAATCACGAAAATCTGATAGTAAGGCATATTATACAGGTATTATAACCCCTAATTAGCGAGGTTCTGCTCCGTTGTAAGTATTATAACCCCAGTTTCGTATTAGATACGCTGCCCGATTGATTTAGGGTTCCGTAACAACTGTCGTGGTTCTGCCCGACGTAGTTGTTGGAATACCGTCTCGGGGAGGGTATCGTTAATATAATTAAAGGGTTATTATACTAACATATGTACATTTGTGTAAATTATAGATTAATCCCAGGAAACCCTTACACGAAGTCTAAGATAGCAAAGTGAGTTTATCCGCTTTTTGTTAACCTTTTTGTAATGTTTTACAAAACCTTAAATGTTTTACAATCTGATTAAGCAGTGATTGAGTCTTTGTAGTTCTTCAATTACTGCCGGTATGTTGGGGTTTTGTATACAAAATGTGGAACACGTTACCATTGGACGACAAGTTAGCCAATGTGTAATATGACCCACCAGTCAGGATTGACAGTACTGAATGAGTAATTGTGTAGGAATAAACAATGTGATCGCTCTCGATACTGTGTTAATTTATAAAATATTTCTTGATTAAACTGGGATTCATTCACCAGTATTTCCTACTGACAAATGTTTTTAAAACGCGTTTCAGGTAACATAATGTGACAGCCAATTAGTAAAAAGCCAGCTGGAGAGCACTGACGGCTTGGAAAAATGTGGCTATAAAAGTTACCATACAGAGGATGTTTTAAATTCAATAAAATAGGGTTTATCCCTATAAACGTATTATAATAAAGAAACTTGGGTTTACCCATGTGGTTATAAATATAAAATATGGAGGTTTTACTTTGATAAACATTTCCTAACTACGGTCCTGATGTAATTTCCGCTGCCAAATTAATAAATTAAACAGCTGATACTACCACAAACGAATGTTCGCGAACGCCCGTTCCCGGGACAGATAAGGGATCGGGGTTTGCGACAGAAGGTGGTATCAGAGCCTAGCCACTGATTCAGCCACATGAGTGTTCTGCTGACATCAATATATTATTTAAATTGTTAGGAAACAAATTCTTAAAATACATGAATATCTGTATTTTATTGTTATGTGTTATTTGACTATTTGTTAGTTTACAATATGAGTGATCAAGGACCCTCAGACGTGTATCGTCAGCTGTCCTATTCACCTAGGAGTGAAGGTACCTCTTCCCAGCCTACCCTCTCTGGGTATTCTGTTGATCAGGAAGAATGGATATTTGCCTTTAAAGCTCAGTCGGAAGAGCCATTCCCTCAGAAAAAAGAGAGGATGGTTCAGTAAGGGAGCCTTTGAGCGTAGAAAAAGAATGCGAAAGTTGCAACAGCAAAGAGCCCTAGCAGCCGTTAAGCGAGAGTCAGATGCCCATACACAGGATATGCTTAATAGAAGTCTAGCCAATTTCCATATCCTAGCAACAACTGCTGCCGACCCAAGTCTGGAACAACTAGTAGCCCCACAACCCTTACCTTTAATTCCCACTCAGCCGATGGAGGTAGACATGCATGATTTCAATCCTGAGGAGATACCTAGGATACCAGCCCCTAATCCCTTAGACCCAAATTATGATCCATGGTTTGATGATCTTAGGGATTATGTGCCACGTTATCATCTAAATGACGAAACCTTACCAAACATAGCAGCGTATCTAGGTCTGGACCCTCTAGATCCCTATTATGACAATGACGAATATATTAGGGAAATTTAGAAAATCCATACCCTCAAGAGAATCTCAGGCCACACTATCCAGATCCAGTATCAGTCCCTACACCCCCAATGAGTACAGAGAATTTGCAAGAACTCCGAACTTTCGGAGAAGAAATCATAGAAAGTAGTGAGAGGATGAGGTATGTAGGAGAGCAACTCGTATGGAAATACGATGAGCGTCAGATGGATTTCGGGGGAAATCCATATCCATGAAGGTGATGGTGAAGTTGGTAATAATAATAAAATAAATAAAATATGTGTAATAATAATAAATCTATCGTAGTATAGACCACTTTGGGGTTAACGAGACATAATAGTATTGTAATTTTTAATTTCCTGTTTTAGTGTGTATTTGACGCATACTATATGAAAAGAGTAAAGTCGCAATGCTCGACGCTTTTGACCAATATGTGTGTTATGTGGTTGTTACTTAAACTATTAATTTTCTTGTGATATTAATATGTGATAAATGTTTAAAATTCAGATGAACGACGAAGTAAACCAGGGAAATCTGAATCATGATAACCAGAGTAACAATAACTCGGGTAACAAAATTCCAAACAACAATGGAAATCCAGTGGATAACAGTGCCATCCAACACATAGTGGCACAAGGAATAATAGATGCGATGCCATATATTATTCAAACAGTTAGAGAAGCAGAAAATAAAAGTAAACATGATAGCAAGCGACCTTCCGAACCCGAAAACAGCGTGAACAATGGACCTGTACTTCAAATGCCCATTCCCAAAAGAAGAAGAACCGTGTCTTACGGTTGTTCTTATAAGGAATTCTGGTCTTGTAAACCAATGGAATTCTCAGGCAACGAAGGGGCCATTGCAACCCTACGCTGGATAGAAAAGACTGAGACAGTCTTAAGAATAAGCAAGTGTGTAGAAGAAGATAAGATAATGTTTGCTTCCAATTTGTTTAAGAATTCAACACTAGAATGGTGGAATACTATTCTCCAGACTAAAGGAAGTAATAGAACTTACAATATAGAATGTGAGGAGTTTAAAAACATGGTAGAAAGGAAATTCTGCCCTCCTAATGAAAAAGAACAAATAGCAAACAAGTTCTTAAACCTTAGAATGACTGGTGTAGATAGTAAAGGGTACACTAAATTATTCTTTGAATATGCTAGAATAGTGCCAACTCTTGCTTCACCTGAACCAGTGTTAATCTCTTGTTATATCTGGGGATTAATCGGGGAGATAAGACACGTAGTCATGGCAGCTAGACCTCAAACCATAGAAGAAGCTGTAGAACTAGCCAATACCTTGACAGATGAATTAATCCGTACACGAGAAGAAGATCAAAGGAGGAACCTAACCCAGAAGCTCACACAAGAATTTCGTTCTGGAAATTCTAACCGTGGGAAAAATATAGGTTCTACCTCTACACCCTACTGTAAGAATTGCAAAAGGAAGCATTCAGGAAGATGCTCCATATACTGTAACTTTTGCAAAATATCAGGACACAAGGAAGAAGACTGCAGGAAGAAAGCTAATAATCGGATATGTTACAATTGTGGAGAATAAGGTCATATCAAGCCTAACTGCCCAAAATTAGCCCCGGCTACAAACAACAAGAATACCAAAAATGCTAGAGCTTTCGTTCTGACTGCAGAAGAAGCAAAAATGATCCCGGATGTGATCACTGGTACGTTTTTAGTTAATGATATTTTTGCTAAAGTATTATTTGACTCTGGTGCAAACCAAAGTTTTATTAATACTTCATTTTGCAAGCTTCTCAATCAATCATTAACGAAACTTCCACAAGAATGTTTGGCAGAGACAACAAATGGTGAAACCATTAGAATTTCTGAAATATTGCAGGGAGCAAGAATAGAAATTCTAAATCAGAAATTTATTGCAAACCTTTACCCAATGAATCTAGCAGGATTTGATGTAGTATTAGGAATGGATTGGTTAATCGCCAATAAAGCCAGTATTTTGTGTGATCAAAAGTCGATACAAGTAAATTCACCAAAGGATGAACAGATCACAATTAAAGGATATAAAACTTCTAAATCCACTAAATTCATCTCTACGATGAAAACAGCAAGATACATAAGAAAAGGATCATTAGTGTATTTGATTTCTATAATCACTAACACTAAAGGAAAAGAATTAAGAGATATCCCGGTAGTATCTCAGTATTCAGATGTATTTCCAGAAGAATTACCAGGGCAACCTCCAGATAGAGAAGTTGAATTCAGAATCCATTTACTACCAGGAACAGCACCGATTGCCAAAGCACCTTATCGTTTGGCACCTGCAGAAATGCAAGAACTAAAGAAACAATTAGACGAATTGCTAGAGAAAGGATTCATACAACCCAGTTCATCACCCTGGGGAGCGCCGATCTTATTCGTTAAGAAGAAGGACGGATCAATGCGTATGTGCATTGACTACCGTGAATTAAACAAAGTCACAATTAAGAATCGGTATCCATTACCAAGAATTGATGATCTATTTGATCAATTGCAAGGAGCACGATTTTTCTCTAAAATCGATTTAAGGTCAGGATATCATCAATTAAAGGTACAGGAAGAGGACATTCCTAAAACCGCCTTCAGAACAAGGTATGGTCATTATGAATTTACTGTCATGCCATTTGGTTTAACCAATGCCCCAACTGCATTCATGGACATGATGAACCGAATATGTAAACCATATTTGGATAAATTCATAATTGTCTTTATAGATGATATTCTCATTTACTCTAAGAGTAAAGAGGAACATGCAAAGCATTTGCATGCACTTTTAAGTTTATTAAGAAAAGAAAAGCTTTATGCTAAATTTTCAAAATGCGAATTTAGGTTAGAACAGGTACAATTTCTCGAACACCTAGTTGATCATAAAGGAATTCATGTGGATCCCACCAAGATCGAGGCAATAACCAAGTGGAAAACCCCTAAGTCACCAACCGAGGTTAGAAGTTTCTTAGGATTGGCTGGTTATTATAGAAGGTTTATTCAAGATTTTTCTAGAATCGCCATGCCTTTAACTAAGTTAACCTGTAAATCTGTTAAGTTTGTATGGGAACCAAAACAAGAAGAAGCCTTTAGAATCCTTAAGCAAAGATTAACCCATGCACCCATACTAGCATTACCAGAAGGAGCTGAAGATTTTGTAGTATATTGTGACGCTTCCAAACTAGGTTATGGATGTGTATTAACGCAACGACAAAAGGTTATAGCCTATGCATCCAGATAACTTAAAAATCATGAAGAAAATTATTCAACTCATGATTTAGAATTTGGAGCTATAATGTTTGCTCTTAAGATTTAGAGACATTACCTGTACGGTAGTAAGTTTACTGTGTTCACCGATTATAAGAGTTTAAGGTATGTCTTCGGGCAAAAGGAATTGAATATGAGACAAAGACGCTGGATGGAACTACTTAGTGCTTATGATTGTGATATTCAGTATCATACAGGAAAAGCAAATGTAGTTGCTGATGCTTTAAGTCGAAAATATCACGAACAGCAAAAAAGGGTACGTTCTCTTAAATTAAATCTACAAGTAGATTTAAATGAGCAGATTAGAAAAGCACAAGAATCAGTAATCAAGGATGATACTTGTAACACCCCGTGTTTCGAAAGTCAAAGTCAAGATTGAAGTCAAAGGAAGACAAGATTGTTAATTGCGATCTGTCTCTCCTTGCTCAATTCCTGTTTTGACTTCTTTGACTTGTAATTAGTCTATTTTACTTATCGCTTTAGTTGTATTATGTGGAGTATCTATTAATAATCGCATACTAATCGCTATTTATCGCATGTTTAATCGCTTTATCGCTATCACAATCGCACTCGCAACTCGAATTACACATTTTGATTATTATTTTACGTGTGTGTGTTAATTATGTGTTACTTGTGCATGTTTATTTATGTTATGGTAATCAATCAAAACGCAATCGAAACTCAATCGCAATCGAACACAAACGCTAAACGCAGGAAAGGTAGGATGATTATATGTTAGATATAGTAGTTGGGATTAAAAGTAATTTGATAAGCCACTCTATCGCATCAATTGCTCGAATCGCATCGCAACGCGCTACACACAATTCGAAACGGCAAAACTCGTCACGTCAAGCACTCGAACCAGGTGTCAGCCGACCGAACTGCCACCCGATCGAGGTGCCACTCGACCGGACTGCCATCCGGGCTAGTTTCCACCCGAGCGACCAACCTATTCTTCCCTTTCCACTTTGGGAAACCCTATAAATACCCCTTGTCACTTTCATTCTTTCTACTTTTGGCAACTGAGGTCCGACCAGTGCTCCTACTCGCTTTTCCTTCGATTTCTCGCAATTCCGGTAAGATCTCGTCCTAAATCTTGTACTTCATTAATCTACACGCACTCCTACACCTTTCTATCTTTTGAATCTTAACTTTTAACCATGAAATCATCAAGATTCAAGGTGTTCTAGGATGACGTCATCATGTGTTCTTGAAGAACTTCATGTTTTGGCCTCAATCCACCAAGAACAACTTGGATCTAACCGATTTCCACACAGACAAACAGAGGTCCTTCATAGATCTAAACATATTCACAAGAAAAAGGATTGAAAGATAGTTTTCCAACTTTCTTTCAACTCTTTTACACTTAATGCATTCAAAACCGATAGAATCGGAGCTTGTGCCGACTTACTACTCATTCTAGTGGTTGTGTTCGTTCAAGACCTGGATTCTACCCACGGGACAATCGATTTCGGGTTAAACATAAACAACCGTCTCGGACCGTGCACCGTCGGACTAGGGTGATTCCTGTTCGGTCAGGTCATTGGGACGAGATGGGGTTCCCATTGATTAAATCAGTCATCACAACGTCTCGCTCAAGTTACAACACTTCAAGCAGGATCAAGTAACAGCACGATCAGATCGTTGGGACGAATTGCCGTCCGACCGGGCTGCCATCCGCTCAACCCACCGTCCGATCGGGTTGCATCTTGATTCATTTAAAACTTAAACAATTTTCAACATGTTCAGTAACAGGGTTGCCACCCGGTCGGATGGACATCCAACCGAGAGACCGCCTTACTGTGGATTTGTTCTCACTGAGAAACCTCGCCATTCGAGTTGCAGTCCGATCGAATGACCGTTCGACCGACCGACCTGAAGGTTAGAGATGCCTCTCTGTTTTTAAAATGCTACAACGAAAACTTCAAAGGTCAAGCCATCATACACAAACACATCCTTCCCAAAGGAAGAAATAATCCACTCGAACAGTCATCCGACCGGACGAACGGACTACCACTCGCACGACTGGCCATCCGATCGGATTACCATCCGATCGAATTGCTGTCCGACTCACTTGTACCCTGCATCGTTTTACGCGTCGCTTATCGTTATGCTATCGATATGTTCAGGCTAACCCTACTCTCTAGCGCTCCCTTCAATCCATCAATCGCTGTGAGTATACTCGATCCCTTTTTGCTTTACGCACTTTTGTGTGTTACATACGTTACTTATACAAAATCACATCGAACACACTACGCAATACTTTACACGCTAACCGCTATCGCATGTATACGTGACTTAATGAATGCTGTTTTGTTATGTTTACACATGGAATGTTGTCTACCTGCCTTAGCAACGATAGTACTATTAGTTTGGACTCAGCACCCGTTCACTCGAGGGTTGTTAAGGACAATTACCTACATGGCTCACAGTGGTGAGAATGTATCGCGAACTGCCTTGGGCAGTCAACCCGCAGTCATTGGTATCGATAGGTTCATGTCGATAACTAACATGCCTCATTTCACTCTGTGTACGTGCTGGTTATGCGTAAACTATTTCGAACTATATTATGCTATTACTAAACTTGTATGCTCACCTTTACACTATGTGTATTGACTGTTACTTTAACGTATGTGACAGGTGCTTAAGTTGTTTATATGCTTAGCTTGCTGTGAACTTGAGGCAAGGAAAGGTCTAGGATGCTCTTTGTGCCGGTGATGAAATTGAAGCTAGGGAAGAGGTCCTAGAAACCAATAAATAAACTATCTATGTATAAATCTGAGTTGTCAGAACAGAACTACTTGACTAGATTTTGTCTGTAATAATTATACTATCACTTATGACATGGTATGGGACATGTTGCTTTAAATATTTGGTAAATATAGTTGTTATGGAAACTTCTGGACAATCTGTTTTGCTCAGTGCCATGCCCCCGATGTTTCCACCATCTGTTGGGGTGTGACAATACCGAAAAACTAAAAGGAATGATCAAGTAACTAGAACAAGGAACAGATGGAATTTGGAGATTCCATAAGAAAAGAATATGGGTACCTAAATTAGGAAACCTACGTCATCGCATATTAGAAGAAGCCCATAAATCTAAATATACGATGCATCCAGGAAACGATAAAATGTACCAGGATTTAAGAAAGAATTTCTGGTGGATAGGAATGAAAAAGGACATAGCAGCCTATGTTTCTAAGTGTTTAACCTGTTCACAAGTTAAAGCTGAACATCAGAAACCTTCAGGTTTATTGCAACAGTTAGAAATGCCTATTTGGAAATGGGAATTGATAACAATGGATTTTGTTACTAAATTACCCAAAACAAAGAAAGGTAATGCTACAATCTGGGTGATTGTAGATAGATTAACCAAGTCAGCTCATTTCCTATCAATGAAAGAAACTTTTAGTATGGAGCAATTAGCTAAATTGTATGTAAATGAAATAGTTTCTTTACATGGAATTCCTCTATCAATTGTTTCTGACAGAGATAGTCATTTTACCTCACATTTTTGGACAAGTTTCCAAAAAGCAATGGGAACCAAGTTGAATCTAAGCACAGCTTATCATCCTCAAACGGATGGACAAAGTGAAAGGACAATTCAGACAATGGAAGACATGCTTAGAGCCTATGTAATTGATTTTGGAGGAAATTGGGATGATCATTTACCTTTAATAGAATTTTCTTATAATAATAGTTATCACACAAGTATCAATGCTGTACCATTCGAAGCACTTTATGGACAAAAGTGCCGAACCCCAGTCTGTTGGGCAGAAATTGGGGAAAAGCAACTATCTGGACCTGAGATAGTACAAGAAACAACAGACAAAATCATTCAAGTCAAAGAACGACTGAAAGCAGCACGTGATCGACAGAAAAGCTATGCAGACAACAGACGAAAACCGTTGGAATTTCAAGTAGGGGATCAAGTATTATTAAAAGTCTCTCCTTGGAAAGGAGTGGTAAGATTCATAAAAAGAGGAAAGCTAAGTCCCAGGTATGTTGGACCTTTCAAGATTGTTAAAAAAATAGGACCTGTAGCCTATCAGCTACAACTTCCAGAGGAAATGGCAGGAATACATGATGTATTTCATGTATCCAATCTCAAGAAATGCTTAGCTGATGAGTCACTATTAGTACCTCTTAAGGATATAAAGGTAAATGAGCAGTTAAAATTTGTGGAAAGGCCTCTACAGATTGAAGACAGGAAAATCAAGAATCTCAAGCATAAAAGACTAGTTCTAGTCAAAATAAAGTGGGACTCCAAAAGAGGACCAGAATACACATGGGAGCTTGAATCAGAAATGCAAAGGAAATACCGACACTTGTTCCAGTAGACCTCGAGGAAGAGCTCTAAAACAAGGTGGGGAGGATATAACAACCCTCCCGAATTATTTCTGACACCCTAATATATGTTAAAATACCCCTATATGTCTTAAAATACACCCCGTATGTGAAAACCGAGCCCAAAATACGTTATAACATTTAAAATAAATAAAAAAACATAGAAATTGTTTTTTAGGCGGGCCGTGTAAACCCTTAGCCAACCCTTACACAGGCCGCGAGCTAGTGAAACCTGGCGAAACCCTGGGCCGCCACGTGGCCCAATACCCGGCAAACCTACCCCATGACCCGGACACCCTAAACCCTACCCGGGCTAGTACACGGGTCGCATAACCTTCGGGTTACACCTTACGCGGGCCGCGAGAGGACCAGAATCAGGCCCTATATAAAGGAGGCCTCGGATCTTCAGACAATTCGCTCACTTTCTTTTCTCAATCACGAAAATCTGATAGTAAGGCATATTATACAGGTATTATAACCCCTAATTAGCGAGGTTCTGCTCCGTTGTAAGTATTATAACCCCAGTTTCATATTAGATACGCTGCCCGATTAATTTAGGGTTCCGTAACAACTGTCGTGGTTCTGCCCGACGTAGTTGTTGGAATACCGTCTCGGGGAGGGTATCGTTAATATAATTAAAGGGTTATTATACTAACATATGTACATTTGTGTAAATTATAGATTAATCCCAGGAAACCCTTACACGAAGTCTAAGATAGCAAAGTGAGTTTATCCGCTTTTTGTTAACCTTTTTGTAATGTTTTACAAAACCTTAAATGTGTTACAATGTGATTAAGTAGTGATTGAGTCTTTGTAGTTCTTCAATTACTGCCAGTATGTTGGGGTTTTGTATACAAAATGTGGAACACGTTACCATTGGACGACAAGTTAGCCAATGTGTAATATGACCCACCAGTCAGGATTGACAGTACTGAATGAGTAATTGTGTAGAAATAAACAATGTGATCGCTCTCGATACTGTGTTAATTGATAAAATATTTCTTGATTAAACTGGGATTAACTCACCAGTACTTCCCACTGACAAATGTTTTTAAAACGCGTTTCAGGTAACACAATGTGACAGTCAATTAGTAAAAAGCCAGCTGGAGAGCACTAACGGCTTGGAAAATGTGGCTATAAAAGTTACCAAACAGACGATGTTTTAAATTCAATAAAATAGGGTTTATCCCTATAAACGTATTGTAATAAAGAAACTTGGGTTTACCCATGTGATTATAAATATAAAATATGGTGGTTTTACTCTGATAAACATTTCCTAACTACGGTCCTGATGTAATTTCCGCTGCCAAATTAATAAATTAAACAGCTGATATCACCACAAACGAATGTTCGCGAACGTCCATTCCCGGGACAGATAAGGGATCGGGGGTTGCGACACAATCCTATAGAACACAGACAGATCTCATTTTGGCGTTTTACATCATTTTTATACATCATTTTTTTCCATCTTTTTTCTTCTACCTATTTGTTCATAACATGCTACTTCGAAGTTACATAACAAACAATATAAGATCAGACAAAGAAATTAAACGCCAAAAAAAAAAACAATAACGCCACTAAATAAAACTACCATAAACTTCTAATTTTGGTCATGCTTAACTCAATAATGTTTTACTGAACGAGATGGATAACATTGTTAATCCTCAGTCAAGAAAGATGTCTAACAATGTTATCCATCCCGTTTAGCTAAACTTTATTGAGAACAAAAATGAATCTCCATGAAATGGCGTTTTTGAAGTTTTGTGGTTTTTGTATGTTTTGGCGTTTATATTGAGGATCTTGCTCATTACATAGAGTGAAAGTTTATTAAGAAAATAGTGTATATAAAGAAACATCGATTGGAATCTTTGATATTTGGGTTTTTTTGGCGTTTCTAAGATGAATGGTATAGAGGAAAATATAGGTTTTGGGGTTTTGGTGTGGAATTTTGTAGTTCTGAGAGTTTGTTTATATAGGAAGTTTTTTGCGCGTATTTTAGGCGCGATTTTTATTACAGTAAATGCTAGTAATTAAGTTCCGTCGTTTCAGTACTATTTGTTCAGCTTTATCGGTTAAAAACAAAGTTTGGCGTTTATATTATGATGAAGTGTGCTATGTGTGTTAAGGCGGGATTTTAATAGCGTGAGTTTGGCGTTTTGTGTATAGAAGTTAAAAGACTCTTTTACCCTTAATGAAGCGCACCAGATTAATAAAAGTGATTTTATTTACGAAAACGCCACCGCGTCATCTAGTCCATAGAGTGTTTTGATCTGACGATCCATAAGCGTTTTCTCCGTTCTCACACTTTTAGGCGTTTTCTCTAAATCCTGACCCTATATATAGAGAGAGGGGGAGAGAGAAAGAAAATTCACTTAAGTTAAGAAAATTCAAGAAAACCTCATGTAACGCGGCGATTTTGTTTTAGTTATTTAGTCTGTGTTTACATGTGTTTTGAAATCACTATGAGCGCGTTGCAAACAGAACCGCTGATAAAAATAAAAAAAATAGAAAAAAACACTAAAAGATAACCGAAAGAAAATCAACCAAAAAAGTTGTATGGTAACGATATTTTTCGTATCAAACCCGTTGTCAGAGATGAGCAAATGGTACTGGGTACCGGCATTGAATTTTTCTGAATTGAAAGATCTTAAGTAACAATTCGCTACTGACTTTTGGCATTCCTGGTACCGGTTCGCTAACGGTTTTTACCTTGATATACCGGTATTTTCGGTTCCAGTACCGATTCGGTATCGGTTGGCACCGAACTCATCCCTACCCTTGAAACTAAAAAACATCATGAGTTAATTACTGTTTACGTCCCTGTGGTTTGTCAAAAATCATTATTTCTGTCCAATAGTTTAAAAATTGCGATTTCAGTCCTTGTGGTTTCACTTTCGTAACCATTTCAGTCCACCTCGTAACCATTTCAGTCCATGTACTTACAGAATAAATGGATTGAAATGGTTACGAAAGTTAAACCACAATGACTGAAATCGCAATTTTTAAACTAATTGACTAAAATAATGATTTTTGACAAACCACAGGGACGAAAACAGTAATTAACTCAAAAATCATTAAAAGCTGACGAAAATTGACAAAAAAAATTGTACGATACCATTTTGTTCGTACTGTACCCGTGATCAGCAGCACCGAATTTCCTGAACTATAAGATTTTCAATATCAAATCGGTACCGACTTTTGGTGTTTTCTGTACCAGGATGGTGCCGGTTTTTACCTTCATGTACCGATACCTAACAGGACCGTACCAGTATTTTTGATACCAATACCAATTTGATACCGGTTGACATCAAGCTTGTCCCAACCCATGATATAAAAAAATCATTAAAGTTAAGAAAAATATGAAAATAAATTTAATTTAGAAGTAAAGAAAATAATTATTAATATGAAAGTAAAATCATAAAAGCGTAAAAAACAACTATATATATTATTATAATATTAAAATTACTATTCATTAGCTTTTATTATGAACATGTATATAATATAATATAATATAATATAATGAAAATGTATTTAACTTAAAAAGTAAAGAAAATAATTATTAATATGAAATTAAAATAATAAAAACGTAAACGAAAACTATATATATTATTATAATATTAAAATTATTATTCATTAGCTTTTATTATTAATATGTATATAATATAATTAGAGAATGTAAGTTACATATTATCGAACGTTTTGTAACAAAAAAAAGTATTGAGGGAATTTTTTTATAAAAAAAATTAAAAATTCAGTTCGCACCGTATATATATATATATATGGTGGGGTTCTAGAGTGAACACTAGTGTATTTGCGAACTGAGTGAACAAATCCTGGTCATTGATCTACACACGTGGATGGTCAGGATCTCATCATCAAATCGTAAAATACACTAGTGTATTTCATCATCAAATCCTGGCCATTGATCTACACACGTGTATGGCCAGGATTAGTTCGCAAGCTACACTAGTGTTCACTCTTGTGTATTTTACACTAGTGTATTTTACGATTTGATGATGAGATCCTGACCATCCACGTGTGTAGATCAATGGTCAGGATTTGTTCACTCAGTTCGCAAATACACTAGTGTTCACTCTAGAACCCTACCCTATATATATGTATTAAACCATTTGACGTTTTTTTGTTACAAAACGTTCGATAACATGTAACTTACATTCTCTAGTTTTTTTAGAAAAAAAAAGTTTGTTACATAAGGTTTTCTTACTCAAGTGAGTTTTCTCTTTATAATTCCCCTGTGTATATATTCCAGAAGTACAGAGTTGCAAGGATGTTTAATCATCATATATTGTTGAGAAAGAAACATGACCGGCCCTGTGGGTGGGCAGGGAGGACCACCGGCCATGGCCAGATATTTCGAGAGACACGTTTTTTTATAAAAAACACAATATGTATATGTAAAATATTTTTTTATAGGGTGCACTCATACAAACACCAACATAGGCCCTCTTACAAAACTATTCTTATGGTTTAGATTACTTATTAACCTCTTTGGCATTAGGTTAGACCTTTAGTGAGTCTAATGCCCAATTTCGTTAAAACCTAAGAACACATTTTTTCGAGCTTGAACAGGGTACACGAGTTTTCAGGACGGGCCCTGAAAAAAAGTATAAGATGGGGTTGAATTACAATAAACAATTAATTTTCAGGAAATAAACTTGATAGTTATCCACAACAAATAATAAGGTTTCAAAATAATGACATTTAACTGTTTTTTTTTTTAATTTTGTCTTGAACTCCAAAATAATTGAGTCAGCTCAGTTTTATAATATATGTAAAAAGGTAATACACTATTAAATAATTTGTAACGAATGGCTGATCTAACATCTAACCATTGGTACAAAACTTAAAAATTATAATATTTTTTTAGACGTAGTCAATCTTAGTTGGCCTTCAATGGAATAAAATAAAACCACTTCGATTAGAAGTTTATAATTGATTAGTTGACTTATTCGCTAAAACATATAAGTATTATCTTGTGACACATTAAAAACTATATTTTTATGATGTTAATTTGAAAAGAAACATGGATCATAATTAGTTCGTCAACGAGTAAATATTTATGATGTTAATTTTAAAAGAAACATGGAACACAATTAGTTCGTCAACGAACATATATTTACTTATCAACTATTTTAGTAGGTCAACTAATTGCACTTTCAACTATTTCATTTGAATATTTCAGATTAAAATATTCATTTTTTTTTCAAAAGTAAACTTCATTAGAAATAAAAGCATACTTCAAATCAAGACGGCCAAACAAGAAGACACTACATATTTACAAACTTACACCATTATTCCCAACTAATATTCTTGTTTTTAGATCTACAATTATACCATAAAAATCCCAAAGACTTGGTCTCGCTAATAATATTCTCGATCTTTAACTGTTTGTTGTTGAACTTGACCCCGTTCCTAGCTCTCCAAATACTCCAACAATCTATTCTAACAATCCCTTTTAAGACTTCTTTATGCTGACCCTTTAACCCAACGTGCTCGTGTATATGAAGAAGGTCTCTAAATGAAGAAACAACAAAATTCAGAAACTTGCACCAAGAGCTAATGTGTGCCCATAAAACAGAGGCAACGGGACACGAGCAAAACAGATGCCCAAAGTCTCATCCACATCTTCACAGAGCAAACAAGAAGCCTCCGGCCTGCCAATGTTCCTTTTTTTAGAGCCTCTAGTGTCGCTATCCTATTTGGATCCGCTCGCCAAATAAACACATTGCACTTTAAAGGAAGCCACTTACACCAGTCAAGCACATAACTCCTCGAAACAGCCATTTTATTATTAAGAAGATCCTTTACAGCGCCCACACTGAAGTTATTGTCTGCTGCCCCAATCTAACTCCAGCTGTCTCTACCCTCTTTTTGCTCGAAATTGTAGAGTAAACCGCAAAGATTTGGTAGTTCATTGACCTCTATACCATCTGATAGAAATCTCTTCCACTGCCACTTGAAAACCTGACCATTATACAGAGTCTTAATCCAATCACACACCCTACACTTTTTATCCATCTCCAACTTAAAAGGATTTAGGAATTTGTCTTTCAAGGGCTCATTAATAATCCAAGTGTCATGTCACACCCCGACCACGTAGAACATACAGAACGTGGCGGAAATGTCGGGGAGTGTTGTAACAGAATTAATTGTTTCAAATCCATGGAAATTGAAGTTTCGTTTTATTGATTAAAAGTGTTACAATGTCTTAACAAACAAGGAAATACAACATAATTAACTAGTCTTGCATCTTTTATTGTCACTAAAGCCCAAGTCTGCCTATGTGTATCTTGATCATCTTATGCAACAGCTCCTGAAAAACACATGTGAAAATAGGTACGTCAGCATAAAAATGCCTGTGAGATACATAGGTTTTGTGAAAATAGGTTTCATGACTTATGTTTGAGAAAATGTTTAGTCATGAACCTTGTAATTTGCTTTGTTTTGTAAATCCTTTGAAAAACGATAAGATCAGAAGATATGTATAAATAAGAGAATAATGTATGGTTAAATGAATAACCATTGTAAAATGAGTTTGTATAAGTTAGGTTGCTTGTAAAACAATGTATTGTGAAAAGTATGTTATTTGTATAAAATGTTATATGTCTCAAACTGAAATGATTCAAATAACGCTACGATATGTAATACCATACAAACACTTATATATAGGAAGTACCAGCGGCGTATCCACCATGCTTGTATCATATTACACACGCATCGTTACTTAATCACTTAATCAAACCAAACCACCAAAGTAATGTTTAACAATTGTAGAAATATTTATGTATGGTCAAATACGGTTCACAGATACAAACGATTCATAGATACAAACGGTTCACAGATACAAACGGTTCACAGATACAAACGGTTCACAGATATAAACGGTTCACAGACACAAACGGTTCACAGATACAAACGGTTCACAGATACAAACGGTTCACAGATACAAACGGTTCACATAGTCAAATGATTACAACGGTTCACATAGTCAAATAGTTATAAACTGTTCAAAATGTAATATAATGTGTTCATATACTGGATGAGCATATGCAACAAAATGTAATGTAAAACAATGTACTAAGTATGCACACAATGGACATACATAGCATAAAATGTAATGAAATCATGTACTATAATGTACTAAAGAACATAGCAGGTATATGATGTGAAAACGGGAAAGCATGAATGTAACAAGTAGGCACATGTGTTTCACCCAAAAACAGTTTAGAAAACAGTAAAAGAGGGGTCTATGTACTCACTTGAGAATGCTCAGTAGTCCTTGAGTGACAACCAAACAATGCTAGAGATCACGGATATCAAACGGCACCTAATATAGGTAACTATGTTAATAAACCTGACCTAAATCGGAGGATCGGATAGAATGAGGGTTCGTAAACCAAACGAGTATGGAGACTCGGGTAATATGGTTTAACAAAGCCTACATACTAAATGAAACCTAACATAAGAGTTTTCGACCCATTACGACCCGTTTAGGTAGCTTATGCTACTTTAACGCGTCGTTCGCGTGAAACGCGTTCGGACCGTCTAACTAGTCCAATGACAAGTGTTATATGCCTAAACATGTTACATAATCAGTTATGTGACAAAAGTTTAGGTTACATATGCTTAATTACCAATTATACATGAAAAGGGTATTCTGGTAATTTACCTAAGGCATATAAACTACCTATCATACAACTACTCAAACGATGTGACCATAGGGTATAACCTCGGAAGGTTATTCCCTACCTACTATGGTCACCTAATGTATTTGGTCGGATCCTAATGATCGACCAAAAGGGTCGGGTTCGAAGGTATAAGCGATTTATCAGATCGCTTACCCTACGACCCTAGACAACGTGGTAATCAGTAGGCATAGTCCCAAAGGACTATAACCAACGTGATTACACTCACGTTGCGAAGTTCAAACGAACTTCGCATTGACCATAAGCTGGTCAACGCTGAAAGTCAAACAAAGTTTGACTTTCTGACTCGAAAAGCAATAAAAGAAAGAAAAGAACGAAAGAATACTTACGAAGGGTCCCCGAATGCTAATCTAGATCTTAATAACTCAGGTATGAAACAATGGTTCCAACTTAGAGTCACTTAGATCAGATTCTAGTGATTTTTGAAGTTGGGGTGATGGGGTATTTATAGTATTCGGAGAACCGTTAAGATCGTTTGTCGAATATCGTGCCTTAATCGCATCCGTACAAGTGTCGGAACCTTATGGTGGCTAAAAATGGTTCTTATCAGCTGACTAAGCATGTGTGAGTGTGTGGTTGTGGATCAAACAGCTGGAAACTGCTGTTAAATGCAGTTAATCTGGTCCAGAAGGCGGACGCGGCCCGCTTCAGGATGTACATAAACTCAGGCGGGCCGCCTGGCTATGTCAGATCAGAAATAAGTTTCAGAAATGACAGTTTCAGTCCCTGCACGTGTTTAAGCCCATTTCCGGCACTTCTAAGGCCCGTAAAGCCAACTTTAAGGCCCTAAAATGATGCCTAAACATTGTGGACATGAAACATGCTCAAAAATATGCCGGGTGTTGGTTCGTTTGGTCGTACGAACGCGATGTTCGCTTAATTACGACGGAATGCGCACAAGCGCGAAAAACGATCCAAATGACGAAACGAATGGATTTTTCTTATGCCAAACACTAAAATAAAATATTTTAGTGCTTACATAAATTTTTGGATGTCCGGATGTATTCAGAACGTAAGTTATGCGCGAAAGTGCAAACTTGTGCACTTTTTGACGCTTTTAGTCCCTGAATGACACAAAAGTTTATTTTAGCATACCGAAAACCTCAAAGCCTATTTCTAAGCTATGTAAAGGATATTTATGGTATGTTTAACTTATGGTCATGTTCCGGAATGTCTGTTACAGTTCAAATTGGCATACTTTCGCAGTTTGTCAACTTTAGTCCCTGTAAGCGATTTAACTTGATTTTGCCATACCAAAGCCTTCAAAACTTATTTCTAAGTTAAGTAAAGGTTATTTAAGGTATGTTAAGCCTATTTCATTATTCCGGAGTGTTCGTTGCATTAAACTGGTTATATTTACGCATCAGTGCGTGTATAACCTTCCAGAAAGCGATTTAGAGCTTGAAATCGAACAAGAATTGATATGTGTAAACGATACACATATTTTTACAAATCCCAAGTATGAAATACAATATTTCATTGGTTTGGAATTTGTTGGATGGTCGCAGTGACACAGGTGTCACATGTCACACCCCCAAATTCCACATGCGGAGCGCCACCGCTTAGGGGCGTGACTGACCAGGATCCAGCCACCAATTATACTGAGCATTGGTCAATAATAGTAATGTTCACCAACTACATTAGTTAGTAAACATCATAGTTCGAAGTTCATAAAAGTTTAAGTTCGAATAACAGTTTAAGTAAACAGCGGAAGCATAGACCAAATAGTTTCAAAACAAAGTTCATAGTTCAAGTTTATTTAAATCCCAACACATGGGTTAGACGACCACTACACATTCCCAAGCTGCAAGCTCCTGAGTCACTGGGTACCTGCAAAGCATGCAGTAGGGTATCAACAAAAATGTTGGCGAGTCAACGAGTTGTCCAGTTTTTAATTACCAAAAACTTGTTTCACCAGTTAATTTATCCGTTTATACATGCGATGGGGAGCTACCCCATAAGTAAGCGACTAAACTGTTTCACAATACCGAATACTTACTTAACCGTACGTTTCCGTAGTGCCCCATTTGTCAATGTTCTATCATCATTGACGGTTTGCCAGAGTACATTAGTTCACTCCCGTTCCCAGTAACAAGGGTCGGTGTGAGGCTGGTTACACCTAAATAGCGTTATTAACTAATAACCCGTTCGCCAGGCCCCGACGACTAATCGGTATTAAATGGTAGGGACTTAAGTGATAGAGTTTCGTTTAGTGTTGCTCGTTGCATTCCGTATAAACCGTAATTAACCAAGAGTTCCCAGTAACAAGGGAAGTAAGTAAGTTTGTTCCCAGTAACGAGGGAAGAAAAGTAAGTTTGTATCCCTCACAAGGGGATAGTGTTGTTTTTAGTTCCGTTTTCCCAATCCACCGGGAATGCATGCTTTAAGTTGTGAACTCACCTTGGGTTGCTCGGCAGACCGTTTACTTGGTCAAGTACGTTGGTCACCACGTCCTAACATGGTTACCAGTATAGGTCAGGTTTGGGTACTGGAAGATCACGTATTTTCTACACACAGCTAACACATTGCATGTATAATATATAAATACCCACCAAGTTATTGAGCCTGTTCTAATACTTTAGCAGTTAAACAGTAACCGTTAATATCTAACATACAATTCATAAGCATTATCGGGCCTAGCCAATCATACTAACAGTTAACAGCATCACAGAGTCCAACTAAAACAATATGCACGGTCCACACACTTTTGGCCCAATAACGGAGACAATCAGCCCAGTCGAGACAAGGTGGTCCCGACTCGAGAACGTGCGGTCTCGAGTTGCAACCATGAGATCTCGAGTAATGCCGGCATGAGCCGCAACCGTGGAGGTCTCGAGTCCAGTCTTGAGTCGAGATCATGAAGTCTCAAGTCGAGACCTTGTCGGTCCCGAGTCCTGGAAGTCTGCCTTGATTGAGTTGTTTGGTCAAGGTCTCGAGTCGCAATTGTTGTGGTCTCGAGTTGTCACGTGTTGGTCTCGAGTCGCAACCGGGGGTCTCGACTCGCAACCCCGGATACGTGCACATGAAGTTCTTCTAGAACTTCTGATGTACTAACCAATAGAATTGCAATTTCATGTAATTGTGTACTATCTAATAGGATTTCATAAACATGTTTTCTTGTCTAAATTCTAATTAAATCAGATCAAACATCACATATTCAAATGTTTATCTCATATTCAACATTGTTCATCATATGTTCATATCATATTTAACACATATTCATAATGTTCTTCATGAGATCATTCAAGCATGAAATGTTGTGATCAAGGATCAAGTAAATCTTGCATCATCTCATCAAACACACATTTGTCCTAAAATATCTAACATGAATCGGATAGCAAAAGTCATCCTAAGCTATTAATCATTTACCATTCAAAACATCTTAGCAAAACATTATCATACAATAGTTCACACACATTATTCATCATTTAGCCATTACCAACTCACTAATCATACAAAAATCATGCAAAAAGACCTCTAAACTAATCATGTATCTTATTCATTGAGCACACATAATATCTAACACACATTAAAACACTAACCGGTTGTGTTCCAATGTGTGAGGGTATGAACGGGCTTCCAAATGATGATTCCAAGCTTGAACCGAGAGTTCTAGTGTTGCCGGTTGGATCCGAGAGAGGAAGAAGATGGTTTTTGTGTTGGTGCTCTAGGGTTTTAGTGATTGAAGGAGTGTAGGAGAGTGTGTGTGAGTGAGTGTGGGAGAATGATGGAAATGTCAAAATGAGAGAAGGTTGGCTTGAGCATGGGTTTTATACCCGTTCTAAGGTCGGTACACCCTAATGGGTTCCGAATGGGCTCAAGTGCGCACGGCCCAACCGTTTAATGTTCACTCGAGACCGAGTGGTCTCGAGTCGGGTTCATGGTCTCGGCTTACTATATATTTATATATATAACTATGTATATCATATTTGCACATTATCGACACATAGCATATCAAGATAAATCACGACTTTCATTTAATATTATGTACACGCAAGTTCAATACAAGGTGGTTGCTCGGGAAAACCCAGAGTGTCACATTATCCCCAAGTTTTAAGAACTTTCGTCCCGAAAGTTAAGGCAGCCACTGACAAGCTGGTGAGAACGTTTCAACGGGGTGTCACATCATCCCCCCGTTAGTTTGGAATTTCGTCCCGAAATTCGGTTGTAGCTTCAGTGCTGTGGGTTTCATTAGGGAACAACTGGGGATACTTGTGCTTCATCTGGTCTTCCCGCTCCCAGGTAAACTCTGGGCCACGTCGCGAGTTCCAACGAACTCGTACGAGGGGTATCTGGCTACGTTTGAGGGTTTTGATTTCTCGATCCGTGATCTCAATTGGTTCCTCAGTAAAGTGTAGCTGTTTGTCAATAGTGAGTTCCTTGAAAGGAATGATGAGTGTTTCATCTGACAGACATTTCTTCAGATTAGACACGTGGAAGACGTTGTGCACAGCACTCAGTTCTTCAGGCAGATTCAATCTGTAAGCGACCTTACCGATCTTTTCGGTAATTTCGAATGGTCCGACATATCGCGGATTGAGCTTGCCCCATTTTCCAAAACGAACCACACCCTTCCAGGGTAAGACTTTAAGTAGAGCCCGGTCACCAACCTGGAACTCTGGCGGTTTCCTATCCTTATCAGCGTAGCTCTTCTGACGGTCACGAGCTGCCGCCATGCGTTGCCTAATCTGGGCAACCTTTTCCGTAGTGTCTACCACAAGTTCTGGACCTGTGATCTGGCTGTCACCAACCTCCGCCCAGCAGAGAGGCGATCGGCATTTACGACCGTACAATGCCTCAAAGGGTGCTGCCTGGATGCTGGTGTGGTAGCTGTTGTTGTAGGAGAATTCTACTAACGGTAGGTGCTTCTCCTAATTCTTTCCAAAATCGATCACACATGCCCTAAGCATGTCTTCTAGGGTTTGGATGGTGCGTTCAGACTGCCCATCCGTTTGCGGATGATAAGCGGTGCTCATGTCTAATCGTGAGCCAAAAGATTTGTGCATAGCTTGCCACAATTCAGAAGTAAAACGCGCGTCTCGATCGGAAATAATAGAGGTTGGCACTCCGTGCTTCGAAACCACTTCCTTTAAGTATACCTCAGCTAAGGTAGAGAACTTGTCTGTTTCTTTAATAGCCAAAAAGTGGGCAGATTTAGTTAATCGATCCACTATCACCCAAATGGTGTCATTTCCGCGTTGAGACCTAGGCAAGCCAGTAACAAAATCCATGGAAATTTGCTCCCATTTCCATTGTGGGATCTCTGGTTGTTGGAGTAGGCCCGATGGTTTCTGATACTCAGCCTTGACTCTTGCACAAGTCAAACATTTTCTGACATAGGTTGCTATGTGGGCCTTCATGCTAGGCCACCAGTATGTGGTCTTTAAGTCGTGGTACATCTTATCCGAACCAGGATGTACTGAGTAACGGGACTTGTGGGCTTCATCCATTACAAGCTCGCGCAAATTCCCATAAAGTGGGACCCATATACGCCCGTTTACGTAGTAAGCACCATCTTCTTTTTGTTCTAGCCGTTTCCTTGATCCTCGCAGGGACTCAACCCTGATGTTCTCGGCTTTCAATGCTTCAACCTGAGCGTTTCGGATTTGATTAGGGAGATTCGAGTGAATGGTGAGCTGTAAGGCACGAACACGCTTTGGTTTGGTTTCCTTCCTGCTGAGGGCATCGGCTACCACATTAGCCTTGCCTGGATGATATCTAATTGCACACTCGTAATCGTTTAGGAGTTCGACCCATCGGCGTTGCCGCATATTCAACTCCTTTTGTTCCATTATGTGTTGGAGACTCTTGTGATCGGTGTAAATCGTGCACTTGGTACCGTACAAGTAATGTCTCCAAATCTTGAGCGCGAAGACCACAGCTCCGAATTCTAAGTCATGCGTCGTGTAGTTTCGTTCGTGGATCTTGAGTTGTCGCGAAGCGTAAGCAATGACCTTCTCGCGTTGCATCAACACGCAACCAAGTCCTTGAATAGAAGCGTCGCAGTAAACAACGAAGTCGTCGGTACCTTCAGGTAAGGAAAGAATAGGAGCACTACAGAGGTTCTTCTTTAGTTCCTGAAAGGCAGATTCCTGAGCATCATTCCATCGGTAAGCAACACCCTTCTGAGTGAGGGTCGTAAACGGTTGAGCGATCTTAGAGAATCCCTTGATAAATCTTCGATAGTATCCTGCCAATCCCAAGAATTGGCGAACTTCGGTCGGAGTCTTAGGTATAGACCAGTTCTTAATGGATTCGATCTTAGCGGGGTCGACGTGAATCCCATCCTGATTGACTATGTGCCCAAGGAAATGGACTTCTCTAAGACAGAAATCACATTTCGAGAATTTGGCGTACAGTTGCTCATTGCGAAGGAGTTCGAGAATAAGACGCAGGTGTTGTTCATGCTCCTCTTGACTCTTCGAGTAAATTAGGATGTTGTCAATAAACACAATCACGAACTTGTCGAGGTAGGGTTTGCACACTCGGTTCATGAGATCCATGAAGATCGCAGGTGCGTTGGTCATTCCGAAAGGCATAACAAGGAATTCGTAGTGACCATAGCGGGTTCTGAAAGCGGCCTTAGAGATGTCCTCATCGCGGACTCTCAGTTGGTGATAGCCCGATCGCAGATCGATCTTGGAATAATAGCTCGACCCTTGCAGCTGGTCGAACAGATCGTCGATACGGGGAAGTGGATAACGGTTCTTTATGGTAACCTTGTTCAGTTCGCGGTAATCAATGCACATTTGGAATGTGCCATCCTTCTTTTTGACAAAGAGCACTGGGGCTCCCCAGGGTGATGAGCTAGGACGGATAAAACCTTTGTCCAAGAGTTCTTGTAGTTGAGTAGAAAGTTCCTTTAGTTCTGCGGGAGCTAGTCGATAAGGTGCACGAGCTATAGGTGCTGCTTCGGGAGCTAGTTCGATTTGAAATTCGACCTGACGGTGAGGAGGGAGTCCAGGTAGTTCTTCAGGAAATACCTCAGGATAGTCGCGTACAACTGGAAAATCTTCAATCCTGTTTTCCTTTTTCTGCGTGTCGGCAACAAGTGCTAAGATAGCGGTGTGCCCCTTTCGTAGACACTTCTGGGCTTTTAAGAATGAAATGATGCCTGTGACTTCTCCGCTTTTGTCGCCTTGGACGATAAGGGGTTTGCCAGGAGGACGGGGAATACGAACAGCTTTCTCTTGGCAGAGGATTTCGGCTCGATGCTTGGATAACCAATCCATACCAATGACGACGTAGAAGCTTCCGAGAATGATGGGGAAGAGATCGATAAGGAAGGTCTGACCAAACAATTCTAGTTTGCAGTTACGAATAACGTGTGAAGCCTCGAGGTTTCTACCATTAGCTATTTCAACGACGCGCTTAGAGCTTAACGGCGTAAGAGTGGACTTAAGTTTCTTACTAATGCGTAGGGATACATAACTAGCATCTGCTCCAGAATCAAATAATACGGAAACATAACGATCATTAAGTAGGAACTTACCCGCCACCACGTTGGGGTCGTTCTTTGCTTCAGCAACCCCAATCACGAATGCCCTTGCATTGTTTCCAGCTCCCTGGTGGTTGTCGTTGTTTCCCGCACCTCGATTATTGTTGTTGCGATTCTGGTTCAGCTGAGGGCAATCCTTTCGCATGTGCCCTATTGCCCCACATTTGTAGCATTCACGGTTGTTTCCCTGCTGCTGCTGCTGCTGTTGCTGTGGTTGATGTTGATTCTGCCTAGCTGGGAACTGGCTCCTGCAGTCTTTGGCTTCATGCCCCATCTTGTTGCATCGCAGGCACTGACCTTTGCCACATGGCCCATTGTGGTGTCGGTTACATTTGTTACACTTGGGGTGGTTTCCTCGATAGCCACCCTGTTGCTGAGGGCCTTTGTTGTTTTCAGTCTTTCTTTGCTGAACTGAGGCCTGAGTGGGGTTAGCATCCTTACCTTGATTTCCATCCCACTTTCGTTTGTTATCGCTAGAAGTTCCAGCTGTAGCACTGATCCTTTTGGGCAGCTTGCCCTCCTCCACAGCCTGATTGGTGAGTTTGTGAGCAAGACGGACCACGGGCTGTATGGTATTGAGGTTGGCTGAGGTTACATGGCTCCGGATTTCTGGGACCAAACCTTTGATGTACAATTCGATCCTTCGATACATAGGTCGGGACATGTTTGGGCAAAGCGCAGCATAGTCGTTGGACTGCTTGGTGTAGGTCTCAATATCTGATCCAACCATCTTGAGCTCATAGTATTCGTTTTCGAGTTTGTGGATGTCATCCCTGTGACAGTACTCCTCTTTGATCATGTCCTTGAAATCTTCCCACGCAGTAGCATTAGCAGTTTCCAGACCAAGCATCTGAATCTGTGCTTTCCACCATGAAAGCGCGTTTCCTTCAAGGGTACCAGTCGTGAACTTTACCCAGTTAGCAGGGGGACACTCGCAGACAGCAAAGACGGCCTCGGCCTTTTCAATCCAGTGCAGAAGGCCTATGGCACCCTCAGTGCCGTTGAAAGGGAGAGGCTTGCCATCCATGAAGGTTTTGAAAGTACAAACACGTGGCTGCGCAGGCGCAGGCTGACCTGTCATGAGAAGTGAAGCGAATAGGCTTAGAAGTGAAAAGACGATGTGGGGGTAGGATCTAAACATCCTAAAGTAACGAGTTTACCTCCAGTGTGAGCTGCGAAAGCTGCAGCCACCGTGTTGAGCAAGTTAGTGAACTGAGCCTGAGTCATGTTAACGTTTCCTCTTCCGCGTCCACTCATTGTCTTCATAGCCAGAAAACACAATATGAGTGTGATGTCGTAATGTAGCGAGAATGAGATAGAAGAGGGATGTGTATCTATCTAATTAGGCACACTAGTATGTATAGTAGAGCAGTCAACATAAGATAAACAAGCAAGTAAACACAAGTCCGAGCTATGAGGTCTAATATGTTGAGTCTTGCCCTTGGAGTGTAGTGTCGTCACGAGTCACGGGTTATAGTCTGGTTTTTCTCAAAAAGACTTTCTTTTTAAAACCAAGTTCACTATAACCAATGGCTCTGATACCAATCTGTCACACCCCCAAATTCCACATGCGGAGCGCCACCGCTTAGGGGCGTGACTGACCAGGATCCAGCCACCAATTATACTGAGCATTGGTCAATAATAGTAATGTTCACCAACTACATTAGTTAGTAAACATCATAGTTCGAAGTTCATAAAAGTTTAAGTTAGAATAACAGTTTAAGTAAACAGCGGAAGCATAGACCAAATAGTTTCAAAACAAAGTTCATAGTTCAAGTTTATTTAAATCCCAACACATGGGTTAGACGACCACTACACATTCCCAAGCTGCAAGCTCCTGAGTCACTGGGTACCTGCAAAGCATGCAGTAGGGTATCAACAAAAATGTTGGCGAGTCCACGAGTTGTCCAGTTTTTAATTACCAAAAACTTGTTTCACCAGTTAATTTATCCGTTTATACATGCGATGGGGAGCTACCCCATAAGTAAGCGACTAAACTGTTTCACAATACCGAATACTTACTTAACCGTACGTTTCCGTAGTGCCCCGTTTGTCAATGTTCTATCATCATTGACGGTTTGCCAGAGTACATTAGTTCACTCCCGTTCCCAGTAACAAGGGTCGGTGTGAGGCTGGTTACACCTAAATAGCGCTATTAACTAATAACCCGTTCGCCAGGCCCCGGCGACTAATCGGTATTAAATGGTAGGGACTTAAGTGATAGAGTTTCGTTTAGTGTTGCTCGTTGCATTCCGTATAAACCGTAATTAACCAAGAGTTCCTAGTAACAAGGGAAGTAAGTAAGTTTGTTCCCAGTAACGAGGGAAGAAAAGTAAGTTTGTATCCCTCACAAGGGGATAGTGTTGTTTTTAGTTCCGTTTTCCCAATCCACCGGGAATGCATGCTTTAAGTTGTGAACTCACCTTGGGTTGCTCGGCAGACCGTTTACTTGGTCAAGTACGTTGGTCACCACATCCTAACATGGTTACCAGTATAGGTCAGGTTTGGGTACTGGAAGATCACGTATTTTCTACACACAGCTAACACATTGCATGCATAATATATAAATACCCACCAAGTTATTGAGCCTGTTCTAATACTTTTAACAGTTAAACAGTAATCGTTAATATCTAACATACAATTCATAAGCATTATCGGGCCTAGCCAATCATACTAACAGTTAACAGCATCACAGAGTCCAACTAAAACAATATGCACGGTCCACACACTTTTGGCCCAATAACGGAGACAATCAGCCCAGTCGAGACAAGGTGGTCTCGACTCGAGAACGTGCGGTCTCGAGTCGCAACCATGAGATCTCGAGTAATGCCGGCATGAGCCGCAACCGCGGAGGTCTCGAGTCCAGTCTCGAGTCGAGATCATGAAGTCTCAAGTCGAGACCTTGTCGGTCCCGAGTCCTGGAAGTCTGCCTTGATTGAGTTGTTTGGTCAAGGTCTCGAGTCGCAATTGTTGTGGTCTCGAGTTGTCACTTGTTGGTCTCGAGTCGCAACCGGGGGTCTCGACTCGCAACCCCGGATACGTGCACATGAAGTTCTTCTAGAACTTCTGATGTACTAACCAATAGAATTGCAATTTCATGTAATTGTGTACTATCCAATAGGATTTCATAAACATGTTTTCTTGTCTAAATTCTAATTAAATCAGATCAAACATCACATATTCAAATGTTTATCTCATATTCAACATTGTTCATCATATGTTCATATCATATTTAACACATATTCATAATGTTCTTCATGAGATCATTCAAGCATGAAATGTTGTGATCAAGGATCAAGTAAATCTTGCATCATCTCATCAAACACACATTTGTCCTAAAATATCTAACATGAATCGGATAGCAAAAGTCATCCTAAGCTATTAATCATTTACCATTCAAAACATCTTAGCAAAACATTATCATACAATAGTTCACACACATTATTCATCATTTAGCCATTACCAACTCACTAATCATACAAAAATCATGCAAAAAGACCTCTAAACTAATCATGTATCTTATTTATTGAGCACACATAATATCTAACACACATTAAAACACTAACCGGTTGTGTTCCAAGGTGTGAGGGTATGAACGGGCTTCCAAATGATGATTCTAAGCTTGAACCGAGAGTTCTAGTGTTGCCGGTTGGATCCGAGAGAGGAAGAAGATGGTTTTTGTGTTGGTGCTCTAGGGTTTTAGTGATTGAAGGAGTGTAGGAGAGTGTGTGTGAGTGAGTGTGGGAGAATGATGGAATGTCAAAATGAGAGAAGGTTGGCTTGGGCATGGGTTTTATACCCGTTCTAAGGTCGGTACACCCTAATGGGTTCCGAATGGGCTCAAGTGCGCACGGCCCAACCGTTTAATGTTCACTCGAGACCGAGTGGTCTCGAGTCGGGTTCATGGTCTTGGCTTACTATATATTTATATATATAACTATGTATATCATATTTGCACATTATCGACACATAGCACATCAAGATAAATCACGACTTTCATTTAATATTATGTACACGCAAGTTCAATACAAGGTGGTTGCTCGGGAAAACCCAGAGTGTCACACCAAGGATCCAGCCAAAAAGTCGTATTCATACCGAACTGACCCAACTTTTAAAAAACCTCCTTAACAAGATCTCGTCGACTTGCAACCTCGATAACAGATTTGCAATGTTGCACCACACACCTCCCATCGACTTTCTATCCGGAATAAAATCCCAACCACCCTTCTCACGTGAATAGCTTCAACCACCTTTGCCCAAATTTTATCTTTACCCGACAGAAATCTCCAACCCCACTTAGTAAGAAGTGAGGCATTTATAAGTTTTAACTTACTAAGCCCGAGCCCTCCTAACTTCCTAGGAGACGCCACCTGATCCCAAGCAACCCGGTGAAGTTTCTTAGTCTCTTCGTCACCACCCCATAAAAATTCCTTATCTTTGACCCAAGATCATTGATGACTTGGACCGGAGCTTTATATAACGAAAAATAGCAATTAGGCAAGCTTTCCATAACCATTTTATAAGCGTTAATCTCCCACCAATAGATAGCAAAGACCCTTTCCATCTTGCTAGTCTAGAGTCGAAAATATCATACACCGGCTTTCAGTTGGCAATTCTATTCATGTTTGCTCCCACCACTAAGCCCAAGAATGTAAAAAGGAAACAACCCTTTTGACAACCAATGTGAGAGGCCGTGACATCTAGATCCCCATTCTCCACTCCAATAGCAAATATGTTGGATTTTGTAAGGTTTATTTTGAGGCCCGTACAAACATGAAAAATGCACAGAATACGAACCACATTTAAAATGTTGTTTTGGGACCACTCCCCCAAGATAATCGCATCATCTGCATAAAGCAGATGCGATACTACCTGGCCAGCAGAATTTATCTTGATTCCAACAAAGGCACCTAAGTTTCTAGCTTTTTCCACAATACAAGAAAGCGTCTCCATGGCTAAAATAAACAAGAACGGGGAAATCGAGTCACCTTGACGAATACCTTTCGAGCACTGGAACTTAAAAGTTGGCGAATCGTTAACTAAAACCGAGGATCTCGCCGATTCCAAGATCCCTCTAATCTAAGCGCACCATCTATCCGGAAATCTCATTTGAACCATTATCGAGATCCAAAAAATTAAATTTAGATTATCATAAGCCTTCTCGAAGTCCAACTTTAAGAAAAAACCTTTTCCTTAAATTTTTCCCCATTACAATTTCGTTAATAATGCGCGGGCCGTCGAGAATGTAACTACCTTTTAGAAATGCCGATTGAGAATCCGAAACAACGGACCCGGCTACTATTTTTAAGCGATTGGCCAACACTTTAGAAACGACTTTACTGATAATACCAATCAGATTAATAGGCCGGTAGTTATTCAGTTCCATTGGGTCTTTGATTTTAGGCACCAACGTAATAAAAGATGAACAACTCCCTACATTCAGCTTCCCATGATTAAAGAAATAATCCATGATCATGATAAAGTCGTTTTCAAAAAGATGCCAGAATGTCTTAATAAATTTCATATTAATTACGTCCGGACCTGGAGCTTTATCATCACCATACTCATTGACCGCTTGTTTTATTTCAAGCCTACCAAACGGAGCTTTCAGCAACTGCCTCTCGGAGTCGTCGAGGCTCTTGATTCCCTCACACAATAGCAGGGGTCTCGATTTAAAGTCTTCCATAAATCTAGACTTGAAGAAATTCATAATTTCCTTTTTAACCTTAGAGGGATTCGAAACCCACCTGCCTCCGATGCTAAGACTGGGATCTGGTTAGACGTTTTCCTTATGTTAACATGGGCATGAAAGAATTTCGTATTTTCGTCCTCTTCTAACGCCCATCTCGTCCTCGATCTTTGCTTCATATCTAAGCACTTCCTTCTATCAATTTCCAACAACAATTTTTTTTTGTTTTCGACTAAGGACCACTCTTCTTCCTCCTAAAGCTCCTTTCCCTCCATAATTACCTTCAAGAATTCTATTTTATCCACCGCTTTATTATATTCCTCTCCTTCTTTTTCCAACATATTGTTCCTCCAATCTTTTAGCGCCTTCCTAATACTACCAAATTTTTTCGACAGGACAATATCAGGAGGGTCGTTGGTGCTGAAATTAGAGGCAGCCTCTTCAACCACTTCCACATAACCTAGTTTGTCGAACCAAGAGTTGAAAACCCTAAAAGGTTTGGCGCCAAAAAAAATTTGTGCCACCGTGAGGATCAACGGACAATGGGCAGAATGAACCGAAGATAATGCCCTCAAAATCACATCCGGCCATTTAAAAAAGAAATCCGAGCAGATCAAGAATCGGTCAATTTTACTCAATTTCTTCCTGTTATCTCTAACACAAGTGAATCTCCTGCCTTTCATATCATATTCTACCAATACTTGTTGATTTATAAAGTTATTGAAATTTGCTGCACAAAGATTCTTAAAACACGAATTCATCCGTTTCGATCAATCCCTAACTATGGTAAAATCACCGGTCACTACCCAAATACCTTCAAAACCAGCCATCACAGAGCTAATCTCGTTCCACAAGTTCAACTTAGCGGCCGTACTTTGGGGCCATTACACATTGACTACATTAATTTCTTCTCGAGTGCCTTTAAAACGCCCATTAATAAGAAGATAATTTCTGTTTTTAACTACCTGAGAAGCTATGAATAACCCACTGTCCCACAAACACACCAGACCTCCAGATTGACCAGTAGACCCAACCATTCCAAACCAAAATTACTATTACCCCACATATTTGCGAAATTAAAACCTGTCAACTCCTCATGTTTTGTTTCTTGAATCAAAATAAAATCAATACTATGTTTCGCTTTCAGATCCCTTATCCAACTGTTCTTGATGGAACCTCCTATGCCTCTCACATTGATAGAAAGAAAATTCATAATTTAACCACATTATTACCTTCATCTGTGATGATCTTTTCAACCACCCGACTGAAATCCCCCAAGACTGCCCCCACCTTTTCCCCCAACTCCACTGTAGCTTGAACTTCTTTTAAATATTAGCATTTGTTTTAATTCCTTGCACCTCGTTTACCATGTTCACCGCCTCCAGAACATCATTCTGGGTACCTGAAGGATTATCATCACCATCTCTTCCTTGGTTTGCCCTGAAGTTAAGGTCGAAGCCACCATTTTCCATTTGATTGTTGTCTCTACCTTCAAAATTACAATCCACTCCCCTTTTGTAATTAATTGATTCTTGACCTCCATTGATAATACCACCCCTTGTGTTATTATTAGAATCTCGGCCTGAAATCTCATTCAGCCCAAATATATCTTCCAGATCACTTCTCTGCCTTTTTTTGGGCCGCCCACCACTTCCTGGGCTAACCACAATAGGCTTAGGTTTATGTTTACCCTCAAGTAAATTAAACGGTTTTTTTTTTCTGGCCACGTGCTCCGACAGAACTAGAAAAACCACAATAATTGCTCCTAGGAACTTGGGACCCACATTAATTTACCGATATCTGGGAACATTAGGGTGAGAGGGGCACTCCCCTCTTAGGGGAGTCCCCTCTCTTACGCACACCCAATCAGGTTATGTCACGTCAACTCCTCTCTTAAACTCCCCTCACGCCCCAATTTGATGGCGGCACTCCCCTCTTAGGTGACTTTTTATTTTTTTTTTTGTTTTTTTTATTTGTTGTAATTATGCATGTTTATAAATTAAAAAAATATTAATAAAAATTAAATAAAATTTAACAAAAGACATTTCAAAGTAGAAAATAAAAATTACATTCAAACTAGAAAATAAAAATTACATTCAAACTAGAAAATAAAAATTTTAGAAATTGCACGGCCACCCGTACTTGTTAGCGATGTCGCGCTTTCGGGCGAGGATGAACGGCAACATTTCCGGCGGAGCATCGTCGTGCGGCTTGAGGAATGTTTTCATATCTCGATCGTAATTGTAGTTTCTCGTCGTCTCGCGTTGTTCCGATATGAGCTCGCGAGCCTCCGACTCTCTTTTCTTCCTCAATTCAATCGCCTCCAATTCAATCGCGTGCTTCTTTTCTTTCATGGCGGTGTACTCTTTGAATTGTGCCGCCAACTCGGCCGAGCCCTCGAAAGATGTCGCTTGACGCTTGTCTCGCCGTTGTGTTCTTTGTGGCGAGGGGTCTTCGGTCATATCGGGTATGGAAGGGTCCACCTCAATGGGCTTTCTTTTTTGTCCCGAATCTTCCCCTTCCTCACCCAACAATGGGACTTGGGCCCATTTGTCGTGTTTTCGAACGACCTCCCATGCCTCGATATGTTGAAAACCGTTCGGATATTTATCTTTAAATTCCTTTAAAGCGACTTTCATCACGTTGACATCGCTACACCCGCTTCCTCGTGTGCGATCCTACATATTATAAAATAACAAGTGTTAAAAAATATAATTTTTTACATATTAGTAAACAAAATTAAAAAAATATACAACGTTAAAAAATATAATTTTTACCGCTTGTTGGTATAGGCCGTTGAAAAAGTTTATTTTCGTCATCATCGGGCCCCATTTAGACCGTACTTGATGCACGGTCCGGTTACTTCCACCAACGGTGTCGTTAAAATGATTTAAAATCTTAAGCCAAAAACTATCGCGGTTTTGTTGATTGCCCCTTTTTTTGTTGGTAGAGCAATGTACCCACACTTTCGCCAACGCCTCTTCTTGGACCTTTGTCCATTTTTGGCTCTCCATTTTTCCCGTTGGTAGAGCGTCATCTTCTTCGTTGCCGGCGTCTTGATCCACATTATATTCATCGTCGCCGGTGTCATTTTCATAGTCGCCCAAATTTTGAGTTTCGGGCACTACTTCCTCGTCCTCGTGAATAGGTAGAGGACGTTCAACATTTTCTCGTGTATATGGAACTTGTGGGGAACGAAAACCATACGGGTCGAAGGCGGGGGATTGAGGTGGATCCATTGATAACAAATTTTGATAATAGCCGAAAGTGGGTTGTGGTTGGGTGTTGTAAAAGGAGGGGTGTGAAGGTTGTTGGTAAAAAAACGGGGGTGGTTGTGAAATATATCCGAAAGGGGATTGTGGTTGTGCACTTGCACCGCTCGAACCACCACGAGACGTTTGCGAGCCCCGTCCCTTAGTTTTTTTCTTGGCTTCGCAGGGTTGGTTCTCCATTGCTCGGTTTGGCTTTTGTTGTATTTGATAGATTTTTAGAGTATAAAAGTTTGAGAGTGGTGGGTGTGGTAAAAAATTAGTGAAGTTGGTTATTTATATTAGTTTAAATTGATTTTTTTTTAAATTTGACCGTTGGAAAAATTGGACCGTTCCTCGAATCATGTGCATTTCATCGCGGTGAAACAATACCGAAACCCCTCCCCGATTTGGGTCCCCGCGGTGACGGCGGCGGTGTTCCCGATCGGGGACTGGGGTCACCGATCCCCCTCCCCGCTTGTGCCCCGTACACCCTTAGATCACCTTCCCATACAACCCAGCTACTTCGTCAAAAACTTTATTCGATTAGATGCAAAGGAACTCCATAAAACTTGATCCATGCTACTCCCTCAAACGGTATAGATTGCCCAACCCATAAGTCTAACGAATCAAACCAATCGCTCCAAATCTTCGAATTAATGATGAACTCATCAGCTTCATGTTGGGGTCTAGGTTTTGTGTATCCTTGTAATCAGTTCTCCTGAACTTCTTATTAATAAAAGGGTCGCACGGAATTGTGTAACTTGAGTTCGGGATCTGGGTTCGGGGTCCGGGTTTCGGCGTCTTTGATTCAACACAAAAACATATTAGGTTGTAAATACTAAGCCAATTATATATAAATCTATACATATAACCTTTTTGTGCTCCCGGAAAAAATGGACCCAAGCGATTACCCAACCAAGTGGTGCAAAAAAAACCCGGAACTAGGTATTATAAAACCCCGGATTTTTATACCCGAACCCGACCTACCCATAGGGTAGAGATCGAGTATTCATGTCTGATATAAAACCCAAACCCGGAACCGGGTTTTGTAAATACCCGGTTGTGCACCACAGAACATGATAATAAGAATATAAAACATCACAGTAAGAGATGATTTCAATCAAAATGTGGTATATAAATTAGAACTTTGCAACTTGCAAGATCTGTAATCAAATAGTGACAAAAGGGTCCTGGACATGCCTTGCAATCTGTGATGAGATAACATCTCAGTTGACCAAACAATTACAAAAGCTTATTTACTAATGCATTAGTTTTGAGTTTGGGCCGATAGCAAAGTGTGGCTAGGCCCACTGATGTTTTGTGATGAGTTAAGAAGAGGCCCATGTCATGAATTATTACCCTATATATTAAAAAAGGTACGTTTTGAACAGTAACTTTTTATATATTATAATGAAATATTATATATTATAATGAAATATTATATATTAAAAAAGTTACGGTTTGAACAGTAACTTTTTATATATTATATTATAATGAAATATTATAATAATTGTTATTCTCTTTATTTTTTTAATTGGTGTCAACCAGTACTTGTATTGAAAATACCGGTTCAAAGCTAAAAGTCGGTATCGGATTGAGTTTGATAGTCTTTTAGTTCGAGAAATTTGGTACAGCTACCCAGTACCATTTGCTCATCCATGATCACGGGTACCGTACGAACAACAACGGTATCGTACACCTTTATTTTTAGTTTCAGGGGTAGGGATGAGCTCGGTGCCAACTGATACCCCGGTTAGGGTATTGGTATATGAATGTAAAAACCGGTAGCGAACCGGTACCAGGAACGCCAAACGTCAGTACCGAACTGGTACTTAGGATCTTTCGATTCAGGAAATTCGGTACCAGTACCCATTACTATTTGCTCATCTTTGACTACGGGTTTCTATCGAATAACATCATTACCATACAACTTTTTAGTTGATTTTCTTTCGGTTATTTTTTAGTGTTTTTTCTACATTTTCTTTTTATTCTTGTCAGCGGTTCCGTGTGTAACGCACTTATATTGATTTCAAACACATATAAACACAGACTAAATAACAAAATAAGTTCGCCGCAACGCGGCGACAGTTTTTATAACTAGTTGGTATTAATTACACAAACAGGAAACAGCTGGCACCACAGCTGCACAGTCGGGTTTTAATACATGGTCGGGTTTTTTCAATACCCGGTGCGGGTTTTTTCCCAACTCGATGCATACCCGAATCCGGAAATAGGGTATTATAATACCGGGTTTTAGAAAACATTGATCCGGACCCTACCTGAACCCGGTTATATAGGGTATTAGGGTATACATTTTTTTGTATAAGACCCCGACCCGGGTATTCTCAAAACCCGATTTTGTAGAAACCGGTCGTACTCGAACCCGGTTCCATACCCAAAACCGGTTTTTTCAAAAAAAACCCGATTTATGCACCACTAACCCAACCTGCCCCTGGCCAGGGCCGGCCCAATTTAATAATATGATATGACTATGAAAATGGGACATTTTGGAAAGCCCAAATGTTATTAAATGTGTCTCGCAGTAATTGGGTAGTGGAATTTGGGTTGCTAATCTTTTTATGGTGTACAAATCAAAGTGTAATAATTTGTTTATGGTTTATAAATCAAAGTGTACAAATGGTACATTAGTCAGATTCTTTTGTAAAGCTACTAGTAGGGTGCCCGCGCGATGCGGCGGGAGCGACATTTTATATTGCGGCACTCGTTTCTAGTAGTTTTCTTATTCGTATAATATTTATGATAATATTGTTGTTGTGGATATATGTCATAAGTGTTACACATATGTAAAGTTTTTTTTTATAAAAATAATAATCAAAAGACAAAAAATATTTTTTCTTATAAAAATTAATAATCAAATGACAAAAAAATATAAGATAAGTTGTTATAATTGTAAATTATGTTTATTTTATTGGTTAAATTATAAAGTATAATTTTATTCTTTAAAGTTCATATTTTTTTTAAATATCCACATAATACTCATCCAATAAACTTTAAGTTTAAAATTTTCGCTTTTATAAAAATAAAAAATAGTATTTGACTCGTAAGTATGTTTTAGACCTTTAACTTGAATTGTTAAATTTCATATTTTTACAGATATAAAAAATTATATTTTAATAAAATTTCAAGAACTGTTTTAATAAGAAAAAAAAGGTTGTTAAGAGTTTATATCTTTATTAACTTTATATCATACTAAGTTCATATTTTTAGTTTCTAACTAATCTTATCTATATGAGTCTACTTTTAACTAATAATCCATAAAAATATGCAACACAATCTACTATGTATCTATTCAAGTTGGTAAAGAATTCTTTTGAAACTGCCAAATATTATCTATAACAATATAGTTAACTTATAATTCCTAAAAAATTGCAACACGGTTTAGTATTTATCTAGTAAAGATTGTAAATTTATGGAGTATTTTATTCATATTACTTGTAACAAAATATGTTTATAAAATAATTATTTTTTTTATAAAAACACAATGTTTTGTTTATAAATAAAGTAAAAAACTGTTTTACACATGTAAAATTTTGTTTTTTAATAAAAAATAACAATCAAATGACAAAAAATAAAAGATAAGTGGTTATAGTTGTAAAATAAGTTTATTTTGTTGGATAAATGATAAAGTTTATAATTTTATTCTTTAATGTTCATAACTTTTTTTAAATATCCAAATGGTACACATCCAATAAACTTTAAGTTTAAAATTTTTGTTTCTATAAAAATAAAAATAGTAGTTGAGTCGTAAGTACGTTTTACACCTTTAACTTTAATTGTTAAATTCCGTTTTTATATATATAAAAATTTATATTTTTATAAAATTTTAAAAACAGTTTTTAAAAAAAACAGGATGTTAAGAGTTTATATCTTTATTAACTTTATATTATAATAAGTTCAGTTTTTTAGTTTAGCTTTAAAGTTTATTACTTTATTATTTTTTAATTAAGAATTAAAAATTATTAGATTAATTATATTCAAGAATAATTGCAATATTTTATAATTTCAGCTTGACTATATCTAACTGCAATATCTATTTATTGCAGCTTTAGGAATATTAACTTATATAAGTTCAGTTGACTTGTAAATTTAGGATACTAACTTTATTTTGAAGTTTATTAATATGGTCAATAACTGCATTATATTAACACCAAAAATAAAGTTCAAATATGAAATAACTTTATTCATACGTCTAGATCAAACATAACAACTGAAAAAAAAAACATAAAAACACTTGATAGATTTCATATTAGATTGCATGAAATCTGTTCCATTTCTGAATTGCCACTCGAGGTAATTTTAATCGGGTTTTCTGTTTTGTGCTTGAATCGACAGTATCTTCTAATTCCTCTTCTTTGTCATTGTCCTCAGAATCGTCTAAATTAATAACCTCACTCCATTTCCATTCGGAGAGTCTCTTGGATCTCTTCATTTGAGTCTTAAAATTCTGATCCTTAAAAAAATGAATACAAAAGTTACAAAAAAGATTAAATAAACTTTAAAATTACCTCTTCACTAAATTCACGTTGAAGATTAGACTTGTATGAACTAAACATTGCACCATAAAAAATAATATAAACACTTTTATCACCATCATCCTGCAATAAAACACACATATAATAACATAACGAACATGTTAATATGAAAGATATACACAAAAATAATACTTATAAATCAATACCGTAGAAGCTTGTTCGACAACTGGGTTGTTTAAATTGGCATGTTCATCATGCAACTGAATCTGAAAAATCAAATACGTTAACATTCACATAAAAGTAAATAAAAGAAAACAATTATTCACTGCTGCGATATAACAGAACTGACCTTAGAATTTTCAATCTCGCATACTTGGTTTTTCGCAACAATTGAATTCAGAACTGGATCCATTTTTTTAAACTTTGTTTAGCAGTAGATATAAGGGTGTAATGCTATGTATTTATAGTAGTAACTATAAAAGTATATTAGGGTTTAATTTTATATTTGCCACCCCTTTATTAAGGAAGTTTGTTGTGGTTAGTTTTAATTTTTATAAGATATATCTAAGTATAGATATTCGGCAATTTTAATAAATTAAATGTTACACATAATATTTTCATTTTATGTTATGGTACTTTTATTTTTTTTTTGTTTTTGTTTGCATAGATGGAACCCATCTTTGTATATTAGGCGCATTAGATCACGAGTATTAATTACTTGTACATTAAAGCATTATCGACTTGTACCTTTTAATCTGTGCGTCGATATTGAACAAGACAACTACCGAAACGTCGACAAAAATGTGTAGGTCGTCATGCTATCTTTGGATTTTTTTAACGGTATAATTTATAAGATATGTCAAGAATACGTAAAAAATTATAAGTTTGTTGTGAAGGGTGAATTGTAACAAATTATCTATAATTTTGTTAAAATCTCAGGGATCTAAGTGTAATAAGATTAGGGGCTAAAAAATAAATAGCGTTTAAAAGACCAGACTACCCTCATTTTAGGGGTCTTTCTATAAATAAAGGGGGTGAAAAGTTCTTATTTTTTTGGTATCTTAAAATACCCCTACCTCATGCATTATAATATAGTATAGATTTGGTTGCGATTGGTTACAAATAACCAGTATCTAATTCAAAGAAGCTTTTGAATCCGGGTTTACGAAACAAAAACTGCATTAGTATCAATATTCATTTTTTTAATACAGCGTTTTCGTGTTGTTAGGGGTGAGCAAATGGAAAAACCCGACCCTACCCGACCATTACCGGACCCGACCCGAGAACCGATCAAACATAAAATACAGAACCGATTCACTACCCTAAATATAGGGTCGGTTCCGATCCATAGGTCCAAGTCAGGTTTCACCTTGAAAAGAACCGAGAACCGACCCGACCCGACCCGACCCGACCCGATTTTATATGAAAAATTGGAACCGATCTAAATACCTAGGTACTTGGGTTCGGGTCGGGTTGGGTATATTTTCGGTTCGGTTTTCGGTTATTTTCGGTCCGGACCTAAACTTGCTCACCCCTAACGGCGTCCCCATGGACCTATGTCTCAAACGAAGGTCGATATATAATTTATCTTAAATGTGGATGTGCCTTTACTTATTTGTTCTTCAAATAAAGTTGATGATGTTGTTGAGCCCAAGCTACTAGAAATTAGGGAACTAAAGCAATGAGTTTTGTTCATGTTTAAGGTTTGGTTAAGAAATGAAGTTCCTATTATACGACGTTGTATTGAAAACTACTTTGTTTGTTTTGTACCGTCATCATGTTTAAGTTGCTAAGGCCAATGCCTTTGCGTACATGTACACACGGCCTTATTTACGAGTTTCTATAGCAATTATTTTAGGCCTTTGTTTCTAGAGGGTCTAATTTTTTTTTTTTTAATATTTAATTAATTGCTTATATCTACACACATATAGATTACCTGTTTTTATATTATATGTAATCTTATACACACATATACACATAAATTATATGAAAAAGATCAAATACAAAATTACCCTACAAATAATCTTGTATGGTAATTTTGATCTTGTAGGATAATTTTGTAAAATGTTATTGTAGGGTAATTTTGAGCTTCTAACGTAATTTTGTGAAATGTTCTTGTAAGTTAATTTTGATCTTTTAAAGTAATTTAGTACGGTATCATAATTACTCTACAAATAATCTTATATAGTAATTTTGATCTTGTAGGGTATTTTTTTAGAGTATCATAATTACTTTAGGGTGTCCGGGGCACTTAGCGGGGAGGGGATCGGTGAGCTTAGTCCCCGAGCGGGAACACCGCCGCCGACCCCTCGGGGAGTGTAAGCGGGGAGGGGGAGCGGTGTGTGTTCACCGCACAAGATTTCATGTTTTAAACGTTGGGCAACGGTCAGATGGAATAAAAAAAAATCAATTTTAACCTATATAAATAACCAACTTAAATCTATTTTTTTACCACACAAATTCTCAATCTTACTCTAAAAATCTTTCAAATACAACACAAAGCCAAACCGAGCAATGGAGAACCAACCCCGCGAAGCCAAGAAAAAGTCCGTCACTTTCGGATATACTTCACAACCCCCGTTTTTTTTACCAACAACCTTCACACCCCTCCTTTTACAACACCCAACCACAACCCCCTTTCGGCTATTTTCAAAATTTGTTATCAATGGATCCTCAATCCCCCGCCTTCGACCCGTATGGTTTTCGTTCCCCACAAGTTCCATCTCCACGAGAAAATGTTGAATGTCCTCTACCTATTCACGAGGACGAGGAAGTAGTGCCCGAAACTCAAAATTTGGGCGACTATGAAGATGACACCGGCGACGATGAATATAATGTGGATGAAGACGCCGGCAACGAAGAAGATGACGCTCGGGGTAAAAAGCCAAAACTGGAGCGCCAAAATTGGACAAAATACCAAGAAGAGGCGTTGGCGAAGGCGTGGGTACATTGCTCTACCAACAAAAAGAAGGGCAATCAAAAAACCCGCGATGGTTTTTGGCGTAGGATTTTAGATCATTATAACGCCACCGTTGGTGGAAGTAACCGGACCGTGCATCAAGTACGGTCTAAATGGAACCCGATGATGACGAAAATAAACTTTTTCAACGGCCTATACCAACAAGCGGTAAAAATTATATTTTTTAACGTTGTATATTTTTTAATTTTGTTTACTAAGTTCATATGTTTTTAACACTTGTTATTTTATAATATGTAGGATCGCACACGAGAAAGCGGGTGTAGCGATCTCAACGTGATGAAAATCGCTTTAAAGGATTTTAAAGATATATATCCGAGCGGTTTTCAACATGTCGAGGCATGGGAGGTCGTTCGAAAACACGACAAATGGGCCCAAGTCCCATTGTTGGGTGAGGAAGGGGAAGGTTCGGCACAAAAAAGAAAGCCCATTGACGTGGACCCTTCCATACCCGATATGAACGAAGACCCCTCGCCACAAAGAACACAACGGCGAGACAAGCGTCAAGCGACATCGTCCGAGGGCTCGGCTGAGTTGGCGGCACAATTCAAAGAGTACACTGCCATGAAAGAAGCGAAGCACGTGAGTGAGATGGAGGCGATTGAATTGAGGAAGAAAAGAGAGTCGGAGGCTCGCGATCTCATAACGGAACAACGCGAGACGATGAAAAACTACGCGCACGGTCGAGATATGAAAACATTCCTCAAGCCGCACGACGATGCTCCGCCGGAAATGTTGTCGTTCATCCTCGCCCGAAAGCGCGAGATCGCTAACAAGTACGGGTGGCCGTTCAATTTCTAAAATTTTTATGTAGTATTCCGATGTAATTTTTATTTTATTAAATGAAATGTAATTTTTTATTTTATGAAATTATTATGTTTTACTTTTTATAAAAATATTTTCTTAATTATAAAAATAAAAAAACAAGTCCCCTAAGAGAGGAGTGTCGCCATCAAATTGAGGGTGTGGAATGAGTTAAGGAGGAGTTGACGTGGCGCGTGCTGATTGGTTTTTTGTAAGAGAGGTCACTCCCCTAAGAGAGGAGCGCCCCTCTCACCCTTATAAGTGTATCAAAATTACTCTGCAAGTTTCAAAATTACCCTACAAGAAAATTTTACAAAATTACTCTAAAAGATCAAAATTACCCCACAAGAACATTTTACAAATTACCCTACAAGATCATTTGTAGAGTAATTTTGATAATTACCCTACGAGCAAATAATTACGAAAATACCACCGCATTTTTTTGCTTTTTCATGCCTTTCGTACGTTTTGTACGATAAGACTGTTTGTACGTGAACTTAACTCAAATTATATATAAGTTTTTTTTTTACTTTGTATATTATAAAATTATAGTTATCTCTCACACACACATAATTTCAAAACTATATTAGTCTTCACACAAATGAATATGTTTTCCGTTTTTGACTTATTAATTTAACACGTTAATCCAAGTCAAGTGTGAATACTAATTTATATATATATACAAATGATGAAGGTCTTAACTACAGTTCCAGTTTTTCAGTTTTCCTAACCTACATCTGCCTGTCACCAACAAGCAGTTTCTTACTTTCCACGCGTCTTCCTCTGCTCACCATATGGAGTCATCTTCATTGCCGCCGATGGGAACCACAACCTCTATCATCACAGCCGCCGATTAACGGCGACGTCACTTCCAATGTGTCCCAAAACTCAGATTCTAAAGACGCCTCTCCCGGTTCAGATAAACAGAACGCCAGCGAGGCCGAAGCCTTAGGCACAATTTCCGCGGTCGCAATAGGTATTCCGTGTATCCGCTACTATTACGACGACTCGATTCGTCTGCCAGATTTATACTCCGGAGATTGAACAACGATAGAGTCTTCGCCGGATCTGGAACCGACACATTTATAGAGGATATTGCCTAGGGTTTCGAAATTGATAAAATCGGACGAAAATCTGTAAATATTTTGGTTCCTTGGTTGATTTATTTTCTGAATAATGATGATTTGGCGGTAACCTAAGCGATAGGAAGGTTGGCCAAAGGTCTAATAAGGTATCAATTTTTAGTTGTACTCTTCAGATGAATATTTTGCGTAAATTTTCTGATTTTGCTAGGATGTGAACTGACTTTTGCATTCAATTTGACTTACAAATGCAACAGGTAAAAGTAGTTCGTGTGTGAAAGAAGATTCCAAGGCAACCAGATGAGGTTCGTGTTTCACTTTAATTGAATGGCACTTCATTTTCTAATGGTAAACCATAGTTTGTATTTAGTCATTTAGTGAAAAGAAAAACGTAGTTTGTATTTAGTGAAAAGAAAAACGGACCTTATGTTGAATTATGAGGAAGCTAAGGTTTCCAACTGCAGTTTTTTAGGTGCTTGGAAGTTGGTTACATTGTTGTTAATGTTGTTTTGTTCAATTGTTCATATCTAAACACTATGATTCGGCTTGATTTATGTGTACATTTGATATATTAACTACAATACTTGGATTTATTTACTGACTTCTTGGTAAAATTCACAAATATATAAAGTGATCCAAATTTCTTTATATACGCGGAGATGCTTTAAACTAGGTTTGATTTTTAGAATTTTATAATTACATGAATTATATTTAGATGAACACTACTTTCATTATATCGGTTGTTTAAAAAAAAAGAGCAAATGTGCCAAAATGGAGGTTGAGTTGGTTTGGTAATGGGTCAAGTCGACTTATTTTAAATTTTTCTAATTGATTGAAAGTTCTATTCCAAGTTTAGGATTTATACCCTGCTAGGTTGAAATACTATTCTTAATGACCAGTATTTTACCTTTCTTCAAACATCACTTCTTATTTTGTTCTCTTAAAATAAAAATAAAAAACATTTTGATTACCCACCTAATTCAAGATATGGACTTTGAGATTTTTGCTTCCATCTAAACTGGTCATGATGTTAGGTTATCAAACGTGTAGCAAATCAAGATATGTATATTTGTGTGAAATGATTTGGGAGGTTTTGTGAATAGAAAATACACTTAGGTGACTATTCTTTTAATCCATCTGGCCTGTTTGCGTTACTTTTAATTTAGACATGGAGATATAACATTAACCCATCAATTATTTTTCGCCTTATACGAGTACAATTTGTTTTATGCAGGATTGTTCGGCCTTCGACTGTTTTTGTTCCGTCTAACCCGTCATTTATTTTCTTCTTATGCGAGCATAATTTGTTTCATGCAGGAATGTCTACAAACAGACCCACCCGGTGTACGATGCAGGATTGTCTTCAAACAAAAGGTTTGCACACCAGGTGTTCGATGTATGCTGGCTTGCAATCTCTTTTAAATTTGAGTTCAGTTTGGTTTTGTTGTCACTCTATATAGTTTCTTTTAAGATAAAATGATGGTTGTGCTGTTGATGGATGTCACTGTTGTACACTATTTATCACTCTTCAAAATTTTCAAGCATTTCTAATTTTTTTTATCTTCTTAGATAACTTTGTTTACACACTTGATGTGGAATTATTTGTTTGTAGGTACAAAATGTATGTTCAATGGTGTGCGGTGTGCCCTGTGTTATCGTTTCTTATTTACAAACTTGCTCTACAAATTGTTGCTTTATGGGCATATGACTTGTACGGATTTTACTATTTCCAATTGAACTTCTTGGTCAATGTAACCGTGATTGACCGCTTTTAATTTTAGCTATAACAATATCCATGTTTTGTCACCCATTCAATGTACTACACTATGAGGAACGGAGGTACATGATCCTGCATTTTGTAACTAACATTATCAACAACCTAATAGAAATGAAATATACCGCCGCATCGCGGCGGGTCATTCCCTAGTTATCTATATGACTCTTCACACAAATGAATATGTTTTCGTTTTTGATCTATCAATTTAACACGTTAAACCAAGTCAAGTGTGAATCCTAATTATATGAGGATTGTTTTGTTGTTAATAGTTGTTATGGGTTATATAGTATTTAACTGTATTTTAAGAACGATAACTTACACACCAATCTAACATATTTTTAATTTCACTCCACAGTCTACAATGAGATTTGAACCCTCAATCTCTATGAGAGGTGAACTATTTAACACATAAGATATCGTTATCGATAAAGAACATTTGTTAATGATAAAATCAAGCAATGGTTTTATAACGAATTTCTTTATCTAAGATAATAAAATAAGGGTAAGGATCAAATAGAAAATTTATTTTGGCTAGGAAGTATAGGAAGTAATATGATTAAGACATGTGGCAACATTTAAAATAAAGAGTAAGGGTATTTTAGTCAATCATTTTTTTTTCTTCCTTCTTCCCAGTAACATCAAAACCCACCATTTTCAAAACTCACTATCTTCAACCATTTCTTTACATTCTATCTCAATAATCACTACATTATAGTGCGATTTTCGTCACCAATCAATGATTCATAACACCCGATCAACGTGTTCTTCAGCTTTTTTGAAGAAAACCCAGTTTAGTTTATACAAAATCTCGTTTTTTCCGGTGATTTTGAAGATAATCACTCGATCCGTTCGATTCGATCTCTGATAAGTGTTTCAATCATTCAAATTTCGTCAATCGTTGAAGAAACCGACTTCTATCCATGTAAGAAATTCTTTAATTTCATTTTTATTATCTGGGTTTTTGATTTAGTCATTGCGTTTTACGATCTTGGCGGGGGTCTGGAAAACTGCATTGGTTCAGACAATTCACAGCACAGACAAAACTATTGTCCTGGTTCAATGCGTTTTAGAGAGAACACTTTGTTTGGTATTTTTAGGCCATTGCGTTTTAGAACTAAGACATTTTTATGTGTTTTCTGGCTATTGCGTTTTAGAAAAAAACATTTTTTAAAGTGTTTTTAGTCATTGCATTTTAGGTAAAACACATTTTTAGGTGTTTTCAGTCCATTGCGTTTTAGAGAGAACATTTTCTTCTGTTTTTTTATGCCATTGCGTTTTAGAAAGAAGACATTTTTAAGTGTTTTCTGGTCATTGCGTTTTATAAATAAGACATTTCTTTGTGTTTTTTGTGCATTGCGTTTTAGGTAAAACACATTTTTATGTGTTTTCATTCCATTACGTTTTATAAAACAGACATTTTAAGTGTTTTCTGGCCATTGCGTTTTAGAAATAAGAAATTTGTTTGTGTTTTTGGTGCATTGCATTTTAGGTAAAACACATTTTTATGTGTTTTCAGTCCATTGCGTTTTAGAAATTACACTTTCTTTTGTGTTTTTAGGCTATTGCGTTTTAGAAATAAGACATTTCTTTGTGTTTTCTGGCCATCGCGTTTTACAAATAAGACATTTCTTTGTTTTTTGGTGAATTGCGTTTTAGAAAAATGTCATTTTTTAGGGTTTTTTTTTTCATTGCGTTTTACGCAACTGAGTTTTTTCCATTGCGTTTTACGCAACTGGGTTTAAAAAAAATTGAAAATATAGCAATAGTATACTCGTTTTAAAGATAAAAAAATGCTCGTTTTTTTGGTGCAATTTTTATAAAAAAATAATGTCGTATGAAAGAGTTATTAACGTTTAAAAAATGGGTGGAATTGGAGGAGAGAGAAACTATTGCCTTGGATTTACTAGAATGCCCCTAAACAAACTCAAGCTCCTCTTTTCTTCTTTTCAATTTCTCTCATTTAATCTTAGCCCTTGATTAACTAAATGGATGATCAAGATTACTTTCTAGCATTTTTAGCCAAATAAATTTTCTATTATATCTTAACATATATTTAATTATATATAGTTTCGATCCTGTTTGGTTTCATAAAATAAATGTTTGTGTGAACATTAAAAAAAAACATAAGATTGAAACTTTCAAAGCCCACTCGATTTTCTGTTTGATTCGTTTTACAGCGAAATGGCTTATTAACGAAATTAGACTTCAACTCTGTTTGTCCCGTAAAATACATTTTTCAAAATTCTTAATAAAGCCACACCCTAAAATCTCTTTTCACACCCTCATACGGTCCGTATAGAATAAACTAACATGACAAATATTCAGTCGTATAATGATATACGTCTCATATAATCAGGGGCGGACCTACGCTTATTTTGGGGGTTCCCAGGAACCCGTTCGGTTCGAAATTTTTAGTGTTAAGGTATATACAAAATTCTGAAGGAACCCCTTAATATTTTATAGAGGAACCTTATAAACAAATTTGTAGACTGATCTAGTGGTAAATTGCGCGTTTATTATAGCTGAAGTCCCTTGTTCGAGTCTGCTTTACCCCCTTTTTATTCCATTTTTCTCGCATTTTTCCTTTTTGTTTAATTTAAAATCGAATTAGATTAGGGTTTAGTTCTTTAGTTCGCCCGTGCCCCTCCCTTTCTTCAGAAACCACCAAACGCAAACAGAAAACACGCTACAGGCTCTGGACGCACCATTCTTCAGCCTTGGCCCACAATTCTCCTCTTTCTTGCTCATCTCGATTGATTTCATACAGAACCAGGTATGAGTTTTAGTTCCCACTTGTATACGTTTGTGATTATCATGTGTTTTAGTTCCCCCCCTCTTGTATCAGTTTGTGAGGAAGATTAGGTGATTTATGGTGTAAATTTATGTTCTTGCCTGTTTATGTTCAAAATATTATATTCTTGTGAGGAAGAATAGGTGAATTATGCTATATATTTTTTATATATGAAGTGGTTCTGAAAGATATGAAGGAAATCGTTTGATATTTGTAAAGCAGTTTGACTTTAAGGAAATAGTTTGATATTTGTAAAGCAGTTTGATGTTTCAATAGTCAAATGAAATAACTTGAGATCAAACGAAAACAGATACTTCAAATTGTAAATTAGAAAATTCGAGAAAAATGTTAAAAAGTGAAACAAAGTTGATGTTCAAATTGTATATTGACATGTTTGTTTAGACATTCAATTTAGTTTCTAGGTAATCTTTGATTTTAACATTCAATTTGATGTAGTTTGCAGGTCGTTATCTATATTCTATTTGATGTAGTTTGCAAGTCGTTATTTCAATCGTTGATTTTAACATTTAATGTGATGTAAATTTGTATTCTTTTGAAATTTGTTGTTTGATATTTAGGTAGTATGTATGGATGAACGATTCTTGCATTTGCTACATCGAAAGGGAGTTCTTACAACAAATTCCGATAGAAAATGTAATGCAACATTTTCAAAAGGTGAAACCTTGAAGGGAACAACTGTAGGTATGTTTTTCTTATTCGTAAAGACCTTATTTATGTTACGTGTTTTTAAATTTATCGTGACGATGTTTTTTCACTATTGTATCGTATTTTTATTATGTATGAATCTTACCCGCCCCGAACCGTCGAACCGACCCGTATTTTTATATATCAGGACATATGATATTGGAACATTTAAAAAAGTGAACCCCTTGAAAAAAATTCCTAGATCCGCCACTGCATATAATGTTATACGGCTCGTATAGATGAGAAAAATATTAGGTCGTATAACATTCTATACGGGTCGTATAACATTATATATGGGTCGTATAGTGTTATACAACTTGTCTACATGGACACAAAAAAAAAAATTCTCTGACAATTTTTTGTGTAACATTCTCCAATACGATCCGTATAAATTGATACGGGTCAGTGGCGAAGTTTGACCCGAATGACCGGGGGGGGGGGGGGTCGAAAACGTATATACCAAAAAAATTCTTTAGAACCGGGGGGTCGAAAACGTATATACCCAAAAATTTATATACGAACACTACATATATAACACTATTGAGCGAAAAGTTTGAGGGGTCGGGCGCCTCTCCCCGCCCCTTCTATGCTTCGCCCCTGATACGGGTCATATAAATATAGAAAGATCATATAAATATTGAAATGTGAAAATAAGATGTTAAGGGTCAGGAGAAAATGAGAGTCGTGTAATATTGTGTGGCAAGTGGTGGTAAGTACACGTCTTGTGAATTTCGTGGGCAAAAATCTATATGCAATTGAAGAAAAGTTGGTGAAGGGTCGTTATCATCAACAACATACTCGTAGCCGACGTACGTACATAAGGTCGACATCATGGGTCATAGAATGAGGGTCCGCCACCATGCTTCACTTGGGTTTGACGCGTTTTGGAATTACATGCATATAATGCATCGTTTGAATTTTTGAAATTTAAAGTAAATTTTTTGTTACTTTTCTAGATCTTAACTTTTGTATAATTATTCACTTGTTAAACACAATTATAAATCAAGAGTATTAATAATATAGTTAACTAGTGGTATTCTCTTGCGCTACACAGTGGGAATTCGGTCGGTATCAGTTAAATTCGCTATGATATCGATACTCGCAATAGTTACCAAAAGAGAAAACAAAAAAATAAAGTCGTGATATGCCAAAAGGATATCAACGTACAAAGAAAAAAAATCTTCATTTTAAATATAGTTTTACACAAGAATGCCGGGGGGAAAAAGTTAAAAGCAATTGTGTATTCAGTTTAAATGGGTTAAAAACGTATATAACGAATATCGGTATCAATTCCAATAATCTAATACCTGTTTCGATGTTGTTCGATTAAAACCAAATAAAATAAATTTAAAGTTAACGAACACAAGCTAGTGGAGAAAATCAATCTAAATGTGTTAAAAGCACATATAATGAATATCGATATTGATTCTGATAATACTGATACTAGTACCCCTTATGAGAAACTCCTATTATGCAGACTTGAACTTGAGACCTGAAGGGGAAAACTCATTCGGGCCCACCATAGGTTGAACTAAAATACCCATGGCCACCACTAGAGCACTAATGATGGTTTATTTATGTAATTAACACTAGAAATTATATAAAATTTGGTATGAAAGAAAGCAAATTAATTAATAGTAGAATGATAACCATCACTGGTGCTCTAATGGTGGTCACGGGTATTTAAGTTCCATCTATGGTTGGCCTGGGTGAGTTTTCCCCTGCAGGTCTCAAGTTTGAGTCTGGTTGATAGAGGTTTCTTGTTGAGTGGTTTAAATTGAAGATCTATTGTGCGAGAAGGCTCTCTAGCACAAACCCGATTAAAACAACATATGCTAGACCTTTCAAAATTCGCGAATAATTCAATTCTCTAAAAAAATAATAGTGGAATGATGTGGTAGCAAAGAAAGATGGGAATATGTGACTTTAAACGAATAATTCAATTCTCTAAAAAAAAATAATAGTGGAATGATGTGGTAGAAAAGAAAGATAGGAATATGTGACTTTAAAGACCATTAAATAGTTTTAGATGTGGCCCCTGCCGAATTGTTCACAACCTTAGGGGAGGCTGTCGGATAGGGTCCTCCATAACGTCCGCCTTTCATCTCATTTTCCATCCGTTTGTTTCTTATTCGCCATCCACACTCTCTCTAGCTAGCTAGACCCACACTCACGCGTTTCTCTTCCTCGTGTAACACGTGATTTCTTAAATTAATCATACATTTTACTCCAAAGATAATAACTAAACCATCACTAATGAGGAATTTTTTATGGGGTGGTGATGATTCGACTAAGAAATTAAATTGGGTCGCGTGGGATAGAGTGTCTCTTCCTGTCAAGAATGGCGGTCTCGGGCTGAGTAGACTTAAAAGCATTAATTTGGCGTTGTTAACTAAATGGGCTTGGAGGTTTCTTAATAATAAGGATAAGCTGTGGAGTAAATTGATTGGGGCTTTGCATAGTAACCGTGTTCCTGGCGACTTCCTCCCAGTTAAAAGATCTCTTGGCGGTGTGTGGATGAACATTGTTCAGGCCCTTAGTACTACGGTCGACAATGGTGTTCAATTAAAGTCTCGGTTCAAAGCTTCGGTGGGTAATGGTGAGGGTACTGCTTTTTGGCTGGATAATTGGTTAGGCACTGGCCCTCTTAAGGAGTTTTTTTCCCAATCTTTTTATGCTGGAGGTGTTTAAAGATGTTAAAATCAGCAACGTTGTCGGTTGTGGGAACGAAGGGAACCGGTATATGTGGAGATGGAAGAACCCGATATCAAATGAAGTGGAGGTGAACGAGCTGGTGGCACTTTGTTCGAAACTGGAGCAGGTTAATCTAAATCATACCTGTGACAAGTGGTTTTGGTTGGGGGCCGAGGATGGGAAGGAGGAACAGTTTAGCGTTAAATCGGTTAGACACTTTATTGATCGAGGCCGGATTCATTCGGAAACTTATGTCCCTGAGTGGTTAAATGGATCCCAAAGAAGTGCAATATCTTCATTTGGAGAGCGGAAATGAATAAGATCGCAACCGCCGATGCGCTAAATAGACGGAACATTGGTGTAGGCAGTTCGGCCTGCGGGCTATGCGAGGAAGATGAAGAGAATGTTGAGCACTTGTTTACATCGTGTTATTTTGCAAACATGCTTTGGACGTTAATTAGCAATTGGTGCAAGTGTCTCCCAATGGCGGTATTTTCTTTTAGGGATCTTATTGAGATTCATAATCACGTTGGTTTGGACGGGAAGAAGAAAGAGGTTCTCAAAGGGCTTGTTAGGATTGGGTGTTGGTCGATTTGGAAAATGAGAAATAATGCGAGATTTGAGAACAAAGAGGTTAAATTGGAGTATATTTTCGGGGAGGTCAAGAAGATGGGTTTCTTATGGTTTAAGTCTAGGAATAAAAATGTGGTGACAACTTGGTCGGATTGGTGTAAGTTTGTAAATTTGTAATGTAGTCTTGTTAGGTTGTTCGGCTGCCTCGGTTTGAGGCAGTTTGTTTCGTTTTAATAAAGTTCACTTTTCAAAAAAAAAAAAAAAAACCCATCACTAATCTTTAGACCGTGGGTATGGTGGGGCATGGGTTGACACGTGAACTTCGAGGGGCACTACTGGTCAGTTGCATGTTGTTAGATATTTTAGTGTAATCGGGGATTGACTTGGTGATCAAAGCGAATAATAATACACATCAAGCAAGTTAGGAGGTGCGGGAGTGCATGCTTGTCTGAGTTATTATTATTCGAAGTGTACGGGCGGAGCCCGTACCCTACGGGGTTCCAAGGGGGCAGCGCCCCCTTGGCGGGGGTCCGGGGCGGCAGCCCCTGGCGGGGTCCAAGGGGCAGAGCCCCTAGCTGGGGTCGTCAGGTTGGAAAAAAATTATTTTAATTAAATTGCTTTATGAAAAATGCCTTAGAAAATAAAGTTTTATTAAAATTCGCCCTAATTTTTCAGACAAAAAATTAAGGCAGTTGTAAGGCAGTTTGGTTAATAAAATTCGAATTACAACTGCCAGAGGCAGTTACCTGCAGAAAACACCCCAAAATTTGCAGACGATTTTGATCACAATTCTTCTGGTTCATACAATTCACGCAAACACATACACTGGTTCATTTTCTCGAAATCAGAGTTGTATCCGATTGAATTATTCGGGTGAACCACCGAAATAATTTGATCTGAGAGTGATTACACGGCTCTCTGATCATCCGAAAAAACCGAAATTCCCCAACACATGTCAAGTCGGTATGGCGGGGCGTGGCTAGCCCGCGTGAGTTTTTTAAATTTAAATCCTAGCTATCTATGGCCTAGCCAACCTAGCCAATGAGAGCCGGCCACGGAAGACCGCTAGGCCCACCCAACGCCCGGGCTGAAACCCCCGCCCAAGGGGCCACGCCGAAACCCAAGCCCACCCGGGGTGGTGACTTGGGCGTTTGTACCCAACCCACGCCCCAACCCCAACCCCCGCCCCCCCATACCCCATAGTCTTAGAAAGTCAGGGGCTGTTTGGTAGCCTCTTAATGGTTTAAAACATCTGAATGAATAAGAGGTAACCTCAAGTCTGAATGGTTAAGAGGTAACCTCTGAATGGTAAATCATCACATGTCACATTTTTCTACCTTCTCATTGGTAAAATTCTTAATGGTTCCATTAAGAGGTAGCCTCTTAATGACCATTCAGATGCTACCAAACAGCCCCTGAGTTTAATTGGGGAAGCCTTTAGAGCGAAAAGCGTATAACTCTCATGTAGGATTAAGGGTTGGAGTCTTGAAAAAACATAACCTTTCAAAAAAACAAATAACCTATAAAAACGCTTAAATCAAATCAAGTTGGCTAGTTCAGACGGTTTATAGTATGTATTGTACGTAAGGGGCGATGGTAGCTACCGTTGGTAGTGAGGGACCTTGCCGTCTGTTGTGAAAGTCACCTTCCAAAAAAAAAAAAACAGTTGGAGTTTTGGGAAAACGTAATCTTTCTAAAAAAAAGAAGTAATCTATGGAAACATTTAAATCGAGTCAAGTTGGTTAGTTCAGATGTTTTATAGCATGTATTGTACATGTCACTTATGGTTTAAGGTGGATATGGTGGTACAGGCGATGATTTTTTAAATGCTTAAACCGATCAGACCTAAATTTTTATGTTAAACATTTTCCAATTAATATATGCCGACCTAATTAATTCATTTTAAGTATGTTTAAAGCTTGTTTAGTCGATCAATCACATTATGTGGTAATATTCAAATTTGCAAATAATTAAGTTTAAGATCCGTTTTGCAGCTTCAATTCACGGTCATGCACTCGAAGAACGACTATTTCAACTTCAATTTAATGACCAAAACGTTATTACCAAGTTGCTTTTGGCCGGTCTGACACATCCAACCGACCTTGTCACTTTAGTTTATCATTTTATCGTTTTTCAAAACCATAATCATCAATTTATAACAGAACTTTGGCCGAAAGTACCTGAGTTAAACATTAAACACCACTGCTATATAACTAAACCACATGTTAACTACTAAATTTAAAAGTGGCAAGTTGATGATGAGAAGAAATGTGAATACCAATCAAATTTTCTTTGAAGGGCAAAAAACTAGTCTACTCTTATACTTGCATGTTGGAGACTTCGATTAACCGTCAACATGGAGAAAACAATCAATCAACCCTACATCAAAATACAATTTCCCCAACTTTCAAAAGTTTTGGGCCAGTGGTCAAAAGGCTTGTCCTCCCAGTGGAGACGCAGGTACGATTCCTGCTTGAGTTATTTTCGAAGGACAGCTGGGTGAAAGGACAAATTGGGGCTTTAATCTCGGGTTCAAACTTGACGGGTGCGATGTATACGGATTCCATCTGGTTCCCGCGCAATAGGAGACACAATCTCATGGTGGTCGAAGAGTCGAGACACTGAACATAGCCCCGAATAGGATTAGTTTACGCGTGAGATTTTTTCGGTTAAAAAAACAAAGCTAGGTCAAAATAAGAGTGTCAATCAAACGGATGAAGTCATGAAACGCAAGCTTAAAGCAGATTCACGTGTGATGTCCGTACAAACAACAATAATGACCTCACCCAATACGCCGGCGATTATACCGGAAAACTGTCAATCAGGTTAAAACTACATATCTTAAACAATTCAATACCAAAAAAGTGGCCGGAAATCCACAAAATGAGATTACAACTTGAAGAAAACGTTGCGAAACAACAATAGAAGAAATTACAATGAAAATTTCTCTAAATGTTGCAAAAAGTAACACAGATCCGATCAAAACTATTTACAGTCATCGACGTTGACGATAACGTTTCAGATAAACGAAACTAACAGATCTTGCCGCTAAACTTCCTTCCGGTAATGTAATCAATTACTAATTTGAAGAGATTCATGATTTCACATCGGAGATTAAAACTACGCGGTTTCAGCCGGTGGCGGGAGGTTGAGATCGATCGCTATGCGTTTCGTCACCGGCTTCAGATCTACAACTGACGATGAGTTCGAGTCGTCGCTCAATGATTGCCGGAAAATAGCGCCGGAGTTGTGGTGAATAGGAACTTGACCGGAGAAGAAGATTCCGTCGTAGTAAAACATCTGTTTCGACTGCGGCGAGTAAAATCCGGTCACCGGAGGAAAACCGTACATATTGTTCTGGTGTACGTGTAACGGAAACTGAACGACAGACGGAACCGGAACCGGAACCGTATTCTTCTGGTGTAACGGAAACTGAACGACAGATGGAACCGTAACGCCGTAAGATAAGTTCAGATCTAACGACGGAACAACCGATTCCGCATCTCGACTCGTCGACTCAACAGTACTACCCTGACTCGTACTCTGACTCACTAAACTCGCTTTTTCATTTTGCACCTTCAATAAACAATGATCATCATAAATAGGAAAATTAGTTTTGGCTTTAGCACCACGAAACTCACGCGCCGCCGCGTCGTAAGCTCTAGCGGCGGCCTCCGCCGTATCAAACGTGCCTAGCCAGACGCGGCTTTTTTTGCCGGGATCACGAATCTCGGCGGCGTAACGGCCCCATGGACGTTTCCGTACGCCTCTAAAATGCGCCTCTTTGGGCTGCAGGGCTGAAACACAGGTGTTGCCGTTAAGTTTAACGGCGGGCATGGTGGTTGTGTTTTGGGGCGACATGAAAATATTAAAAAAGATTTGACGGCAGTTTAGGGAGAAAGGAGAAATGATAGGTTGATTATATAGGATAAATGGGGAGAATGGGTCAACGGAAGAAGCGTAAATAGGGGCAGCCGCCCGGGGGGTTACGTGGCATGGCGGCATTGTGGATGGGGTTTATTAATATTATATTTCTTTTTTAGTTATATTGAGTAAACTTACGTTTTGCTCCCTATGGTTTGGTCATTTTAACGGTTTTGCTTCAATATTTTAAAAATAATCATTTTCCACCTTGATTTTTCTAACTTATCTTCATTTTGCTCCCAGCCTCTAACTCCATCAGGGAGGAAACTGGCAACAAACTCGAAAGATTAGGGAACAAACTGGCGACAAACTAGAAAGATCAGGGAGGAAAATGGCTATTTTTAAACTATTTGAGCAAAACCGTTAAAATGACCAAACCCAAGGGAGCAAAACAGAAGTTTACTCTTCTTTTTTTGTTAACAAGTTATTTGTGATAGATAGATATCACACACTGTTACATATTGTTGAAATGAAACAATATTTTATGGGCTAATCACGAGAATAGCCAAGTTTTGGTCAAAGTTTCAAAAGTAGCCAGTTGACACCCCATAAAATGGGCTTTCACAAATTTCAATGCGGCTTAAATTAAAATTTAAGAACTTTCCCCATGACCAATCACCTTTTGCCACGTGTGTTGATGTCATCATCATGTTCCCTTAGTCTCTCTCTCTCTCTCATCTTGTCGGTCATCTTGTCTGCGTTCTGTCCTACTTCACTCATCAAGTTCACCTGCTGTGTAAACTCAATTATAACAAATTGAATCAATCACGTGACACCCCATCATCTCTCCAAATATTCAGACATGCAGTGCTAACTTGTACCTTGAGCATATATGTTTGTACCCTCCATGAAAACACAGATTCAAGCTATAAAAAGAAGAAAATCCAGGTTCTAAAGTATGAATTTTTATGCTCATGTTTTCAAATTAAGCCAACAATTAAACCCATCTAGATCTCATAGTTCGTTTATTCATGTTTTAACTTCAATAAGTCTCACACCGTCGAACATATACATTCTCGTATCACTTAACCAAAAACAAAGGTGCGTACTAGCTTGTTCATATCATCATTTCAATCAATACAAATAACGTATTTCTTTCGATCAAACAGTGAGAACCTTGAATTCAACAGGGTCTTTTGAATAAAAAATAAACAGTGGAAGCTCATAAATCCAGGAACATGTTTTACAGAAAGATCTTCATATAATCACACAACCATTTTCTCATGACACACTTACACCAAGCAGTGGAATTTACACTTCAAAACATATTATACTTTCACACATGAGAAGGAACACAGAGCATAAAGCACGCATTCATACATCCGAACAATTGATGATAGCACAAACAACTATGGCTGCTGAGTGGTGGTTTAAGGTAGTGGTTGTGGTGGGTGGAGGGTGGTGGTGCTCGGTGAGGGTGGTGGTTGATTGCAGGGTGGTGGTGGTTTACGGTGTTGGTTGTGGTGGGTGGAGGGTGGTGGTTGGTTGCAGGGTGGTGGTGGTTGTGGTGGGTGGAGGGTGGTGGTGCTCGGTGAGGGTGGTGGTTGCAGGCGTGACGTAGAGTCGATGACGGTGCTGCTGCAGTTGTATCTGAAGACGCCGCCATTAATGGTGGTAATGAAGGTTTGGTGTGTGCGTTCTCTGAGTGGGTAGGAACGAGTTTTCATGGTGATGAATTGAGTTCACCTGCTGTGTAAACTCATCAAGTTGCCATTAATGGTAGTAACGAAGGTTTGGTTTGGCTATCATAAGATGACATGATGACAGACAAGATGAGAGAGAGAGAGACTAAGGGAACATGGTGATGACAGGATGATAGACAAGATGAGAGAGAGAGAGAGATGAGAGAGAGACAAGATGACATGATGACAGACAAGATGAGAGAGAGAGAGATTAAGGGAACATGGTGATGACAGAACACACGTGGCAAAAGGTGATCGGTCATGGGAAAAGTTCTTAAATTTTAATTTGAGCCGCGTTGAAATTCGTGAAAGCCCATTTTATGGGGTGTCAACTGGCTATTTTTGAACCTTTGACCAAAACTTGGTTATTCTCGTGATTAGCCCATATTTTATTAACATACCAATTAGTCAAACTTGGTAATGATTATGTACTTTATTACAATATTTTTTTATAAAAATTAAAAGTAATAATTATGTTTTTTTATGTTATTTTATTTTATAATACTTTTCTTACTTTTTTGTATTTTGTTATACTATTATTAGTATTATGGGAGGCTTTGATGATATGCGGGGAGTACCTCAGCACAAGGCCCACAATTTTGAGGGGCATGCGATTTAAAAAAAATCCGATACGTATATGTTTTTTTTAAATAGTAACACATACCACTTTCAATGTATGCCAATTTACAAATCATTTTTTATGGTTTAGAATTTAGTCCACTTGGAATTAGGTTTATTAAGCCCAATACTGATTTGATCTTTCTTAAATAATAACAAAACATAACAGAAGGGCACATTTTTTCAATCTCGAACAAAGTACGTGAATTCTCAGAGACGACTCTGATTAGTATTAATATCAATATTAATAAATAAATAATCAAGACACTTTATTATAAACACGAATATGAAAAAGTTCACCATAAATAAATAAATAACGAGTCTCTAATAAAAAAGTAAACGTGCAAACATTAAAACAATTAATCACCTAGATCGACAAAACCACTTTCACGACGAGTGAGTATGCCAAATTTTGTACCCAATTCATCAATTCTTCACAAGACCCGAATACCTATAAACGAAATTTAATTTAAAAAAATAATAAATTATTTATACTCAGCAAAAAAATCAATAAACAAATTATATATAATAAATTATTATATATAAACGATCAAATGCAACAACAAATTATATAAACAAATTATGTATAATAAATTATAGACGTCACCTATATATAATAAAAATATTGTTTTTAGAGATCTGGTTGTAAAAAACTTGTTCCATTGAGTTTTTTTTCTACAAAACCACTTTTTTTTTTGTGAAAGGTAAACTTCATTAAAAACACAACCTGCCTCAAACCGAGGAAACCGAAAACAACATTACAAATTTACATCAGTCTATCCAAGACGTAGAGACACCTTTATTTCTAGAAGAATACCACAGAAAACCGATCTTCTTCACTTCACCAAAAATATAATTCAAGCTGACCTCAGAATGTTTGAATCTTGACTCGTTCCTAGCTCTCCGAATAACCCAGCAACCAATTCTAATAATACCTTTAAGCGCTTCTTTCTTCTTCCCATCCAAACCGGAATGGTTATGGATCTCAATCAAGTCCCTAAATGAGAAAATCACCAAATTATGGCACTTACACCAATTACTGATATATACGTCCACAGCATAGACGCGACAGCACAAGACGTGAACTGATGCTCAACACTTTCCTCACCGTCTCCGCATAATCCACATAACGAGCTTCCAACATCAATATTACATCTACTAATCGCATCGACCGTAGCTATCCTATTCATCTCCGCCCTCCAAATGAATACGTTGCACTTCTTTGGAATCCATTTACATTGCTCCGGGACATACGTATCACCGCGACATCTGCTGCTATCAAGAAGGTTCCTAACCGAGCTCACGCTGAACTCCACTTCTTTCTCATCGACCAGCCCGATCCACTTCCACTCATCTTTGTTCATGTTTAAATTAAAATGATTCAGCAAGGTGCAAAGGCCCACCAACTCGTTCACTTCCGTTTCCGAATTGACAGGTCTCTTCCATCTCCAAGAAAAACGGTTTCCAATATCACTATTACCCACACAAGAGCTCACTTTGACATCTTTGATACCCTCGATCTTAAATAAGTTCGGGAATATTTCTTTGAGAGGCCTAGGACCGATCCAGTGATCCAACCAGAAATTAGTGTTGTCTCCATTGCCGATCGCCACCTTGCAGTGTTGTAAAAGTCGCTAGGCGGTCTCTAGTCGGCCGACAGGGGAGTTGGGAGTAGGGAGTAATCGGAGTACTCGGAGAGTACTCGGGGAGTACGCGGACATGGTAACTATAAAGAAAATTAATTGTTATATATTATACATATGTTAAAATAAGCATAATTCATGTCAACTGAGTATAATTTAAAATGAAACATGTTTAAAGTTCAAATATTCTGTATACAAGTCCGAGTAGTCCGAGTACAAGGCCGAGTAGTCCGAGTACAAGGCCGAGTAGGACGATTTTGACCGATTTTGACTAATTAAAAGTCAACAAACCACGTTGACCGCCTAGACCGACTAGGCCGACTCTTTCCGACTACGTCCGACTAGGCGCCGACTAGGCCGACTAGGCGCCGAGTTTGACCGAGGCCGACTAATTGAGTCCGCCTAGGAGGAAGTCGCCTCGGAGGGGTTCCGAGGACCGAGTACTCGGCCTTGGAATCCGACTTTTACAACATTGCCACCTTGAAATAATATTTTAGTTGTGTTCCATCGATAACCGTATTATTAAGCACCTTCACAATGTTAGACCAAACTCCGCCGATAGAACTCTTGACCGGAACGAAATCACCACATTTCCTGTTACTATGAATAGCCTCGATTACTCTACTCCACAAATTTTTGTTATCAGACAAGAACCTCCATCCCCATTTGGATAAAAGAGCAATATTAACATTTTTTAACTTACTCAACCCAAGACCACCATTTTTCACCGGAATAGTGACCCGATCCCAAGCAACCCAATGAAGTTTCTTCAGTGAACCGTCCCCTCCCCAAAGAAAATTCCGCATCTTAGCTTCAAGATCTTTAATAACTTTAACCGGAGCTTTATAAAGTGAGAAATAATAGTTGGGAAGGCTTTCCAACACTGCCTTTATAAGAGTAATTCTGCCAGCAATCGAAAGAAGCCCCGCTTTCCATTTAGCTAATCTCACATCAAACATATCGTACACAGGCTTCCAATTGATTATTCGGTTCATATTGGCCCCCACCATAAGGCCAAGGTATTTAAAAGGAAAGGTTCCCGTTTGGCATCCCACAACTCCCGCCATATTAGATAAAGCATTCGGATGGACTCCAATGGCATAAATATTAGACTTCTTAATATTTATCTTAAGACCAGAACAAATATGGAAAACCCGAAGAATACGAACCACATTTCTAATATTCGCCATCGACCATTCCCCAAGAATTATTGCATCATCCGCATAAAATAGATGAGAGACACACGAACCCGAAGGGATTTGAATTCCACTAAAAAGATTAGAACTTCTGGCTTTCTCAATCATGCACAATAATATCTCCATAACTATAAGAAAAAGAAAGGGGGAAATAGGATCACCTTGCCGCAAAGTGTAACACCCCGTTTTTCGGAAGTCAAAGTCAAAGTTAAGATTGAAGTCAAAGAGAGACAAGATTGCTAATTGCGACCTGCCACTCCTTGCTCAATTCCGGTTTTGACTTCTTTAACTTATAATTAGTCTAATTTTGTTATCGCATTAGTTGTATTATGCGGAGTATCTAGTAATAATCGCATGTTTAATCGATTTATCGCTTATCGCTATCGCAACTCGAATTATGTGTCCTGAATATAGTTTTACGTGTGTGTGCTCTTTATGTGTTACTTGTGCATGTTATTTATGTTTTATGATGTGGTGATTAATCGAAATGCAATCGCAACTCAACCGCAATCAAATCAAAACGCTAAACGCAAGTTAATTAGGATGATTGTATGTTGATATAGTAGTTGGGATTAAAAGTAATTTGATGAGTAATACTATCGCATCGCTCGCTCGAATCGCATCGCAACGCTCAACACTCGAATCGAAACTGCAAAACTCGTCGCGCGCACCACTCCAATCTAGTGGCCAGCCGATCGAGCTGCCACCCGATCGGGCTGCCACCCGGTCGAAGTGCCACTCGATCGAGCTGCCACCCGACCGAGTTGCCACTCGATCGAGCCGCCACCCGGACGGGCTGCCCCTCGATCGACCAGCCACTTACTCCCCTTTCCATTTATGGAAACCCTATAAGTACCCTCCTTTGTCACCTCATTTGATGTTGACAGCTCTCTCTCCCTCTCCACTCGCTCCGGCCGCTATTTCTTCAGATTTCTTGCGATTCTTGTAAGTTTTCCACCTAAATCTTGTACTTTCTTAATCTACATGCACTCCTACACATTTCTATGTTTTGAATCTTAACTTTTAACCGTGAAATCACTAGATTTGAGGTGTTCAAGGATGATGTCATCATGGTGTTCATAAGAACTTCATGTTTTGGCTTCAATCCCCAAGAAAAACTCAGATCTGAAAGATATCCACATGAATAAACACAGATCTTTCATAGATCTGAACATATTCATGGTGAAAAGGATTGAAAGATGGTTTTCAAGCTTTCTTTCAACTCTTTTACACTCAATGCACTCAAAACCGATAGAATCGGAGCTTGTTCTAATCTTCTACTCCTTCTTGTTGATGTGTTGGTTCAAGATCTGGATTCTATCCATGAGAACACTGATTTCGGGTTAAACATGAAACACCGTCTCGAACAGTTAACTGGTCGGACTAGGGTGGTTCCTGTCCGATCGGGTCACTAAGTCTTAACGAGGTTCTGTTGTTTGACACGTTATCAAACAGTCTTGAGAAAACTTCAAACTGACAAAACAACCAAGGAAGAAGACGATCAGGTTAACTGGGATGGATTGCCGTCCGATCGGATTGCACCTTGGGTCCCACACTTAACTTCCATTTCAACATTTGAGGTTTTGAACATCTAACGGATTGCCATCCGATCGGATTGCCACCCGACCATGTGATGTTTGACTTCAACACTTCAATAATTTTCAACATGTTCAGTACGTACGGATTGCCACCCGATCGGATAGCTATCTGATCGAGTGACCGTCCTGCTGTGAACTTGTTCTCAAATTGAGAAGTCTCACCAAACGGATTGCTATCCGATCGAACAGCCGTTCGATCGACCGACTTGAAGGGTAGGGATACTTCTCTATTTTCAAAATGCTACAACGAAAACTTCAAAAGACAAGCCATCATACACAAACACATCCATCCCAAACGAGGTAACAATCCACTCGCATGGTCACCCAATCGGATGACCGTCCGAACGGAGTGTCACCCGATCGACCGCCCACCCGATCAGATTACCGTCCGATCCTTTGACACTTCACACCATTTTACGCACTGACTTTCGCTTATGTTACCGATAACTGTTCAGGCTAATTTCTGCTCTAGTGCTCCCTTCAATCCATTAATTCAATCGCTGTGAGTATACTCGAACCCTTTTTGCTTTACGCACTTTTGGGTGTTACATACGTTACTTATTCTAAATCACATCGAACACACTACGCAATACTTTAACGCTAACCGTTATCGCATGTTATACGTGACATAATGAATGCTTGTTTGTTATGTTTACACATGGAATGCTGTCTACCTGCCTTAGCAATGATAGTACTATTTGTTTGGACTCAGCACCTGTTCACTCAGGGGTTGTTAAGGACAATTAATTACATGGCTCACAGTGGTGAGTGTGTATTACGAACTGCCTTGGGCAGTCAACCCGCAGTCATTGGTATCGATAGGTTCATGTCGATAACTTACGTGCTTTATTTCACACTGTGTACGTGCTGGTTATGCGTAAACGATTTTGAACTCTATATGCTATTATCAAACTTGTATGCTCACCTTTACACTATGTGTATTGACTTTTACTTTAACGTATGTGGCAGGTGCTTAAGATGTTTAGATGCTTGGCTTGCTGTGAAATCGAGGCTAGGAAAGGTCTAGAAACAAATAAACGAATTGTTTGTAATTGAAATTTCAATCTGAGTTGTCGGAACAGAACAATTTGACTAGATTTTGTCTGTAATAATTATGTTACTTTTTATATCATGGTATGGGACGTGATGCTTTAAATAATTGGTAATTATAGTTGTTATGGAAACTTCTAGACAATCTGTTTCGCTCAGTGCCACGCCCCGATGTTTCCGTCATCGGTTGGGGTGTGACAGATTGGTATCAGAGCCATAACTATAGGGAATTAGGCAAGACTCGACCTAGTCTGGGTTGACGTCTTAGAAACGACCTAGTCTATAGTTAGGTACCAACAGACCAACTTGTGCATATCCCGTAGGGATTATGTACGAGCTTACTTGCTATTTCTCGCTATTCTCGCTTACACTACACTATCACCGCACTCTAAATTTTCAAAGATGAACGAGCGATTAGGCCGAGAATAGGTGTGAAAGCCACAAACTCTCGACTCAATTGCTTATTCGACTCGCATTTTATCTACAAACAGGAGAATTTACGTTGAATTAGGAGTGAAATCCATACTTTGATGCATAATTTCTCCTTTATTTTATCCAGGACAGGAACGAAGTCGTTAAGTCAGGGGTGAAACCCAAACCTCGACGACTTGTTCCGATCTCTATTTTGTTTTACAAAACTCTCACCAAAGTCTCGACGGACTCCAACGACTGGAAGTTACGCTGAAACTGGAAGGATCCGTGCCATTCGCCTAGATTCGAGGCGAGAGCACAGTCCCGAAGGTCAAGGTGTGTACTGAAAGTCCTTGTGAATAGTCGAACCGCTTTGGGTAGTCGATGTCTACCAGCCTAAGACAATCTATTTTCGATTTCAAGCTCGCAATCGTCGATTTTATGTGTTTCAATTTTAACGGCAGATATCAGAGTCTCTCTGCCATTTTATGTGGGTTTTATGTACTTTATGTGATTTTATCTGTTTATGTGTTATGATTTTTGGTGATTTATTCGCTTTCCGCTTGATCAACACACACGACTCGCACTGCACATCTACCTCAAAACGCTGACAAATCACTACTACATGAGGAACGACTTTACGCCATGTTTCTTGATATACTATTCGCTTATGATATACTACTCGCTATGCTATTTGCGATCGCTATTCTTGAACGCTCGCGAACTTTGAATGATAGGTTTCTGTATTCTGACTGTCTCTTGTGATTATATGCTTCTGGGCTTCTGTGTTTCTGTGCCTTACGTGCTTATGTGATTCTGTGCTTATGTGAATCTGTGGTTATGTGCCTACATGTTTACATGATCGTATTCCTGAGCTTTAGTAGTATTAGACGTGTGAGGTGAGATTCGATTATATTTTGTCTAAGTCCCAAGACGATGTCTGTTGCAGACAATGTCGTTATCTGGACCCTCATCTGGACCCCGTCACCCACGAGTTACTCGTCAAGAACAGAGAGACAAACGCCTTGCTGCTCTCGTCGCTAAGCAAGTAGCAAAGGTTGTTCCTCAGATTGTGATGAGCTATACGAGAATGTGAGCAAATCGTCTGAAGAATGCAGGACCGAAGCTCCTAAAGCTACTCCCAAACTTGCTTTTAGCTTCAAACAGTTTAAAGCTTGCAGACCGAAAGAGTTCACTGGCAAAGATGGCCCAATGGCTTTGTTTCAATGGTTCGACTCAATCGAAGTCACCCTGCGACATAGTGGATGTCCTGACAATCTCCGCACTCTGAATGCTACCGGCGTTTTCCAGTCCCGCGCCTTAGACTGGTGGACGGCCGAGAGGAACAAACGCGGAAATGACGCAGCTTATGGTCTGTCATGGGATGAGTTGAAGAACGTCATGCTCGAAGAGTTCTGCCTTCCCCATGAGCGCCAAAGTTGGAGGACGAATTCTGGCATCTGAAGCAGAAGGATGGTGACAACGCTGCTTTAACTGCTCCCTTCAAGCAGCTCAGTATTATCTGTCCTGATCAAGTGAAGACTGCTGACATGACAATCAAGAAGTATATCCGCGCATTGCCGGATTGTGTTGCAGATTTTGTGCATGCTTCGAAACCAGCAACAATCGAAGAGACCTACCTGCTTGCCGCTGAAATCAACGACAAGCGAGTCAAAGCTGGATTTTGGGATAAAGCTACCAAGAACCTGCACCAAGCCACCGCCGCACCAACCGCTGAAACCGCCGCCGCTTCTCAATCATCAAAGTCCTCTCACCGCAAGAGGACGAACAACAACAGCAGCTCCAGCAACAAGAACTGTGCTGTCACTACAACTGCTGCCCCACTTCAAGCCGTACCGTCTCAGCAGCAATCTCAGCACCGATCAACTCCAGCACCAGTTACCTATGCACTGCCTGCAAAGCGTGCTTACACTGGCCCTCACCCTTCTTGCCCGACATGTACTTATCATCACCCAGTGGGTATCACCTGCAGATTTTCCGTGCATTGCAACATGTACGGCCACTTTACCGCCAACTGCCGTACTGGTTCTCGACAAGCACCAGCCCAAGCCACTGCTCATCAAGCTTTGCTTCCAGCTCCTCAAGGCCAACAGGCAGCTCAGGCACCCGCGATCAACGCCAGAGTCTGCTTCGCGTGTGGTGATCCTAACCACTTCGCGAACATGTGTCCGAACAACGTTGTGAAATAAGAGCCCCAGCAGCAGCAGCCTCAGCAACATCAGCAGCAACAGCCTCAACAGCAACAGCAACAAGCCGCCCGCGCCCGAACTTTCAACATCAATGCGCGCCAAACCAGGCTGACAACAATGTGGTTAATGGTATGTTTCCCGTAAACGGTATATATGCTTTGTGTTTTTTTATACTGGAGCCGATAACTATATTGTGTCGTTTGAATTCGAGAAGCTCCTTAATCGTAAGCGTTCCCATCTCCCCTCGACGTTCGATGTCGAAGTCGCCACCGGAAGAACCGTCGCCGTCACTTCCGTTCTTCGTGATTGTACCCTTGAACTCAACAATCACATCTTCCCAATCGACCTTATTTCGATTGCTAAAGTTGTGTGCTTTGATAAGATGATTTGGTTCTCGCTCACAAATGGTGACTTGTTGTGTGTTTATGGTGAAACTGCTTCGAAGGGTCTAAAACTCATGTTAGGTACCCAAGCTAGCAAGTATCTCCGCAAGGAATACAGAGCTTTCTTGGCTAACGTTGTAGTAGCGGAGAAGGAAAGGAAAGACGAAAGTGAAAGACGTTCCTGTGGTTCGTGAATTTCCTAATGTGTTTCCTGACGATCTTCCTGGCCTTCCGCCAAGTCGTGATATCGACTTTCGTATCGACCTCATTCCTGGAGCCAACCCTATTGCTAGAGCTCCTTATCGACTCGCTCCGTCCGAAATGCGCGAACTCTCGAGTCAGCTCCGGGAACTGCTTGATAATGGCTTCATTCGCCCGAGCACCTCTCCTTGGGGTGCGCTAGGCCTTTTCGTCAAAAAGAAGGATGGGACGTTCAGGATGTGCATCGACTATCGGGAATTGAATAAGTTGACTATCAAGAATCGCTATCCCCTGCCTCGAATTGATGATTTGTTTGACCAACTACAAGGTGCTACATGTTTCTCGAAGATCGATCTACGCTCAGGCTATCACCAGCTACGCATTTAAGAGGAAGACATCCCCAAAACCGCTTTCCGAACTCGTTACGGCCATTATGAATTCGTTGTCATGCCGTTTGGATTAACCAACGCACCCGCGGTTTTCATGGATCTGATGAATCGCGTGTGTAAACCTTATCTTGACCGCTTCGTCATCGTGTTCATCGATGATGTCTTGATCTATTCCAAGTCGAAAGCCGAACACGCGCAACATCTACGCTTGGTTCTCGAGCTTATCCAAGGGAATCGACTCTATGCCAAGTTCTCCAAGTGTGAATTCTGGCTGGAGGAGATTCAATTCCTCGGTCACATTGTCAATAGTCAAGGTATTCACGTCGATTCCACGAAGATTGAAGCAGTTAAGAGTTGGATTACACCTAAGAACCCGTCTGAAGTCCGTTCTTTTCTCGGACTAGCGAGCTATTATCGTCGATTTATCGAAGGGTTCTCAAAAATCGTTGTGCCGCTTACCACTCTCACGCATAAAGACAAGCCTTTTGTTTGGGGAACTGAACAAGAGACTGCTTTCCAAACCCTCAAGTGTATGCTCTGCAATGCTCCTGTTCTCACTTTGCCCGACAGAAACGACGACTTTATTGTCTATTGTGATGCCTCGAACCTTGGTCTTGGTTGTGTCCTCATGCAACGGGACAAGGTTATCGCTTACGCATCTCGTCAGCTCAAGATCCACGAGAAGAACTATACAACCCACGACCTCAAGCTAGGCGCAGTTGTTTTTGCGTTAAAGATTTGGCAACACTACCTGTATGGTACCAAGTGTACGATCTTCACCGATCATAGGAGCCTACAACATATCTTTGACCAGAAGGAACTTAGTATGCGTTAACGCCAATGGGTAGAACTTCTCAACGATTATGACTACGAGATCCATTATCATCCAGGCAAAGCAAATGTCGTTGCCGACACTCTCAGCCGATGAAGCTATTTGCATAGCGTTCGTAATGTTTCAGCCCAATATGATCTCGAAACCCACATCCGTGAAGCTCAACATGCCTGCTTTAATGAGCGCACTTTGAAGAAGGAAATGATCTACCACGATAGAGCCCAGCTAGTGAATAAGTCGAATGGGATATTCCATTATCTGGACCGAATTTGGATCCCCAAGCGGACCGATTTACGACATATTTTGATGGACGAAGCCCACAAATCCCGATATTCTATTCATCCCGGTGCTGAAAGATGTACCAGGATCTTCGCTACAAGTACTGGTGGCCGGGCATGAAGAGAGACATCGCCCTCTATGTTGGAAAGTGCCTGACTTGCTCGAAAGTCAAGGCCGAGCACCAAAGACCCTCTGGCTTACTTGAACAACCCCCGATCCCTATGTGGAAGTGGGAAAGTCTAGCTATGGACTTCATAACGAAACTTCCGCGAACGCCATCAAGTCACGACAGTATCTGGGTTGTCGTTGACCGTTTGACCAAATCTGCTCATTTTCTGCCAATACGAGAAGACTACAAGGTAGAAAGATTAGCCCGAATCTACACCGATGAGATCATTTGTCAACATGGGACGCCTTGCGACATCATCTCTGACCGTGATGCTCGGTTTACCTCGCGTCTATGGGAAACGTTTCAAACGGCTCTTGGTACTACGCTAAATCTAAGTACCGCAATTCATCCCCAAACTGACGGTCAGACTGAAAAAACGATTCGTACCCTTGAAGACATGCTCCGTTCGTGTGTCATAGATTTCGTTGGTAATTGGGATGCGTAATTACCATTAGTCGAATTCTCGTACAATAACAGTTATCATTCCAGGATTCAAATGGCACCGTTTGAGGCTTTATACGGAAGAAAATGTCTGTCACACCCCCAAAATCCACATGCGGAGTACCACCGCTTGGAGGCGTGACTGACCAGGATCAAGCCACCAATCATATTGAACATATAAGTAAATAGTAAAAGTCATTCATCAATATGATAGGTGTTTTCAAAACCAAACATAAACAAGTGTGTAGCGGAAGCATAAGTATGTAAACCCAATGTAAATCATAAGTTCAATTGTTTAAATATTTAACATGGCATCCTCGATCCATGTCCCACAACGACCTGCTCCTTCCCTGTGCAAGCTCCATATGTACCTAAGGTCCTGCAAGGCATGCAGTAGAGAGTCAACAACTAGTTGAGCGAGTTCACAGTAAGTAAGTTCGTAATAGTAAGTTTGTTTCGTAACATGTGGCGCTACTATGCCGATAGTATGTTCTATTAGTGGGGGCTTCCCATGTTTGCATATACACTAGACTATTTGTAACCATAAGTGTTCTTCTCACCGAGAACAGTAGTACGTACAAAGTTTACGTAGGTTTTACGTAAGTGTCCTTCACAACCGAGGACAGGGGTACGCGGGGGTTTACGTAGGTTTTACGTAAGTGCCTGACACAACCGAGGCAGTAGTGAGTATAAGTTCACGTAGGTTTTACGTGAGTGTCCTTCGCAACCTGAGGACAGTGATGAGTACAAGTATACGTAGGTTTTACGTATGTATCCTGCGCATCCGAGGACGATGGTAGATAGTCTAGTAACAGTGTAAGTACGAGTAACTATTCAAATCTCATTCCTTCAATCCCCATTCCCATACCCTGGGAATCCCATGCCTTAGTAAAAGTGTGAACTCACCTTGGTTTGCTCGGTATGCTAAAGTATGTGCTCGCAAATAATCAATCACGTCCTAAGGTACGCAAGCAGACTTTGTGAGTCGATCCACAATCACCCAAATAGTATCATTTCCGCGCTGAGATCTAGGTAAGCCAGTAACAAAATCCATGGAAATTTGTTCCCATTTCCATTGTGGTATCTCAGGTTGTTGGAGTGGGCCTGATGGTTTCTGATATTCCGCTTTAACTCTCGTACAAGTCAAGCACTTGCTAACGTAAGTGGCTATGTGAGCCTTCATGCTAGGCCACCAATATGTAGTTTTCAAGTCGTGGTACATCTTATCCGAACCAGGATGTACCGAGTAGCGAGACTTATGAGCTTCATCCATTACAAGCTCGCGTAAGTTGCCATAGAGTGGGACCCAGATGCGTCCTGTTACATAGTAGGCGCCGTCTGCCTTTTGTTCTAACCGTTGCCTTGAGCCGCGTAGGGCTTCAGCCCTGACGTTTTCTGGTTTCAATGCTTCTACCTGAGCATCTCGTATCTGAGAAGGAAGACTAGACTGTATAGTGAGTTGCAACGCTCGTACACGCCTAGGTGTAGTATCCTTTCGACTGAGGGCGTCGGCCACCACATTGGCTTTGCCCGGATGATACTTTATAGCACATTCGTAATCGTTCAGTAGTTCGACCCATCTACGTTGTCGCATGTTCAATTCTTTCTGCTTGAATATGTGCTCGAGACTCCTGTGATCGGTGTAGATGGTGCACTTAGTGCCATATAGGTAGTGTCGCCATATCTTGAGCGCAAAGACAACAGCTCCCAACTCTAAATCATGTGTGGTGTAATTCCGTTCGTGAATCTTAAGTTGGCGCGAAGCATAAGCAATGACTTTATCCCGTTGCATCAACACACATCCAAGACCTTGGATGGATGCGTCGCAGTAGACTACAAAATCGCCCGTGCCTTCAGGAAATGAGAGGATAGGTGCGCTAAAAAGTCTATCCTTTAAGTGCTGAAACGCTGTTTCCTGTGTATTACCCCAACGATAAACAACACCTTTCTGCGTTAGTAGTGTAAGCGGCTGTGCAATCTTCGAGAAGTCTTTGATGAACCGTCTGTAATAACCCGCCAAACCCAAGAATTGGCGTATTTCTGTTGGTGTGCGAGGTGCAGGCCAGTTCTTGATCGAGTCTACCTTGGATGGATCAACATGAATCCCATCCTTGTTTACCACGTGGCCTAAGAAGTGGACTTCACGAAGCCAGAAGTCACATTTCAAAAACTTGGCGTACAATTGTTCCGTTCGAAGAAGTTCCAAAATAAGTCGTAAATGATGCTCGTGTTCCTCCTGACTCTTGGAGTAAATCAATATGTCGTCGATAAATACAATGACGAACTTGTCAAGATAAGGTTTGCACACCCTGTTCATAAGGTCCATGAAAACCGCAGGCGCGTTCGTTAACCCGAATGGCATGACCAGAAATTCGTAGTGACCGTAGCGTGTTCTGAACGCTGTTTTGGAGACGTCCTCATCCCGGACTCTCAGTTGATGGTAACCTGACCTCAGATCAATCTTCGAGTAATAGCTCGACCCTTGCAATTGGTCGAATAAGTCGTCGATGCGCGGAAGAGGATAGCGATTCTTCACGGTCACCTTGTTGAGTTCTCGATAGTCGATACACATCCTGAAGGTACCGTCTTTCTTCTTTACGAATAGCACTGGAGCTCCCCAGGGCGAAGAGCTAGGACGTATGAAACCCTTTCCCAAGAGTTCTTGCAATTGCTTAGATAGTTCTTCCAGTTCGGTTGGAGCTAAGCGATAAGGTGCTTGAGCTATGGGTGCTGCTCTAGGAGCTTGTCACCATGAATTACCAAAGGTTCTTAACCAGCACGAGGAATGCGGACGATCTTTCCTTTGTAAAGAATCTCTGCTCGATGTTGACGTAACCAATCCATACCAATAACGATGTCGAAACCATCACAACGTTGGGGTCATTCCTAGCATCATCCTGACCAATCACGAACAATCGACCCCTGGCACCATTGCTGTCGTTATTACCCCCGTTGTTGTCTCCACTATTGTTCCCGTTTCCTTGGTTGTGGTTCTGATTCTGGTTCTGGTTCAACTGTGGGCAGTGTCTCTTGAAGTGACCTTCAGCACCACACTGATAGCATCCCTTGTTACCCTACTGTTGCTGCTGATTCTGTGGAGCTTGTGACTGCTGTTGTCGGTTCTGGTTTGCAGGACGTGAGCTTCTACAATCTTTGGCTCCATGCCCCATCTTGAGACACCTCTGACAACGACCCTTGTTGCACTGACCACTGTAGTGTCTGTTGCATCTATTGCACTTTGGGTGATTTCCTCGATATCCACCCAGCCCTTGACTACCAGAAGACTGCTGACCCAGACTCTGGTAGTCATTGATCTTTCGCTGTTATGCCTGGGACTGAACTGAAGTCGAACCCTTGCTGGAGGTTCCATCCCACTTTCGTTTATTGTCACTAGGAATAGCAGAGGTAGCAGTAGTAGTAGTAGTAGCACCGATACGTTTAGGCAGCCCGTTCTGTTCCATTGCCTGGTCTGTGAGACGATGAGCAAGACGAGTAACATCCTGGATAGTAGCAAGGTTAGCCGAAGTCACATGACTTTGAATCTATGGTACTAAGCCTTTGAGGTACAGCTCAATGCGTTTGATGGGAGGATCTACCATAGTTGGGCATAACACTGCCAGTTCGTTGGATCGTTTCGTGTATGCTTCTATCTCTGACCCCATCGTCTTTAGGTTAAAGAACTCCACTTCCAGCTTGTGGATGTCATCACGATTACAGTATTCACGTTTGATCAGTTCCTTAAAATCATTCCATGGGGTGGCATTAGCAGCCGCCAGCCCCAGCATCTGAACTTGCGCGTTCCACCAAGTTAGCGCAGCGCCTTCGAGAGTACCAGTGGCGTACTTCACCCTACGAGCCTCAGGTCATTCACACATCTCAAAAACAGACTCGAGCTTTTCAAACCAATGGAGGAGTCCAACTGCTCCTTCCGTGCCACTAAAGGTAGTAGGACGACAGTCCATGAAAGTTTTGAAACGTGCACACAGGTGGTTGAGCGTGTTGACCTTTCGTGTGCGTAAGAGTAAACATACTTGAGTACGAGTGTTGGTTTACGAGAGTAGGATCTAAAGATCCTAGAGTAAGTGGTGATGGCAGGTTACACCTCCTGCCTGGGCAGCTGCGAGTGCTGCAGTAACTTGTTCAGTGATCGAAGCCGCCAACTGGGCTTGAGTTAGGTTAACGCGTCCACTCATGATCTTGATATCAAGGAGAACATGAGTGAGAGAGGTTCGCGAATAGTGCGATGACAGAAGAGAGTAAGCACATAAGTGTTTCAATCGACAGTTGTTACGTTTATCTAAGCATACCGTGAGCAAAGTTCTATGCAATTCTAGCATGTAGGCAATAAAACATGTACCATATTACCTAGAGTGTTGAGTCTTGCACGTGGAGCGAAGCGTCGTTGTGGATCGTTGAGCACTGTTCTGGTTATAGTCTGGTTTTAATAAAAATGTTTCCCCATATTAAAACCGAGTTCTCTATAACCAATGGCTCTGATACCAATCTGTCACACCCCCAAAATCCACATGCGGAGTACCACCGCTTGGAGGCGTGACTGACCAGGATCAAGCCACCAATCATATTGAACATATAAGTAAATAGTAAAAGTCATTCATCAATATGATAGGTGTTTTCAAAACCAAACATAAACAAGTGTGTAGCGGAAGCATAAGTATGTAAACCCAATGTAAATCATAAGTTCAATTGTTTAAATATTTAACATGGCATCCTCGATCCATGTCCCACAACGACCTGCTCCTTCCCTGTGCAAGCTCCATATGTACCTAAGGTCCTGCAAGGCATGCAGTAGAGAGTCAACAACTAGTTGAGCGAGTTCACAGTAAGTAAGTTCGTAATAGTAAGTTTGTTTCGTAACATGTGGCGCTACTAGGCCGATAGTATGTTCTATTAGTGGGGGCTTCCCATGTTTGCATATACACTAGACTATTTGTAACCATAAGTGTTCTTCTCACCGAGAACAGTAGTACGTACAAAGTTTACGTAGGTTTTACGTAAGTGTCCTTCACAACCGAGGACAGGGGTACGCGGGGGTTTACGTAGGTTTTACGTAAGTGCCTGACACAACCGAGGCAGTAGTGAGTATAAGTTCACGTAGGTTTTACGTGAGTGTCCTTCGCAACCTGAGGATAGTGATGAGTACAAGTATACGTAGGTTTTACGTATGTATCCTGCGCATCCGAGGACGATGGTAGATAGTCTAGTAACAGTGTAAGTACGAGTAACTATTCAAATCTCATTCCTTCAATCCCCATTCCCATACCCTGGGAATCCCATGCCTTAGTAAAAGTGTGAACTCACCTTGGTTTGCTCGGTATGCTAAAGTATGTGCTCGCAAATAATCAATCACGTCCTAAGGTACGCATGTGTACAGAATCAGTTTATATTCACGAAGTTCATGTATGCATATACACTCACTGTGGTATTAATCAGTAATCACGAATAACACACGGCACTAAATCAAGTTCATACAAGTCATGCTCATCAATTAACGGCAGTTACTAACCAGGTTAAGCCTTAACCGGATTAAACTAACTTACTGGACAGTTTAACCATCCGGCGAAACACCCCTGTTTCGCCGTGAATCCTCTTCGACGAAACACCTCTGTTTCGTCATGTTTGTTTCGTCGTAAATGATCTCGGCGAAACACATTTGTTTCGCCATGTCGGTTTCGTCATCAAGTGTTTCGCCGAGGCATTCGTTTCGTCACAAACATAACAGTTACAGCAAATATACAGAATCCTGATAAATCATCGGCCGACATCTATCAATTGCATCTCAACATTATTGGACCGATGCACATAGTCAAGGTTTTTCATTGGCACAACATCGACATCAACAACAGTTATGTTCAACAACAACCCTAATCAACTCTAACAGTTTTGACAGTTTCCACCAACAATCGATCAACCAGAATAATTAATATCATCACATGATTTTCTCAATTAGAGCATTTGACTAGTTCTGACACATATTCTGGGGTGCACATGGTCAATTAGATCAACTCTTAATTTTCACAATAGTTCACATCATCATTGCTATTAACAAGACTAGTACAAATGGCCGACCACTGTTATTATTTTCATGCCATCATTGGACCAATTTTTATAGTGGAATACCAATTCATGCACATGATGCCTACATCTAACACATAAATATAACCGATTATCATGCAATCAAATCCGTCATACGAAAACCGTAACCAACCATAGATTCCATTTAACCAATTCATCAATCATCCATGAACACGACAATATCTAACATTTATCCTAATGAACTTGAACTAAAAGCAATTAACGATGGTAAAATCAAATACCCACACAAGGATTAAACACTAACCACGATGAACGGAATAGTCGCTGGATCGATTCGGGGCTTCGGGAACACAAGTTTGCCGTCAACAGAGAAAAGGGAACTCTAGGGTTTTGATTTTCTAAAGTGTGGCGAATAGAACAGTGGGACTCAATAAAAACATATGCGTAACGTACTGGGCCCTTAATGGGCTTCGGCGAACTAGTGGGCTGACGAAACACTTGTTTCGTCGAAATGCTTGTGACGAAACAACATCTGTTTCGTCGTTATGGGTTATGGCGAAACACTTCTGTTTCGTCGGGTCTCTCAAAGTTCAAAAACAGTTTAAGGTTTTCAAAGAGTATTCATGATAAACACTTTAATCACATAGCATGGATAACACATCAAATCAACATCTCTGCATATAATTCAGTGTATACAATTACAAGGCAATTAAGCAAACAACTAAACAGTCAACGCGCAATAAATGCGAAAGTGAAATGTCGGAAACTCGAGTTGTCACATTATCCCTAACTTGAAAGAAATTTCGTCCCGAAATTTAGCATGCGGTTACTGAGGAAGCTAGGTAAGTTGTATCGTTCACTGGTTTTTCCTGGGGTGTCACAATGTCGATCGCCGATTGTATGGCACGAGATCGGGCACTCGTAATTAACCTGTCCTGAGCTATTGCAAGAAACGACTGACAAAATCCTCCAAATTCGAGACAATCTGCTGAAAGCTATGAGTCATCAGAAAAGTTACGCCGATAGACGACGCAAGCCCCTTGAATTTGACGTTGGCGTCTACATACTCCTAAAGGTATCACCTTGGAAGGGTGTGGTCAGATTCGGCAAGAAAGGAAAACTAGCGCCTCGATATGTTGGACCTTTTAAGATCCTGGAAAGGATGGAAAAGTCTCCTACAGACTCGAACTACCGGAGGAACTTAGCAACGTCCACCAGACTTTCCATGTGTCGAACCTCAGAAAGTGCCTGGCTGAGCATGATTTAATTGTACCCCTAGAAGATCTTCAAGTAAACGAAACACTACACTTCGTGGAGAAGCCTGTCGAGATCATGGACCGCCAAACCAAGCAGCTCAGACGCTCGAGCATTCCCATTGTGAAGGTTCGATGGGAAGGAAAACGAGGCGTGGAGTTCACTTGGGAACTCGAAAGCGACATGAAGGCGAAGTACCCACAGTTGTTTGTTACGACTTCGACCTAATTTCGGGACGAAATTCCCTCAACTAGGGGAGGCTGTAACACCCCGTGTTTCGAAAGTCAAAGTCAAGATTGAAGTCAAAGAGAGACAAGATTGCTAATTGCGACCTGTCACTCCTTGATCAATTCCTGTTTTGACTTCTTTGACTTATAATTAGTCTAATTTTGTTATCGCATTAGTTGTATTATGTGGAGTATCTAGTAATAATCGCATATTAATCGCATGTTTAATCGATTTATCGCTATCGCAATTGCAAATCGAATTATGTGTTCTGAATATTGTTTTACGTGTGTGTGCTCTTTATGTGTTACTTGTGCATGTTATTTATGTTTTATGATGTGGTGATTAATCGAAACGCAATCAAATCGAAACGCTAAGAACAACTCAGATCTGAATGATTTCCACATGAATAAACACAGATCTTTCGTAGATCTGAACATATTCATGGTGAAAAGGATTGAAAGATGGTTTTCAAGCTTTCTTTCAACTCTTTTACACTCAATGCACTCAAAACCGATAGAATCGGAGCTTGTTCTAATCTTCTACTCCTTCTTGTTGATGTGTTGGTTCAAGATCTGGATTCTATCCACGAGAACACTGATTTCGGGTTAAACATGAAACACCGTCTCAAAAAGTTAACTGGTCGGACTAGGGTGGTTCCTGTCCGATCGGGTCACTAAGTCTTGACGAGGTTCTGTTGTTTGACACGTTATCAAACAGTCTCGAGAAAACTTCAAACTGATAAAACAACCAAGGAAGAAGACGATCAGGTTAACTAGGACGGATTGACGTCCGATCGGATTGCCACCCGACCGGACTACCACCCCATCGGATTCCACCTTGGGTCCCACACTTAACTTCCATTTCAACATTTGAGGTTTTGAACCTCGAACGGATTACCGTCCGATCGGATTGCCATCCGATCGGATTGCCACTCGACCATGTGATGTTTGACTTCAACACTTCAACAATTTTCAATATGTTCAGTACGTACGGATTGCCACCTGATCGGATAGCTATCCAATCGAGTGACCGTCCTGCTGTGAACTTGTTCTCAAATTTAGAAGTCTCACCAAACGGATTGCTGTCCGATCGAACAGCCGTTCGATCGACCTACCTGAAGTGTAGAGATACTTCTCTATTTTCAAAATGCTACAACGAAAACTTCAAAAGACAAGCCATCATACACAAACACATCCATCCCAAACGAGGTAACAATCCACTCGCATAGTCACCCGATCGGATGAGCGTCCGAATGGATTGTCACCTGATCGACCGGCCACCCGATCGGATTACCGTCCGATCCTTTGACACTTCACACCATTTTACGCACCGACTTTCGCTTATGTTACCGATTCAGGCTAATTTCCGCTCTAGCGTTCCCTTCAATCCATTAATTCAATCGCTGTGAGTATACTCGAACCCTTTTTTGCTTTACGCACTTTTGGGTCTTACATACGTTACTTATTCTAAATCACATCGAACACACTACGCAATACTTTAACGCTAACCGTTATCGCATGTTATACGTGACTTAATGAATGCTTGTTTGTTATGTTTACACATGGAATGCTGTCTACCTGCCTTAGCAACGATAATACTATTTGTTTGGACTCAGCACCTGTTCACTCAGGGGTTGTTAAGGACAATTAATTACATGGCTCACAGTGGTGAGTGTGTATTACGAACTGCCTTGGGCAGTCAACCCGCAGTCATTGGTATCGATAGGTTCATGTCGATAACTTACGTGCTTCATTTCACACTGTGTACGTGCTGGTTATGTGTAAACGATTTCGAACTCTATATGCTATTATCAAACTTTTATGCTCACCTTTACCCTATGTGTATTGACTTTTACTTTAACGTATGTGGCAGGTGCTTAAGATGTTTAGATACTTGGCTTACTGTGAAATCGAGGCTAGGAAAGGTCTAGAAACAAATAAACGAATTGTCTGTAATTGAAATCTGAGTTGTCGGAACAGAACAATTTGACTAGATTTTGTCTGTAATAATTATGTTGCTTTTTATATCATGGTATGGGACGTGATGCTTTAAATAATTGGTAATTATAGTTGTTATGGAAACTTCTGGACAATCTGTTTCGCTCAGTGCCACGCCCCGATGTTTCCACCATCGGTTGGGGTGTGACGCAAAGCTTTTTGACATTGGAATTCAAAAGTTGGGGATCCATTCACCAAAACCGATGATCTAGCCGATTCCAAAATACCTTTAATCCAAGAACACCACCTACTAGGAAATCCCATCTGAACCATGGAAGAGATAAGAAAATTCCAATTGACATTATCATAGGCTTTCTCAAAGTCAAATTTTTTTTAAAAAGAAAGCCTCCTTTTTATTTTTCTTTCCCCAATTTGAGATCTCGTTGATTAACAACGGGCCGTCGAGAATATATTTACCTTTTATGAATGCCGACTGCGATTCAGATATGACCGATCCAATAACCACTTTGAGCCTATTAGCTAGGACCTTAGAAATAACCTTGCTTATGACGCCAATAAGATTGATGGGACGATAACAATTCAGCTCGAAAGGATCCTTAATTTTTGGAATTAGAGTAATAAACGAGCTCCCACAACCGATATTTATTTTCCCACTATCAAAAAATTCGTCCAAAATCTCTTTGAAATCTTTTTCGAATAAATCCCAAAAGAACTTAATGAACTTCATGTTAAGACCATCGGGACCGGAAGCGGGAGCTTTATTATCTCCACATTCACTAACCGCCACTTTAATTTCAGCCAAAGAAAACGGGTTAATCAACAAATCCTTCTCTTCCTGCTTAAGCTTCTTAATATTATCACAAATCAGTTCGGGTCTAGAACGGTATTCTTCTTTGAATCGATCTCTAAAAAAACCATAACTTCACTTTTGATCTTCCTCGGGTTGTGACCCAACTACCATTGATGTTAAGGCCCGAATTTGATTTGAGGCCCGTCTCATACTAACATGAGAATGAAAAAAATTAGTATTTTCGTCACCTTCGAGAGCCCACTTGACTCTCGATTTTTGTTTCATATATTCACATTTCTGTAGATCAAGATCCAGAACCATTGTCCTGTTTTCAACATACACCCATTCTTCGTCCTAGTTCAATTCCCTCTCCTCCAAAATTTTTTGAAGTTCCTCCAACTCTGCTTCTGCCTTGAGCGAGTCTTCCTCTTCCTTTTTAATGCATTCCGACCTCCAAACTCTAATGGCATTCCTCACCTCACTAAATTTTTTCATTAATCTAATATCAGCATGCCCGCCAAATTCTACCTGAGTATCAACAACTTCAACCGCAGCTTTAACCGTCTCTTGAAAACCTGCTTTGCCCAACCAAGAATTAAAGACCCGAAAAGGCTTAGCACCGAAATTCTTCTTATTAATCGTGAGAACCAAAGGGCAATGATCAGAATATTTAAACTCTAAACCACGTAAACATGCTTTCGGCCATTGATGAAAGAAGTTCGAACACGCCAAGACGCGGTCAATCTTGCTTAAATGAATTCGTTAAAGTTCCTGGCACATGAATTCTTAAAATTGGAACTCTTACGTTCTTCTATACAACGTACAGCATTAAAATCTCCTGCAATTATCCACATCTCATCGAACCCACCCATCGTCTCTTTAATCTTATTCCAAAGGATCAGTTTATCCGTTGTTTTCTAAGGTGCATAGACGTTTATAATGTTAATCACTTCCCGAGAGCCTCTTATTTTACCGTTCACCAAAAGAAAATTCCTATCTTTTACAGAACAATTTAAATAAAAAATACCTTTGTCCCAAACACACAGGAGACCACCCGAAAGACCCGACGCCTCAACCCCTTCCATGCCAAAATCTTGGTTTCCCCAAAAATTACTAACATTAATTTTTGAAAGATCCTCCTGTTTCGTTTCTTGAATGAGAATAAAATCGATCTTGTTCAGCTTTTTTAAATCCTTAATCCAACCTTCCTTAACCTGCCCCCCAATTCCTCTAGCATTAAGAGAAAGAAAATTCATTGACTAACAACATTAATTCCTTCTGTTTCCAATGTCTCCTCAACCAACTTACTGTGAGAATTCAGATCCACTCCAAACAAATTGCCTACAAGCACCGTTTCAGCGAACTCGTTTGGGATATCCTCTCCATCTTGCCTTCTATCCTGTGTATCGACCTCGATTGTCTCCCTAGAAGAATTCTCCATTCCGACGTTAGTTGGGGACACCTGATCATTCAAATCAAATCCGGTGTTAAATTCCTGTGACCTCACCCTAATGGATCCTTCCAAATTTCTATTATCTTCATTAAAGCATTGGGCGGAGTTGATCCATATCCACCCTTGTCCTTTTATTGGGTCTACAGTTACTTCCTGGGCTGGGCTGGGCTGGGCTGCTTGGACACTTTCCTATGGGAGTCTTTAGATAAATCGAAAGGTTTTTTCTTTTTTCCACCTTGCTGCTTCTTTGGCCCCACACCCACCAAACGGCTAAAGTTATTACTTATGTTCCCATCAGCTGCATTAAAGTGAGAATTAAAAACCTCCTTCATCTTTTCCCGCGTGCACGGGTTCTCGGTAACTAACTCCTGACTTTTCAACTTCTCTTCCGAATCCACCGGAGATAGTGACTCCTCTTCTTCTCCGACATCAGAATCCGTCCAAAACACATCCGCTAAGCATTCCGGGACCCAATCACTTTGCTCTTCCGATATCCAAACCTTGTATTTCCTCCCCTTCCAACTAAGAAACGCCGTATCGGATATATGTTCCTCGTGATCCACCAAAACCCCAACCCTATTAACCGAGAGATCTCTGACCTCCGGGGAGAGTTGCGACGCATGAACCACCTGCCCATAATGTTCAGCCAGCTTATTGAAGACCGTGTTCTCAGCCAAATGAACCGGAACCCCATCGAATTTTATCCAAGCTAATCTCTCATATGGTAAGGACTGTCCTTCCCACATGTCTAAGGATGCAAACCACTCTTTCCATACATCATAACTTTTGATAAACTCCACTGCTTCATAATCTTTCGGAAAAATAATAATGACATACAGACCTCCGACATAATAAATCTTCGCCTCAGGGTAACCTGATGTAATCAGCAATTCATTCAAATCCGAGAGCTTTCTGATATCCCGAGTCCTTCCAACCACCGATTTTTCCTGAAAAACAAAGAACGCGCTGGTCTCGTCATGAACCTCCACCACTCTCTCTTGTTTCTTGAGCTTCGAACTGTCTGACTTCTCCGACTCATTACAATACTTAGGAGCCACCATGTCTTTGTATGAAATACCTTCCCTTCTAAAATTGTTAGTCTTCTGGCTGATAACATCATTGGAAGTCTTCTTACTGACCGGACGATCCGCATTCTGTTGCAATCTCTCTTCAGCCTCCCAGAAGTTGGAGTTTTCATTTGCAAACCTAGCAATGTTCACTCTAAGTCTGCAACCACCCATCTTAGTTCCATTGAGAGTCGATTCAAGTCCTTTCACATCCTTCACATTCTTAAAACTGATGAATCCAAATCTGTCGCCGTTCTTGTTCTTCTTTCTATCGATATACATTCCGGCAATCTCACCGAATTCTCTAAGGAAGTCCGCCACATCCCAAGGATTGCAACCCGGTGGTAAGTTTGAGATGTAGAACTTAGAAACTGCTCCCCTTTGTTGCTCCCCTCCTGGTTGATATGATTCTTATTCTTGCGTCGATCCGGCACGTCGGTCCAGCTTCCGTCATCACCTTTCTCACTCATAGCTTAATGTAATTGAGAAAACCTAGGAGGCGAATGGATGTGGCTAGACCAGCTTGACAAAACCACTTTCACGACAATAAAGTTGGGTATATAATTTTAGACGTCACCTATAAATTAAAACAATTATGATCTCGTTATACATATTTATTATTTTTAGTTTCCAACAAATACACATTAGATTATCTTAATTTATGGAATTACCCTAACTAATGCTTTTGTTTACATTTAGGTACACGGTACACGAATTTCACAACTTTATTTTTTTATTATGTGGACAACTTTTTAATAATCGAACCATTACAAATTATTATTATTTTTTATTTTATAATACACAATAAAATTTCCCGCTAACCTGAAAGCAAAATTTCCACTAGTATCATTTATTATGTGTTGTTTTATAAATACGACATCTTATTAAATATAAATCATATTGAATAAAAAATAGATCATATTAAAGTAGTTTATGGAAACTTGAAATAAACTAGTTGACTTGTGGGAAAAAGTAAAAAAAAGGTTGACTTTAGGGTGCATTTAACACTTTTTTTTGAACGGCCGACAAAATATTTTATTCATTGTAGCGGGATGCTACCACCAAACATACAAGAGTTTTACACCAAATTAAACTACATAAATTACTTAACCACCGACTTTAAATTTACTCCATTCTTCCCATGTGAGTGACTCCGCCTTAGACCGGTTCTTCACCCATAGATACGCCAAAGCTTTGATTTCGTCTAGGATCTTAGTCGTGTTTGGTGTTACTTGTTGAAACACTAAATCATTCCTTGACTTCCAAATGCTCCAAAGTGTTACCAACATGACCGCATACAACACCTTCTTCTTTCTGGAAGAACCCGAGCTTATATCATGTAATGTTAATAAATCCTTTATATCGAATGCAATGATCGGTGGAATCGAGCACCAGTTTGCAACATTTTGCCATATTAGTTTAGCAAAGTGACATGAAACAAAAATGTGTTCACTAGTTTCGACATAGTTTCCACACATAACGCACATTTGGTTTTGCACCGGAATATTCCGAGCTAATAATGCACACTTTGTCGGCAAGCGTTCCATTTCTGCTCTCCATGCCACTATTCCAACTTTTTTCGGGACCCAATTATTCCATTCGAATACCCTTGCAGGCCGCACGCGATTAGTCGCACCCAGAATTCTTTTTATGCTTGCAACATTAAACGAAACCGATCCATCAAACTTCCACAGCCACTTGTCTGCTCCACTCGACATCCTCGGCCCATTCAGCCCATTTATCAGCCCCAATAATTGTTGAAGTTAACTGTCTTCATTGTTACCCAAAGCTGATAACCTCCAGGCCCAATTAAATTCCAGCCGTGACCCACTAATCCTCATTCGATCATGTACTAAACAATCCTTATAACTTTCAGCTTTAAACAGGTCCGGAAACTTAAGGTAAAAAGGGACTGAGTCTGCCCAGCAATCCAACCAGAATGATATATTTTTACCATTAGCCAGGATTGCAGTTGAAGCAGTATTTAAGTCGATATCAGCGGTTAATAAAATATTTCGAACACTAGCGATACTCTTCCAAGGCCCGGCCATAGAAACTTTTATTGGGATATCTTTCCATCCTCGCGAGTTATTGTGTATTGCCCAGATAACGCGTCCCCACAGACCGTTTTTTTTTTTCGTTTTAAACCTCCACCACCATTTTTGCCAACATCGCTTCGCATCTCTTAGTGAACCGAAACCCAAACCCCCGTATTCCACCGGAGCAATCGTTTTATCCCATGCCACCCAATTCATTCTAGCTTTTTCCTCCGATCCTCCCCAAAAGAATACCCGTCTTATTCTATCAAGGGACTCTAAAACTTTTATCGGGGCATTATATAGTGAAAAAAAATATGTAGGTAAGGAATTTAACACCGATTTAATAAGCGTAATCCTTTCACCATATGATAGTGTTTTAGCTTTCCACAATGAAAGCCTATTCTTAAATACATCAATCACCGATTTCCAATTTTTTACAAGATTCATGTTCGCACCTACTATCATACCAAGGTGTTTAAATGGGAACGTACCTTTTTTACACCTTAACAAATTTGCCATATCTTGTACTTCATGATCCTCCACCCCCTATCCCATATATGCTACACTTCTCCAGATTTACTCTTAGTCCCGACACCAAATAAAAGCATCTCAACAATCGCCTTAGATTTGTTATATTATAGGTAGACCATTCTCCCAAAAACATAACATCATCAGCATACATTAGATGAGATAATGAGATACCTTCATTAGAGAATTTAATTCCATTAAAAAGACCCATGGCAGTGGCTTTTTTCATAATTCCAGTTAGAGCTTCCATAACTATTACGAACAAAAATGGCGACAACGGATCCCCCTGACGCAGCCCACGGGAGCAATCGAATTCCCTGGTCGGAGAACCATTCACCAGGACTGAAGCTCTGGCAGAGTATACTGTTGCCATTACCCAAACTCTCCATCTACTCGGAAAATTCATTTGAGCCATAATCGAGTTTAAAAACTCCCAATTGACTGAATCATATGCCTTATTAATGTCCACTTTAAAATACAACCCCTTCCGCTTCGTTTTCTTTGCCCAACATAAAATTTCATTGAGCACAAGTGGACCATCCATAATATTTCTTCCAGCCAAGAATGCCGATTGTTGTTCCGAAATTAACTTTCCAATCACCCCTTTAAGACGATTCACTAGAACCTTTGAAATCACTTTGTTAACTACACCAATTAGGCTTATTAGCCTATAGTTCGCCGGACTAGTCGGATCCTTTACTTTTGGAATTAGAGCAATAAACGAGGACATGCAACACTTATTGATTGAACCTTCCTCATGAAATCTATTAAACAGGCTAACGAAGTCTGCACGGAGACCATCCGGACCCGGCGCACGATCACCATCACATTCGCATATTGCTGCTTAATCTCATCTATTGAGAATGGTGCTTCCAACATGCTTGCCTCCGAATCAGAAATAGTAGCTAAATTAGGGCACACCAACACCGGCCTTACTAGCATAGGCTCAGTGAACTGTTGGAGATAAAACTCATATAACGCCTCCTTTATAGCCAATGGATTCGTGACCCAAACACCATCAATCATCAACCCGTTCAATCTTTTGTTGCTAATATTTGAGTTAATGACTTGATGGAAGTATGCTGAATTCTCATCACCATCCACAGCCCACTTCGATCTAGACTTCTGACGTAATTCAGTTGCTTAATTCTATCGAATTCTGCTATGTAGTTTTTGCACTCCGCTCTTTCCAACAGTTCCTCCTCTATCAATAATCTTTCTTCAGCCAGTCTTTCAATGCTAGCTAAACGCCTCTTTTTTCCACCATAAATACCTTCCCTCCTTTCTTTCTCTACCTTTAGCCAATACTTAATATTGTTTTTCAACCATCTTAGTTTTATAGAAAGAGCAAGATCCGCCGAACCTGAAAATTCGAACATACCACATTTATGCAACATGAAATCCAAAAAACCAGGATACTCAAACCAGGAGTTAAAGAATCTGAACGGTATATGGCCAAAATCTGATTGTACTGTTGACAAAACAATAGGCCGGTGATCCGATGCTTCCCTTTCTAAAGCAATAACTGCTGCGTTTGGCCAACGCTCCCTGAATCCGAGACATACCAGGAACCTATCCAGCTTACTCAGCTTTGTCCCGTTGTCCGATATATATGTGAAACTACCTCCTCCCATGTTACATTCTAGTAATGCAGCCGATAGAATAAACTGATTAAATGCCTCAGCATTGGCTGCAACAAACTCTGAATTCATTCTTTCATTGATATCTCGTACTTCGTTAAAATCCCCCATAAACACCCAAAGCCCTTGTACTGAATTTCTAATACTCAAAATCTCTAACCATAGAGCCCTCCTACCAGTCGCATCGTTTGGAGCATAGACATTTACTAGATTAATCTTACACCCAGATTGAACCAAGCAACCTGAAAACCACAATAAAATGCAACTTGATATTGTTGAAATGCAAGTTCCAACACCAATTTTCCTCATTTAGCGCATCTTTGATGTTTCAAGTTTTGTTGTTGAAAATCTTGTTATTTGTTTGCTTTGTTATTGGTTAAATAAACAAATGTATACTTTATATTAATACCTTTTTCAATCTTTCTCTTAATAGCTACTTCAAAGTCTATTCGCTTTAAAGCACATGAATGGTGATATGCTACTGGGAAAGAGTAGTGGTTCGAACACCGGGAACTAATCTAAACTAGTCTTCAATTCTACTATTGCCCTTAATTGGCAAGTCAACGTGAGTTTCCGATTGTGGTTAAAAAGTTTAATATGACAGAATGAAATCACAAAGTTAAGATGCCTAGGTTAGTTAAAATAATTTATATAGTAATCGTTTTGATCGTAACTAATCTCAATTAAATATTGGCGTGAAATGTTGTTATTTTTACTATTAATTTATTTTTATTACATGGTAATTTGACGTTAACGGTTACCTGCATCCTCTTAAAACACCCTGTACTATTATGTTCATAAACAACCTTACCCCCTAAGCTTTCCCACCACTCCCCCCACACCTTCTTCCACATCACCGGCGATCCCCCTGTCCACCGGAGAATGAGCCGATCAGATGAGACATTACTTCCACTTCCACCACCAGAGCCGATCCCCCTGTCCACACCATCAGCGATCCCCCTGTCCACCGGCGATCCCCCCTGTTCTCGCACTTGTCAGGTAAATCGAACAAGTATTGTGGTTAATAAACAAGTAATGTCAGGTTATAGAACAAGTAATGTCAGGTTAAAAAACAGGGGTTATTGAACATGGATCTTTCTGTGTTTGAAGTGGACATGAGGATTCGTGTTTCACTAGGATCGATTGTGGTGTCGTTGGTTGTGAAAATGCGAGGCCGCCCTTTCCTGCACTTCCAGTTTCCCCCTCAGCAGGAAATGGTTGCGTAGTTCAACTCTAATATATTAGGATCTTTTGTGTAATACGTAGGTTAACTTAAGTTAAATTAGATCTTGCAACTTGGTTATGATAAACATGCATTTTGTGTAATAGATTATGATAAACATGCATTTTACAATCTTAACTGTTTGTATTTAACTTGTTTTGAAAATCACTTGTTAATCATGGTTATGATAAACATGCATTTTACTATGATGTTAATCTAGGATGTATAATTTTAACACCCCCTCAGATCAATGACTACAAAATAGATCTTGCAACTACAGGTTAATGGTTCAGTAGGTTTGAGTATATGTGTTTTGAGCATGTTTGAACAGGTTTGAGTATATGTGATTTGGGCATGTTTGAACATGTTTGAGTAAATGTTTTTGAACATGTTTGAGTATATGTGTTTTGAGCATGTTTGACCAATTGATACCATTTGCAGGTATGTGTTTTGCATACTGCAGGTATATGTTTTGCATACTGCATGACCAATTGAGCATGTTCTGAATGTGTATGTGACCAGGTATGTGTTTTGCATACATTTGCATACAGCTGCAGCCAAACAGCTTCTAAACAGCTAATGCCAAACAGCTAATGTGCATGTTCTGATCCTTGGACATATTGTAATGTTTCTCTTTGGAAGTGTGTATTTATAGGCAATCTTTTATTGATTGGGTCATAACATTTGACATGAAAAATGTTGGTCTTTCATTTGGGTCCAAGAAATTAGTTTTATTGCTGGAGCAGTAAGCATAAAACCTGTTTTCCCCTTGTTGTTGAAGGAACTAGGAAACAATCATTTTGAAGGGTAAGTCAACCATCTACTTCTAATCAGATTGGTAAGTGAATTTCCAACCATAACTTAGCTTTATTAAGTTTAAATCAGATTGTTAAGGCAATTTCAAATACACTACACCGATTTCCTGTTAATTACCATGTGCAGACATGTGTAGTTGACTTTGGCTGGTCAAACTTTTTTGGCGGGAAGGGTTTTGGTTACTGCATGGGGTAATACTGTTTCTTACAACAAAGTATGGGGGTAATTGTTATGGGTGAAATTCTGAGACCATATCCTGGATAATATCTTGAATTATATCTTGGCTATATGATAGATGTTCATTCTCAGGATGCTGACTCAGGATATTAGTAACATCCTGGATGGTATCCTGAGGATCACTAACGGATTATGTGCAGGTATACGAGTTCAAGGTTCCAACGTTCATGAAGACGTTTTCCCCTGAAGACTCGGTCCAAGTGGTTCGAAGAAAGACGTTGAGGCCGCTTTACTTGGTCTCCAACGTTGACTAAAGAATATTCGATGGCATCCCCCATTTATAGGAGATTTTGTTTTCATTTCTTAGCTATAAATAGATGGATAAATCAGATCAAACAGGACACAACACTCACTGCTCTCAATCACTTCTACTCTCTCGCAACTCTCACTTTCTGAAAAAGCATTGTAACACTTAGTAGCGATATGATCAATATCCTGCACTGTATCCTGACATTTGAAGCAATAAGAAGAACAAGACAGCTGCGATTATCAGCTCCCGAGGTTTTAGCGATCTAGATTGATCAAGGGCTTTCCTCGTACATCTCGTGTCACCCTTTACTTTTTGCTCATTGTTTGATTGTAGATATAGCTCAATATCCTGAGCTATATCCTGAATACTGTTTATACCAAACAACCAACTCAGCATATTTTCGATACACATTCTTAGCACACTACCTCACTTAACTAATTTGATCACTAAATTGCTTAGGTAATTTTTGACCAAAACAATTTGGCACCCACCGTGGGGCAAGTGGTGCTATTTTTACTAGAAACTTTTGCAAAATCATTACTTGGTTTTCTATTTTCAAAATTTTTTTGCCACATTATTTTCAATGGCCTCAAGATCAAACATGAGCTCCTCCACCGTGTCTGCTACAACCTTTGCTACAATTGGTTCGGTGCTTCCACCACCTCCTCCAAGGACGCAAACCTCCTCACAGCCTCAGGATATTATACCTACTTGGAGTGGTCAGGGATCTGCTCATGTTTTAGCCTCTAATGATGAAATTCTAACTTTGTTTGGTAGTATACAGGAACAGATGAAGCAACAGCATGAGACCAACCAAATGCTGATGAGAGAGATACAACTCTTGAAATCCAGCACAAGCAGGCCCGCTGAGGATATTGTCACTCCCTTGCAACCCATGGCTTTGAACTTCAGTTCTGCAGTATATACTGAGGATAATAGGGGGAATATTGTGCCTAGCCATTCCCAAAGTCATATTCCTGAGATACCCTCTTCGGTTAGGGTGTCAACTGTGAGAAGCTCAGGATATGCTTCAGGATATAGCCAGAATCCTCAGACTGGTAACATATCTAATAATAATAATACTCTTGCTACTAATGGTATTGGGTCTTTGCAGGATGCAGGTATGACATCAGCACTTTCCAGGGAGCTTCAAAAGTTGAAGGACATGATATCCAGTGTACCTAGAGTAGTCCAGCCGATCCCAGAAGTATCCCAGGATAGCCACAAGATATCTTGGTTTGCATATCCTATCTGTGATGCTGAAATCCCAAAAAGATTTCAAACCCCCAACATGAAGCTCTATAACGGAACTATGGATCCTGAGGAGCATATTGCCCAGTATAGGGAAAGGATGGAGATCAACCCTATCTCTCCAGATCTCAAGGAAGCATGCCTATGCAAGGGTTTTGGTTCTACCTTAAAAGGATCAGCCTTAAAATGGCTCTTAAACCTTCCTCCTCATTCGATTACATCATTCGCTCACTTAGTCAATTTATTTAATAGTCAATTTTCTTGCAGTCGAAGCTTTAAAAAACTAACGAGTGATCTCTACAGGATAACTCAAGGACCTCAGGAATCCTTAAGAGATTATGTGAACAAGTTTAGCCGGGAATCCTTAGATATTCCACATCTTGATGTTGCAACAGCTGTGCAGGCTTTCAAGATGGGGTTGCAAAAAGATTCTCAATTTTACCAGGATCTTGTAATAAACCCATGCAGGAACCTGGATGAAGCCCGGAACAGGGCTTCAAGATATATTCGACTGGAGGATGACAAAAAGATGCAAGAGAGGATGAATTCTTCCACAACCTATGAGTCAACCAATAGGAAATCAGAATCCTCATACAAACCATATCGCTCCAAGCCATATGGCAGAAATGACAGCAAGAAAGTGAATGCTGTTGAAGACGAGGATCCTGAGGAGTATCCTGAATTATCTGAGTATTGTTTTTCTGTTAACATACCTGAACTAATGTATGCTATGCAGGGTTTAGGAGACAAAGCAAAGTGGCCCCGGAAGAATCAACAAAAAGCTTATTAGAAGGATAAGTCCAAATGGTGTGCCTTCCATGAGGATTTCGGACATGTTACTCAGGATTGCATTGCTCTGAGGAAAGAAATAAGCTATCTCCTGAGCAAGGGATATCTGAAGGATCTCCTAGGAAGAAAGAAGAATAAGGGTCAGGATACTGAGAAGGATCCTGAACGAGCAGCATCACCTCCTGTGGATGCCAAGATAATTAACTTCATTTCAGGAGGATCCGACATTTGTGGGACTTCATATTCTGCGGCCAAGAGAGGAGATAAGCCAACCAGGATGACGACCCTCACAACTGATAAAGTGATCATCTTCGACAGTGATGACAGGGATATTGTCCAAGATCCTCACCATGATGCTCTGGTAATAACGTTATATATGGCTAACCATTTTGTACGCAGGATACTGGTGGATAATGGCAGCTCCGTCAACATAATCCAACTAGAGACATTGAAGAGGATGAATGTATCCCCAATGGATATCACTTCGAAGTCCACTGTACTTGTTGGGTTCAGTGGAGAGGCTAGAAATTCAGTGTGAGAGATAAAGTTACCAGTATATATTGAAGGGGTCAACTCAATGCAATGCTTTTGTGTGACGGACTCCTTATCCTGCTATAATATTATATTGGGTAGGCCATGGATCCATGATATGAAAGCTGTGCCATCAACCTATCATCAATGCATCAAGATCCCTACTCCTTGGGGGGTTGTCAAGGTGGATAGTGATCAGCAGTAAGCAAAGGAGTGTTACTCATCCTCGATGAAATCCTCAACCAAGCCTAGTGCAGCATAGCAATTAAAGATACGAGCCCAGGATATCGTAGAGGCCTCAGAGCAGGATGTAAAGAAAATTATCCTGGATCAGGATAATCCAGATATCTCGGTGCTCGTAGGAACCAATATCCCTCAGGATATTGAGGATCAGTTGACTAACTTTCTGAAATACAGGATGTCAACATTCGCGTGGAAGCACGAGGATATGACACAAGGATATTATAACTCATAAGATCGGTATTGACAGGTCATTCAAGCCTGTCCAACAAAAGAGGAGGAAGTTTGCTCTGGAACGAAATATGATTATTCAGGAAGAAGTAGAGAGGTTATTGAAATCCAAAATGATAAGGGAGGTCAAATTTCCAAGATGGCTAGCAAATGTAGTTGTGGTACAGAAGAAAAATGGGAAATTGAGAGTTTTGTAGATTACACAGCTTGAACAAAGCTTGTCCCAAAGACTCATTTCCTCTTCCTCATATTGACTCAATGGTGGATGCTACTGCCGGCCATGAGATGTTAACCTTCATGGATGCATCCTCAGGATTTCATCAGATACAAATGGAACCTTCGGACCAGGAGGATAATGCTTTCATGACACCACCAGGTATTTATTGTTATACTGCTATGCAGGTGCAACATACCAAATATCGGTAAACATGATGTTTAAAGACAAGCTGGGGGACACCATGAAGGTGTACATCGATGACATGGTAGTGAAATCTAAGAAGGCTGAGGATCACCTCCAGGATATTGAGGGAGCATTTTAATATCCTGGATCAATATAACATGAAGCTAAATCCTGCCAAGTGCCATTTTGGAGTAGGGGCAGGAAAGTTTTTAGGATATATGGTGACTAAAAGAGGGATAGAAGTGAGCTCAGAACAGATCAAAGCCATCTTGGATATCAAGTCACCTTCCAATATGAAGGATGTTCAAAGACTGGCGGGATGAGTAGCAGCATTAAACATATTTATTTCAAGATCCTCAGAAAAATGCAAGGAATTTTATGATATCCTGAAGAAGAATAAGAAGTTCGAATGGGGAGAGAAGCATGAAGCAGCCTTGCAGGATTTGATGCAGTATCTTTCAACTGCACCTCTATTGATGAAGCCTGAGGATGGTGAACCATTGTCCCTATACCTCGCAGTATCGGGGAATGCTGTAAGTGATGTTCTTATAAAGGATCATGAAGGTCAGCAGTATCCTGTCTATTATGTTAGCAAAAGTTTATTAGATGCTGAAACTAGATATTCTCATTTAGAAAAAATAATATTAGCCCTAGTTATGGCATCAAAAAAGCTTAGACATTACTTTGAAACACATAGGATTCATGTTAAAACCAATTATCCTGTTCAAAATGTGCTTAGAAAACCTGAGATGTCAGGTAGAATGGCTAAATGGTCAGTAAAATTAAGTGCCTATAATCTAGTATATGAACCTAGAAATGTCATAAAGTCTCAGGCTCTAGCTAACTTTGTGGCTGATTTCAGTAGTGATATTCAAAACGAAGTAGACCTAGAAGTTCAACAACTAGGAGAAACCTCAGAATCCTGGACATTATATACTGATGGTGCATCTAATGTTAGAGGTGTAGGATTGGGTATACTACTAAAATCGCCACAGGGGGATATATTACCCCAGGCTATTAGATGTGAATTTCCTGCCACTAATAATGAAGCAGAATATGAAGCCTTGATCGCAGGATTAGAGTTGGCTAGAAACATGAATATTAAGAGTTTGCAAGTATATGTTGATTCTTTGTTAATTACTAATCCTTTTAATGGATCCTATGCAGTCAAAGACTCAAAGGTGAGAACTTAATCGAGTATCTCGAAATTCTCAAAAAATTAGCAGGATATTTTGATATTTTTACACTTGAACAGGTACCAAGAGAAGATAATGCTGAAGCAAATGCCCTGGCAAATTTATGATCGTCAGTCAGGATACCAGAAAGAACTCAAATACCAATACTTCACATCCTATATCCTGCGGTGGATCTTTTCAAGTCACAGGATAAGGAGGTAGCTAGTATTCAGGATCCTGGTCATGATCCTGATGAGGATCCTAAATCCAGGACGGCCCCAATCATAAGATACCTAAAGGATGTACACATCCCTAAAAATGAGAATCCTAAGGCCTTTAGAATGAAGGTATCACGATTCACTATTATAAATCATGTTTTGCACAAGAAATCTCTTACAGGACCATACCTTAGGTGCTTGGAGGATCCTGAAACTAAAGAAGTACTTCAGGATATACATGAAGGGGATTGTGGTAACCATACTGGGGGCAGATCATTATTTTCAAAGTTATTAAGAACATGATATTATTGGCCGACGATGAAGAAAGATGCTAGAGAATATGCTTGAAGATGTGATGCATGTCAAAGGCACAACAACATATTACATCAACCTGCTGAACCACTTTATCCTATTACTTCCCCTTGGCCATTCATGAAGTGGGGGATGGACATAGTAAGAAAATTGCCAAAAGCTCCAGGAGGAAAAGTCTTTATGCTGGCAATGACTGACTATTTTTCTAAATGGGTTGAAGCTAAAGCATTTGTTCAAGTTAGAGACTAAGAAGTAGTATCCTTCATAAAAAGGAATATCCTGACCAGATTTCGGGTGCCAGCCGAGATAATTTGTGACAATGGTTCGCATTTTATAAGTAACAGGACTACTGACTTTTGCAAGAGTTGGGGAATCAAAATGATCACATCTACTCCAGTACATCCTCAAGCAAATGGACAAGCAGAATCCTTGAACAAGATAATTGTCAATAACTTGAAGAAGAGACTAGGAGCTAAGAAAGGAAGATGGGCAGAAGAATTACCCTTTGTTTTGTGGGCTGATAGAACAACGATGAAGAGTGCAACTGGCCAGACTCCATTCTCCTTAGTATTTGGAGCAGAAGCAGTGATCCCAACAGAAATGGTGATACCGACAGAAAATCTAACCTCTGGAATCCTGAGCAGAATCCTGAAGCTTTGTGCCAAGAATTGGATACTGTGGATGAGACAAGAGATACAGCAAAGCTGAGGATGGCAGCATACCGACTCAAGAATATGGAGGGGGATATGCTGCCAAGATCCTGGAATGCTATACACTTAAAGCTCTATTTCAAGTGAGTTTAGAATTTAATTTCTAACTCAGGATGGTATGGATTATATCTCTTTTAAATATATTCGAATTTACTTATTATTTTGAACCCAATACTGACTTAAGCATCGGAGGGGTGTTAGCCGAGCTAACACCCACCTTAGTTTAAGGTTATTTTGCAGAATATGCCTCAGGATATAGCTCCAGGATACACGCTCAGGATATTTAGAAAGATTAGAGGATTGGCCCCCTCTCTCACGAATTGGGTTTAAACACCCCGCCTGGAGCGCAAGTTATCCATGGATAGTTCAAGGTAGCAGGACCAGTTCATGTAAATGTGGCTAACAATTTCGTTACTATTGGCTATATCCTGGATCCTCAAGGTATATGAGGATTGATCACCCTCTCTCACGAAAGGTTATTTTCATACTTACTATGGTTTAAAGGTTTTCACCTTTCTAAGTCTTAGAGTTTATACACTCCCGCCTGTAGCGCATGAAAATCAGGGTTTATCCCCAGTATGCTAAGGGTTTATCCCCAGGATATTCAGGGTTTATCCCCAGAAAAACTAAAGTTCAAAAACAGGTTTGGAACAACATATATCTATGTTTACACTTCCTATCTGCTGAACACAGGGGAGATATGCCTTGATACAATTCAAAGGATGGGTTCGGATTTCTAAATATGCACTGGGGACATTCATAAGATAGAAGATTGGAATTAACTCTTTAAGAGTCTATGGTATGACGTCTCCTTTTTTATCTTTTGAAATATCCTATGAGTAACTTAAGTTTCTTAAGTTATGTAGCAGTATCCTGACTAGGATATCTCTCAGGATATTCTCAGGATATGTTCCCAAAATGTTTCCGAGGATGTTCAAAGAAGCATATTTTCAGAATAAAAGTAATACAATAAAAATATAACAACAAAGATAAGGCCAAAAGAAAGTTATATTATTAATGTAGCAAAAGTTTGTGCTTTTGGTTTCATCTCAAACCGAGATCCATCCACCAAAAGCACAATTAGTTTCTAGTCATATGTACATAACAATTGAAGGTTTCATCTCAAACCGAGACCCATCCACCTCCAACTGTTATATTGTTCAAAATAAAGCATGCAGGAAATATAAATTGTTCAGGCGCAGGAAAAGTAAAAGTGCAGGAAAAGTAAATTGTTTAGGGGTGACAAACCAACATTCAAGTTTAAAAAAGTGGGCTCCGGCCTAGGCATCAACATCTATCATCGCCCACTTAAGGCCCTCACACAGCGGCATCTCCACCAGCCTTCTACGTCTTCTCAGCCTCAGCATCCTCGGAAGCATCCGTCCCAGCATCCTTCTCCTCTCCAGCCTTGTCCACCACCTCTGTTAACTTGGAAGTCTCACCGGCCCCGGATTTAGCCGGATATGGCACGGGTTTGCCTCCAAGCTCTTTCAGCTTTCCCACCCAAGAGTCGACCGGCTAGGATGGGCATTCAAGACCAGTCTCCCTGGCCTCATAAGCCATTTTGATCCGAGCCTGTAGGAGGGAGACAACAGCCGAATTTTTTATCCCTTCCTGGAAAGAGACCATGGCATGTTCATGCTCGACTTGGACGGCTGCCAACTTTACCTCGGCGTCCTGGGTGACCTTTTTCAGCTTATCCTCGTAGTGTCGAGACTTGGCTTCAGCAATGACACCCTAATCAGCAACAGTGGTCTCAAGCTGCTTGATCCTGACTTCTTGAAATTTGGCAGTGCTGCAGGTATCGGTGTAGAGGTGGAGCAGATGCTGGAGACCCTGCAAGTCAAAATTCAGGTATGAATCAAAATTCACTAACCAGGATATCCTGTCAGGATATTCTTTCAGGATATTCTATCAGGATATGTATGCAGGATATAGTACCAGGATATTACCTTATTGAGGAAGGATGTCATCGGCTCCAAGGAGTCAGTGAAGCTGAGTTCTTCATAGGAGAACCCTTCAGAGCCTGGAGCGCTGACCTCAGAACCCTTCCTCTTCTTGGAAGTGGAAGCTCGGGTTCTTGGATTGGGCTTAGGAGCCGGGACTGGTTTGGAGCTGGTGGTAGCAGGGGTTTCCTTCTTGACGTTAACTGGAGTAGGGTAGCTGTCGAGTTCATCAAGGTCAAGAAGGATAGGAATTTTGCTGGAATCTGCATACAGGGAGTAACTCTAAAACTTTTTTGAAATATATCAACATATATGCAGGATATTGAACAGGATCCTTACCAGACATGTTCGAACTTGAGGGTTGACTTGAAGATTCTGGAGGTGGGTTGAAGCTCATTTCAACTTCCGGAAGAAGTCTGATGGTATCGATTCTCTTCTTTGAGTCAGCTAAAGGAGGTGCAAGCTTTCTGAAATCGGCTGTATACATAAAAGAAAAAGAAAATCAGTACAGGATATAAGACAAGATCATCCTTAAACCCTAAATCCTACCCTTTCTCAACCACTTCACCGGATAATCCGCTACACCAGGGATTGAATCTCTTTTTACAAAGAAAAACTTGGATTTCCATTACTCTTCGTTCCTGGTGGCTCGGAGTATCAATGGATCGCTGGAAGTGGAATAGAACAAGAATCGGCAAGAGCCGTGGCATCTAAGCCGGTATGCTAGGGGAAGGTCGTGAACAGAAAGATCAGGAATGTGCTTGTTCTTGATTTGATCAAGAACAAACAAAACTCGCCAAAGCATTGGCATTGTTTGACTGAAACAGATTTTTGTGATGTTAAAGAACTCGGTGATGAAGTTAGGAAATGGAAATTGCAACCTTATGGTAAAGGGAAAAGCGTTAAAACATAGCCACTCATTGGGAACCATGTCTGATCGGATTTCCAGATCAAATGGCCGGAACACCGTCCCTTTCGGAAAGATGCCGGAGGTTTTGAGAGCCGACAAGTGAGTGCTGTCAAAGGAGCATATTTCTTAATCCGGATCTTGGAGAATATTCTGGTGGATAAATGAAGGAGCGGAGTCACCGGAGCTGGATCTGGTTTGCCTCGCCATACGTGTACCAGAATATTGTGCAGAATAAAGGAGAAAGAAGATGGAAATGAGAGAGAAGATTTTACCTTTTACTCTTTGGTGAGGGTTAAATGAAGATAAGGATGAGAAGTTATAGGGAAGTAATGAGTAAATATAGGCTGCACGGTTACAAGTAGTCACATCAAGGTCTTATCTCTTAATTGCCTCGTTTATCATGAAAAAATGTAACCGTTAGGACTCAGGATCCTTTACGGTAACATTTTTGGGGACAATTGTTATGGGTGAAATTCTGAGACCATATCCTGGATAATATCTTGAATTATATCTTGGCTATATGATAGATGTTCATTCTCAGGATGCTGACTCAGGATATTGGTAACCTCCTGGATGGTATCCTGAGGATCACTAACGGATTATGTGCAGGTATACGAGTTCAAGGTTCCAACGTTCATGAAGACGTTTTCCCCTGAAGACTCGATCCAAGTGGTTCGAAGAAAGACGTTGAGGCCGCTTTACTTGGTCTCCAACGTTGACAAAAGAATATTCGATGGCATCCCCCATTTATAGGAGATTTTGTTTTCATTTCTTAGCTATAAATAGATGGATAGATCAGATCGAACAGGACACAACACTCACTGCTCTCAATCACTTCTACTCTCACGCAACTCTCACTTTCTGAAAAAGCATTGTAACACTTAGTAGCGATCTGATCAATATCCTGCACTGTATCCTGACATTTGAAGCAATAAGAAGAACAAGTCAGCTGCGATTGTCAGCTCCCGAGGTTTTATGCCGGCGATCTAGATTGATCAAGGGTTTTCCTCATACATCTCGTGCCACCCTTTACTTTTTGATCATTGTTTGATTGTAGATATAGCTCAATATCCTGAGCTATATCCTGAATACTGTTTCTACCAAACAACCAACTCAACATATTTTCGATACACATTCTTAGCACACTACCCCACTTAACTAATTTGATCACTAAATTGCTTAGATAATTTTTGAACAAAACAGTAATAAGAAAGGACAATTTAGTCATTTAACAGTGGGGGGTAATTATGCGACATAACAACAACGTTGGGGGGTAATCTTAAAGGGTAAGATAGTCATTTCACATTCCGGTTAACAGATGTGTTAACTTATTTGACGGCAGGGGTAATTGTGCGACATAAGATCAACGTTGGGGGGGGGGGGGTGGGGGTGGAATTGCAATTATTTCTATGGAGTGGATGAGAGTGCCAATTGGGTTAAACCCTATGGGGTAAAATTGCAGTTTACTCTTATATAAATTAGTAAAGCTTGCGAATGGGCTATTAATGGTTAACAGTATATGAAGTCAAGCAATCGAGGTTAGCGAATTAGCATTTGGAACTTCCAAACTCAATATATCGCATTCCTTAAAATAGGAATAAGAATTCGAGACTAGCATCTCTGGCCTGTATCTAGAGATTTACTATTTGCCAATGATCCTTTGGTGGAGTGGTGGAAAGGACTTGGGCCATGTGAGTGGTCTCAGGTTCGATCCCCACCTCTATCAAAAGGTGAGGCATTGGGGTTATTCCCAAACCAAGGATGGCAAGGACTCCGGTTCAAGTCTGAGGGAACCCGAGTTTTCTATTACGGCGCATTTACTCCAGCGGGTCGCTCTGTCACAACAGGCGGTCGATTCGTGTGGAGGGTGCAACTCCTGTCAAGTGGCAGGGGGTCGGAAATTTTCTCGGGGAAAGCTATGTCCCATTTCTACCGAGGCGTGGGCCCCGTTAAGACAATATAGTCCTTGGGACAGAAATGGGGCGTGCCTGCGTCTTGCGGGTGTGTATTAACCGTCTGTTGTGAATTACACCTTTCAAAAAAAAATTTACTATTTACTATTTATTCTTCATTCAACTGGCCTCCTACTTTTGTGACTAGAAGAAAGGTTAAAAAAGAATTAAAAATTAGAGTTAAATGCCATTTTAGTCCCTGTGGTTTGGGCCATTTTACCAGTTTAGTCCAAAGGTTTCATTTTTAACCTGTGGGTCCAAAAAGGTTTCACAGTTGCCGTTTTAGTCCACTGGGTTAACTTCATCCATTTTTTCTGTTAACAGGAAGGCCAATTTGGTCATTTTGTATGTAATTCTGTTAACTAAAAGGAAAATTCAGCCATATAAAATGACCGAAATGGCCTTCTGGTTAACAGAAAAAATGGATGAAGTTAACCCAGTGGACTAAAATGATAACTGTGAAACCTTTTTGGACCCACATGTTAAAAATGAAACCTTTGGACTAAACTGGCAAAATGACCCAAACCCTAGGGACTAAAATGGCATTTAACTCTAAAAATTATTATTTGTAACTTTGTCAGTACAGGAAGGAAAAAATAAAATAGAAAATCGTAATTAGTTGCATAGAGATAGAAATGTGGAATGAGATGTAGAGGGTTTTAGAAGATGAACAAATTTAACAAATAAAGGTGGATTTTTTGTAAATACTCGGGATAAAGATAGAGAAAATAATAATAATCGAGATATAAACGTGGAATGAGATGAAGAAAATAATGTGAATTCTCTTAGCTAGCTTTAATACAATGAAAATCTTCCTATACTAAATAATCGTGTGATTCCACCGTATTTTTTTTCATTATTAATCTTTCTATACTAATAAATGAAAATCTTTTTTGAAAATTTGTCACTCTATGGTACCTTTTCATCTTATTTTCCTATTTCCCTCTCATATTAAATAATAATAATAATAATAATAATAATAATAATTTTAAACAATATGTGTGAATTTAATCATAAAAATCTATTCGTGTGAATTTAGATAAGAATAAAAATATTTTTTTTTCTATATTATCATTATAAAATTATATCCCGTGTGAGTATATGTATACTTTGATGATTAAAATTACGGTAAATTAGGAATCAAAGGTTTCTGTTTATATATGCATAAAATTAACTAAAATCATTGTATCTCATAATTTGAATTTATCACAAAAAAAAAAAAAAAGAATTTAACCCCGTGTAATACCCGTGTTTAAAATTAATAATAAACGAAAAACAAAGTAAAATGTTATAATAAGTAAATAGTACATCAAAGTACAAATTTATAATGTGTTAACATATAAGATTATATTTTATTAGGCCTATATAATATATGATCTTATTCATCCTATGCAATACAAGAGATTTTGTAAAAATATAACATTTTTATTACTTAGCATATTAAATTATTGGGGAAATGGACTGTATCACCCTCAACTATGCAAAATTGGCCAATATCACGCTCAACTTTCAAGTTGGCTCACACCACCCCCTACTCGACAAGTTGGTGTCACTGTCACCCCTTGGTTAAAAAAATACTAACTGGGTTAGTATTTTAAGCCTATGTGGCAATCAGATGCTGACTTGGAAGCATACGTGGACAGGAACTTGATATATAACCCATTTCCCTCTCTAATCAGTTACATTTCATCAAAAACCCAGTTCACTTCGATGTTGGCGATCAAACCCTAGTTCCTTGATCATCGACGATTGCAGGCAAAATTCAGACTCCCAAGAGGTAAGGTTTATGTTAGGGTTGATTGCATTGTGATTTTACACAGTGATTTAAGTTATGGAGCGTATAGATGTTTTGCTTTGGTATGGTGGTTGTCTTGATTTCTCTTTTGATCAACCTCAGTATATTGATGGTTATTCTAAGTTAATCCAAATGGATTTTGATCATATCGCATACTTTGAACTAGTTGATTATGCACTTGAAACCAACGAGTATGAAAGTAGGGATTTTTATATGTATGGGATGGATGCGGATAATGGTGATTTTAAACTGTTTCGTGATGATAAAGATGTGTTGGAACTTGCAATGAAGGCTAAAACTTGGGGTGAACCGTTCATTGAAGTCTTTGTTCAACATAGGCCAATTATGGCTGAACATAAGACCCACCACTGTTCCCAGCCCAGTAAACCACAGGCCCGGTCCAGTTGCCAGTCCAGTACACAACCCATTAAACCTAAGTCTAGTTCCCAGCCCATTAAACGACAAGCCCAACCCAAAAAAACTAGTACCCAAGCCCAGAAAAAAAGTAGTACACGTGAAAGTGGGTAGGGCATCTGGTAAATGTGTTACAACTCCTGAAGTCCCTAGATCTGGAAGTACATCAGGTGTAGAACCAATTGTTAAACAGGTTGTTGAAGAACCAGTACACGAGGCTTCATGGGCATTTGATATAGATAAGGAAACAAATCTTAAAGAGGTTGTGAAAGAATCAGTAAAAGAGGTTGTACAGGAAGAAGTCATTGGTCAAGATAGTGATAAAGAAGTTGATTTAGAACAGGACAGTGAAGACAGTGATTACAATGAAGAGTCCAGTTGTGATGATGATGAGGATTGTTATTCTGATGAGGATGAGGTTTTGGAAGAATTGGTTGGCTTAGATTCAGACAGAGAAGATTTTGAATGGAAACAATCACAAGATGCAATTAAACAAGCCACCAAGGATGAAGAAGCAGCCACAAAGAAGATACTTGAAGAGTGTATGAAACATAATGAAAAAGAAGGTAATTTGCATGAATCTAATGATGCAGGTTGTGCACATGTAGAGGGATACAGTAGTTATGAAGAATCAGATGGAGATATTGCCACACCAGGTGATAGTGAAGAAGATGATGTTCGAGGTAAAAAGTTTAGGGAAACTGCTCCTAGTGTAAGTGCACAAACTAACTGGAAGAAGTTTGTTTGGAAAGTTGGGACAAGGTTTGCTTCAAGGGATTCCTTTAAGGAGGCAGTTAGAAGATATGCTGTGTCTAATGGCAGGAATCTTTTCATAGCAAAGAGTGATAGAAAACAAGAAGGTCGTGTAGTAGTCAAGTGTGTAGCAGGGTGTCCTTTCTATCTATTTTGTTCAATGCACACAGGGAAAGAGTGTTACATGATTAAAAGTGTGAAAAACCATCACAATTGCCAAAGAAACATGATAAAGAACAGGCAACTAACTGCTAAGTTTATAGGTGATGAGTTCCTACCTTTATTTAAGGCCAAACCACACTGGTCTGCTAAGGAAATCATAAATGCTGTCAGACAAAAGTACAAGGTGATTATAACTAAGTGGTTGGCTTATAAGGCTAAGAAAAGTGCACATAAGAAGCTTCATGGATCAATGAGAGATCATTACAGTAAGATTGGTTCATATCTGAATGCATTAAGAAAAGCAAATCCATCATCAACTTTCAAGTTGGAAACTGCTCCACCAGGTTTCATTAATCAAGATCCAGAGGCCACATGTGAAGCATTCTTCAGACTGTTTGTGTGTTTTGATGGTCTTAAAAAAGGGTTTCTAGCTGGATGCAGAAAGGTGTTGTGCTTAGATGGGTGTTTCTAAAGACCTTCCTTGGAGGAATGTTGTTAACTGCTGTTGGGAGGGATGCTAATGACCAGATGTATCCTGTGGCTTGGGCAGTTGTTGAAGGAGAAAACAATGACAGTTGGGAATGGTTCATGCATGAGCTACTGCTATGTTTGGAAGTAAATGATGCTGGGCTTTCATGGACATTGATTTCTGACCAGCAAAAGGTTGTTACTCAATTCTGTCTTCCTAAATCAGTTGTTTAGTTATTCATTACTTATGTTTAAATGCTTTGGCAGGGTCTGTTAAATGCTGTTTCAATGATGTGGCCATATGTAGAGCATAGAAACTGTGCAAGGCACATCTATGCCAATTGGCACAAATCATTCAAAGATGAGGAGCTGAAAGAGTTGTTTTGGAAATCAGCTAGGGCTTACTCTGAGAGTGACTATCTACAAGCAATTAAAGACATGAAAGCAATCAATCCTGATGCTGTAGAGGCCTTACTGAAGCAGAATCCCAAGTGGTTTAACAGGTGTTATTTGAACACCCACACCAAGTGTAATGTAATAGTAAACAACATGGCAGAAACCTTTAATGGTTTTATCATTAATGCAAGGTCAAAACACATAATTCATATGTTAGAGGATATAAGGATTCAGGTCATGAGTAGGTTAGTGACAAAAAGGACAGAAATGGCTGCCAGAGATGTCATCATATGCCCTAAAATCCAGGACAAACTTGATTTTTCAAAAGCTGATTCTTATAGATGTGAGGTGTATCCCTCATCATATCAAGTTTTTCAAGTAAGGGATTTTGATGATGTCTCTGTGGATCTAGAAAAGAGAACCTGCACATGTAGAAAATGGGATTTAAGGGGATATCCTTGTAAACATGTATGTGCTGTTGCTGGTTTTTTACATAAGCATGCTGAAGACTATGTTGATGTGTGTTACCACAAAGATACATACATGAAGGCTTATGAGTTCTCAATACCTCCATTGCCTAGTGAAAGGTATTGGACCAAGATCAATCAGCCAATGGATCCACCACCAATCAAATCTGCTCCTGGTAGGCCCAAGAAGAATAGGAAGAGGGATCCTCATGAAGATCCAAAAAGGCCTGGGAAACTCACAAAGCATGGGGTTATAATGAAATGTAGTAACTGTGGGGCTACAGGTCACAACAAAAGAAAGTGCACTGAGAAGGGAAAAACAACTGAAGGTAAATGTTATTAAGTTTAAGTTTATTCTTTAGTTAATTACATGGCTTAAAGTTTGTGTATCAGGTGGTTCTGCTCCAAAGAGGCAGAAGAAGTCAACTAAGAAGGCAACAAAGCAGTTCACTCAAGAGGCAACCCAGCAGTCCACTCAAGAGGCAACTCAGAAATCTACTCAAAAGGGAACCAACAAGTCAAGTCAAAAGGGAAAGAGAAAGACCAATCAAGGCTGAAGTTATATGTGATCTTTTGTATTTGTGGCAGTGTTATGTATGACTTATTTAAGTAGGCAATGTTATGTATGACTCTAATATTTTGTCTAAAAACACCTTCTAGTAATGTGGGACCAGTTAAGTAGTCAATGTATGACTTTTCAGTGTTGTTTGACTTTTTCTGTGTTGTTTGACTTTTTTGGTTGATTGAGTCACACATTGGTGTACATATTCCATTATGGTCATTGTGTACACTTTAATAGGTTGACTCAAAAAATTGATGACCATGCTTTCTGTTTGGTATGTTTTGCTTTGGTGATTCTGCTGTTTGATTTGGTGTTGGTTTGGTGATTCTGCTGTTTCTGCACTTTGGTCTGTTGTTTCTGCAAGTGCACTTCCATTTTGGTCCAAAACTGCACCTAGTGATAGTTTGACTGCAAATTGGTCAAACTTTGGCCAATTTTGCACCTAGTTATGCAGTTTGAGTCACTTGCAAGTGCAGTTGCACTTTCGTTCAAACTTTGGCCATTTATGCACCTAGTTACAGTTTGACTATTGTTTGGTCAAACTTTAGGCAATTCTGCACCTACTTACAGTTTGACTGTAGTTTGGTCAAACTTTGGCCACTTTTGCTTTACACAGTTTGTCAATTTTGGTTCAAACATTGGCTGCATATGCAGTTTGAATCACTTGCAACTATGGTCAACATGTACATTAACTTAGATGTCCAATTGAGTCAAAGTAACAAAACACTTCATTTCATAACAAGTGGGCACAAATGGTTACAAACACTAAATACCACAACAGTTCATTATCTATAAATACTAATTCCACAAATACAACAATATGGCAATTGCAATTACAAAGGTTAGCACATATGGTTTCTTCGACTTCGTCTTTGTGTCAAATCTCATTGCTTTCAAGTTCTTGTTCTCTTCTATTAACAACATATTGTGTAATTGAAGGTTCTTTATCTTCATGTCTTTAAACGTCACTTGAGTTAAGGTGCCGTATGAACGTTCAACGAACATCTTATCAACATCTTCTTTCCAGAGGAAGAATTTGCAATCCCCTCTCTGCAAAACACAACAACTATAAGGAACTTGCAATGGAATATCTAAATAACACCAAATTGATAAGCAAATTCAACTTACAGGCCAGTGATAACAGCCGTAAAATTCTTCACCATGTCTTTCACTTTTAAGACCAGCTACACGAAGAACAGCAACAATGTCGTGATGACAGTACACATTTCCATCCAAATCGACCTTGAATTCTTTAGGTTTTCGAATTAGAGCAGAGGTAGAAGACGACGACATGTTGACTGAATGTTTCAATGGGCAATGGGGAAGAACGGCTATGGGGAGGAGGAATTAGGGCAAGAACGGCGATGACTGAATCCTGCAATTGATCTTCGTCTGCAATTGATGGGGAGAAGATGACTTTGATTGGGAATTAGGGTTAAATGGTTAAATTGATGGTAAACAGATGATATATCCTGCAATTGTCCACGTATGCTTCCAAGTCAGCATCTGATTGCCACATAGGCTTAAAATACTAACCCAGTTAGCATTTTTTTAACCAAGGGGTGACAGTGACACCAACTTGTCGAGTAGGGGGTGGTGTGAGCCAACTTGAAAGTTGAGCGTGATATTGGCCAATTTTGTATAGTTGAGGGTGATACAGTCCATTTCCCCTAAATTATATGTATAAACCTGTGTAATACACGGGGTTCTAAGCTTATATAATAAAAAGAAAACAATGGAGGGACACGTGTCATTATTCTAGACCATCATTAATTGTATATAATTATTATTTAATTTAAATTATTAAATTTAATAAAAATATCGTTTTATAATTGTTAAATCTTCGTTATCAACTATTTGATTTTTTATTTATTTAACCCGTGTAATACACGGGGTTATAACTAACAGTCTAATATAATATAACATGGAAGTGTTTCAAACAATAATTGTATTTTAAGTTTTAAATAATAACTATATAATAACAAACTATGTCTTAAAAGTTGTGCAGGAAAATAGCTTCGTTTTGGATTGGTGTAAATGGATTCCCGCAAAAGTCAATATCCACGCTTGGAGAATGGAGATGGATAGAGTCCCGACGATCGAAGCTTTAAAGAAAAGGAATGTAGCCGTTGGAGATTCATCGTGCTTTATGTGCAATTCGGAAGAGGAAACTGTCGATCACTTGTTTATTGCTTGTTACATCGCTTCGAATGTGTGGCTCGATATAAGTACTTGGTGCAAAATTCACAATATTTTTGCGTTTTCTTTGAAAGACCTCTTCACCTTCCACAAGGATCTCAGAATATCGGAGAAGAAAAAGGACGTTGTGCAAGGTATTATTATGATCGCGTGCTGGAGTTTATGGCGTGCCAGGAACAACGCCAAATTTTCTAATGTGCCAGTTAGAGTAGAAAGTATTCTTAGTGAGATTAAGTCCTTGGGTTTTCTTTGGTTTCCAATAGATCGAAGCACAAATGGATAGATTGGAGGGAGTGGTGCTCCTTTGTAAATATGTAATCTAGTTGTTGTTAGGGGAGGATTTTCCAATGTTAGGATCTGAGGCTTTCATGATTATGTTTGTTTGTATGTTTTGAACAATTAGTGAATATGAAAACATGTAAAGTGCAGCGGAAATAGATACAAACTTTGTAAACACAATCAATGGAGAAAATAGTTTGATAGCATTTGCTTCTCATAGAGTCAAAAGATTACAAATCAAAGCAAAAGATTACAGACATGCTTACAAACTAACCTCCCCCTCAGCCTGATGCCCCAAGGTTGGTTGCACACAAGATGAAAGGATTAGACATGAGGAGAAGAACCCGCTCAGTCAATCAAATGTAACAGTACAGGATACTGTTACATTTATAGGCAAACCAAACCACTGGGGTATCTCAGCTGACGTCACCATGAAAGCGACGTCTAACAGCCTAACAACCTGTATCTACTGTTCTTTTACAAATACTGTTATACCTAACCACTGACTATACATAAGACAGATAACTCACTAAACAGCTGCTTTCTCTTTATATCAGTGCTTTCCTCAAGGTTGATCAGTCCTTGATTGGGCAGAGCTTTGTCATCAGTAGTTTGTACCAACAGTGCTTAGTGTCCAACAGTCTTCAAAGCTTCATCATTAGTTATGCAGAGCAGCAGCAGTTGTATCTAGTCAGTGGACGCAAGACCATCAGTTGTTATAAATCACTTTCAAGGGGGAAAGAATAATGTAAACTTCTGCTTATTGTGAATCCACTGTTGTGACCTGGTTTTGGCTTTACATTATCTATTCCTCTGGTAGGGTTCAATCCCAACATCCAATCCTAAGGATCATGGATCCTCATGTACTGCAAGGATCATAAATTCTGTTTGAATTAAGGATCATCATTAGGTGTTGCAGGATCAGGATTTAGGATCCTTGTTGTTATCCTTATACTAATGATTGTCTTCATTATGCGTAAGCTTGTTTGCAGGAGTATGTGCATGGACTTGGTCTTGCCTATATTCATGGAGCATATTCCCTCAATATTCCGCACGTGCTTGGCCCTTGTGAACGTTATGGAGATCGTGGGGAGCTTGCACAATTATCGGATAGTTAGTTAGTTTAGTTATTTCTAATTTTAAATAGGGGATAACAAGCTTGAGTTAGAACACTTAGCTAATTTTGGAAAACACACACTCTCGTAACAACTCTCGAACAGCTCTCGGCAGTTTACTTGGCGATTTCATACATTTCTTGCACATTGCACACTAGCGATCCTTGTAACAAGCTTGTTATCATCCCGAGTTGTAACAACCTTTTGTTTAATCTTAGTTGGTGATCGGTAGTTTTCATCACCCGAGGTTTTATTTGAGGATGAGCTTTGAGATATTGGCCTTGAGAAGACTTGCAGACTTTCAGACATTCTTTTGAAAGCCATTTCTATGACATCATTTGCTTCATCTATATCTTCTGCAGTGTCTCTTTCAATCAGCTCTTGTCTTTCAATGTCTGTCATGTCTGTTGAAGTGTTTGGTGATGCAGGTTTGGTTAACACCTTCAAAAGGTTTTGAAGCTTTTCTGAGCTCTCTTCTTTTAGACCCATTTTTTGATGGCTTCTGTGAAGTACTCAGCTTCCTTTTCTTTAACCTCTTCACTGGTCAGCTGTCTTCCTTCTTCTTGGTTTGTCACAAGAGTAGTCCGGAACAGTGTTTTGAGGTTTTCTATCTGCTGTTCAAGCTTCATCATTTGTTCACGCTTCTTTGAAGTGCTTGATACAGTTATCTTCCTTTTCTTCAGCCTTTCACAGGCTTCATCCGTTTGCTGCTTTGACCATTTTGATATGGCTGTTGCAGTGTCCACTTTTGCATCTACCAGCTCCTTTTTCTTTCCTTTGTACTCAGCAGTGAGGTCAGCAATGAACTTTTTGTATTTGCTCCAGTTTGGAGCATTTTTCTTCTTTGTAGGAAAATTCTTGATTCCTTGAATCCTTTCTACCTCATGCTTTAAAGCAACTAATGGCCATTCTTTAAACTGTTGTTCTTCAGCAGGATAGAATTTCTCTTTAATGATGTAGGCTAGATATTGTTCTCTTAACCTTTTCTTTTGATCAGCCTTTTCTTTGAGTAGCTCTCGTGCAAACTCTTCTATCTGCTTTACTTTTGTGAAGTAGAACTCCAGTCTTTTAGCAATGCCTTCGTTACTCAGACCTTCACTTTCACTGTCAACCTTAGCTTTCACTTTGGCTTGCCTTGCCTTGATCTTGAGATAATCATCCATATCTTCTGGTGCCATGTAGCCTATGAGTGAGGAGAATCTTCTTTTTGAAGGATCCTCTTCTGTATAGAATTGGCTCATCTCATTTTTGATAGCTTCAAGTTCTAGTGGATATTTTGCAGCATTTGGATCATGTATCCCTTCATCGGCAGAGATTGGCTTTCTTTTTCTACTAAAGAGCTTTGGTTGTGGTATAGGAAAGGTTAGAGCAGTGGTGGATAGTTGACTAACAACTGTTGAAACAACTGGTGTCTCAACTGCTGTTGTCATTACAACTACTGATGTATCAGCAAATGTCTTCTGCTTTTGAGCAGGGGATGGAAGATGTGAGGTAGTTTTTGATGGTGGTGGTGAATCATCAGATATGATAATCCTTCTCCTTTTTATTGTAGGAGAGGCTGATGATGTCTTGGTTGTATCAGTGGTTTGAGATTGTGATTGACTAACAGCTGTTGAAACAATTGGTGTTTCAACCACTGTCGTCATTACAATAGATGTTATAACATCTGTTGTCTTCTGCTTTTTGTCAGCAGGAGTTTTTGGTGGTAATGATGGTGATGGTAAAGCAGTGGTTATGGCATGTTTTGAAGTGGTGTGTGGTGAAGTTGTGTGTGTTGATGAAATGATAGCTGTTTGGCTACTGACAACAGTTTTTGTAACCACTGTTGTATCAGCTGTTTGGCTAACAGGTTTTGATACCTGCTTTTCTTTTACTTTTTCTTTTTCAGGCTCAATATGAAGGCCATGTTCTATTCCCATCTTATTCATTTTTCTCAACAGCTTGATATTCTCCCCCTTTTTGGCATTATCTGAAGGGGGGTTATCAAGAAATGATAGGGAAGAAGGAGCTTTGCCAGAGGCACTTTGAATGCTGGCCTTTATAGCCTTGATATCTGCTTGAGTGTCTTTAAATCTTGATTCCACCATGTTGGTCAGCATTTGTACATGAATAGCATGCTTTTGATCAGCCATCTGTTGCTGTTTTTCAAGCATGGGTTTAAAAATATTCCAAAGCTCATTTTCAGCAAATGCATGTTGTGCAGGTGCTTGAGCAGGAACAGCAGTGGCTTGTTCTTTTTGAGCTTTTAAAATCTCTTGCACCATGTCTTTAATTTCAGCAACTGAGTCTTCAAGTTTTTCAACCCTGTTCGTCAATTCCTGGTATTTTAAATCATCACCCAAATTAATGGGATCATCTGATTTCCCTCCTGAAGAGGTTATACCAATGTGTGACTTAGGAACAGTGTTCCAGAAATCATCCATTGATGCCCCTTGTTCTCGGTACTGGGGACTTCTTTCTTCAGCACTCGATAAACCTTTGATGTTACTGGTGGTCAAAATAGGTTCACTAGTGATTATCGATGGTGCTATAGAAGAAATTGCCTTCAAGGGAGTCTTACTTATGAAACAACTGTCCAACTGAAGATCTGTTGATCCATCAGTTGTAGTTGCTGCTCCACTTGAACTATTGACAAGAGTTACTTGTAACTCCTGCAGTGTAACCTCCTCAACTGGGATAGCAGTGGTATAAGCATCAGACCCAGTCACTTGTGGGGGTATACTCTCAGTGATAGGTGATAGAGAGGAACTGGTTTGTGTCTGTGCAATATCAACCGCATGCAACAGGGGTATTATTGATTGTGGTAATATGATGGGTGAGGGTATAGGTGTTGAAAGAGACATGTCCTTGGGATTAGGACTGAGGAAGATAGAGCCAAGTGGATCTAGAGCTTCATAATTTGGTGTCCCTGTGATTACAACCTGATCCTTTTGTGAGGATGCAGGAGGAGTTTGAGGCATAGGTTGAGATCTTTCTTCCAACTGCTGTGAGGAAGTAGCAGCAGTGGTTTGTGGTGACTTTTGTGTTGTCACAGGCAGTTGCTCTGGGATCTCATCTTCCAGAGTTGCCTTTTTCTTGGGTTTAGTGGGCTTTTTGGAAGATTTTCTTTTGGTCTTTTTGGTGATGTCAGGTGTGGGTTTCAAAGCAGTGGTTGTGCTGCTCTGATCACTTGGAGCAGTGGGCTCAGCAGAAGTTGCCTGAGGATCAGTGGCAGTTTCTAAAGTCTGCTCAGGTACCTTTGCTTTTAACTTTATTGGTGCCATCATTCTTGAAAATGTTTCAATTGTTAAACCATTTATTTGAAAATGGACACCTTGTTTGGGCAAATTTTCATCCTCTTTTTTAAATTTTTGTTTAAAGTAATAGCTTAGAAATCTTGGAAAAAGAAGAAATGATTTGCTAACAACATTCTTTACCATGTCATTGAAGATCTCCTGGGAGTAGTTGTAATCTTTATTGTTTAAAATAGCATAGCCCAGGCATTGAATCTTCAATGGTATTTCGTTAAAAGATGTTGTTTTATTTGAAACACACATCAAAAGTGTGTGAAATAAAAATCTGGGTGCAGACGGGAAATAACCTTTTTGTAAGGTATCTACCTTTGATTGTTCTGCATATCCCCTTTTCAGAAAATCAGCTTTTAACTCGTTTTTGTCAAAGGAAGTTTTACCTTTCAGATCATCGAGTTTGAAGACTTCTGAGATTGATTGTGGTGTGATTTTGATTGCTTTTCCCTGTATCGAGGAGTTAATGGCTACTGTCTTGTCATCTTGTTTTTCAAGCACAACATTTTTCCAGAACTCTCTCTGGGTTTGCAGATATATAGGAGCGTCTACTGTCAACAAAGTTTTGTACTTTGATGTAGATATAATGTCGAGAATGGAATCGAAAGTATGGTTGTTTGTGGGTTTTGTGAGGAGACCCACGTAATTGTGTGGTGATTTGTATGGGATTTCGTTGGATTCTTCGGCCGTTTGATCGACCTCTTTGGAGGGTGGTGGTGATTTTGGTTTAGATTTTGATCTTGACTTTGATTTTGTCATTTTTGCGGAGAAGAACGAAGAAAGATTTTGGAGATTTTGAGAAGAAGGGTTGGAAACTGCTTTGAGAAGAGAATTTTGGAATTCAATTCGACAGTGTAAAACCCTGTTTGGGGTTTAGGGCAGGGTTTTATTTCGAAAAAAATGATCGCTGATGTGGCAGCAGTTATTATGATCTGAAGGCTAAAAACTGTCCACGTGTCAAACATTGATGAAATGGATGAAGTATGGAGAACAGTTGTTTTAAGGGCCACTGACGTATCAAGCATCAGTGGTTACAACGGTAAAAATTGTGGGCAGTGGATGATTTTTACTATCAGAGGATAGCATATCAGTGGATAAGACACTGATTTTGAACATCAGTGCTTTTCAAGAAAATGAGGGATCAGTGGTTAACTTTCAGCAATGGACAGTGTTTAGAGATCAGACGATGGAACAAAACAGTGGTTAGGGTAAATGGTACAGAACTGAAGGACAGGTGTTTCAGCAGCAGTTTTTGAAAATTTTCATTCAAGGTTTTGCCACATGTCAATTTTAAAAGACAGTGGTTTGGTACCCCAGATGATGAAAACTTTTTGCTAAGGCAACTCATTTTCGTTTAATATTCAATTAAAACATGAGTACCCTAGTAATTCAAGCACAGTTTGCAATCAACCTTTGATTAAAAATTTTGGGGCAAAACTGAGTATGACATGATCTTGGAAAATGTACCATTTCCTATTGACCCATTTATGAGGACAATAATACCACCAAAAATAAGGTATTACATCCTGACAGGAGCTGAAACTATTGCCAAACAAAAACAAGCAAGAGTTCCAAATATATTATTCAAAAAAAATATGAATAATATATCCTGGTTATTCGAGAAAATCCTTTGAACGCAACAAAAAAAATGGTTAAAGGATTCTCTGAGAATAGTATCAAAAAGGATCTGGTATAATTTTCAATAGAGTATATAATCACATCATTCACAAGTTTTTTAAAAATGGTCAGTGGTTTGACAACAGTTTGTGGAACATTCTGAATACATTTTGACCACTGTTTGATACCATTTTCTTTGTCAGTTGATTGCAATCATGAGAACACATGGATAAATTTTTGAACATTTGTCTAGTCCTCTTTGGAATTCATTCACTGGAATCAAGACCTTTTCTTGAACAGATGAATGCACACAGTTGCTTAATGACCATTATTACCCTAAACTTTGACTCATAAGTGTTTTATGTTTATACTCTTTTCTTTTGTCTTCAAAAGTTTTGAGATAGACACACTTCTGAGTTTTTGTGAATTTACTTAGTGTATTTTAACATAGTTGTTTTTGTCCTTTTGAGGAACTCAACCTGTTTTCAACACATAAGATATGAATGACTAAAGTGATAATTCCCCTCCTTTTAAGTTAACAAAAACACTAATGTTTTATGAACATAGGTTTTTGTTAATCTGAGGTTCATACTTTAGCATTTTAATAAAAACATCACAAATATCAAAACAACAGTTGAAATCAATTTTAAGAATATGAAATGATCTCACAGTTTAACAGATATGTTTTCAGATCTAGAAACCATGAGTGTTTTGTGCATGAAATCACTTGTTGTGTTAATTTTGTGTGTCATATGACATCTTGGTTGATTTACAGAGTTTTTGCATAACCATTTTGAACATGATTTACTCGATACTCTGTTTTTCAACTAAATACAACCAACCTTAGTATCAACGAATTTTGAGCCGAACTGTTATGTCAATTTGACTGTTAAATCGAAATTGACTGTCCAGGCTCTGATACCAATTGTTAGGATCTAAGGCTTTCATGATTATGTTTGTTTGTATGTTTTGAACAATTAGTGAATATGAAAACATGTAAAGTGCAGCGGAAATAGATACAAACTTTGTAAACACAATCAATGGAGAAAATAGTTTGATAGCATTTGCTTCTCATAGAGTCAAAAGATTACAAATCAAAGCAAAAGATTACAGACATGCTTACAAACTAACCTCCCCCTCAGCCTGATGCCCCAAGGTTGGTTGCACACAAGATGAAAGGATTAGACATGAGGAGAAGAACCCGCTCAGTCAATCAAATGTAACAGTACAGGATACTGTTACATTTATAGGCAAACCAAACCACTGGGGTATCTCAGCTGACGTCACCATGAAAGCGACGTCTAACAGCCTAACAACCTATATCTACTGTTCTTTTACAAATACTGTTATACCTAACCACTGACTATACATAAGACAGATAATTCACTAAACAACTGCTTTCTCTTTACATCAGTGCTTTCCTCAAGGTTGATCAGTCCTTGATTGGGCAGAGCTTTGTCATTAGTAGTTTGTACCAACAGTGCTTAGTGTCCAGCAGTCTTCAAAGCTTCATCAGTAGTTATGCAGAGCAGCAGCATTTGTATCTAGTCAGTGGACGCAAGACCATCAGTTGTTATAAATCACTTTCAAGGGGGAAAGAATAATGTAAACTTCTGCTTATTGTGAATCCACTGTTGTGACCTGGTTTTGGCTTTACATTATCTGTTCCTCTGGTAGGCTTCAATCCCAACATCCAATCCTAAGGATCATGGATCCTCATGTACTGCCAGGATCATAAATTCTGTTTGAATTAAGGATCATCATTAGGTGTTGCAGGATTAGGATTTAGGATCCTTGTTGTTATCCTTATACTAATGATTGTCTTCATTATGCGTAAGCTTGTTTACAGGAGTATGTGCATGGACTTGGTCTTGCCTATATTCATGGAGCATATTCCCTCAATATTCCTCACGTGCTTGGCCCTTGTGAACGTTATGGAGATCGTGGGGAGCTTGCACAATTATCGGATAGTTAGTTAGTTTAGTTATTTCTAATTTTAAATAGGGGATAACAAGCTTGAGTTAGAACACTTAGCTAATTTTGGAAACAGACACTCTCGTAACAACTCTCGAACAGCTCTCGGCAGTTTACTTGGCGATTTCATACATTTCTTGCACATTGCACACTAGCGATCCTTGTAACAAGCTTGTTATCATCCCAAGTTGTAACAACCTTTTGTTTAATCTTAGTTGGTGATCGGTAGTTTCCATCACCCGAGGATTTTTAAGCCGGAGATCAACTCTTGATCAAGGGCTTTTTCCTCGTATAAATCCTTGTGTCATCTCTTTATTTGATTTGCAAGTTGTTCATACAATTGTTCATAGATTCAAGCATCACACCTCACAACAAAAGATTTGGTTGCATTATCCTTGCTTGATTTTTGACCAAAACAGTTTGGCGCCCACCGTGGGGCAATTGGTGCTTCGTTCCTAAGAAATTATTGTTTTGTGATCATTTCGGTTCATTACAACCAAGCAGATGGCTTCTTCAGTAAAGAGCACTTCAAGTTCAATGCCGGCAATGAGTTCTTCACAGGGCGTTCCACCTTTGCCTCCACTACCTTCTGGATCCTAGAAGAATGCTGAAAATGCTGCAAAGAGACCAAGCCCCATTTTTTCAAAACCACCAACTTCTTCTGTTTCCTCTAATCCTACTAATAATGATCTTTTTTACTTTGATTTTGCAGATGAGGGATCACATACAAGAGTAGGACAAAACCAACGAAAGGATCCTCCGAGAAATTGGTGATATCAAGAAACAGAAGAGATCGGGGGAGGATCACTCTCCTCTGATACCAAGGTCATTGGATTTTGACACTCCAGCTATGACCGTCCAGCAAACTGCAGCTCCAGACATCCAGTATCAAATTGAACCATTGGGAAGGCGTTATGGAACAACAACTATGAGTCAGGGTTTTGGATCTCACTTTCAGCCTTCAAGATCCTGTTTTCAGCCTTCGGGATCCTCTTTCCAGCATCAGGGATCCTTCGTCAGCTCAGGAGCGTATATGGGGACGCACACAGTTCAAGGATCCTCTCAGGTTCAAGGATCCTCTCAGGTTCAAGGATCCTCTCAAATCCAAGGATCCTCACAGGTCCAAGGATCCTCTCAGGTTCAAGGATCCTCTCGGGTTCAAGGATCCTCTCGGGTTTAAGGATCCTCTCAGGTTCAAGGATCCTCCTTCCAGGTTCAAGGATACAACATTTTTCAGGATCAAGGATTTTTAAGAAGTGTACAACCCCCAAGCAAAGATGTTCATCAAGGAGATTTCATTCCAATGCAGACCATTACCTCTTCTGGTCCTTCAATCATACCAGAATCCCGTCAATATGGATTCACATCTGGGATTCCAAACTTGAATCCTCCGGGAGGTAACACTTTGAATAATTCTTACAACACTAACCATGGCTTTATGCAGGATACAGGTATCAATCAAGCCATGGCTAGGGAATTACAGAAGCTGAAGGATATGATATCCAGCGTTCCAGGAGTGGTTAAGCCCATCCCTGAAATTGCAGATGGAAGCCATAGGATATCTCGTTTTGCACCACCCATTTGTGATGCTGAGATACCCAAAAGGTTCCAAATACCAACTATGAAGTTGTATGATGGTTCAACGGATCCAGAAGAACATGTAGCTCAATATAGAGAAAGGATGGAGATCCACCCCATCCCAGAGAGGTTAAAGGAAGCATGTCTATGCAAGGGTTTCGGATCCACACTCACAGGATCTGCTCTTAAATGGCTGCTAAGTCTTCCCCCTTACTCTATTACTTCATTTGCTAATCTAGTTAACCTGTTTAATAGTCAATTCTCATGTAGTATAAAATTTGAATGTTTAACTAGTGATCTATATAGGGTAACACAAGGTCAAAATGAATCACTTAGAGATTACATCACTAAGTTTAGTAAAGAATCATTAGATATCCCTAACCTGGATATAGCTACGGCTGTGGAAGCCTTTAAAATGGGTTTGCTTAGGGATTCATTATTCTATGATGATCTTGTTATGACCCCATCTAGGAATCTTGATGAAGTAAGAACCAGGGCCCTTAGATTCATCCGATTAGAGGATGATAAAAGGATACAGGAGAGATTGGCAGGATCCTCGAAACAGGAAAAGCAAGGATCCTACTTCAAGAATAACAAGTTCAAGTCCTACAACAAGTCTGATAACCAGAATGTGCATGCAGTAGAACAAGAAGAGGATGATGAGGATTATCCTCCAATTTCTGAATACTGTTTTTCCGTTGATAACAATGAACTAATTCTTGCAATGCAGAATCTAGGTGAGAAAGCAAGATGGCCAAGGAAAAGTGATAAACCAGCCGCAACAAAAGACAAGTCCAAATGGTGTGCATATCATGAGGATTTTGGACATCTCACTGAAGAGTGTATTGCACTTAGAAAATAAATTGGTTACTTGTTAAGCAAGGGGCACTTGAAGGAGCTTTTGGGACGAAAGAAGTCAAGGACCCAGGATCCTGAGAGGATCCTAGAAAGAGCTCCTGCTCCCCCAGCAGATGCACAAGTCATAAACTTCATATCCGGTGGATCAAACATTTGTGGTACTTCCTTTTCAGCAGCCAAATGACATGCCAAGGAGACCAAGATGGATAATGGAGATAGACCCATCCGGACCTCTACTATTACATAGGAAAAAGTTATAACTTTTGATGAGGATGATCGTGTTGATGTTCAGGATCCTCATCATGATGGTCTTGTTATTACTTTGTTTATATCTAACCACTTTGTTCGCAAGATCCTGATAGATGGAGGAAGCTCAGTAAACATCATTCAGCTTGATGTCCTCAAGAAGATGAACATCCCTGAATCGGATATTGTACCAAGATCCTCAGTTCTTGTGGGATTCAGTGGAGAAACCAAGAACACATTGGGGGACATCAAACTCCCCATCTATATTGAAGGACTTCATTCTTATAAAAATTTTTGTCTTATAGATTGCTTATCCTGTTGTAATGTTATCCTTGGCAGGCCATGGATACATGACATGAAGGCAGTCCCATCTACCTATCATCAATGTGTAAAGCTTCCTAGCCCGTGGGGAGTGGTGAAAATTGAGAGTGATCAACAAGAAGCTAAGAATTGCTACACGTCATCAATGAAGCCAGCCTCAAGACCAAGGGAGCAATAGCAATTAAAGCATCCTTCAAGAGATGTCTTGGAGGCAAGAGAACGGGATGTGAAAGAAATCCTTATGGATCCTCATGATCCTGAATCCACAGTCTTCATAGGATCAGGGATCCTCAGCAACATTGAACAAGATCTAGTATCATTCCTTCGAAGGAGAAAAAGTACCTTTGCCTGGAAGCATGAGGACATGACAGGTATATCTAAAGATATAATTACTCATAAACTCGGCATTGACAGGTCATTCAAGCCAATTCATCAAAAGAGGAGAAAGTTTGCACCTGAAAGGAATGCTATTATCCAGGAAGAGGTAGACAAATTACTACGAGCAGGTATTGTTTTGGTCAAAAATCAAGCAATGATAATGCAACCAAACTTTCTGTTGTGAGGTATGATGCTTGAATCAATGAACAACACTAAGGATCACTCTGAAATGTAACGAACAAGTGACACAAAGATTTATACGAGGAAAAATCCCTTGATCAATGAATGATCTCCGGCATAAAAAACCTCGGGTGATGGAAACTACCGATCACCAACTCAAATTAAACAAGAAATGTATTACAACTTCGGATGATAGCAAGCTAATTACAAGGATCACTATAGTGTAATGTGTAAAAAAGTGTGTAATCGCCAAGTGAATTGTCAAGAGCTGGTGAGAGCAGTTGCGAGTGTGTGTGTTAAGCTAAAAATAGCCAAGTGTTTCTATTTAGCTCGCTACCCCGTTTAAAAATGGAAAATATCTAAGCTAACAAACATTCCGCAATTAGTGCAAGTCCTCCACGACCTCCACAACGTCCATTTCAGCCATGCACGTGCGGAATAAATATGGAATATGCTCCAGGAATATCGCCAAGACCAAGTCCAAGCTCGTACTCCTGCAAAACAACATCATATTCAAAGTAGACAATCGTTAATATAAGGATCCTTATGATGATCCATGATCCTGATCCTGCAATACTTCTGAGGATCACTAATTCAAACAGAAGTGAGAATCACTAAACCCAACAGTAAATGAGGATCACTGATCATTTGAAAATCCTCCCCTAACAATTGCCCCCAAAATATAAGGAGTAAAAATGTAAATAACGAGTTGTATTTTCTTGTTCTTATCCGTAACCAACTAACGGATATATAGCCGTTGAAGTCGGACTAGCCGTTACCATCCAGACGTCACTGAAGTGACTACCCTGCAAGATCATCATTATAAATTGAAGTTAGGGATAGGGATCAATTTGCATTTAAATTCAAGAGAGACTCCCTTTAAATCCACATTTGAAGATCAAGCAAGTATCTCTCTTCCTCTTCTCCCTTTACGTTTTCTTTCTCTGTTCATCTTCTTCTCTACCACCATGACCAAGATGATGCTAAGATCCTCACCGGCTAAGGATCACACAAAAGATAGTCCTCTTAAGAGCCAGGGGATCATCAAAGATTCGGTGAAAGAAAGATGCTGCTTTACCGATCCACAGATAGACAGGATCCGACATTGCTTTCCGGCAAATACCGATTTCAAATCATTTGATCCCACCGTTCTAAGTGATCACGTTTCTGAAACCTGGGTAGCTTTCCCGGTCACTCCATTCACAATAGGATACTCGTATCCTTTCCCTGAATTCACCCAGTCTTTCTTCTCCCTCACCGGCATCTCCTACATTCAAGCTATGCTAATGATCTGGAGGGTCTTATATACCCTTGAAAGGATCATTGAGCAAGAAGGCATTGATCTGGGAATGTCAGAGTTTGCAGAGATGTATGACCTCGTTAGCCATGGATCCCACCGATATCTACTCAAACATAAACCTGGTGAAGAACATCCCATCTTCAAAGCCACTAAGAATGACACCAACTGGAAACGGCGATTCTTCTTTGTCAGAAGGGATTCTATCCCTGATGGAAAGGATCTGCCAAGGAAGTGGAGCACCCATGGTAGGATAGAGGATCCTGAGAAGGATCACCAGATGACCTTGTTTTCGTCGAAGGATCACTAACGTTCTTTTGTTTCTATTTTTGCAGCTATTACTGTCGCACACCTCATCACAACACCTGTAACAAAGGAAAGGCTTGCCGCTTTCCAGAGACTTGATCCTGCAAGAAGATCATTTAAAGCAAACACCCTGGATTCTCAAGAAGTATCCTCAGGTTCTGTCAATATGTCGAGTAAGTATCCTGTTTTTTGCATAATTAAATGTTTAAATAAATAGTTAAATAGAAATGGGATAAGGATACTTATCTGTTTTGGGTGTGTAGGTGCTGGAAAACCTTCAAGATCTGCCTCCAAATTCAGTGTCACTGACCTTGACACTGTCCTATCCTCAAAGAAAAAGTCTGCTGCTAGCCCCTCTGTCATAGTTGTTGGACCGTTTTGTGACCCTGAAAAGTCAGTCAAGGACGTTCATCTTCACGTATAAAGGCGGAATCAGTACACGCAAAGTAACAACAGCTTTCCTATTCAATTCCTTCTCTTTTATTGCTTTTTGAATCAATTTTGACAGAGTTCTGCTACCGAAAGCATGATCAGGTCTCGCTCAGATGTACATCCATGAATAATCGGATTCCGCTCATATCGACTGTATATAGCCTATGTGATTTCATTCTTATGTCATTGACACATAAGCGAAATCCCTTGGAACCATATAAGCGAAATCATCTTTATCCTTATGAGCGAAATCACTAACCTAATGTACATATAAACGAAATACCTACATAAACATGTACATTAAAGCGAAATCCCAACTATAAACCCTAATTTGACTTTTAAGATCCTATGTTGACTATCTTAACCTAAGACATGATGTAGACGTAGTCAACAGACATTTCTTGCACCAACAGACTCCCCCTTGGATGTTGACGAAGTCTTCAGCTACGAGTCTTCAGTCTTAGTCTTTTCTCCAACTCTCTGTCTTTTCATCATAAGCATTCTATCTTCACAGGTTTACAATCTTGTCCTAGCTTCATCTTCAGCATTCCCTTTGATCATTGATCTAGACTCCCCCTTTCACAGACTCCCCCTCTCGATATGTTAGAATCTGAGGTCTTGATCTGGTTCAAGCTTTGACATTTAGCTTCCGTGGGAATGATGAAGTCCAAAACCTGTGTCTCAACCATCAAACATTACAATCTATCTTTTCAATAAAAAATCACAAACTCAACCAGTTTTAGCAATCCACTCAAGTATTCAGATCCAAGTTAATGACTCTGATCACTCAATTAATCTACCAAGTTCAACTTAATGACCCTGGTTGATCATTTGACGAATCAAACTGATTTTAAAACAACAATTTACACATTTTCTGAAAATAACAAGTATCAAGTTAATGAACTTGTTTTTGACTTTCCAATAAAACAAACTCCATCAAGATAAGCTCTCCTCATTCTTCAGTCCAGAATCTCCTGCATATGCTTCAAACATCTGAGAATCCAACAATCAACTTTCCACTTTGGTTTGTCGGAAAATAAAGCAAAAATAAAATCTTTTTGGATTTTATAAGATGTTCTAAACTAAGAAATGAAATACAGAAAACTTAAATTTCAGAAAATAAACAAAGTAAACTATTTACAAACATATTTTTGGCGAGCGTGTTAGGGAATCATATCAGCTATCTAGACAAATTACAAGAACCGTTAAGCTCCATTTCATACTCAGACTTAAACAATTCACCTCGATTGTCGATATACTGATCCATCTTAAATTCTCACACAAATTTCAATTTACTCAGGATACGAATTAGATGTCTTATGAACTTAGCTCATTCATGTTTCCCACTTCTTGAATATACTCCCGTATCCAGAATCCCAATTATCAGTCTTACAGGTGAGTATACTACAATGATATCTGTACATAAATTAGGTATGCGAGGGCCGAGGGATCTCAGGTCGATACTTCCGTATACGCAGAGAGATATCAGCTTCGACTTTACGGTATGTCCCCTTTAGAAGATCTTTTAGCTACAACAGCAATGATTATCAATTTTATTGTCTAATCAGCTGAGGGTTTATGCTGTGTTTCAAGCATTTGCATTTTTTTACTGTTTTTGTATTTTCTGAAAATATATCTATATACATCTATCTACTCCCCCTAAATACCAAAACAAGTAAAAAATCGACAAACCATTGCAGATTGTTTCTCATCTTCATCCGTAACAGTACTTTCATCAACGCCCACAATTCCATCCAACACCGAAAGAAGCTTCATACCGTTCAATTTTAACAAATATTGAAACCGATTTTTATCAAAAGCTTTGGTATGTAAATCAGCTTTCTGTTCGTCAGTGTGGATTTTCTCAATTCGTATCAACTTTTTCTCGAAATAATCACGAATAAAGTGATGACGAATTTCTATGTGTTTAGTTTTAGCGTGATGTACTGGATTCTTTGTTATATTTATTGCGGCCTCATTATCAACAAAAAGAGGTGTGTTAAGAAACTGCAAACCGTAGTCGCGCATCTGTTGCTGTATCCACAGGATCTGAGAGCAGCAACTGCTAGCAGAAACATACTCCGCTTTACATGTTGATAACGCCACAGACGTTTGTTTCTTACACTGCCAGGTAACCAATCTAGTACCAAAGAACTGGCATCCTGCAGTTGTTGATTTTGAATTGACTTTGCAGCATCCGAAATCCGAATCGAAATACACTTCGAGCGTAAAGTCGCCTTTCCTAGGATACCACAACCCCAATGAAGGAGTTCCTTTCAGGTAGCGTAATATCCTCTTCACAATGATCATATGCGAAGCTCTCGGGTTAGATTGAAATCTTGCTGCGAGGCACGTTGGATACATAATATCAGGATGTGAAGCAGTTAGGTACATTAAAGAACCTATCATGGATCGGTAAAACGTTTCATCAGCCCTGTCTCCGGTGAGATATGGGTGAATCCCATGATTTGTTGCAAGTGGGGTAGCAGCTGGAGTAGAACTTGACACCCCAAATTTCTCTAGAATATCATGAACGTACTTCGTCTGATGAATGAAAATTCCCTCAGGTAGTTGTTCAACTTGTAGACCCAGAAAGAATTTCATCTCCCCCATTGATGACATTTCAAATTTTTGCTTCATCACTGATTCAAAATTTTTGCATAGATTTTCATTTGTCGACCCAAAGATTATATCGTCCATATAAATCTGAACTATCAGAAGATGACCTTCGACCTCTTTAGTGAAGAGAGTGGCATCCACTTTTCCACGAATGAACTTGTTGGCTAGTAGGTGTTGAGACAAAGTCTCGTACCAGGCTCTCGGGGCCTGGTGTAAACCATACAGCGCTTTGTCTAATAAGTAAACCTTGTTTTTGTGGATTGGATCGATGAAGCCCGGTGGCTGACCGACATAAACCTCCTCTTTGACCTTCCCATAAAGAAACGCCGATTTTACATCTAGCTGATATACTTTAAAGTTCTTCCAAGAGGCAAATGCCAGGAAAATTCTGATCGCTTCTAGTCGTGCTACAGGAGCATAGACTTCTGTAAAATCAATCCCCTCCTGTTGACTAAATCCATGAACAACGAGTCGAGCTTTGTTGCGAACCACAACTCCTCTATCGTCTCTCTTGCACTTGAACACCCATTTGGTGTTTATCTTCCTCTGACCATCTGGCAAATCCACTAACTTCCACACTCCCAACTTTTCAAACTGACTTAACTCTTCTTGCATTGCAATGACCCAAGAGTCTTCAGTAAGCGCCTCTTTGTAAGTTCTCGGTTCGATCTGCGAAATGAAACAACTTAATGAAAATTCAGTTTGTAAATGTGCTACTGTAGAATAAAAACATGTTAGGCCCTGGTCTATTTGACGTCTCGTGCGAACGCCTGCTTGCAATTCTCCTATGATCAACTCCTCTGGATGATATGAAAAAGTTCGCGGCATTACTTCGCTTGGAACATCTACATTTCCCTCCAGATTAGTAACATTCTGCTCTGCATCTTGTTCCCCAACTTGGTTTGTTTGACTTGAAATCTGAATTTGCTCCCCCTCAGAATCTGAATCACCATGATCAAAGACTGGCATGTTTTCAGTTTCTTGATTATCATCCTGAACCGACTGATTATCCTGAGCAACTTCATTCTGTTGGACATCATCCTGTTCACCAGCATTACTCGGACCTGCTTCATCATCATTTGAAGTTTCCCGTGGTCTTCTAGAATACTCAGCTGGAAACCTTAGCTGTAACTCATATTCACGCAAAATATCCAACTCATCAAAGAAATCTTCATCATCCTCTGACTCTTCTCTCATGTCAAACGAATCCCACAGTTTGTCATAATGATAACGCCATGAATCACCAGGATTCTGCGGCGGCATAGTATAACCTTGACATTCAACATTTGCAGCTTCAATAATCCGCTTCTCACTTGGAACGAAGACACGTCGCATCGGATTTGCATAACCAACAAATATTCCCTCAATGCACTTCGGACCAAACTTTCCATAAGGCTTTATAACAGTACAGGGTGACCCGAACGGTTCTAGATACTTCAAATTCGGTTTACGGTTATTGATTAGCTCAAAACATGTTTTGTTAAACTTCTTGACAGTGAGAACCCTGTTGAGCGTATAGCATGCGGCGGAAACAGCTTCAGCCCAAAAATTTATCGGTAACTTTGAATCTGCGAGCATAGTTCTAGCCGTCTCGATTAGTGTCCGGTTTTTGCGTTCTGCGACTCCATTCTGCTGTGGAGTGTACGGAGCACTAAATTCATGCAATATACCTCTTTCATCACAAAATTCTTCCATCTTGCTGTTCTTGAATTCAGTACCATTATCACTTCGAATTCTTTTGATACGCCTTTGGTACAAGTTCTCAATCTTTCTGAACAACGCCATCAAACTGTCAAACGTTTCGTCTTTCGTCTTCAAGAAAGAAACCCACGAAAATCTGGAATAATCATCAGTAACCACAAGACAGTAGAGATCCCCTGTAATACTTTTGACATTTACTGGACCAAACAAATCCATATGTAGTCTCTCTAACGGTCTGGAAACTGAATTGACTTGCTTTGTAGGGTGTGACTTTTTCTTCTGCTTGCCTTTAATACAGCTAATGCACTCCCCTTCCAGATGAAAACCTTTGACATGAACTCCAAGAACCAAATCATTGTGCACCAAGTGATTCATCTTCCTTAGGTGAATATGCCCCATCTTGCGGTGCCACAATCTCGATTCTTTCTCAGTTGCTCTAGACACAAAACAATGTGCTTGACCAGTAGTTGTAGTTGCTACAGTCATGTCCAACACATATAAATCATTCACTCTAGGTGCCCGCATGATAATCCATTCTTTAGGGATAACAAATCCTGGTTTCAAGATCAAACATTCCTTATCAGTGAAGTGAGTAGTATACATATTGTCACAAATCTGCGAGATACTCAGCAGATTGTTCTCCAGCTCAGCGATGTAGTTCACTCTTTCAAACGTAACAATTCCGTTGGATAACGTTCCTTCACCAATAATTCTACCACCTTCATGACCAGCAAATCCTACGTAACCACCATTGATATTTCTTACATCATACAGCAACGCAGTCTTTCCTGTCATATGTCTTGAAGCTCCACTATCCATGATCCATCTGGATACAAGTTTTGGAAGATCCTGCACATAACAAACTTTGAATTAACCAACTTCAATAAAGATGCCGATTCATGCTTCGCGATCAAGGAAGCTCCGGCAATTCAAACTATTTAGTCAAACATAGAGTCCACCCAGGCCTCATCAGCCTTAGGTGTAACCTTGACTCTCGCAATTTGAATTTTGAAGTTTTTAGCCTTAAGAGGTGGAAAATTCGCATCATAATCAATTTGAATTGAATCCTCAGAAGATTTCACCTTCTTCTCAGTTTTTGGTTTCCAAACTTGTTGAGATAATGCAACCCGCTTGTAAAATTTGTCATTTTTAGTTACCACTTTCTTTACGGGTTCATTTTTCACTTTAATGTTGTCATTTTTCACACTCTTTTTCTCAACAACCATTGGTGCTTTACCCTTCACATCAACTTTCTTCTGTTGAACCTTCACAGTTTCAGTCTTAGGCTTCACATTGGTACACTTTCGTGCAATGTGACCAACTTGATTACATCTGAAACATATTCGAGTATCAACAACTCGACTTGTGCCTTCAGACTGAGACTGTGAAGCTCTTTTCTCAAAGAACTCTTCATTCAATTTTGAAAAAATCTCTTTCTCTTCATCAGCAAGTGAACTCGAACTGTTCACAAACACCTTCTTTTCAACAAACCTTTTGTTTTGAAAACTCTTTTTCTGATAACTCTTACCACCCCAATAACCACCCGACCAATTGTTTCGATTGTTATTATAAAAACGTGGTGGCACAACAGGCTTTTTGTAATAAGCTTTATCTTTCTCCAAATTCATTTGCCTGTTTGTTTGTTTCAATCTGTTCACTTCTGACAACTCAACTTCAACCAATTTGAAAACATTTGTCAACTTTTTCACATTAACATTCTCAATGGGAAACTCAGAATCCGAATACAACTTATCAGTTCCAGCCATCTTGTACATCACAAGACCCGGTTCATCACTTAAGTTATTTTTGGATTTTGGTTTCTGAATGTATTTATCCAAGAAACAACCATCTTCCTCGGTAGTGTTACTATCCGTTTTTAGCACATTTTCAACAACACCTTTTACAATATCATTTTGGACACTATCGTCATTGGAAGATGTGAACGTGACATCAATGTTCTCCGGAAGTTTAACTTCACTTTCTTCCTCAATTTCAACCAACCCAGATTGCTTTTTCGTGTAGTTATCAAGAACAGGTGGTGGAACTTGATGAAAACCCACCCCAGTTCCATCACAATACACATCTTCGCCTGCTTTGTCTTTCCCGATTGGTTTGGGAATAATATGTTGCAAAACAAAGCTTGCGGAGCTGTAACTGTTAAGCTTCAACTGGATTCGCTCGTTTTCAATTTCAGCCTCTTGAAATTTAAGTTTCAGTTTAGCGATTTCATCCAGTTGTTGGTTGATTGATTCTTCTTTTACTCTAAGCACTGCTTTTAGATGTTCAATTTCTTTAAAAGTTTTACCATTTCGATCATCACTATCTTTCATTGTGCTTTTTAGTTTTTCAAACTTTTCAGAAATCTGACGGTTTTCAAGAATCAACTTTTCATTTTCTTGTTTAATTTTGTCATGATCAATTTTATCATTTTCAATTTGGCTAGTTAATTCTCTTATCCTTTCAGTTGAAGCTTTAACTGTTTTGTCACGATCAAGAATCTGATTCTCAACGCTTCTGACCTTTGCTGTCAGATCATCAACTTTCTTACCATTGAGATACGTGAATGTGTTACAAAATTTGCACTCTTTGTTGCAATTTTTGCAATCAGCATTTCCATCAATTTTCTTACCTGACGCATTTGTTGACAAATTTGAACTGACCTGGCTTTTTGACTCAGACACAGAGTTAGAGTCTACCTCAAGTGCCTTAGCAGCCAGCACTTTGTCAGCCATTTTTCCCAGGTTCTCTGCAGTCAACTCTTGCGTTGTGTCAATAACCCCAGTATCAACTTTCTTTGATTTCTCCTGCTCTTCTTTCTCCTTTTTCTCTTTTTCTTCTTTCTCTTTTTCGTCTCCAGTTCCCCACCATTTATTCTGCCAATAATCATCCTCTACCTTATACTCCTTGATTATGGCTTCAATATCAAGCATTTTGTCATCGATCGCAATATTTCCATATTCATCAAGATAACACTCTCTATCCGGATCCCATCTATTTGCTCTCCTCGCTTCCAGAAAGATACGAGATATTCTAATTATTCCGTTTTCAGCCAGCATTTTTCTGTATCTATATTTCTGCTCTTCAGTTCTATCGTCTTTCCATGGAATAGATTCGTCGTTTTTCGCCATGAATGCGTAACCAACTGCATCTTCCTTCGGTAGAACCTCTTTACTCCAATCATACCCTTCATCATCATAAATCACCGCAAGAGCTCTAGATTTCTCTTTGTTGTCTTCAACCTGCTTCAATCTAGGCGGCTCTGATTTATTCTGATGATAAATAGCCTTCTTGTAGTAATCATCTCTGAAAGGGTTCTCCGACTCATCAGCATAAGCGTTTCGGCATTCTCGCTTGAAGTGACCTTTCTGCTTACACTTGAAGCATGTCACTTTTGACTTATCGAACCCCAATTTGGTAGATGGACCACCAATCGTCTTCCTGCCCGTAATTTCCATGAAACGTTGTGCTCGATGAACAGCACTTGCCATAGCCCAACGAATATCGATCAGCTCCATTTCCTCAGGATCAATCTGATCATAATCTTCTTTCGTCAGATTGGTGTTGCCAATCTTCCCAGCTACTAACCCTTCATACGATTCCAACACCGATGCTAGGAAGATCATCTGCTGTTTGGCTGACTCCTCATCAAAATTCTGAGCATTCTTTAAATCTATTGCGATGTTGCATTGAAAACGATTCTTTGCATCAGAATGATTTACAGATGATGAAGATCCACTGTGATAACCACTGTGATTTCCACTGCTTTGACCACTTTGACTTTCTTTGCTTGCTGTGGACCATAGTTATTAATTGCGCCCGCTATGGTCGCTATTGCGAATAGCGATGCGTATAGGCACTTGTTCGCTAAGTTGCTGTAGCGCATGTAAAGGTGGGAAAATAGCGACAGTATCTTTTTTTTTTGTTTTTATTTGTTACCTTAAATATAGGCACGTACTATTAGGTTTAATTGTATATTTATATTCGCCATTCACTGATTCACGTAACAAACACCACGTTTCTTCTCTTCTGCTGATCTGCTGTCGACTATCAAGCAAAGGTATGATCTTTAATCTCGATTTTCCTTTAATTGTTGATTATTTCTTCTTTCTTCAGTCTTTCTTCAGTCTTTCTTCAGCAAGCTTCTTAGTTATTTCTTTGTGATTTCAAATTTTTAATGATCAGCAAAGTTAAAAACATGATAACAACGTTAAAAAATAGTTTCAAGTGATTAGATTATCTAAACATGTTAAGGCAAGTGATATATAATCAGCAACAAGACTGTTTTTTGGGTAAACAGCAACAAGACTGTTGAAACAACAGTGAATCAACTCATCAAGCACCATTTATATACACCTGATAACCTTTTTTCTCATGTTGCATGCAAGAATTTTTAAAAACCACAATATTGAATGTTATTTATTACACTAATTTATTGTGATGTATTGCTTGCTTAAGGACTTCTGATCTGAATTCGGATGTATATAAGTATATTGTATATAATTATATATATACTACTGTTAGTCTGAATTCTGATGTATTATTGTATGTTGTGTATATATTGAATCTGCATTCACAGTTAAGTTTGTTATATATCCAATCTGCACAACAGAATGGGTAGTAAAAAGTCAGCTGATCCTGGTTGGACTTACGGGGCGCTGGTAGAAGGAAGCAAGACCTCAGTAAGGTGCAATTTCTGTGGTTTTGTCTCAACTGGCGGGATAACAAGGCATAAACATCACCTTGCTTGGGATTCCCCCGATGTGGCGAGATGTCCCAAGGTTCCCGATGATGTGAAAAAGCTATTCATAGAACTTTTTGAGAAGAAGAAACGTGCAAAAGAGACGGCAAACAGCATACCACATTTTGATGAGGTGGTCGAGTTAGAAGAAAATGATGAAGATGAAGAAGTGGCTCAACCTCAATCAAAGGGAAAGAGAGTGGCTTCATCAGCTGGTGCTAGTGATGCTAATAAAAAAGCAAAAGGCCCTTTGTATGCAATGTTCAAGCCATCGCTTACATCGGGGAAGAAAGGGGGAAACTTGGTACGAAGCGTAGAGCACAATGAAACACAAAAGAAACTAAGACTTGATGCAGTTCAAAAGTTTTCTCATTGGATGTATGATGCGGGGCTTTCTTTCAATGCGGTGATGTACGATAGTTTGGGGCCCGCAATTGAAGCGATAGGTAGATATGGGTGCGGTATGAAACCCCCTACCTATCATGAGGTACGTGTTCCTATGCTGAAGTTAGAGATGGAACACACCAAAAAAATTTTGCGTGATAATGAGGTTGAAAAGTCAACCTATGGGTGTTCGTTGATGGCTGATGGTTGGAGAGATCGGAAAGGAAGGGCATTAATCAACTTCCTGGTAAACACTCCTCGAGGGAGTATGTTCGTTGAATCGGTCGATGCTTCTAGCTATTCTCACACCGGTAACCATTTAAGTCTTTTCTTTTTGTTAATACATACTATAGGTGAAATATTTAGTAACTTATAAAATATCTTGTAGGTGACAACATGTTCAACTTGTTTGACCGACTAATTCAGGAGGTTGGGCCGAAGGATATTATTCAACTTGTGACTGATAGCGCAAGTAACAATGTAGCTGCGGGTAAACTTGTGGAAGAAAAATACCCGCACATATATTGGACTCCATGTGCGGCCCATTGCATTGATCTGATGTTTGAAGACATCTTCAAGTTACCCGACTTAAAGGGTTGTCTTGAAAGGGCAATTGCGGTGAACACATACATATATAACCGCACATTGCTACTCAACATGATGGGAGAGTTCACCGGGCAGAAAGATATGGTTAGGCCCGCGAAGACCAGATTTGCGACCGCTTTTATCACTCTAAATTGTTTCAAGGTAAACAAACATAACTTAAAAAAAATGTTCACCTCCGAAAAGTGGAGCACAAGCAAGTTCGCAAAGGAGACTGGAGGTGCACGTATAGCGAATGTTATATTGTTGCCAACCTTTTGGAACCACGTAAACTTTGCGGTGAAAATTGGGTATCCGTTGTTAGGAGTGCTTCGTTTAGTTGATGGAGAGAAAAAGCCTCCTATGGGTTATATTTATAATGCTATGAAAAAGGCAAAGGAGTTGATTGCTGCCTCTTTCAAAAATAAAGAAGCAAAGTATAGAGACATTTTCAAAATAATTGATAAAAGGTGGGATTGTCAGTTACATCAACCTTTGCATGCAGCGGGATATTATTTGAATCCTGGTTTGTATTACAACAATCCAGAGGTGGAGGATGCTACTGAGGTGATAAGTGGGTTACAAGCATGCATTATGAAGTTGATATTAAACGAAGATGAGCAGATACAGATTAACACTGAGCTCCCGTTATATCGACGTGCTGATGGGATTTTCGGATATCCAATGGCAAAGAAAATGCGAGCAAAGCTTGCGCCAGGTATATCTTTTATAAAATATAACTTAAGCGAAAGTTTAACTTACTTTTTGTTTATTTTGCTATTAAATTAGCGGAGTGGTGGATGCAATATGGAGCATCGGCACCGGCTCTAAAAAAGTTTGCAATCAAGGTGCTTAGTTTGACGTGTAGCTCGTCGGGGTGTGAACGCAATTGGAGCGTATTTATGTAGCTTCATTCCAAAAAGAGAAACCGACTTGAGCAAAGCAAGCTTAATGATCTTGTGTACATTAAGTATAATCGGGCTTTACGAAGAAGATATGATATGCGTGATACGATTGACCCGATTATCTTAGATGATGGAAATCTACAAGATCCAAATGAGTGGTTGAAGGGAGCTTTAGAGGGGTTAGAAGAGGATGAAGAAAATGCACTTGTTCATGAGGGTGAAGATTTGACATACGGTGATGTTGCAACGGCTGTCGGGGCGAGAGAGCCATTGCATTATACTAGAAGAAGTGCAAATACTAGTAAAAGGGGTGAGGGAACGTCAACATCGACGTCAAGCTCAAGGCCTAAGCCTAAGCCTAAGAGAAGAACTTTAATAGATGAAGATGAATATGATGTGGAAGTCGAAGAAAATGATGTTGCGCCTTATAAACAATTTGTGCCGACAATGGATGGCGTTGTTGACGATGATGATAAGCCGGAATATGAAGATTTAGATGATTTAGCTTATTAGTCATAGTATTATTAGCTATTTTGGTACTATATGAAGGTTTTTTTTTGGATTATAGTTGCTACAATATTTTAATGCTTGATATGAAATATTTTTTAATTTTTCTACTACCTTATCGCTATTTACAAAATAGCGGGCGCTATTCTATCGCTATCGCTACGTAGCATATAGGTGACTTGTCGCTATTTGTCGCTATTCGCTATCGATAACTATGCTGTGGACACATTTTCAACAGAAAACGCAGTCTTTGGAGAAGTTGCTTTTGGCATCATGCTCTTTGGATAATACAAATCCAAATTCTGCTGGTAAGATGAGTGATTGACTTTGTACGTCTTCTTCAGTTCCAACTCGTGACTCTCGAGTTTCTCAATCAGCAAATCTAATGTCAACTTTTCTGGTGCTTTGATGGTATTCTTCAGCATCAACGCCTAATATCTCCAATCCATCTCATCAGGCAACGAATCGAACAATTTGTCGATAAGATCTTCTTCAGGATATCTGATATCATGTCTTACTAATTCCAGCTTCAGATGACCAAACCTTTCTATCATTTTACAAACTGACTCGTTCTTTAAACACCCAAACATATCAAACTCTTTCTTAAGTAGTTTCTTTTTGTTTTTCTTGATTTCTTCACTACCTATACATTTCTTTTCTAACTTTTCCCAAAGATCTTTTGCATTTGAATAATCAATCAAGGCAATAATGTCTTCCCGAACGGACTGAAATAACAATGCCACACATTTTTGTTCAGCTACAAATGAATCAATCTCCTCAGCTGATCTTAAAGTTTCACCTTTTTTGTTTCCATTGGCATAACCGTTTTTCAAACTCTTCCACCTGGGAAATGCGAATGCAATCAACCAATCTTCAAACTTTCTTGACCACCGACTGTATTCCTCGATAGCCATTAACTTTGGTGGTTTATTGAATGTTCCGAAGGCACTTTCAGATTCCCAAGCTTCCTTTTTCTTCTCTTTTGGCGGATTCTCATTCGTATTGCTAGACGAAGAATCATCGTTTCCGGAATTTCCAGCGAATGCGTACATGTCGCTGAATGGGTTCAAGAATATGTCATCCATCTTGAATGTACCTGCAAAATCAACACTCACTTAGAAAATTTTCGAATTTTTGAAAAATGAGACAAATGAGCGAAATATCAATTTTGTGACAAATAAGCGAAATAACTATGTTCTTAAAAGCGAAATATGTATGTCCGGATAAGCGAAATATGGTAATGTCTGTAAAAGCAAAATCAGTATATGCCCCTAAAAGCGAAATAGGTAATATGTCACTAAGAGCGAAATAGGACAATTCAAGTCCTTATCAGCGAAATCAAGTCAAATCAGCGAAATCAAGCCACTAATGTCCGTATAAGCGAAGCTGACAAGATCGTATGTCCAAATAAGCAAAACCTTTGATTACCGAAAAAACGAAATCAGGTTTTAGTCAGTTTTCACCATGTTTTAGTCCGAATTTTAACCTGAATCTTTCTAGAGTTTGTTAATCGTATGTATTACACGTTATACTCGATTTTTAGACCATTTCAACCGTAGGAACTAGCTTAAATAAAAAAAGTATGAGAGAAAATGAGTAGAAGTAAGAGAATATTGTTGAATCAGCTGTAGTAGTATGAACTCCTCGTCCTGAAGCTCTGATACCACTTGTTGGACCGTTTTGTGACCCTGAAAAGTCAGTCAAGGACGTTCATCTTCACGTATAAAGGCGGAATCAGTACACGCAAAGTAACAACAACTTTCCTATTCAATTCCTTCTCTTTTATTGCTTTTTGAATCAATTTTGACAGAGTTCTGCTACCGAAAGCATGATCATGTCTCTTTCAGATGTACATCCATGAATAATCTGATTTCGCTCATATCGACTATATATAGCCTATGTGATTTCGCTCTTCTGTCATTGACACATAAGCGAAATCCCTTGGAACCATATAAGCGAAATCATCATCCTTATGAGCGAAATCACTAACCTAATGTACATATAAACGAAATACCTACATAAACATGTACTTTAAAGCGAAATCCCAACTATAAACCCTAATTTGACTTTTAAGATCCTATGTTGACTATCTTGACCTAAGACATGATGTAGACGTAGTCAACAGACATTTCTTGCACCAACAATAGTCCCCAAGGCAACCACTTCAAAGGGAAGAGGTGGAAAGAAAAGGAAGACCTCTGAAGCTGACAATCTGGAAGTCTTGCCTCTGATCCGCCACCAATTCCTTGAGTACTTTGCTTAGGTAAGGATCACTGACTTAGCTTAATTATCCTGCCCATTTGAGGATCACATGATCCTGAACTTTGCATTGTCTTCCTTGCAGAAATTTGCTGAAATCGAGGACTATGTTGGGAACGTCGAAGAGATTGAGGAGAAATACTCTGACCTCCAAAAAGTGGCGGTGCTCAAGGATCACAAGATCGCTTCCCTCGAAAAGGACCTCAATGATGCCAAAACTCAGATGGTTGCAGCTCAGATCAATGCTGACTATGAGAAGCACGATATCATGCAGGATGCTAAAGTCTCCGCTGCCATTGCCATGTACAAGACCAAGTTGCAGATGGCCCAAGAAGCTCAGGATCCTAATTTTGATAGGAGCAACTGCGACATGGAGGCTGGAAGGCTAGGCTGGCTGAGTTGGAGGACGAAGATGAGGCTGATGAGGTTCTGGCAATCGAGGCTGGTGGCAGTGGCAAGGATCATGTGAAGGATACTGGAGCTGGAGGAGATGGTGATGCAGCGAAGGTGTAGGCTGCATGAATGGGCGATGAAGGACATTTCGAGACGTAGCCGGAGCCCATTTTTTTCAGAATTTGGTAGTTTATTTTGGTTATGGTGTTTTTGTTGAACAATGATGAGTTGTATCTTGAACAATAGTTACTAGGTTAAAGGATCAAGGATCCTTGAACAATAGGCAGGATAATGGGTGGTGGATGGATCCTCTGTTTGGGGGATGAAACCACTCGTTATCCTTCCGTCTTTTATTTCCTGCACTACAAAGACCCGTAAACAATGGACACCCTTTGCCAACCCATGTGGACGGGCCACGTTTTGCTGGTAGAAACGTGGGTTGGCAATTTTGACAACCTTAAAGGGTTTAACGTTTTGTGAATAAAATAACTCTAACTTTTTGGCTATCTCCCGTGTTGCTATCCTTGTTAGTACTTTACTTTCCAATTGTTGTGATATACATTTTGTCTAAACTTATCAAGTAAACAAAAAACTTAGTAAAATCTCCTCAAAAAGTTTAGGATATGATCAAGGATCACATACCCTTTAGTTGGTAAGTTCTGAAAAGTAATATAGTTTAAGGATCACAAGTTCAGTTGTCAAAGGATAAGGGTAACTCAGATAAATAATGAATAAAATCAAAATTGTTGAGGATCATACCTGAGAATCCAAGTTAGGATCCTAACCTTTAACACTTATAATCAGGTTAACCCAAAAGACAAACCTTAGTAGAAGGTAAGGATCAAGGATCCTTGGTCATTTAGCTTCAAAAACCTGAAATAGGATACAACTTGGGACTAAGCCAATATAAGATAAAAGTTAGCAACTGGGGACAAGCCCAACAATTCTGGGGACAAGCCCAATATACTGGGGACAAGCCCAAAGGATAACTGGGGACAAGCCCAAAGGATAACTGGGGACAAGCTCAAAGGATCGTGTGTAAACTGGAGTATGGCCCTCACTGGCGACTATCCACACTTAGTGACATGAAAATGCCAAAACCTTAGCTAACGTGAAAACGTTAGAAACCTTAGGAACGGATGTATGGTACGTCTACCATTATACGTAGGATCCTAAATACAACCAGTACAATGAAATTGTCAGCCCCTAAAGCGAGTACTGGTCCCATTGCCATGAACTATACCAGGATCATCGTGCACTACTGGCGAAACTGGGGACAGGCCCAAAGGATAACTGGGGACAAGCCCAAAGGATAACTGGGGATAAGCCCAAAGGATAACTGGGGACAAGCCCAAAGGATAACTGGATACTTCTGTGGATACTCAATCCTTAGATAAGGATACCTGAACCTTCAAAACTCAGAATCAAGTGAAAGGAGGATAAAGGATGCAGGATCCTTATCCTTATATAAGATAATAAGAGAATGAAATAGTTTGAGATTAGAATATTACCAAAACGAGGATCATCTGTTTTGTAAGGATCCTTCAAGGATACTTGTCATGTAAGGATAATGGATCCTTGTCACATGAAATATTTCTTCAAATGGACAGCATTCCAAGCTCTTGGTAGCAAATCACCTTCCATTGTTAGCAATCGATATGCCCCCTTTCCTGCTTCAGCTTCAATCAAATAAGGGCCTTCCCATTTTGGTGCCAACTTTCCATCAGCAGGATTGGTGGTATTCTGAAATGCTTTCCTTAAAACCATATCACCAACTTGGAATTTCCTGATCCTGACATTTTTGTTGTAGGCTCCAGCCATCCTTTGTTGATAACTAGCCATCCTTATCCTTGTCAAATCCCTGATTTCTTCTATAGTATCCAAGTCTTGAACCAAGTTTTCAGCATTTTCTTCAGGATCACGAATGCTTGTTCTTGCAGTAGGAACCACCATCTCTGTAGGGATCACTGATTCTGCCCCAAATACCAAAGATAATGGAGTTTGGCCAGTAGCATTCTTGGGAGTTGTCCTATCGGCCCAAAGCACATAAGGTAGTTCTTCTGCCCATTTTCCTTTCTTGGATCCAAGCTTCTTCTTCAAATTGTTGATGATGATCTTGTTAGATGATTCTGCCTGACCATTAGCTTGTGGGTGGACTGGTGTTGATGTTATCATCTTAATCCCCCAGCTGTCACAAAAGTTAGTAGTTCTACTCCCAATAAATTGGGATCCATTATCACAAACAATTTCAGAAGGGATACCAAATCTAGTAATAATGTTTCTTTTAATAAAGGATATAACTTCCTTTTCTCTGACTTGAGCAAAGGCTTCAGCCTCTATCCACTTGGAGAAGTAATCAGTCATAGCAAGCATGAATACTTTTCCACCAGGTGCCTTAGGAAGCTTACCAACTATATCCATTCCCCACCTCATAAATGGCCAATAAGAGGATATAGGATGCAAAAGCTCTGCTGGTTGATGAAAAATATTACTGTGTCTCTGACAAGGATCACACTTCTTGGCATATTCCACAGCATCCTTCTTCATCGTGGGCCAATAGTATCCTGTCCTCAGGATCCTTGAGAATAATGCCCTGCCCCCAGTGTGGTTTCCACAATCTCTTTCATGGAAATCCTTTAGGACTTCTTGGATTTCAGGATCCTCAATGCATCTAAGATATGGTCCTACAAGAGATCGTTTATACAACATATTATTCAATATTGTAAATTGAGATACCTTAATTTTGAAAGCCCTAGGGTTTTCTCCTGTAGGAATCTCTCCATGTTGTATGTATCTCATGATTGGGAGGATCCATGATCCTGAATGAGATTGAGTATCATCTCTAGGGATGATTGCAGAATCTTCTCCGATCTTCATAGCTACATGATCCTCGATAGCAGGGGTTAGGATATGGATAATAGGGATCCTTATATCCTCTGAGATCTTCAAGGATGATCCTAGATTGGCTAATGCATCAGCCTCTGCATTCTCTTCCCTTGGTACCTGTGTCAAACTAAAGGAAACAAAAGAGAGTGCCAATTCTTTGACTATCTCTAAATATTTGATTAGCTTTTCACCTTTAACAGCATAGGATCCATTAAAGTGATTAGTGATTAATAATGAATCTACATGTACCTCAAGATACCTGATCCTCATATGCTTAGCAATTTGCAAACCAGCTATCAAGGCTTCATACTCAGCCTCATTGTTGGTAGTTTGAAATTCACAAGCTATGGAGTGGGGTATTATGTCCCCCTGTGGCGATTTAAGTAGTATTCCAAGCCCTGTTCCTTTGACATTAGAAGCACCATCAGTGAAGAGTATCCAAGGATCCTTAGTTTCTTCAAGCTGTCGGACTTCTAACTCAGCTTCCTTTTGCAAGTCACTACTGAAATCTGCCACAAAGTCAGCTAAGGCTTGGGATTTAATGGCAGTTCTAGGCTCATATCTTATATCATATGCACTAAGCTTCACTGCCCACTTAGCCATCCTTCCTGACATTTCAGGTTTCCTGAGAACATTCTTAATTGGAAAATTAGTCTTAACAATAATGGCATGAGTCTCAAAATAATGTCTTAATTTAGTAGATGCCATAATTAATACAAGGATAAGTTTCTCTAAGTGTGAATACCTGGATTCAGCATCAAGTAAACTCTTACTTACATAATAAACAGGATGTTGTGTACCTTGGTGATCCTTAACAAGGACCGCACTTACTGCTTTTGAGGATACTGCTAGGTATAAGGATAATATATCCCCTTTTTCTGGTTTCATCAAGGCCGGGGCTGAGGATAGGTAATCCTTAAGAGCTTTGAGGGCACTTTCATGCTTCTCAGTCCATTCAAATTTCTTGTTCTTCCTCAGGATGTCATAGAATTCCTTGCACTTTTCTGAGGATTTGGATATGAATCTGTTCAAGGCTGCGATCCTGCCTGTCAATCTTTGCACATCCTTAGCATTGGCAGGAGATTTGATATTCACAATAGCCTTGATTTGCTCTGGACTTGCTTCAATGCCCCTCTTTGTCACCATATAGCCTAAGAATTTACCTGCCTTAAATGCTTCCTCCAAGTCTATAAGGTGATCCTCAGCTTTCTTGGACTTAACCACCATGTCATCAATATAGACTTCCATAGTGTGTCCAATTTGTTCCTTGAACATCATATTGACTAGCCTTAGATAAGTAGCACCTGCATTCCTTAGTCCAAATGGCATAGCAATATAACAGTATATACCAGTTGGGGTCATAAAGGCTGTATCCTCTTGATCAGATGGTTCCATCTGAATTTGTTGAAATCCAGATGAAGCATCCATAAAAGTCAACAACTCATGACACGCGGTAGTATCCACCATGGAGTCAATGTGGAGTAATGGGAAAGGATCCTTAGGATATGCCTTGTTTAAATCAGTAAAATCGACACATACCCTCCACTTTCCATTTTTCTTTTGAACAACAACCACATTGGCTAACCATCTTGGATACTTAACCTCTCTTATCATACCTGCCCGAAGTAGTTTATCTACCTCTTCCTGGATAATGGCATTCCTCTCGGGTGTAAACTTCCTCCTCTTTTGATGAATTGGCTTGAATGACCTGTCAATGCCAAGTTTAAGAGTAATTATATCCTTAGATATACCTGTCATATCTTCATGTTTCCAGGAAAAGGTGGATTTCCTCCTCTTAAGGAAGGATACTAGCTCCTGTTCAATGTCGCTAAGGATACCTGATCCTATGAAGATCTTGGATTCAGGATCATCAGGATCCATGAGGATTTCTTTCAAATCCTGTTCTCTTGCCTCCAAGATATCTCTTGAAGGATACTTTAATTGCTATTGCTCCCTTGGTCTCGAGGCTGGCTTCTTTGATGATGTATAACAATTCTTAGCCTCTTGTTGATCACTCTCAATTTTCACAACTCCCCATGGACTTGGAAGCTTTACACACTGATGATAGGTGGACGGGACTGCCTTCATGTCATGTATCCATGGCCTGCCAAGGATAACATTACAACAAGATAAACAATCTATAACACAAATTTTTTGATAAGAATGTAATCCTTCAATATAGATTGGGAGTTTGATGTCCACCAATGTATTCTTGGTTTCCCCACTGAATCCCACAAGTACTGAGGATCTTGGGACAATATCAGACTCCGGTATATTCATCTTCTTGAGGACATCAAGCTGAATGATGTTCACAGAGCTTCCTCCATCTATAAGGATCCTTCGAACAAAGTGGTTAGAAATAACAACCACGTTGGCTAACCATCTTGGATACTTAACCTCTCTTATCATACCTGCCCGAAGTAGTTTATCTACCTCTTCCTGGATAATGGCATTCCTCTCGGGTGCAAACTTCCTCCTCTTTTGATGAATTGGCTTGAATGACCTGTCAATGCCAAGTTTATGAGTAATTATATCCTTAGATATACCTGTCATATCTTCATGTTTCCAGGCAAAGGTGGATTTCCTCCTCTTAAGGAAGGATACTAGCTCCTGTTCAATGTCGCTAAGGATACCTGATCCTATGAAGATCTTGGATTCAGGATCATCAGGATCCATGAGGATTTCTTTCAAATCCTGTTCTCTTGCCTCCAAGATATCTCTTGAAGGATACTTTAATTGCTATTGCTCCCTTGGTCTCGAGGCTGGCTTCTTTGATGATGTATAACAATTCTTGGCCTCTTGTTGATCACTCTCAATTTTCACCACTCCCCATGGACTTGGAAGCTTTACACACTGATTATAGGTGGACGGGACTGCCTTCATGTCATGTATCCATGGCCTGCCAAGGATAACATTACAACAAGATAAGCAATCTATAACACAAAATTTTTGATAAGAATGTAATCCTTCAATATAGATTGGGAGTTTGATGTCCCCCAATGTATTCTTGGTTTCTCCACTGAATCCCACAAGTACTGAGGATCTTGGGACAATATCAGGCTCCGGTATATTCATCTTCTTGAGGACATCAAGCTGAATGATGTTCACAGAGCTTCCTCCATCTATAAGGATCCTGCGAACAAAGTGGTTAGAAATAAACAATGTTATTACAAGACCGTCATGATGAGGATCCTGGACATCAACACGATCATCCTCATCAAAAGTTATGACTTTATCCTGGGTAACAACGGAGGTCCGGACGGGTATGTCTCCATTATCCATCTTGGTTTCCTTAGCATGTCTTTTTGCTGCTGAAAAGGAGGTACCACAAATGTCTGATCCACCGGATATGAAGTTTATAACTTGTGCATCTGCTAGAGGAGCATGAGCCCTTTCCGGGATCCTTTCAGGATCCTGGATCCTTGACTTTTTTCGTCCCAAAAGTTCCTTCAAATGCCCCTTGCTCAACAAGTAACCAATTTCCTTTCTTAGTGCAATACACTCTTTAGTGAGATGCTCGAAATCCTCATGATATGCACACCACTTGATCTTATCCTTTGTAGCAGCTGGTTTATCACTTTTCCTTGGCCACCTAGCTTTCTCACCTAGATTCTGCATTGCAAGGATTAGTTCATTGTTATCAACAGAAAAACAGTATTCAGAAATAGGAGGATAATCCTCATTATCCTCTTCTTGTTCCACCGCATGCACATTCTGGTTATCAGACTTGTTGTAGGACTTGGATTTGTTGTTCCTGAAGTAGGATCCTTGTTTCTCCTGTTTTGAGGATCCTGTCAACCTATCCTGGATCCTTTTGCCATCCTCTAGGCGGATGAACCTAAGGGCCCTGGTTCTTACTTCATCAAGGTTCCTGTAAGGTGTCATAACAAGATCATCATAGAATAATGAATCCCTAAGCAATCCCATTTTAAAGGCTTCTACAGCCGTAGCAATATCCAAATTAGGAATATCTAAGGATTCTTTGCTAAACTTAGTAATATAATCTCTAAGTGATTCATTTTGACCTTGTGTTACCCTATACAGATCACTAGTTAATCGTTCAAACTTTCTACTACAAGAGAATTGACTATTAAACAAATTAACTAGATTAGCAAATGAAGTAATAGAGTAAGGGGGAAGACTTAGCAGCCATTTAAGAGCAGATCCTGTGAGTGTGGATCCAAATCCCTTGCATAGACATGCTTCTTTTAACCTTTCAGGAATTGGATTGATCTCCATCCTCTCCCTGTATTGAGCTACATGCTCTTCTGGATCTGTTGAACCATCATACAGCTTCATAGATGGTATCTGGAACCTTTTAGGTATCTTAGCATCACATAAGGGTGGTGCAAAACGAGATATCCTATGGCTACCATTTGCAATTTCAGGAATGGGTTTAACCACTCCTGGTACACTGGATATCATATCCTTAAGCTTCTGTAGCTCCCTAGCCATAGCCTGATTGATACCTGTATCCTGCATAGAGCCATGGTTAGTTTTATATGAATTATTAAAAGTGTTACCTCCCGGAGGATTCATGTTTGGAATTACGGATGTGAATCCATATTGACGAGACTCTGGTATGATTGAAGGACTAGAGGAAGCAATGGTCTGCATTGGTATGAAGTCTCCTTGATGAACATCCGAGCTTGGAGGCTGCATACTTCTCAAGAATCCTTGATCCTGAAAGATGTTGGATCCTTGAGGCTGAGATGATCCTTGAACCTGAAAGGATCCTGGAACCATAAAGGATCCTTGGATCTGGGAGGATCCTTGGACCTGAGAGGATCCTTGGATCTGGGAGGATCCTTGGACCTGGGAGGATCCTAGGACCTGGGAGGATCCTTGGACATGGGAGGATCCTTGGACCTGGGAGGATCCTTGGACCTGGGAGGATCCTTGGATCGGGTGCATTCCTAAATATCCTCCTGAGCTGATGAAGGATCCCTGATGCTGAAAAGAGGATCCCGATGTCTGAGAGCAGGATCCTTGAGGTTGGAAGTGAGAGCCAAATGCTTGACTCATTGTTGTCGTTCCATAATGCCTTTCTGATGGACCACTTTGATACTGGATGCCCGGAACTGCTGATTGTAGGGTAGTTACAACTGGAGTGTCAAAGTTCAATGACCTTGGCATCAGAGGAGAGTGATCCTCCACTGATTTCTTCTGTTTCTTGATATCACCAATCTCTTGCAGGATCCGTTCATTGGTTTTATCCTGCTCTTGCATGCGATCCCTCATCTGCAAAATCAGATTAAAAAGATCATTAGTAGTAGGATTAGTGGAAACAGAAGAAGTTGGTGGTTTTTGGAAAATGGGGGTTTGTCTCTTCGTAGCATTCTCAGCATTCTTCTGGGATCCAGAAAGTGGTGGAGGCAAAGGAGGAACGCCTTGTGAAGAACTGATTGCCGGCATAGAGCTTGAGGTATTCTTTGTTGAGGAAGCCATTTGCTTGATTGTAACGAACCGAAATGATCACCAGAACAATACTTTCTCAAGAATGAAGCACCAATTGCCCCACGGTGGGCGCCAAACTGTTTTGGTCAAAAACCAAGCAATGATAATGCAACCAAACTTTCTGTTGTGAGGTATGATGCTTGAATCAATGAACAACACTTAGGATCACTCTGAAATGTAACGAACAAGTGACACAAAGATTTATATGAGGAAAAATGTAACACCCCAACCCGGAAGGGCTGACGTGTCACAATAACAGTGGTAGCATAAACAAAAGTCATAATTCCATTTATTTATTTAATAAGGATACAACCACACGATAACTAAACTTAAGGTTAATATACAAGCGGAGACATTCGACTTTAATTAACTAACATCTTCAGATTTATTCCTAGGCTTTACGCTTCTCTCTTTACCCCGCTCGAAGTAACCTGTGAACCTGTATATACAAAGAGTTTACGGAATGAGCCAAATGCTCAGTACGGAATAATAGGCTCAAATAACCAATAACGCTTTATATGAAATGATATTCGGAGGAAACTTTATGTGAAAACGATATGATGCAAATAACGAAATTTCATAATCATATCATAAGGATGTACCCATGAGCAAACTTAAAACGTGACAATACACAGGTAGCTACTCCTGCATACTTATCACACGAGATGGCGAGTTGGCATACCCGCTATCCACCTCCTTAACTTAAATCCTAGGATCGATCCATACGCCTCCTAATAGCCATATGTACCACACTTGTACTTAAGAGACGCCGTGAACTGATCTCTCCGTCACGGATGGAGCACATGATGTCGATGCCGCAACAACATGCTCGTGGGACACTCCACGAGAAGCGATACTCAGGGTATCAGAGTACAAATGGTCTTATTCACGTAACTTATAAAAAACTATTTTCATAACAAGACGTAATATATATTGGAACATGCGATAATGAGTACAACTAACAGAATACTATCGCATGACATGAAAGCTAAATCCAAGGTCATGATTTGAATAGGAATCAAACGGACTGTCAAATGAATCGATAATCAAAGACGTGAGGAGTTTTATGAATTTAATGGGTTTATAACAATTTGAATATGAAGCAATAAGGAGTGAGGGTAAGGATCCGTACCTTAATAATTCCAAAGTGAAGCTACCTTGTGATAATATTTTAGATTTATACGGGCAGAGTTTAGACTACTGATTAGTCTTTTAACCTAATTTAAATAACATGCACACAAACTAGGTTAGTAACTTAATACAGCATTTACAATAACTCACGAGATTAAAATCCTCACAACGAATGACAAAGTGCGATACTTAAACATCCATCGGATTCACAACTAATGACAAAGTGAAATCACTTAAACATCCATCGGATTCACAACGAATGACAAAGTGTAAACACTTAAACATCCATCGGAATCACAACTAATGACAAAGTGAAATTACTTAAACATCCATCGGAATCACGACTAATGACAAAGCATAACCCAAAATTGAGCAGCACTTAAACATCCATTGGATTGATTTCAATCAATCGGACATTGAATCGTAATAGCGATCGAGTTAATACCCTGATTGCGGCGTCGATTAGTGAATCGTGTGTGTTAATTGTAGTAAACAGACGATAACTCGAAGTATATTACGAATTCTTTCGTCGTTTCAGTGCCCAGAATCAAGTGCCAATGTCCTCTATTTATAGTCGAATTTAGCCCCCCCTTACGGACCGTAACAATTAACCCTTACGGTCCGTAAGGGTTACCTATATTTTATAGAGTAGCCACGGTTGGGACTAGGCCTGATGACTTGACAGTTTCTAAAAATTCGTTTTTGACAGCTTATTTTATGGATAATCATAACTAGAAAATACCCCCCTGAGTTTTAGGGGCCCTGATCCTGATTCTGAAAATTCTGAAAATTCTAGGGTTTGTACATAATTACTTGGGTGTCTTAATTAGGGTTTCCTATTGGATAATTTATAAATAATAATAATAGTTTTGGTTGATATACAGAAGGATGGATTATAAGATAACTGTTTAGTTTATTATAAATTATTATTATTCTTTTATTTCTAAAATTTAAATTTATGGTTATTACAAAAAAGCCCTTGATCAATGAATGATCTCCGGCATAAAAAACCTCGGGTGATGGAAACTACCGATCACCAACTCAAATTAAACAAGAAATGTATTACAACTTCGGATGATAGCGAGCTAATTACAAGGATCACTATAGTGTAATGTGTAAAAAAAGTGTGTAATCGCCAAGTGAATTGTCAAGAGCTGGTGAGAGCAGTTGCGAGTGTGTGTGTTAAGCTAAAAATAGCCAAGTGTTTCTATTTAGCTCGCTACCCCGTTTAAAAATGGAAAATATCTAAGCTAACAAACATTCCGCAATTGGTGCAAGTCCTCCACGACCTCCACAACGTCCATTTCAGCCATGCACGTGCGGAATAAATATGGAATATGCTCCAGGAATATCGCCAAGACCAAGTCCAAGCTCGTACTCCTGCAAAACAACATCATATTTGTTTTGGTCAAAAATCAAGCAATGACAATGTAACCAAACTTTCTGTTGTGGGATATGATGCTTGAATTGATGAACAACAATAAGGATCGCTATGAAATGTAATGAACAAGTGACACGAAGATTTATACGAGGAAAAAGCCCTTGATCAATGAATGATCTCCGGCATAAAAAACCTCGGGTGATGGAAACTACCGATCACCAACTCAAATTAAACAAGAAATGTGTTACAACTTCGGATGATAGCGAGCTAAGTACAAGGATCACTATAGTGTATTGTGTGTGAAGGTATGTAATCGCCAAGTGAGTTAGCGAGAGCTGGTGAGAGCAGTTGTACGAGTGTGTGTGTAGCCAAAAATAGCCAAGTGTTTTCTAATTAGCTCGCTACCCCTTTAAAAATAGAAAATATCTACTCTAACTAACATTCCGCAAATGGTGCAAGTCTTCCACGACTCCATAACGTCCATTTTCAGCCAAGCACGTGCGGAATACTTCAAGGAATGTACTCCAGGAATATCGCCAAGACCAAGTCCAAATTGATACTCCTGCAAAACAATTTCGAATTAAAAGTAGACAATTGTTAGTACAAGGATCCTTATAGTGATCCATGATCCTGATCCTGATCCTGAAGCACTTCTGAGGATCACCTGTTCATACAGAAGTAAGGATCACTAAGCCCAACAGCAATTAAGGATCACTGATTACTTAGAAATCCACCCCTAACAATTGCCCCCAAAATATAAGGAGTAATTTTGTAAATAAATGAGTTATATTTTGTTCTTATCCGCATTTAACCAACGGATAACTAGCCGTTATAATCGGACTAGCCGTTGCGAATCATGACGTCACTGAGGTGACTATCCTGCAGAATCATCATTATAAATAGGAGTTAGAGATAGAGATCAATCTGCATTTAAAATCAAGAGTAACTCCCTTTAAATTCATATCCGAAGACCAAGCAGGTATTTCTCTTTCTCTTCCTTCTTTACGTTTTCTTTCTCTGTTCCTTCTTTCTTCACCTTCTTCAAGATGATGCTAAGATCCTCACCGGCGAAGGATCATAAGAAGGACACCCCTCTCAAGAGCCAGGGGATCATCAAAAATTCAGCGAATGAGAGGTGCTGTTTCACTGATGCACAAATAGACAGAATCTGCCACTGTTTTCCGACAAATACTGTTTTCAAACCATTTGACCCCACCGTTCTTAGTGACTACATTTCTGAAACTTGGGTAGCTTTCCCGGTCACACCGTTCACAATAGGATACTCATATCCTTTCCCTGAATTCACCCAGTCTTTCTTCTCCCTCACCGGCATCTATTACATCCAGGCTATGCCAATGATCTGGAGGGTCTTATATACCCTTGAAAGGATCATTGAGCAAGAAGGAATTGACTTGGGAATGTCAGAATTAGCTGAGATGTATGATCTCACAACCTTTGGATTCCACCGATATTTATTCAAGCGCAAACCTGGTGAAGAACATCCCATCTTTAAGGCCACTAAAAATGATACCAACTGGAAACGGAGATTCTTCTTCGTCAGAAGGGATTCTATCCAGGATGGAAAGGATCTGCCAAGGAAGTGGAGCACCCATGGTAGGGTAGAGGATCCTTAGAAGGATCACTGAGTAAGCTCATTTCTGATGATGACTACTAATATGCTTCTGTTTCTTTTGTACAGCTATCACATTCTCGCATATTATTCCTTCAGCTGCCACCAAGGGGAGACTTGCTGCTTTTAGAAAACTTGATCCTGCCACAAGATCATTCAAAACAAACACCCAGGATTCTCAAGAGGTATCCTCAGGTTCTGTCACTATGTCAAGTAAGTATCCTGTACTTTTTATATTTAAATGTTTGAATAAATAGTTAAAAAGAGATAGGATAAGGATACTTATCTGTTTTGGGTGTGTAGGCGCTGGAAAATCATCAAGATCTGCCTCCAAATTCAGCGTCACTGAGCTTGACACTGTTCGATCCTCCAAGAAAAAACTGCTGCTAGCCCTTCCATCGTCATCCCCAAGGCAACCGCTTCGAAGGGAAGAGGTGGAAAGAAAAGGAAGACTTCCGAAGCTGACAACCTACAAGGCCTCCCCCTGATCCGCCATCAATTCCTTGAGTACTTCAACGATGTAAGGATCACTGACTCAGCTTAGTTATCCTATCCAATTGAGAATCATATGATCCTAACTTTGTATTGTCTTGTTTGCAGAAATTTGCGGAGATCGAGGACTATGTTGGGAATGTTGAGGGTCTTGAGGAGAAATACTCTGATCTCCAAAAGGTGGCGGTGCTCAAGGATCACAAAATTGCCTCTCTTGAAAAGGATCTTAAGGATGCCAAGGCTCAGATAGCTACCATTCTGATCAATGTTGATTATGAGAAGCACGAGATCACAGAGGATGCTAAGGTCTCTGCAGCCATTGCCATGTACAAGACCAAGCTACAGATGGCTCAAGAAGCTTAGGATCCCGCCTTTGATAGGAGCAACTGGGACATGGAGGGCTGGAAGGCTAGGCTGGCTGAATTGGAGGATGAGGATGAGGCTGATGAGGCTGAGGAGGTTCTGGCAATCGAGGCTAGTGGTAGCGGCAAGGATCAAGCGAAGGATACCGGAGCTGGAGGGGATGATGATGCAGCGAAGGTGTAAGCTGCATGAATGGGCGATGAAGGACATTTCTAGACGTAGCCGGAGCCCATTTTTTAAGTTTGGTAGTTTGTTTTGGTGAACAATGGTTGGTCTGTACTTAAACAATAGTAATTAGGGTTGAGGATCATGGATGATCCTTTGAACAATAGGTAGGATAATGGGTGGTGGATGGATCCTCTGTTTGGGGGATGAAGTCACTCGTTATCCTTCCGTCTTTAATTTCCTGCACTTGTTAGACCTATGAACAATGGACACCCTTTACCTACCCCAGCGGACGGGCCACGTATTGCTGGTAGATGCTCGGGGTAGGTAATTTTGACAACTTAGAAGGGTTTAATTTTTTGTGAATAAAATAACTTTAACTTTTTGGCTTATCCTGTGTTGATATTTTACTTTCCAACTGTTATGATGTATATTTTGTTTAAACTTATCAAGTAGGGAAAAAATTTAAGAAATGTCCCAAAAAGTTTAGGATATGATCAAAGATCACATAACCCATAATTGATAAGTTCTGAAAAGTAACATAGTTTAAGGATCATAAGTTCAATTGTCAAAGGATAAGGGTCAATCACATAAATGATAAAATCAAAATAGTTAAGGATCATACCTTAGAATCCAAGTTAGGATCCTAACCTTTAACATTTATAATCAGGATAACCAAGATACAAACCTTAGTTGAAAGTAAGGATCAAGAATCCTTGGTTATTTATCTTCACAACCCTGAAATAAGATATAACTTGGGACTAAGCCAATATAAAATGAAAGTTAGTAACTGGGGACAAGCCTAACAATTCTGAGGACAAGCCCAATATACTGGGGACAAGCCCAAAGGATAACTGGGGACAAGCCCAAAGGATAACTGGGGACAAGCCCAAAGGATCGTATGTAAACTGGAGTATGGCCCTCACTGGCGACTATCCAAACTTAGTGACATGAAAATGCCAAAACCTTAGCTAACGTGAAAACGTTAGAAACCTTAGGAACGGATGTATGGTACGTCTACCATTATACGTAGGATCCTGAATACAGCCAGTACAATGAAATTGTCAGCCCCTAAAGCGAGTACTGGTCCCATTGACATGAACTATACCAGGATCATCGTGCGCTACTGGCGAAGCTGGGGACAGGCCCAAACTGGGGACTAGCCCAAATAACTGGGGTCAAGCCCAAATAACTGGATACTTCTGTGGATTCTCAATCTTTAGTTAAGGATACCTGAACCTTCAAAACTCAGAATCAAGTGAAATGAGGATAAAGGATTCAGGGTCCTTATCCTTGTAAGAGAATAAAAGAATGAAATAGTTTGAGATTGGAACGTTACCAGAAAGAGGATCATATGTCAGTAGGGATCCTTCAAGGATACTTATCTGGTAAGGATCACGCATCATGATCACATGAAATATCTCTTCAAATGGACAGCATTCCAAGCTCTTGGTAGCAAATCACCTTCCATTGTTAGCAATCGATATGCCCCTTTTCCTGCTTCAGCTTCAATCAAATAGGGGCCTTCCCACTTTGGTGCTAGTTTTCCATCAGCGGGATTAGTGGTATTTTGAAATGCTTTCCTTAATACCATATCCCCAACTTGGAATTTCCTGATCCTGACATTTTTGTTGTAAGCTCCAGCCATCCTTTGTTGATAACTGGCCATCCTTATCCTTGCTAAATCCCTGATTTCTTCTATAGTATCCAAGTCTTGAATCAAGTTTTCAGCATTTCCTTCAGGATCACGAATGCTTGTTCTTGCAGTTGGGACCACCATCTCTGTAGGGATTACTGATTCTGCCCCAAACACCAAAGAAAATGGAGTTTGGCCAGTAGCATTCTTGGGAGTCGTCCTATCAGCCCAAAGTACATAAGGTAGTTCTTCTGCCCATTTTCCTTTCTTGGATCCAAGCTTTTTCTTCAAATTGTTGATGATGATCTTGTTGGATGATTCTGCCTGACCATTAGCTTGTGGGTGGACTGGTGTTGATGTTATCAACTTAATCCCCCAGTTGTCACAAAAGTTAGTGGTTCTATTCCCAATAAATTGGGATCCATTATCACAAATAATCTCGGAAGGGATACCAAATCTAGTAATAATGTTTCTTTTAATAAAGGATATAACTTCCTTTTCTCTGACTTGAGCAAATGCTTCAGCCTCTATCCACTTAGAGAAGTAATCAGTCATAGCAAGCATGAATACTTTTCCACCAGGTGCCTTAGGAAGCTTTCCAACTATATCCATTCCCCATCTCATGAATGGCCAGGAAGAGGATATAGGATGCAAGGGCTCTGCTGGTTGATGAAGGATATTATTATGCCTCTGACATGGATCACACTTCTTGGCATACTCCACAGCATCCTTCTTCATAGTGGGCCAATAGTATCATGTCCTCAGGATCCTTGAGAATAATGCCCTGCCCCCAGTGTGGTTTCCACAATCTCCTTCATGGAAATCCTTTAGGACTTCTTGGATTTCAGGATCCTCAATGCATCTAAGATATGGTCCTGCAAGAGATCGTTTATACAACATATTATTTAATATTGTAAATTGAGATACCTTAGTTTTGAAAGCCCTTGGGTTTTCTCCTGTAGGAATATCTCCTTGTTGTATGTATCTCATGATTGGGAGGATCCATGACCCTGAATGAGATTGAGTATCATCACTAGGGATGATTGCAGAATCTTCATCTATCTCCATAGCTGCATGATCCTCGATAGCAGGGGTCAGGATATGGATAATAGGGATCTTGATATCCTCAGGAATCTTCAAAGATGATCCTAGATTGGCTAATGCATCAGCTTCTGCATTTTCTTCCCTTGGTACCTGTGTCAAACTGAAGGATACAAAAGAGAGTGCCAATTCTTTGACTATCTCCAAATATTTGATTAGCTTTTCACCTTTAACAGCATAGGATCCATTAAAGTGATTAGTGATCAGTAAGGAATCTACATGTACCTCAAGATACCTGATCCTCATATGCTTAGCAATTTGTAAACCAGCTATCAAGGCTTCATACTCAGCCTCATTATTGGTAGTTTGAAATTCACAAGCTATGGAGTGGGGTATTATGTCCCCCTGTGGCGATTTTAGTAGTATTCCAAGCCCTGTTCCTTTCACATTAGAGGCTCCATCAGTGAAGAGTATCCAAGGATCCTTAGTCTCTTTAAGTTGTTGGACTTCTAACTCAGCTTCCTTTTGCAAATCACTACTAAAATCTGCCACAAAGTCAGCTAAGGCTTGGGATTTGATGGCAGTCCTTGGTTCATATCTTATATCGTATGCACTAAGCTTCACTGCCCATTTAGCCAACCTCCCTGACATTTCAGGTTTCCTGAGAACACTCTTAATTGGAAAATTAGTCTTAACAACAATGGCATGAGTTTCAAAATAATGTCTCAATTTAGTAGATGCCATAATTAATGCAAGGATAAGTTTTTCTAAGTGTGAATACCTGGATTCAGCATCAAGTAAACTCTTACTTACATAGTAAACAGGATGTTGTGTACCTTGGTGATCCTTAACAAGGACCGCACTTACTGCTTTTCAGGATACCGCCAAGTATAAGGATAACACATCTCCCTTTTCTGGTTTCATCAAGGCTGGGGCTGAGGATAGGTAATCCTTATGAGCTTTAAGGGCACTTTCATGCTTCTCAATCCATTCAAATTTCCTATTCTTCCTCAGGATGTCATAGAATTCCTTGCACTTTTCTGAGGATTTGGATATGAATCTGTTCAAGGCTGCGATCCTGCCCGTCAATCTCTGTACATCCTTAGCATTGGCAGGAGATTTGATATTCACAATAGCCTTGATTTGCTCTGGACTTGCTTCAATGCCCCTCTTTGTCACCATATAGCCTAAGAATTTACCTGCCTTAACACCAAAATGACACTTGGAAGGATTAAGTTTCATGTTATATTTATCAAGGATATTGAATGCTTCCTCCAAGTCTTTAAGGTGATCCTTAGCTTTTTTGGACTTAACCACCATGTCGTCTATATAGACTTCCATAGTGTGTCCAATCCAAATGGCATAGCAATATAACAGTATATACCAGTTGGGGTCATGAAGGCCGTATCCTCTTGATCAGATGGTTCCATCTGAATTTGTTGAGATCCAGATGAAGCATCCATAAAAGTCAACAACTCATGACCCGCGGTAGCATCCACCATGGAGTCAATGTGGGGTAATGGGAAAGGATCCTTGGGACATGCCTTGTTTAAATCAGTAAAATCGACACATACCCTCCACTTTCCATTTTTCTTTTGAACAACTACCACATTGGCTAACCATCTTGAATACTTAACCTCTCTGATCATACCTGCCTGAAGTAGCTTATCTACCTCCTCCTGGATAATAGAATTCCTCTCAGGTGCAAACTTCCTCCTTTTTTGATGGATAGGCTTGAATGACCTGTCAATGCCAAGTTTATGAGTAATTATATCCTTAGATATACCTGTCATGTCTTCATGTTTCCAGGCAAAGGTGGATTTCCTTCTCCTAAGGAAGGATACTAGCTCCTGTTCGATGTTGCTAGGGATCCCTGATCCTATGAAGATCTTGGATTCAGGATCACCAGGATCCATGAGGGTTTCTTTCAAATCCTGTTCTCTTGCCTCCAAGACATCTCTTGAAGGATACTTTAATTGCTATTGCTCCCTTGGTCTTGAGGCTGGCTTCATTGAGGATGTATAACAATTCTTAGCCTCCTGTTGATCACTCTCAATTTTCACCACTCCCCATGGACTTGGAAGCTTTACACATTGATGATAGGTGGAAGGGACTGCCTTCATGTCATGTATCCATGGCCTGCCAAGGATAACATTACAGCATGATAAGCAATCAATAACACAAAACTTCTGATAAGAATGCAGCCCTTCAATATAGATTGGGAGTTTGATGTCCCCCAATGTATTCTTTGTTTCCCCACTGAATCCCACAAGCACCGAGGATCTTGGGATAATATCAGATTCCGGGATATTCATCTTCTTGAGAACATCAAGCTGAATGATGTTCACAGAGCTTCCTCCATCTATAAGGATCCTGCGAACAAAGTGGTTAGAAATAAACAATGTAATTACAAGACCGTCATGATGAGGATCCTGGATGTCAACACGATCATCCTCGTCAAAAGTAATGACTTTATCCTGGGTGACAACAGAGGTCCGGACAGGTCTGTCTCCGTTGTCCATCTTGGTTTCCTTAGCATGTCTTTTTGCTGCCGAAAAGGATGTACCACAGATGTCTGATCCAACGGATATGAAATTTATGACTTGTGCATCTGCTGGAGGAGCAGGAGCCCTTTCCGGGATCCTTTCAGGATCCTGAACCCTTGACTTCTTTCGTCCCAAAAGCTCTTTCAAATTCCCCTTGCTCAACAAATAACCAATTTCCTTTCTAAGTGCAATGAACTCTTCAGTGAGATGCCCGAAATCCTCATGATATGCACACCACTTGGACTTATCCTTTGTAGCAGCTGGTTTATCGCTTTTCCTTGGCCACCTAGCTTTCTCACCTAGATTCTGCATTGCAAGGATTAGTTCGTTGTTATCAACAGAAAAACAGTATTCAGAAATAGGAGGATAATCCTCATCATCCTCTTCTTGTTCCACTGAATGCACATTTTTGTTATCAGACTTATTGTAGAACTTGGACTTGTTGTTCCTGAAGTATGATCCTTGTTTCTCCTGTTTTGAGGATCCTGCTAATCTATCCTGGATCCTTTTATCATCCTCTAGGCGGATGAACCTAAGGGCCCTAGTCCTTACTTCATCAAGATTCCTGAAAGGTGTCATAACAAGATCATCATAAACTAATGAATCCCTAAGTAATCCCATTTTAAAGGCTTCTACAGCCGTAGCAATATCCAAGTTAGGAATGTCTAAGGATTCTTTACTAAACTTAGTGATATAATCTCTAAGTGATTCATTTTGACCTTGTGTTACCCTATATAGATCACTAGTTAACCGTTCAAACTTTCTACTACAAGAGAATTGACTATTGAATAAGTTAACTAAATTAGCAAATGAAGTAATAGAGTAAGGGGGAAGACTTAGCAGCCATTTAAGAGCAGATCCTGTAAGTGTGGATCCAAATCCCTTACATAGACATGCCTCTTTCAACCTTTCAGGAATTGGATTGATCTCCATCCTCTAACTGTACTGAGCCACATGCTCTTCTGGATCCGTTGAACCATCATACAGCTTCATTGATGGTATCTGAAATCTTTTAGGTATCTCAGCATCACATAAAGGTGGTGCGAAACGAGATATCCTATGGCTACCATCCGCAATTTCAGGAATGGGTTTAACCACTCCTGGTACACTGGATATCATATCCTTAAGCTTTTGTAGCTCCCTAGCCATGGCCTGATTGAGACCTGTATCCTGCATAAAGCCATGGTTAGTGTTATATGAATTATTAAAAATGTTACCTCCCGGAGGGTTCATGTTTGGAATCGCGGATGTGAATCCATATTGACGAGACTCTGGCATGGTTGAAGGGCCAGAGGGAGCAATGGTCTTCATTGGTATGAAGTCTCCTTGGTGAACGTCCGAGTTCTGAGGCTGCATACTTCTCAAGGGACCTTGGTCCTGAAGGACGTTGGATCCTTGGAGTTGAGATGATCCTTGAACCTGAGAGGATCCTGGGACCAGAGAGGATCCTGGGGCAAGGGAGGATCCTTGTACCTGGGAGGATCCTTGGACCTGGGAGGATCCTTGGACCTGGGAGGATCCTTGGACCTGGGAGGATCCTTGTACTGGATGCATTCCCAAATATCCTCCTGACGTGAAGTATCCCTGATGCTGAGAGAAGGATCCTGATGGTTGAGAAGAGGATCCCTAAGGCTGGAAGTAAGAGCCAAATGCCTGACTCATAGTTGCTGTTCCATAACGCCTTCCTGGTAATTCACCCAAGTATTGAACGTCCGGAACTGCTGAGTGTTGAGACGTTATGACCGGAGTGTCGAAGTTCAGCGATCTTGGCATCAGAGGAGAGTGATCCTCCACTGATTTCTTCTGTTTCTTGATCTCATCGATCTCCCGGAGGATCCTTTCGTTGGTTTTGTCCTGCTCTTGTGCATGATTCCTCATCTGCAAAATCAGAGTGTAAAGATCATTAGTAGTAGGATTAGTTGAAACAGAAGAAGTTGGTGGTTTTTGGAAAATGGGGGTTGATTTCTTCGCAGCATTCTCAGCATTCTTCTGGGATCCAGAAGGTGGTGGAGGCAAAGGAGGAACGCGTTGTGTGGAACTGAATGATGGCATCAAGTTTGAGGTGTTCTTCGCAGAGGAAGCCATCTGCCTGGTTGTTATGAACTGAAATGACCGCAAAGATATGAATCTTCTTAGGAATGAAGCACCAATTGCCCCACGGTGGGCGCCAAACTGTTTTAGTCAAAAATCAAGCAATGATAATGTAACCAAACTTTCTGCTGTCGGATATGATGCTTGAATTGATGAACAACAATAAGGATCGCTATGAAATGTAATGAACAAGTGACACGAAGATTTATACGAGGAAAAAGCCCTTGATCAATGAATGATCTCCGGCATAAAAAACCTCGGGTGATGGAAACTACCGATCACCAACTCAAATTAAACAAGAAATGTGTTACAACTTCGGATGATAGCGAGCTAAGTACAAGGATCACTATAGTGTATTGTGTGTAAAGGTATGTAATCGCCAAGTGAGTTAGCGAGAGCTGGTGAGAGCAGTTGTACGAGTGTGTGTGTAGCCAAAAATAGCCAAGTGTTTTCTAATTAGCTCGCTACCCCTTTAAAAATAGAAAATATCTACTCTAACTAACATTCCGCAAATGGTGCAAGTCTTCCACGACTCCATAACGTCCATTTTCAGCCAAGCACGTGCGGAATACTTCAAGGAATATACTCCAGGAATATCGCCAAGACCAAGTCCAAATTGATACTCCTGCAAAACAATTTCGAATTCAAAGTAGACAATTGTTAGTACAAGGATCCTTATAGTGATCCATGATCCTGATCCTGAAGCACTTCTGAGGATCACCAGTTCATACAGAAGTAAGGATCACTAAGCCCAACGACAATTAAGGATCACTGATTACTTAGAAATCCACCCCTAACAATATTCAAAGTAGACAATCGTTAATATAAGGATCCTTATGATGATCCATGATCCTGATCCTGCAATACTTCTGAGGATCACTGATCATTTGAAAATCCTCCCCTAACAGGTATGATAAGAGAGATTAAGTATCCAAGGTGGTTAGCCAATGTGGTTGTTGTTCAAAAGAAAAATGGAAAGTGGAGGGTATGTATCGATTTTACTAATTTAAATAAGGCATGTCCCAAGGATCCTTTCCCATTTCCCCACATTGACTCCATGGTGGATGCTACCGCGGGTCATGAGTTGTTGACTTTTATGGATGCTTCATCTGGATTTCAACAAATTCAGATGGAACCATCTGATCAAGAGGATAGAGCCTTTATGACCCCAACAAGTATATATTGTTATATTGCTATGCCATTTGGACTAAGGAATGCAGGTGCTACTTATCAAAGGCTAGTCAATATGATGTTCAAGGAACAAATTAGACACACTATGGAAGTCTATATAGATGACATGTTGGTTAAATCCAAGAAAGCTTAGGATCACCTTAGAGACTTGGAGGAAGCATTCAATATCCTTGATAAATTTAATATGAAACTAAATCCTTCCAAGTGTCACTTTGGTGTTAAAGCAGGTAAATTCCTAGGCTATATGGTGACAAAAAGAGACATTGAAGCAAGTCCAGAGCAAATTAAGGCTATTGTTGTTAGGGGAAGATTTTCCAATGATCAGTGATCCTCAATTACTGTCAGGCTTAGTCAATTCTGTTGAATTAGTGATCCTCAGAAGTTATTGTGGGAACAGGATCATGGATCATCATAGTAATACTTACACTAACGATTGTCTACTTTGAATATGAAGTTGTTTTACAGGAGTACGAGCTTGGACTTGGTCTTGGCGATATTCCTGGAGCATATTCTCTTTTTATTCCGCACGTGCTTGACTATTTCGAACGTTATGAAGGTCATGGAAGACTTGCATGAAATGCGGACATTTTGTTATCTTAGATTTTTCTAAATTTATAAGGGGATGGCGAGCTAAATTAGAACACTTGGCTATTTTTAGCTTAACACACACACTCGTAACTGCTCTCATCGGCTCTCGACAATTCACTTGGCGATTACACACTTTTTTGCACATTACACTCTAGTGATCCTTGTAACTAGCTCGCTATCATCCCAAGTTGTAATAACTTGTTTGTTAAATTTGAATTGGTGATCGGTAGTTTCCATCACCCGAGGTTTTTTATGCCGGTGATCAACTCTTGATCAAGGGTTTTTTCCTCGTATAAATCTTTGTGTCACTTGTTCATTACATTTCTGAGTGATCCTTAGCATTGTTCATTGATTCAAGCTTCACACCTCACAACAGAAAGTTTGGTTGCATTATCTTAGCTTGATTTCTGACCAAAACAGTTTGGCGCCCACCGTGGGGCAATTGGTGCTTCATTCCTGAGAAGATTCATATTTTTGTGGTCATTTCGGTTCGTTACAATCAAGCAAATGGCTTCTTCAGCAAAGAACACATCAAGCTCTATGCCGGCAATCAGTTCTTCACAAGGCGTTCCTCCTTTGCCTCCACCACCTTCTGGATCCCAGAAAAATGCTGAAAATGCTGCGAAGAGACAAACCCCCATTTTTACAAAACCACCAACTTCTTCTGTTTCCACTAATCCTACTACTAATGATCTTTTTAATCTGATTTTGAAGATGAGGGATCGCATGCAAGAGCAGGATAAAACCAATGAACGGATCCTCCAAGAGATTGGTGATATCAAGAAACAGAAGAAATCAGTGGAGGATCACTCTCCTCTGATGCCAAGGTCATTGAATTTTGACACTCCAGTTGTAACTACCCTACAATCGGCAGTTCCGGGCATCCAGTATCAAAGTGGACCATCAGAAAGGCGTTATGGAATGGCAACTATGAGTCAGGCATTTGGTTCTCACTCCCAGCCTCAAGGATCCTATTTTCAGCCATCGGGATTCTCTATTCAGCATCAAGGATCCTTCAGCTCAGGAGGATATTTGGGAATGCACGCGGTTCAAGGATCCTCCCAGGTCCAAGGATCCTCCCAGATCCAAGGATCCTCTATTGTTCCAAGATCCTTTCAGCTTCAAGGATCCTCTCAGCCTCAAGGATCCAACATCTTTCAGGATCAAGGATTCTTAAGAAGTATGCAGCCTCCAAGCTCGGATGTACATCAAGGAGACTTCATACCAATGCAGACCATCGCTTCCTCTGGTCCTTCAATCATACCAGAACCCCGTCAACATGGATTCACATCCGGAATTCCAAACATGAATCCAATGGGAGGTAACACTTTCAATAATTCATATAACACTTGTTTTGGTCAAAAATTACCGAAGCAATTAAGTGATCAAATTAGTAAAGTGAGGTAGTGTGCTAGAAAGTAAATTAAAAATGTGCTTGTTAAGTTGTTTAGAAAATCAGTATTCAGGATACGGCTCAGGATATAGAGCTGTATCTGTGATCAAACAATGAGCAAAAATGTAAAGGGTGACACGAGATGTACGAGGAAAGCCCTTGATCAATCTAGATCGCCGGCATAAAACCTCGGGAGCTGACAATCGCAGCTGCCTTGTTCTTCTATTACTTCAAATATCAGGATACAGTGCAGGATATGGCGCAGATCAATGCTAAGTGGTACAACGATTACAAGTGTTAAGTGTTTGTGCGTGATAGAAAGAAAAAAGAAGTGTGAGTTCGAGAGTGGGGAGTCAAGTGTGTGTTCCTATTGATCTGGCCTCCTATTTATAGTTACAAGTAACAAACTAACTCTCCTATTATTCCGGGATGCTGGGAATATTCCATTCTGAACGTTGGGGGACTCTTTCTACTTGTTTTCCACGTGCTTATTGACTACAAAACCGGGTCTTCAGCTCATATAACCGTTACAATGTCAACAACATTAACCAACATCCGATATTCTCGCGGAATATTCCTTTCTGACCGTTACAAGACCCATTCTTCCACCATCAACGTCCATTTTTCAACCACCTTGAGCGAATCTTCAGGTAGATCAAGTCTTTTAACGTTGGTACCTTGCTACAAAAGAAAATCGTTAGTAACTGCCAGGATACTGCGTCAGGATGTTACCAATATCCTGGTCTGATATCCTGATCGATACTGCCCCAGGATGTTACCAATATCCTGGTCCGGTATCCTGATCATAAACAGCTAACATTAAATCAAGATATATTGTCAGGATATGGGCTCAGAATTTCACCCATAACAATTGTCCCCAAAAATATAACTGTTGGATATCCTAATTCCAACAGATATATTTTTCAGTCATTCCAATACGTCCGGTAAGGATATCTGTTTTGAACATTCCTGCATATGTTTGGTTAGTCAGCACATAATATGATAAGATTGAAACTACTCCCTTTTTTGTAGACTCTGCTAAGGTCCCTGTTGTCTTCGATCTTGAGGAGCTTGACAGTTACCCCAAGTCTGTCTTGGTAAAAAAGGAACCATCTGTTGGCACCAGCTCTAAACCCTTCGCTGTTGCTGCTGAATGTTTCTGCTATCATGACCTTGGCTTCATGGAATCCATCGAGCCCATGAACTCCTTCCTTAATAAGGTAAATATCCAAATCCGGTATCCCGTACACATATACTGAACCTGTATCCTGGTTAGTTTGTCCCTAATGATACTTGCATTTTCCTTTGTAGGGTCCGAATCATCTGGTCGTCCTGTACTTAGAACAATTTATATTTCCTGCACTTAAGACAATACGATGGCCAAAGGTGGATGGGTCCTGAGCTTCAGGATGAAGCCTTTGGTCATCAATCAGTATGGTTTATTTTGAACAATATAACAGTTGAAGGCGAATGGGTTCTCGTGTTTTTAGGACGAAGCCTTCAACTGTTTATGTAAATATGCTTTAAAAACTTAATTGTGTTCTTGGTAGGTGGGTCTCTTTTTGAGATGAAACCAAGAATACAATTAATAATAAACTAGCCTTTTAGCCTTACATGTTGTTATGTGTTATGCATTGCTTAGTCCAAATTCCAATGTTCCAAACTTAGTGCAATTATTACTTTTTATGAAAATCTCTTGATCAGTATACTCGCAAATATCCTATTAAGACTTCCGTCAAATAGGGTTTTTATAACTCAAACAATTCAGATAAAGTTTTCAGAGAAAGAGGACAGTTCATTTTTATTTTACAAAGTTGGTTTTGAGAACACTTATTTGACTAGAACACAGTTTCAGTTTTTAACCCAAGCATCATGTCCCAAATATTCCAATCAAATATCCTGAAATATATTTTGAAAATACATTTTGAGAATATATCCCGAGAATATATCCTAATCAGGATGCTTAAGCTTTGGTCAAACATAGTTTCAAAAACTCAAGTTATTTAAATATCGTTTACAAAGGAAAGATCATACCAGGAATAGAGTGTAACCCTATTCTCAAACTTCAATCCTTTTGCAACTTTTCCAACGAAGGCGTCCCCAGTCCAGGATACTTGGCGAATCATGCCCAAACTTGATCCTTTGAGTTCCTCACAATGCCTTACTGGGATATAGTGTTGGCATAGGTTTCCTTCTTACTCCAGCATAAATGTCCCCAGTAGAATATAGTATCAGCATACGTCATGTTCTATCACGGATGTCCCCTGTCTGTGCAGGACCAGTATGTTGTACCAGGATATGATCCTTTAGCAATTCTTCAACCAGTTGTTTAAACTTAGCAATCTTTTTTCAAAAATTTATGTAGACTTGTAAATGATTATGTTTTTTGAAAATATACTTTGGGATTATCCAAAAACTTTGTATTTTATTGGGACTAAACCCATTTTCCAGGCATTTAAGCCGGAGTATAAGAACCTCAAGACTTGAAAAGGTGAAAACCCTTAAGTCTTTGAGTTTTACTGGGGATTTTACCCACGTTTCGTGCGCTACAGGCGAGGGTGTGGAAACCCCAAAACTTAGAAAGGTGAAAACCTTTAATCCTGGGGAAAATCCCAAATTTTCATGCGCTACAGGCGGGAGTGTATAAACTCCAAGACTTAGAAAGGTGAAAACCTTTAAACCTTAGAGAGTATGAAAATACCCTTTCGTGAGAGAGGGTGATCAATCCTCATATACCTTTAGGATCCAGGGTATAGCCAACAGTAACGAAATTGTCAGCCACTTTTACATGAACTGGTCCCGCCACCTTGAACTATCCCTGGATAACTTGCGCTCCATGCGGGGTGTTTAAACCCAATTCGGGAGAAAGGTGAATACCTTTAAACCTGTGAAGGGATCAGGATCCCTTAAACGTGAGAGAGGGGGCCAATCCTCTAATCTTTCGAAGTATCCAGAGTGCGTATCCTGGAGCTATATCCTGAAGCATATACTGCAAAACAACAGTAAACTAAGGTGGGTGTTAGCTTGACTAATACCCCTCCGATGCTTAAGTCAGTATTGGGTTATAAAGAACAAATTAAACCAAACATATTTAAAAAAGGTAGAATTCATACCATCCTGAGTTAGAAATTAAATTCTAAACTCACTTGAAATAGAGCTTAAGGTGTATAGCATTCCAAGATCTCGGTAGCATATCCCCCTCCATATTCTTGAGTCGGTATGCACCTTTCCCAGATTCTGACTCAATTTCATAGGGTCCTTCCCATTTTGGAGCCAACTTTCCATCGGCAGGATTAGTAGTATTCTTAAAAGCCTTTCTTAACACCCAATCTCCAACCTTAAATCTTCTGGTCCTAATATTCTTGTTATATGCCCTGGATATTCTCTGCTGATATGCTTCATCCTAAATGCCTTAGGATTTTCATTTCCAGGGATGTGTCCTTCTTTGAGATATCTCATGATTGGAGCCGTCCAGGATTTAGGATCCTCTTCAGGATGCTCTGCTCCAGGATCCTGAATACCCGCTACTTCTTTATCCTGAGGATTCGTTGCAGGATATAAGACATGTAATATTGGTATTTGGGTTCCTTCTGGTATCCTGATCGATGATCCCAGATTTGCTAAGGCATCTGCTTCAGCATTATCCTCCCTTGGTACCTGTTCAAGTGTAAAAACATCGAAATATCCTGCTAATTTTTCGAGAATATCGAGGTATTCGATTAATTTCTCACCCTTGACTGCATAGGATCCATTAAAATGGTTAGTAATTAACAAGGAGTCAACATATATTCGCAAATTCTTGATACTCATACTCTTAGCCAATTCTAATCCTGCAATTAAAGCTTCATATTCTGCCTCATTATTAGTAGCAGGAAATTCACACCTAATAGCCTGGGGTAATATGTCCCCCTGTGGCGATTTTAGTAATATACCTGTTATGGGTGAAATTCTGAGCCCATATCCTGGAAAATATCTTGATCTATATCTTGTTTATGTAGTATCTGTTTACATCCGGGATGCTGGTTCAGGATATTGGTAACATCCTGAATGGTATCCTCGGGATTACTAATGGATTATGTGCAGGTACGTGGGTTAGAAGCTAGCAACGTTAACAAGACTTATTCCGCGGAAGACTCGGTCCAAGTCATTCAAGTGAAGACGTTGAAGCCGTATTACTCGGTCCATAACGTTCATAATGGAATATTCGGAGTAGCCCATATTTGTAGGGATTATTGTTTGTAATTCATTACTATAAATAGGTGGGTATATCAGATCAACTAGGACATCACAATCACACTCGCTACACTCTAACACTTGCTCTCTAGCAATTTTCACTTTCATACAAAATCATTGTAACACTTAGCGATCTGGTCTATATCCTGCACTGTATCCTGAAGTTTAAAGCAATAAGAAGAACAAGGCAGCTGCGATTGTCAGCTCCCGAGGTTTTATGCCGGCAATCTAGATTGATCAAGGGCTTTCCTCGTACATCTCGTGTCATTTCCTTTACTTTTTGCTTATTGTTTGCTCATTGTTTGATCGCAGATACAGCTCAATATCCTGAGCCGTATCCTGAATACTGATTTTCTAAATAACTCAACAAGCATATTTTCTATACACTTTCTAGCACACTACCTCACATTACTAATTTGATCACTAAATTGCTTCGGTAATTTTTGACCAAAACAATTTGGCGCCCACCGTGGGGCAAGTGGTGCTCTCTTTATTAAAAATTTTTGTTAAATCGCTAATCGGTTTTCTATTTTCAAAACTTTTTGCCACATTGTCCATAATGGCCTCAAGATCAAACATGAGTTCCTCTACTGTGTCTGCTATGACTTCTGCTACTACCGGTCCGGTGCTTCCACCACCTCCTCCAAGGATGCCAGCCTCTACACAATCTCAAGATGTTATCCCTACTCGGAGTGTCCAGGGATCTGCTCCCGTTTTAGCTTCTAACGATGAAATTTTAACCTTATTTGGAAGTGTGCAGGAACAAATGAGGCAGCAACAGGAAACAAACCAAATGCTTTTAAGGGAAATACAACTCCTGAAGTCTGGCTCGAGCAGATCTGCTGAGGATATTGTCACTCCATTACATCCCAGAACGTTGAACTTCAGTTCAGCTGTGTATACTGAGGATAACAGGGGGAATATCGTGCCCAGCCTTCCTCAGAATCACACTCCTGAAATACCCTCCTCGGTCAGAATGTCGACCATAAGGAGCTCAGGATATGCTTCAGGATATGGCCAAATCCTCCAATGGGTAACGTGTCAAATAATAATAACACTCATACTACTAACAATAGTGGATCTTTGCAGGATACAGGTGTGACATCAGCGCTTACTAGGGAACTTCAGAAGTTGAAGGACATGATATCAAGTGTACCCGGGGTGGTCCAGCCGATCCCGGAAGTGTCTCAAGACAGCCACAAGATATCTCGTTTTGCATATCCTATCTGTGATGCTGAGATCCCAAAGAGATTCCAAACCCCCAACATGAAGCTTTACGACGGAACAACGGATCCTGAGGAGCATATTGCTCAGTATAGGGAAAGGATGGAGATTAACCCTATTCCTCCGGATCTCAAGGAAGCATGCTTGTGCAAGGGTTTTGGTTCAACCTTGACAGGATCAGCTTTGAAATGGCTCTTGAATGTTCCTCCACATTCGATTACATCTTTTGCTCACTTAGTAAATTTATTTAATAGTCAGTTTTCTTGTAGTAGAAGCTTTGAAAAATTAACAAGTGATCTTTACAGGATAACACAGGGGCCTCAGGAATCCCTTAGGGATTATGTGAACAAGTTCAGCCGGGAATCATTAGACATTCCTCATCTTGATGTTGCAACAGCTGTGCAAGCTTTCAAGATGGGGTTGCAAAAAGATTCTCAATTTTATCAAGACCTTGTAATGAACCCATGCAGGAACTTGGACGAAGCTCGGAACAGGGCCCTAAGATACATTCGGTTGGAAGACGACAGAAAGATGCAAGAAAGGATGAACTCATCCAACACTTATGAGTCAACTAACAGGAAGTCAGAATCCTTATTCAAGTCATATCGGCCTAAGCCATATGGCAGAAATGAGAACAAGAGAGTGAATGCTGTCGAAGATGAGGATCCTGAAGAGTATCCTGAATTATCTGAATGTTGTTTTTCTGTTAACATTCCTGAATTGATGTATGCCATGCAGGGTCTAGGGGACAAGGCAAGATGGCCTCGAAAGAATCAACAAAAAGCAGATTGGAAAGACAAATCAAAATGGTGTGCTTTCCACGAAGATTTCGGACATATGACTGAGGATTGCATCGCTCTGAGGAAAGAAATAAGCTATCTTCTAAGCAAGGGATATTTGAAAGATCTCTTAGGGAGAAAGAAGAATAAGGGTCAGGATACTGAGAAGGATCCTGAGCGAGTAGCATCGCCTCCCGCGGATGCCAAGATAATCAACTTCATTTCGGGAGGATCCGACATTTGTGGGACTTCGTATTCGGCAGCAAAGAGACATGCAAAAGAAGCTAAGGCCGAAAGGGGAGACAAACCTGTCAGGATGACTACACTTACAACTGACAAAGTGATCACATTTGATGCTGATGACAGGGATACTGTCCAGGATCCTCACCATGATGCTCTGGTAATAACGTTATATGTGGCTAACCATTTTGTACGCAGGATATTGGTTGATAATGGCAGCTCCGTCAACATAATCCAACTAGAGACGCTTAAAAGAATGAATGTATCTCCAATGGATATCACTTCAAAGTCTACCGTGCTTGTTGGGTTCAGTGGAGAGGCTAGAAACACAGTGGGAGAGATAAAGTTGCCGGTGTACGTTGAAGGAGTCAACTGATACAACGTTTCTGTGTGATGGACTCTCTATCCTGCTATAACATTATACTGGGAAGACCGTGGATTCACGATATGAAGGCCGTGCCATCAACATATCACCAATGCATCAAGATACCTACCCCTTGGGGAGTTGTTAAAGTTGATAGTGATCAGCAGGAGGCGAAAGAATGCTACTCATCCTCGATGAAATCCTCAACCAAACCTAGTGCAGCATAGCAATTAAAGACGCGGGCCCAGGATATCGTGGAGGATCAGGAGCAGGATGTGAAGAAAATTATCCTAGACCAGGATAATCCCGATATTTCGATGCTCGTGGGAACCAATATCCCTCAGGATATTGAAGAGCAATTAATTAACTTTTTAAAATGCAGGATGTCAACGTTTGCATGGAAGCATGAGGATATGACAGGCATATCCAAAGATATTATCACTCACAAGCTTGGAATTGATAAATCATTCAAGCCTGTGCAACAGAAAAGAAGGAAGTTTGCTCCTGAGCGGAATACGATTATTCAAGAGGAAGTTGAGAGATTATTGAAGTCCAGGATGATCAGAGAGGTTAAGTTCCCAAGGTGGCTAGCAAACGTGGTTGTGGTACAGAAGAAAAACGGGAAATGGAGAGTCTGTGTAGATTACACAGACTTGAACAAAGCTTGTCCTAAAGACCCATTTCCTCTTCCTCACATTGATGCAATGGTAGATGCCACTGCCGGGCATGAAATGCTGACTTTCATGGATGCATCCTCAGGATTTCAACAGATCCAAATGGAGCCTTCTGACCAGGAGGATACTGCCTTCATGACACCAACAGGTATTTATTGTTATACAGCTATGCCTTTTGGTTTGAAAAATGCAGGTGCAACATACCAAAGATTAGTAAACATGATGTTCAAAGACAAACTGGGGGACACCATGGAGGTGTACATCGACGATATGGTGGTAAAGTCAAAGAGAGCTCAGGATCACCTCCAGGATATTAAAGGAGCGTTTGATATCCTGGATCAGTATAACATGAAGCTGAATCCTGCTAAGTGCCATTTTGGAGTAGGAGCAGGAAAATTCCTAGGATATATGGTGACCAAAAGAGGAATAGAAGCAAGCCCGGAGCAGATTAAAGCCATCTTGGATATTAAATCACCCTCAAATATGAAGGATGTTCAACGATTAACAGGGCGAGTGGCAGCATTGAATAGATTTATCTCAAGATCTTCAGAAAAATGCAAGGATTTTTATGATATCCTGAAGAAGAACAAAAAATTCGAGTGGGGTGAGAAGCATGAAGCAGCCCTACAGGATTTGAAACGATATCTCTCAACCGCACCTCTATTGATGAAACCTGAAAATGGTGAACCACTATCCCTGTACCTTGCTGTATCAGGGAATGCTGTAAGTGCCGTTCTCATAAAAGACCATGAAGGTCAGCAATATCCTGTTTATTATGTTAGTAAAAGTTTGTTAGATCCTGAAACTAGGTACTCTCATTTAGAAAAATTAATACTAGCATTAGTTATGGCATCAACAAAACTTAGACACTACTTTGAGACACATAGGATACACGTTAAAACAAATTATCCTGTCAAAAATGTACTTAGGAAACCGGAAATGTCGGGTAGAATGGCTAAGTGGTCAGTAAAGTTAAGTGCCTATGATTTAGTATATGAACCTAGGAATGCCATAAAGTCTCAGGCTTTAGCTGACTTTGTGGCTGATTTTAGTAGTGACATTCAGGATGAGGTAGACCTAGAAGTTCAACAGCTAGGAGAATCCTCAGGATCCTGGACATTATATACTGATGGTGCATCTAATATAAGAGGAGTAGGATTAGGAATACTACTAAAATCGCCACAGGGGGACATATTACCCCAGGCTATTAGGTGTGAATTTCCTGCTACCAATAAAGAAGCAGAATATGAGGCTTTAATTGCAGGATTAGAATTGGCTAAGAGTATGAATATCAAAAATGTACAAGTATATGTTGATTCTTTGTTAATTACTAACCATTTTAATGGATCCTATGCAGTTAAGGGTGAGAAATTAATAGAATATCTTGATATTCTCAAAAAATTAGCAGGATATTTCGATGTTTTTACACTTGAACAGGTACCAAGGGAGGATAATGCTGAAGCGGATGCCTTAGCAAATTTGGGATCATCAATCAGGATACCTGAAGGGACCCAAATACCAATATTACATGTCTTATATCCTGCAACGAATCCTCAGGACAAAGAAGTAGCAGGTATTCGGGATCCAGAAGTAGAATATCCTGAACAGGATCCTAAATCGTGGACGGCTCCAATTAGGAGATATCTCAAAGAAGGACACATCCCCGGAAATGAAAATCCTAAGGCATTTAGGATGAAGGTATCACGATTCACTATTATAAATAATGTTTTATACAAGAAATCTCTTGCAGGACCGTATTTGAGGTGCTTGGAGGATCCTGAAGCCAAAGAAGTACTTCAGGATATACATGAAGGGGATTGTGGTAATCACACCGGGGGCAGATCATTATTCTCGAAAGTATTAAGGACAGGATATTATTGGCCAACGATGAGGAAAGATGCTGCAGAATATGCTCGAAGATGTGATGCATGTCAAAGACATAGTAACATACTACATCAACCAGCTGAACCATTATATCCTGTAGTTTCCCCTTGGCCATTCATGAAGTGGGGGATGGATATAGTAGGGAAGTTACCAAAAGCTCCGGGAGGAAAAGTCTTTATGTTAGCTATGACAGATTATTTCTCCAAGTGGGTTGAGGCTGAAGCATTTGTCCAAGTTAGAGACCAAGAAGTAGTATCCTTCATAAAGAGGAATATCCTGACTAGGTTTGGAGTACCAGCTGAGATCATTTGTGATAATGGGTCCCAGTTTATAAGCAAGAGGACTACTGACTTTTGCAAAAGTTGGGGAATCAAAATGATCACATCTACTCCAGTACATCCTCAAGCGAATGGACAAGCTGAATCTTCAAACAAGATAATAGTCAATAACTTAAAGAAGAGACTTGGGGCCAAAAAAGGAAGATGGGCGGATGAGTTACCCTTTGTTTTGTGGGCTGATAGGACAACGGTAAAGAATGCAACCGGCCAAACCCCGTTTTCCTTGGTATTTGGAGCGGAGGCGATGATTCCAACAGAAATTACGATACCTACTGCAGGATCTATGCTGCAGGATCCTGAACAGAATCCTGAAGTCTTATGTCAGGATTTGGATACTACAGACGAAAAAAGAGATGCAGCAAGGCTACGGATAGCAGCATATCAACAAAGAATATCCAGAGCATATAATAAAAACATAAGGACTAGAAGATTTCGAGTTGGTGATTGGGTGCTAAGAAAGGCTTTTCAAAATACCACTAATCCTGCCGATGGCAAGCTAGCTCCGAAATGGGAAGGACCTTATGAAGTCGAGTCAGAAGCAGGGAAAGGAGCATATCGACTCAGGAATGTGGAAGGGGATATGCTACCGAGATCTTGGAATGCTATACACCTTAAGCTCTACTTCAAGTGAGTTTAGAATTCAATTTCTAACTCAAAATGGTATGAATTCTATCTTTTTTAAATATGTTTTGGTTTAATTTATTCTTTGAAACTCAATACTGACTTAAGCATCGGAGGGGTGTTAGCCAAGCTAACACCCACCTTAGTTTACAATTGTTTTGCAGAATATCTTTCAGGATATAGCTCCAGGATATATACTCAGGATAAGTCGAAAGATTAGAGGATTGGCCCCCTCTCGCACGTTTAAGGGATCCTGGTCCCTTCAAAGGTTTAAAGGTATTCACCTTTCTTTCGAATTGGGTTTAAACACCTCGCCTGGAGCGCAAGTTATCTAGGTATAATTCAAGGTAGCGGGACCAGTTCATGTAAAAGTGGCTGACAATTTCGTTACTGTTGGCTATATCCTGGATCCTAAAGGTATATGAGGATTGATCACCCTCTCTCACGAAAGAGTATTTTCATACTCTCAAAGGTTTAAAGGTTTTCACCTTTCTAAGGATTGGAGTTTATACACTCTCGCCTGTAGCGCATGAAATTTAGGGTTTATCCCCAGATATCAGGGTTTATCCCTAGGGAATTAAGGGTTTATCCCAAGTATGCTAAAGATTCATTTCAGGATATCAGGGGTCTTGACCCAGGGTATGCGGAATTTACTTAAGACAAGGTATGAATGCATTTGCGTTTCTGTGTCAAACACAGGGGACATACATTATACTGTTCAAAGAATGGATCCAAGTTCACAAGTATGCACTGGGGACAAAACTTATAATGAAGGATCAGAATTGATTCTGTAAGAATCTCTGGTATGATCTCTCCTTTTTATTTGGACAATTTGTAAATTATATTTTAATATCCTTATCAAGATATCTTTCAGGATACCTTTTAGGATACATCTATAATATATATTCCTAAAAGTGTACAAACCAAACAATTTTTACAACTACGATTTTCATAGCAATAACAACAGTAATAGGGTCAAAAGAAAAGTTATATTATTAACATACCAAAAGATGTGCTCTTAGTTTCACCTCAAAACAAGGCCCATCCACTAAGAGCTAGGGGTGAGCAAAAACCGAACCGAAAACCGAAACCGCACCAAAAACCGTAAAAACCGAAACCGCAAAACCGCAACCGACACAAAAACCGCAAAAACCGAAACCGCAAAAACCGAAACCGCAAAGGTATGGTGCGGTTCGGTTTTAGCTTTAAAAACCGCACCAAAAAACCGAAACCGCACCGCAAAATTATTATATATATATATATATTATATAATATACTTAAAGATTTAAATATAAAATTCCCTATATATTATATAATCTGTGTTTGTTAAAAAAAAAAGTACAGACTTGACTTTGTTAAGTTAACTATCGTCTGCTCCCTCTAAAAAAAAATGATGTTAACCTACTAGTTACAAGCCCATTAAATTAGCACTCCAAACAGCCCAACTTTCAACCCAATAACCTTTTGATAAAAAAGAAACCTACGTACCTTTCCCTTCATTTCCCTAATTTAACATCCAGCCGACAATCTTTTCTTCATCTGGTGCGATCATCTTCAGCTGGTGCGATCATCTTCATCTGGTACGTATGTGTTGGTTCATGTTTGAGCTAGGTTCATGTTTTTGGTTCTTGTTTCATCGCTTGTATATGATTTTTGATTTCTAAGTACAAGACTTTCTAGTATAATCGCTTGTATGTGATTTTTGGTTCATGTTTTTGGTTTTGGTTCTTGTGTACTGTTTCATCGCTTGTATGTGTTATAGCTAGGTTCATGTTTTTGGTTCTTTTTCCATCGCTTGTATATGAAACACATAAGTTATGTCTATACAAGGGTTGATCTTGAGCTCGGATGTTCTATGAAGAATAAAGACATAGATGAATTTAATAAGAAGATGGCGGGTTTAAAAATTGGTAAGGTTTTCTTTACATGTGTGAGTTTATATTTCAAATACCTACTAACATATATTTTTTGTTTTTTTTTCTATCTAAGAAACACTAATGGCAAATGATAGTTGGAAACATTGAAAGTTGGAAAGATTGAAAGTTGGAAACAAGAATGAGTTGGAAACAATATTACGTTTTTATTTGGATACGACTATGTGATTAAGCTTTCACCGTTTCACATAGCAACTATTATTCTAGACATGTTTCTAGTACAAACTCTTGTTTTGATTGATGTCCTCTAGCCCATACATATGCTCTTCACATTGCTCTTGCAAAAATTATATTCTAATTACCATCAAGTATTAGATGTATTCCAGTATTAAAACCGAGAGTTTTTTTTAGACGTATTCAAGTATTGCTGAGAGTTTTTTTTTAGATGTATTCAACTATTAAAACCGAAACCGCACCGAAACCGAACCGCAACCGCAAATAAACCGCAAAAACCGTACCGCAAAAAAACCGCAACATGTGGTTTTAAAAAAATAAAAACCGCACCTCGCGGTATGAGTTGCGGTTTTATGCTAAAACCGCACCAAACCGCACCATGCTCACCCCTACTAAGAGCACTAATAGTTCATTACCATATTTACCCAACAGTTGAAGGCTTCATCTCAAACCGAGACCCATCCACCTTCAACTGTTGTATTGTTCAAAAAGCATGCAGGAAATGTAAATTGTTCAGGTGCGGGAAAGTAAAGTGCAGAAAAGTAAATTGTTTATGGGACTACAAACCAACATTCAAATTCAAAAAGGTGGGCTCTGGCCTTGGCACGTATATCCGTCATCGCCCACCTAAATGCCCTCACACAGCGGCATCTCCTCCAACCTTCTCAGACTTCTCCGCTATAGCATCCTGACCGGCATCCTGCGCAGCATCCTGACCTATGTCCATCCCAGCATCAGCTCCAGCATCCTTCTTGTCTCCAGCTTGGACCACCACCTCTGCTGACTTGGAAGACTCACCGGCTTCAGCAGGAAATGGCACAGCTTTGCCTCCGAGCTCCTTTAACTTGGCCACCCAGGATTCAACTGGCCAAGATGGACAAACAAGGCCCATCTCCTTGGCCTCGTAGGCCATCTTGATGCGTGCTTGTAGCAGGGAGACGATAGCAGAAGCCTTGATTCCCTCTCGGAAGTTGATCAAGGCCTGATCATGATCCATTTGAACGGTGGCAAGTTTGACCTCAGCGTCTTGGGTGACCTTCTTCAGCAAGCTTTCATAGTGCCGGCTCTTCGCTTCAGCAGTGGCACCTTGGTCAGCAACGGTGCTCTCGAGCTGTTTGATCCTGGCTTCATGAAGTGCCACAGTACCACAAGCATCATTATACAAGTGGAGCAAATGCTGGAGGCCCAGCGCATCAATTACAGGTATAAAGTTAGAATGTATGTTGACCAAGATATCCTACCAGGATATCCTGTTAGGATATACGTGCAGGATATATGTGCAGGATATACATGAAGGATAGGCGTCAGGATATTACCTTGTTAAGAAAGGATGTCATTGGCTCTAAGGAATCGGAGAAGCTGAGTTCGTCATAGGAGAACCCTTCTGGGCCTGGAGCACTGACCTCAAGACCCTTTCTCTTTTTCGCTGCGGAAGCACGGGTTCTTGGATTGGCCTTGGGAGCCGGGAGTGGCTTGGAGCTAGTAGCAGCAGGAGTCTCCTTCTTGACTATGGCTGGGGTTGGATAGCTGTCAAGTTCATCAAGGTCTAGATAGACTGGGACTTTGCTGGAATCTGCACACAGGGAGTAAATTCTAAATCCCTCCTATGAATAACAGATAAAAAACATATGTGTGCAGGATATCTTGCAGGATCCTTACCAGACATGTTGGCACTTGAAAGAGGGCTTGGAGTTGGTGGAGAAGGATTGAAACTTCTCTCTGCCTCTGCAAGAAGTCTGATGGCGTCTATTCTTTCTTGAGAATTAGCAAGAGGAGGTGCAATCTTCCTGAAATCAGCTGCACAAAAATGAAAATTTGTTAGTTCAGAATATGAGACAGGATCATTCTTAAACCCTAAGTCCTACCCTTTCTTAACCATCTCATCGGATAATCCGTTCCACCGGGGATTGAATACCTTTTTACGAAGAAAAACTTGGATTGCCAACCATCCTCATTTTTGGTGGCACGAAGTATCAATGGATCACCGGAAGTAGAATAAAATAGGAATCTAGATGAGCCATGGCATCTAAGCTTGTAGGCTAAAGGGAGATCATGGACGGAAAGGTCAGGTATGTGATTTCTCTTGATTTGGTCAAGAACAGACAAAACACGCCAAAGCATTGGCATGGTTTGACTGAAAGAAATTTTAGTGATGTTAAAAAACTCGGTAATGAAGTCCGGAAAGGGGAATCGTAGCCCTAAGGTAAAGGGGAAAGCATTGAAACAAATCCACTCGTTGGAAACCATATCTGACCGGATTTCTCTGTCAAAGGGTCGGAATATGGTTCCATCCGGAAAGATACCGGAGGATTTCAAAGCCGACAGATGAGCACTATCAAAGGTGCATGTTTCATTCTCCGGTTCTTGGAGAAGATTCTGTTGGATGAATGTGGGAGCCGAGTCGCCTGAACTGGACCTCGTTTGCCTAGGCATTTGGTCGCCTGAATTCTTGCCGGAGTAAGATAAAAGATGGTTATGAAGATGAGAGAGAGAATATTACCTTTTTCTTGTCGATTGTGGGTAAAAAAGGAGATGAGGATGAGAAGATATAGGGTCTGATGAGTAAATATAGGCCGGGTGGTTGAAAGCTGTCACATCAATAGTCTTATCTCTTAATTGCCTCGGCCACTGTGAAAAAATGTAACCGTTAGGATATCAAACGGTAACATTTTTGGGGACAATTGTTATGGGTGAAATTCTGAGCCCATATCCTGGAAAATATCTTGATCTATATCTTGTTTATGTAGTATCTGTTTACATCCGGGATGCTGGTTCAGGATATTGGTAACATCCTGAATGGTATCCTCGGGATTACTAATGGATTATGTGCAGGTACGTGGGTTAGAAGCTAGCAACGTTAACAAGACTTATTCCGCGGAAGACTCGGTCCAAGTCGTTCAAGTGAAGACGTTGAAGCCGTATTACTCGGTCCATAACGTTCATAATGGAATATTCGGAGTAGCCCATATTTGTAGGGATTATTGTTTGTAATTCATTACTATAAATAGGTGGGTATATCAGATCAACTAGGACATCACAATCACACTCGCTACACTCTAACACTTGCTCTCTAGCAATTTTCACTTTCATACAAAATCATTGTAACACTTAGCGATCTGGTCTATATCCTGCACTGTATCCTGAAGTTTAAAGCAATAAGAAGAACAAGGCAGCTGCGATTGTCAGCTCCCGAGGTTTTATGCCGGCGATCTAGATTGATCAAGGGCTTTCCTCGTACATCTCGTGTCATTTCCTTTACTTTTTGCTTATTGTTTGCTCATTGTTTGATCGCAGATACAGCTCAATATCCTGAGCCGTATCCTGAATACTGATTTTCTAAATAACTCAACAAGCATATTTTCTATACACTTTCTAGCACACTACCTCACATTACTAATTTGATCACTAAATTGCTTCGGTAATTTTTGACCAAAACAATACCCAATCCTACACATCTAACATTAGATGCACCATCAGTATATAATGTCTAGGATACTGAAGTTTCTCCTAGTTGTTGAACTTCTAGGTTTACTTCATTTTGAATATCACTACTGAAATCAGCCACAAAGTCTGCTAGAGCCTGAGACTTTATAGCATTTCTAGGTTCATATACTAGATCATAGGCACTTAATTTTACTGACCACTTAGCCATTCTACCCGACATCTCAGGTTTCCTAAGCACATTTTTGACAGGATAATTTGTTTTAACATGTATCCTATGTGTCTCGAAATAATGCCTAAGTTTCGTTGATGCCATGACTAATGCTAGTATCAATTTTTCTAAATGAGAATACCTAGTTTCAGCATCTAACAAACTTTTACTAACATAATAAACAGGATACTGCTGACCTTCATGATCCTTTACAAGGACGGCACTTACTGCATTCCCTGATACTGCGAGATATAGGGATAATAGTTCACCATCCTCAGGCTTCATTAATAGAGGTGCGGTTGAAAGATATTGCTTTAATTCCTGCAAGGCTGCTTCATGCTTCTCCCCCCATTCGAATCTTTTGTTCTTCTTCAGGATATCATAAAAATCTTTGCACTTCTCTGAGGATCTCGGGATAAACCTGTTTAAAGCTGCTACTCGGCCTGTCAATCTTTGTACGTCCTTCATATTTGAGGGTGATTTTATATCCAGGATAGCTTTGATCTGCTCTGGGCTTGCTTCTATCCCCCTTTTTGTCACCATATATCCAAGAAACTTTCCTGCCCCCACTCCGAAATGGCATTTAGCAGGATTCAGCTTCATGTTGTATCGATCCAGGATATCAAATGCTCCCTTGATATCCTGGAGGTGATCCTCAGCCTTTTTAGATTTCACCACCATATCGTCGATATATACCTCCATGGTGTCCCCCAGTTTGTCTTTGAACATCATGTTTACCAATCTTTGGTATGTTGCACCTGCATTTTTCAAACCAAAAGGCATAGCTGTATAACAATAAATACCTGTTGGTGTCATGAAAGCAGTATCCTCCTGGTCTGAAGGTTCCATTTGGATCTGCTGGAATCCTGAGGATGCATCCATGAAGGTTAACATCTCATGACCAGCAGTGGCATCCACCATCGAGTCTATATGAGGCAGAGGGAATGGTTCTTTAGGACATTCTTTGTTCAAGTCTGTGTAATCTACACAAACTGTCCATTTCCCATTCTTCTTTTGAATCACGACCACATTTGCTAGCCACTTGGGAAATTTGACTTCCCTGAACATCTTGGACTTCAATAGTCTTTCAACCTCTTCTTGATTAGTTACGTTTCGTTCTGGAGCAAATTTCCTTCTCTTTTGCCAGATAGGCTTGAAAGACCTGTCAATTCCAAGCTTGTGAATTATAATATCCTTAGAAATACCTGTCATATCCTCATGCTTCCATGCGAATGTTGACATCCTGCATTTCAAAAAGTTAGTTAACTGATTTTCAATATCCTGAGGGATATTGGCTCCTACGAGCACCGAGATATTTGGATTATCCTGATCTAGGATAATTTTCTTTACATCCTGCTCTGAAGCCTCCACGATATCCTGGGCCTGCATCTTTAATTGCTATGCTGCATTAGACTTGGTTGAGGCTTTCATCGAGGATGAGTAACATTCCTTTGCATCCTGTTGATCACTTTCCACCTTGACAAACCCCCAAGGAGTAGGGATCATGATACGCTGATGATAAGTTGACGGTACAGCTTTCATATCATGGATCCATGGCCTGCCCAATATGATATTATAGTAGGATAAGGAGTCCATCACACAGAAGCGCTGTATCGAATTGACCCCTTCAACATATACGGGCAGTTTTATCTCCCCAACAGTATTCTTTGCTTCTCCACTAAACCCTATAAGCACAGTGGACTTTGAGGTAATCTCCATCTCGGGGATGTTCATTCTCTCCAAGGTTTCCAATTGGATGATGTTGACCGAGCTGCCATTGTCCACCAATATCCTGCGTACAAAATGGTTAGCAATGTATAAAGTTATTACCAGAGCATCATGATGAGGATCCTGGACAGTATCCTTGTCATCACTATCGAACGTGATCATTTTATCAGTCGTGAGGGTCGATATCCTGGTTGGCTTATTCCCCCTTTCGGCCTTAGCCTCCTTTGCATGTCTTTTGGCTGCAGAATAAGAAGTTTCGCAGATATCGGACCCTCCTGAGATAATGTTAATTATCTTGGCGTCGGCGGGAGGTGATGCTGCTCGTTCAGGATCCTTCTCAATATCCTGACCCTTATCCTTCTTTCTGCCCAGAAGATCCTTCAGATATCCTTTGCCTAGTAGGTAGCTTATTTCTTTCCTCAGGGCAATGCAATCCTTAGTAACATGTCCGAAATCCTCATGGAAGGCACACCATTTGGACTTGTCCTTCCAATCAGCTTTTTTATTGATTCTTCCGAGGTCACCTGGCTTTATCTCCCAAACCCTGCATAGCATACATTAGTTCAGGAATATTAACAGAAAAACAATATTCTGACAATTCAGGGTACTCCTCAGGATCCTCATTTTCAACAGCATTCACTTTTTTGCTATCATTCCTGTCATATGGCTTAGAATGATATGTTTTGTATGAGGATTCTGACTTCCTGTTAGTTGGTTCATATGTTGAGGATGCATTCATCCTCTCTTGCATTTTCGTATCATCTTCCAGCCTGATATATCTCAAGGCCCTATTTCGAGCTTCGTCCAAGTTCGTGCAAGGATTCATCACAAGATCCTGATAAAACTGGGAATCCTTTGGTGGTCCCATCTTGAATGCTTGGAATGCTGTTGCAACATCAAGGTGTGGGATATCCAAGGATTCCTTGCTGAATTTGTTCACATAATCCCTTAGGGATTCTTGAGGCCCCTGCGTTATCCTGTAGAGGTCACTTGTTAGTTTTTCAAAGCTTCTACTACAAGAAAACTGACTATTAAACAAATTAACTAAATGAGCAAATGATGTAATTGAATAAGGTGGAACGTTTAGAAGCCATTTCAAGGCTGATCCTGTTAGAGTAGAGCTGAATCCCTTGCACAAGCATGCTTCCTTAAGTTCTGGCGGGATAGGGTTAATCTCCATCCTCTCCCTATACTGGGCAATATGCTCCTCAGGATCCGTCGTCCCATCATACAGCTTCATGTTAGGAGTCTGGAATCTCTTTGGAATTTCTGCATCACAAATAGGGTAAGAAAAGTGGGATATGTTGTGACTATCCCGGGATACTTCCGGTATAGGCTGCACTATCCCAGGCACACTTGATATCATATCCTTCAACTTTTGAAGCTCTCTGGTTATCACTGATGTCACACCTGCATCCTGCAATGATCCAAGATTATTAGTAACAGGGATACTGGTGTTAACAGACAAGTTACCAGGTTGGTGATTCTGGCTATATCCTGGGGCATATCCTGGAGCATATCCTGGATCCCTCACAGTCGACATCCTGGTCGAAGAGGGTATCTCAGGAATATGACTCCGAGAATGGCAAGGCACAATATTCCCCCTGTTATCCTCAGCATAAATTGCAGAATTGAAGTTTAAAGCTCTTGGCTGCAAGGGAGTGACAGTATCCTCAGCGGGCCTGCTTGAGCTGGATTTCAAGAGTTGTATCTCTCTTATCAGCATTCGGTTGGTCTCCTGCTACTGCCTCATTTGTTCCTGTACACTACCAAATAAAGTTAGAATTTCTTCATTAGAGGCCAAAATAGGACCAAATCCCTGAATATTCTGAGCGGGAATAACATCCCGAGCCACATGAATTTCGGTTCCTTGTGAAGAGGCTTGCGTTCTCGGAGGAGGTGGTGGAAGCATCGAACCAATTGTTGTAGAGGTTATAGCAGACACGGTGGAGGAGCTCATGTTTGATCTTGAGGCCATTGTAAATAATGTGGTAAAAAGTTTTGAAAATAGAAAACCGATTAACAATTTTACAAAGATTTTTAGTAAAAGTAGCACCACTTGCCCCACGGTGGGCGCCAAATTGTTTTGGTCAAAAATTACCGAAGCAATTAAGTGATCAAATTAGTAAAGTGAGGTAGTGTGCTAGAAAGTAAATTAAAAATGTGCTTGTTAAGTTGTTTAGAAAATCAGTATTCAGGATACGGCTCAGGATATAGAGCTGTATCTGTGATCAAACAATGAGCAAAAATGTAAAGGGTGACACGAGATGTACGAGGAAAGCCCTTGATCAATCTAGATCGCCGGCATAAAACCTCGGGAGCTGACAATCGCAGCTGCCTTGTTCTTCTATTACTTCAAATATCAGGATACAGTGCAGGATATGGCGCAGATCAATGCTAAGTGGTACAACGATTACAAGTGTTAAGTGTTTGTGCGTGATAGAAAGAAAAAAGAAGTGTGAGTTCGAGAGTGGAGAGTCAAGTGTGTGTTCCTATTGATCTGGCCTCCTATTTATAGTTACAAGTAACAAACTAACTCTCCTATTATTCCGGGATGCTGGGAATATTCCATTCTGAACGTTGGGGGACTCTTTCTACTTGTTTTCCACGTGCTTATTGACTACAAAACCGGGTCTTCAGCTCATATAACCGTTACAATGTCAACAACATTAACCAACATCCGATATTCTCGCGGAATATTCCTTTCTGACCGTTACAAGACCCATTCTTCCACCATCAACGTCCATTTTTCAACCACCTTGAGCGAATCTTCAGGTAGATCAAGTCTTTTAACGTTGGTACCTTGCTACAAAAGAAAATCGTTAGTAACTGCCAGGATACTGCGTCAGGATGTTACCAATATCCTGGTCTGATATCCTGATCGATACTGCCCCAGGATGTTACCAATATCCTGGTCCGGTATCCTGATCATAAACAGCTAACATTAAATCAAGATATATTGTCAGGATATGGGCTCAGAATTTCACCCATAACAACACTAACCATGGCTCTATGCAGGATACAGGTATCAATTAGGCTATGGCTAGGGAGCTACAGAAGCTTAAGGATATGATATCCAGCGTACCAGGAGTGGTTAAACCCATTCCTGAAATTGCAGATGGTAGCCATAGGATATCTCATTTTGCACCACCTATTTGTGATGCTGAGATACCCAAAAGATTCCAGATACCTTCCATGAAGCTGTATGATGGTTCGACGGATCCAGAGGAGCATATAGCTCAGTACAGGGAGAGAATGGAAATCAATCCGATTCCTGAGAGGTTAAAAGAAGCATGTCTATGCAAGGGTTTTGGATCTACACTCACAGGATCTGCTCTTAAGTGGCTGCTAAGTCTTCCCCCTTACTCTATTACTTCATTTGCTAATCTAGTTAATTTGTTTAATAGTCAATTCTCTTGTAGTAGAAAGTTTGAACGATTAACTAGTGATCTATATAGGGTAACACAAGGTCAAAATGAATCACTTAGAGATTACATCACTAAGTTTAGTAAAGAATCCTTAGATATCCCTAACTTGGATATTGCTACGGCTGTAGAAGCCTTTAAAATGGGATTGCTTAGGGATTCATTATTCTATGATGATCTTGTTATGACCCCATGCAGGAATCTTGATGAAGTAAGAACCAGGGCCCTTAGGTTCATCCTTCTAGAGGATGACAAAAGGATCCAGGAGAGATTGACAGGATCCTCAAAACAGGAAAAACAAGGATCCTACTTCAGGAACAACAAATCAAAGTCCTACAACAAGTCTGATAACCAGAATGTGCATGCAGTGGAACAGGAAGAGGATGATGAGGATTATCCTCCCATTTCTGAATACTGTTTTTCTGTTGATAACAATGAACTAATCCTTGCAATGCAGAATCTAGGTGAAAAAGCCAGGTGGCCGAGAAAAAGTGATAAACCAGCTGCTACAAAAGATAAGTCCAAGTGGTGTGCATATCATGAGGATTTCGGGCATCTCACGAAAGAGTGCATTGCACTTAGAAAGGAAATTGGTTATTTGTTGAGCAAGGGGCATTTGAAAGAACTTTTGGGACGAAAGAAGTCAAGGATCCAGGATCCTGAAAGGATCCCGGAAAAGGCTCCTGCTCCTCCAGCAGATGCACAAGTTATAAACTTCATATCCGGTAGATCAGACATTTGTGGTACTTCCTTTTCAGCAGCCAAAAGACATGCCAAGGAAACCATGATGGATAATGGAGATAGACCCATCCGGACGTCCACTGTCACCGAGGATAAGATCATAACTTTTGATGAGGATGATCGTCTTGATGTCCAGGATCCTCATTATGATGGTCTTGTAATTACATTATTTATTTCTAACCACTTTGTTCGCATGATCCTTATAGATGGAGGAAGCTCTGTGAACATCATTCAGCTTGATGTCCTCAAGAAGATGAATATCCCGGAGTCTGATATTGTCCCAAGATCCTCAGTCCTTGTGGGATTTAGCGGGGAAACCAAGAACACATTGGGGGACATCAAACTCCCTATCTATATTGAAGGACTCCATTCTTATCAGAAATTTTGTGTTATAGATTGCTTATCATGTTGCAATGTTATCCTTGGCAGGCCGTGGATACATGACATGAAGGCAGTCCCATCCACCTATCATCAATGTGTAAAGCTTCCAAGTCCATGGGGAGTGGTGAAAATTGAGAGTGATCAACAAGAGGCTAAGAATTGCTATACCTCATCAATGAAGCCAGCCTCAAGACCAAGGGAGCAAAAGCAATTAAAGTATCCTTCAAGAGATGTCTTGGAGGCAAGAGAGCAGGATGTAAAAGAAATCCTCTTGGATCCTCATGATCCTTGTTAGGGGTGGATTTCTAAATGACCCGTGATCCTCAATTATTATCCTGTTTGGTGATCCTTACTTCTGTCTCAGTTAGTGATCCTCAGGAATGTTGCAGGATCAGGATCATGGATAACTATAAGGATCCCAGTACTAACGATTGTCTACTTTGAATTCGTAAATGTTTTGCAGGAATATCAACTTGGACTTAGTCTTGGCGACATTCCTGGAGAATATTCTTAGTCTATTCCGCACGTGTTTGGCCAGAAATGGACGTTGTGGAGTCGTGGAAGACTTGCACCTTTTGCGGAATGTTAGTTAGGCTAGATATTTTCTATTTGAAAAGGGGTAGCGAGCTATTTTAGAAAAACTTATCTATTTTTGGCTACACACACACACTAATACAACCGTTCTCACTGGCTCTCGACAAACACTTAGCATTTTTCATACACTTCTACACATTACACTATAGTGATCCTTGTACTTAGCTCGCTATCATCCGAAGTTGTAACAGATTGTTTGTTTAATTTGAGTTGGTGATCGGTAGTTTCCATCACCCGGGGTTTTTTGTGCCGGAGATCAACTCTTGATCAAGGGTATTTTCCCCGTATAAATCTTCGTGTCATTTGTTCATTACACTTCATAGTGATCCTTATTGCTATAAACCAATTCAAGCATCATACCCCGTAACAGAGAGTTTGGTTACATTATCCTCGTCTGATTTTTTGACCAAAACAGTTTGGCGCCCACCGTGGGGCCATTGGTGCTTCATTCTTAGAAAGATTCGTATTTTCGTGGTCAATTCGGTTCGCTACAACAAAATTAGAACACTTGGCTATTTTTGGCTAAACACACACACTCGTAACTGCTCTCATCAACTCTCGACAGTTTGCTCGGCGATTACACTCTTTTTTGCACATTACACTCTAATGATCCTTGTAACAAGCTCGCTATCATCCAAAGTTGTAATACATTTTCTGTTTAATCTGAGTTGGTGATCGGTAGTTTCCATCACCCGAGGTTTTTTATGCCGGAGATCTTCTAAAGATCAGTGGCTTTTTCCTCGTATAAATCATTGTGTCACTTGTTCATTACATTTCTGAGTGATCCTTAATATTGTTCATTGGTTCAAGCATCACACCTCACAACAGAAAGTTTGGTTGCATTATCTTAGCTTGATTTTTGACCAAAACATATACTATAGAAGAACTCAGGGATTTGGCAAGGATAAGGATGGCTAGTTATCAACAAAGGATGGCTAGAGCCTACAATAAGAATGTCAGGATCAGGAAGTTCCAAGTTGGTGATATGGTATTAAGGAAAGCATTTCAGAATACCACAAATCCTACTGATGGAAAATTGGCACCAAAGTGGGAAGGCCCCTACCTGATTGAAGCTGAGGCTGGAAAGGGGGCATATAGATTGCTAACAATGGAAGGTGATTTGCTACCAAGGGCTTGGAATGCTGTCCACCTGAAGAAATACTTCATGTGATAAGGATTTGTGATCCTTAGCAATATTCATTGTTATGGGCCATTTTCTGAGTATGCATGCTGACTAATATCCTGCTTTTTATTGTTTATCTATGATCAGGATACTGGACGGGGATATTGCTAACATCCTGGGTGATATCCTGAGGTATATCGAATTAATCACGTGCAGGTTAAAGACTGGGACTTGCCAACGGTCAAATGGACTTCATCTCCTCAAGACTCGGGCGTATTTGTTAAAGGAGAGACGTTGAACCCGAAAGACCAGGTCTACAACGTTCGACTAAGGAATATTCGTTGGATCCCGGTTATGTAGGATAGTTAGTTACATTTGTTTTACTATAAATAGATGGGGGCGGATTAGATTAAGGCACTCCACTTACACATTTTCAAACACTTTCTCTCTAGCTCATCGCAAACACTACACACAACACTTGTATTCGAATTACATTGTAACACATAGTCGATCCGCACCACATCCTGCACTGTATCCTGATATTTGAAGCAATAGAAGAACAAGGCAGCTGCGATTGTCAGCTCCCGAGGTTTTATGCCGGCGATCTAGATTGATCAAGGGCTTTCCTCGTACATCACGTGTCAACCTTTACATTTTCGCTCATTGTTTGATTGTAGATACAGCTCTATATCCTGAGCCGTATCCTCAAACTGTTTTCACAACTAATTTGGTTAACACATTTTACACATATAAATTTTAGCACACTACCTCACTTAACTAATTTGATCACTTAATTGCTTAGGTAATTTTTGACCAAAACAATTTGGCGCCCACCGTGGGGCAAGTGGTGCTACTTTTACTAAAAATCTTAGTGAAATTGTTAATCGGTTTTCTATTTTCAAAACTTTTCGCCACATTGTTTACAATGGCCTCAAGATCAAACATGAGCTCCTTTACTATGTCTGCTGCAACCTCTGCTACTACCGGTTCGGTGCTTCCACCACCTCCTCCAAGGATGCCATTTTCTTCACAATATCAAGATGTTATCCCTACTCGGAGTGTCCAGGGATCTGCTCCCGTTTTAGCCTCTAATGATGAAATTATGACTTTATTTGGAAGTGTGCAGGAACAAATGAGGCAGCAACAGGAGACTAACCAAATGCTGTTAAGAGAAATACAACTCTTAAAAGCTAGCTCGAGCAGACCTGCTGAAGAAACTGTCACTCCTATACAGCTCAGGGCTTTGAACTTCGGTTCCGCAGTTTACACTGATGATAATAGTGGGAATATCGTCCCAAGCCATTCTCAGAATCATACCCCTGAGATACCCTCTTCGGCCAGGATATCGACTGTGAGGAGTTCAGGATATGGCCAAAATCCTCAGACCGGTAATGTGTCAAATAATAACATTCTTGCTACTAACAACAATGGCTCTTTGCAGGATGCAGGTATGACGTCAACATTTACCCGGGAGCTCCAAAAACTGAAGGACATGATATCCAGTGTACCTGGAGTGGTCCAGCCAATTCCGGAAGTATCCCAAGATAGCCACAGGATATCTCGCTTTGCATATCCTATCTGTGATGCTGAAATACCAAAAAGATTCCAGACTCCCAACATGAAACTGTATGACGGGACTACGGATCCTGAGGAGCATATTGCCCAGTATAGGGAACGGATGGAAATCAATCCAATCCCTCCAGATCTCAAGGAAGCATGCTTATGCAAGGGATTCGGCTCTACCCTGACAGGATCAGCCTTAAAATGGTTGTTAAACGTCCCTCCTCACTCAATTACTTCGTTTGCTCATTTGGTTAATTTATTTAACAGTCAATTTTCTTGTAGTCGGAGTTTTGAGAAACTAACCAGTGATCTTTACAGGATAACTCACGGGCCTCAGGAATCCTTGAGGGACTATGTGAACAAATTCAGTCGAGAATCCTTGGATATCCCGCATCTTGATGTTGCAACAGCTGTGCAAGCTTTTAAGATGGGGTTACAAAAGGATTCTCAGTTTTATCAGGATCTTGTAATGAATCCCTGCAGGAATCTCGACGAAGCTCGTAACAGGGATTTGAGATATATCCGTTTGGAAGATGACAAGAAGATGCAGGAGAGGACGAATTCTACCTCAACCTATGAATCAACTAACAGGAAATCAGAAACCTCATATAAGCCATGTCGCTCTAAGCCATATGGCAGAAATGATAACAAGAAAGTGAATGCTGTTGAAGACGAGAATCCTGAAGAATATCCTGACTTATTTGAATACTGCTTTTCTATTAATATACCTGAGTTAATGTATGCTATGCAGGGTTTAGGGGACAAAGCTAGGTGGCCTCGAAAGAACCAGCAGAAAGCTGATGGAAGGATAAATCCAAATGGTGTGCCTTCCACGAAGACTTCGGACATATGACCGAGGATTGCATTGCTTTAAGGAAAGAAATAAGTTACCTGTTAAGCAAAGGGTATCTGAAGGACTTGTTGGGAAAAAAGAAGAATAAAGGTCAGGATCCCGAGAAGGATCCTGAACGAGCAGCATCACCCCCAGCAGATGCCAAGATAATTAACTTTATTTCAGGAGGATCGGATATTTGTGGAACTTCGTATTCGGCGGCCAAGAGACATGCAAAGGAAGCTAAGAATGAGAGGGGAGGTAGACCAGTCAGGATGACTACCCTCACAACTGATAAAGTGATCACTTTCGATAGTGATGACAGGGATACTGTTCAGGATCCTCACCATGATGCTTTGGTAATAACATTATATGTGGCTAACCATTTTGTTCGCAGGATACTGGTAGACAACGGTAGTTCTGTCAATATAATTCAGCTGGAAACATTGAAGAGAATGAATGTATCTCCGATGGACATTACTTCGAAGTCCACTGTGCTCGTTGGTTTCAGTGGAGAAGCTAGGGATACCGTAGGGGAGATAAAGTTACCAGTATATGTTGAAGGGGTCAACTCGATACAATATGAAGGCTGTGCCATCAACATATCACCAATGCATCAAGATCCCTACCCCTTGGGGAGTTGTCAAGGTTGAAAGTGATCAGCAGGAAGCGAAAGAATGCTACTCATCCTCAATGAAATCCTCAACTAAGCCTAGTACAACATAGCAATTAAAGATGCGGGCCCAGGATATCGTGGAGGATTCGGAGCAGGATGTGAAGAAAATTATCCTGGATCAGGATAATCCTGATATCTCGGTGCTCGTAGGAACCAATATCCCTCAGGATATTGAAGAGCAGTTAACTAACTTTTTGAAATGCAGGATGTCAACGTTTGCATGGAAGCATGAGGATATGACAGGCATATCCAAAGATATTATCACTCACAAGCTTGGAATTGACAAATCATTCAAGCCTGTTCAGCAAAAAAGAAGAAAATTTGCTCCTGAGCGGAATGCAATTATCCAAGAGGAAGTTGAAAGATTGTTGAAGTCCAGGATGATCAGAGAAGTCAAGTTTCCAAGATGGCTAGCAAACGTAGTTGTGGTACAGAAGAAAAACGGGAAATGGAGAGTCTGTGTAGACTACACGGACTTGAACAAGGCTTGTCCTAAAGACCCATTTCCTCTCCCTCATATCGATGCAATGGTGGATGCTACTGCTGGACATGAAATGTTAACGTTCATGGACGCATCCTCAGGATTTCAGCAGATTCAAATGGAGCCTTCGGACCAGGAGGATACTGCTTTCATGACACCAACAGGTATATATTGCTATACTGCCATGCCTTTCGGTTTGAAAAATGCAGGTGCAACATACCAGAGATTAGTAAACATGATGTTCAAAGATAAGCTGGGGGACACCATGGAGGTATATATTGACGATATGGTGGTGAAATCTAAAAAGGCTGAGGATCACCTCCAGGATATCAAGGGAGCATTTGATATCCTGGATCAGTATAACATGAAGCTGAATCCTGCTAAGTGCCATTTCGGAGTGGGGGCAGGAGAGTTTCTTGGATATATGGTGACAAAAAGGGGGATAGAAGCAAGCCCAGAGCAGATCAAAGCTATCCTGGATATAAAATCACCCTCAAATATGAAGGGCGTACAAAGGTTAACAGGCCGAGTAGCAGCTTTGAATAGATTTATTTCGAGATCCTCGGAAAAATGCAAGGAATTCTATGATATCCTCAAGAAGAATAAGAAATTTGAATGGGGAGCAAAGCATGAAGCAGCCTTGCAGCATTTGAAGCGATATATCTCAACTGCACCTCTATTGATGAAGCCTGAAAATGGTGAACCACTATCCCTATACCTCGCTGTATCAGGGAATGCTGTAAGTGCCGTTCTTATAAAAGACCATGAAGGTCAGCAATATCCTGTTTATTATGTTAGTAAAAGTTTGTTAGATGCTGAAACTAGGTATTCTCATTTAGAAAAATTGATATTAGCTCTAGTCATGGCATCGACAAAGCTTAGACATTATTTTGAAACACATAGGATCCATGTTAAAACGAATTATCCTGTCAAAAATGTGCTTAGGAAACCAGAGATGTCAGGCAGGATGGCCAAGTGGTCAGTAAAGTTAAGTGCTTATGATTTAGTATATGAACCTAGAAATGCCATAATGTCTCAGGCTTTAGCTGACTTTGTGGCTGATTTCAGTAGTGACATTCAGGACGAGGTAGACTTAGAAGTTCAACAGTTAGGAGAATCTTCAGGATCCTGGACATTATATACTGATGGTGCATCCAATGTAAGAGGTGTAGGTTTAGGTATACTACTAAAATCGCCACAGGGGGACATATTACCCCAGGCTATTAGGTCTGAATTTCATGCTACTAATAATGAGGCAGAATATGAAGCTTTAATTGCAGGATTAGAATTGGCTAAGAATATGAGTATCAAGAATTTGCAAGTATATGTTGACTCCTTGTTAATTACTAACCATTTTAATGGATCCTATGCAGTCAAGGGTGAGAAATTAATCGAATACCTCGATATTCTCAAAAAATTAGCAGGATATTTCGATGTTTTTACACTTGAACAGGTACCAAGGGAGGATAATGCTGAAGCAGATGCCTTAGCAAATCTGGGATCATCGATCAGGATACCAGAAGGAACCCAAATACCAATATTACATGTCTTATATCCTGCAACGAATCCTCAGGATAAAGAATTAGCGGGTATTCAGGATCCTGGAGCAGAGCATCCTGAAGAGGATCCTAAATCCTGGACGGCTCCAATCATGAGATATCTCAAAGAAGGACACATCCCCGGAAATGAAAATCCTAAGGCATTTAGGATGAAGGTATCACGATTCACTATTATAAATAATGTTTTATACAAGAAATCTCTTGCAGGACCGTATTTGAGGTGCTTGGAGGATCCTGAAGCCAAAGAAGTACTTCAGGATATACATGAAGGGGATTGTGGTAACCATACTGGGGGCAGGTCGTTATTCTCAAAAGTATTAAGGACAGGATATTATTGGCCAACAATGAGAAAAGATGCCGCAGAATATGCTCGAAGATGTGATGCATGTCAAAGACATAGTAACATACTGCATCAGCCTGCTGAACCATTATATCCTATTGTTTCCCCTTGGCCATTTATGAAGTGGGGTATGGATATAGTGGGAAAGCTTCCAAAGGCTCCAGGAGGGAAGGTTTTCATGTTGGCAATGATTGATTATTTCTCCAAGTGGGTTGAAGCAGAAGCATTTGTTCAAGTTAGAGATCAAGAAGTAGTATCCTTCATAAAGAGAAATATCCTGACCAGATTCGGAGTACCAGCCGAGATAATCTGTGACAATGGTTCTCAGTTTATAAGCAAGAGAACTACTGACTTTTGCAAGAGTTGGGGAATCAAAATGATAACATCTACTCCGGTACATCCTCAAGCGAATGGACAAGCAGAATCCTCAAACAAGATAATTGTCAATAACTTAAAGAAGAGACTTGGAGCCAAAAAAGGAAGATGGGCAGAAGAATTACCCTTTGTTTTGTGGGCTGATAGGACAACGGTAAAGAATGCAACATGTCAAACCCCATTTTCCTTGGCATTTGGAGCAGAAGCAATGATTCCAACGGAAATGGCAATACCTACTGCAAGATCTACCCTACGGGATCCTGAACAGAATCCTGAAGCCTTGTGTCAGGATTTGGATACTATAGATGAAAAGAGGGATGCAGCAAGGCTAAGGATGGCAGCATATCAACAAAGAATATCCAGAGCATATAACAAGAATATTAGGACCAGAAGATTTAAGGTTGGAGATTGGGTGTTAAGAAAGGCTTTTCAGAATACCACTAATCCTGCCAATGGCAAGCTAGCTCCAAAATGGGAAGGACCATATGAAGTTGAATCAGAAGCAGGGAAAGGAGCATATAGACTCAAGAATATGAAAGGGGATATGCTACCGAGATCTTGGAATGCTATACACCTTAAGCTTTATTTCAAATGAGTTTAGAATTTAATTTCTAACTCCAGATGGTATGAATTCTATCTTTTTTAAATATGTTTGGTTTAATTTATTCTTTGAAACCCAATACTAACTTAAGCATCGGAGGGGTGTTAGCCAAGCTAACACCCACCTTAGTGTAAGGATGTTTTGCAGTATATGCTTCGGGATATAGCTCCAGGATGCTCAGTCAGGATACTTCAGAAGATTAGAGGATTGGCCCCCTCTCTCACGTACAAGGGATCCTGATCCCTTCACATGTTTAAAGGTATTCACCTTTCTTCCTAATTGGGTTTAAACACTCCGCCTGGAGCGCAAGTTATTCGGGGATAGTTCAAGGTGGTGGGACCAGTCCATGTAAAAGTGGCTGACAATTTCGTTACTGTTGGCTATATCCTGAATCCTAAAGGTATATGAGGATTGATCACCCTCTCTCACGAAAGGGTATTTTCATACTCTCTAAGATTTAAAGGTTTTCACCTTTCCAAGTCTTGGAGTTTATACACTCTCGCCTGTAGCGCACAAAAATTTGGGATTTTCCCCAGGATACGAGGAATTTATTTCCAAAACATTTTTGGGTTTTACCCCTGTGACATGAAAAATCGCCTATGCAATGGAAACTGATATCCAGAAGATTTCTAAGTATTTGAAGACATTGTACACAGGGGACATTCCCACTAAAGCAATAATGTAAAGCTCAAAGGATAAGGCTCGGAACTAATGCACAAAGTGTCTCAGACAGGGGACATCTTCATTGGAAAAGTTGCAAAGGGATTGAGGTTTGATGATAGGGTTATACCCTATTCCTGGTATGATCTTTCCTTTATAAACAATGTTTAAATTTTTGATAATACTATGTTTGGTAAAAGGTTAAATATCCTGATATATTCTCAAAATATGTTTTTAAATACTTTTCAGGATATTTGGTTAAGATATTTGAAACTAATACTAGTTTGAAACTTTGATCATTTAAGTATTATCAAAACAGGTTTTGGAAATATGGATTATTTTTCACTCTTTAAAGAGCTTTCTACAAAGTTGAACGAATGTTTGGAAGTCCTCTCCAATAAAAAGTTTTTATAATATATCGCTGAGCATATTGATCAGGATATTTTCGTAAGATAACAATACAAAATTTTTGCAAAGTTAAAAGGTACATTAAGTAATGCAAGGCAATAACAAATAAGTTAAGAGATAGTTATATTATTAACATGTCAAAAGTTATGCTTTTGGATTCACCTCAAACCGAGGCCCATCCACCAAAAGCACAATTAGTTTCTATACTTGTGTAACGGTTGGAGGATCTATCTCAAAACAGGACCTGTCCACCTACAACCGTTACCACATTCAAAACAGGTTATACTAATCGATGACCAAGGGCTTCATCCTAAAACCTAGGACCCATCCACCTTTGGTCATCATATTGTTCTAATGCAGGAAGTATAAATTGTTCGAAGACAGGAAAAGTAAATTTTTTACACAACCACAACCACGAAATTTAAAAGTGGGCTCCGGCCTTGGCACGTATATCCATCATCGCCCACTTCGCCGCTTAAGAAGCGGCACCTTCTTGATCAACAGCCTCCTTCCCAGCATCTGCACCAGCATCGGCCTCAGGATTCTTCTCGGCATCACCATCATCAGCATTGGCCACTTCCTCTGTCGCCTTAGAAGGCTCTTCACCAGCATGCTTTGCAGGATGAGCAACGGGATGACCTCCGAGATCCTTTAGTTTCGCTTCCCAAGTCTTTATGTTCCAGGAGGGGCATTCGAAACCCAAATCCCTGGCCTCATAAGCCATCCTTATCCTGGCTTGGAGAAGAGAGACGACCACAGATGCTTTGAGGCTATCCCGATATGAACTCATATTCTGCTGGTATTGGAGAAGGGCGGCATCTAGTTTGGCTTGGGCATCCTCGTTGGCTTTATGGAGGGTAGCTTGGTGTTCCTGGATCATTGCCTTGTATTTGTCTTCGTAATGCTGGGATTTGGCAGCCGCAATGGTTCCTTGGTCAGCTATGGTGGCTTCAGCTTTCTCCAGCTTGATCTCCAACATCTTGTTAAGCCCGCAGGCGTCTTCATACAAGTGCATAAGACGTTCCAAGCCCTATCGACAAGGACACAGGTATCGATGTAAAAATAAGCAGGATAAGGACTAACATACTTGTGCAGGATATCGAAAGGAAAATTTTACCTGTTTGAGGAATGAGGTGGCTTCGTTAAACCCATGATTCTCGAGAGAGAATGTCTCAGAAACAGCTGGAGAGTCCGTCTCCTTTCTCTTACGAGAGCTAGATGCCCGGGTCCTGGATGCCGGAGGGGCTTTAGAAGCAGAAACAGTCCTTGAAGAGGTAGGCTTTGGTGTAGCAGACGACTTTGGCTTGGATTCTTGTTTGATGGGTGCAAGGCTGGAGTAGCAATCCAACTCGTCAAGTTGGAAACCTTCAAGGTTGACAACTGGTACTGCACAAGGGAAGATATTCTTAAACTCATCATACTTTTGAAAAATAATTGATTTAAAATATATGTATAATTGCTGAGAATATGCCTACCAGACATCTCTGAGCTTGATTTCTGGCTTGAATCTGTGAGAGACAGGGAGAAAGTTCTTTCACTGGCAGGAAGTCGGTAGATTTCCTTGATCTTGGATTCGGATTCTGCACTGGGAGGCACTAAATCTCTGAAGTTCGCTGCATAAAAACATCAGGATATAAGTCTGGGATATAGTTTGAAGATATAATTGGGGATATTCCTAAAACCCTAAATCCTACCCTTGGTTAACCATTTAACCGGCAGATCGAAACCCTTATCAATAGAGTCTCTTTTTACGAAAAAGAATTTTCGTCGCCATCGATCCTCGTTCTTGGTGGCCTTAAGAACCAAAGGGTTCTTGGAGGTAGAAAACAGTAGAAAACGGTGATCGCCATGGGATCTCAACCGGTATGCTATAGGGAGGTCTTCAATACACAGGTCAGGAAAATGACGAGACTTGATTTGATCCAGCACTATCAAAACTCGCCAGACCATTGGCATAGTCTGGGCATAGCTAAGGCCGGTGAGGTCAAAAAAGTGAGAGATAAAGGGTGGAAATGGATACCGGAGTCCAAGAGAAAAAGGGTAGGCGAAGAAACAAACCCACTCGTCAGATGATGCATCAGATCGGGCTTCCCGATCAAAAGGGCGAAAGACTGTTCCGGTGGGGAAGGCGTCGGAATCTTTAAGAGCAGCGATGTCGGCGTTGTTGAAGCAGCAGATTTCCTTTGCTGGATCACGGATGAGGTTTTGGCTTACGAGGGTTGAGGCCGGTCCGTCCGATCGAGATCTTGTTCGTGATGCCATCAAGGGTGTTGGGCAAACTAAAAGAAACTCAAGAAAGAAGGATAGAGGATGAAGAGAAAAGTGATTACCTGAAAATCGCTTGAAGAATGATGATAATAAGCAGAAATGATTCGGCTAATTATAGGCTGAATATAGGGGGTAAAGAGTAAATATTTCATTGAAAATGGCACAATGTCACTTCAACCATCGTTTCATTTTAATTGCCTCGGTCGACGAGATAAAGTTTTTAAAATATATCCGTTGGATTGGTATACCAACCGATATATTTGGGGACAATTGTTATGGGCCATTTTCTGAGTATGCATGCTGACTAATATCCTGCTTTTTATTGTTTATCTATGATCAGGATACTGGACGGGGATATTGCTAACATCCTGGGTGATATCCTGAGGTATATCGAATTAATCACGTGCAGGTTAAAGACTGGGACTTGCCAACGGTCAAATGGACTTCATCTCCTCAAGACTCGGGCGTATTTGTTAAAGGAGAGACGTTGAACCCGAAAGACCAGGTCTACAACGTTCGACTAAGGAATATTCGTTGGATCCCGGTTATGTAGGATAGTTAGTTACATTTGTTTTACTATAAATAGATGGGGGCGGATTAGATTAAGGCACTCAACTTACACATTTTCAAACACTTTCTCTCTAGCTCATCGCAAACACTACACACAACACTTGTATTCGAATTACATTGTAACACATAGTCGATCCGCACCACATCCTGCACTGTATCCTGATATTTGAAGCAATAGAAGAACAAGGCAGCTGCGATTGTCAGCTCCCGAGGTTTTATGCCGGCGATCTAGATTGATCAAGGGCTTTCCTCGTACATCACGTGTCAACCTTTACATTTTCACTCATTGTTTGATTGTAGATACAGCTCTATATCCTGAGCCGTATTCTCAAACTGTTTTCACAACTAATTTGGTTAACACATTTTTCACATATAAATTTTAGCACACTACCTCACTTAACTAATTTGATCACTTAATTGCTTAGGTAATTTTTGACCAAAACATTCATGATCCACATCCTTGAAGGATCCTTAGAGGATGGATGATCCTCATTTTGGTAATGATCTAATCCGAAATTATTTCATTCTTTAATTATCCTCTATACAGGGAAAAGGATCCTGGATCCTTTATCCTCCTTTCAGTTGATTCTGAGTTTTGCAGAAGGTTCATATATCCTTAATGAAGGATTGAGTATCCACAGAAGTCTCCAGTTATTTGGGCTTGACCCTAGTTATTTGGGCTTTACCCCAGTTATTTGGGCTAGTCCCCAGTTTTTGGGCCTGTCCCCAGTATCGCCAGTAGCGCACGATGATCCTGGTACAGTTCATGGCAATAGGACCAGTACTCGCTTTAGGGGCTGACAATTTCATTGTACTGGCTGTATCCGGGATCCTACGTATAATGGTAGACGTACCATACATCCGTTTCTAAGGTTTCTAACGTTTTCACGTTAGCTAAGGTTTTGGCATCTTCATGTCACTAAGTTTGGATAGTCGCCAGTGAGGGCCATACTCCAGTTTACACAAGATCCTTTGGGTTTGTCCCCAGTTTTTTGGTCTTGTCCCCAGTTTTGTGGGCTTGTCCCCAGTTTTTTGGGCTTGTCCCCAGTATATTGGGCTTGTCCCCAGAATTGTTAGGCTTGTCCCCAGTTGCTAACTCTTTTCTTATAATGGCTTAGTCCCAAGTTATGTCCCATTTCAGGTTTTTGAAGCTAAACGGCTAAGGATCCTTGATCCTTACCTTCTACTAAGGTTTGTCTTTTGGTTATCCTGATTGTAAATGTTAAAGGTTTAGGATCCTAACTTGGATTCTCAGGTATGATCCTTAATTATTTTAACGTTATTCATCATTTATAGCAGTGACCCTTATCCTTTGACAACAGGATTTATGATCCTTAAACTATACTACTTTTTTGAATTTATCGATTATAGGATATTTGATCCTTTATCATATCCTAACACTTTTTGACATGATTTATTTAACTTTTATTCTTCACTTATGAATTGAAAGAAAATATATAACAACAGTTGAAAAATGAAGAATTAACAAGAATAACAACACATGATAAGCCAAAAGATTAAAGTTTTATTTATTCATCAAAAGTTAAACCATTAAAGGTTGTCAAAATTGCTAACCTGTTTTGGTCAAAAATCAAGCAATGACAATGCAACCAAACTTTCTGTTGTGAGGTATGATGCTTGAATTGATGAACAACATTAAGGATCACTCAGAAATGAAATGAACAAGTGACACAAAGATTTATACGAGGAAAAATCCCTTGATCAATGAATGATCTCCGGCATAAAAAACCTCGGGTGATGGAAACTACCGATCACCAACTCAAATTAAACAATGAATGTATTACAACTTTGGATGATAGCGAGCTAAGTACAAGGATAACTATAGTGTATTGTGTAAAAAAGTGTGTAATCGCCAAGTGAATTAACGAGAACAGGTGAGAGCAGTTGTACGAGTGTTTGTGTAGCCAGAAATAGCCAAGTGTTTTCTAATTAGCTCACTACCCCTTTAAAAATGGAAAATATCTACACTAACTAACATTCCGCAAATGATGCAAGTCCTCCACGACTCCATAACGTCCACTTTTAGCTATGCACGTGCAGAATAAACATGGAATATGCTCCAGGAATGTCGCCAAGACCAAGTCCAAGCTGGTACTCCTGCAAAACAATACCATATTCAAAGTAGACAGTCGTTAGTATAAGGATCCTTCAGATGATCCATGATCCTGATCCTGAAGCACTTCTGAGGATCACTAACTCAAACAGAAGTGAGGATCACCAAACCCAACAGTAATTGAGGATCACATGTCATTGAGAAATCCTCCCCTAACAATTGCCCCCAAAATATAAGGAGTAACTATGTAAATAAACGAGTTGTATTTTGTTCTTATCCGCAATCAACCAACGGATAACTAGTCGTTGTAATCGGACTAGCCGTTACGAACATGACGTCACTGAAGTGACTATCCTGCAAAATCATCATTATAAATAGGAGTTAGAGATAGGGATCAATTCACATTTAAATTCAAGAGAAACTCCCTTTAAATTCATATCCGAAGATCAATCAGGTATCTCTCTTCTTCTTCTTCCTTTACGTTTTCTTTCTCTGCTCCTTTCTTCACCTTCTTCATAATCAAGATGATGTTAAGATCCTCTCCTGCTAAGGATCACAAGAAGGACAATCCTCTTAAGAGCCAAGGGATCATCAAAGATTCAGCGAATGAAAGGTGCTGCTTCACTGATCCACAAATAGACAGAATCCGGCATTGCTTTCCGGCGAACACCTATTTCAAACCGTTTGATCCTACCATTCTAAGTGATTACGTTTCTGAAACTTGGGTAGCTTTCCCGGTCACTCCTTTCACAATAGGATACTCGTATCCTTTCCCTGAATTCACCCAGTCTTTCTTCTCCCTCACCGGCATCTCCTATATTCAAGTTATGCCAATGATCTGGAGGGTCTTATATACCCTTGAGAGGATCATTGAGCAGGAAGGAATTGCTCTAGGAATGTTGGAATTGGCAGAGATGTATGACCTCACAACATTTGGATCCCACCGATATTTATTCAAGCGTAAACCCGGTGAAGAACATCCCATTTTCAAAGCCACTAAGAATGATACAAACTGGAAACGGCGATTTTTCTTTGTCAGAAAGGATTCTATCCCGCATGGAAAGGATCTGCCAAGGAAGTGGACCACCCATGGTAGGATAGAGGATCCTGAGAAGGATCACCAGATAACCTTGTTTTTGTATAAGGATCACTAACACCCTTTTGTTTCTGTTGTACAGCTATCTCTGTTTCACACCTTATACCATCACCTGCCACCAAGGAAAGGCTCGCTGCTTTCAGAAGACTTGATCCTGCAACAAGGTCATTCAAAACAAACACCCAGGACTCACAAGAAGTATCCTCAGGTTCTGTCACTATGTCAAGTAAGTATCCTGTTTTTTGTATAGTTAAATGTTTAAATAAATAGTTAAATAGAAATAGGATAAGGATACTTATCTGTTTTGAATGTGTAGGCACCGGTAAATCCTCAAAATCTGCCTCCAAGTTTAGTGTCACTGATCTTGACAATGTCAGATCCTCAAAGAAAAAGTCTGCTGCTAGCCCCTCCGTCGTAATCCCCAAGGCTACCACTTCAAAGGGAAGAGGTGGAAAGAAAAGAAAGACCTCTGAAGCTGACAACCTTCAAGGCTTACCTCTGATCCATCATCAATTCCTCAAGTACTTTAATGATGTAAGGATCACTGACTCAGTTTAGTTATCCTATCCACTTGAGGATCACCTGACTCTAATCTTTGCATTGTCTTCTTTGTAGAAATTTGCTGAGATCGAAGACTATGTTGGGAATGTTGAGGAGCTTGAGGAGAAATACTCTGATCTCCAAAAGGTGCGGTGCTCAAGGATCACAAGATTGCTTCCCTTGAAAAGGATCTCAATGATGCCAAAGCTCAGATAGTTGCGACTCAGATCAATGCTGATTATGAGAAGCACGAGATCACACAGGATGCTAAAGTCTCCACTGCCATTGCCATGTACAAGACCAAGCTACAGATGGCTCAAGAAGCTCAGGATCCTGCCTTTGATAGGAGCAGCTGGGACACGGAGGGCTGGAAGGCTAGGCTGGCTGAGTTGGAGGATGATGAAGATGAGGCTGACGAGGTTCTGGCAATCGAAGCTGGTGGCAGTGGCAAGGAGCAGGCGAAGGATACTGGAGCTGGAGGGGATGATGATGCAGCGAAGGTGTAGGCTGCATGAATGGGCGATGAAGGATATTTCTAGACGTAGCCGGAGCCCATTTTTTAAGTTTGCTAGTTTGTTTTGGTTATGGTGTTTTTTGTTGAACAATGATGGGTTGTACTCAAACAATAGTAATTAGGGCTAAGGATCATGGATCCTTCGAACAATAGGTAGGATTACAAATGGTGGAGGGATCCTCTGTTTGGGGGATGAAGCCATTGTGATCCTGCCGTCTTTTGATTCCTGCACTTTCTAGACCAATGAACAACGGACACCCTTTGCCAACCCATGTGGACGGGCCACGTTTTGCTGGTAGAAATGTGGGTTGGCAATTTTGACAACCTTAAATGGTTTGAACTTTTGTGAATAAAATAACTTTAACTGTTTGACTTATCCTGTGTTGATATCCTTGTTAATATTTTACTTTCCAACTGTTGTAATGTTCATTTTGTTTAAACTTATCAAGCCTTGAAAAAATTTAAAAAATATCCCAAAAAGTTTAGGATATGATCAAGGATCACATATCCCATAATCGATAAGTTCTGAAAAGTAATATAGTTTAAGGATCATAAATTCAGTTGTCAAAGGATAAGGGTTATTCAAATAAATAATGAATAAAATCAAAATAGTTAAGGATGATACCTGAGAATCCAAGTTAGGATCCTGTCTTTTAACACTTAACATCAGGATAACCCAAAAGACAAACCTTAGTAGAAGGTAAGAATCAAGGATCCTTGGTCGTTTAGCTTCAAAAACCTGAAATAGGATACAACTTGGGACTAAGCCAATATAAGATAAAAGTTAGCAACTGGGGACAAGCCCAACAATTCTGGGGACAAGCCCAATATACTGGGGACAAGCCCAAAGGATGACTGGGGACAAGCCCAAAGGATAACTGGGGACAAGCCCAAAGGATCGTGTGTAAACTGGAGTATGGCCCTCACTGGCGACTATCCAAACTTAGTGACATGAAAATGCCAAAACCTTAGCTAACGTGAAAACGTTAGAAACCTTAGGAACGGATGTATGGTACGTCTACCATTATACGTAGGATCCTGAATATAGCCAGTACAATGAAATTGTCAGCCCCTAAAGCGAGTACTGGTCCCATTGCCATGAACTATACCAGGATCATCGTGCGCTACTGGCGAAATTGGGGACAGGCCCAAACTGGGGACTAGCCCAAATAACTGGGGTCAAGCCCAAATAACTGGATACTTCTGTGGATACTCAATCTTTAGTTAAGGATACCTGAACCTTCAAAACTCAGAATCAAGTGAAAGGAGGATAAAGGATGCAGGATCCTTATCCTTGTATAGGATAATTAAAAAATGAAATAGTTTGAGATTAGATCATTACCAAAATGAGGATCCTCTGCCCTGTAAGAATCCTTCAAGGATACTTGTCTGGTAAGGATCATGGATCCCGATCACATGAAATATCTCTTCAAATGGACAGCATTCCAAGCTCTTGGTAGCAAATCACCTTCCATTGTTAGCAATCGATATGCCCCCTTTCCTGCTTCAGCTTCAATCAAATAGGGGCCTTCCCATTTTGGTGCCAACTTTCCATCAGCAGGATTGGTGGTATTCTGAAATGCTTTCCTTAATACCATATCACCAACTTGGAATTTCCTGATCCTGACATTTTTGTTGTAAGCTCCAGCCATCCTTTGTTGATAACTGGCCATCCTTATCCTTGCCAAGTCCCTGATTTCCTCTATAGTATCCAAGTCTTGAACCAAGTTTTCAGCATTTTCTTCAGGATCACGAATGCTTGTTCTTGCAGTTGGAACTACCATCTCTGTAGGGATCACCGATTCTGCCCCAAATACCAAAGAAAATGGAGTTTGGCCTGTAGCATTCTTGGGAGTTGTCCTATCAGCCCAAAGCACATAAGGTAGTTCTTCTACCCATTTTCCTTTCTTGGATCCAAGCTTCTTCTTCAAATTTTTGATGATGATCTTGTTGGATGATTCTGCCTGACCATTAGCTTGTGGGTGGACTGGTGTTGATGTTATCATCTTAATCCCCCAGCTGTCACAAAAGTTAGTGGTTCTATTCCCAATAAATTGGGATCCATTATCACAAATAATCTCAGAAGGGATACCAAATCTAGTAATAATATTTCTTTTAATAAAGGATATAACTTCCTTTTCTCTGACTTGAGCAAAGGCTTCAGCCTCTATCCACTTAGAGAAGTAATCAGTCATAGCAAGCATGAATACTTTTCCACCAGGTGCCTTAGGAACCTTTCCAACTATATCCATTCCCCATCTCATGAATGGCCAGGAAGAGGATATAGGATGCAAGAGTTCTGCTGGTTGGTGAAGGATATTACTATGCCTCTGACAAGGATCACACTTCTTGGCATACTCCACAGCGTCCTTCTTCATAGTGGGCCAATAGTATCCTGTCCTCAGGATCCTTGAGAATAATGCCCTGCCCCCAGTGTGGTTTCCACAATCTCCTTCATGGAAATCCTTTAGGACTTCTTGGATTTCAGGATCCTCAATGCATCTTAGATATGGTCCTGCAAGAGATCGTTTATATAACATATTATTTATTATTGTAAATTGAGATACCTTAATTTTGAAAGCCCTTGGGTTTTCTCCTGTAGGAATCTCTCCATGTTGTATGTATCTCATGATTGGGAGGATCCATGATCCTGAATGAGATTGAGTATCATCACTAGGGATGATTGCAGAATCCTATCCTATCTCCATAGCTACATGATCCTCGATAGCAGGGGTCAGGATATGGGTAATAGGGATCCTTGTATCCTCCGGGATCTTCAAGGATGATCCTAGATTAGCTAATGCATCAGCTTCTGCATTCTCTTCCCTTGGTACCTGTGTCAAACTAAAGGATACAAAAGAGAGTACCAATTCTTTGACTATCTCTAAATATTTGATTAGCTTCTCGCCTTTAACAGCATAGGATCCATTAAAGTGATTAGTGATTAATAAAGAATCTACGTGTACCTCAAGATACCTTATCCTCATATGCTTAGCGATTTGCAAAACAGCTATCAAGGCTTCATATTCAGCCTCATTGTTGGTAGTTTGAAATTCACAAGCTATGGAGTGGGGTATTATGTCCCCCTGTGGCGATTTTAGTAGTATTCCAAGCCCTGTTCCGTTTACATTGGAGGATCCATCAGTGAACAGTATCCAAGGATCCTTGGTTTCTTCAAGCTGTTGGACTTCTAATTCAGCCTCCTTTAGCAAATCACTACTAAAATCTGCCACAAAGTCAGCTAAGGCTTGGGATTTGATGGCAGTCCTTGGTTCGTATCGTATATCATATGCACTCAGCTTCACTGCCCACTTAGCCATCCTTCCTGACATTTCAGGTTTCCTGAGAACATTCTTAATCGGAAAATTAGTCTTAACAATAATGACATGAGTCTCAAAATAATGTCTTAATTTAGTAGATGCCATAATTAATGCAAGGATAAGTTTTTCTAAGTGTGAATACCTGGATTCAGCATCAAGTAAACTCTTACTTACATAATAGACAGGATGTTGTGTACCTTGGTGATCCTTAACAAGGACCGCACTTACTGCTTTTGAGGATACTGCTAGGTACAAGGATAATACATCCCCTTTTTCTGGTTTCATCAAGGCAGGGGCTGAGGATAGGTAATCCTTAAGGGCTTTGAGGGCACTTTCATGCTTCTCGGTCCATTCAAATTTCTTGTTCATCCTCAGGATGTCATAGAATTCCTTGCACTTTTCTGAGGATTTGCATATGAATCTGTTCAAGGCCGCGATCCTGCCTGTCAATCTTTGCACATCTTTAACATTGGCAGGAGATTTGATATTCACAATAGCCTTGATTTGTTCTGGACTTGCTTCAATGCCCCTCTTTGTCACCATATAGCCTAATAATTTACCTGCCTTAACACCAAAATGACACTTGGAAGGATTTAGTTTCATATTAAATTTATCAAGGATATTGAATGCTTCTTCCAAGTCTTTAAGATGATCCTCAGCTTTCTTGGACTTGACCACCATGTCATCTATATAGACTTCCATAGTGTGTCCAATTTGCTCCTTGAACATCATATTGACAAGCCTTTGATAAGTAGCACCTGCATTCCTTAATCCAAATGGCATAGCGATATAACAGTATATACCAGTTGGGGTCATAAAGGCTGTATCCTCTTGATCAGATGGTTCCATCTGAATTTGTTGAAATCCAGACGAAGCATCCATAAAAGTCAACAACTCATGACCCGCGGTAGCATCCACCATGGAGTCAATGTGGGGTAATGGGAAAGGATCCTTGGGACATGCCTTGTTTAAGTCAGTAAAATCGACACATACCCTCCACTTTCCATTTTTCTTTTGAACAACAACCACATTGGCTAACCATCTTGGATACTTAACCTCTCTTATCATACATGCCCGAAGTAGTTTGTCTACCTCTTCCTGGATAATAGCATTCCTTTCAGGTGCAAACTTCCTCCTCTTTTGATGAATTGGCTTGAATGACCTGTCAATGCCAAGTTTGTGAGTAATTATATCCTTAGATATACCTGTCATGTCTTCATGTTTCCAGGCAAAGGTGGATTTCCTTCTCTTAAGGAAGGATACTAGCTCCTGTTCGATGTCGCTAAGGATCCCTGATCCTATAAAGATCTTGGATTCAGGATCCTCAGGATCCATGAGGATTTCTTTCAAATCCTGTTCTCTTGCCTCCAAGACATCTCTTGAAGGATACTTTAATTGCTATTGCTCCCTTGGTCTTGAGGCTGGCTTCATTGAGGATGTATAACAATTCTTAGCCTCTTGTTGATCACTCTCAATTTTCACCACTCCCCATGGACTTGGAAGCTTTACACACTGATGATAGGTGGATGGGACTGCCTTCATGTCATGTATCCACGGCCTGCCAAGGATAACATTACAACATGATAAGCAATCTATAACACAAAACTTTTGATAAGAATGCAATCCTTCAATATAGATTGGGAGTTTGATGTCCCCCAATGTATTCTTAGTTTCTCCACTGAATCCCACAAGTACTGAGGATCTTGGGATAATGTCAGACTCCGGGATATTCATCTTCTTGAGGACATCGAGCTGAATGATGTTCACAGAGCTTCCTCCATCTATAAGGATCCTGCGAACAAAGTGGTTAGAAATAAACAATGTAATTACAAGACCATCGTGATGAGGATCCTGGACATCAACACGATCATCCTCATCAAAGGTTATAACTTTATCCTGGGTGACAACGGAGGTCCGAACGGGTCTGTCTCCATTATCCATCTTGGTTTCCTTAGCGTGTCTTTTTGCTGCTGAAAAGGATGTACCACAGATGTCTGATCCACCGGATATGAAATTTATGACTTGTGCATCTGCTGGAGGAGCAAGAGCCCTTTCCGGGATCCTTTCAGGATCCTAGATCCTTGACTTCTTCCGACCCAAGAGTTCCTTCAAATGCCCCTTGCTCAACAAGTAACCAATTTCCTTTCTCAGTGCAATACACTCTTCAGTGAGATGCCCGAAATCCTCATGATATGCACACCACTTGGACTTATCCTTTGTAGCAGCTGGTTTATCACTTTTCCTTGGCCATCTAGCTTTCTCACCTAGATTCTGCATTGCAAGAATTAGTTCATTGTTATCAACAGAAAAACAGTATTCAGAAATAGGAGGATAATCCTCATCATCCTCTTCTTGTTCCACTGAATGCACGTTCTGATTGTCAGACTTATTGTAGAACTTGGATTTGTTGTTCCTGAAGTAGGATCCTTGTTTCTCCTGTTTTGAGGATCCTGTCAATCTATCCTGGATCCTTTTGTCATCCTCTAGGCGGACGAACCTAAGGGCCCTAGTTCTTACTTCATCAAGATTCCTGCAAGGTGTCATAACAAGATCATCATAGAACAATGAATCCCTAAGCAATCCCATTTTAAAGGCTTCTACAGCCGTGGCAATATCCAAGTTAGGAATATCTAAGGATTCTTTACTAAACTTAGTGATGTAATCTCTAAGTGGTTCATTTTGACCTTGAGTTACCCTATATAAATCACTAGTTAATCGTTCAAATTTCCTACTACAAGAAAATTGACTATTAAACAAATTAACTAGATTAGCAAATGAGGTAATAGAGTAAGGGGGAAGACTTAGCAGCCATTTAAGAGCAAATCCTGTGAGTGTGGATCCAAATCCCTTGCATAGACATGCTTCTTTTAACCTTTCAGGAATTGGATTGATCTCTATCCTCTCCCTGTATTGAGCTACATGCTCCTCTGGATCTGTTGAACCATCATACAGTTTCATGGATGGTATCTGGAATCTTTTGGGTATCTCAGCATCACATAAGGGTGGTGCAAAATGAGATATCCTATGACTACCATCTGCAATTTCAGGAATGGGTTTAACCACTCCTGGAACACTGGATATCATATCCTTGAGCTTCTGTAATTCTCTAGCCATAGCCTGATTAATACCTGTATCCTGCATTAAGCCATGGTTACCTCCCACAGGATTCGTGTTTGGAATTGCGGATGTGAATCCATATTGACGAGACTCTGGCATAATTGAAGGACCAGATGGAGTAATGGTCTGCATTGGTATGAAGTCTCCTTGATCCTGAAGGACGTTGGATCCTTGAAGTTGAGATGATCCTTGAACCTAAAAGGATCTTGGAACCAGAGAGGATCCTGGGACCAGAGAGGATCCTGGGACAAGGGAGGATCCTTGGACCGGGAAGGATCCTTGGACCTGGGAGGATCCTTGGACCTGGGAGGATCCTTGGACCTGGGAGGATCCTTGGACCTGGGAGGATCCTTGGACCTGGGAGGATCCTTGGACCTGGGAGGATCCTTGGACTGCATGCATTCCCATATATCCTCCTGACGTGAAGTATCCCTGATGCTGAGAAGAGGATCCTTGAGGCTGGAAGTGAGAGCCAAATGCCTGACTCATGGCTGTTGTTCCATAACGCCTTCCTGGTAATTCACCCAAGTATTGCACGTCCGGAACTGCTGAGTGTTGGGAAGTTATGTCTGGAGTGTCGAAGTTCAGCGATCTTGGCATCAGAGGAGAGTGATCCTCCACTGATTTCTTCTGTTTCTTGATCTCATCGATCTCCCGGAGGATCCTTTCGTTGGTTTTGTCCTGCTCTTGTGCATGATTCCTCATCTGCAAAATCAGAGCATAAAGATCATTAGTAGTAGGATTAGTTGAAACAGAAGAAGTTGGTGGTTTTGTGAAAATGGGGGTTTGTTTCTTCGCAGCATTCTCAGCATTCTTCTGGGATCCAGAAGGTGGTGGAGGCAAAGGAGGAACGCCTTGTGAAGAACTGAATGACGGCATTATGCTTGAAGTGTTCTTCGTTGAGGAAGCCATCTGCCTGGTTGTAACGAACCGAAATGACCGCAAAAGTATGAATTTTCTTAGGAATGAAGCACCAATTGCCCCACGGTGGGCGCCAAACTGTTTTGGTCAAAAATCAAGCAATGACAATGCAACCAAACTTTCTGTTGTGAGGTATGATGCTTGAATTGATGAACAACAATAAGGATCACTCAGAAATGAAATGAACAAGTGACACAAAGATTTATACGAGGAAAAAGCCCTTGATCAATGAATGATCTCCGGCATAAAAAACCTCGGGTGATGGAAACTACCGATCACCAACTCAAATTAAACAATGAATGTATTACAACTTTGGATGATAGCGAGCTAAGTACAAGGATCACTATAGTGTATTGTGTAAAAAAGTGTGTAATCGCCAAGTGAATTAACGAGAACAGGTGAGAGCAGTTGTACGAGTGTGTGTGTAGCCAGAAATAGCCAAGTGTTTTCTAATTAGCTCGCTACCCCTTTAAAATGGAAAATATCTACACTAACTAACATTCCACAAATGGTGCAAGTCCTCCACGACTCCATAACGTCCACTTTTAGCTATGCACGTGTGGAATAAACATGGAATATGCTCCAAGAATGTCGCCAAGACCAAGTCCAAGCTGGTACTCCTGCAAAACAATACCATATTCAAAGTAGACAATCGTTAGTATAAGGATCCTTCAGATGATCCATGATCCTGATCCTGAAGCACTTCTGAGGATCACTAACTCAAACAGAAGTGAGGATCACCAAACCCAACAGTAATTGAGGATCACAGGTCATTGAGAAATCCTCCCCTAACATAACCCAAGCTTCTACCAGCAATACGTGGCCCGTCCACTTGGGTTGGCAAAGGGTGTCCATTGTTAACAGGTCTTGAAAGTGCAGGGAATAACAGATGGCAGGATAACAAGTGGTTTCATCCCCCAAACAGAGGATCCCTCCACCACCTATTATCCTACCTATTGTTCAAAGGATCCATGATCCTCAACCCTAATAGCTATTGTTTAGTTATTACAAACCATCATTGTTTAAAACATCACAACCAAAAAACTTTCAAATCCTAAAAAATAGGCTCCGGCCGCGTCTAGAAATATCCATCATCGCCCATTTCTGCAGCTCACACATTGGCTGCATCACCACCAGCATCAGCATCACCGCCTGATCCTTAGCCCCGCTGCCACTTGCCTCAATCGCCAAGACCTCTGTAGCCTCCTCCTCATCATCGAGCTCAGCCAGCTTCGCCTTCCAGCCATCCTTGTCCCAAGTGGTCCTGTCAAAGTCAGGATCCTCAGCGTCCTGGGCCATTTGCAGCTTGATCTTGTACATGGTGATGGCGGCAGAGACTTTAGCATCCTCCAGCAGCTCATGCTTCTCATGATCAGCATTTATCTGGGTCATGACCACCTGCTTCTTTGCCAGATTGAGGTCTTTCTCGAGGGAGGAGATGGTTTGATCCTTGGCCAGAAAGATCTTTTGGAACTCCTGATGCTTCTGCTCAGCCTCTTCAACATATGCATCAAACAACATTTCGATCTCGGCTAATTTCTACAAAAAGACAAGGTAAAGTTCAGGATCCGTGATCCTCAAGTGGGCAGGATAATGAAGCAGAGTGGGTGATCCTTACATCTGCAAAGTATTCCTGAAACTGGTGGCGGATGAGGGGCAGGCCTTCAAGATTGTCAGCTTCAGTGGCCTTTCTCTTCTTTCCCCCCTTGGAGGTGACAGGCTTGGGCACTAGAGCACTTGGGCTAGCAGCAGCCTTCTTCTTCCCAGACCTAGGAGCCACAGTGCTGAGATCACTGACACTAAAGCGGGAGGCTGACCTTGAGGATTCTCCAGCGCCTACCAATACAAAACAACAAATAAGTACTCTTGTTTTAATTATATTCTAACATTTAATTATATACAAACTCGGATACTTACTTGACATTGTGACTGAGCCTGAGGATACTTCTTGAGAATCCTTGGTGTTTGCTTGAAATGATCTTGTTGCAGGATCAAGATTCCGGAAAGTGGTGATCCTCTCTTTGGTAGCAGGTGATGGAATAATGTGAGAGACAGAGATAGCTGCACAAAAGAAACAAAAAGGGGTTAGTGATCCTCAACAGAAACAGGGTTATCCTATGATCCTTCTATAAGGATCCTCTATCCTACCGTGGGTAGCCCACTCTCTTGCAGATCCTTCCCATCTGGGATGGAATCCCTCCTAACGAAGAAGAATCGCTTCTTCCAATTGGTGTCATTCTTGGTGGTCTTCAGGATTGGGTGTGCCTCACCAGGTTTGTGTTTGAATAGAAAGCGGTGTGAACCATGGCTCACAAGGTTGTATAGTTCGACCAATTCCGACATTCCCAAATCTATATCCTCCTGCTCAATGATTCTCTCAAAGGTATATAAAACCCCCCACATCATTGGCATACCCTGGATATAGGATATGCCGGTAAGGGAGAAGAAAGACTGGGTAAAAGCAGGGAAAGGATAGGAGTATCCTATCCGAAATGGGGTGGCCGGAAAAGCAACCCAAGTTGCAGAAACGAAGTCACTCAAGGCGGTGGGGTCGAAAGGTTTAAAGACGTCGTTCGCTGGAAAGCAATGACGAATATCAGTGAAGTAGCAACGTTCCTTCGGAGAATCTTTGATGATCCCTTGGCTTTTCAAAGGACTATCTTTCTGGTGATCCTTAGCCGGTGAAGATCTTAACATCATCATGGTCATGGGTGATGGTAAAGAAAGAAGAACAGAGTAAGAAGGAGAAGAGATAAAGGGGAGAGAAGTACCTGCTTGATCTTCGAATGAGGATTTAAAGGGTGTAACGCACGAATTTAAATGATTCCTAACCCTTATCTCTAACTTGAATTTATAATGATGATTCTGCAGGGATGTCGCTTCAATGACGTATGATCGGTAACGGCTAGTTCGATCCTAACGGCTATATATCCGTTAGTTAGTTGCAGATAAGATTGAAAATATAACTCGCTAATTTACACTTTACTCCTTATATTTTGGGGGCAATTGTTAGGGGAGGATTTTCCAATCCTAAGGATCATGGATCCTCATGTATTGCCAGGATCATAAATTATGTTTGAATTAAGGATTCTCAGTAGGTGTTGCAGGATCAGGATTTAGGATCCTTGTTGTTATCCTTATACTAATGATTGTCTTCATTATGCGTAAGCTTGTTTTGCAGGAGTATGTGCATGGACTTGGTCTTGCCTATATTCATGGAGCATATTCCCTCAATATTCCGCACGTACTTGGCCCTTGTGAACGTTATGGAGATCGTGGGGAGCTTGCACAATTATCGGATAGTTAGTTAGTTTAGTTATTTCTAATTTTAAATAGGGGATAACAAGCTTGAGTTAGAACACTTAGCTAACTTTGGAAAACACACACTCTCGTAACAACTCTCGAACAGCTCTCGGCAGTTTACTTGGCGATTTCATACATTTCTTGCACATTAGCGATCCTTGTAACAAGCTTGTTATCATCCCTAGTTGTAACAACCTTTTGTTTAATCTTAGTTGGTGATCGGTAGTTTCCATCACCCGAGGTTTTTTATGCCGGAGATCAACTCTTGATCAAGGGCTTTTTCCTCGTATAAATCCTTGTGTCATCTCTTTATTTGATTTGCAAGTTGTTCATACAATTGTTCATAGATTCAAGCATCACACCTCACAACAAAAGATTTGGTTGCATTATCCTTGCTTGATTTTTGACCAAAACAGTTGTGTGTCGGCTTTTGTCGGCGTGGCTTGGGTCGGCGTTTCTCGTTAATGAAGTTTACCTTTCAATTTAAAAAAAAAAACTATGTCTAAAAGTCATGTCACTAGGTGTAACAGAATTTTGGTAACAAATGAGACACTCTTGATAATTTGAAAATCTTTCGGAAGATGTTTCATTTATCTACATCCCCATCAAGACGACAAAACAAAACATGTTGCTTAAATATTCAAGAGTAAACTGTTAAAATGGTTTCTGTGGTTTGGTCACTTTAGTTCAAAACTCAAACCTTTTGAATCTGTGTGCATTTGGTTTCAATTTTGTTGTCATTTTCATCAAAAACCAAAATCTGGTCAGATTTTTCAGTTAACATCCATTTTTTTTCTTTTTCCTCCCTTTTAATGAACGACAACAAAAATGAAACCATTTTGAAAAGGAAGGAAAAAGATAAAAAAAGATGGATGTTAACTGAAAAATCTGATCAGATTTTGCTTTTAAATGAAAATGGCAACAAAATTGAAACCACAGGGACCCAGATTCAAAAAATTTGAGTTTTGGATTAAAGTACCAAAAGTGACTAAACCTCATAGACCATTTTGGCAGTTTACTCAATATTCAAACTTAATATTGTTAATTTTATAATGAGAAAAATGCTCGGATAGTCCCTGTGGCTTGCTTCATTTTCACCTTTAGTCCCTAACTTTCTAAAATTACAGCTATAGTCCCCAACTTTTGCAATTTCGTTCCCGGATAGTCCCTGGTGTGGATGGAGGTTAGTTTTTGATGTTAAGTGGGTGTGGAATTACCTAAATACCCTCATTATTAAAAAAATACAATTAAAAGATTAATATATATAATTTAGGTGGGGCCATGTTTTTTAATTAAAACCTAAAACAACTGTACACCCTCTTTTCCATAACAACACCTCCTCCCTCTCAACCATCACCTCCACCATCCACCTCCTCCAACAAATGCACATAAATCCCCTGCAAATCCACACAAATCCCATGTAAATCCACGCTCGGTCATGTGAAATCCACAACCATTTAAGCACCTCTATCTATTATGTTTTATTGAAAACTCAACACTTTGGTATTACTCATCGGAAACAACCACCCTCACAGCCGGACTCATTGGAAACCACCGCCCTCACCATCTCAAAAACTCACCCTATTCCCACCTTACTTCCCCCACTTCAATTCGAGTTTGAATCCAGTGCACTCGCTTGAATTACACAAATTACCTTCAGAATCACGGAAAATATCAAGAGAAAATTCGTTTTACCGTTCACTCCGGGATCCTGATGATGTCGTCGTCCGCCGGTGGTTCTTTTTTCCGGCAGAGAAGATCAGATCTGATGTAAACATGAGTCAAAGATCATCGTGTTATAGTTCAGATCTGATGTAAACATGCGGTGGTATGAAGCTAATCCAACCTCCACCACTGCAACCTTTGTCCAGATGATGATGAAATTGTTGGAATTGTAATTAATGATAACTTGGATATCTCTGAAAATACTTTCAGATTAGTTATTTGTTTTGACTGAAGATGATGGTGAAGGTGGGTGGTTGCAGGTGGCGTTGGGATGAAGAAGAGTGGGTGGTCATTTAGGTGGGACCCACTTAAGTTTAAATTTAGAGTTAAATGCTTGGTTGGTCCCTGTGGTTTGCAAAAATTGCAGACTTGGTCCCAATGGTTTACTAATTACACGCGTGGTCCCAAAACTTGTCAAAAATGCACTCGGTTGGTCCCCAGCCCTAACATCAGTTAAATTTTTCAGTTAAGTCCATGTTAAATGACCAAAATACCCTTGCTTATTAACAAAACCCAGCCTCAGCATCGTCTTCATCAACATCATCATCTTCATCACCATCATCATCTTCATCACCCACAGAAGCTTAAGGTCCTGCTCAGTGCTCTCTCTCTCTCCAAAAATCTGGTCACCGCTCTCTCTCTCTCTCTCTCTAAAAATTAAGCCGCACATCTGGTCACCGCTCTCTCTCTCTCTTTAAAAAACTAAGCCGCACACAAGGTCTCTACTCTCTCTCTCAAAATCAGGTCACCGGATTATTTCTCCGGCAACCTGTCGGTCGTCCGGTTTCTCCGGCGAATCAACCAATCCACTTCTCGGTCTAAAAATCCAAGATCTGTTGAATCAGTGTTAGATATATGAGAAGAAGCAAGCAGCCATTAACGATTGAATGGTTCTTATTTGAATTCGTCAATGGTGTTATCGAAGCTGAAACAGCCGGCTTCCCACCTTGATTTTCTCACTTCGCAACATATGTCGTCCTGGTCTCCGATTACTACTGTTAGATGCCGAACACATCATCAGCGGTGCTCTGTGGTAAGTTGTTTAATCTCCCCTTTTGATGGTGATGAAGATGATGTAGTTGTGTAAATCATCCCCTCCCTGGTAACCGATGTTCGTGATTTAACCCAGATCTAGGGTTTGGATGCACAAATCGTTGGTGGTTTAACCCAGATCAGGTGCGTTTTATGATTTTTTGATCAGGAGTGTGGATTTCACGAATGAGAATGTGAAATTGAGAGGTGGGGGTGGGTTGGGTTGAAGGTGACGGTGGATGTGGAGGTGGTGGTGGTGATGGATTGAAGGTGGAGATGGTGGCCTAGTGGATTTTAGAGAGAGGGGGATGAAGATGATGATGGTGATGAAGATGATGGTGATGAAGAACTTGGTCCTGCTGCTGATAAAGATGATGATGGTAAACAAAAATTATAGAGTTAATAAGCAAGGGTATTTTGATCATTTAACATGGACTTAACTGGAAAATTTAACTGATGTTAGGGCTGGGGACCAACCGAGTGCATTTTTAACAAGTTTTGGGACCACGCGTGTAATTAGTAAACCACTGGGACCAAGTCTGCAATTTTTGCAAACCACAGGGACCAACCAAGCATTTAACTCTTAAATTTATCTTTAAATGTTTTATTTATCAGTTTTTAATATAAAGGGTATTTAGGTAATTTCACTCAATTAACACCAAAAACTTAACTCTCATCTGCGACAGTGACTATCTGGGAACGAAAATCAAAAAATTAGAGACTATAGAGGTAATTTTAGAAAGTTATGGACTAAAGGTGAAAAAATGCCAAACCACATGGACTATCCGGGCATTTAACTCTTTTATAATAATACACTCGTATAGATAGACAGTGGATATCTGGATAAGGATATATATGTTAGTTCTATATAAAATAAAAATAAAAACAAATAATAAAAACGTATTAAAAATCAAAAGGTGGTGGAAATTGTGAGCGGCTGCGAAGGTGGGTACGTCACGTGTCGGATTACGGAAGACAACAGGAGACTGCGGTGTGATTTGAATTTCGAAGACGGGGCCCACCACCCACCTTCCTTCCCCCTTTCCACTTTACGTCTCTATTTACTCCATTTTTGCAATATTAAAATCATTACATATTTAAACATAGTTTGTACACCTAGTTTTTATTTTTTTATTTTATTTTTTTTCTTATTGAAGATCCAAGATCTAGGGCCGGAGCCTGAGACCTGAGTTTGAATCTTAGAGGAGAATCGAGGACCTGAATGTGAACCTGCAAAAGAACAAACCCTTAGATTCGCCGCAGAGATGTGAGGGCCTGCCTCTCTGCGACCACCCTCCGGCGTTAGGATAAGTATTTGATAGAGAGAGAAAGTAGGACGAACGTTCAGGAAATCGTACTTAGCTTGTACTTGAGAGGGTATTTATATTGGTCAACTGAGATGACGTCATTCGGCTGGACGCACTTATTGATGGTCCGTCCGCAGGAGTCTGAGGAACGGAGGTCTCTAGGACGTTCGTCCAGTTGTGATCCGGTCCGTCCCTTACGAGGAAGGTCCGTCTTCGGATACGTATCTTCACTTATAAATTATTTCTTCATGCATTTTACTTTATTTTATTGTCATTATATAATTTTTACTAAACCTATAGCTTTGTTTTCAGTAGAATCGGTTTTGTCAATCAAAATAGGGTTACAATGCAGCTTGTCGTCCACTACATGCCTCTCTATTGTAATTGGACTCTTTTCGATGATAAGATAATAATGATAAAGGTATTTATTATAAAAGATTAAGAGTAAATTAGGATTTTGGCCAGAGGTGTAACGTAATTTTAGATTAGTTCAACCCAGATTTGTGAGTCGGGTTTAATGTTATTGGTTATAAGTAGAATACGGTTTCATACTTTTTTTCCGAAACTATATTTCGTTTTTAGTAATAGACTATTTCAAAAGTCAACGTGTCAAAAAGTTTGATTTTACAAATAACTTTTTTAATTGGATTTTATACTATACTTGTAAGGACTATCTATAATAATACCAAAAGTAGTTTGTAAAAAAATTAATAGAAAAAGAAATAAAAGTAAAAGAGTGAAGATGAGAAAAGAATAAAGGTTTGGTGGGTAATTTGGTCCACCTAATAAAGCGTCAGCCGTAGACGGCAGCCACACATGACAGCTCCACTGGCTTGCCAGACGGCCTGCCCACACTCTTCTTATTTAAGACTGGAAGGTATGGAAGAGTCAAGTCCTCCAAGGATAGGCTAGGGGGCGGTGTGGGAGGACTGGCGCCGTGAAGAGAGAGAGAGAGGAGAGAGAGAGGGGCCCGTCCTCTCCGTCTGTGGGGAGCCGGATACGCCGGAACGGAAGCGGGGGCGGTGTGGGGGACCGGCGCCGGGCCTAAGCCAACCCCCATACCGCTTAGTCTAATATTATATAGTTATCCAAATATATAATATGAAATTGAGTTAAATTAATTCTATATAGTGGGGTGCAATATAGTGGGACGAGAGAGTCGGCCGACCCTCTGAACTTTCACTTATTAGGGGAGAGTATATAGTTTTCGTATATAAATTTTTTGGTATATACGTTTTCGATCCCTAGTTTTATAATTTTTTTGTGTATATATGTTTTAAACCGCTCAAAAATCTCAATGTTCGCCACTGATATCTTGGCTTAGTAGTTAAGGGGGAGGTGGGAAATTTTGCTTCTCTTGAAGGTCCTGGGTTCACATCTAAGCAAGAGAGAATTTTAATACTAACTTGGTGATACTAACTAGTAACCCGTTTGCGACATCCTAACCGTACGCTGTTAAAAAAATAGTACATCGTTTCTTTTTTTTTTGTTACACCATTAACATTTTTAGACTTTATAAAATAACATTTTTGCCCTCGAGTTTTATGTTACTTATTTTTATGTACGTATTGATATAAATTCAAGTTGGTTTACGTTTCGACATAAACTTTTTCGAAAACAAGTGGGGTTTAATATAATGCGTTTTTATGAATATTTTTATGTATGTTTTTAGTTACTCTACGTTTTGATTTAATTTTTCCGTGTCGATAAAAATCCAATATAGTTCCTTTTTTTTACAAAAACTAAATACGCTATGTAGTTTTTTTTTTTTTTTGAAAACCAACTGAGCAGGTACCGACTCACAAATTTTATTGATTTTTTTTTTTTACCAAACCTAAATAAATTTCCATTTAATATGTATTAAAAGTCGGGTTGCGTGCTGCGAAACGATGGTGTAATCCACTAGCTGCTAAACATTTCGCAATATTAAGGTAAACAGTATAACCGTAACAATAGCATAAAGGTAGATTAAAGTCATGAATTAGTTTTTTTATTAATAAAAACACATATTTTAAAGACAAAATTGCAGAAAACAACCTTTATGTATACCCCAAACTGCACTTTATACCTTTCACTATGAAATCCGCTAAAACCAACCTTTACGTTCATGTTTTGTTACACATCACAACCTTTACACCAAACCTAGTAAAAAAAGTCAGTTAAGTTGCCCAATGTGCGATGCATGTGAGAGCATATATGTCTTTTCCTTTGACCCTTTTACAATGAACTAGTAGGGTGCCCGCGCGATGCGGCGGGGGCGACACTTTGGATTGCGGCACTCGTTGCTAGTAGTTTTCTTATTTGTATATGATAACATTATTGTGGTAGATATATGTCATAAGTGTTACACATGAGAGCCTAACACCTATAATGTCTTGCAATGTTCGATCAACTGCCTCTATCGCCTAACGTTTCGCCATCGATGCCTCATCCCATATAATTAACTTGGAGGACCTAATTAGTTGACTTATAATTCCTAAAATTTTGGGACATAGTTTACTATTTATCTACTAAATATCGTAAATTAGTATTAAATAAATATCGTAAATTAGTATTAAATAATTCCTAAAATTTTGGGATATAGTTTACTATCTATCTACTAATATCGTAAATTAGTATTAAATAATTCCTAAAATTTTGGAACATAGTTTATCTTCTATCTACTAAATATCAAAGTTTTATTTTATTATAAAAATTAATAATAAATAAAGTATAGAAAAACTGTTTTAAACATGTAAAGATTCGTTTGTTAATAAAAAATACTGAACAAATGACAAAAGTATATTAGTTCAATCGAGATGTAAATTATAAGTGCAATAAAATAACACAAAACATAAACTTCAAATATAAAATAAACTTTATTATTCATGGGATAGTCTAGATCAAACAAAAACAACTGAAAATGAAAAAAAAAACATAAAAACACTTGATATATTTCATCTAATTTCTTTTCTTTTTTTGATCCGTTTTTCTTGTTTGTGCTCGAATCAGCAGTATCATCTAATTCATCTTCTTTCTCATCGTCCTCAGAATCATCTAAATTTATAACCTCGACCCATTTCCATTCAGAGAGTCTCTTAGATCTTTTCTTTTGATTCTCATACTTCCGATCCTTAAAAAACAAAAAGTTAATAAAAAAGTTAAAAAATGATTAAATAAATTTTATAAAAAAAACAAATATTGAATAATTTTTTTTTAAAAAGATTAAATAAATTTTAAAATTACCTCTTTACTAAATTGACGTTGAAGATTAGACTTTTATGGACTGAACATTGCACCATAAGACATAATTTCAACACTATTATCACCATCATCCTACAATAAAACACCAAATAATAACATAACGAACTTGTTAATATGAAAGATTATAAGCGAAAATATTACTTAAAAACTAACAAAAGCTTGTTCGACAACTGGGGTGTTTAAATTGGTGTGTTGAATCTGAAAAATCAAATAAGTTAGTATTCACATAAAAGTAAATAAAAGAAAACAATTATTCATTACTGCGATATAACAAAACTTATCATAGAACCGACCTTAGATTTTTCAATATCGCATGCTTGTTTTTTCGCATCAAGTGAATTCAGAACTGGCTCCATATTTTAAATATGTTTAGCAATAGAAATGTAGAATTGTGAGTGTTTGCTATGTATTTATAGTAGTCCATTAGGGTTTAGTTTTAGATTGGTCATCCACTTATTTAGGAAGTTTGTTGTGAGTTTTAAGTTTTTAAAATAAGATGCACATATCCTGTTTAGTTTGTTGTGGCATGTTTAATAGGAAGTTTGTTGTGAGTTTTATCTATACTATATTAAACATGTCACAACAAACTGACTCTCTACAAATAAAATTAGGGAATATTTTAGTTTATTAATGTCGTTCAAAACAAAAAAACTTGGGTAAAAAACAAATGTTAATGCACGGTAGCTAGGTAATGGTCAAAGCTGGCTTGGGTAAAAAACAAATGTTGGCTTTAATCAATTGTACATTTACGCATCGGCTATTTGTACTTTATGAACGCACGGCGAAACTAAAAAAGACAACTATCGAAACGTTTAAAAAAATGTGCCGATCGTCATGGTACCTTCGGATTTTTTTAAAACATTACGGGTTGTAAGATATCGCAGGAATACATTAAAGAATTAAAGAGGGGGGAAGTGTAACTAATTACCCATAATTATGTTAAATGTCAAGTATTTAAATGTAATAGATTGAGAGACTAAAAAATAATTATGGTTTAAAAGACCATTTTACCCTCATTCTAGGGGTTTATTTATAAATAATGGGGGAAGAAGTTCTTAACTTTTGATAATCCTTCCCTCATGTATTATAATATAGTATAGATATTTTAACAATCATGTTAAGTTGCCCCATTCAGGAAAACAATCATGTTATAATATTCATTGTAAAAGGGTCAAAGGAAAAGACATATATGCCCTCACATGCATCGCACATGGGGCAACTTAACTGACTTTTTTTACTAGGTTTGGTGTAAAGGTTGTGATGTGTAACAAAACATGAACGTAAAGGTTGGTTTTGGCGGATTTCATAGTGAAAGGTATAAAGTGCAGTTTGGGGTACACATAAAGGTTGTTTTCTGCAATTTTGTCTATTTTAAACGTAGTGTATTATAAGAAAATGATATTTTTATATACACCTACTAGTAATCGTCAATTAGTCTTTTTTGTAGTGAACTAGTTTTTGCCCCGCCCGCGTTCCGCGTTGCGGGGCAATAAGCCGAATATTTCTCTCTCATAACATGTATGTCTATACAGAGGACAAAATCGTAATTATATTTTGAACTGGAGACGAAATTATAATTTTAAACTGAGAGCAAAATCATAATTTTGAGCTAGGGGGGAAAACATAAATTTATTTTGAACTGTGAGCAAAAACGTAATTTTGAGCTGATGACATAATCGTAATTTTGAGCTAGAGGAAAAAACAACATTTTATTTTGAAATGTGGGAAAAAACGTAATCGTAAACGGAGGGCGAAACCGTAATTTTAAATTGGGATCAAAACTGAAAATGAGTTTTTGAACCGAGAGCAAAAGCGTAATTTTGAGCTAGGGGCAAAATTATAATTTTATTTTGAGGGGGGTGGGGAAACGTAATTTTAAATGAAGGACGAAATCATAATTTTAAACTGGGAATAAATTTAAATTAAAAATGGGTTGGTCAAATAGGGAAGTGTCAGGCAAGCTGCCTGACACTATTCCCTCAACTTGAAAATACTTGAACTGTGGGCAAAAACGTAATTTTGAGCTAAGGGCAGAATTGTAATTTTGAGCTAGAGGATAAAACAACATTTTATTTTGAGCTGGGAGCAAAAACGTAATTTTAAACGGAGGGCGAAACCGTAATTTTAAACTGGGAACAAAAAAAAAAGAGTTTTTGACCTGAGGGCAAAAGCAGAATTTTGAGCTAATGGCAAAGTTATAATTTTATTTTGAACTGGGGAAAAGAACGTAATTTTAAACGAAGGACGAAAGCGTAATTTTAAACTGGAAATAAAATTAAAATAAAAATGGTCCAATAGGGAAGTGACACACAGCTGTGTGGCACTATTCCCCTAAGTTGTTTTTTGTATATGTAGGAAATGTATTATAAGAAAGTGATAATTTATATACACCTACTAGTATGGGTGAGCAAATTAATCACTATAACCAATAATCGAACCATAACCAGTATAACCGAACCAATTTTAACCGATAACCAACATAACCGATGGTTATGGTTATGAAGCTTTGGTTAACCGACTAATCGGTTATGATTACGGTTATGAAGCTTTGGTTAACCGATATAACCGAAACAAATCCAAAATTGTAAAGTTAAGTCTATAATTCGATATAATGGATTTATGTTTTACAATAACCATGTAGAGATTATTTTTACTAATATATAAGGATGTTAGTAACACAATGATATTGATATAAAAACCCTTATTGTGATGAATAACTGAGGTGTTATAATGGTATGAATCTTTTATATAACATTGAGTACATAATTACTTTATTAAAAGAGATTCCACATCGGTAGCTTAACAAAAAATGTAGCCTTTGACTTTGTTGTCTTATAGAAAAAAGGCACAAGCTAAGTCGAATATGGTGTGTTTCATTCTTATTTTGTAGGCCTAATAGTGTATACATTTTTTTTAAAAAGTTAGTTTTAGTTAAAGTTTTTGGTTAATAACCGAAACCAAACCATAAACGACTTCATAACTAATTAACCATAACCGAAGTTTAGTTATGGGTATGGTTAAGAAAATCCATAACTGAAATTAACAGTTATAGTTATGCTTAATGATAAAAATGAATCAAACCGACCCATACGCAACCCTACCTACTAGTTTTGTAGTAATTGTCAATTAATCTTTTTTTTCTGGCTGGATAAAGATTTAAAACAACTTTATCCACAACGAATGTTTGAATTGCCCATATATAATCAACAAATAGAAATAGCACACGCATTAAACAAAGGCCGTATGTTACTACTTTCTTGATTATAAAAAAAAATTCTAAAATACTTAATATTAATCAAGTTTACCATATCAGGCCGTTCAATTGAAGTCAAAGGTTAATAACCCTTTGAATCTTGGGATATGAACAAAGGCATGGGCTTTCACCGGAAGCCTATTCCGGTAAATATTCAGAGAAGGCTGACGAAGTTCTTTGTAGGTAATCTTCCGGATCGATGCAGTGGGAATGACATAGCAGGGGTAGTTCGAAGGCATGCAGAGATTTATGACATTTATATAGCTAGGAAGAGGGATAAGAAGGGGAATCGGTTTGGTTTTGTCTCACTGCTGGATGTAAAAAACACGGGGGAGTTGGAGAAAATATTGTCAGATATTAGATTGGGTGAGTTTAAGCTTAGTTTTAATGTTGCCAGGTTCACGTTAGAGGATGGGGAGATTAGTGGCAGGCAAGCAGAGAGACCAATCCCGAAGATGATGAAGGGGGTGGTTGGAAGTTCTTCAGGAGTAAGGGAAGTAAATGGGAGTTCTTTGTTTGGAGTGAGGACGTTTAAGGAAGCAATGATGGGTAGGAATACCGAGGTTAAGGAGGAAAAAACGGTGATTATTCAAGATGATTTTAAAGTGAATGATCATGGGTTTGGTAAGGCTGTGATCGTAGTTATGAAGGATTTCAAAGCTCTGAAAGAAGCAGGAGATACGGTTAGAGCAATGATGGCAGGGGCAGGGGTGGTGCAGTATGTCGGAGGGAGGTTTATCATGGTATCGTTTAACAGTAGTGAAGAGGCGGAGCGGTTCTGTTTACTGGCGAAGGAGATGGGTGAAAAGTTTCATTCGGTGGAAAATGGACGGGACAAACATTACCGTTTGAGAGACTAGCCTGGTTAAGGGTTCAAGGAATCCCCCTCCACCTCCTGGATAACGAAGTTATCAACGAAATTGGGGAAAGGTTCGGGAAGGTGATACAGGGTGTAGGGGTGTTCATCGAATCGAATATCGAATTTTCGAATTATTCGAATCGAATTGTTCGAATAATTTTTATTTTTCCTTGAATTCGTATTCGATTCGAATTCGATTACAAACTATCGAATTCGAATCGAATTCATATTCGAATAAAAAACCCAATTCGTATTCGATTAAAATTTCGAATTCGAATCGAATTCGAATAAATTCGATTTAATTTAGATTCTTTAAAACATGTAAAAAACTATAAAAATGAAACATAAATTTTAAAGCAGCCATAAAACACGATATCACATTAAAAAGTTTCAAATAAGGTACCACAAGTCTAAAATTCAAAACGAGAAGCCGGGAATAATCACTCCACATTATAAGTTAATATTTTTATGTTTAGAAATCTATTGATAGATTTGTTAATTAGGTTTTACTTATGGGTCATGTAATGGGTTTAGTAATGGGTAATTTTAATACTTGGAAAAAATTTAGAAAAGAATTTATAGTATAGCTTAATAAAAGTTATATATTTATTATATATAAAAATAATAAATAAAAATATATAATTTTTAATCGAATTTCGAATCGAATCGAATTTGAAATTATAAATTCGTATTCGATTCGTATTCGATTTACTTGATTCGAATTGAATCGAATTCGAATTCGAATTCTTATAATCGAAACGAATTCTTGATAATCGAATCGAATTTAAACGAATTTTGAATTTTTCGAATTCGAAACGAATCCTGAACACCCCTAACAGGGTGGGCAACATGACAAATGGGATTCAGACTTATCGTATGATTACGTTGGGGTGCTGGTCTCGGAAGGGAGGAGACTTCAAGAAGAGGTGATTATTCAATGGAAGGGCCGTAGATATAGGGTCTGAGTGGAGGAGCAAATCGGTGATTGGGAGCCGGAATTCCTGGGTAGAGACAGGGGAGTGGAGGCAGCTCAGACGAACAACTATCAGTCGCAGTCATCGGAAAAAGAAGATCAAGGTGACCGGAATAAGTTGCAGTCGACCGGAATTTTGACCGGCGGATCTCCGGATAACGATTCGGAAAGACCTCAAGTCTCGCCTATAACTAAGGAAAGGATTGTGAAAGATCATGTAGAAAATTTGGGAAAGGATGGAGTTACCAAGAATATGGAAGATCTAGTGGGGCTGGATAAAGAAACCCCTGCTTTTTGGGGAGGTATTTATGGGAGGGAATAATGTGGAAAAAGATAGGGGACCCATAGTAAAGAAAAGTCGGAATTGTTCAAAAAAAGGTGGTGTGGGTCGCGTGGGCCCTGTGCAGGCCAAAATGGTTTCAATAGATGCTAGGCCCAGTTCCAGGAAGAGGCCACATTTGGATGTGGACCCAAATGGCTTAGATCCATTTGGGCTTAATGCCCTTTTGGGTCTTAATCATAGTCACCAGGTGGAGTCAGGTTCGAATAACTCACCAGTTAACGAGGAGGGGTTTGGTAGTGCAGTACTTTCAGCTCAGACGCCTTTCGATTCGGAACATCAGTCTGTTGGTGGAGGTCGAGAGGTCGAAGTTCCGCTAGTTAATTTAGAATCGGATGAAGATAAGCAGAACCACAAGGAGGTTAGTTTGGCAAATATGGAGGTGAACAAAGGTAACACGGACGAAATCGAGAATACAATCAGGTTAGGGGCGGTGGTCGGAGCTAATCTGGACGGTTTTAGGAACTTAGTGTCCATGGAAGTGGAGGAAGAAGGAGTACAAGCAGGTAAGATATGAACTTTTTGTCTATTAATGTTAGGGGTCTGGGGGATCAGGAGAAAAAGAGAAGGGTTAAGGAGTTAAGGGTTAAAAATGGGGTCGATTTTTTAGCTATTCAGGAAACTAAGATTACGAATTCGGAAGGTTTCGATAGTTGTTGTTGGGGGAGGGGGGCTTTCGATTTTGACATGGTTGAAGCTATAGGTAGGCCAGGAGGCATTATGAGCTTATGGAACTCTAAGGTTTTAAAAAAGAACTCTGTGGTGCATGATCCAAACTTCTTACTTACATCGGGGTACATGGTTGAAGATGGGGCGATGATTAATGTGTTGAACGTCTACGCTCCTTAAAGTGTGGTCGCTAAAAGGTGTCTTTGGGATTGGTTAAAAACGATGATTAATAATTATCAAGGTATGTGGGTTGTGTTGGGGGATTTTAACGCTGTTCGTAGTGCAGAAGAAAGGAAAAACTATACATTCAATCAGACGAGTGCCTCAGATTTCAACTCCTTCATTGATGAGTCTGACTTACATGAATATTGCATGAGGGGGAATAGATTTACCTATTTGGCTGGTAATAGTGGTTCGTTTAAACTGAGTAAGATTGACAGGATGTTGGTTTGTCAAAAAAATTTCAATAAATGGCCACGGGCGTGTCTTAGAGCCCTTCCAAGAGAGCTGTCGGATCATACTCCATTATTACTATCGTTGGTAGATGCTAATTTTGGGTATAAACCATTTAGGTGGTTTAACTCTTGGCTTGATAGAGATGGATGTAAAGAGGTGGTGTTAAAGGCGCTTAATGATAGTTCTGTGAAGGGGCGGCCAGATTTGGTTATTTCTGGTAAGCTGAAATGTTTGAGAGAGGCGATTAGGATTTGGTGGGCGGAGGAGCTTCAGAAAGAAGGGGAGGTGATGGAAAATTATAAGTCTGGATTGCATAATTTAGAGATTCTTATGGAGGATAGGGAGCTAGAGGAGGAGGAGGTTTGGGTTTGGGTTTGGGTTTGGGAGGAGTGCAAAAAGGGCATTGACCAAGGGAATCAGTGGAAATGCAGAGACTTGCAACAGAAAGCTAGGGTTAAATGGGCCTCAAAAGGGAATGATAATTCTGTTTTTTTTCATAGGGTAATTAACGGGAGGAAAGCGGCGAACGATATTCCAGGTCTAAAAGTCGATGGGCAGTGGATTACGAAGCCTAACTTGGTTTAGAGAGAAGTCCTAAAAATTTTTAGGAGTCATTTCGCAGAAAAGTTTGTGATGCGGCCGATGTTAATGTGTGACAATTTTAAGTTAGTATCTTCAAAGGATGCTAGGATGTTAGTTCGGCCTTTTTCAAAAGAAGAAATTAGAAAGGCGGCGTTTGATTGTGGTTCGGATAGAGCGCCGGGGGCGGATGGTTTTAATTTCATGTTTATTAAGTTCTTTTGGAACGACTTGGAAGGCGACTTTCTCAAGATGTTCAACAGGTTTCATGAGACGGGGGAGATTAGTAGAGGTTGTAGTACCTCGTTTATTACACTTATTCCGAAGATTAGTTCTCCAGTTGGATTGAAAGATTATAGGCCCATTACTTTAGTGGGTGTCATTAGTAAAATTATTTCAAAAGTGCTGGCGGAAAGAGTGAAGGTGATGATGGGAAAGATTATATCGGAAACTCAGACAACGTTTCTTAAAGATAGGTTCATTCTGGACGGTCCTCTAATTATTAACGAGTTGTATGGGTAGATTAGAAAGACGGGAAAGAAAGGTTTCTTATTGAAAATTGACTTTGAAAAGGCACATGACAATGTAAATTGGGAATTCCTTCTTTCAGTTTTGGGTCAAATGGGGTTTCCTAGCAAGTGGTGTCTTTGGGTGAAAGGGATTCTTCGTTCGGCGAGATCGACTGTCCTGGTCAATGGGTCGCCCACATTCGATTTTCGATGTTAAAAGGGGGTTAGGCAGGGAGACCCTTTGTCTCCGTTTCTTTTTCTTATTGCCACGGAGGCGTTCTCTTGTCTGCTTAGAAAGGCCTGTGATTTGGGGGAGTTGAAAGATCTGCGTATTTTTGGCGGGGGAAATTCTTTTTCGCATCTTCTTTACGCGGATGATGCTTTGATTTTGAGGGAGTGGTCTAGAGAGAACATTGTGAAAACGGCTCGGTTGCTTAGAGTTTTCTATATTTTTTCGGGTTTAAAAATTAATCTTAAGAAATCTTTCTTGTTTGGGATTGGAGTCAATGCTGAAGAAGTTTCGGGCATGGAGGATATTTTGGGTTGTAGAATTGGAGAGTTTCATTTTGATTATTTGGGGATAAAAGTGGGGGCGAACATGAACAAAAGTTGCCATTGGGTTTCGGTTACTGACACGATCAAGAGACGCCTAGCTTCTTGGAAGGCCAATACTTTATCTATGGGTGGTAGGCTCACTTTGGTTAAGTCAGTGCTAGCTAGCCTTCCGGTGTATTACTTATCGTTATATAAAGCCCTGGTGATTGTTACAGAGCAAATCGAAAAATTGATGAGGAACTTTTTGTGGGTTGGCTCGGGTGAGGATAAGAAAATGAGTTGGGTAGCTTGGGATACGGTGACGAAGTCTAAGAAGAATGGCGGTTTGGGGATTTCGAAGGTTAGGGAGGTTAATTTTGCTCTGTTGTCCAAATGGGCTTGGAGATTTAAGAACCAAACAGAGAGTGTTTGGCGTAAAGTTGTGGATATGGTGCATGGGGGGAGGGGCCGGTGGGTTTTCCTTCCTGCTAATCGTCGGTTCCGTGGCAGCTGGTATACTTTGGTTACCGAGATTGAGAGATGGTCTATTCAAGGCAAGACTTTTAGTGCCTTACTTTCGGCGAAAGTGGGTAACGGTTTGAATATTAAGTTTTGGTTCGATCGCTGGGTGGGGTTAACTATTTTAAAAGATAGTTGGCCTAGACTTTATGCCTTGGATCGAAATAAACATTGCTCAGTTGCCGAGAGATCTGTGTGGGATAGTGGCGGTTGGAGGTTTGCTCCGGATTGGGCGCAGAATCTGTCTTCAGTTGAGGAGTTATCGGAAATGCAGGATGTTGAGTTTCTACTCAATAATGTAAGTCTTGCTGGTGAGCTAGATAGATGGTATTGGGGCGATAAACCTAACGAGCCGATGTCAGTGGCTAGGGTCAAAGAATGGATTTAGGAAGGTAGTGACGTCCGACGTGATCATGTTATGCGGTGGGAGTCGTGGATCCCAATTAAGGTGAATATTTTTGTGTGGAGATCGGAAATGGGACGCATTCCGACAAAAGATGCTTTGATCAGGCGGCACATTAGTATTCAAGATGGTTCATGCCCGATGTGCGATTCCGGAGTCGAAACGGTGATGCACCTTTTCACTGGATGTGTTTTTGCTCATGGTGTGTGGTCGGCTGTGGGCAGGTGGTGCAGGGCGATGACTATTATGGTGTTCGATTTCAAGGATTTATTGGGAATTCACGAGCAGTTTAGTGATAAATGGTCGCAAAGGGTGATTAGAGGGATTGTTTATACCTCCTGTTGGGCGATTTGGAAACTGAGGAATGCTAAAGTCTTTAATAATGCGGATCCTAAAGTGGTTGAGGCGGTGGCTTTGATTAAGTCTTGGTCGTTCTTATGGTTAAAAATAGATCTAAGTTTGCTAGGCTTGAGTGGAAGGAGTGGTCTAAGAACCCTTTGTATATGATGTAAGTGTTTTGTGGTGGCCCTCGTTTTGAGGCTTGCCCGTGTTTTTTAATGAAATTTTCTGTTAAAAAAAAATAAAAAATTTCAGGCCGTTCAGAAAGGAAAAAAAAAAACACTTTTCATGGAAAATATAGGCATTTAGCTATTACACAAGTATCGTTTATACGTTACTAAAATTATATCATTTGCCTTGTGAACGTTGTTGCTATAGTGAATCTAACATGTTAAGTATTGTTGTCAAGTTGGAACCTATCTATCTTTGAACCTGTATACGAGTTGAAACATGTAAAGAATCACTAGAATGTTACTCGAGATTGGTGCCCCGAGAACACCTATTTTGCGGTCAAGTCAATATCGCATATAGCTCATTACATCTTTACATAGGTGGCGTAATCATATTCATACTAGTTTGATTTAGTTCCGAGTTGTATAGAGGATCAAGACATATTCTAGACGATAAGAAATACAAATTCCAGGTACTTATAAACTCTAATCAATTAAACAAAATCATTTTTTTCCTGTTTAATTAAGATCTCTAGTTGTATTATTGTGTTTGTGTGAGACTTAAGTCATGGTTATTCACCCTCTAGTACGAAACACCATAAAACTTAAATATTAGTACATCATTATGAAGTAATAAAACATGAAAGCATGATAACCAGTATATAAGTATTGACCATAGAAATTGTTAAAAAAACACAAAGAAATAATTAGAGTAACTATTAAATTATTTGCCCTAGAATTTTATAGAAATTGGTATCTCTTTCGTTCTATCCTCTTTTAGGTCGTAAGGCATGGGATGGAGCCCCTAAGAGCTCTATTGTTCAACACCATTGACACGTAGACCCAACCTAGAACAAGAGGTTTTATTGCAACTTCTTAATAGCACCCATGGTATGTTTTAAAGCGCCTCAATACCCCCCCCCCCCCCCCCCCCAATTTTATTTGGTTTTAAAGGTTTAAAACTGATGTAGGTCCCACTTTTAATCCCCTATTGTCCCCCCTCCCTCTAAATAGCTAGCATGGTATGGTGTGAGGTCGCTATTGATTAAAAAGTTACTTAGGTGAATGGGCCCAATACCCCCCCCCCCCCCCCATTTATTTGGTTTTAAAGGTTTAAAACTGATGTTGGTCCCACTTTTAATCCCCAATTGTCCCCCCTCCCTCTAAATAGCTAGCATGGTATGGTGTGGGGGCGCTATTGATCAAAAAGTTACTTAGGTGGATGGGTGATGGCGTCTCATATAGTCATATCCTCCAGTCTTATAGAATTGTAAATAGGGCTGTAAACGAACCGAACGTTCAGCGAACAGTTCATGAATAGTTCGGAGGGAAGTTCATTTATGTTTGTTCGTTTAATAAACGAACGGACATGAACAAGAAATTTCGTTCACTTAGTTAAATGGACGAACATGAACAGATGTCTCGTTCGTTCAATTGAGTTCGTGAACGTTCGGTAAGGTGTTCGTGAACATTTATTCATTTGCGTTTGTTTGTGTTTTAATTAAAGATTTTTGTACTTTCATATATTTTATCTATACTTTTTATATAGTAAATTATTATTTCTTTTATCACCCGAACAATTAAACTAGGAACCCTTATTTCACCTTCTTTATGCACCGTTCCCCTTCCCTCTCTCATTATTTACATTGACGAATACGATCGACCTCCGTTTCACAAGAAGAGATTCAAGTTCCAGTGCTACTCTCTAGGCCATCCACCTTTATCCTTCGTCGCGTTCTTATTTGTGTTCATTTGTGTTCATGAACCGTTTGTGAACACGCTCATTTCCTTAATGAACGAACACGAACATAAAATCTCGTTCGGTAAGCGTTCATGAACCGTTCTTGAACACATTTATTTCCTTAACGAATGAACACGAACAAGGCCTCGTTCGTGTTCGTGCGGTTCGTTTGCAACCCTAATTGTAAATTATGTATGTCTATGAGTATGAACAAAAATAAAGGACCGATTATGTCAACATTGAATAGATAAAGTAAAGTTTTTTCAAGGAAAAGAAGAAAAAACAAAGTAGAATAGTTTAGGGAGTTAAGAGCAAGTGGGGGCCGGTTTGTAGTAAACCGTAATATTTATTATGAGTAGCTGACAAGAAAACCATATCTAGCAATGGGGACCCCAAATCCACACGTGTCAATAGATAATGTAACGGGTGTCGACACATCACGAGGGCCGTCACGGCGGTCCTGCGACTTTTGTGGTTGGCTTGCTTTTGTCGTGTTGTAGCGCAGACAGCGGCGACGGTTTCCTTCTTGTCTTCTTCCTAGGATGCAGCTCCCTTTAACCTCCACTAACGGCGCCGTTACATTTATATATATACAACAACAAACAACAACCATACCCAGTAAAATCCCACAAAAAGCAAAGCTACTTGTAGGGTCTGGGGAGGGTGGGATGTAGACAGACCTTGCCTCTATCCCTAGGGATAGAGAGGCTGCTTCCAGAGAGACCCTCGGCTCAAAAAAGAACAGCATACCAACACACCAAGTCAAAGAATCTAGAAATAAGAAGTGAACCATACCAAGCCAAGAAAGTGGTCAGAGTGACACAATATAATGTAAAACAAGTATAATAGCATACAACATCATTTGGGCATAAACACAAGTAGGCGATCACCGGAAAAGTCCCTTAAAGAGTAAGGAAAGCCTACGTCCCTAAAATACACATAATACCTTACTGCGATATCTTCTAGAAATCCTTAACCCTAATCCTATGTCTCCACGAAGTCCTATCTTGGACCATGTCCTCAGAAAGATGCAACTCTAATAAATCATGCCTAATCTGTTCATCCCATGTCAGTTTGGGTCTGCCTCTTCCTCTTCTCCCCTCCACAGTAAGAGTTTCCACTACTCTAACTGGTGCCGTCATTTCCCTCCGCTTCACATGCCCAAACCATCTCAATCTCCCCTCCTTAATCTTCTCTGATATACTAGCCACTCCTAATCTTTCCCTAAAAACCTCGTTTCTTATCCGATCTAACCTCGTGTGTCCACACATCCACCTCAACATCCTCATCTCTGCGACCTCCATCTTGCGCGTCTGTGTCTTCTTGATAGCCCAACAGTCTGTTCCATATATCATAGCGGGCCTAACTGCTACCCTGTAAAATTTCCCCTTTAGTCTAGTTGGTGCTTTAGTGGGTTGGGCTAAATGTATATATATATATATATATATATATATTTTTTTTTTTTTTTGAAACGGCAGAAAGTCACAACATTACCATTCTATGAATTTATAACATGTGGGTGCTTTAGTGGGTTGTAATATAAGGTTAGGGAGTTTTCTAAAAAAAAATCTTGAGTTTTCACTTTTAATCCTAATGTTTTCATTTTTTGCATTTTAACATCTTTGGTTTTATTTTTTTTACTTTTAACACAAATTTTTCTATCTTTTGCAATTTAACCCCAACATATTTTTATTTTCAACTTTGATCCCCGTATTTTTCACCTTTTGTAAATTTTTTGTTTTACGTTTCGTTCTAATTTTGCGAGTGAACACATCGCAACGTGCGTGTGAGTTTCAACATTTTTTCTTCTGTTTTTCCCCGTTTGACAGGACTGACACAACGCGTCTATTTTTCCCTGTTTGACAGGTTAGTCGCAATGCGCGTGGTTTTAGATCGACTTAGTTATTCTTTTCTATTTTTACGTTAAAGTCTAATTTCTTTGCATTATCATGCCGCAACGGGCATGCATGGGTCAGCAATTTTACATATGCTTTTCGTTCGGTGTTATTTTTTCCTTTTTGTTTATTTTGTTTTTACGAGTTTTTTCGGTGTTGTTGGTCGCTGTAGTTGTGTAACATTAGTGCTACTTGGCACAGTTTATGCCCCCGCCGCAACGCGGGGGCACTTAATACTAGTTCTAATTATTTTAAAAAATGATCGTATTTTTTTTAGGTTATTAATATTCACACGCCCCCGTCTATACATTTATAGAGACAGAGTCAAAATAGTGTAGGAATAAGATGACTTTTCTTTTATCAACATTCGTTAAAGAAAAGTGGTATGTATATAAATTATATAGTTTTTTTGTCAAGCTCGTTCTAATTTGTAGGTTATTATGAAGAGAGTAAACTACCAAAACGGTCCCTGAGATTTGGTCACTTTGCCGCTTTATTCCAAAATTCAAACCTTTTAAATTTGGTTTCTTTTGGTTTCAATTTTGTTGTCATTTTCATCCAAAATTAAAATCTGGTAAAATTTTTCAGTTAACATTCAGCTTTTCTGTTTTTTTTTTTTTACTTTTAATGAAGGGCAAAATGGTCTTTTAACATTTTATTATAACAAATAAAAAAAATATGACAATTTTTCCCTTTATTAAAAATGAGAAAAAAGATAGAAAAGTTGCATGTTAACTGAAAAATATGACAATATTTTGATTTTTTGAGGAAAATGGAAACAAAATTGAAACCACAAGAACCAGATTTAAAAGGTATGAGTTTTAGACTAAAATAGCAAAGTTTACTCTTATGAAGATAAAAAATGGGCTTTTAAAAGATGATCGCATAACTCGAAATTTGCATTCCATTCTACTTCACTAAATAGCGGAGTTTAGAGATTTTCTCGCTTCAAACCTTCAATCATACAAACGTAATTCTTCTTTTTTTCATCGTCAGTTCATCAGCCATAACTCTTCGTTCTGCTTTAAACTTCAATCATTTGACGACCTTTTCTGTGTTGCCGCCACTTGCCACTTTTATTTGAATGGATTTAAAAGTGTGTAATTTAAAACAACATTAGGCTAATGGGTTTTGTTGGGTAAATAAGTTTCACCCTCTTTGCCCCTCCTAATAACTGGCCATGGTTTTTTTATGCATAGACGTATGATGTGCCTCACTTATTTGAGTTTATCATATTATAGGTTGTTTTTAGGTCGTTTACTTAAACAAGTTTTATTGTAACTAGTATGAAAATTTATACGACAGCCTTATGATTCTTAACTTCTTTTTCTTTCTCACAATCACCCTCTCCTTTTCGGGACGCCCTATTCCGGTTCGCAACTCACGATTTCTTTTTCTCCAAGCATTCTTGTTGTCAAGTTCTATCTTAGATTAACTATTCTACAAGCCAAACTATGCAACAAAATATCACTTCCACCATGTTTGGCTTTAGAATTCCGAAAAAACCTTAAAAGCACAACATTGGTGGTTCCTCCATGCATCCAGGGTCGGCTACATAGACTTGCCAACGTTGACACGAGCTTAGGGCCACCAAAAGATAAGGGCCTCCAAGTTTTAAAAAAGTTTTTTGTATATAGTATATGTATGTATTAGGCCCAAATAAGTACATTTATTTAAAAATTAAATTAGTTTTTCATTGAAGGGCTCAAAGTCAGTGTTGCAAAAATCGGCCTAGGCGGCCGATTAATCGGCGCCTAGGAGCTAGGCGGCTACTTACTGACTAATTTTGAGCTAGTCGGTCAATTAATCGGAGTCGGTCAAAGTCGGTCAAAATCGGTCCTAGGCGGTCAAAAATCGGATTAATCGGACTATATTAATCGGTCAAAATCGGTCCTAGGCGGTCAAAATTGGTCAGAATCAGACAAAATCGGTCAAAATCGAACCATACTATCTGAAACTTGAAGTATTTATGTGAATTTTGAAGTATTATTTTTATATTATTGGGTATATATATATAATTTTGAAAAAATACGTATAACAATCCCATTCCGATTAATCCCTAGGCGGTACCTCACCGCCCGACTAGCGCCTAGCGCCTTCTACAACATTGCTCAAAGTAGATACTGTTTATAGCAAAAAAGACACAGTTTCAAAGCCCATTTCACATAAATTTCTAGTTATCACAACACAACAACAACCGTCGACCTAATCATCATTATTCAGCGGCCTAAAGTCCCTAAAATACAGCCCGCAATCATCGTTCCCCCTTCCCATCGCAACCTGCTTCACTTTCTAGGCTATCAGCTATCACTAGACGAAAATAGCAACCGTAATCACCCATGGTGACGGGTCCATCGGGACTGAAGGGAGTTTATGGGTGAAATTAGGGTCCCACTTCGCAGTTCGCTTAAGGTCTCCAAAAACGTTGGAACGGCTCTGCATGCATCGTTGTTGAACTCCAAGCTTTGGTCAAGGTTGCAATCCTTTGCGTGAGTTTCATCACGTTTCCACAATCACGGCTGACCTATTCCTCTTAGTCTGATTTGTAAACAGTTGAACGCTCCACACACACTACCTCTATTGGTTTAATGATGTTATTTATAGTTGTGTTATTTTCATGTTTCGCCAAGCTTGCAATATACTAACATATATATTTACAAAAGACATGTAATTATCCATTTCATCGGCATTAGGTCTAGTTTGAATGTTCGATTTCCTCGCATTCGAACTGTCGAGGTGTGATACGCTATCAAATTATATTAAACATATGTATATATATACACTATATATCCTATGTATATACATGAATGACAAGTTTGTGTTTATCATGCTATCACATTAGGTATTAAAGTTACTGGTTGGTTAGGTTACACGCTCTTGCATATAATGCAATGTAACTTATTTGTTATATACAACATTCACAAACATGCACATGTGGTTGTAGTTTTGAATTATATATTGAGACTGATATGTGGTATTGAAATGAATTAAGCTTTGTTCGTTTTTTAGAGTATTTTACGAAAAAACATCCATGTGTCATGTTGAAAATTCAGCTCTCGTTCTTAGGGTTTTTTTAACCTAAAAATCTCATTACTCATACCTATATGAGAAAGCTATGAGGAAATACAAACACAATAACAAAAGGTGTCCAATATACAAACATTTATTGTCCCATATAATTGGTAGATGTTTGTCATGTATTTAATCCAAGAGAACATATGGGTTGTGATGTCCTCTAAACATGTTTCGAGCTTTCCAAACAAACTAGAAGGGGGAGTAACGATGGCGAACCACAATTATTGAAATCACCTTGAAACACCATCAAACCTCAAATTGGCCCGGTTCGTTTACAAGCAAGCTTTTTGAGCGAGCCACAAGCTTTTTAAACAACCCTAAACGTAAAAGGAAAAGAGCGTAGAGTTTTGGGGGGGGGGGGGGGGGAGCGTAAGGCCCAAAAGAGAGGGGATAGGATGGCGAGGAGTGTCCGTAGGAATGAAGATCGTCATACAACTGTATAGGTTTAACTAAAAATCTAAAATACAAATAGGACAATATTATCTGAACGCTTTCACTTGATTCATCATTGAACTTACACTATACGCTATTGTTTACTCCTTTCAAGTTTTTATATTTTCAGCGATTACAATCTTACAATATTTATTTTAACAACTGCGGTGAACAGGGGCGGAACCACAATATAAGCAGTCGTAGCACGGGCTACGGCTCAACCCGGTATTCGCAGTGTTATTTTTTTCGCTTTTATACAAAGAATACCACTAAAAAATACGAGGATACCCTAACCATAAAAATATGATAGTATAACAATGTAAATCTAATTCTTTTTACAAGCTCAAACGAAATTGTTAATAGCCTATTAAGCTAGCCCATTAGCCCAAGACCCAAAATAATAATAAAACATGCCCATTTATATGTTGATTATGGGGGCGACAATGGGCCTGTTTTATTCGCAATCGAATGGGCCTAGAATTTTTTAACAATGTCATGGTTTGTGCAGCCGAAAATGATTTTTTCATAAAGTAAAAGTGGACGACGTGATAGAACGAATTCAAGCTATGAAAAAAAAGAAGATGCTAAATCTATTAGGTATTTGTTTTACTTTATTTATCTATTGTCGTTTTTTTAATATTGTATGATGGCACGGTAAAAAAAATTATGATACCCCTGATTTAATAGGCTAGTTCCACCACTGGCGGTGAAAGTGAAATATTTACGACCTAAAATCACATGCAGAAAACAGTCATTTACTTAAATAAACATTTCACATATTTCAACTTTTATAGAATAATGACTCATTGACTCTTATCAGTTATATTTATTTTTTAACCTAAGTTTTTTTATAAAAAAAAAAAATGATAAATTTGAAACTTAAATAAGATTTCTAAGAAAAGTGTGCCATAAATTGTTAATTTTCTAATTACCAAGAAAATTCAACTTTCTGTTAAATATGGAACAAAAATACGAAAAAGGGTTTGTAGTTTTGGACTGAAAATTTTCTTGGTGGGCTTTGGCAATGGATGATTGCTAACGTGCGCGCTTTTATCTTTATGTTTATTCCTAGTGATTTTGTTGTCTAAATTCAAACAATATCTATGTAGGTCAGTTGATTCCACACATCCTAAAAAAAAAAAAAAAAGTTGATTCCACACATGTATTCCATAATCACGATTTTAGGAAGGAACCTTGCTTTTGCTTTTTACCCCCCTTTTTGCATGTCTCTCTTCTTTATTACTTTTTTAGTTTTATATAATAATTTATTATGACTCAAAAATTATTTTGATACTTAACAACGCTGATTAATTCACAAGTCTATGTCATGGATTTTATAATTATATTATTAGGGGGGATGGGGCGCCCCTTGATAGCCCCTCCACCACGCGTGGATCACAAAACACCGCCGCCGCCACCTTTTATAACGCGTGGATCGTTTAACGCGTTGTAAAATAAAAAAAGTGAACGTTGGAACAATTTGACTGTTGAATGTTGGAGACAATGTGAGGGAAAATTGTTGGGTGTGGTGAGTGATGGGCAATTCCACTAAAATCCACCACTAGAGATGGAATAAAGCTCGATAACATGACGAAACTTGATTAGATGTTGTAAGCGATGAGTGAGTGGTGAGTGATGGGCACTCCTACCCCTTATTACTGAATGTTGATGAACATCGGAAATTCAGATTAAAAAAGACAAAGATGCTTAACATGTCAACCTCTGCCAATCCATTTAACCCCGCTTAAAGAAAAATATTTTAAGTCGAACATCTTGTAACTCAAATATTAAACAAATAACTCAAATATTAAACAAATAAAACATGTTTATTATATTATGTTGTGCGAGCCTTTGAGAAAAAAAAAAAAAAAAAGAAAAAGAATGATCATTCAAGTTGTACACGGTTGGACGCAAGTGCATACTTAGACGGCTAAGAATAATAAATAACTACTAAACATAAAGAATAGGATACACTATTGTTGGAATTATGATGGATGACATTCCAGTCTTCTATCTTAACCTTTATTAGTCCTGCATTGTCACGTTATTTTTACACTAAACTAGGATACACTAATATGTTGTTGGGATTATGGTGGATGACATTCCTTTTATTATCCTAGCCTTTACTAATCCTCCATTGTCACGTCATTTTTACACTAAAGTGCCCTACAACACCACAAAATCACTGACAACACTCCTTTTTACTATTCTCAAACCCTCCACGACGCACGGGGGCGCCTGGTCAATTTTGACATCCGCAACATGCAGGGGCTTCCTAATCCGTCGAAACTGTTTCATTTCATGCTCCTAATGTTTTCATTCAGCTTATGTGTTTACCAATGGTTTGAATGAAAATTGTATGATAGGTAACTAATCGGTTAAGACCCGGAATAAAGATCAAGCCACGTCAAGAACCGAACACCTTCTGAATGCTCATTTGCTTCCATTTTTTGTTAATATGATTTTGAAACGACGTGGTCTTGTATATTGAATTGAATTATTTTTACCTTGTGTAGTTTATGTTTTAAAACACGTAATCTTTTGACAAAATTTGTCGTATAAAATGTGAAAGTTATATGGATTATATAGATGAATTTTGCACACCACTGCCTTCTTATTTCACACCGTTTCCTCTAAACGTTTCGTATAGAGTTATATGGATTATATAGAGGAATTTTGCACAGAAAAAGGCAAGAAAATGTTTTTTTTTTGTCTTGTCCTATACGGGTCGTATGAGATTATATGAGTCGTATAGATACAACCAATATAATGTTATACAACCCAACTCTAATATTTTCTCGTGTTTTCATTAGTAATTAGGGTTTTAAACATTTATACGGACCATATAGGCATGGCCGGCCCTGGGGGTGGGCGGGGAGGACCACCGGCCAGGGCCCGATATTTATATGTAAAATATTTTTTTAATAGGGTACACCAATACAGATACCAACATAGGCCCCCTTATGAACCAAATCTTATGGTTTAGATTAGTTATTAACCCCTTTGACATTAGGTTTAGATTTTTAGTGAGCCCAATACCCAATTTCGTTAAGGTCTAAGGGCACATTTTTTCGAGCTCGAACAGGGTACACGAATTCTAAGGGCCGGCCCTGCATATAGGGTTATACGACTCGTATAGATTTAAAGTTTTTTTTAAGTTAATTTGTAAAGTAAAAAACGTATGACGAGTTTTTGTTGATATACGAGTTTATTTGCGAACAATGTCTAAATGTTGAATAATATACGAGTTTTGTTGTATGTCGCCGATTAGTTTACCAAGTGTAGTTTGAATAATATGCGAGTTTATATACAAGTTTTAATAATAGCGAGAAATGTCTAAGTGTTGAATAATATACGAGTTTGGTAGACGTAATATTATTTAGATACAAGTTTGTAATATGTTGCTGATTAGTTTAACAAACAGAATACACAAAAACAATCTAATGTATAAGATAAACATTACAATAACAATCATCAAACAAGATAAGATAAATAGTTACAATAAACATGAGATAAATATTTACAATAAACATAAGATAAATATTTACATTGACATATATGATGTTCCAAACCAAAAACAATAAAAGCAAAATACAAATAAGCCACTACGGCGGCGGCGGTGGCAAAGCTGGTGGCGGTGCGTCACCTGGTCGTGGAGGGACGACGACCCTAACGTGTGTCATCAAGACTATCAGAGCATTTGTAATCCACTGTTGGTCGCATAGTATAGCAGCTACATCAGCCTCGACTAGTGTCAACCTCTCCACATACCCAAACGGAGGCACCAAACGTGGTTTGACGCTCCGTCGCTCATACAGGCGATGACCTTGTGTAGTCCCTACGCCATCTCCCCTATCGCTCTCACACTTTCCCTAACCATCATCCTTAATCAGTTGCATTGGTTGCCACTATAACGTTCTGTGTATTTCTTTCTTTTCTATTTTAATGTAATTTGTAATCTCTCTTCAATTCCTTGTAATTTCGAGAGTTGATCATATGGAAATTCTCTTTTATATTATTTTTGCCTAATTATATCTTGCATAATGCATAAACACTCACGAATACGCATTCTAATTCAAAATTGAGCAACACATCGAGATTCTACTTTCTTTGGGATGTTATTTCATAAGTGTTTCATAAGTGTTTTATTATTTACCATGCTTGCATACACTTAAATACTAAAAAATATGCTTAACTATGAGTTTTTAGCATAAGATAACAAATAAAACAACTTAAGCGACTAAAAATGACTTTTTGAATGTATGCAGAAGTCCTTGCGGACCATATCTATACCCCTTGCGGTCCGCAAGGGGTGTATCTGGCAGCAGATTCGCGACAGCATATGCGTTTTTTAATGTTTCTCTTCTTCTAACCCTCAACCGACTCATTGAATATCCAAACCCTAATCCTATTTATAAATACTGACTCGTGTCACCTCCTAAACACTTTCACCACTCCAAAAACTCTCTCAAACCATCCATTTCTCGAACTTTAACTTTGGGGAGTGAATTCAAAGACCAAAACAATGAGTTTTGGCTTCTGTCTTACATATTTCCTACTTGTTTTCTTCTTCCCCATACTTGGTAAATCCTTTAGGAGTTATACCACTTGTTTACCAAAGTACATGATGATGGTAAACCACCATTTTTAGGACCAAGTTGGGATTTTCTTTTCTTAAACTTTATATGCATGTTTTCCTTACTTTTTTTGGAACTTCTTCACACCAAACCAAGTCACCAACAACGTTCCTTGTTAAAAGGCTTATGTTAAGGTTATTTCTAGAAACTCTATGGTTCATATACCTCCATTTTATATCTTTCTAAGTATCTAAGTAACCCACAACCAACTATGTGAGTAAAACCAAACCAAGTCTCCAAACAAGCAATGTTGGAAAACTTGTGTTAAGTACAAATGGTGATGTTGAGGACCTTGGTTCTTCAACTAAAACTTCCACCATCCCTCACTTGATTACTTAGCAAAATAGTTAGTTTCCTTATGCATTCTTTCCTTGTATTCATGACCATCCAAATCATCAACTGTGTTATCATCAACTATGTTGGTGATTTTGTGCAATGATGAAACTCTTGAGGTTTGTAGATTACCCTACCTTGAATGTTTGACTATGTATAAATAATAATTCATACATATAATGCTTTACCCAAAACCAACCCATAATTATAACCAACTCATTGTTGAATGTCATGTGTTAAGGTGTAGAATATTGTAGTCTTACATTCCTTATTTTGGACTTCTAACGGGTGTTTAACACTCATGAAAACACACACACATAGTAGTGCTCAAATAAATGTCTAAAGTTTAGACGGGATATGTTTTATGTATTTTCATACTCGTAATTTCCGATTACTTTCCGATCTCCGATCCTTATACTCATACACCTATATTTACCATTTTAGGGTGACTTTGGTGTTCCATCCCCTACACCCGCTTGCTTGCATCTTGTGGAATTTCTTCGCAAACCGTGAGTTTATACTAGACCCTTTTACGTTTTAAACACTATGTGGGTTGCAATATGTATCCGTACTATACACACATACAAGCAAACTTATTCAAAAATTCAATCCTTAAACTTGCTTATTCGTTATGCTCATTGTGGATACATGCTTGAATATTCTTATGCTAAGCTATCTATCATTAACCTTGCAAGTCTCTCTTAACATGTATAGCGCTATAGGATTAGCACTCCGCTCCATTTTGTTAGTCATTGTTAAGTTATTCTATGTCACACCCCTTTCTAAGGCGGAAGCACGAGGTGTGATCATGAAAGGTTCTCATTGCATACGAATGGTAAACATACTACATGCTCGTAAAAATAACTTCAAATGCCATTGACATTACATAACTGAAAACATAGTTTAAGTGTTTACATCACAAGACAACATTTTTTCTGAAAGGTTTACAACTTTATTTAAAGATCAACATAAACAACATCCATGAGCATGAGTAAAACCGCGCGCACTTCCACTTTAGTTACCTGAAATACATGTGAGTTTTTGGAAAAAACGTCAACATAATGTTTGTGTGAATTCATGCAGTTTTTGTATTGAATGTTTAAATACTTGAATGAAAACATGGTATGTAACTTGTAAAACGTATCTGTAAATGAGTACTGTGAATGTAAGTAATATGAGATCGCTAGTGGTTTGCAAGGCCACTAACATGTGTCACGACATAGGAAGCCACCAAACCTAGGCATTTTTGTCGACTTTGACTGAGACACAGAAGCACTCATTGGTAGAAGTAGGCCAAGAGTGGGGTTGCCTGAAACCCATTAGATCTAACCTTTTGTTCCGCGGTCTGAATGTATACGTTGATTAATGGTGCTCATGGTACCCTATTCGGGACATGATCTAGAATGTCTTTCCTTAGTTTTTGTATTCAACATACCATAACACATGTATTTTCCCCAAGTTAGAAAACAAGTAAAAGTTTAAAAGTGGGGACATGAACTCGCAATTTTGCGTTCCTTGCACCGTAAACTTCACCGGGTTTTGCTTATATTGCGTCGTGACCTAAACGCGTTTTATTAACGTTAGTCACTAGACTTGCATCGCACAAGTACAAGTCACCATATTTTATGTATGTATTCTTTGTGTGTTAAAAATAATTTATATTTTTAACTATGTGTCTTACTTATATTATTTTCTCAAAAATAAGTATAAGTCACAGCGGTTACACTTGGGCAGAGTGCCCTGATATTTCTTAGCTCCAGTATCATTTGCAGCTGCGAAGGTTTTTGCCTCCATAGGTGGGTTAGTATCACGCTTCTTGTGGTTTGAACCCTTGTTGCTGCGGGTTGCTTGGTTCAGATTCGCATGCTTCCTTTTTCTTATCACCTGACAACTCAGCATGCGTCTCGGTATTCTCAGTATGGTTCAGTGATAGCTTCTTCATACGGACGGCGTCTTCGGTAAGGCTGACAGCCAGAGTTACAGCCTCAGTGATCGTTTGAGGTTTGGCCGAAGTTACCATGCTGCGAAATTTTGAGGCCAATCCCCAAATGTAGCGTTCAACTCGCTTAAATTCAGGTGTCACCATGTAGGGGATCACTCTCGATAGATCGTGGAACCTTCGGGTATAACCAGTAATATCAGCACCTTCCATGGTCAAGTGCCAAAACTCAGTCTCCAACCTTTGGAGTTCAGCACGAGAGCAATACTTTTCCCTCATATGTTCCTTTAGCGCATACCACGTCATGCCATACGCAGCATCATCACCCAGAGTCTGGACTTGTAAATTCCACCAAGTCAGAGCCTCATCAACAAACAACCCAGTAGCAAAAGTGACTTGCTGATCCGCGGTACACTTGCTCATACGGATAGTGACATCGGTCTTTTCTGTCCAGCGTACAAACGCCACTGCACCTCCAGTGCCGTCGTAGTTCAGCGGTTTGCAGTCGAGGAACTGCTTGAAAGTGCAGCCCTGAGCTGCGTTTCCTCCGGATGAATCCCCATTCCCATTGCGTCTTGCATTGCTTGGTCCTCCACTTTGTTCAGTACGGTTCGCCTCGTACTGGGCGATAGCTGCGGAGATCTTTTCTTCCAGTAGGGCGTTCAGCTCTTCAGCAGTTCTTGGCAGTGGGGGAAAAGGAGGTTGATCATGAGCGTTCACAGCTCTTCTGGGTGCCATGTTCTGTCGGAACATAACACAACAGGGTTAGACATTTGTTTGATATCGTCATACGAGACAGTAGTAGTATGTATACACAGGCATATACCACATAAGTGACATCAAACAATTATTACTCCAGTAGAGTACTTAGTAGGCTAGGGGGAAAGGTGTTCACGTTTGACCTTTTCTTATACTGAGGGAATCTATACGTGACAAGACTTGTTGTGGTTTCTGTGCACTGAATTCCATAATTATGTATGCATCCATAATTACATAACTCCTTGCACAGTCCGCACAGTTCGTTTCATCCTCGTATCTCTTCCTTCAAATAGGCCATTGTTTTCAGACGAAGTCACTTATACCTGGTGACATTCTACTTCTAGTATATGTATATATCAATTATCACATATAATTGCAGGTAATTCTTAATCACAGACAAGTGCTACTCCAGTGCACCCTAAGTCTCGTAGTGTCTTTTCTTGACTCTTCGTAAACAGTTTCAGGTAGTGGATGTCGCGGAAAGTTTTATGCAATGAAAACTCTTTGAAAAAAAAATTGTTTTCGTGAAAGGATCCTAAAGATTGTAGACTAGACTCGAGAAGGAATCCTGGTTCACTACAATCGCGGCTCTGATACCAATCTGTCACACCCTTTCTAAGGCGGAAGCACGATGTGTGATCATGAAAGGTTCTCATTGCATACGAATGGTAAACATACTACATGTTTGTAAAATTAACTTCAAATGCCATTGACATTACATAACTGAAAACATAGTTTAAGTGTTTACATCACAAGACAGCATTTTGTCTGAAAGGTTTACAACTTTATTTAAAGATCAACATAAACAACATCCATGAGAATGAGTAAAACCGCGTGCACATCCACTTTAGTTACCTGAAATACATGTGAGTTTTTGGAGAAAAAAAAACGTCAACATAATGTTGGTGTGAATTCATGCAGTTTTTGTATTGAATGTTTAAATACTTGAATGAAAACATGGTATGTAACTTGTAAAACGTATCTGTAACTGAGTACTGTGAATGTAAGTAATATGAGATCGCTAGTGGTTTGCAAGGCCACTAACATGTGTCACGACATAGGAAGCCACCAAACCTAGGCATTTTTGTCGACTTTGACTGAGACACAGAAGCACTCATTGGTAGAAGTAGGCTAAGAGTGGGGTTGCCTGAAACCCATTAGATCTAACCTTTTGTTCCGCGGTCTGAATGTATACGTTGATTAATGGTGTTCATGGTACCCTATTCGGGACATGATCTAGAATGTCTTTCCTTAGTTTTTGTATTCAACATACCATAACACATGTATTTTCCCCAAGTTTGAAAACAAGTAAAAGTTTAAAGGTGGGGACATGAACTCACAATTTTGCGTTCCTTGCACCGTAAACTTCACCGGGTTTTGCTTATATTGCGTCGTGACCTAAACGCGTTTTATTAACGTTAGTCACTAGACTTGCATCGCACAAGTACAAGTCACCATATTTTATGTTTGTATTCTTTGTGTGTTATAAATAATTTATATTTTTAATTATGTGTCTTACTTATATTATTTTCTCAAAAATAAGTATAAGTATCTTGTATTTTACACCCGAGTTATGTATCTTGCCCAAGATTTCATTTCGTGTTCATAATTTTACCAAGTCTATTAATAAATATATTTTTATAAATATATTCTCTTGTATTTGTCTAAGCATGTTGTATGTGTACTTTTGTATGTTCACTCCTTATGAGTATTTAGTGTATTTTCAAGTCCTAATACACTACATACATTTAGCACACAATTTGGTGATAAATAAATATATATATTTTCCTCAAAAATATACATACTTAATACCAATTTTTATCTTGAAGAAATCATCATTTCTTAACACAAAAATTAGGGAAACCTTGGTAAATATTTTTAGATACATTTTTAGGGAATAAGTTTCACCAAGACTTATATTTTCTAAGTGTCAAAATTTATATAAATTTTGATAGAGTTTCCCCTAAAAATGGAGGTTTCCCATGTTTTCAAAACATGTGTTTATTTTCTTTTAAAATCATCACAACAATCAACAACTCATTTAATACTACAGAGTGTCAAAATCAAGTAAATTATACTACATCATGAACTTGAAGCTTTGTAAAAACTTGTAGTAATTTACCATGTTATTTAGTAGGTTTAGTTACCCTTAAAAACATGGTTATTCGTTTGTAAATTTCTTTATTAAAAGATCTAGTCATTTACAACTTGTAAGATGATTTTTCTAAAAATACTTCTCTTGTACTTTTCATGTTACAAACATGTTTCTATTCTTGTTTAAACACTAAAAATATTATTAGTTTACTTAGGAACCATGACTTTGTAAGTCTTGTAAATAATCTTGGTTTCTTGAGAAAATTTATTTTTGTAATCATCTATTTACAAGAATTGTATTTTGTTTACACCATCTTTTCATAAGAAAACCCATTTCATTATTCAAGTTCACGAAGACATAAAGTATGAAGATCTTGGTCTTTCACAAGATCGCCACTTTAACTTACTAGATCATGTGTTTAATCACAATCTAGTAGGCTCCATATGATGTCTAACATCACTAACATTAAAAATAAATCAACAAGAAGCAAATCAACACAATCAACATATATTCTTAGGTATTTAAGCTTATGTTAAAGATTCATGTTCATATTCTTTAGGGTTCTTGTTTTTAACAATACATATCATCTTTTAACCATCAAGATATGAAGAAATAAGAGAATGTGAGGGCTCACCACTAGCAACAAGGCTAGGGAAGATTACTAGAACTTGAAGGTGACAAAATGGTTGGATAAAAGCAAATGGAGGAGGCTCTTCAAGATCCAAGACCACCAAGCTTCACTATAGACCTTCTTACACCTTGTGTACACTTAAGATTGTATGAACATGAGATGATGATGGTGGTGAAGGGGGTGGTGGCTCACGGCCGAAATGAGGGAAGGAGAGAGGAGTTTGGTTGGTGTGTAGTGATGAATGATCTCTTATGTTATCTTTATGGTACTTCACAAGATCTTACTAAATCATTAGGGATCCATGGAAGATTATATAGATCTAAAGGAGATCTAGAGAAGATTTAAGTAAGATATGGTAGGATTTTGAAAGATCATGGTGGGGCCACTACTTTGGGCCGTAGACAAGTGATGCGTTGTCGAGTGTTATATTTATTAGGTGTATATTTTAAGCCCCTTTAACACTTTTTAGTCAAGTTTTAAATTTATAAAACACGATATTTACTAACACTAGACACACATATGGGCAAGTGCACCCATCGTGAGCGTAGTATAGTGTTGGTAAGATACCGAGGTCGTCCAAGGACACAAGAGCTTTTAGTACCGGTTTATCCTCAACGTCTAATCAAATCAAAAAGTTTAGAAAAATGTTTTAACTAAGAAAAATAAAAACTAACTAAAATGTTGAAAATAAAAATAAAAAGAAAAACAGTTAGACAAGATGAATCACTTGGTTCCGACTCGTATCTAGTGTAACCTTTGATTATTTCCGCACTTTTGCACTTATTAAGATATTATCTTAGTTATTGTAGTAGGCCCCTCTTTTGAAGGTGACGTTACCCTCACCCCAGTAGTTTGAGTCAGCAAGGATACAATCCTAAAAGGATGGATTATTGGAAGATAATTAATTAAGTTATTAATGCAAATTATGGTAGGCCCCTCTTTTGGAGGTGACGTTACCCTCGACTAAGTAGTCTGAGTCAGCAGGGATACAGTCCTAAATAGCCGGGTTATAGTATTAATAGTAGTTAACTTATGAGGGGATCAAAGAGTTTGGACCCCCGCCATCCAATACCGTTAAGTATTGAAGGAGGTCCTACTAAATTTGACCCAGGTCCATTGCAGGACCTCTAAACGCTGAACAATGGCAAGACCTTTACCAAACCGTTCCCTTAACCCCCGACCAGGTAGCCAACATACCTCCATATAGACCGTGGAGATATGAATGGTGAAAATCTTTTATTTTATATAGACAGTAAAATAATGCCAAGACACCACGGACAAACGATAAGGAAAGATCACCTTCAACATAAGAAACTAGTTATTAAAGTCATTAATACAAAACCAAGTAAAAAGTGCGAAAAGATTAAAAATAAAAAGTATTACACTAGACACTTTGTCTTCACCAAGTGATGTAAGAGACTTAGGCAAACATGGCCTTGATTGTCAAGAACTCTTACGATCAATCTTGGATCCCGAGATGACTCACACACTCTATGATGGACAGTGGATGATGGTGTTATGGTGGTGGTGGGTGGTGGATGAAGTGTGAGAGAGGTGGTGTGCCAAGGGATGGTTTGAGCTTGAGCCAAGCACTCCTATTTATAGGCTGAACAGAAGCTCGGGCACGGCCCCGTGTCCAGTGGGCACGGCCCCGTGTCAACATCCTTCTCTTTCTTCATTTAATGCAGCTTTGTCTTATTAGTTGACCACGCCCCTGTGTCCGCTGAGCACGACCCCGTGTGCAGAAGAATCTTTGTACTATGAAGATTTGCTAGATTGTGTGAATCTTATAGTTGACCACGGCCCCGTGTCCGCTGAGCACGGCCCCATGGTGGGCAATAGAAGCTTCTACCACTTTGTCTTTTCTGCTGACACTTGGGCACGCCCCCGTGCTGGCTGAGCACGGGGCGTGTTCAGTCTTCTGTTATCTTGTTTTGCTTGGGAAGATGCTGTTGTGGGGTCGGGCATGTCACGTCTTGTTCCTTTTCTTGTATTTATGTTAGATTTTGGTGTCTTTTTGCTTCTATTGTTAATTTGAGCTCAATTAATCCTGAAAATACAAAAGGAAGACAAAAGCACACTTTTTCCAACATTAGTACTAAAAAAGGGTTAGTTTTATGCCACAATTGATGAAATTTATATGTTGCATTTGGCACACATCAACAAGCAAGGGGGGGGGGGGTAAATTGTAACTTGCAAGATTTACATATCTCAAAGAAATCAAGGAAAGATCATGTGAATCCAAAAGAAATCTATGAAATATCAAGTAAGATTTTAAGGGATCTTGGCAAGATTGGCAAATATTTGGTGGGGGCCACCCCTTCATGACCGTAAATAATAATGGGGGGGGGGCAAAGTGTAACTTTTAATTCCTATGTACATAATAAGTTAGTTTCAAGTGTAAAATTTAGGGACTTGATGTGTTACTATGTTATAAGGGGTGTTATGGTGTTCGGGGACCATAACTAGTTCAGAAAAATTAAAATGATGCTTCTAGTAATATTTTGATGTTCCGGGTAATGTCCGGTTGTTCGGTTAAATACTGGTTCGTTAAAGTGCTAAATTGTACCGTTTAGTGTCCTTTATGTACCATTTTGTGACCCTTTTAATTCCCAACACTTAGGAGGGTATTCTAGATAATAAAACATGAATTCTGCATAATATTTACCTGTTAAAAAGCTGATTATAGCTGAATTCTGTAAAATTCTGCACTTAAAGTGCGTTTCGGGTGGTTTTTAGTGCATATTCTAGCTTCCGGAAAGTCTATATGTTAACCCTTGTATATACTCTTGGCTTTTAATGTATTCTTGACGTTGGACCTACACCTAGGCCCTAATTTTATTGTCTGACTGTTTTCTGCAGAATTGTTGACACAAAGTGTCTTACTGGTGAGTTTACTAGTATTTCTGACGCAACGCTATCATTAATGCATAAAGCAATATTTGTATTATAAAACGTGCATGAATTCACAAGTATATCATGCAATCAAACAATGTTGACATTTTAGCACATAATTGCAGTCATTAAGTATTAATTAAATTGTACGGAAATTACCGGTTTTGTGCCAGTTGTCACATTCTATTTGGCCCTATTTGCTTCGGTGATAAGGATTTGCTAGTGCCAACCTTTGGGTTGATTATTAGCTTTTGCATGCTAGTATGATACATAATTTAGTATGCTATAAACATATGGATTTTAGATTTATTCTTAACTATACTATGTAATCAAACTATTATACTCACCGACATATTTATGTGTTGTTGGATATTTTATACATGTTGCATGAACGTTTGAGATGCTATCACAAGAAACTACTTAGTGCTATGATGTCTTTGAACAATCTATTACGTCTCGCCACGATATTCCCGTCATCGGTTAGGGTGTGACAACCACTCTGTGCAACCCCCATCTGACAACCATATAGTTAGGACGTTGTCTGGTAACACTCCATGAGCAATCTTCATCGAGAATGACGTTGCCCTACCTACCAGATTAACCTAATGTGTAACAAACATCACACTGCCTTCTCCGGGCTCCACGCGTGTAAAGAGAACGCCAAATGGGAGTCGTAGGCCCCACGGAGAATGTGACTGGAAGTCCTGCGAAAACCGTACTCGATGATGTATACTGGTATATACTTGTTATCCCCTTCCTTGTTATCATCACTGTAGTACCCCGATGTAGGTATGGTGCAGCTGGTCGTAGATGCGGCTGACACGCTGCTTCGAGGGGGGCTGACCTGGCTCTGAACTCTCTGGCCCTCATAGTGCGCCACCACGGCCATAGCACGTTGATCGACACATCGTAAAAGGTTTGAAACTGGGATTCTTGGTGGGAGTATAGTCCCATTGCCACCGCAAACTATGGGAGCATCACCTTGCGACGCTCCCCGACAAAGTAAAAAACCACCTCCTCCCAATCAGGCTGACGTATGGTCCCACCTCCTCCCAATCATCTAAAAAACGTCAAATCTGTGACGCGAGGTATCAGGCTGACGTATGGTCCCACCTCCTCCCAATCATCTGCAATCGCTTCCTCCTATACCACATGCCCCCGCCCTCGTCCTCGACCCCCTCGAGGTGCCCCACCACCGCGGGTCGCCCGCGCTCTACACGCCTCAGCCACAGAAGAATCTGCCATATCGTACGTAAACTAGTATTGTGGCCGCAACTTTTGCCGTGTCAGATGATTTTATATGGGTTATATAACCTTATACGGCCCTAGACAGTATGTGAAATTAAGATTTACGGATGTAGTCTTGTTAACACCCTTATATAAAATAAGTTTGCCTCCGTATTCCTCCTCTTCATACAAAAAGACAGCTTCTTTCAATAACATTACATTACAAAGCATTAAATTCTTAAGATAACAAAACCAACGCATTCAAATTGTTGAGTTTTTTAATTAATGGTTATTTTTCTCCTTATGAACTTTTGTGTTAGTTTTAAATATATTACTAGATTAGAACCCGGTGTATTACACGGGTTGATTAAATATATTTTTGTATAATAAAAAAGTTACATCTTTAATTACCCATGTATAACATGAATTGAATAAGCATGTGTAGTATATAATGTAATTAGTTAACACACACAGTCGTTAAAATACGTTTTTGGTAAAAAGAACTTTGTACTTTGTTTTTTTTTATTTCTTTATTATTAGGTTATAAACTTGTGTATTACAAAAATTATAACGTTTTACTTTGTTGCTTTAATTTATTAACAGGTTAAAAACGTCTGTGTTACATGTAGTCGTATCAATAAAATATTAAATAGTTATTATTAAGTGTAAGAAACACCGCCATTAGAGACTTTTGAGTATGAAATGAATCTATTCACAATTCAAACAAACGTAAATTTTGCTCCCAAATATACATTCAGTCCATTAAATCCACTTATTTCTTCTTTCCCCATTGCTTTATACCTAAATATTAGTTTTTATTCTTCCCCATTTAATACATGTAATCTCAATTAAGTAATCAAAATTAAAGAGGAAAACAATTACAAAAAAATAATATACACTTTTCAATTTGAAATCACATATAAAACTATCGTGAGGCCATCAACCTGCAAATATGCCTTGTTTGGCATTTAGTCAGTGAAACGCGGGCTGGATCTCTCCTCTTAGTGGATGTTGATAGCTCGGAATGAAAAACGGCTTGCTCCATGTGAATGGCCCCATAAATTTAAGAGATCAAATTGTGTTTAGACTTCATCTCCGGTGAAAACAGAGGCAATTTTGCTTAGGTTTCAGGCAGTTTTGCGTTTGCACCACATCTCCGTTCCATTTTGCAAGTCAGTTGATGTCGGTCATTAAACGATAGTGGGACCCTCACATGTTAGGAATGTGAGGGAAATAAACTGAGATAATTAACTTGGTTAGTCATAAAGGATTAAACCAGCAACAAAAATAAACTTAAAGGATGTTTTAGCAAGTTTTAAAAATTAAGGTTGGAACCTGCAAGTTTGAGGAAACATAAAGGACGTTTTGTGCAATTTACTCGCAAAATAATAAAATAAAGATATGTATAAAGATTATATTAGAAGATAAATATAAATACAGAGATATAGTTATAGATAAACATCGACTTAAAATATGGGATAACTTGATAAATTATTTTAAAACTTGTAATTTTTAAGATAAAAATAAACATAGATATATGGCGGGAAAACTAAAAAATAGATGCCTCTCGTATCGACACGTGTCTATTAATTGGTTTCTTTTATTATATGTATTAGCGGTAAGACCCGTGTGCAAACACGGGCCGTTTCTTAGAAAACCACGCATAACAAATATAAATGATGAATATAGTTATATTTATGTAGACTTATAAATAAAATAAATAAATAAGTCAGTTGGTAAATACTTAAAGTTTAGAGTATAAAAAATATAAAAATATACAATTTATTAATCTTTTGTAAACGAAATAACATTTGCATTCAAACATTGTTAGGATCTGAGTTTCTTATGATTGTGCTTGTTTGATAATAAGGAAGATAAAATAGAATTAAGTGCAGCGGAATTTAAATGGAACAAACTTTCAACACACAATCAATGAGAGAATTGTTTTCAGCAAACATGTTTAACATGAAATCTAGTGATTATATTTACTACAATCTTCAACTACAATGCATGCATGCATACAATCTCCCCCTCAGCCTGAGCTCACAGTGATTGTTCGTACAAAATGACTTTGTGATGAAGAGAGCTCACAGAACAGTACAGTACAGGGTACTGTTCTATTTATAGTACAGAACAAACCACAGAAGCATCTTTGCTGACGTCACCATGAAAGTGACATCTAACCTCCTAACAACCTATAACCACTGATCTATACAAACACTGCTTACTAAACGACTGATTACAAATATTACAAACTATAAAGTAAATTACTGCTTCTCATTCCACTGTTATAGCCCCAGCAGTGCTTTGTGTCTTCAGCATTACTTGAACCATATCAGTAGATTGAGCATCAGTGCTTAGTCTTCAACAGTCTTTGAGTGTTCAGCAGTTGTTGTAGATCATCAGTTGTTGTAGAAGGGCAGTAGTTAGAGGATATCAGATGTTAGGCCCCATTCAAGGGGAAAGACTGATGCAAACAACTGCTTATTGTGAATCCACTGATCTGGTCCAATTTTGGCTTTATCAACTGTTCCTTTGGTAGGGTTCAATCCCAACAATCTCCCCCTGGAACAGATGATGCCAAAACTCTTCATTATTCTGTATTTTTATTGTCTCATCAAGAGTTCCCTAAATTGACCTTTGAATTGTAATTCAAAGTTCATAGAGTCCTCATCATCTTCATCCCTGCACAGTGGAAGCTCAAGGAGATCTTGTAAATCTTCAACACCCAGGCCAAGTGCTTTTTCCCTTGATATATGCTTCACTTCACCATTGGATTTGAGCAGAGTCAATACGTGGGTCTTTTGATCAGACTTCCACTTTAGTATCTTTGAATCCAATGGGTTTCTTGGGAGAGTTTTTATTGTTGATGAGTTTGGATATTGAGGCCTGGTGAAGACAACTTTGGTAGGGTCTTGAGATTGTGCTGAGTCTTGTTTTTCTTCCATAAGTGTCCGAAGAACCATTTTCATGATGTATTCTTCTTGAGCATTGTCTTCTTTTGTTAATTCATCCATTTGCTTTTGTTTCCTTCTTTGATAAAGGATGGTAGCTTGTGGAGCAATGGGTCTACTGATTGGCAATTTTTGTTGTTTGACTGGAACCACTGCTTCCGGATAATCAGGCTTTTTAGGAGCAGTGGGATCTCTCTTCCTTAACTCTTCCAATCTTTTGTAGGTAGCTAACACCTTTTCTTCTGACCACCTTGTAACCTGGTTCCTTGACCCATAATTAGCAGTTATCAGCTCTTCTTTCATTCTTTTCAGTTTCAAGGCCCTTTCTGGTACATTTTTCTTGTAATTGGCCCAGACTGGAGGAGTTTGCTTTACCTTGTCTTGAATTATCTTTTGAATTCTGGCTATCTCCTCTTGCAGTTCACTGATGGTCCATTCTTTGTATTGATACTTTTCTGCCCTGTACTTCTTGTATGCCATGATGTATTCAAGGTAGTCATTTCTCACGCTTTCATCATCTTTTTCTGATAATTTCTGACAAAGGTCTTTTGAGAACTGCTCTAAAGTTCTAACTTTGGTGAGCAGGTATTACAAATTTCTTTGAATCTCTTTGTCAGACTTTCCCTCTGTGTCTCTTTTAGATATATCCTCTGCTTGTTGGGCCTTTATTTTGAGATATTCTTGGCAAAGGATAACCTTGAACAGATGGGAGTTTCCTCTTTTCAGGGTCATCTTCAGAGTAGAAGGATTTGATTTCCTCCCTGACTGCTGGAAGATCTAGATGATATTGTACTCCTGCAGGGACAATGGCAGTGTTTTGATTGAAGGCTTGAACTAAAGACAATGGAACAGGGTTTGGAATGGTGACAAGGGACAGTGGTTGTGTAGATGTTAGAGTTGGGGAAGTGTCAACTTCCAGTACAATGTTTGTTACCCTTCTCCTTTTGTGCTTTGGAGAAGTTGGTGGTGTATTTGTGGGTTGAGTGGTAGTGATTGAAGTAGTGAGTATCTGACTAACAGCTGTTGAAACAACTGGTGTTTCAACCACTTTTGTCAGTACAACAGTTGATGTGTCAACTGTTGTCTTCTGCTTTTTGGCAGGTGGTTTTTGTGGTGGTGATATTATTTTTGGTATGGCAGTGGATTGAGTGTGGGTTGATGTAGTAGTGATGGCAGTTGTTGGGATAACATCTGTTGGTTTGGAGGTTTGATGTGAGGAACTTTTGGGGATTTGAGGAGTTTGTTTGGTGGTTTTGCAAGGTGTGGTTTTGGGTTGGCTTACTTTTCTGGTAGGCTGTCTTCTTTTAGGTTTAGAAGTACCCTGCTCTTCTTTTTCCATCAAAACTTTCTTCTCCTGAGCAAACCTTTTTGACCCTTTTATTTCCATTGACTCTTTCATGTTTGCTTATAGTTCAGCAAATGCATTTTGAGTCTCATCAACTTTTTTAGAACCATCTGGCCTTGGGATTTCTACCACAAGTTTGGACATTGGATCTGGTGGCATGTATAAACCATCTTCTTTTCCCTTCTTCCCTTTAGTTTTCTCCCCCTTTTTGGCATCATCAAGATTTTCAACATAGATGATTGAAAGAGGAGCAGTGCCAGTGGTTTGAAGCAGATGAGCTTTAATGGCTTTGATATCTGCTTGAGTATCTTTATACCTAGCTTCCATGACATTTCTGACCATTTGAAGTTGAACTTCATGCTGTTGATCTGCATATTGTCTTTGTTTGTGAAGCAGAGGTTGAAACATATGCCATAGCTCAGCAGGGGATGGAGCAGATGTTGCAGATGGTGCAGTAGTGGGTGTACCTTTTGAGCTTGTAACAATTGTTGCAGCATAGTTTTGATTTCTGCAACAGATGTGTCAAGTTTATCAACCCTCTCCATCAATTCTTTGTATTTTAAACCATCACCCAAGTTAATGGGATCATCTGATTTCCCACCAGTGGTGGTTGTATCAGTGGTTGACTTAGGAAAAGTTTCCCAAAAATCATCCACTGATGTCCCTTGTTCTCGGTACTGGGAACTTCTTTCTTCAGCAGAGGTTACCATTTTAAGGTCACCAGTGTATAATGGAAACACACCAGTGGACACTATGGTTCCCAAAGAAGAAATTGCCTTCAAGGGAGTCTCACTAATGAAACTACTGTCCAGGTGTAAACCAGTGGGTTCAACACCTGTAGTAGCTGCTCCACTTGAACTACTGATAGGAATTACTTGTAATTCCTGTAGTGTAGCCTCCTCAACTGTTGGTGGGTTAGCAGAGATAGAGACACCAGACTCAGTCACCTGTTGTCGTATATTCTCATTGACAGGTGATTGAGAAGAACTTATTTGTGTCTGGGCTATATCAAGTGCATCCAATAGAGGTCTCATTGATGGTAGGAGTTGTGCAGTGAGGATAGGGGTAGAAAGAGAATTTGCCCTGGGAGCTGGGCTGTGGAAGATAGATTCAAGTGAATCCATTGCTTCATATTGTGGTGTCCCTGTTGATACAACCTGATCCTTTTAAGAGGATGCAGGAGGAGTTTTAGGCTCAAGTTGAGATCTTTCTTCCATCTGCTGTGAGGAAGTAGCAGCAGTGGTTTTAGGTGACTTTTGTGTTGTCACAGGTGTTATCTCTGGGATCTCATCTTCTAGAGTCACCTTTTTGGTGGGTTTGGGGGGATTTTGGATAGTTTTCTTTTTGGTCTTTTTGGTGATTTTTGGTGTGGGTTTCACAGCAGGGGTTGTGTGTCACACCCCGACTTTCCACGTGTCACCGGTGGGCCCGGTAGGGGAGTATCGTGACGTAGTTGATATCATCATAGTCAAACAACACAATATATAAATGCACAGCGGAAGCAAAAGATAAATATATTACCATCCGAATATAAAGTAATATCAAAGTATTACAACGGAAAGTAAAGGATCCACAGGCGGATCAATTAAAAGAAAACTGTTCAACAAACTTTAGGCATCTAGAACTTGCAAGATTCCCTATTGACGCCCTGAGCTCCCAGCCAATTACGCACAGTACCTGCCACTTAACCTTTTTGGAAAATACGTCAGTTTACACTGGTAAATACAATTAACTGACTCATTTAGGAAAAGAGTTTGAAAATTGATTTGAATGCACGAGGCACAAAATATCTTTTATAACTTGGGACAATTTTATTAATGAAAATCTTGTATCCGGTTTACATGGTTGTCCAACATTTAGGGCCGGTGATTATACAATACAAGCCGGTCAAGATTAATCGACACACCATAAATATAACTCACAAGAAGACATCCTTACGAGTGAGTATATCGTTTACATACGCAACAGGAGGTGTTATGCCTACACCTTGTGCTTAAGTTATGGCCATTCACTTTTTAAATGAGCCAAGGATATCCAGGACACGGTCATTAACCCCTAATGTTATTTGTTATCAATTAATACAGATTAAAACGGGATTATGCAATTTAATCATCTCCGATTAAAAGGTTTCTACACCCGACCAAGCAGTATTTTTATAATACCGTATCCCAAGCCTGTATAAGGGAAAATAAGTTAAAAGTATTTACCTGAGCTAGCAAATGCATTTTATACTCAGCCGTATATTCTAATCAGCAAGCACAAGTACTTCTACTGGGGCCCTCAATCTGGAACAAAGGTTTATTAACCTATTAGATTCCTAACGGGTCTTATTTAAGTCGTAACTTAGACCGGTTAGTTTTAAGGAACGGTTCACGGTTCAAAACGCATGATTAAGCGAAGACCGGAATAGAATGTGATTTAGACCCGACAAGTTTGGACACCTGCATAATATGGGTAAACTAAACACATTCTGAATTTTGAGATAAAAACGATATGGTTTGACCCGCTTCGGCTAATATATGCAAACTGGTTACATAAGTCGATCCGAACGCGAAAAGTGCGTAACGAGTAACCCAATGAATCATATGTGTTGGTAATAGGTCTTATATGCCAAAATGGTTTCAAACCCAAACTATGCGTTTAATACGCTTAAAAAGCCATTTTAAGCGATTTCCGGGTTATACAGGAAATATGAGTTTTCTGATCAGGTTATAAAGTTCAAAATACTTTATTTATTACATAAAATCAGTAGCAATTGGATTGGTGTCAAAATACTATGTAAAACTCATTTTATACATAAAAAGGGTATAATCGGTATTTACCGAATTAAGGCGATAGCCTTAGGTTATGATCAGTTTAAAAATCTCAAAATATTATATTACATCAGTGGGTAAAAGGTTTGGTGTCAAAAATTGGGTTTAGATAGGCTTTATGCTAATTGCGCCGTTTAATTACTAAAAGGCGTTATAATTACGCTAATGAGCATAACTCCTAATATAGACCTCCAACTTATGTGAAAATTTAGGGATAACTTTATAAATCAGTAATAAGGATTATTGTCCTTTCATATTTCCAAAATTCTCGTTTTATGGACAAAAGGGGCATTATGGTCAATATTAGGCATTTAACGGAAACGAGTAAACGAATCGGACAATCAACGATCCAACCTCAGAGGGTTATACTATCATGTTGCCTGGCCCTAAGGAAACCCTAAGGCATTTCCAAACCCTTCTAAATCGGGTCAGAACTGAAGTCAAAGCAAAGGTCAAAGTTTTGCGACTTTCGGTTCCAAACCGGGTCTAAACAGAAAATTGTCGGATCAAACAAGCTTAGATCAGTTCTTATACTTATTACCAAGTTATATGAGTGATAAAATAAGTTACATGCCTTCTACATTGCTACTTACATGTTAATTTGGAAATTAAGCTTCTGTTGATTTTTTCTAAACAACTTTGACCCGACATTTGATCTAGTTAGAGTGGGAATCAGTGGGTGCCCTTTTAAGGGTTTAATGCCCACATAATTACCAACTTATAACTACCTTCAATTCGACTAATCACTAGACCATTAATGATTAATCGCTAGGTCAACCGTTAATTATGACGATTTGACTTTTAAGCTAAAACTAAATAAAAACTCAACTAAGAAAGGTTAAGCATACTTACACAAGCCTGATGCACGATTAGGGATGACTAGAGACTGATCATAAGCTCCAGAGAGTCCCACAAATGCAGGTGGAATGAGTGATCACAAAGTTGCAACATCAAGGGCCTTTTATAGTGAATTTGATCCATTTAGATCATGACAAATCATGCTACCAATGATCCTCGATGATTAACAAGTGTCCCTAAGGCCTAAGGATTAGTTTAGGCGACTCTTGGAAGTGTTTAAGGGCAATACATGTCGTTTGAAGGGCTGAACAGACAACATTCCCGAGTTGCTGCATCTGGGACATGCTTGCGCACCATAAGGCTCTGAGGCTTGAGGTGCGCAAGCCTTTTTCCAGCACAATGAATCTTTCAAATGTTGACAGTTTTAGCCCCTGCACCTCCAAATGCCATTTCTGACACATCCAAGGACCGTTAAATCATTTTTAAGGCTCTACAATGATTCCTAAGTATGGGGAACATGAAACATGCTCAAAAATATGCCGGATGTCGGTTCGTTTGGTCGTACGGTCACGTTGTTCGGTTAATTACGACGAAACACGGACGGACACGAAAAACGAACCAATTGACGCGACGAATGGAATTTTATCAAGCCAAACACTAAAATAACATATTTTAGTGTTTTCATAAATTTTTGGGTGTCCGGGGATATTCAGAATGTGAGATATGCGCGTAAACGCAAACTTGTGCGCTTTTTGACACTTTTAGTCCCTGCATGACTTAAAAGCTTATTTGTGCGCACCAAACACCTCTAAGCCTATATCTAAGCTATATTAGGGATAATTATGGTATGTTTATCTCATGTTCATATTCCAGAAGGTCCGATAACATACGAATCGGTATACTTTAGCAGTTTGACGCTTTAGGTCCTTCTAATGCGCAAACTTGCGTAACTCATCATTTAATAGCATTGAAGCCTGATCTAATTCATATTAGGCATTCTTGAAAGTATTATTAAACATCATAATGCTTCGGGCTCGATAAAAGGTCATTCAGAGGTATAATTAAACATATTGACACTTTTAGTCCCTTATACTTGCGAAGTTGCACGTAACTTCACATTTGGGCATAAAAGCCTTGGGTGGCCAATGATTGGAAATCCCGAGAGTATAATCAAATATCATGAGGCTCTCGGTTTGTTAAAAGGTCACTCAGAGGTAAGAATTAACATGTTGATGCTTTTAACCCTTTTCTGCGCAAACTTTCAAATAATTACATAAACGGCTACACTTGATTAACAAGTGGCTCATTTGTGAATATAAAACCGTAAAAGTTATTTAGAAACTTATTTTAGGTATGATAATACTTCCAGTTCTTTCATAATCAAAGTTTTTGATTTTTCGAAAAATTAGTCCCTTAAATTCAACGTTTGACTTCATTAGGGTTTATTACACGTGTCAATACTTCATTGGACGTGATTTTTTTTCGAGGTGTTACATTGTGCCGATGTGATCACCAGGAGCAGTGGGCTCAACAGCAGGGGCCTGAGGAGCACTTGTTGCTGCTAAATTCTGCTTAGGTACCTCTGTTTGTGTTTTTGAAGGTTTTGACAGCCTTGTGAATGTTTCAGAAGTTAGGCTGTTTATTTGAATAGGATTTCCTTGGATAAGCACATGTGCATTATCTTTTGAAAATTTCTTTTGAAGATAAAAACTTAAAAACCTTGGAAACAATAAAAATGATTTTTTATTAACATTCTTAACCATATTATTGAAAATCTCCTAAGAGAAGTTAAAATTTTCTTCAGCCATAATAGCATAGCCCATGTATTGGATTTTCAATGGTATTTCATTAAAAGCTGTTGTTTTATTTGACACACACATGAGGAGGGTATGGAATAAAAACCTCATGGCAGGTGGAAAGCTGCCCTTTTGTAAAGTATCCTTTTTCATTTCTTCTTCATACCCTCTCTCAATGAAATCAGTTTGGTACTCTGTTTTTGGGAAAGAGCTTTTACCTGTAAGATCATTGATTTCAAAAACCTCTGAAATGGTTTGAGGTGTAATGGTAACTGGAATTCCCCTTATTGATAAAGTAATAGCTAAGGTCTTTTTATCCGTAGTTTAAAGCTTTGCATTTTTCCAGAACTCTCGTTGGGTATCCAGGTAGATGGTTTCATTGTAGGTCAAAAAAGTTTTGTACTTTGAAGATGAAAGTGTATCAATCACGGAATGAAAATCTGTGTTTTGACTTATCTTTGCAAGTGTACACAGGTAGTTATGAGGGGTTTTGAATGAAAGATCCATGATGAATCGAAGGTGGTTAAGAACGAAGGAAGAAGATGAGTGATTTGAGAGAATTTGGTGAAAACTGCTTTTGAAAGGAATTTTGAATTCGACTCGACAGCGAAAACCCTGTTTGGGGTTTTGATCAGGGTTTTATAGGTGGAAAAAGTGGATGCTGACGTGGCAGCGGTTACAAAAGATATGACGGCTAAGTACTGTCCACGTGACAACCTCTGATGAATCAATATCAGTGGTTTACAGTGGTGAAAATGAAAACAGTGGCTGACTATAACTATCAGTGGATAGCCTATCAGTGGATTAAAACACTGAGGTTTAACAACAGTGATTAACAAAGAAAATGAGAGAACAGAGGTTGACTTTCAGCAGTGGATAATATTCAGCAGAACAGATGTTTGAAACAAACAGTGGTTATGGCAGACTTTTATGGATTTAATGAAAATTTTCATTTTTAGCGATTTTTAAGGATGAATTTTTTATTTTCTGAAAAAATTTAATGCTTTTATTCATAGAAAAACAGGATTTGCCTGTTATTCCATGTTCAGCATGCCAATCCTAGAGATCAAGCTTTCAAAGGTAGATGTGTCTAAAGCCTTTGTTGCCAGCTGATCTTTGTATCAACCACTGTTTTATTTTCAAACATTTGTTCCCAATAACAGAGCTTTGATCATTTAAACAAACATTTGCCAATATTACAAGCTTTTACACTCTCAAACCTAAATATTTATTTACTTAATTTAAATAACAAACATGGTTAATAATTTTAACACAACTAATTATATAAAAACTACAAGTGTCAAACAAAGGTAACTATATAATAAACAAAGTTCAAAACAGCAAACAACAATCAATAGAATACAGCATACTAATTCCTAATCAATGGGCGAAACAACATTCATTTAGTCATCCATCTGTTGACCAAAGTCAACAGATGTATCAACTAATGTTTTATTTTCAAACATCTGTTCACAATAACAGAGCTTTGATCATTTAAACAGACCTTTGCCAATATTACAAGCTTTTTCACTCTCAAACATAAATATTCATTTACTTAATTTAAATAACAAACATGGTTAATAATTTTAACACAACTAATTATATAAAAACTACAAGTGTCAAAACAGCAAACAACATTCAATAAAATACAACATACTAATTCCTAATCAATGGGTGAAACAGTAGTCTCGATAAGTAAAGCTCATTTCGGACCATTGTAGTTGTCAACATGTTGGAGGTATTTCAGAAGTTCGTTGCTCAGATCAACTTCAACCATATCCCCCCAGATGCTTGTTATCAGCCACTTGTTGTCTTCAATTATATTAGTCATTCAGCGCCTATCTACATAATCAACTACACGGGGATTATTGAAAACAAACACCTTCATCCAGCCTTCTTCTTCATATCTGAGCAAATCAGCCGTTAGCTCAGCAGACTTTCCAATAACAATCAAATGCAGCCTCTTTGCGATGGTCAAAAAATGCCCTTGGCAAGGATTGACTACAATACTCTCTGGAAAACGAAGCATTCTGAAAGTCTCACTCAGAACATCAAAAGCAACGATGTTCCTCTCACCTAGTGGATACCAATAATTTGAAACCATAAAATATATGGTTTTAACAGCATAAACTCCTGTAGACCATGAATAACCACTTGAACCATAATCGTTTACGCTACCGAAATTTATTGTTCTCCATGACTCACGACGTCGTGAGTAAACACGAGCAACAGCTACATTACGGTAACATCTGATGTTCAGCACTTTCAGATAATTGAATTGATCAAAATAAATTCCACCAGTATCAGAGTTTCGATCATGATTGTAATTAAAGTAGTCATCAGACAAAACCTTATAGCGCCTGGTAGTTGGATTCCAAAGAATCAGCTCACAACAAATCCCTTCATTGCAAACTAACAACAAACCATTAAATGACGATAGAATACATAAGAAGCTAGGGTGGACATTGTAAGGAAAACTTAAGGTTTTGCTTCTAACAACATCCAAATTACCAGCAACTACGTCGTCAACGACAATTGACGTGTCTTTAAAGGAGAGTAGTTTCTTTTGTAGTGAATCTCCACTTCGGAAAGCATGCATCATATGAAATCCATGACTTGACAATTCTATATAAAAATTCTTGGAAAGACATTTGAAATGACCAATATCTTATGCAGAGAGCCTTGTGAAAATTTCGTCAACAATCACTTGAAACCCAATGTTTTCCATTTTGCAGTAAACCAATGCGTCTTTGAAAGTAAAAGAAATTGTAATGATATTGGTAAACAAAAAACTTTTGAAGATGATTGAGTAGATGGATGAAAATGGTAATGATCAAAACCTCTGCCCAATGTATTTTATATACCCAATGAAGGCGGTTATGACTAAATACATCGTCAGATGAAAGAATATGATGTGACACTCGTTAGGCTTTTAATGCATTTCAATGGAAAAAATATAAAATTAAACACGTTATTATAATTACAATTAACCTCTTTATTTACCATAAGACGCCTTTACCATAAGACAGAAATGAGTGAGTGACGTGCATTAATTGCAAAGTACATATCCCCAGGCATTTTGAATTTGAAATTACCGGCAATTTCAAAACCACTGCTAAGGTATATGTTTGCCAAAGGAAACATCTGCTAAGTTATACTTTCTTGGCGATGGGCAGTAGTTTGCCCTCTTGAATGTGGGCCAGACCTTTGACATTTAAATATAGAGCAGTGGTTTGAAATTAAATGTATTTTAACTCAGATAAAAAATCTCAGATACAAAATCTATTCATTTAAAGACCAGCAATACAAAGATATTGCGAACATCTATTAGCCAACAACAGATATTGCCAACAGTAGCAAGTCAAACAGCCGTTAGATTAGCAGAAGATCACCACTAAACAAATGTTCTCTTTGGGCAGACTTTACCCTTGACAGAGAGTTAAAGTAGGAGATGCATCAATGTCACACCCCGATATTTTCCACGTTTTACCGGTGGGCCCGGTAGGGGAGTATCGTGACGTAGTTGATATCATTATAGTCAAACAACACAATATATAAATGCACAGCGGAAGCAAAAGATATATTCATTTCAACTTTAATAAATTGTAATATTAAGTATCACAAGTAGTTGAAAGAAATCCACAGGTGGATCAAAAATAAAAAGGAACATTGTTCAACAGTTTTATGTCATCCAAGCTTGCGAGACTTATTGTGGGTGCTAGGAGAAAGCCAACCTATTTCGAGTAGTACCTGCACTTAACATTTTTGAGAAAATACGTCAGTTTACAAATGCAAATACAATTAACTGACTCATTTTGAAAAGGTTTAATAAAATTGATTTGAATGCACGTGGCACAAACTTTTTATAACTTGGGATAATTATTTGAGTATAATCTTGTAAAAGAATTACATGTTCCTTATGCGTTCAGTAGCCCGATCCGTAGACCAGGTTAAAGATTAATAGACACACCACATAATTTATTTATGCACTGACGGGTGTACGCCTACACCCCGTGCTCAGGTCGTGGCCATCTCGTAAGATGATGCCAAGGATATCCGGGACATGGTCATTAACCCCCCAAAGGCTTTAAGCAAACAAAACATTTCCAAACGGAACATCTCAATGAATTAACCTCTATTCGATTAAAGATTCAATGCCCGACCAAGCGGTATTTTATATACCATACCCCAAGCCCGTATAGGGAAAATAAGTTAAAAGTATTTACCTTTGCAAGTATTAATCACAAATAGCAATGCGGGTAGCTTTTAGCGGGTCTCCTATTCTGGAACAAAGGTTTAATAATATCCTATTAGAATCCTAACGGGTCTTTAATTAAGCCTAAACTTAGACCGGTTAGTTTTAAAGGAAGATACGGTTCGTACGCATGATTAAGCGAAAACCGGAATAGAATGTGATTTAGACCCGACAAGTTTGAATACTTGTATAATATGGGTAAGCTAAACACATTCTGGATTTTGAAATAAAAACGATAAGGTTTGACCCGTTTCGGCTAATTTATGCAAACTAGTTACATGAACCGAACTGAACGCGCAAGAGGCGTAACGGGTAACCATAAGAGTCATAACAGGCTTCCTAAGTTAATATGCCTTAAATATGTTGTGACATCAGTAGGATACCTTCCATTATGCCCAAAACAAGTTTAATCTCAAATTAAGCCCCGTAGGGGTATTTTGGTCATTTTAAAGATTATAAAAGAGATTATTTATAATTCTGACATTTGGTTCTGAAATAATCAGTAAAACAAATTAATTTAATAGGTTATATCAGTTGGTGATAAGTCTTATATGACAAAATGGTTTTAAACCTAAACTATGTGTTTAATACGCTTAAAAAGCCGTTTTTAAGCGATTTCCAGGTTATACAGGAAATCTAAGTTTTCTGATTAGGTTATAAAGTTCAAAACACTTCATTTATTATATAAAATCAGTAGCAATTGAATTGGTGTCAAAATATTATGTAAAACTCATTTTATACACAAAAAGGGTATAATCGGTATTTACCGAATCAAGGCCATAACCTTAGGTTATGATCAGGTTAAAAATAATTAAAAATCTTCAAAAATCCCAAAATATTATATTACATCAGTGGGTAAAAGGTTTGATGTCAAAAATTGGGTTTAGATAGGCTTTACGCTAATGACGCCGTTTAATTAATAAAAAGCGTTTTAATTACGCCATTGAGCATAACTCCTAATCTAGACCTCAAACTGATGTGAAAATTTAGGGACATGTTTATAAATCAGTAACAAAGATTATTGTCCTTTCACATTTCTAAAATTCTCGTTTTATGGTCAAAAGGGCATTATGGTCAACATTAAGCAATTAACGGAAACGTGTAAACGAATCGGACAATCAACGAACCGACCACAGAGGGTTATACTATCATGTAACCTGGTCCTAAGGAAGCTCTAAGGCATTTCTAAACCCATCTAAATCGGGTCAGAACTGAAGTCAAAGCAAAAGTCAAAGTTTTGCGACTTTCGATTCCGAACCGAGCCTAAACAGAAAATTGTCGGATCAAACAAGCTTAGACCAGTTCTTATACTAATTATCAAGTTATATGAGTGATAAAATAGGTTACACGTCTTCTATATTGCTAATTACGTGTTAATTTGTAAATTAAGTTTCTGTTGACTTTTTATAACAACCTTTGACCCGACAAATGATCTAGTTAGAGCGGGAATCAGAGGGTGCCCTTTTAAGGGTTTATTGCCCACATAATTACCAACTTATGACTACCTTAAGTTTGACTTTTAAGCTAATAACTAGGCAAAACTCAATTAAGGAAGGTCAAGGATACTTACCAAGGTCTAATGCACGATTAGAGATGTTTAGGGAAAGGCCTTGAGCTCCAGAAATGATCAGAAGTTGAGTTGAGAATGAATGATCAAGTGTGCAAACAATGGGGCTTTATATAGTGAGTTTGATCTCACTAGATCATGCCAAGCAATGCTATACATGTTCCCTGATGTTAAACATGTGTCCCTAGTACCTAAGAACTAGTTGTGCTGCACATGGTGATGAAAAATATCCATTTAAGTCGGTTAACTAGTTCATAACAGGCCTTGTCAACTTTCTGTTGCTGGGGATTCCTTACGGACCGTAAGGCATGACCTTTACGGTCCGTAAGCCTTTACCAGAAGGCAAAAGTTTTTAACCTTTCAAGCTTCGAACAGGTAACTTAGGTATTACGAATTTGGGCCTCTATTATCAGTAGGGGGCCTCTTTATCATGTCTTGAACAGTTAAGGCCACCATGCCATGTTCTAAAGTTGCCTTGGATTCTTTCGAAAGGGCCCTAAACGAAGGTTGTCGTATATAATCTCATAGGATCCCATTCTTGTGTAATTTGAATCAATTATTACTAGTATTAACCGGATTTGGATGCTTATCTGTAACACCCGTTCATATAAATTAAGGTTTAACGTATCTTTTACGAAAAACAATCATGTAATTAAGATTATATATGCATTGGAAATTACGGGTTTATTAAAACTTTTTACAATTTAAAAAGTATACAACACATCATGTGTACATTCGTCGTTTAACATAATAACGATACATAGTGCGGAAGCTTATTTCGTGATCGTGTTCGGTTCTTGCTCGTCGCTTGATCGTCCTCCGGAGCTAAAATTTACCTGAAACTCATAAAACATGAGTTGGATTAGTCATACATAGCTTAAAACGTATTAGAACGGGTTCGCAACGCAAAATAATTTAAAATAAACATTTTTCGTGAAACTGGCACATGCTCGCGTAGCGCCACTGCCAGTCGCGCTACGCCACTGCCTAATTTCATCAGAACTGTTGCAGCTGGTTGCTGCTTATTCCCAGCACGATCTGATTTCACGGAAACGGGCATAACTTCTTTGTTATTGATCCGTTTTACCCGATTCTTTTTCCTACGCGTCCATAATTTAATCCTCCATCTTATGGAGTTAAAATCCTACATCCAACATAAGAAATTTTTGAGACTTCTAAGCCTTAGACTCGTTACCTTTTTACCGAATTTTAACCCGTTTATGCATTTTATCAAACAAACGTATTTATTTGATTCCTATATCTCATACACTTCTTCAAATTAATGTTACCTACTATATTAGGTTCTAAACATAGGTTTATTACACCATTTAAACCCGTTTTCGCTCGTATGCTTATTTTGACCCGCTAAGGGTATTTAAGCACTTTCAAACTTTCTACTCGCTTTCATTCCTTTCTAGCATCTTATCCCTACATTTCTTATCAAGTTATCTTCCACCACATCTATATGTGTGTTGGATTTGATAAGGATATCTATATGTTCCGAGTTTCTACCCCTCGGATTATCATTTTACGGCAAAGACTCATATAAAGTCTTTCGACCCAAGGATTTACATCCTTCACTACCTATACTCATTCTAAGCATATATTTAATCATAAAACTTATTTCCGAACCACCTTTATGGGTCGTTCGTTCAAATTAGCTTACAAGGGCAATTTGGTCAATTTTCATCCTCCTTATACTACCAATGTCCTTTAAATACTTGTTTGACCCAAAATTCGACCCTTTTAACTATAATCTCGTTTATAAACCCATGTGCTCCTAAAACACCATAAACATAATTCAATTTATTCGGTTTACCTAAAAGATAACCGAATATCTATATTTTAACCTTGTCTAACTCTATTAGAACTCCAAATTCTACATGATAAGTTGTGTTAGTATACATACCTGGCTTGGATCAATATATTGACCCGTTTACATAACTTTTGCGTTAAATCTTTCTAGTTAAAGCAATGCAAGCTTATGTCATTCCTGTGATTACCAAAACTCAACAAACGATTTGTCAATTGTTATTGTCAAATGGTGCTAACAACACCATTTGACCCATTTAGTCTAATTGACCATTTGTCCGCATGATATGGTATTTAATTACCATTCTATCCCTTTAAACCTATCCCGGTTTTCCCTTGAATTCGTTTTGCTTAAAAACCCTTTTTATTTGTTCATCAATACATGATTAATTTACCAGTTTACTCCTTTTGCCATAACTCATGATTTCTTATCTAGTGATCTTCGCCACTTCAACTAGACATCCAAATTCATACTCTATTCTAAATTCGAGTCTATTAGTAAAAATTACATAACAAACATAACGTAACAAAATCGTGGTTACGTACCTTTTAAGCACACCTTTCTAGCGTGTATCACTTCCGGCTTGTTCACTTGACGACCCGGATTCTCTACCTATAGAGTTCCATTCACAACCAAATTTATAACTCTTTTGTAACCAAAAATCGGACAATTCATTATGATATTCAAATCTGCGTTTTTGTCCGATCTTTAACGTTTTACTCCTCACTTAGGCGTTTTAACAAACACCTAGCGGGTCAGATTTTTATATAAACAAAACCAAGTTCATGACTTGTAATTATCATCTAAATCAACTTCAGTTAGTCACGTTTACACATGTTTTAACTTCCAAATTTCATAAAGTACCTCATAAAACTCAGATTACACTAGAACAAGAATCATGATCTTAGTGTTTACCAAGTTTCTACAACTTATTAATCACCTATAATGGTGATTATGAACCCTACAAGTATCATGCAAGATTTTGACAAGAAATCATCTAGGGTTTATCCCTACACATCATACTTTTTTTTTTTTTTTTTTTTTCTAAAATCACTTTCTATGATCAAATTACACTAGAATAATCATTCTAAACCCTAGTGTTCATCATTATCTTGTAAACCCCATAACCCACCTTCAATGTGTTCATTGAATTTCCTAAATTTGGACATGATTTCACATGTAGTTGTCTAGGTTTTACTTCTAGACACCATCTCATCACTAAGCTAACCAAATCACAAACATGCATCATCTAATTTCAGATTTCCCAATTTCATGAGAATTTCAAACAGAGAATTAACACCAAATTTTACATGCCTTGTAACCCCCTTATGATGAGGATCACTAATCTATGTTCGGATTTTGATTTGGACTGAGTTTGATCCTTCAATTTAGAGATTTTATGCTGAACTAGGGTTTTGATGAACTTGGTCGCCCCTTGCTCTTGTCTGGTCGATCTCACACACGTATGTGTGTTTGAGATTTCTATTTTTCATGTTTTTATGTTTTAATAAAACATATTTATTAAAACTAGTTTCAAGTTAAACACTTTTGGTCCTTCTAGTTTTCTTTTGATCAAATAAAGCCATGCCTCACCATTAGTCACTTAATCACAAACTACTAACTAGGTTAATTACTCCTAGTTACTTTAACGGGTTCGGGAAATTATAACCCGATATGTGTTAAGTCCCGTTAATTTGGCCTTTTTATGTACTTTTTTTTCTCAAAGTATTTATCCCCTTTTTTAATTAATATTAGGTTTATTTATCTGAGTCCTAATATTTACCGGGTAAATTTTTTTACCGCTAACGGTATTTTACCCGTCTTTACTATTAACAGAGTTCAATTACCAAGCCCGTTTTCGGGGTGTTACATTATCAGATGTTTAAAACACAGGTTAAGGGTTGGGATTTATACATAGGTCGCTCAGAGGTATTTATTAACATGTCGACGCTTTTAACCCCTCGTATACGAATTTTATCATAACTTTCTCATATGATAACGAAACTTGGTGAAATTTTTATCATGTATTCTAGTGAGCATAATTAATCGTTACAAAGCTTTGGGTTTGCTAAAAGGCCACTCAGAGGTATACTTTAAACATGTTGACACATTTACCCCCTGTAGTTTGTAATCTCTCACTTTCTTTCATAATTAGCTTCGTATGATCCATGATTCATTCGTTTAAGGGTATAAACATCATGTAGGGTTATTGTAAAGTATATTTATCCATTGTTGACATTTTGAACCCTTATATTCACATACTTTCCTTGTTTGTCAACTTTAGTCCTTCTAAGGAAATCCTTTACACGTTTTAAGCCCGTGACACGTGTCAATATAATATTGGACATGAAATTTCGAGCTGTCACAATCAATATTTACAATTGAGAGGAGGAAATTCTTCGAAAAGCTCTATTAGGCAACAACAGATGTTGGCAACAGTAGCAAGTCAAACAGCCGTTAGATCAGCAGATAATGATTTACAGCAGATGTTCTATTTTGGCAAACTTTAACTTTGACAGATCTATACACTAACAGAAATTGATACAACATCAACATAATCTAATTAAACTCAGAGACAATTTCACTTCTACATCAAAAGTACCGATCTGCAATAATCAGATGATATTAAAAATTACATAATAATACTTATTAAGCTTATTAGTAAAAATAAAATGCTCCACAAACATTATGAGGATTAAAAGATCAACAATTACATCGAGTACTGAACAACGAAACTTTAAAATCTAACAACAACACCAAGAAATTTACGAATCTAACAGCAAAAATTTAGTGCTTTTAGCTTAAACTCCATCGAGTACCGAACTTCTCAATGTATATCTTCGACAATCGCCATGAACTCCACGGAAGTACTAAATGCATCAACATCAGGTTTCTGGAAACCTGGTCTCTCGTGAACAGACCAAGATGCAGTACATGAAAACACTTCTTCAGCTGTTGAAGAGTAGCCCTATCCTCATATACTTAATCCTTAACTTGCTTCATAAAGAGTTGCTTTAAACCAAACTTTATGCTTCTTTTAATACAAAAAAGGCAGGAAATACCATTGCTCTAGTAAGATAAAATCTTATCTTTCAGCAGTAGCAGATCCTTTCTTGCGTTTAGTAGGAACTACTGTGGGTTCTACATCATCATCGTCTGCCCAAAGTCATTTTAAATGTACATTTAATAATCTTTCTTTCTGATTAATTTAACTTTATGCTTCTTTTAATACAAACCTATAATAACCCACAGCAGATTGTATGAATTTCAAACAACTGTGATTAGACTGAAATATAAAGCGAGAATTAGAGTATATCACTTCAAAATTAAAAATAAAAAATTTCAAAATTAGAGTAGCAAAACAAAAAACATACTTTAAACGATGTTGGAACAATGATGCTGGAAACAACCGTAGAACAATCATCATCATCATCTGCTCAGATCATTCACAATCATCATTTAGTCATAACTCAGATAAAAAAACTTTAGTAAAAATCAAAAACAAAAACAAACATAATCATATATATCACATTACCATCATCAAGGCAAACCACATATCCCCAAAATTTGTTCTGAAAGTGGGTCAGAGAGAGCTTCCGTTTTCTCTTATCCTTTATGAACAAATGTCGAGTATTGAGAAGAAGGGATTTGAGGGAGAGATACATTAGAAATGTGGTTTGAAAATACAAAAGAATAGAACACGAGAATGTAAAGATGAAGAGTGAAATGAGAATATAAATCAGTTTATATAAGAAGATGATTGACAGAAGTGCCATGCATTTTGAATTGCAAATTACCCGTAATTTCAAAACATCTGCTAACGTATACGTTTGCCAAAGGAACCATCTGCTACTTTCTTGTAGATGGGCAGTGGTTTGCCATTTGGAATGTGGGCCAGACCTTTAACATTTGAAAACACAATGCAGTGCTTTGAAGTTAAATTAAATGTATTTTAAAGTGATTTATATATTAGGCTTTATGATGTAATAATGACATAAGAAAAACATTGTTGGACAGCCTCTCCTACTGACACATTAGCTTTTCTTATGTCATTGAGATTTCTCCTTTTTTATAGAAAGTATAGATAGATGTTTTGAATTATTAAATAAATAATTTGTTTTGAAAGGCGAAAAGAAAACAACATTAAACAAGAACAATTTTTTTTTTTAACAAATTAATCCTCCTAAATTACACCCCACCGGGATCGAACTTGGCTTTCTCCAAAGTAGCCAAACGCTACTTACCACAGGGCTACAGCCGAAGTGTTTAAACTATAACATATCTGTAGCTATAAAGTACAAATTGCATCATATATGTCACATAAAATGGTTCACATCAGCTGGCGTTTTTATATAAGAAACTGGGGGATTTACATAGAGTGATGCGAGTTCATGTGAACCCACTGAATTCAAAATTTTAATACAAAGTATATATAAATTTTCGAGTGGACCGATATATAAAATTGCAAGATGATGCAAGTGGTAAAAGAATTGTGTTATATAGTTGTGGGCATGGCCGTAGTTGTTGTAGGATATTATGGTTATAATGTGACACAATATACCGAAAATATCATTTGTATAAACTTACTCTAGGCCTATTTTAACTTTATTTTTTTAACTTGAATATTAGGGCTAATGCTAATAAAAATTTGATATGAAATTTAGGTCTTTATTATGTTCCACGACTAGGCCTGACTCGACCCCGTCCGAAAATTCCACTGTATGGTTGTGAAAATTTGACTATCTAGAAAAATGAACACAAAGAAAAAAACCCCTAAATCAACCACCGAAAAAAGTTAATTATCAAACAATAACCATCGCATGGGGGGAGGGGGGGATATTCCACGGTCCTCCCAACCGCTGAGGTGATCCCACCTCGCAGACCGCCACCCAGCAAGCCTAAGTCTGGGGGTAAATCCGCTACCGTAGGGGCATTGGGAACGAGCAAGACTCGAACCCGCCACCTCCGGGTTAGAATGCGGGCTGGTGGCCATTGGGCTGACACCCAATGGTTAAAAAAACAAAACAAAACCATCGCATGTATTACAAGAGAAAGGTTATAGTACAAGAGGAAAAAAATTATACGAAGTGTAAGAGAGAAGTTTGACCCTTAATTATCAAGATCAATGGTTGAGATTAAGTGATCTCCAAACATATAATTCATATAACTAAAAACAAGGGAAACAAGTGGGAAAAATGGCAAAACAGGAAAATCTAATATTGTTGACTAATAAACCAACTTCGTCTTTGATTTCAAACGGCTATAATTTTTCGTACGTTAATATTTGTTTATAAAAATTACACCGATTAACAAGCATTTCATTTTCTTCAATTCGAGCAGCTTATTGCTATAGTTTTCTTAAAAAATAGCAGGATTTTGAATACCTATTACGTGATTTTGAATGCCCAGTAAGTGACTATGAGATCTTAAATACCCTTTACGTGATTACTTGATTTCATTATAGTATTTTATGTGAAACTCATTAAGTAATTACATAATTACGTAACAATAGTTGACGATGTATTATTAAGTATCTACGTGATTTTGAATACGCATTTCGTGATTACATGATTTCATTATAGTGTTTACGTGAATCCCCACTGAGTAATTACGTAAAAATAAAACATGTAGTACATAATATTTCATATGGAATACCTATTATTTCAGATATAATCATGTATTAAGGATAAATTGTATATACAAAATACTAGCCAAACCAACTATAATAATAACATAATGTTGTATATTAGAGTCAAACCAACCTATAATAACAACATAATGTCGTATATTAGAGATTTAACCATGTAATAAAGCATAAACAATTAAGTTCTTATTATTGAATGTGTAATCACGTAATAAGCATAATTGTATTAACATTAATTATAACAAATCATATTGAATGTGTAATCACGTAACGAGTATTCCAAAATCACGTAGTCATGTAACGGGTATTCAAAATCACGTAATGAGTATTGGGTATTCAAAATCACGTAATCACGTAATGGGTTTTCAAAGTGCTGTAATTTTTTTTAAGAAAACTATAGCAATAGGCGGATCGAATTAAAAAGAATGAAATGCTCGTTAATATGATGATTTTTTTTTAAATAATATTAACGTATGAAAAAAAAAGTTACAGTCGTTTGAAAATCAAGGAGGAAACTAGTTAAAGAGAGAAAAGACGATCATACCCTTATCTCCTTAAATTGAGAAAGACAAATATGTAGTTATAATTTTCTCCTACACTTTGTATGAAATTCCTATCTTCTACTTGATATCTTATCTATATTACAATTTCTTTGTTTTTACTTTTTCTAAGATTGGTTATATGAATAAAAAACCTATCAATGATTGGATATATGAATAAGATATAATAAACGCCAGTGAGGTAGTGGTGGAGTGGTTGTGGAAATAATTGGTGTTCCTTGTGACACAGGTTCGACTCTTACTATCCTCATTATTTTCTGCGGCATCCAGGTGAAGAACGAATACGGGTGGCGCCGGTTCGACTTGGATGGGAGGCGAGGTTTTACCGATTATTCCACTGTCGTGCCTTCGAACCGGTGGAGGTCGGGTTTCCGCTCATCTGGGGAGAGTCAAGGGGCTGGTGGCGGTCAAGTAGTCGACCTTGACCACAACGTTCGGTGTCACAATTGTGGTACATCGTTCCTTGCAGTTAAGAAAAAAGATATAATAAATAAAAGTCCAGTCAAGAGAAAGAAAAAATTACAATAATGGGGTAAAGTGACGAGTCAAGCGTAAACCACTAAAATAACGTGGTTTACATCCGAAAATCAAGAAGGTAAATAATAATTCGATTGAGAAGTAATTGGGTGAAGTCAAAAGCATAAACCACTAAAACATAACGTAATATTGTTTATTTTTATCAAGGCAATTTTTTTATGAAGGTTATCATCCGAAAATCAAGAAGGTAAATATATATTCGATACTATATCTTTACTATATAAAAAAGAGTAAACTTCCATTTTGTTCCATGTGGTTTGGACACTTTTGCCATTTTTGTCTAAATCTCAAACTTTTTAAATCTGGGTCCCTGTGGTTTCACTTTTATTGACATTTTAGTCCAAAATCCAAAAACCCTATATTTTGACTGTTGAAAGCTGATTATTTTGTCTTTTAGTGTAGGGGCATTTTGGTCATTATGATTTACTCTTCTAATAAATTAAAACAAAATTAATTATATATTATATATATAACTCTCTCTCTCTCACTAACACAGATAAACTCTCTCATCTTTCTCATTTCATAACAAAACCCTAACCTCATTCTTCTTCTCTGCAAACCACATCCACCACACCCTCTGCCACTCTCTCTCAACTGAGCCCCAGCGATGGGAACCCACAACCACCTCTCCATACACACCCACACCCCTCCTTCTCCGATAACCACACACCCACACCCAAATCAGACCGGTAGCGGCGGCACGATAACGAAATCAGGGGAGGAGAGAGAGAGAGCCGGCGGAGCCTGTGTCGTCTCTAACGACCGTGGAGTTACAGGTGATGGGGTTTCACGATGTTGATGTCGCTGATGATGACGACGGCAATCGCAAGTCAGTCCGGTAAGCGTTTCACGATGTTGGGTGTTTATGGAAGATTCAGAGTCTGTGTTGTTCAATTGTTCCGTGCGATTTTAATCTGATTAACGGTATGGTGTTTGTTACACTTGATTTGAAAACGATGTTTTGTTTAGTTGCTTTTGAAATTGATGTTTTGTTTAGTTGATTTTGAATTTAGATCGGTGGTGTCTTGGCTTCCAGTTGTATGGAACGAGTAACTCCTTCTTGCGATTGTGTAGATTTTAGGTGAAATGCGTTATTTGGATTAAGTTTGTGCAGGAGTGGGAGGTGGCAAGTGGCGGGAGGCGGTGGTGGTAAGTGGCCGGAGGTGGTGGTGAGGATGTGTGTTTTAGAGAGAGAGAGAGAGTATGTGTGTTTTAGAAAGAGAGAGAGTTATATATATTATATAATTTATAACTAATTTTGTTTTAAGTTATTAGAATTATTAAAATAGTTTTTTAAAATATTAAAATCAGAATGACCAAAATGCCCCTACATTAAAGGACAAAACAATCAGCTTTCAACAGTGAAAATAAGGGGTTTTTGGATTTTGGACTAAAATGACAATAAAAGTGAAACCACAGAGACTCAGATTTAAAAAGTTTGAAATTTGGACTAAAATGAGAAAAGTGCCCAAACCACAGGGACCAAAATGGCAGTTTACTGTATAAAAAAATTAGAAAAAAAAAAACTTTTGGGTCCCTTAACCCACAACCCACAAGGCACACCATAGGTCTAGCCATGATTATAAATAATTTATAAAATTAATCATTTATATCCGAAAATTATATTCGATACTATATCTTTACTATATAAAAAAATTAGAAAAAAAAAACTTTTGGGTCCCTTAGCACACAACCCACAAGGCACACCATAGGTTATAAAATTAATCATTTATTAAAATATTTTCTATATTTAAAATTTATTTAGTAAACACAAAAATGTTTATAAAATCGAATAAAAATTTAGTTTTCTTTGTATAACATTTGAAAAGACCATTCAAGTATGGTTTAGCTTTATTCTTACATTTAGTCTGTGTATATGTTCATCAAAAAGATTCTTTTACATTAAATAATTTTGAAAAGACCATTCACCTTAAATTACCTTTTTTCTAAATTTTTACATTGTCAAGACTTTTAATATACTGTGTACCATTTCTCTTTTATTATATATTATATGAAGATATGAATTGTACATTTGTACCTGATAATATATACCAAATGATTTTAATAATATTTGGCATATCTCTTAAAAAACACCAAAAAAATTGCTGTCAAAATTATATGGACTATGATTTTATTCAAAATTATACGGATTATGCTTTCAGACATCGTAATCGACTACTAATGGGATTGTTGTTTATTGGTAAAATCAAAATCTTTAGACTCCCTGTTTAGAAGGAAAGATCTTGGTTTCCAGTCCCACATATAACACGGATTAAAAGAGATTTGTCATTAAAAAGGACATGGTCGACCAGGTTTGGTTTTGATACCAATAATGTGATATTTTTTTTTTTGAAAAGTAAAATTCATTCACAAACCGCCAACCCAAAACGGGCCGACCAAACAACACAACAAAATTACATATTTACAAAGGAGACCCACTCCTCCCAGGAAGTACCTTTATGCCTAGATCTATTCGAGAACCAAAAAAAACCTAGCGCCTTGATTTCACTAATAATCCTGTCAATCCTAACCGGACTACTAGAAAAGATCAACTTGTTCCTAGCTCGCCAAATGCTCCAGCATGTAATAATAATAAGCCCGTGAACCGCCTCCCTTTTCCTGGACGACACCGAAAGACTCTTATGAAGACAGAGTAGGTCCCTAGTAGAAAAAGCGAAAATGGCGGGGATCCTGCACCACACACTGACTGCATTCCATACAACAGATGAAACGTAGCAGGATGTAAAAATATGGTCAGCCGTCTCATCAGCGGAAGAACACAAAGGACAAGTCGGCTCGCCTTGAAGAATATTTCTTTTCTTTAAAGCAACCTTAGTCGGAATTCTTTCCATCTCCGCTCTCCACATGTGGATATTACATTTTTCTGGGACCCAATCGCTCCACTCCATAACAAAATTTTGACTAGCAGGCCTATCCAAGTAGCACAGACTCTTCACCGATTTAACAAAAAAAATTCCTTCCTTGTGCGGAGACCACCTCCATTTGTCTTCTCTGTCGACAGTCTGAACCGACACAAGCAGACTGCAAAGCTGTTGCAGATCCGATAACAGGACATCATCGGACAAAACCGATTTCCATCGCCAAGAAAATACCGAACCCGCTCCAGAATTTAACACCCTGTCCGCCACTGAACACTTCTTGTCAGCCTCCATTCTAAAAAGATCTGGAAATCTCAGCTTGAGAGGTTCGGAAATGATCCACGTATCAAGCCAAAACTGAATCTTTTCTCCGTTGCCGACAACTCCCTGCATATAGTTCCAGAAAAAATTACCTCCAATTTTGCAGCGGATCAGAATTTTGATTATGTTGCTCCATACACCACTCAGAGATTTTTTAATCGGGAAACCTTCCCAACTCATCCGATTAAAATGGAAGGCTGCAATAATCTTTCTCCAATAACAGTTAGCTTCAGTTTTATACCGCCAACCCCATTTCGAAAGAAGCGAAATATTCACGTCCGATAACTTGTTGAGGCCCAAACCCCCATCCTTCTTATGCATCGCCACCCGGTCCCAAGCAACCCAATGAGTCTTCCTATCTTCGTTAGAGCCACCCCATAAGAACTTTTTGACCATGGATTCCAGGACTTGTAACGCCTTCTTGGGAGCTATATATAGAGAAAAATAATAACAAGGTAAGCTTTCCATAACGGATTTAATAATAACAACTCTTCCGCCAATAGAAAGCAAGTTCGATTTCCAATTAGCCAACCGACTACGAAACATATCGAACACTGGCTGCCAGTTGCTAATACGGTTCATATTCGCTCCCACTTTAAGGCCAAGATATTTGAATGGGAGAACATCCGGATTACAGCCCACCTCACTAGCCATATCCTTGAGATCCTCCAACCCCACCCCAATACCGTATAAGTTGGATTTTTCAATGTTGATTTTAAGACCCGAGCACAAGAAAAAAAAACGCAGCACTCTAACTATATTTTGCACTTCCTGCTTGGACCATTCACCCACTACAATAGAATCATCCGCGTATAAGAGATGCGTAATCACCGGCCCATTATTAGGCGTTGCAATACCTTTGATCAAATCACCGTTTCTAGCACTGTTTATCATGCACGAGAGGGCCTCCATAACCACTAAGAAAAGAAACGGAGATAGCGGATCTCCCTGTCTCATACCTTTCTCACATCTGAAGAGGAACGTGGGAGCTCCGTTTACGAGAACAGACGAAGAAGCCGACTTCAGGATCCCCAAGACCCATTTGCACCACAAATCAGGATCCCCAAGACCCATAACCAACAATGTGATATAAGATTGTAAAAACACCATCCTATGTTGCGAGTGACAAATTCAAAACTTACTTTTTAAAGGACAAGCGGGGGGTGCTTAACTGAACTTTTAAAGGATGCGGTAAACTTTTAATCCCCCCCCCCCCCAATCTATAGTGTAGTACGCCCCTGCATGTTGGATACCTTAATTACTTATTAACCGTTGGAGATTTTATTAACCGTATGAATCGAAGAAAGTTGGCTGATTTGAAATTCATATGATCCGGTTTAATGGTTTAAGGTTTTGAATTTGGAACCAACTTTGTATACCGAAACAACAATTTGAGATTCTTAATTTATTTATGTTTAAAACCGTCTGAATATAAGAAAGTCGGCTGAGAAATATTCATTTTTTTACGGTTTTCAATTGATTTAAAACACATGTTAATATGGTTATATCTCTTTTAGTTGCTATAACAAGTGCCGGTATCATACCAGTAGTATAACAAACCAAACTGATACCGACTAAAAGTCCGTAAAACTTTACTTTTTACTATGTTTTTTTTTTTTTTTGGATTTGTTTTTTTTCTTTCGATTGATATATACCTGGTGCTTCGTGACAAACTAAATCAAACCCACTGAATTTAGCACCTTATTTTATATCGTTCCTATAAAATATAGGTTTTTTATTTATTATTATTGGTGGATATGAAGTAAAATTAAGTTTAAAAAAAATGTTAATACTAAAATGAAATTAAAAAAAAAAAACAAAAAATGTGTGGAAGGAATACCATGATGGTGAAGAAAAAGAAAAGAGGAGTAATCCGAGTCAGGGTCCGGTCCAGCATCGATCGAGTCAAAGCGGGGCCCAGGACCCAACAAGCGGCTGTCTCCTGCACATGCAACACTTACGTCACTTTTGTTCAATCCACGTGCCCATTCTGACACACACGATTTATACCTCAACACTCAATTCAATTACGTCAATATATATATATAGTAGACACCGGAATTTATATTTTTTACTTTTAACCATATCTATTTTTTATCAACAAAATATCTATATAAACATCATAGAGGTAAGTCTTGGGTTCAGTTTATAGTCATAGAAATAAAAGAAATTTGACGTTCAAAAAAAACTAGAAACATAAATACTGTTGATGTAACAAATACTAGACCGATGGTAGTAGCTGCGCTCGTTAGGCAAAAGGGTTGAAGGGTTTGTTTTTGCCTAACGCAGGTCGTGGGGTACCCCCACGTTTGCAAGACGTGGAGAGAGGTTCACTAGTTAGATTTTGTTGTTTGCTCGAGATCCTCCACTGAAATGTGTTCAGCTTCGGATGTGGGAGCAAAGAGAATGTGTGTGTTGAATGTGATGAAGAGTGAGTTGCAGTGGTAGTGACAACACAGTTCTTGTTGCTGGAGCTGCTGTTGTTGTTCTTCCTCTTGCGACGAGAAAACTTTGATGACTGCGATGCGGTGGTGGTGTCGGCAGTTGGTGCGACGGTAACTTGGTGCAGGTTCTTGGTGACTTTATCCCAGTAGCCAGCTTTGACTCGCTTGTCATTGATTTCAGCGGCAAGCAGGTAGGTCTCCTCGATCGTTGCTGGCTTTGAGGCATGCACAAAATCTGCAACACAATCCGGCAGAGCGCAGATGTATTTCTTGATCGTCATGTCAGCGGTCTTCACTTGGTCAGGGCAGATAATACTGAGCTGCTTGAAGCGAGCAGTCAAAGCAGGGTTGTCACCATCTTTCTGCTTGATGTGCCAGAATTCATCCTTCAGCTTTTGGCGCTCATGGGGAGGGCAGAACTCTTCGAGGATAACGTTCTTCAACTCGTCCCATGACAGACCATAGGCCGCATCATTTCCGCGTTTATTCCTCTCGGTCGTCCACCAGTCTAATGCTCGGGACTGGAAGACGCCGGTAGCATTCAGATTGCGGAGATTGTCAGGACATCCACTCTAACGCAGGGTGACCTCGATTGAGTCGAACCATTGAAACAAGGCCGTAGGGCCATCTTCGCCAGTGAACTCTTTCGGTCCGCAAGCTTTGAACTGTTTGAAGCTGAAAGCAGCTTTTGGTGTTTCAGTCCTGGATTCCTCGGACGATTTGCTCATGTTCTCATATAGTTCCCTCACGATATAAGGAACAGCCTTTGCCATTTGCTTGGCGACGAGAGCAACAAGGCGTTTGTCTTTCTGGTTTTGGCGAGCAGGGCGCGAGTGACGGGATCCAGATGACGACATTGTCTGCAACAGACATCGCCATAGGACTCAAACTCAATATAATCGAATCTCACCTCACACGCCTATTACTACTAAGCTCAGGGACACGTAAAACCATGTAACCACATGAACACATAGGCACATAAGCACAGATCCACATAAGCACAGAAGCACATAAGCACGTAAAGCACAGAATCACAGAAGCATAAGAGGCAGTCAGAATACAGAAACCTATCATTCAAAGTCCGCGAGCGTTCGAGAATATCGATCGCGATTAACATAGCGAGTAGTATAGTATAGTATAAGCGTAAAGCATGTGATCATCCATAAATAGCGATTTGTCAGTGTTTAGAGGTGGGTGTGCAGTGCAAGTCGTGTGGGTTGACCAAAGCGAAGAGCGAAAAGCGAATAAATCACCAAAAATCGTAACACATAAACAGGTAAAGTCATATAAAACATATAAAATCCACGTAAAAACGCCAATTATCAGAGTTGGCAGTAGCGAGCTCATAATCGAAACACATGAAATCGAGAATAGATTGTCTGCGGCTGATAGAAATTGACTAACCAAAGTGATTCGACTATTCACAAGGACTTTTCGTACACACTTTGACTTTCAGGACTGTGCTCTCGCCTCGTATTTGGGCGATTGGCACGCATCCTTCCAATCATATCGTGACTTCAAGTTTTGGAGTCCGTCGAGACCTTGGTGAGAGTTTTGTAAAACCAAAATAGAGAGTGGAACAAGTCGTCAAGGTTCGGGTTTCACCCCTGACTTAACAACTTCGTTCCTGTTTTGATAAAATAAAGAAGAATTATGCGTCAAAGTAGGGATTTCACTCCTGGTTCAACGCAAATTCTCGTGTTTATAGATAAAAATGCGGGTTGGACAAGCAATTTAGTCGAGAGTTTGCGGTTTTCACACCTAATCGCTCGTTCATTTTTTAAATTTACAGTGCAGTGATAGTGTAGCGTAGGCGAGAATAGAGAGAAATAGTAGTAGGCTCGTACATAATCCCTACAGGATATGCACAAGTCGGTCTATTGGTACCTAACTATAGACTAGGTCGTTTCTAAGACATCGGCCTGGACTAGGTCGAGTCTTGCCTAATTCCCTATACCAATCTGTCACACCCAAACCGATGGCGGAAACATCGGGGCGTGGCACTGAGCGAAACAGATTGTCCAGAAGTTTCCATAACAACTATAATTTCCAATTATTTAAAGCAACATGTCGCATACCATGACATAAAAGATAACATAATTATTACAGAGAAGATCTAGTCAAATTGTTCTGTTCCGACAACTCAGATTTCAAATATAGACAATTCATTTATTTGTTTCTAGACCTTTCCTAGCCTCGATTTCACAGCAAGCCAAGCATATAAACATCCTAAGCACCTGCCACATACGTTAAAGTAAAGGTCAATACACATAGTGTAAAGGTGAGCATACAAGTTTAATAGATATAATAGAGTTCGAAATCGTTACGCATAACCAGCACGTACACAGTGTAAAATGAGGCATGTTAGTTATCGACATGAACCTATCGATACCAATGACTGCGGGTTGACTGCCCAAGGCAGTTCGTAATACACACTCACCACTGTGAGCCATGTAACAAATTGTCCTTAACAACCCCTGAGTGAACAGGTGCTGAGTCCAAACTATAGTACTATCGTTGCTAAGACAGGTAGATAGCATTCCAAGTGTAAACATAACAAACAAGCATTCATTAAGTCACGTTTAACATGCGGTAACAGTTAGCGTTTAAAGTATTGCATAGTGTGTTCGATGTGATTTAGAATAAGTAACGTATGTAACACCCAAAAGTGCGTAAAGCAAAAAGGGATCGAGTATACTCATAGCGATTGATGGATTGAAGAGAGCGCTAGAGAGTAAGGTTAGCCTGATCAGAACGATAGCATAAACGATAAGCGGCGCGTAAAATGAAACAAGTGTCAGTGGGTCGAACAACAATTCGATTGGGTGGCAATCCGATCAGGTGGCCAGTCGATCGGATGACAATCCGTTCGGGAGGTCGACCGATCGGGTGGCCACTCGATTGGATAGTCATCTCCTTTGGGATGGATGTGTTTGTGTATGATGGCTTGTCTTTTGAAGTTTTCGTTGTAGCTTTTTAAAAAATAGATAAGTATCTCTACCCTTCAGGTCGGTCGGTCAGACGGTAGTCCAATCGGACGGCGATCCGATTGGCGAGTCTTCTCAAGTTGAGAACAAGTACACCGCAGGACGGTCACTCAATCGGATGGCAATCCGATCGGGTGGCAAACCGTATGCATTGAACATGTTGAAAATTATTTAAGTGTTGAAGTCAGAACATCACAGGGTCGGGTGGTAATCCGATCGGGTGGCAACTCGATCGGACGGCAATCCGTTCAATGTTCCAAACCTCAAAGTTTGAAATAAAAGTTAAGTGTGGGACCCAAGGTGCAATCCGATCGGGTAGCACTCCGGTCGGGTGGCAATCCAATCGGACGGTAATCCGATCGGACGGCAGTCCGTCCCAGATGACCCGGTCGTCTTCTTCATTGGTCGTTTTGATAGTTTGTCGTTTTATCGAGATGATTTGATAACATGCTGAACAACAGAAACCTCGTCAATACTTAGTAACCCGATCGGACAGGAATCACCCAATCCGACCAGTTAACTGTTCGAGACGGTGTTCCATGTTTAACCCGAAATCGGTAATCTCGTGGATAGAATCCGGATCTTGAACCAAAACAACCACAAGAAAGAGTAGAAGATCAGAACAAGCTCCGATTCTATCGGTCTTGAGTGCATTGAGTGTAAAAGAGTTGAAAGAAAGTTGGAAAACCATCTTTCAATCATTTTCATCATGAATATGTTGAGATCTATGAAAGATCTTTGTTTATTTGTGTGGAAATCGTTCAGATCGAAGTTGTTCTTGGTGGATTGAAGCCAAAACATGAAGTTCATAAGAACACCATGATGACATCATCCTAGAACACCTCAAATCTAGTGATTTCACGGTTAAAAGTTAAGATTCAAAAGATAGAAAGGTGTAGGAGTGCGTGTAGATCGAGAAAGTACAAGATTTAGGTGGAAAACTTAAAAGAATCGCCAGAAATCTGAAGAAAAGCGGGCTAGAGCGAATAGAGCAGAGAGAGAGCTGTCAACATCAAATGATGTTGACATGGGGGGTATTTATAGGCTGTCCATAAAAGGAAAAGGGGAAAAGAGGCTGGTCGATCGAGTGGTAACCCGGTCGGGTGGCAGCTCGATCGAGTGGCACCTCGATCGGGTGGCAACTCGATTGGCTGACCACTCTATTGGAGTGAACGGCGCGACGAGTTTTGCGATTTTGATTCACATGTTGAGCGTTGCGATGCGATATGGTGTCCTATTCAAATTACTTTTAATCCCAACTATTATATCAACATACAATCATCCTAGATTGACTTGCGTTTAGCGTTTGCGATTCGATTGCGATTGGGTTTCGATTGCTTTCGATTAATCACCACAATATAAACATAAATAAACATGCACAAGTAACACATAAGGCACACACACATAAAACAATATCCAGAACGCGTAATTCGAGTTGCGAATGCGATTGCGATAATCGATAAAGCGATAAAACATGCGATAAACATCGATAACCTCGATTATTAATAGATACTCCACATAATACAACTAACGTAAAGCATAAAAAGACTATCTACAAGTGAAAGAAGTCAAAACAGGAATTGAGCAAGGAGTGACCGATCGCAATTAGCAATCTTTTCTCCCTTTGACTTCAACCTTGACTTTGACTTTGACTTTAACTTTCGAAACACGGGGTGTTACAAGTGGCAGCTGTCTTTACTTCAGTGATTGTTTGTTTTGGGACTTCCACAATGAAATCAGCCAAGACTTGGGCTTTGATGGCCTTTCTTGGAACATATGTGATGTTGTGTTCACCTAGTTCCACTGCCCATTTGGCTAATCATCCTGAATTTTCTGGTTTTTCAAGCACACTCTTAATGGGTTGGTCAGTGACCACTTGTATATGGTGTGCTTGGAAATACCTTTGAAGCCTTCTAGCCGTTTGGACTAGGGCTAGAGCAAGTTTCTCCAAGGAAGGATACTTGATTTCTGCCAGTTTTAGAGTTTTGCTGAAGAAATAAACGAGTACCTGAACTTTGTCTCGTTCAATGGTGAGGACCGCACTTATTGCTTTTTCAGCAACCGAAAGGTATACAAAGATCAACTCTCCCATTTCTGGGGCTGCAATGTCTGGGAGTGAAGCCAGGAGTTGCTTCATCTGGTTGAAGGCTTCCTCGGCCTCCTCATTCCACTTGAAATCCTTCTTGTCAGAGCATCCCTTAAGCGTTTTGAAAAAGGGCAACGATCTTTCAGCCAATTTTGAGGTGAAACGCTTTAAGGCTGCATGCTTCCCGTTTAAGCTTTCAACCTCTTTTTTGCTTTGTGGTGGCTTGGTTTCAAGAACAGCTTTGACTTTATTTGGATTGGCCTTTATGCTTTGTTTTCCCACAATATGCCCCCGGAACTTTCCCTCTTCAAACCCAAACGAACATTTTTCTGGGTTGAGTTTCATATTGACCTTTCTTAGGTTCTTGAAGGTTTCTTGGATGTCATCAAGCATTTGGTATTCTGTTTTGCTTTTGATTACCAAATCGTCGACATATGCCTCCATGTTTCTACCAATTTGACTAGCAAAATCCTTATCAACCAGGCGTTGGTAGGTTGCACCTGCGTTTTTGAGGCTAAAAGGCATCTTTTGGTAGAAAAAGATCCCTTTGTCCGTGTGAAAGGCAGTTTTTTCTTCATCTTCTTCCTTCATGAGAATTTGATGGTGATCGGAGTGTCGTGCTCTGGTCAAAGATAATATTTATAACCCTATTTACCCTTAACAAATAGCTAGTGGTAGCAACGGGTCGAACCACGAAGAGTATGTGGTTTGCGAATGGATTCGATTGAATTAGAACAAATGTCACGATTTATGAAGCTTGCTAGATATTTTTGTATTTTTGTTTGGTTGAAAGATATGAATTTAAACTAATGGAATTGGTTTAATTGATTAACAACTAATAATTAACGATTGCAAGAAAACTTGATTACTAAACAATAATTAGAAGAAGGGTTCACACCCGGTTTCGGTAATTGCCAACCTAGGGTTTCTACAAGTTTTAGATCCAACTCAATTGTATACGATTAACGGATTTAGTGTACCGTGACTTAGGTGCCAATAACTATCAACGTTTTGAAAAACGGACAAGAATGCACTTTGTAATCAACACAAGTAAAACCTAACCATGACAACGCATAACTACACATAACCAATTCGCAAAGTCATAACTTTATAATCGTTCAACAATTTATGAATACGAAACAAATGTAAACTATTATCAATGGTTTCAAAAATCAACACAATTTGTCACAAAGTTGAATCAAGAAACAATTCAAAACCCTAGATTAAACAACTACCTACACCGGGGTGAAACTGTAACACTCTAATTCGTATTTGACTAAAGTCGCAGCGGAATTTCGTACCATAAAAATTTCTTTAGTTACAAACACTATGACACACTTAATCTCATTTCTAGGGTTAATTTTTCTCAATAAATACATTTATTATACTTATTTTCAACAAGAAATCATAAATTGGCTTCACTCAATTACGTGCTCGACACTCCCGTACAATCTATCTTGTGACTCGATCCTCGATCTCCAATCCTTGGATATCCTCATAACTGGTACTACCTGCATTCACCACATATATAATTCATAACATTAGTACGCATTAGAAACATACAAAGTTTATTCTCATTACTTCTCGTTTCGTTATACTCTTTACATCCCAGCTTTTCATCCTGTCTTACCATCTGTGGTGAGACTTCCTTGCCATTCCTGCATCACACTTATAACTCCAGGTACACGAACAAACATCGTAAACACTTAATCATACCGAAAGACTTACATACATACCCTACTTCATACATATTATCTCTCTCTATATATATATACGTACACACATGCATACATACCTGCTTACACACATGCTCACACACGTACATGACATTCTACATACGTACTTACATATACACACACATCTACATCATTATATACGTATCTATATGTACACATACCAACATCATTAAGTACACACACATGACATTATACACATTTACATACATACAACCCTACGTACATCAAACCAAACTCATACATGCCTACTCTCATACATACCATCACATATCCGCTTATTCTTGCTCACATACTTATAAACATACTCACGTAGGTACATACGGGCCTTCATACATTTCTACATACGTATATGGAGATATACAAACATGCATACATACCTATCTACATGTGTGTTTACCCTAATGGTCATAAAACATAAGTCAAATCAGTCATACGCAACTTAAAACGCGTTTAAACGGGTTCCCAAGCCAAAACAGAGCAACCGAACATTTTTCGCCGAACAGACACCCCGTCGCGCGACGCGACGGGCCGTCGCGCCACGCGACGCCCTCAAATAAGCAGAATGTTGCTGCTGCTGTGCTGCAGATTTCCAGCACGACCGCATTTCACGGAAACGGTCATAACTTCTTCGTTATTGGTCCGTTTTACCCGATTCTTTTTCCTACGCGTCCGTAATTTAATTTTCCATCTTATGGAGTTAAGATCCGACATCCGACTTGACAAAATTTCAGTCTTTTAACTATTCGACTTATTACCCCTTTACCATTTTTGACCCGTTCATGCATACATCAACATAACTCGTTCATTTTATCATAACCCCTTATAAACATAATAACATTAGTGTCGTCTATTATAAATTACTAAATTCTTGGATGTCTTGCATCCTCTTAACACCTTTTTGTTCATATGCTTATTTTTGACCCGTTAAGGGTATTCGCGCATTAAATGGTCTATGACTAACCAAACCCTCATCCTCACTTCCATACTTGTCCAAAACATTACACTTATCGATTAACTTGTTTCTAAACTACTTTTATGATCGTTTACCCCAAAATACTAAGTAAGGGCATTTTGGTCAACTTTAATCCCCTCATTTACGACGAGAGTCTTTAACACATATTTGACCCCAAACATCATGTTTAATTAATTCCAACACTTTACTACTTACTTGAACTATGAAGTGATTACGGAAATCACTTACCTTATGCGTCCGTGCTCGTATCCGATCCTTTGCCACCTCTTGATCCGTTAGCCTTTCACGCTTGAATCCGTCTTGACATGATTCCTATACTTTCATGTCACCCATCACATTCTCGTTAGTATACACAATTGTACACGTTAACGATCATATCAACCACATATTTCACATTTAATTCATGTAATTCATCATATAATCACGGATAACACATATCAACATAACATGTACCATACGACTTCCTACAATCCTACCTTTACGACAACGAGTCAAATCATGTTACTTATACTTAGTTGACTTTCAGAAGTCAACTATTAACCATTTTTAACTATCGACTTATCATCATATACTCGTAACATCATAATTGACCATACGGACAATACTATATACATTTTGTCATACGCTTGATGTGTGTACCCTCTTTTAAGCATAACGTACAACTAGTTCATGCATAAATCTTCTAAGCTCATACATAACTCAACAAATCCTACTCCTAATCAACACATATCATTCACACATAAGCATTAAACATATCATCACCACATTTCTTCCAATTTAACTAACAAGAATCCATCACGCCCACAATAATACATCAATCTTTAACAAAACTTTAACATAGGTGGTGATTCTAGTCATTATCTTTACCCAACTTAACGGGTTTCACCTCTAAACATCAAATTAACACAAGCCATTCATACCCCGTGTTCTACACGATGATTCTAACCCTTGTACATGATTAATTTCATAATAACTCACGGATTTGAACATAACCCACTTCACCCATGGTCACAAATCTTAGATTTAAGACATACCTTATGATCCCCTCGTGACGGTGATCATTAATCCATGCTCGGTTATGGATTTACGCTTCATCTTGCCTTTCAATTTGAGTGAAAGGATGAAATTAGGGTTTGAGGCTCCATGGGAGCCTCCTGCTCCTTCTCGAACACACGCATATGTGTGTGTTTGTGTGTGATAAGTTATTTAATAACTTAACTTTCATCTTTCCCACTTTAGCCCCTCGGGTTTGTTTTTTTTTAAACATAACTAACACTACCTTCATCATTTAATACTTTTGACCATACCTTTAACTAGGTTAAATAGCCTAGTTATTTATTTCATGACGTGTCACCTAAGATCACACGACAAATATTAACATTCAGATTTTGGGGCGTTACAGAAACCAAGGTGATTAACCGCTCATGGTTGACGAAACTTGATCACCGGATGTTTGGAACTTGACTTGGTTCATCTTGAAACTCGAACAATGGTGGAATGACGGATGATTAGGGTTTGTGGAGTGATGATGGTGAATGATGATGATTCTTGATGATTCCGTGGATGATTCAGGTGATGTTGTATGTTGGATATGGATTAGAGATGAATGGTAGTGAAGATGATGCTCAATTGTGGCTCCAAGGATGATATTCAAACTCACATGAAGTGTAACTCCCGAGTTAATGGCCTCCAAACCAATCAAAATCATTTTTAACAACAAAATTCGCGTTCTCTCAAACCGAGACCCATCGCCGATGGCCTGGGACCTGTCGGCGACGGCCTCCCAAAAACCTGCTTTTCTCCGACGGCCTAACACGCTGGTTACGGGCAATTTGGCATACGGGTTTCACCATAGGGCGTCCCCGACGGCCCTAGGGGCGTCGCCGACGACCCCTCTAGCTTGAGTTTTCTGTATTTTGTGTCTTAAGCTCCCGGTTGACCCGTTTGATGATCTCGTGATCCGTTTTTCATCCCGGTGACTCGTAAAGCTCCCAAAAAGCTCCTTAAACTCCATCAAACCTGCAAAACACATTTTTGATTAAAAGTAGGCTATTCGAAATTAAAAATCATGTAAAAACATCAAGTTACACGATTACGAACACTGGTTTTCAACCACGTATCACATCCCCACACTTGTCTTTTGCTTGCCCTCAAGCAAATCTGTTTTTCACTTTCACGTGGGTCGAAAAAAATACACTCCCCATTCCCGAGACGACGGTTAAGGTTAATTGTCATACTAAAGTTCAAACATTTTTATAGTTTTCAACATATTTAACGGTCAAGTGAATAATCACATATAACAATATTATCCAAGATGAACCCGCCCGTGAAACCAATAATTCATGCACATCCCTCACAATGTTCTCTCCACTTGGTTTATAAATTGGCTAATTTTCATAATTTATTAGCACTTCAAAGAATAAGCGCTCAAAACCGATTAGAACACGTACCTGCATAGGCTTGCAACTCAATGATTCTCCACCACCGAACACGAATACTAAGCACAAGTCATAAGGTCTTTGTAAGGGTTGTAACGGGGCGAGGCTAAGGGTAGGAAATAGGATAATTTAAAGTGGCTAAGGTGATGAAAATTCGAATTTAATTAGAAACGACTACTCAAAACAAAACTAAACTATAAACATCAACTACAAGGCAACAACTTTAGCCTTTTATTCAACAACTACTAGCTTCATGTTTTTGTTTTTTTCTCAATGATTTTTCTATTCTTTTTCGCAACATTTTCTGTTTTTTTTATGCAAACAATCAAATACAACTATACAAACTCGACTCCTATAATCGAATTTCCATCACACGGGTTTAAAAGAAAAAGGGTTTAAGGTTATGGGCTATAGGGTGGTCAAACGAAAGGATTAGGCTCAAAATTGGCTACTAAGGGATAAATTTTTGGGTAAGGATATAAAAATGGTGTAAAATGGAAAAGGTTTACCTAATGCCTTAATCATTCTCGTGCTTGTATTTGGTTTATGGTCTCAAATGTATCAAAAGTTGCAAGTTCTACAATACATGACTAATGGTCCACTGATGTGTGCAAAATGCAACATATAAATTACATCAAATGTGGCATAAAACTAACCCTTTTTTAGTACTAATGTTGGAAAAAGTGTGTTTTTGTCTTCCTTTTGTATTTTAAGGATTAAATGAGCTCAAATGAACAAAAGAAGCAAAAATGCAGCCAAATCTAATAATAATACAAGAAAAGCAATAAACGTAGCATGCCCGACCCCTCAACATCATCTCCCCTAGCAAGAACAAGAGAACAGAAGGCTAAACACGCCTCGTGCTCACTGAGCATGGGGCGTGCCCAAGTGTCTGCAGAAAAGACAAAGTTGTAGAAGCTTCTATCACCCACCACGGGGGCGTGCCCAGCGGACACGGGGTCATGGTCAACGTTAAGATTCGCAGAATCAAGGCAAATCTTGATAGTACAGATACGCTTCCGCACACGGGGTCGTGCCCAGTGGACACGGGGGCGTGGTCAACTAATGCAGACATACTGCATTTAATGAAGAAAGAGAAGATGGGTGGACACGGGGCCGTGTCCGGGCTTCTGTGCAGGCTATAAATAGGGGTGCTTGGCTCACTTGCAACTCATCCCTTGGCAAACCACCTCTCTCACACTTCACCCACCCACCACCACCATCACAACCCACATCCACCACCATCATCCATCATCCATCATAGAGTGTGTGAGTAGTCTCGGGATCCAAGATTGATCGTAAGAGTTCTTGACAATCAAAGGCCATGTTTGCCTAAGTCTCTTACATCACTTGGTGAAGACAAGTGTTTAGTGTAATACTTTTTATTTTTAATCTTTTCGCACTTTTTATTTGGTTATGTATTAGTGACTTTAATAACTAGTTTCTTATGTTGAAGGTGAATCTTCCTTATCATTTGTCCGTGGTGTCTTGGCATTATTTTACTGTCTATATAAAATAAAAGATTTTCACCATTCATATCTCCACGGTCTATATGGAGATATGTTGGCTACCCGGTCGGGGGTTAAGGGAATGGTTTGGTAAGAGTCTTGCCTTGTTCAGTGTATTGATCTTGCAAGGACCTGGGTCAAGTTTAGTAGGACCTACTTCAATACCCACTGGTATTGGATGGCGGGGGTTCGAACTCCTTGACCCCCTCATATGTAAACTACTATTAAAACTTTAACCCAGCTATTTAGGATTGTATCCCTGCTGACTCAAACTACTTAGCCGAGGGTAACGTCACCTTCAAAAGAGGGGCCTACCACATTACACATTAATAACTTAATTAATTATCTTTCAATAATCCAACCCTTTAGGATTGTATCCTTGCTGACTAAAACTACTGGGTTGAGGGTAACGTCACCTTCAAAAGAGGGGCCTACTACTATAACTAAGACAATCTCTTAAAAAGTGCAAAAGTGCGAAAATAATCAAAGGTTACACTAAAGGCGAGTCGGATCCAAGTGATTCATCTTGTCTATCTGTTTTATTTTTATTTTTATTTTTCAGCATTTTTAGTTTTTATTTTCTAGTTTAAAATCTTTTTCTAAAATTTTGATTCGATTAGACGTTGAGGATAAACCAGTACTAAAACCTCTTGTGTCCTTGGACGACCTCGGTATCTTACCAACACTATACTACGCTCACGAGGGGTGCACTTGCCCATATGTGTGTTTGGTGTTAGTAAAATATCGTGTTTTATAAATTTAAAACTTGACTAATGTGTAAAAAGGGCTAAAAATATACATAAAATATATATATACCACCACACGCGCATCAAGTTTTTGGCGCCGTTGTCGGGGACAAAAGGATTTTAAGAAAGTTTGGAATCAACGGCCTAATCGTTTTTTCTTATTTTTCTGGTTTTTTAGGTATTTTCGTAATTTTTTCAGTTTCTGCAGAGCTCAGTACGGGCCGTGCCTGGTCGGACACGGGCAGTGCCCAGCATTGTTACTGGCAGTTTTTATTTTCCGAGTTACAGAGAGTTGAGCACGTGGCCGTGTCGGTGCAACACAGGGCTGTGTCGAGCTCCCCAGTAACAGGGATCCGGAAAACAATCACTGTATCTCCGACCACGGGCCGTGTTCATCTGAGCACGGGGCCGTGGTGAAACTTCTGACCAACGTTCTTTTTTGTTTTTATTGCAGGACTTGGAACCCAGGCACCACATCTGAACTTTCCACGCAGTGTATGAGCTCAAGTTCTAGTAGAGACATAAAAGAACCTCTAGACGAACCCGAACGCTATTTAAGAAAAAGACTTAAAGCTAAAAACCAAGAGAAAGTTTCGGGGGACCCACTTCCAATGGCGGACCAACGTACACTCATGGATTACCTACGTCCCACCGTAGGTAATCTCGGCGCCGCTATCAATGCACCAAATGTCGAGGCCAACATCTTCGAACTTCGGCCGCATTTGATACAAATGCTCCAAAAATCCGCAACCTTCCATGGGCTTGCGGACGAATATCCCCATTTACATATTACTAACTTCTTAGAAATATGTGATACTTTTCGGATCAATGGAGCATCAAACGACGCCATCCGCCTTCGAATGTTTCCATTTTCACTAAAGGACCGAGCTAAGGCTTGGGTAAATACCCTCCCAGATGGCTCGGTAAACACCTGGGATGAACTAGCCCAAAAGTTTCTATATAAGTATTTCTGTAACACCCCCAAAATACCACCTCGGGAGTGTCCCTGAAAGGCGTGTGACGGACTGACAATGAGCCACTAATTACATTGAATCCACAAGTCTCGAAATAAAATTCCCAATTTAATTATAAAAATCTCAACAAGAGTTTATACGAAAAACCACTAAGTTCAGCGGAAGCGTTATCAAAACCATAATTTAAATATTCTCAAAGTAAATGTACGAAAAACCAATATTCCAATAAGTGTATCCAATCAGCACAATCCATGACCACTCAAACCGCTCCAAACAGCAAGTTCCACATCCAAAAAATCTAACGACCTGCGAGCATGCAACAAATGTATCAGACAAAGCTGGCGAGTTCACAATTTAAGAAAACGTTTGTTACCAGATGTATGAAACAGTTCATTAACAAATGCAAGTAATGTTGATAATATCTCATTTCTGAACAAGACGGCTCCTGATGTATGTTTTGCCCTTTCCCCAGTGCTCCTATCAAAGCACTGGGCCCGACTGGGTCATTAGTTCACAACCGTCCTCCCCGGTACGGCGTGAGGGTGCCAAACCTAAGTAGCGCTACCAACTAATACCCGTTACCTCCCCGGTAACAATGAATGTGACTTAAAAGTGATAGGATGAGAATATTATTCAATATACCAGTTTTACCCAAAAGACTTATCCCTCCCCGGGATACCCACAGACTGTCCCAACCACCGGGACGCATGCTCAAATGTAGTGAACTCACCTTGGTTTTGCTCGGTAAGGTTATTTACTCGTTTAACTGTTTGATCAACCACGCCCTAAAAGGGTTATCGATACAGTTAGTTACGACTAATCAATGTACTCATGATTTATACCAAACATGTATATTGCTCACATAACGCGCACATATAATCTAACTCACAACAGTAAGCATGTTATACACATGTAAACACAATCTACTAATCCACTCTTTCAACCAACTATTAAACATGTATAGCTTGGATAACAAAGCATGTAGATATTACAGTTATGAGCACAGCAAACATTCATGGGTCACCCACTTGTATCAAATGCAAATACTGCCTTGGCAGTACTTCTCAGCCCAAGTCCAGTTGCTCAGCTGGTTCCGGCCCAGCTGCGAGTTGCCTTGTTTGTGGCCCAGCATTGCCATTCAATTTACATGTGTGTGTGTATACAGCCCACTCTCACAACCGAATGAATACATTCCATATAATGTCACCGGCTCATACAAGAATCAATATCCTGACACAACAGTGGACATAACATTTGGACTTGTTATTTACCCACTAACCAGCCCAACTATCAACCGCCCCTTTTGATTTCATTGACCCTGATGTGCGTTAGGTGTAATATAAGTTTAAGTATATTTTAAGCCCTTTTACACTTTCTTTAGCCAAGTTTTAAATTTATAAAACACGATAGTTACTAACACTAAACACACATATGGGCAAGTGCACCCATCGTGAGCGTAGTATAGTGTTGGTAAGATACCGAGGTCGTCCAAAGACACAAGAGCTTTTGGTACCGGTTTATCCTCAACGTCTAATCAAATCAAAAAGTTTAGAAAAATGTTTTAAACTAAGAAAAATAAAAACTAACTAAAATGATGAAAATAAAAATAAAATAAAAACAGATAGACAAGATGAATCACTTGGTTCTGACTCGTGTTTAGTGTAACCTTTGATTATTTCCGCACTTTTGTACTTATTTAAGAGATTATCTTAGTTATTGTAGTAGTCCCTTCTTTTGTAGGTGACGTTACCCTCAACCCAGTAGTTTGAGTAAGCAAGGATACAATCCTAAAGGGTCGGATTATTGAAAGATAATTAATTAAGTCATTAATGCAAATTATGGTAGGCCCCTCTTTTGAAGGTGACGTTACCCTCGGCTAAGTAGTCTGAGTCAGCAGGGATACAGTCCTAAGTAGCCGAGTTATAGTATTAATAGTAGTTTAACTTATGAGGGGATCAAAGAGTTTGGACCCCCACCATCCAATACCGTTAAGTATTGAAGGACGTCCTACTAAATTTGACCCAGGTCCCTTGCAGGATCTCTAAACGCTGAACAACGGCAAGACTCTTACCAAACCGTTCCCTTAACCCCGACCAGGTAGCCAACATACCTCCATATAGACCGTGGAGATATGAATGGTGAAAATCTTTTATTTTATATAGACAGTAAAATAATGCCAAGACACCACGGACAAACGATAAGGAAGAATCACCTTCAACATAAGAAACTAGTTATTAAAGTCATTAATACATAACCAATTAAAAAGTGCGAAAAGATTAAAAATAAAAAGTATTACACTAGACACTTTGTCTTCACCAAGTGATGTAAGAGACTTAGGCAAACTTGGCCTTGATTGTCAAGAACTCTTACGATCAATCTAGGATCCCGAGACGACTCACACACTCTACGATGGACAATGGATGATGGTGGTGGATGATGGTGTTATGGTGGTGGTGGGTGAAGTGTGAGAGAGGTGGTGTGCCAAGTGATGGTTTGAGCTTGAGCCAAGCACTCCTATTTATAGGATGAACAGAAGCCTGGACACAGCCCCGTGTCCGCTGGACACGGCCCCGTGTCCACCCTTCTTCTCTTTCTTCATTAATTGCTCTTGTCTGCATTAGTTGACCACGGCCCCGTGTCCGCTGGGCTCGACCCGTGTGCAGAAGCGTATCTGTACTATCAAGATTTGCTCAGATTATGCGAATCTTTGAGTTGACCACGGCCCCGTGTCCGCTGGGCACGCCCCCGTGGTGGGTGATAGAAGCTTCTACAACTTTGTCTTTTCTGCAGACACTTGAGCACACCCCGTGTTCGCTGGACACGCCCCGTGTTGAGCTGAGCACGCCCCGTGTTCAGCTGGGCACAACCCCATGCTCAGCTGGGCACAGCCCCATGCTCAGCTTTCTTCTTGTTTTTGCTTTGGGAGATGCTGTCGAGGAGTCGGGCATGCCACGTTTCTTCCTTTTCTTTGTATTTATGTTGGTTTTGGCTGTATATTTGTTCCTTTTGTCCGTTTAAGCTCATTTTATCCTGAAAATACAAAAGGAAGACAAAAGCACACTTTTTCCAACATTAGTACTAAAAAAGGGTTAGTTTTATGCCTCGTTTGATGTAATTTATAAGTTGCATTTTACACACATCAAATACCACCACACTTGAATCTTTGCTTGTCCTCAAGCAAAACTCTTTATAATGTGGCTTACACTCCCAAATGGAATGGATAGAAGAGAAGGTTTTAGGGCTTGTCATAGAGTGTCGGGATTTCCAAGAATCTTTATTAGGTTTTATTTTTATTTATTTACAATCCTATTCGTCATGATTTATTTAAAACATTACATAAGATAAATTACTTATTAGGGCATAACATGCCTTTTTAAAATTCCAATTATATACAAGTTCACATACCTCACGGGGGATCACTCAACACTCGGCCGAAGATGTATTTTTGTGAAACACTCGAGAGCGGCATGGAACTTACTCCCACCATATGCTTGCCAAGCAATCAATCCTCCTCCTTTTTAACTATATACCTTTGTAAATATCAAGAGGACTTTTTTTGGGGGGGGCGGGGGGGGGGGGGGGGGGGCGGGGGAAGGGTTTGGCTTGGGTTAAAGGTAGGTGGTTGGGTTAGTGGTTAGTAGGAAAGGGCGAAAGGCGTAAAAAACGTCGGTTTTCGTAAGACTTTTTCATAACTCTTTTTATTTTTATTTTGATGAAGCATTTCTTTAAACAAATTTGTTTTTGATAAACTTGTTCTTTTGGCTTCATCCTTATCATCAATTTTTTTTAGCTAGTCATAAGAAAAACCGAGCTTTGTTACTAAAATAAAGGGTTTAAAAATAAAAAGGGTTTTGGTGGGTAAAAGGGCGTTTGTTTTTGGGTTAAGAAATGAAAAGGTTTAGGCTCAAAGGGGTTAACTAGGGGGATTTTGGGTAGGTGGTAAAAAAAAGAAAAATAATGGTGTAGAAATAAAAAGGGTTAGTCCTAATGCCTCCGTCATTTACTTACTCGGGTTGAAGTTGGTAAGGACCGGGAATGTATCGTCGTGGCAAGTTCTAGAGTCGTAAGAACCAAGCGGCTATTCACACAAGAAACGAAAAATGAGCATTTAGTTTAAATATATGTATTGTATGCTCAATAAAGGCTCAAAACTCACTTTTTGTGGGAATGGGTTTTTAATGTGATCAAGTATATATAATCAAATTTTAACTAGATTTGTCATGCCGTTTCATAATTTTCTTATGTTGGTTCTTTTTATCACGACGCTATCGGTTGTAAATTTGTAAAAATATAACCTTTTTAGAATTTGAAATTCCCAAGTTAAACCTAGACAAGTAAAAAAAATGAAAAAAATTTGAAAAAAGTTGGGGTGATTAGCAGTTCCAATAGATTTTTGTGTAAGGCTTGTAATTAGGACTTGCAAGATTCAAGGTTTTAGCATCCCCCCATACTTAAATTACACATTGTCCTCAATGTGTCCCAAAAATAAGTTTTTCGGTAGATTAAAATGTGTAAAAGTGGGTTAAAAACAAGATTTTATGTTACTGGGTAGCTGGACACGGGGTGGTGTTGGTTGAGCACGGCCCAGTGTCCAGACTACCAGTACCAAAAGTAAACAGAAGGCTGGGCACGGGGGCGTGTTCAGTGAGCACGGCCCCGTGTCCAGGTACCTGAACTGGGCATTTTCTACAGAACCTCGGGCACGGGGCGTGTTGGGGTGAGCACGGCCCTGTGCTGAACTTGCTGTAATGAAGAAAAATCATCGGGAGGCTCTGTTTTTGTGTATGGGGTGTTGGTTCAAGCTTCCCTTAGCATCCTTCACCATCCCGAGTGTGTTTTATTCCTGAAAATTAAAACTAAACTAGAAAACATAAAAGTTTAATCTAAACTAAAACTACGGATAGTTCCGCGGAATGCCTCCGTGGTACGCCACGTTTATAAGGGTCCTTGGCTAGACCCTCCTTATCGGGTGGTTCTGGCTCATCTTCAATTAGGGGGTCGTCATTGCCGAATGGATATTTCATTGACCGTTCAAGATCGACACTTCTTTTAAATGCCCCTAATTGGAGAGGTAGATTGTTGTACTTTCGGTTTTTCAAAGCTTCGTGAGTTTTTACAAATCGTCGTCCCAACACTAGAGGAGCGTCATCGAGGATGACAAAGTCGGTCGGGATTGCCATTTGATTTGTTTGAACCAAGACATCCTCAACTACACCGATTGATTTTATTATTTTCCGATTGGATAGAAAAATGGGTATTTGAAGTGGAGAAAATCACTAATACTTAATTTTTCGAAAATGTAGTTAGGCATTATGTTAACACAAAGATCTTTATCAATGGTGACATTACTAATAAACGAATTTTGAAAGAAACATGGAACCGGTGTAATGTTAATTTCAAATGGGTCTTCTTTTATTAGTGAGGTTTGATCATTAGTTAACTTAACACTTACCGTTTCGTCAATTTTAGTGTTAGTGTTTAACTCTTTTAAAAAGTTAGCATGAGTGGGTACTAAACAATGATTTTCAAAAGAAGGTGACAAGAGATTAATTTCTTCAAAATTAGACTCTTCTTGAATTTTAACGTTGTCGGACTCACCTTTTTCGTTGTTTAACTCATGTGCCGGTTTTTCACTTATTTGTTCTTCCATTTTTACACTTTCGGTTATCTCTTCTTTATTTAATTCTTCTCTTGCGCGGGACTCCTCTTCCCTTGCGCGAGATTCTTTTATATAGCGATCGATAACTCTAAGGTGTTCGAATATCCTATCGGTCATTTAGGTTATAGAAAAAGGATCGGGATTTTCAAAGCTTGAATCCGGTTGTTCGATCCTTTGTTCCTCATAATACCCATATGAAGTAGATGGTTCGCACCATTGTTCTTCATTGTAAGCATATGATGGATAAGGGTCGTAATTTTGTTCTTCATAGTACTCATATGAGGTGGGTTGTTCACGCCATGGTTCCTCATAATAAGCATATGAAGGTGGTGGCTCATATCTTGGTTCCTCAAAGTATGAGTATGAAGGCTCATACCTTGGTTCATCAAAATAGGAGTATGAGGGAGGAGGTTCATACCTTTGGTCTTCATAGGATGTGTATGAAGTTGATGGCTCGTACCTGGGTTCCTCATAGTAGGTGTATGAATTGGATGGTTGATATGAGTGACAATATTGAACCGAGTGTGGGTTACTACAATTAGTGCAATAGTTACTCCTATAATCATCCTCCTCATAGGTGTAGTTGTAACCTCCTGAGTATTGATCCATAAGAATCACTCAGCAGACCACAACCAAGTCTCGAGATCAGAAAACAAAAATAAAAACGGAAACAGAGGCTGGACACGGCCCCGTGTTCAGTGGACACGGCCCCGTGTACAGAATTTGTATCTGGGCGTTTTAATTAAAGTTACTGATTTCATTGAGCACGGGGCGTGTTCAGTGAGCACGGCCCGTGTTCAAGCTACTGTTACTGGGTGTTTTATTAAAAATGTGTAGCACGGCCCCGTGTTCAGTGAGCACGGCCCGTGTTCAACTTACTGTAAATGCAAAACTAAACTAAAATGCAGAAAAATGTGCGCGCGTTTTAAAAAGGTTTTGAAAAACTGATTAGGCTGTTAATTTTAAGCTTTCTTAAAATCCTTGTGTCCCCGGCAACGGCGCCAAAAACTTGATGTGCGTTAGGTGTAATATAAGTTTAAGTATATTGTAAGCCCTTTTACACTTTCTTTAGCCAAGTTTTAAATTTATAAAACATGATATTTTCTAACACTAAACACACATATGGGCAAGTGCACCCATCGTGAGCGTAGTATAGTGTTGGTAAGATACCGAGGTCGTCCAAGGACACAAGAGCTTTTAGTACCGGTTTATCCTCAACGTCTAATCAAATCAAAAAGTTTAGAAAAATGATTTAAACTAAGAAAAATAAAAACTAACTAAAATGCTGAAAATAAAAATAAAATAAAAACAGATAGACAAGATGAATCACTTGGTTCCGACTCGTGTTTAGTGTAACCTTTGATTATTTCCGCACTTTTGTACTTATTTAAGAGATTATCTTAGTTATTGTAGTAGGCCCCACTTTTGAAGGTGACGTTACCCTCAACCCAGTAGTTTGAGTCAGCAAGGATACAATCCTAAAGGGTCAGATTATTAAAAGATAATTAATTAAGTTATTAATGCAAATTATGGTAGGCCCCTCTTTTGAAGGTGACGTTACCCTCGGCTAAGTAGTCTGAGTCAGCAGGGATACAGTCCTAAGTAGCCGGTTTATAGTATTAATAGTAGTTTAACTTATGAGGGGATCAAAGAATTTGGACCCCCGCCATCCAATACCGTTAAGTATTGAAGGAGGTCCTACTAAATTTGACCCAGGTCCCTTGCAGGATCTCTAAACGCTGAACAACGGCAAGACTCTTACCAAACCGTTCCCTTAACCCCCGACCAGGTAGCCAACATACCTCCATATAGACCGTGGAGATATGAATGGTGAAAATCTTTTATTTTATATAGACAATAAAATAATGCCAAGACACCACGGACAAACGATAAGGAAGAATCACCTTCAACATAAGAAACTAGTTATTGAAGTCATTAATACATAACCAATTAAAAAGTGTGAAATGATTAAAACTAAAAAGTATTACACTAGACACTTTGTCTTCACCAAGTGATGTAAGAGACTTAGGCAAACATGGCCTTGATTGTCAAGAACTCTTACGATCAAACTTGGATCCCGAGACGACTCACACATTCTACGATGGACAATGGATGATGGTGGTGGATGATGGTGTTATGGTGGTGGTGGGTGAAGTGTGAGAGAGGTGGTGTGCCAAGGGATGGTTTGAGCTTGAGCCAAGCTCTCCTCTTTATAGGCTGAACAGATGCCTGGACACGACCCCGTGTCCGCTGGACACGGCCCCGTGTCCACCCTTCTTCTCTTTCTTCATTAATTGCTCTTGTCTGCATTAGTTGACCACGGCCCCGTGTCCGTTGGGCACGACCCCGTGTGCAGAAGCGTATCTGTACTATCAAGATTTGCTCAGATTATGCGAATCTTTGAGTTGAGCACGGCCCGTGTCCGCTGGGCACGCCCCAGTGGTGGGTGATAGAAGCTTCTACAACTTTGTCTTTTCTGCAGACACTTGAGCACGCCCCGTGTTCGCTGGACACGCCCCGTGTTCGTTGGACACGCCCCGTGTTGAGCTGAGCACGCCCCGTGTTCAGCTGGGCACAGCCCCATGCTCAGCTGGGTACAGCCCCATGCTCAGCTTTCTTCTTGTTTTTGCTTTGGGAGACGCTGTCGAGGAGTCGGGCATGCCACGTTTTTTCCTTTTCTTTGTATTTATGTTGATTTTGGCTGTATATTTGTTCCTTTTGTTCGTTTAAGCTCATTTTATCCTGAAAATACAAAAGGAAGACAAAAGCACACTTTTTCCAACATTAGTACTAAAAAAGGGTTAGTTTTATGCCTCGTTTGATGTAATTTATATGTGGCATTTTACACACATCAACCCCATATTACTGTGTATTCATGCACATCGATTAGTGATAAACAACCAATTAATCATACCCTATTAATTCGCCCAATCATATGCATAATTTGCTATACTAAGTCTCAATTAGTCACTGCATTCTATCAATCAGTTTGCAAGCATTACATATTATTAATTCAGGTTTCAAAGAGGTAATTCAACATGCCATACAAGCGATAACACAACCGTTCACGCACACTTCATCGTCAACTGAATCAGATCAAGTACCACCGTTTAATTAACAAAAGTTTATTCGTAAACAAATAAGGTGAAAATACTTAGTACAACACAATTAATAATTATGCCCATATGAAGATCAGAACCTTATCACTATATCAAGATCATACGACCGTATAGCCGATTACATCTTAACATATTTCAACACTCGATCATGCCCATACACACTTAATCCTCACATCAACAATCACTATAAAAAAAACTTAAACAATCCATATTATATGGAAATATATTCATCTACGAATAGTTAACAATAATTCTAGCATGAAGTCATATTACTACATCAACGATCATGTAACCCTCGCCAATCCTACCAATAAATCATGAATTATTCATCACGACAACATCTAACACATTAGCATGTATTCATCATAGCCGTTGTGATACATAAACCCTAACAGCTTTCCCTTGAGGGTTCATTCAACATCGTTTATCTAATGCACATAACACAATCAAGTATTTAGGGTTAACACAAGCATGTACCTACGGGTTCAAAAGCTTGATCGATAGCCTGTGAAACGAGATGAAGATTGTGTGCCTGTCGTCCCCCATTGGTAGGGAGAATAGGGTTTGCGGCAATAGGGTTTGTGGTATAATATTATGTTGTAAATTGTAAGGCATGTCCATGATACGTGTGTTTGGTTATAAGATGGACATCACTATTGGGCTGATTAATCTAAATGCCATTTGATACACAAGTGGGCCGGTTATCAATATGTTAACTCACACACAAGTGGTCCGGTTATCTAATACTCACACCACACAGTCAATACACACGAGGCACTTGCTGGGCCAAGTCAATCCGTTTGGGCCGATACGGTTTGGTGCATTACCCGCGGCCCAACAATTTTCACTAAGCGTTTAAGTCTAACGATGTTAAAATCAAGTAGCGAGGAGTTAGGATCGAAAGGCGAGACGTTACTAACCTCAAAAGTTCCGGTTGTCACAATTTCCCTCCTGCTAAAACGGCTAAATTAATGACTGAAATTAACACATATTCACAAGAGGACGGGGAATCCTTATATGAAGCTTGGGAAAGGTTCAAGTAGCTACTAAGAAAGTGTCCTGATGCGTGTTAAGTGTATATATAGGTTTAAGTATATTTTAAGCCCTTTTTACACTTTCTTTTTTAGCCAAGTTTTAAATTTATAAAACACGATATTTACTAACACTAAACACACATATGGGTAAGTGCACCCATCGTGAGCATAGTATAGTGTTGGTAAGATGCCGAGGCCGTCCAAGGACACAAGAGCTTTTAGTACCGGTTTATCCTCAACGTCTAATCAAATCAAAAAGTTTAGAAAAATGTTTTAAACTAAGAAAAATAAAAACTAACTAAAATGCTGAATATAAAAATAAAAACAGATAGACAAGATGAATCACTTGGTTCCGAATCGTGTATAGTGTAACCTTTGATTATTTCCGCACTTTTGCACTTATTTAAGAGATTATCTTAGTTATTGTAGTAGGCCCCTCTTTTGAAGGTGACGTTACCCTCAACCCAGTAGTTTGAGTCAGCAAGGATACAATCCTAAAGGGTCGGATTATTGAAAGATAATTAATTAAGTTATTAATGCAAATTATGGTAGGCCTCTCTTTTAAAGGTGACGTTACCTTCGACTAAGTAGTCCGAGTCAGCAGGGATACAGTCCTAAATAGTCGGGTTATAGTATTAATAGTAGTTTAACTTATGAGGGGATCAAAGAGTTTGGACCTCCGTCATCCAATACCGTTAAGTATTGAAGGAGGTCCTACTAAATTTGACCCAGGTCCCTTGCAGGATCTCTAAACGCTGAACAACGGCAAGACTCTTACCAAACCGTTCCCTTAACCCCCGACCAGGTAGCCAACATACCTCCATATAGACCGTGGAGATATGAATGGTGAAAATCTTTTATTTTATATAGACAGTAAAATAATGTCAAGACACCACGGACAAACGATAAGGAAGAATCACCTTCAACATAAGAAACTAGTTATTAAAGTCATCAATACAAAACCAAGTAAAAAGTGCGAAAAGATTAAAAATAAAAAGTATTACACTAGACACTTGTCTTCACCAAGTGATGTAAGAGACTTAGGCAAACATGGCCTTGATTGTCAAGAACTCTTACGATCAATCTTGGATCCCGAGACGACTCACACACTCTACGATGGACAATGGATGATGGTGGTGGATGATGGTGTTATGGTGGTGGTGGGTGGTGGGTGAAGTGTGAGAGAGGTGGTGTGCCAAGGGATGGTTTGAGCTTGAGCCAAGCACTCCTTTTTATATGCTGAACAGAAGCTCGGGCACGGCCCCGTGTCCAGTGGGCACGACCCCGTGTCCACATCCTTCTCTTTCTTCATTTATTGCAGCTTTGTCTTATTAGTTGACCACGCCCCCATGTCCGCTGAGCACGACCCCGTGTGCAGAAGCATATCTGTACTATGAAGATTTTCCTGGATTCTGCGAATCTTATAGTTGACCACGGCCCCGTGCCCGCTGAGCACGGCCCCGTGGTGGGCAATAGAAGCTTCTACCACTTTGTCTTTTCTGCTGACACTTGGGCACGCCCCTGTGCTGGCTGAGCACGGGGCGTGTTCAGTCTTCTGTCTTCTTGTTTTGCTTGGGAAGATGCTGTCGTGGGGTCGGGCATGTCACGTTTGTTCCTTTTCTTGTATTTATGTTAGATTTTGCTGTCTTTTTGCTTCTTTTGTTAATTTGAGCTCATTTAATCCTGAAAATACAAAAGGAAGACAAAAGCACACTTTTTCCAACATTAGTACTAAAAAAGGGTTAGTTTTATGCCACAATTGATGTAATTTATATGTTGCATTTTGCACACATCAAATACCCCCACACTTGAATCTTTGCTTGTCCTCAAGTAAAACTTTTTATAATGTGGCTTTACACTCCCAAATGGAATGGGTAGAAGAGAAAGTTTTTGGGCTTGTCATGGAGTGTCGGGATTTCCAAGATTTTTTATTAAGTTTTATTTTTATTTATTTACAATCCTATTCGTCATGATTTATTTAAAACTTTTCATAAGATAAATTACTTATTAGGGCAAAACATGCCTCTTTAAAATTCTATTTATATACAAGTTCACATACCTCACGGGGATCACTCAACACTCGGCCGAAATGTATTTTTGTGGATCACTCGAGAGCAGCATGGAACTTACTCCTACCATAAGCTTGCCAAGCAATCAATCCTCCTCCTTTTTAACTATATACCTTTGTAAATATCAAGAGGACTTTTTGGGTGAAGGGTTAGGCTTGGGTTAAAGGTAGGTGGTTGGGTTAATGCAAATTATGGTAGGCCCCTCTTTTGGAGGTGACGTTACCCTCGACTAAGTAGTCTGAGTCAGCAGGGATACAGTCCTGAATAGCCGGGTTATAGTATTAATAGTAGTTTAACTTATGAGGGGATCAAAGAGTTTGGACCCCCACCATCCAATACCGTTAAGTATTGAAGGAGGTCCTGCTAAATTTGACCCGTGTCCATTGCAGGACCTCTAAACGCTGAACAATGGCAAGACCTTTACCAAACCGTTCCCTTAACCCCCGACCAGGTAGCCAACATACCTCCATATAGACCGTGGAGATATGAATGGTGAAAATCTTTTATTTTATATAGACAGTAAAATAATGTCAAGACACCACGGACAAACGATAAGGAAGAATCACTTTCAACATAAGAAACTAGTTATTAAGGTCATTAATACAAAACCAAGTAAAAAGTGCGAAAAGATTGAAAATAAAAAGTATTACACTAGACACATGTCTTCACCAAGTGATGTAAAGAGACTTAGGCAAACATGGCCTTGATTGTCAAGAACTCTTACGATCAATCTTGGATCCCGAGACGACTCACACACTCTACGATGGACAATGGATGATGGTGGTGGATGATGGTGTTATGGTAGTAGTGGGTGGTGGGTGAAGTGTGAGAGAGGTGGTGTGCCAAGGGATGGTTTGAGCTTGAGCCAAGCACTCCTATTTATAGGCTAAACCGAAGCTCGGGCACGGCCCCGTGTCCACATCCTCTATTTCTTCATTTAATGCAGCTTGTCTTTATTAGTTGACCACGCCCCCGTGTCCGCTGAGCACGACCCCGTGTGCAGAAGAATCTTTGTACTATGAAGATTTGCCTGGATTGTGCGAATCTTATAGTTGACCACGGCCCCGTGTCGTCTGAGCACGGCCCCGTGGTGGGCAATAGAAGCTTCTACCACTTTGTCTTTTCTGGTGACACTTGGGCACGCCCCCGTGCTGGCTGAGCACGGGGCGTGTTCAGTCTTCTGTCGTCTTGTTTTGCTTGGGAAGATGTTGTCGTGGGGTCGGGCGTGTCACGTTTGTTCATTTTCTTGTATTTATGTTAGATTTTGCTGTCTTTTTGCTTCTTTTGTTAATTTGAGCTCATTTAATCCTGAAAATACAAAAGGAAGACAAAAGCACACTTTTTCCAACATTAGTACTAAAAAAGGGTTAGTTTTATGCCACAATTGATGTAATTTATATGTTGCATTTTGCACACATCAAATACCCCCACACTTGAATCTTTGTTTGTCCTCAAGCAAAACTCTTTATAATGTGGCTTTACACTCCCAAATGGAATGGGTAGAGAAGAAAGTTTTTGGGCTTGTCATAGAGTGTCGGTATTTCCAAGATTCTTTATTTAGTTTTATTTTTATTTATTTACAATCCTATTCATCATGATTTATTTAAAACTTTTCATAAGATAAATTACTTATTAGGGCATAACATGCCTCTTTAAAATTCTATTTATATACAAGTTCACATACCTCACGGGGATCACTCAACACTCGGCCGAAAATGTATTTTAGTGGATCACTCGAGAGCGGCATGGAACTTACTCCTACCATAGGCTTGCCAAGCAATCAATCCTCCTCCTTTTTAACTTATATACCTTTGTAAATATCAAGAGGACTTTTTGGGTGAAGGGTTAGGCTTGGGTTAAAGGTAGGTGGTTGGGTTAGTGGTTAGTAGAAAAAGGGCGAAAAGCGTAACAAGCGTCGGTTTTCGTAAGACTTTTTATTTTTGTAACTTTTATTTTGATGAAGCTATTATTCAAACAAAGTTATTTTTGATGAACTTGTTTGTTTATTTTCTTTTGCTTCATCATCAACACATTTTTTTTTTTTGAAAAGTCATTCGAAAAACCGAGCTAGTTACTAAAACAAAGGGTTAAAAATGAAAAAGGTTTTGGTGGGTAAAATGGTGTTTGATTTGGGTTATGAAATGAAAAGGTTTAGGCTCAAATGGGCTAACTAGGGGGGTTTTGGTTAGATGGTAAAAAAAGAAAAATAATGGTGTAGAAATAAAAAAATGTTAGTCCTAATGCCTCCATCATTTACTTACTCGGGTTTAAGTTGGTAAGGACCGGGAATGTATCGTCATGGCAAGTTCTAGAGTCGTAAGAACCAAGCGGCTATTCACACAAGAAACGAAAAATGAGCATTTAGTTTAATGATATGTAATTGTATGCTCAATAAAGGCTCAAAACTCACTTTTGTGGGAATGGGTTTTTTATGTGATCAAGTATATATAATCAAATTTTAACTAAGCTTGTCATGCCTTTTCATAATTTTCTTATGTTGGTTCTTTTTATCACGACGCTATCGGTTGTAAATTCGTAAAAATATAACCTTTTTAGAACTTGAAATTCCCGAATTAAACCTAGACAAGTAAAAAAAATGAAAATGTTTTGAAAAAATTTGGGATGATTAGCGGTTCCAATGGAGTTTTTTGTAAGGCTTGTATTTAGGACTTGCAAGATTCAAAGTTTTAGCATCCCCCCCACACTTAAATTACACATTGTCCTCAATGTGTCCCAAAAATAAGTTTTTAGGTTGATTGAATGTGTAAAAAGGTGTAAAAAGCAAAAATTTTGTGTTACTGGGCGCTGAACACGGCCCCGTGTTGTCCGGGCACGACCCCGTGTTCAAGTGTCAGTAACAAAAATTAAACAAAAGAAACAGAAGCCTGGACACGGGGGCGTGTTGGGTGAGCACGACCCGTGTCCAGTTTACCTGAACTGGGTATTTCTGCAGACTGTGCAGCACGGGGCCGTGTTGGGCCAGCACGGGGCCGTGTTGGGCGGACACGGCCCGTGCCGAACTTACTGTAAACGAAGAAATTTTGTCGGATGGTCCTGTTTTCCTGCATTGGGTGCTGGTTCAAGTTTCCCTTGTTTCCTTTGCCATCTCAAGTGTGTTTATTCATTTCAACACCATCCAAATACCAAATTAACTAAAACCATCATTCATTACGTCATAGAGAAAATTACTTAGTAGTCCTAAAAATTAAAATACTAGATAGTTAGGTCAAAGAAACACAAGAAATCTAAACCAAGAAGTTCGAGCCTACTACTTATTATATTAGCAAAATTTCCGAAAAGGTAAATCTTTCGGTTAAATGTGGCTTGACAAACTTCTCTCTCCGGGTATGGGTTCCTCACACGTCAGCGAGCCATTCTTCGATCTCCCTAGGGAGAAGAAAAGCGGGCTCATTAGCATTGGTTTGAGGAGGTGCAACTTCCACCGGGATTTCTTGGAGTTCTTCAAGAGGAGGTTCCGCCGGAATGTCGTCCCAACCGGTAGGATTGTGGATTCCAAGTGCTAGGTTCCAATCCTCTTGAGGGAGGATTGGTTCCGTGGGAGGTGTTACAAGAATGTTTAACCTCTGGTGCAAGAGGTTTATTTATTGAAAACTGTTTTCCAACCCCACCGAGAGATAATTTATACGGTCTATGGGGACCTCCTCTACTGAAGTCATCTCGTCAAGGGCTTCACGTAGCGCCATCACGTATCTTACGAGAGTTGCTTCAATCGATGGCCTCCTTTCCCTTCGACTGTTTCTGGAGTGCGCAGAAGAGGTTCCACTGTTTTGGCTAGACATTCTACGAAAACAAACAAAAAATAGTTCGTTTTAATGAAACAGTACCACGGACACGGCCCCGTGCTCAATGAGCACGGCCATGTGTTCAACTTTCTGCAGATTTTTAGAACAAGGAATCTTGGAGTTTCAAATTATTTTCCCAACTTATGAAGCTTTTTGAGCAGAAATAACTTAAAACAATGTTGTGTAACTTATTTTTAACAAGATTCCTTGAACAAAAATTCAACAAACATCACAATAAAGCTTGAAATCAAGCTTTAATGGAGTTGTTGTTGCAAGAAAGATGAAGAAGAAGGTAATGGATAAAAGAGGAAAGGACAAGATGTTTGTTAGAACCTTCTTTTAGAACATACCTAGGATGGTAAGTTAGAAAATCCTTTCAAATCTCTGTCCCTGGATGGTCCAAATGTGCAGGATTCTTGGCTGCATTTATAGAAAACGACAGCATGCTGGACACGGCCCCGTGTGCAGGTAAGATCCTGACACGTTTTGTTCGTATTCTGACAAAAGTCAGAAGGGAATCTTTTGGTGGACACGGGGGCGTGTTGACCTGGGCACGGCCCCGTGTCGGAAGGCTGTTTTATGAAGTGTGTCTATTTTTAAGGAACTTTTCCGGATCGGGTGGTTCCTTACTGGATGGAACAACCCCAAAGTGCCTAAGATACCTTAATTGCTCTAGATTAAGACGAGAACGCAAGAGGTTGTCGGTGAGGGTGATTCCTATGCTATATGTAGGTGGACAGGTCCAACCCTTTTCCGGGCTCTCGTTAAAGAAGGTGTATGTCGAATCGCTCAGGTCTATGTATGCATCGAACGAAGTCGATGGGGAGTCCTTCATGGCACAATCGACACAGGGACGACTATCGCTCAAGTCCTCACTAGAGTTAGAAGTATCGTCGGAAACAACGAAGTTGTTTGAATGCGGTTCCAACACTTCTTTTTGGCTATTGTCCTGGAAAAGATCATTAAAATCTTTCCTAAGTTCTTTTAACTAATTAAGAATTAGATCTTCTAATTGAAATAATTCATCGAGAAGCATTTCTCCTAGAAAATCTGGTTGGGAGCATTCAAGGGAGAGATAGGGATTATTTTTACTTTCGCCCCTCTTAAGGATACTAGGAAACGATGGGTCTATATAGTGGGGCTTATAATTTAGAAAATAACATTCTAATTCCTTATGGTTACCACCATATAATTGACACCACGTAGTACCATAAGAGTGCCGAAAGTAAAAAGTATCAGTATCACTCATGTTTGTGTCAGAAATTACCAACCGTCGGGATCTTATGGTTCTGTTTTCAGTAACTGAAACTTGGGCACGGGGGCGTGTTGAGTGGGCACGGCCCCGTGTTCAGCTTACTGTCTGACTTAAAACAGGATTGCCAGTTCCAATGATTGGGCACGGGGCGTGTTCAGCGGGCACGGCCCGTGCTGCGTTCTGCAGAAGCTGAAAAACTAAGAAAAATCCTAAAAAAATGAAAAATAAGAAAAAATGATTAAGCAGTTGATTCCTAACTTTCTTAAAATCCATGTGTCCCCGGCAACGGCGACAAAAACTTGATGTGCGTGAAGTGTGTTATGGTTTTAATGTTTATTTTAAGCCATTTTACACTTTCTTTAGCCAAGTTTTAAATTTATAAAACACGATATTTACTAACACTAAACACACATATGGGCAAGTGCACCCATCGTGAGCGTAGTATAGTGTTGGTAATATACCGAGGTCGTCCAAGGATACAAGAGCTTTTAGTACCGGTTTATCCTCAACGTCTAATCAAATCAAAAAGTTTAGAAAATTTTTTAAGATAAGAAAAATAAAAACAAACTAAAATTCTGAAAAATAAAAATAAAAACAGATAGACAAGATGAATCACTTGGTTCCGACTCGTGTATAGTGTAACCTTTGATTATTTCCGCACTTTTGCACTTGTTTAAGAGATTATCTTAGTTATTGTAGTAGGCCCCTCTTTTGAAGGTGACGATACCCTCAACCCAGTAGTTTGAGTCAGCAAGGATACAATCCTAAAGGGTCGGATTATTGAAAGATAATTAATTAAGTTATTAATGCAAATTATGGCAGGCCCCTCTTTTGGAGGTGACGTTACCCTCGACTAAGTAGTGTGAGTCAGCAAGGGATACAGTCCTAAATAGTCGGGTTATAGTATTAATAGTAGTTTAACTTATGAGGGGATCAAAGAGTTTGGACCCCCGCCATCCAATACCGTTAAGTATTGAAGGAGGTCCTACTAAATTTGACCCGGGTCCATTGAAGGACCTCTAAACGCTGAACAATGGCAAGACTCTTACCAAACTGTTCCCTTAACCCCCGACCAGGTAGCCAACATACCTCCATATAGACCGTGGAGATATGAATGGTGAAAATCTTTTATTTTATATAGACAGTAAAATAATGTCAAGACACCACGGACAAACGATAAGGAAGAATCACCTTCAACATAAGAAACTAGTTATTAAAGTCATTAATACAAAACCAAGTAAAAAGTGCGAAAAGATTGAAAATAAAAAGTATTACACTAGACACTTGTCTTCACCAAGTGATGTAAGAGACTTAGGCAAACATGGCCTTGAATGTCAAGAACTCTTAGGATCAATCTTGGATCCCGAGACGACTCACACACTCTACGATGGACAATGGATGGTGGTGGTGGGTGGTGGGTGAAGTGTGAGAGAGGTGGTGTGCCAAGGGATGGTTTGAGCTTGAGCCAAACACTCCTATTTATAGGCTGAACAGAAGCTCGGGCACGACCCCGTGTCCAGTGGGCACGGCCCCGTGTCCACATCCTCTCTTTCTTCATTTAATGCAGCTTGTCTTTATTAGTTGACCACGCCCCCGTGTCCGCTGAGCACGACCCCGTGTGCAGAAGAATCTTTGTACTATGAAGATTTGCCTGGATTGTGCGAATCTTATAGTTGACCACGGCCCCGTGTCCGCTGAGCACGACCCCGTGGTGGGCAATAGAAGCTTCTACCACTTTGTCTTTTTGCCGACACTTGGGCACGCCACCGTGCTGGTTGAGCACGGGGCGTGTTCAGTCTTCTGTCTTCTTGTTTTGCTTGGGAAGATGCTATCGTGGGGTCGGGCATGTCATGCTTGTTCCTTTTCTTGTATTTATGTTAGATTTTGCTATCTTTTTGCTTCTTTTGTTAATTTGAGCTCATTTAATCATGAAAATACAAAAGGAAGACAAAAGCACACTTTTTCCAACATTAGTACTAAAAAAGGGTTAGTTTTATGCCACAATTGATGTAATTTATATGTTGCATTTTGCACACATCAGCCCCGTGTCCAGTGGGCACGGCCCCGTGTCCACATCCTTCTCTTTCTTCATTTATTGCAGCTTTGTCTTATTAGTTGACCACGCCCCCGTGTCCGCTGAGCACGACCCCGTGTGCAGAAGCATATCTGTACTATGAAGATTTTCCAGGATTCTGCGAATCTTATAGTTGACCACGGACCCGTGCCCGCTGAGCACGGCCCCGTGGTGGGCAATAGAAGCTTCTACCACTTTGTCTTTTCTGCTGACACTTGGGCACGCCCCCGTGCTGGTTGAGCACGGGGAGTGTTCAGTCTTCTGTCTTCTTGTTTTGCTTAGGAAGATGCTGTCGTGGGGTCGGGCACGTCACGTTTGTTCCATTTCTTGTATTTATGTTAGATTTTGCTGTCTTTTTGCTTCTTTTGTTAATTTGAGCTCATTTAATCCTGAAAATACAAAAGGAAGACAAAAGCACACTTTTTCCAACATTAGTACTAAAAAGGGTTAGTTTTATGCCACAATTGATGTTATTTATATGTTGCATTTTGCACACATCAGTCCTCATCACGGTCTTGCGGTATGGCAACAAGTATCCACTTTCTATAATGGGTTGTTGCCACACATAAGACAAACACTCGACTCTAGCTCCGGGGGACTTTTAGATAATCGCTGCCCAAATGAAATTTATAATCAAATTAAGGAAATTGCTCAAACCAATTTTCAATGGCACACTCCCCGAGGCTCGAAATCTATTGCCCCGGGCGCCCATAAGGTTGATGAAAGCACTTCCTTGCAAGCCCAAATCGAAGCCCTTACTTCAAAAATAAAAAAGTTAGAAATAGCAAAAACGGCTTCGGTTATGGCTTGTGAGGGGTGTGGTGGGCCACATGAAAATTGGAGTTGTGTGAAAGAAATGGATAATCAAACAGAATCGGTAAACTACATTGATAATAGACCTAGGCCGTCGGGTCCTCCAACGGGTACCTACAACCAAGGATGGCGTAACCACCCTAACCTTGGTTGGAGAGAACCCGACAATAGTAGTAACCAACAAAATCTAACCTAACGAACAAACTTTCAAAAACCAAGAAACGAGTCACAAAATTTCTCCCAACAACAAGGGGGACGAGAAAGGCTTGAAGATACCGTATCTCGCCTCATCTCCGACACCGAAAAGAAAAACTCGGATCGATTTCAACAACTGGAATTGAATTTTAGAAATCAACAAGCTTGTATTCAAAACATTGAAAAACAATTAAATCAACTAGCTCAAAATATCTCCGAGAGGCCACAAGGCGCGTTACCAAGTAATACCTAAACCAACCCAAAGGCGCAAGTACAACTCATCACATTGAGAAATCATACCGTGGGTCCCGAGGAGGCTCTATTACCTCCAACTGAAAAGAGCCGATCTAGCAAAACCACAGTCCACCAACGCCTCAACAAGAGACGGCTCCTCCACCAAATCAAGAGCCCACCAAGAATCCTCCGGTCCCGTACCCCGGTCGGTTAATTCGCCAAAAGACCGATGTGCAATTCACAAAATTTGAAAATTTGCTAAAACAATTGCATGTTAACATTCCATTTGTTGAAGTCCTAACCCAAATGCCTAAATATTCAAAATTTATGAGGGACTTCCTCACTCACAAAAGGAAAATTGAATCATTGCAATTAGTTAATTTAAGCGAAGAATGCTCCGCCTTGCTACTCAACAAACTCCCGCAAAACAAGATTGACCCTGGAAGCTTCACAATCCCTTGTTCGATTGGGGAATCTCCCATTCGCAATGCACTAGCCGACCTCGGGGCTAGCATCAACCTCACGCCCGCATTAATGTTCGACCGAATCGGCCTAGGGAAAACAAGCCCTACAAAGATGAGCATACAACTCGCCGATAGGTCCGTCAAATATCCACAAGGTGTCGCTGAAAATCTATTGGTCAAAGTCGGCGAATTTGTCTTTCCAGCCGACTTTGTCATACTAGATATGGAGGAAGATACCGAAGTACCACTCATCTTAGGGAGGTCATTCCTAGCTACGACCCACGCAGTGGTAGACATTAATGGTGGAACACTAACATTGAGGGTTGGGGACAAGGAAATGAAGTTCGGAGTTGGAAAGAAAGTAGAGGACGATGACCCGATCAATTACATGAAGGTCATAGACTTAAGTTTGGATGATGCTCTCCAACGGTGCAACATGGGATGCAAAACATCCCACTTGGGTAAAATATGACTGGCTTTGGGTCTAGCCAAGGACCCTTATAAACGTGGCGCACCACGGAGGCATTCCGCGGAACTATCCTTAGTTTAGTTTAGTTTAGATTAATTTTTTTTTGTTTTCTAGTTTAGTTTTAATTTTCAGGAATAAAACATACTCGGGATGGTGAAGGATATCAAGGGAAACTTGAACCAGCACACCATGCACAAAAACAGAGCCTCCCGCAAAATTTTCTTCATTACAGCAAGTTCGGCAATGGTCGTGTCCCGCCAACACGGCCCCGTGCTGAATCATCTGCAGAAGATCGCCCAGTTCAGGTAACTGGACACGGGGCGTGTTCGCTGAACATGCCCCCGTGCCCAGGCTTCTGTTACTTTTTACTAATTTTTGTTACTGGCAATCTGAACACGGGGCCATGCCCGGACACCACGGGCCCGTGTCCAGATGCCCAGTAACTTAAAAATTTGTTTTTAAACACACTTTTACTCATTCAATCAACCTAAAAACTTATTTTTGGGACACATTGAGGACAATGTGTAATTTAAGTGTGGGGGGGGGGGGGATGCTAAAACCTTGAATTTTGCAAGTCCTAATTACAAGCCTTACACAAAACTCTATTGGAACCGCTAAACACCCCAAATTTTTTTTCAAAAACTTTTCATTTTTTTTACTTGTCTTGGTTTAATTTGGGAATTACAAGTTCTAAAAAGGTTATATTTTTACAAATTTACAACCGATAGCGTCGTGATAAAAAGAACCAACATAAGAAAATTATGAACGACATGACAAATCTAGTTAAAATTTGATTATATATACTTGATCACATAAAAACCCATTCCCACAAAAAGTGAGTTTTGAGCCTTTATTGAGCATACAAATACACATTTTTAAACTAAATGCTCATTTTTCGTTTCTTGTGTGAATAGCTGCTTGGTTCTCATGACTCTAGAACTTGCCATGACGATACATTCCCGGTCCTTACCAACTTAAACCCAAGTAAGTAAATGATGGAGGCATTAGGACTAACCCTTTTTATTTCAACACCATTATTTTTTCTCTTTTTTTACCACCTACCAAAAATCCCCATAGTTAACCCCTTTGAGCCTAAGCCTTTTTATTTCTTAACCCAAAACAAACACCCTTTTACTCACCAAAACCCTTTTTCATTTTAAACCTTTTATTTTAGTAACAAAGCTCGGTTTTCTTGTGACTTCCTTATAAAAAAAATGAAGTTAGAAATAAACAAACAAAGCTCATCAAAAGAAGGCTTGTTTGAATAATGCTTCATTAGAATAAAAAGTCACAACAACAAAATGTTTTACGAAAACCGACGCTTATTACGCCTTTCGCCCTTTTCTACTAACCACTAACCCAACCGCCTACCTTTAACCCAAGCCTAACCCTTCCCCCAAAAGTCCTCTTGATATTTACAAAGGTGTATAGTTAAAAAGGAGGAGGATTGATTGCTTGGCAAGCTTATGGTAGGATTAAGTTCTATGTCGCTCTCGAGTGATTCACAAAAATACATCTTCGGCCGAGTGTTGAGTGATCCCCCGTGAGGTATGTGAACTTCTATATATATGGAATTTTAAAGAGGCATGTTATGCCCTAAAGAGTAATTTATTTTATGTAATGTTCTAAATAAATCACGACGAATAGGATTGTAAATAAAATAAAAATAAAACCTAATGAAAAATCTTGGAATCCCGACACTCTATGACAAGCCCAAAAACCTTCTCTTCTACCCATTCCATTTGGGAGTGTAAGCCACATTATAAAGAGTTTTGTTTAAGGACAAGCAAAGATTCAAGTGTGGGGGTATTTGATGTGTGCAAAATGCAACATATAAATTACATCAAATGTGGCATAAAACTAACCCTTTTTTAGTACTAATGTTGGAAAAAGCGTGTTTTTGTCTTCCTTTTATATTTTCTGGATTAAATGAGCTCAAATGAACAAAAGAAGCAAAAATGTAGCCAAATCTAACAATAATACAAGAAAAGGAATAAACGTAGCATGCCCCCCCTCAATAGCATCTCCCCAAGCAAGAACAAGAGAACAGAAGGCTGAACACTCCCCATGCTCACTGAGCACGGGGGCGTGCCCAAGTGTTTGCAGCAAAGACAAAGTTGTAAAAGCTTCTATCACCCACCACGGGGGCGTGCCCAGCGGACACGGGGTCGTGGTCAACGTTAAGATTCGCAGAATCAAGGCAAATCTTGATAGTATAGATACGCTTCTGCACACGGGGTCGTGCCCAGCGGACACGGGGGCATGGTCAACTAATGCAGACAAACTGCATTTAATGAAGAAAGAGAAGATGGGTGGACACGGGGCCGTGCCCAATGGACATGGGGCCGTGTCCGGGCTTCTGTGCAGGCTATAAATAGGGGTGCTTTGCTCACTTGCAACTCATCCCTTGGCAAACCACCTCTCTCTCACTTCACCCACCCACCACCACCATCACAACCCACATCCACCACCATCATCCATCATAGAGTGTCTGAGTAGTCTCGGGATCCAAGATTGATTGTAAGAGTTCTTGACAATCAAAAGCCATGTTTGCCTAAGTCTTTTACATCACTTGGTGAAGACAAGTGTTTAGTGTAATACTTTTTATTTTTAATCTTTTCGCACTTTTTATTTGGTTATGTATTAATGACTTTAATAACTAGTTTCTTATGTTGAAGGTGAATCTTCCTTGTCATTTGTTCGTGGTGTCTTGGCATTATTTTACTATCTATATAAAATAAAAGATTTTCACCATTCATATCTCCACGGTCTATATTGAGATATGTTGGCTACCTGGTCGGGGGTTAAGGGAATGGTTTGGTAAGAGTCTTGCCTTGTTCAGTGTATTGATCCTGCAAGGACCTGGGTCAAGTTTAGTAGGACCTCCTTCAATACCCACTGGTATTGGATGGCGGGGGTTCGAACTCCTTGACCCCCTCATATGTAAACTACTATTAAAACTTTAACCCGGCTATTTAGGATTGTATCCCTGCTGACTCAAACTACTTAGCCGAGGGTAACGTCACCTTCAAAAGAGGGGCCTACCACATTACACATTAATAACTTAATTAATTATCTTTCAATAATCCAACCCTTTAGGATTGTATCCTTGCTGACTAAAACTACTGGGTTGAGGGTAACGTCACCTTCAAAAGAGGGGCCTACTACTATAACTAAGATAATCTCTTAAAAAGTGCAAAAGTGCGAAAATAATCAAAGGTTACACTAAAGGCGAGTCGGATCCAAGTGATTCATCTTGTCTATCTGTTTTATTTTTATTTTTATTTTTCAGCATTTTTAGTTTTTATTTTCTAGTTTAAAATCTTTTTCTAAAATTTTGATTCGATTAGACGTTGAGGATAAACCAGTACTAAAACCTCTTGTGTCCTTGGACGACCTCGGTATCTTACCAACACTATACTACGCTCACGATGGGTGCACTTGCCCATATGTGTGTTTGGTGTTAGTAAAATATCGTGTTTTATAAATTTAAAACTTGACTAAAGTGTAAAACGGGCTAAAATATACATAAAATATATATACCACCACACACGCAAACAAAGAAACATAAGCATGTGCTCTATAATGTAAAAGTGGCTCAAAACCTCACATATGTAAAGGGTATGGTATGTGACATGCATAAAATGCTAGTTTCTAAAGCGGATTATTCCCAAATAACCACCCGCTAAATACCCGTCATGCTATTAATTTGAACTTGACCATGACAAAAGACCAAATGGTAAACATTGATATTTTTACTTATGCTTTAAGATCGCTTTCAAAACAAGATATTTTTGAAAATATTTTGAAATTTTCCCCCATCCCCACACTTGAGGTAAACATTGTCCTCAATGTGTAGTGTTTAAATGAACGGGTCAAAATCGAAAACTTTTACTACTCCCCCATCCCCACACTTGAGGTACACATTGTCCTCAATGTGTAAGACCTAGAGTTTTAAAACGCATAAGGGATGTGACACGGCTAACTTCCCAAAAATTCCACCCCGGAAAAATAACATACAATTACAATCCACTTATTACTAATCTAAGAATCAAGGTAAAAAGGAAACGCATGCACCTGATTTTTGTCGCTAGATGCCCATATCTTCTTCTTCTCTTCACAAAAAGGTCGTCCCTCGAACATGATGTACCTACAAATTCTAACCCTTGTGTAGAAGCATGCTTCTCACAACCATTGAAATTTGTTAGCTACTTAGTTCTACCATTTTTATGAAAGTGTTACCAAGTCATGCGTTAATTTACCTTGATTTATGTGAAAAAATAATTTACAACAATAACAAACCTAACTCACTTTAGTAGCAATCACGGTTGCATTTAGCTTATGCAACAAGCCCTTTTAAACCCCCCCAATAGCTTTGGAGGACGAGAGGTCTCGTGAGGGTTATATAGGGAACACACCCACAACGTTTATTTAACTAGGCAAAAAGAAATAATAACAAAATAGAAAACAAAAGCCAAAATATACAACAACAACAACAACAACAACACAAAACATACCTTGCCCTCACCGCTGATATCTCTCGTTCGGGTCAACTGGCGGGTTTTGTTGGTATGGATAACCAGTGAGGGCTTCGAACATCTCCCTGTAGTTATCGAGGGGACCCGGCTCTCCTTGAGGTGGCGGCTGGTATGGTATTGGAATGAAACTGGACCTAACTGCCTCAGGCCAGTGAGGGGATGGATCGGATGGGCCTCGTGGAACGGGGGGTTTGGGGTAGTCGGTCCACCCCGAGTGTTCGACATAAGGAAGGCCGGCTTCATAGTCTCTCTGATGTCGCTCCTGATCGTGGAGGATCTTGCCGTTATTAATAGCCATTTGATTAGAAACATATAAAGCGCTCCATCGGCGTCGTTCCAATTCTATTTGCTCGTTTTGACGCCTCACCTCATCTGCCTCCCATGCCCGTCTTCGAGCTGTCTCATCCTCTTACATCTTTATCAAACGCTCCATTTGGGATCTTTGGAGCGCTTGTTGTATCTGCTGCTCTTCCATGTGTATCTCCATCCTCTCACGATAGGCCGCTTGGAAGGCCCACTGCTCCTGCATCTGGGATCCATGTGTTTCCTCCCAGTTCTGTCTCCTCTTATCATACTCTCTGCCCTCGCCTATACACGTAGAGACGTTGTCAAACACCTCCTATTGGCTCCGATTGAAATCCTTGTATGAGAGCACCCGCATGATGTTCCCAAAACCCACCACATCTGCATTCAACTCCCGATGTGGCCTCATATACCTCTGCTTTGATCCCCGTGGACCAGGAGGCTCAGTTTCGTCTTCTTCATCAACCATTTCCACATCTTCATCATCCCCTCGTTGCACATCTGGATCAATGAATTCATAACTGTGACCCAATTTGTCGGTCACCACATATTTGCTTCCCGAAAGCTTCACATGTATTTTCTAGTTTTTCTTTATCGTGGCGAAACTGAAATCTTCCAACGGCTTAGATACCCAAAGCGATTCCGGAGGAAGATAGTTTTGCTGGAGGATCATGGCACTAATGAGGCACACATATGGAATCATGCGCCTGTGAAACGACTCTCGAGTGAACCACTTATTCATCATGATAATATGCCTCCATGATAAAGTCATTGTCCCGTACAACAAGGAATGAACAACCCTACAATCACTTGCTCTCACTCCGCCCCTTATCACCAAATCTCACCAAAACATTCTCAAGAGAAATTCCTTGAAGAATCCTCCCCTCAACCGTCATTTGGGTCCTTTGGGCCGCTCCCCCGTCATTATATGGTAAGATAGCCGCGGTCGTTTGTTCCGGATCATCACCGTTCGCATGGTTATCCAAGAATTGTTCAATGGTTGGATAGTTATACGCTTGAACCCCCAAAGAATCAAAGCGCGCAATGCAATTAATCATTTCGAAGGACATTGTCATCTCCCCTCTGCTTGTCTGATGTATTGTAAAATACATCGGTATTCGCGTCTGTTTTAGTCGTTAGTTATTCGTTTTTAGTGTCGGTTTTAGATAGAATGTACATACTTTTGATGTTTGTATTTTCCAGGTCTTTACAGCCAAAAGGAGCAGAAACGACTGAAAATCTGGAGAGGCGAAAGTCTGGAACGGAAATCGAGGAGCTCGGGAGTGAAACGAAAAGAAAATACATTACTGGAGCATTGAGGCGGGCCGCATAAGCTAATACAATCCATTTACGCGGGCCGTTTAAACTTAAACAAGGATTCCGGATATTAACACGCGTGCGGGCCGCGTAAGCTTATGTCTATATGTGACGCGGGCCGCGTGGACATTGTGTATCGCGAACAGTCGTAACTTGCATGGAAATCTAGGGTTTTGGAGTATATATTGATCATTATATCATCAACAGCCGGGGGGATACGAACAATTACGAATTTTAGAGTTCTTTGGACATCTGGAAGGCTGGTTTGGAGCTTGGGAAGTGTTCGGGAAGGCGTGGAATCATCGTTGAAGCACGGGAGCATACGTGATCGAAGAATTCGGGTTTTATACTTTCGTAATCTTTCGTTTTCGTTTGTTTCTTGTTATTTGATGATGAATTCTGATTTGTTGATGATTGTTATGTCTTTTGATACAATGATTATTGGCTAAACTTTTCGTACTACCTAGACATGGTTGAATGATTGCATATGTTTTGATTATTCTTGGATTTTTGAATGCTATGGATAGTTTATAAATTGTAAACGGTTTGTTCTATTAGTTAGATGTGTTTGCGTGCTTGATGTTGTTTAATTATCGTTTATTGCTTCGTTCGATTCTTGGTGACGGTCTTTATCACATAATAGAGTCGGGCTAGGGTTTTAGGTTTTGGTGAGTGTCTATATCACATAATAAATCTTTGATCCTTTAGGGTGAAAATCGAGTAAGTAACCTTAGAAGTAATAATCAGTAATTTAATAAAATCAAGTGTTCTACTAATCGTCAATAGCTGTAAGGTGCGAGATTATTGCTAGGTCTAAGTGATTAAACCGCAAGGTGGGTCCTTCTTAGGAAGTTAACCTTTTGGCTGCTGTCTAGCAAGTCTAGCTGAGAAAACAAACCTATCCTAGGTTTAGGTCTCGTAAGGGAGTGAGCCTTGTAGGATACTTTTATAAACCCATTAGATGTCTTGTAAAGGAGTCTAATAACCGGTAATTTAACAACCTTTAGGGGATCTTAGCGTGCTCTTGAGAAGGATTAGGGGTCCTTAGATTTCCCGAGAGGTGAGAATTTCAAGATCCCGGTTCCATAGCAGACAACTTCCAATTATAATCATAACTAAAAGCAATCAGGATTCCTGTCTAGGTAGTTCCTTCATCATCCTTGAGTTCAGCCTTCGTGTGAGTTCGTGTCTAGTTCGTTTAGTTAATTTAGTTGATTTTTAATTATAATTCTTAGGATCTTTAGAAACCCCCCCCCCCCCCAATCAATAAACAATTAGTCAGGTCGTGTCAGTCTAAGTCTAGAATAGAGTCGTTAGCGTAATCAGTAGAGTCTCTTGGGTTCGATACTCGGACTTCCTTAGGCTATACTGCATCGATCGGTACACTTGCCGGTCGTGTGGTTTAGGGTTTAGAGAGTCTTAGGTTTATAAATTTAAAACTTAGAGAGTCTAGTTTAGGGTTTAATTTAGTTGTTTTTGTTAAACCACTTTTCAGCACATCATTGTCTTACCCACCAATCTCCACTGGGCGGGAGGACCATCCCTGTTCATGAACCTTAACGATGCCAACCATTTACAGACCTCCGCCAAATACACCCGAGAGGTGTCGTCTTCACACCAATCAAGCACTCTTTCCCATCCTTGACGCTCAAACATTTGAACAATCCCAATCTTTCTAAACTCTTCAACATTTACAACCCTTTCACACACCACTCTGTGCGGTACTGAAGTAGTAACATTATTGACCATCTTCCACTTCCACAGTTTGGCTTCCAGCTTCCTGTCCTGGAATGCCGATAGAGGTTTGTTTTTCTCTTCATCCCAAACCCCAGCGCTTCTACTATCCCTGAATTTCTCCCACGCCCAATCCTGCCTATAAAGTCTTGCATCACCCTCTTCTATGGAGCTTAATTGCTCCCACTTCTTCGGTATAAATCCGGAAGAAGATCCCACTCCAGATGATGAGCCTTGCCCTGTAGTTTTCTGCTTTTTTCTACCTCCGGCCATAACTGCTTAATTTCTTTTCAAATTGTTATTTTGTGATTCTGTGAAAATTAAACAGGATGAATAAAATATTAACTTAAGTTTGTGTGTGTTTTTCATATATGCTAACAGCATGAATGACTTGTCTAAAGCTCTTCAGAGTCTCACTATCTATTCTACTGACATGGAAGTTTCCGGGGGCTTTTCTGGTTATTGGGCCGACACTGAGAAACCTATGGAATTCCAAGCCCAACCTCAGGAGAAACCCAAGTCAAAAAAGAGAAGGAGAATCATAGGCTGGAGACGCGGATGGAGGAAGAAGCCCGCTGCACAGAAGGTTAAAAAGACTGAGGATCCCAAGGATAAAGGCAAAGGAAAGGAAATCAGGGAAAGTTCAGGGCAAGCCCAGGAAATGCCACCGTGAGAGGAGCTGGACCGCAAACTGGCCAATAGCGACCTCATCAGACCTGCCGATGAAAACCTCTTCAATTACCCAGCTGAAGTACAACTTCCTGTTAATTGGAACCTGCTATCCCAGATCCTATTATCAACCCCCGACCTCTACCAGGAGAGCTGGAAGAATGGTGGACAACTGACTGGCAATTTCAGAATCTCTTGAATAACCCTAACACCTTTTTCCCCCAGTTTGACCCTGAGCCTGCACCAAATCCACCTATGAGTACATAAAACTTGACTGAACTCCGTCACTACGGCGAGGAACTGGTGGACGCAGGGAATCGAATCCGGGAAGTAGGAGAACAGATCTCCTGGAAATACGACGAGATGGAACGTCGTTTTTGAAAAGCCAGCTGACGATGGTGTGATTATGTGGTTGTATGTTTGTATAATAAGAATAATAAAATAATAATATATGTTAAAAATATAATCATGTAAAATAACTAAAAATAAAACTTTTGTAACATATCTGGTGTGTACAGATGCATACTAAAATATATAAAATATGGAAGTCGCAAAGTCGACAATTTTGGCTATACGTGTTGAAGTGATTATATGCGATTGCTTTATTATGTTTGATTGATATTTGGTTATGCCAATAACTTATATATATTGTTAATTATCAGATGGAACCTGCTGTTAATGAACCAGTTAATGAAGTTAACCAATATGAGGAAAACAATGAGGATCACTTTCTTAATAGGCAAGATATAGAAAACATCGTTGCTCAAGGAATAGCAAATGCTATCCCAGCAATCGTCGCTGCGGTCAAAAGCCCTGTTGAGCCTTCACAAGCTCACCCCAATAAACGCACGCGCGATGATAATTTCAGTAATAGTGTTAACGGAGGCGGCAATAACGACAACTTGATTCAGGCCCCAATACTTAAGAAAATGAAAGTTGCAACACCTGGTTGCACCTATAAGGAATTTCTTGCCTGTAAACCTGTCGAATTTGCAGGCAATGAAGGGGCAACTGCCACGCTACGTTGGTTGGTGAAAACCAAGGCAGTAATCAAAATAAGTAAATGTGCCGAGGAGGATAATGTTATGTATGCTTCTCACCTTTTCAAGGAAGAAGCATTAGAATGGTGGAATACGGTGTTACAAGCCAAGGGAAGTGACATGGCCTATGCCATGAATTGGGAAGAGTTTAAGCATTTGGTGGAAAGGAAATTTTGCCCTGAATATGAAAAAGAGCAAATGGCGAATAAGTTCCTGAGCCACCGAATGGTGGATGTTGACTATCGAGGGTATACTTCGAAGTTCTTCGAGTATGCTCGAATTGTACCAACTCTGGCTTCGCCAGAACCGGTACTTATCTCTCGCTGTATTTGGGGTTTAATTAGCGAGATTCGTGATATCGTCAAAGCTACGAGACCTCGCATAATTGACGATACAGTGGAGTTAGCTAATACTTTGACCGACGGGCTGGTGCGTACGCGGGAAGAAAACAGGAAAAAGGAGTTAGCCCAAAAGATTACCCAAGGATTTCGTATGGGTAATAATATTAACTTCAAGAGGAAGGGAACTGGGTCCTCTTCCACCCCGCCATTTTGCGGGAATTGCAAAAAGAAACATTTTAGAAAATGTAGGGAAAATTGTAATTTCTGCAAAATTCTGGGCCATCGGGAAGAGGAATGCAAAAAGAAATCAAAGATCTACTACAATTGTGGAGAAGCTGGGTATTTCAGACCAGAATGCCCTAAATTGGTCAAACCAGCGGATAACAAGGCCAAACTTGCTGAAGGAACTAATAAGAAGAATGCAAGAGCCTTCCAATTGACCACACAGGAAGCCGAACTGATTCCCGACGTAATAGCTGGTACGTTTCTGGTACACAACGTTTATGCGAAAGTATTATTCGACTCTGGTGCAAACCAAAGTTTTATAAATACTTCTTTCTGCCAAGCTCTTAAGCTACCCTTAACCAAACTTAGGCAGATTTATACAGTAGAAACAGCAGACGGGAACTCTGTTAACATAGATACGGTTTTGCAAAAGAAAATATAGAACTTTCAGGTTATAAATTTTCTGCAAACCTATTACCCATGAAGTTAGCTGGATTCGATGTTGTATTAGGAATGGATTGGTTACTTGCCAACCATGCTCGAATCCTTTATGATAAGAATTCCATAGAAATTCATACACCATCAGGAGAAATAATCATGGTTACAGGAGATAATCCACGTAAGCTAATGAAGTTCATTTCTGTAATGAAAGTTGCTAGTTGTGAACTAAAGCAAGGAATAGTGTATATGATTTCAGTAATCATTAACACTAAGGGTAAGGAACTTAAGGAAATTCCTGTAGTATCAGAATACTCGGATGTGTTTCCAGAAGAACTACCAGGATTACCACCAGATAGGGAGGTAGAATTTAGAATTCATCTAATTCTTGGAACTACACCCGTAGCTAAAGCACCCTACCGGTTAGCACCCACTGAAATGTTAGAACTGAAAAAGCAATTAGATGAATTACTCAGTAAAGGATTTATCCAACCTAGTTCATCCCCTTGGGGAGCACCAGTGTTGTTTGTAAAGAAGAAAGACGATTCAATGCGGATGTGTATCGATTATAGGGAATTGAATAAGGTTACAATTAAGAATCGATACCCATTACCTAAGATTGATGATCTTTTCGATCAACTTCAAGGGGCTAGATATTTTTCTAAGATAATTTTACGCTCCGGATACCATCAGTTGAATGTACAAGAAGAAGACATACCTAAAACAGCTTTCAGAACTAGGTATGGTCATTACGAGTTTACAATCATGCCCTTTAGACTAACAAATGCTCATGCCGCATTCATGGACATGATGAATAGAATTTGTAAGCCGTACTTGGATAAATTTGTGATTGTCTTCATCGACGATATACTTATTTATTCCAAAAATCAGGAAGAGCATTATGAGCACCTGCATGCACTCTTAACTTTGTTAAGAAAAGAGAAGCTTTATGCCAAATTCTCGAAGTGTGAATTTTGGATACAGGAGGTGCAATTCTTAGGTCACATGGTGAATCATGAAGGTATTAACGTAGATCCATCCAAGATCGAAGCAATTACCAAATGGAAGGTCCCGCAATCAGCTATGGAAGTTAGAAGTTTTCTAGGGTTAGCTGGATATTATAGACGATTCATTAAAGATTTTTCTAAGATAGTTGTGCCATTAACTAAGCTAACCTGTAAATCAGTTAAGTTTGAATGGGGACCTAAGTAAGAAGAAGCCTTTAGGATTTTAAAACAAAGGTTAACAAACACCCCAATTCTTGCCTTACCCGAAGGGACAGAAGATTTTGAAGTTTATTGTGACGCTTCTAAGCTAGGATTAGGATGCGTGCTAATGCAACGCAAAAAGGTAATTACGTATGCCTCAAGGCAATTGAAAAAGTACGAGGAAAACTATATGACACATGATTTAGAATTAGGATCGATAATTTTTGCCCTTAAGATTTGGAGACATTATCTGTATGGAAGTAAGTTTACTGTTTATACAGATCATAAAAGCTTAAGGTACATATTTGGGCAAAAAGAATTGAATATGAGGCAAAGGAAAAGCAAATGTAGTCGCAGATGCTCTAAGTCGTAAGTATCATGAAAAGCAAAAGCGAGTTCGTGCTCTTAGATTAAATCTACAGTTAGATTTAATGGAACAACTGAAGGAGGTTCAAATAACAGCATTGGAGGATAATGCTGAAGGAATGAAGGGAAGAATAAAAGAATTAGAGCAAGGAGCTGATGGAATTTGGAGATTCCATAAAAGAAGGATTTCGGTACCTAAGCAAGGAAATTTAAGAAACACTATTTTAGAGGAAGCCCATAAATCTAGGTATACCATGCATCCTGGTAATAATAAGATGTACCAAGATTTAAGAAATAATTTCTGGTGGATAGGAATGAAAAAGGACATAGCTAGATATGTATCTAAATGTTTAACTTGTTCGCAAGTTAAAGCAGAACACCAGAAACCTTCAGGGTTACTCCAACAATTAGAAATGCCTGTTTGGAAATGGGAACTAATAACCATGGATTTTGTTACTAAGTTGCCCAAAACCAGAAAAGGTAACGACATAATTTGGGTAATTGTGGATCGATTAACCAAATCAGCCCATTTCCTGCCCATGAAGGAAACTTTCAGTATGGAAAGATTAGCCAAATTATACGTAGACGAGGTAGTATCCTTACATGGAGTCCCATTCTCTATTGTATCGGATAGAGATAGTCGTTTCACTTCACATTTTTTGACAAGTTTCCAAGAAGCAATGGAGACACGATTGAATTTAAGTACTGCATACCATCCCCAAACGGACGGACAAAGTGAAAGGACGATTCAAACCCTGGAAGACATGCTCAGGGCATGTGTAATAGATTTTGGTTGAAATTGGGATAATCACCTTCCCTTAATTAAATTCTCCTATAACAATAGTTAACATTCAAGCATCGAAGTTGCCCCGTTCGAAGCACTGTATGGACGAAAGTGTAGAACTTCAATTTGTTGGGCAGAAATAGGAGAAAGTCAATTATCAGGTCCCGAAAATGTGCAAGAAACCACCGACAAGATCACTAAAATCAAGGACAGACTGAAAACAGCTCGAGATCGCCAAAAGAGTTATGCAGACAATAGACGCAAACCGCTGGAATTTCAAGTCGGAGATAAGGTACTCTTGAAAGTTTCTCCTTGGAAAGGAGTGGTTCGGTTCGGAAAGAAAGGAAAGCTAAGTCCAAGGTACATAGGACCATTCTCAGTAATCCAACGAATAGGACCAGTTGCTTATCGCCTACAACTACCAGAAGAGCTGGCTGGAGTACATGACGTGTTTCATGTATCTAACCTCAAGAAGTGTATGTCCGACGAATCCCTGGTAGTACCTCTCCAAGACATAGAGGTAAATGAAAAGTTAAAATTTGTGGAGAAACCACTGCAGATAGAAGACAGAAAGGTCAAGTTTCTCAAGCACAAACGACTAATGCTGGTCAAAGTCAAGTGGGATTCAAAGAGAGGACCGGAGTACACTTGGGAGCTGGAATCAGAAATGAAACAGAAATATCCTTACTTGTTCCAATAAATCTCGAGGACGAGATTTTAATAAGGTGGGGAGGATGTAACAACCCTCACCAAAATTTTTATTCTTATTTTATTAATGTCCATTAGGAAACCCTAATTGAGACCCCCAAGTAGTATAGCATGACCCATAAAATTTTCAGAACAATTGGAACTAGGATCAGGACCCCTAGAACTCAGGGGGGGGGGTATTCCCTAATTGATAATTATCTTCACAGTTTGTTGTACAAAACGAATTTCTTCGAAATTTTGACTCACCCAGGCTATGTGAACACGAGGCTACCCTAGCCTAAAAGTGGACCCGTCGCGCCACGCGCGGTAACCAGGAAGACCTGGCGCGCCACGCGACAGGGACCATTTTTCAGTATAAAGTCCAGGGGTTTGGCACTTGCATGGCGTTGTTGTTATGACGACCAAATTCGTTTCGTACGTCAAGTTATACATTGTCTAGTTCAAAACAATCAAAATCCCGACCCTCTGCTGCGACAACAGGGTAATAACTCGATCACTGCTACGATACAATGTCCGATCGATTGAAACCGATCCGATGGATGTTTAAGTGTTGCCCGAACTCGGGCTATACTTAGTCATTCGTCGTGAGGGTTTTGATTTCGTGAGCTTATCGTAAATGTTGTATTAAGTTACTGACCTAGTTTCGTGTGCATTGTTATTTACCTAGGTTACAAGAATTAATCAGTAGGCAAGGTTATGTCCAACTAAACTTGCAATGTGAGTCATTCTCTTTTTATCAAATTGCTTTACAAAACCCTAAATGTTTTCCAGTTATACTTTGCAGTGATTAAGTCTTTGCTAATCTTTAATTACTGGCAGTATGTGGGGGTTTTGTGCACATTACTACTAACGATTTATCACTTTAGGTGGGCGAGCCTAATTAGTGATATGTCCACAGTCATAGATTCGGTCGAGTGACAGCTGAACCAGAAAATTATATGATAAAAGGGCAAATATAAAAACCCTTAATGTTGTAAATTTATAACAATGTATCTTTTGTGCAAATTGAATGACTCGCCAGTATTTCCCCGCTGATAAAAATCTTTTTAAACATGTTTCAGGTGATCTGCTGTGATCTAGGAAAAAGTGGCGTGTAGCACTACAAGCTTGAAGAAATGGCTCAATAAAATAAATAAATATGTTTTGTAAAACAGGGAATTTCCTTGTGAAATTTCCTTTATTGTAAATTATGGGGTTTGTCCGAAATGTGTGAAATAAACTAAATTGGGCATTTTCAAGTTTAAACGATCATGTTAACAATTCCGCTGCCAAATTTGTAATGCCCCAGAAATTTAATTACATGCGTTTTTATATGTAAATATATATTGATACAAAATGTTATAAGAAACAACTAGAAGTATGAACCTAGTTAGAATGTGAATTAAGACTTTAACTAAAAGAAAATAAGTTTTGGCCATTCAAAAGTATGTGTTCATATTTGAGGGGTTGAATGAGTAAATAATGAAAGTTAAGTATTAAAACTACAAAAAAACATACAAACACACACAAGGGTGCGTGTTTGGTGTCGCCAGGAGTAGGAAGGAGAAAAGGGCTCCCCTCATTTTCACAAAATCAAGCAAATTGAAGCTCTAATCATGGCCATAACTCTTGCATGTTAATGAATTCTTGATCATCTAGGTCTGCTAAAGCATAAGGTAAAAAGAATTTTGTGTTTTGATAATCTTAGATGAATTGGGTCTCAAGGAACCCATGAGTTTATATGAAATTATGTATGACCTTGGGTGAAGATCACCATTTAGAACTTGATAAATGCTTGCACTTGATTAGATGGATGTTAGAAGTAAAAACCCACTTAGAGTAGAATGGGCATAAGTGATAATGTAGAAATTGGTGTGAAATTGTATGAGGATTATGTTTGAGAATTGTTTGTAGTAAGAAACTGATGGTTGAAATTGAATTAGAAGCAAAGTTATATCAAATCCTGATTGAAATTTAATGTTGTTGATGTTATTAATATATACTAGCCAAGTTATGCATACAATACTTGTACACCATGCTTAATTAATAGTACGCATGCCAGGTGTTTGTTAAAATGCTTGAATGAGATGATCAAATGATTTTACAAAGTTAAATAATTAGAATTGACAATTTGTTGGTTGTTATTATGAATATGTGATAACGGGATGAAAAGAATGACATGAGCTTAAAGTATGCAATTTTGGATTATAGGGATTAAAGAAGAAAGCTCAAGTCATTCTGGAACGCAAACAAACCACGACAAAGGTAAGTTCTTTGCTTACAAAATATTATTAGCATGTATTAATGTAAAACGTTATTATTTTATAGTCGAAGCCATATACTTGTGTTAAGTTAATGTAAAACGGATATATGATGTGGAAATGGGTTGAATGAGTTAGGAAGGATAATGTGCTAAGTTGAGAAAGTCATGTTCGAATGAAGGTTTAAAAGAATCCTTTTTGTAGGCCGACTAGTAATTTGATGTCATATGAACTATCTAATTTAAATGTCTAATTGATTGGTTGTATGTAGGTAAAGCTACTTGATGGATGGCGCTACTTGGTCCGAACACACTTATGATGCACGCTTCCGCGAAGATTTTAGTTACGAGTCAAACTTTTGTTAAATGATGTCTTTTATTCAAAACGGGTCTTTTGTAAGTAATTAATTTAACACCCTTATTATTATTTAACAATTTTCGTATAATTTACGAAAATAAACGGGTAATTAGAATTTCAATACATTGAAAATACGGGTTTCATTAAACTTTATTTACAGAATTAAAACTATACAAAATAACATGTTTGAGTTCGTCATTTAACAAAACAACGGTACATAGTGCGGAAGCTTATTTCTTGATCGTGTTCGGTTCTTCGTTGTACTTGATCGTCCGCCGGTGCTAAAATAATACCTGAAACTCATAAAACATGAGTTGGATTAGTCATACGTAACTTAGAACGTATTTAAACGAGCCCGGGAAGCGAAACCGATTAAAATAAATTTTTTTCGCTAAAACAGGGTTCTGTCGCGTGTCGCGGCGGATTCAAGTGGTTCCTCCGCGTGTCGCCTGGGAAACCAGTTTCCAGCAGGTTGCAGTTCAGTTCAGCTATGCCAGTTTTTACGGAAACGGCCATAACTTCTTCGTTATTGATCCGTTTTACCCGATTCTATTTCCTACGCGTCCGTAATTTAATCCTCCATCTTATGGAGTTAAAATCCTACATCCAACATAAGAAATTTTGAGACTTCTAAGCCTTTGACTCGTTACCTTTTTACCGAATTTTAACCCGTTTATGCATTTTATCAAATAAACGTATTTGTTTGATTCCTATATCACATACACTTCTACAAATTAATGTTACCTACCATATTAGGTTCTAATCATAGGTTTATTACACAATTTAAACCCGTTTTCGCTCGTATGCTTATTTTGACCCGTTAAGGGTATTTAAGCACTTTCGAGCCTAAAATCGCTTTCATTTGTATCTAACTTTATATTTCCACATTTATTACCAAGTAGTATTCCACCACAACTATATTTGTGGTGGATTTAATATGGAGATATATATATTCCAAGTTTTATCCCTCGGACTATCATTTTACGTCAAAGACCCATATTGAGTCTTTTGACCCAAGACTTACCCTTTTCATTCTCTATACTTATTCAAAGTATTTGCTTGATCATATAACTTGTTTTTAAACGACTCTTAAGGTTCATTTACTCGATTTTGCTTACGAGGGCGTTTTGGTCATCTTTAACCCTTTCTTTACAACAAAGGACTTTTCATGTCGTAATTGACCAAAATTCCACTTTTTAAACTAGGATCTTGTTTAAATAGCCATCATGTTTTTAAAACACAATGACAATAACTTAAATCATTCGGTTTACTTAAAAGATAACTCAATGTCCATTTTTACTTGTTTAGCCCTCATTGAACTTCAAGTTCTAATGATGATTTGACCAATTATACATACCTGGCTCGAATCAATATATTGATTCGTTTTGATACCTTGCCTTAGTAGCCGCTAAGCGATAGCGATGAACATATCCATCCGATATTTATTTCTATGATCACATAGCTCAACAAACTATTAGTCGATATTGTCAAAGGGTGATAATTTCACCTTTTGACCCGTTTGGTCTAAAGGACCATGAAACTCTATGAGGTGGTATTTATTACCATCTTATCTATATGACTAACTTTGGTTTACACCGTATAGTCGTTCTACTTGTAAATCATCTATTGATTTCTTTGACCCATTATAACCCAAGCTATAATGTGTCTTTCCCCAATTTAACGGTTATTGTCAACAAATGACCAAAGTACCATTTTACCCTTATTATTTGCAATGGTTTACCTTATAAGGTAACCATTTAAAAACTCATTATCTTTTAGTCATTTCATGACTAATTAACCGCATTAGCTCCTTTTTATCCATTAAACATGATTTATGACCATTGTCTTTTGTTCCGGACCGCACTTGCCGTGTCGGAACATCATAATTTAAAACAAGACTTACTATTCACGACCTATCAAACCAATAGGTATCAAATAACTAGAGTGTAAGCTTTACTTACCTTGTATCCGGATTATGCTCTTTTCCGCGTATACGATCCGTTTGACCCGCTTCTTTCCCCAAGCCTCCGTCTAGCTTGTCAAGAGTCAAACTAACATCATAATTCGTAAGATGGTTAGATTAGTCATCACTATTATGACTATTTCATCTTACGGACTTTATGACGAAACTTCTATTTGACTTCATCATAGGTTAGTTCGACTTTATAAAGTCAACTACCTTTAATCATATAATATGCACGATTAAGGCAAATAAACATTATGATTAAAACCCGTTTTATCCCATATCTCATGTAATTAGTCAAGCTTGCCAATTACGCGTTTCACTTGGATTTCAACACTTTACTTCTCATTTAGCCATTTGAACAAACACCTAACGGGCATAATTCTACATGTTTACTAACTAGTTCATAACTAGCTATTTTTACCAAGATTTACATCAAGAATCAAATCTCTATGTCTAGTGTTTATAAACAACATCTAGGTCTTGCATCCTATCTTTCAAATTTCACAATTAAACACTCAAATTCAAGTGTTCATCATTTTATCATGAAAACCCACTTAACATATATATGGGAAATCATCAAATCATTCAAATCATAGCATCATATGTATGATTTTCACTTAGGGTTTAGTTCCTAAGCATGTCTACATCACTAATTTAGCCATAGCTCCTCTAATCCATACCTAATTCGCGATTAGGATGATTATCAAATTTTTACAACTTCACGAATGTTAGAAATTCAACATACCTCACGATCCCCTTGACTAGGTGATCACGAATTTGTAATCATGCAGACGATTTGGGCTTGATTTGAGCTTCAATTTGGGGTTTAAACTTGAACTAGGGTTTCACTCCCTGTTTTCTCCCCCTGGTCGCACGCACACACACACACACTTAGTGTGTGTGTGTTGTGTTTTAATTGTTTATTTTTAATAAAACAAGTTTTTCTACTAGCGATATTAGTCCCTCGTCTTTCATTTGTTTCAAAAGATGCTTTAATTCATTATTCTTCATTTAACCACGTATTACTAACTGGGTTAATTATTCCTAGTTAGCTTAACGAATTCGGGAGATCATAACCCGTTATATTTTATGTCCCGTTAACTCGGGCCTTTTATATACTTTGTTTTCTCAAAGTATTTATCTTCCTTAAATCTTTTATTCACTTTTTATTTAATATTAGGATTATGTATTTAAATCCTAATATTTACCGGGTTAATTTTTACCACTAACAGTATTTTACCCGTTCATTAATATTAAGGTGGTTTGATTACCAAACCCGTTTTCGGGATGTTACAATTAACCCGGTAATTGTAGAATGTTAAACTAGTAGTTAAAGACTATGTAGTTGGTTATGAACTTTTGAGTTGTGGAAATCATTTGTAACCACTTCGTTAGCTTTTGTGATGTAAATACAAAAATTTTACTTATGAATTATTCGACCCGTTTAGTATTTTGTAAAAAGAAGCCCGTTACTTTCTTTTCAAAAGTTTAGACCTTACAAAATTAATTAAAATACCACGGGTTTTCTGTCCCGCGGCTTCTAGACCGGGTAACACCGGGCCGGGGGCCGTGACAATTGTGGTGTTTAAGTGGTTTGATTAGAAGCAAGAGTTGCTTCTAACCGGCTTGCTAAGTTTCTTCTTGCTACTATTTCGATTTCCGGTTCGTAAACCAACGGTGAAGTCCTCCCGGAGTTCCGCGAATGCATACACTACCTGTAACCTGCACAAGTAACACACCCCGCGTAACAAGGAAAAAGACAAAGTACAAGAAGAGAAACTGTGCACTTTAAACAGTTAATCACATAAATTCAAACAATATCCAAACACAAAGCGCACGCACTCGCCGGCAACGGCGCCAAAATTTGATCGGAGTGTCGCGCTCCGGTCAAAGATAATATTTATAACCCTATTTACCCTTAACAAATAGCTAGTGGTAGCAAGGGGTCGAACCACGAAGAGTATGTGGTTTGCGAATGGATTCGATTGAATTAGAACAAATGTCACGATTTATGAAGCTTGCTAGATATTTTTGTATTTTTTTTTTGTTGAAAGATGTGAATTTAAACTAATGGAATTGGTTTAATTGATTAATAACTAATAATTAACGATTGCAAGAAAACTTGATTACTAAACAATAATTAGAAGAAGGGTTCACACCCGGTTTCGGTAATTGCCAACCTAGGGTTTCTACAAGTTTAAGATCCAACTCAATTATATACGAAAAACGGATTTAGTGTACCGTGACTTAGGTGCCAATAACAATCAACGTTTCGAAAAACGGACAAGAATGCACTTTGTAATCAACACAAGTAAAACCTAACCATGACAACGCATAAATACACATAACCAATTCGCAAAGTCATAACTTTATAATCGTTCGACAATTTACGAATACGAAACAAATGTAAACTATTGTCAATGGTTTCAAAAATCAACACAATTTGCCACAAAGTTGAATCAATAAACAATTCAAAACCCTAGATTAAACAACTACCTACACCGGGGTGAAACCAAGGTGATTAGCCGCTCATGGTTGACGAAACTTGATCACCGGATGTTTGGAACTTGACTTGGTTCATCTTGAAACTTGAACAATGGTGGAATTGAGGATGATTAGGGTTTGTGGAGTGATGATGGTGAATGATGATGATTCTTGATGATTCCGTGGATGATTCGGGTGATGTTGTATGTTGGATATGGATTAGAGATGAATGGTAGTGAAGATGATGCTCAATTATGGCTCCAAGGATGATATTCAAACTCACATGAAGTGTAACTCCCGAGTTAATGGCCTCCGAACCAATCAAAATCATTTTTAACAACAAAATTCGCGTTCTAACAAACCAATTCCATTAGTTTTCAAGTTTTCTTGCAATCGTTAATTATTAGTTGTTAGTCAATTAAACCAATTCCATTAGTTTAAATTCACATCTTTCAACCAAACAAAAATACAAAAATATCTAGCAAGCTTCATAAATCGTGACATTTGTTCTAATTCAATCGAATCCATTCGTAAACCACATACTCTTCGTGGTTCGACTAATAATAATTAACTAATGGAATTGCTTTAATTGATTAACAACTAATAATTAACGACGGCCTAGGACCCTTCGGTGACGGCCTCCCAAAAACCTGCTTTTCTCCGACGGCCTAACACGCTGGTTACGGGCAATTTGGCATACGGGTTTCACCATAGGGCGTCGCCGACGACCCCTCTAGCTTGAGTTTTCTGTTTTTTGTGTCTTAAGCTCTCGGTTGACCCGTTTGATGATCCGGTGATCCGTTTTTCGTCCCGGTGACTCTTAAACTCCCAAAAAGCTCCTTAAACTCCATCAAACCTGCAAAACACATTTTTGATTAAAAGTAGGCTATTCGGAATTAAAGCTCATGTAAAAACATCAAGTTACACGATTACCAACACCGGTTTTCAACCACGTATCAGATGGTAACCCTTGTAGGCATCGAGAAAACACTTGAAAGGGTAACCGGTGAGGGAGTCAACTTTGAGATCAATTTCTAGCAACGGGTAACAATCTTTGAGACAAGCCTTGTTCAAGTCCTTGAAGTCTATGCACATTCTCCAAGAGTTATCCGGCTTTCAAACCATGACTGGGTTTGCAACCCAGGATTGATACTTGACTTCTCGGAGAATTCCGGCCGATACAAGTTTTTCAACCTCTTGGCATGCAGCCAAGCTTTTTTCAGGTGCTAGACTCCGCTTCTTTTGGACAACAGGCTTGACATCGGGTGGAATTTTCAACTCGTGTTCAGCAATGCTTCGAGGGATACCCGTCATATCTTCCGGGCACCAAGCAAAGACATCGCTATAATGCACTAGCAGCTTTTCAAGATAAGAGAGAGCTTCTTATGAAAGGCTTGGATTGACCCTTATCCTTTGTTCAGGATACTTAGGGTTGATGAGTAGCCTTTGCTTGTCTTCTTCACTCTTATAACTTTCCCCTTCAACCATATAGGCCTCTTGAGTAGGTTGAAGGGTTGCAATCCCCCTATCGGTAGGAAACTTGGAAGTGTCATGACCAACAGAAACAGCCATGTAGAATGCACACTGCCCCGGCCTTCCTATGATCACGTCAAAGTTTGAAGGTATATTGATGACCACAAAGGTGAGGGGTTGGATTCTTTCCATTTTGCCTTCACTGAAATGAACATCAAGGGTCAATTGCCCTAAAGGCTTGAGGGGTATGTCGGCAATACCTTTTATGGAGGTTCCTGAGGGTTGAAGCCTTGAATGTTCTTCATTGCTTAAACAGTTGAAGACCTTCTCAAACATGATTTTAGTGGCTGCACCAGTATCTATGTATGCTCTGTTTGTTTGTAGTGTACCCACAATAGCTTCAACCACAAGGGGGTTTGAGAGTGGGTCTTTTTCTGTTGGAGGGAAACAAACACACTGAAGCTCCCAAGCTTCCAACCGCTGCCGTTTGTGAGGAACCTTTCCATCAAAATCCACCATGTTAACTTCCTTGCCCTTTCCTTCGGCCATCCTGTCCCTTACTCCCTTCACCAAGTGAGCAAGCTCCCCAGACTTGACAGCCTCTTCAATCCTCTTTTTAAGTTGGAAATAATCATTAGTATGGTGGCCCTTTTCTTCATGAAATTCATAGAATTCGGTGGAATTTTCGTTCTTCTTGCTTTTAGGGAGAGGTCTGGGAGGTCGGAAGTTTTGCTTCACTTCCTCTGTTGCAATAATTTCTTGAGGGGTTTTGGTAAGGGGTGTGAAGTTCATGGCCTTCTCCCTGCTTGGAGGGTTTCGGCTTTCAGACCTTCGTTGCTCTGAACCCCTTTGGCGTCTGTCATAGGAGTTAAAGTTTCCCCTTTTTCTAGCTAGACTGTTACCAAGTCAATTAGATCCCCTTTTTCTTTGTTCTTTTATATCTACAGCCTCCTCTCCTCTGATGTGGGCTTCGGCTCTTTCGAGAGCTTCTTCCAAGGTTTTTGGCAGGGACTTGTTGAAATCCCTGGTGAGGTATTTGGAGGTAATAGCATTCATTAAACCGACTACTCTCATTTTTTCATCTGCCCCCACATATGTTAGACCTTCCTTTTTATACCTTTCTATGAACTCGCAAAGGCTCTCGTCATCCCTTTGCTTGATCTGAAAGATTACCGTAGCATCCTTAACATATCGCCTTTGCTGGGCCAGGAACCCCTTGCTAAGGTCATCGAAGCTTCGAATGGTTTGGGCAGGTAAATCATTGAACCAGATCCTGGCTGATCCGACAAGGGTTTGCATGAACATTAGACAACATTCAGCATTTGACCATTTCTCAATCCTAGCAGCACCAGTAAAGATCTGAAGATGGTCTTCAGGATCCTCAATCCCATCATATGTTTTGATATGGGACGGCATTTTGATCTTCGTTTGGAAATCATAGTCAGCGATTTGCTGAGAAAAGCATGACAAGTTGCTTGGTTTATATGGCTTGGCCAGATCTTCTTCCATTCTTGCACTTGTGTTGTTGTTATTGTTGTTCCCTTGGGTGGCCAACACTTGATTAATAAATTGTTGCCATGGGAAGTTTGCCATCATCAGGGCCATCATCTGGGGCATAAGGTTGAAGCCTTGAAGGCTTCCAGGTGCAACTGGGCAGTTTACCCCCAAGGGGGTGCTCATAACGGCACTCTGTGCCAAGGGAAGCACAGACAAAGCTTGTTCCCACGTAGTTGTAGCTGAGGGCGGAAGGCTTGCTACTGGAGATTGTAGGAGTTGATCCAAAGTCAGCTCGTGCCCCAAGGTAGCACCGGTTGCAATTGGTTGGGAAGAAAAGAGAGGAAAAGACGTTGGATCTTACCTCGTGTACAAATATGGGTTAGGATTTGGAGGAGGATTGCTGGGACCAGCCTCATTTCTAGATGTAGTTGGCTGTGAACTTGCAAAAGGAAGAGGGGGATAGTGATGGTTCTGGCTCGTCATAATCCAAACGGATCCTCACTCCCTTGTCTCGTTCCCTACTCACGTGTTGGTTAAGGAGAGACCTTAACTCGATAAAGTTATTACCAACTCCTTCAGGTGTAAGATCGATACGTGAGAGAGTTTTAGAGGCACCAACGTTGGGAGATGGTACTCTGGAACGAGACAGTGTCGGCGTTTGGAAAGTAAGAAACTCGGGGTATGTTGCTCCAGTTGGAGTGCTTCCCGGTGTTGAGATAGAAATTGGCATAGCCACGGGAGTTTGGCTAGTGTTCGGGGTAGAGGTACGAGGGACTTGGTTGACCTCTCCCGGAGACTCACCTTCCGACATGCTGACTCTTAAACAGAAATGGAGCTACACTACTAGGTCTTTTGAAGAAAATTAGTGGCGTAGCCCCACGGTGGGCGCCAACTTGTTGATGCAATAAATACTAGACCGATGGTAGTAGCTGGGCTGGTTAGGCAAAAGGGTTGAAGGGTTTGTTTTTGCCTAACGCAGGTCGTGGGGTCACCCCATGTTTGCAAGACGTGGAGAGAGGTTCACTAGTTAGATTTTGTTGTTTGCTCGAGATCCTCCACTGAAATGTGTTCAGCTTCGGATGTGGGAGCAAAGAGAATGTGCGTGTTGAGTGTGATGAAGAGTGACTTGCATGGAACAAGTACTCGAGAGTTATGACCAGAGATCCCAATGGAATCAGGGCTGATCCAGAATGTTTTTAGCAGTAAATGAAGTGTCATATTTATAGGAAAGGTTATCCCTCAAAGAGGAAACCATTGACTAGTGAACATGCTTGCAGTGGGGGACTTACCCTTTTGGGGGTTGAAGCCTTTTGATCTGCGGGTAAAAGACTGTATTATGTGGACTCGCCCTACTTTTGCGGCTAGGAGAGTTGGTGAAGAAATCAGAGATGTGACCATTTACTGTTCATGTATTTCTTTATCCTAGCTCCCGGGTTTTTAACCTTTGAACCTTTCAACATTTTAAGCACTCGTGTGTTTAAGTCATTTTATTTGGTCTTGGGCTACCCCCGTCATCAAATACATTTTTTTGAACGGCAGATTTAGAACACTAACGGACCTTTGGACTATCATCATATCACAAGCTGAACCATTCGATCATATCCATTTCCACTAGACAATAATATCTATACATCAATTCAGGAGAAAACTCAGTAAATCTGGGAAAAACCCACTTATGGAAATCAAACTCAGGACCTTATGGTTTTTAAGTTTGATCTCACACTAAGATATCACTAAGCTATCATACAATGGGTAGAAACATAAATACATAATAGTGGTAACCTATAAACATGTACTGAGAAACAGAGAAGAAAACGGCTAGGGTTTTATTATAATAAAAAATATAACTCAACAAATGGAAGAGGAATACAAATTATCAAAAGGCTAACTAGCTAACACGCCAAGCCCACACTAACAATTTTATTATGTTAACCCCCCCCCCCCCAAACTCACCATGCAACTGTAATAAACATTGAAAGTTTGTCACGTAAGAACCGAAATCGAGACGCCGACTGAGCCTTGGTAAAAACATCTGCAATCTGCAAAGTTGATGGAACGAATGGAAGCGAGATGGTTCCAAGCTGAAGATGATGACGAGTAAAATGACAATCAATCTAAATATGTTTTGTCCGCTCATGGAAAACAAAGTTCTTTGCGATCTGCATAATACTTTGGTTATCACAATGCAATGGGGTAGGCTGAGAGATAGTGCCACCCATATCTCCTTGGAGCCATCGTAACAAACAATCTCACAGAAGATATAGAAACAACATCATGCTTCTTACTTTTCCATGAGATTAAAGAATCGCCTAAGAAAACACAGAAACCAGCAGTGGATTTTCGATCATTAGGATCACTATCCCAATCAGCATCACTGTAGGTACGCAATTCCAAAGATGACGTCGAGGGAAACAGAAGACTCTGAAATTGAGTTCCACGAAGATATCTCAGGATACGAAGAACGGCTCCCCAATGAACAAAGGTAGGAGTAGTAACAAACTGACTAACCACATGAACAACATGTGCAATATCAGGTCGAGTAACTGTAAGATAAACCAAGTTGCCTACAATAGTATGATATAAGCTTGGATCAGATAAAGGAACGCCATCCGTGGGAGAATAGCGCACATTGGTTTCAAGAGGAGTGTCTACAATTTTGTTATCAAAAAGCCTTGCCCACTGAAATAAATCAGATATATACTTTGTCTGAGAAAGGAGATATCCTTTCGGAGATTGAGCCACCTCAATGCCCAAGAAATACCGAAGTAAGCCCAAATCTTTCATAGCAAAACGGTGAGCCAAATCACGCTTTAAGGACTCAATACCATTATAATAATCACCTATAATAATCATATCATCCACATATAAAGACAATAAAGGATGTGTCCTACTCATGTGCATCGAACAAACAATGTCGAATCGTGATTACTAGGAACAAAACCAAAGGAAGTAATAATTTCATAGAATTTCTCAAACCAAGCTCGAGGGGCCTGTTTGAGGCCATACAAAGCTTTCCGAAGCTGACATACTTCACCGGGCTGATGAGCAATTCCCGGATGAGGAGTCATGTAGACCATGACCACCTCATGGAGATCACTATTCAGAAAGGCATTCTTGACCTCCATTTAACAACTCTTCCACTGACGAACAGAGGCACCAGTTATGAGAGTACGAATTGTAGTCATTTTTGCCACTAGGGCAAATATCTCCTCATAATCCATACCATACTTTTGTGAGTATCCTTTTGCTACAAGTTTGTCCTTATATCGCTCAACAGAGCCTTGATACTTTGTTTTAATCTTATAAACCCAACGACAACCAATTGCATGTTTACCAGGTGGCAGTGGAGCCAAACCCCATGTCCGTGGTTGATGAAGAGAAGTGAGCTCTTCAGCCATGGCATTCTGCCAAAAAGGATTAGAGACAGCCTCTCTAAACGATGCAGGTTCAGATAAATGATGTATAATTGTGATAAAGGAAGCAAACGAAGCCGAGTAAGTAGAGTAGCCTCTCAAAATGATGCAGGTTCAGATAAACATTGTGGTTTTTTAACTTATGTCTGGATTTTACGTTTAGCTTCCGCTATTGATTTAAACTATGTTTTAGACGTTTAAATCTTAATCACTAATCGTGTTGACTGTGATGATATTAATAACTTTTATACTTGGTTCAACATGATTAGTGGCTTGATCCTGGTCAGTCGCACGCCTCGCGGTATAACCCCGCATATGGATTTTGAAGGTGTGACAGATTGGTATCAGAGTCATTAGTTACAATGAACTTGGTTTAAACTTTTGAGAAAAACCAGACTATAACCTCTTCTATACCGAAAAAGCCGCAACGACACTATACTCTAAAGTGCAAGTCCCAACATCTTTACTGCATATACTACATATGTGGCTACTTGATATTTATTCATGCATTGCATCCCAGATATGTCTAGTTCTCAAGACCCGAACGGTAAGAAACCAGTTGACACCATGATCTCGGTGAGTCTTCTACAGGTCCTAGCAAGAAACCCCGAGAGATAACCCTCAAAGAGGCAACAATGGAAATCCAGCTGCTAAGGGAAAGTCAAGTTCGTATGATCCAGCAACACAACAACTTGGCCTCCTATGCAAGGAAAGTGCAAGCACAAGTGGTCAAATTGCGCTATGACTCGGACCATAACCACAACATGGTTCCCGATGTGGACAACAGGCTTACCGAGGCGTTGAACAACGCCGAGGAACCCGAGGAAGATCCGGAAGAGGATCCGGAGGAAGAACTCAAAGAAGATCCGGAGGAGGCACCGAAAGACATTGACGATGAAGAATCGGTTGTCTCATTCGCTGGTGATGACATTTGACATCACTATCTATCTCTTTTGCATTTCTATTCCTTTCGACTTAACATAGATAAGAAGGGTTGTTCCTCATCCGAAAATTGATACTGGATTTAATATTTGATTTAGAACACATTTGTGGAACTTGCAAACGATTCTAATGAAAATTTTTATTCGGATATTATGTGTTGTAGTTAAGTCTTCTTTTTTTTTACTTATGCCATTATGATGAATTATATGTGTTATATCATTCTCATTTTTGTATTTCGTAAATGTAAAGACAATGAGCGGACGTGGTAGAGGACGCAGTGGAAATATAATGACGCAGGACCAGCTCACGGCCATGATCAACGAGCGAGTTGCAGAGGCTCTGAAATTCTACAAGGCAGCTCAACCGGGAGGTAGAACAATCGCTTTGCACCCTTCTAGGATGTTCGGATTCTATTTCTTTGTTATCTTAGCTCTCTTATTTTCATCTGCCTTGCTTTTACGCTACAGGTCAACCTGCTTAACCCCCAGCCTACTTTCAAAATGTTTATGGACAGCAAGCCTCGTTTCTTCAACGGTACCAAAGGAGCAGTTGGTCTATTGCATTGGGTTGAGAAAGTGGAATCCGTCTTCGAGGTGTGTAACTGTCCCACCAACAGCTGTGTCAAAATTGCAACTAGTACTCTGGAAAGGAGTGCACTATCCTAGTGGAATGCGCACGTGCAAATGCTTGGCCTGGCAGCTGCTAATGTTACACCTTGAAATGATTTCAAGGATTTGCTTAAGGAGGAGTATTATCATCGAGATGACATACATAAGCTAGAAACGGAATACTACAATCTCAAGATGGTCGCTTCAGAGATTGAAGATTACACCAAGTGGTTAAATAATCTGGCTGCTCTCTGCCCCAACATGTCTGAACCACCATACAAGCGAATTGAACTTTGTCTCAACACTCTAGCCCCAGAAATTCAAGTATGGTGACCTCTGCCAACCTGCCTACGATTCAACGAATTATCAGATTAGCTCACAAGCTCACGAATCAATCAATCGAACAAGGCAAGCTGCCCAAACGAAATTCTTCAGTCCCTGACACTTCAACTGACAACAAACGCAAATGGGACGGAAATCAAGGCAAGGGTTCCAGTTCTACCCAACCCCCACCGCAACAAAGGAGGTTCGACAACAACAAAACCTCTAACCAGTAGTCTTCAGCAAACCAGGGTCAAGGTGGTTATCAAGGGAATTGGCCAAAATGCGATAAGTGTAATCTGCACCATTTTAGCCAATGCGAGAAGAACCGTTGTCAACGGTGTGGAAAGCTAGGCCACGCGACAAAAGATTGGAGATACCAGTTTCCAGTGATGCAGAACCAGCAGCAACAGCAGCCAGCTCAACAGAACCAGAGGTTACAACAGCAACAACATGGTAACGAGAAAGGGTGCTTCAAGTGTGGAGCTGAAGGGCATTTCAGGAAAGATTGCCCCCTACTGAATCAGAATCACAATAAAAACAACACCAATGTCACTAGTAACAACAACAATGGTGGAAATGGTGCAAGGGGTCGATCCTTTGTAATTGGCTAAGGGGAAGCAAGAAACGACTCTAATGTGGTGACGGGTAAGTTCCTACTTGACGAGTACTTTGTAGAAAACATATATATAATAATTATCTCAAAAGATAAACTAGAATGAAATAAAACAAACCGATGAAGAAATCTGAAATGCCTTGAAAAGTTTAAATATCGCACCGTAATCCCAACAAACTTAAGTTGAAGTTCAATCCACAAAACTGGTGCTTACTACAAACTTTTCTATAATCAAATTAGTAAACATGGATCAAATAGGGCTCTGATACCATGTTAGCCTATAAACATGTTAACCTATAAACATGTACAGAGAAACAGAGAAGAAAACTGCTAGTGTTTTATTAAAAGGGTGTGGATCAAATAGGAAGTTTATTTTGGCTAGGAAGGATGGGAAGCAATAGGATTATGACATGTGGCAAATTTTAAAATAAAGAGAAAGGGTATTTTAGTCAATCTCATCCTTTCTTCTTCCTTCTTCTCCCCAGTTACTTCAAAACCCACCATCTCCAACCTTTTCTTCACTTACTATCTCAATAATCACTACATTATAGTGCGATTTTCGTCATCAATCAATGATTCAAACACCCGATCAACGTGTTATTCAACTTTTTTTGAAGAAAACCCAGTTTAATTTCATTCAAAATCTCGTTTTTTCCCGTGATTTTGAAGATAATCACTCGATCCGTTCGATTCAATCGCTGATAAGTGTTTCTATCATTCAAATTTCGTCAATCGATGAAGAAATCGGCTTCGATCCATGTAAGAAATTCTTTAATTTCATTTTCACGATCTGGGTTTTTGATTTAGTCATTGCGTTTTACGATCTTGGCGGGGGTCCGGGGGCGGCAGCCCCTGGTAGCAGGGTCCCAGAGGCAAAGCCCCTGGCTGGGGTTGAGCTGCCAGGTCAGCTCAAAAAAAAAATTTTCGATTAAATTGCTTTAATAAAAATTCATGAGAAAATTTAATTTTCTATAAATTTGCCTCTGGAAAACTGCATTCGTAGACAGGGGCGGACCTAGCATATAAGAAGGGGCAACCTCCGCTACGGCTTGTCGTTCCGACGGTAGTGTAAAATTAGTGTAAATTTGGGAAAATTTTGACGTTTTTACGATTTCGTTACGGCTTTTTTATAAAACGTTACGGCTTGGCGGATTTTCTAGATCCGCCACTGTTCGTAGACAGTTTTATGCCATTGCGTTTTAGAACTGCATTCCTGGTTCAGACAATTCACAGACAACTATTGTCCTGGTTCAATGTGTTTTAGAGAGAACACTTTCTTTGGTGTTTTTATGCCATTGCGTTTTAAAACTAAGACATTTTATGCGTTTTCTGGTCATTGCGTTTTAGAAAAACACATTTTTGAAGTGTTTTTAGTCATTGCGTTTTAGGTAAAACACATTTTTAGGTGTTTTCAGTCCATTGCGTTTTACAGAGAACATTTTCTTTTGTTTTTTTAGGCCATTGCGTTTTAGAAATGAGACATTTTTTAGTGTTTTCTGGCTATTGCGTTTTATAAATAAGACATTTCTTTGTGTTTTTTGTGCATTGCGTTTTAGGTAAAACACATTTTTATGTGTTTTCAGTCCATTGCGTTTTAGAAAACAGACATTTTAAGTGTTTTCTGGCCATTGCGTTTTAGAAATAAGACATGTGTTTGTGTTTTTGATGCATTGTGTTTTAGGTAAAACACATTTTTATGTGTTTTCAGTCCATTGCGTTTTAGAATTTTGAGTTTTAAGGCTATTGCGTTTTAGAAATAACACATTTCTTTGTGTTTTCTGGTCATTGCGTTTTACAAATAAGACATTTCTTTGTGTTTTTGGTGCATTGCGTTTTAGAAAAATGTCATTTTTAGGGTTTTTTTCCATTGCGTTTTACGCAACTGGGTTTTCAAAAAAAAATTCAAAAATATAGCAATAGTATACTCGTTTTAAAGATAAAAAACGCTCGTTTTTTTGGTGCAATTTTTATAAAAAAAAAATAATGTCGTATGAAAGAGTTATTAACGTTAAAAAAATGGGGGGAATTGGAGGAGAGAGAAACTATTGCCTTGGATTGACTAGAATGCCCCTAAACAAACTCACGCGCCTCTTTTCTTCCCTTTAATTTTCATCATTTAATCTTAGCCCTTAATTAACTAAATGGATGGTCAAGATCACTTTCTGGTCTTCTTAGCCAAATAAACTTCCTATTGTATCTCCACCTTTTATTATAATAGAAAACATGACTCAACAAACGGAATATAAATACAAATTATATAAAGGCTAACTAGCTAACGGACCAATCCCACAATAACACCTTTATTATGTTAACAAGGAGCAATAAACTGAAAACACGAAAAAAAAATAACAAGATAACGACTTCGCTGAGGAAATGGGTTCGGCACCATTTTGTTAAAAAATAATTGAGTATTTGTAAAAAACAAACTCAGTGTTTGCCTTTATAAACTGATCTTGATATTCATGTGTATACGGAAGAGTTCGAATTAGATTATAAGTCTTTGAGTCGGTTTGAGTTTTATTGGTTAATAATTGTTTAGTTTGAATTTTAAATACGTGGACGTGATAAGGAAGATCGAATTAGGTTATAAGTCTTTAGAGTTTAGTGGTTAATAATTGTTTTGTTCATAATGTCATGAGCGTGTTATGAGAGGGTGAAAGGGCCTAGCCCCATAGCGCCCGGAACCCCCTGGTTATAATTCCAGCTGTGATACATATAACGACGCTATATTTTGGTTTCTCAAACACACACGCATATACATATACAGTTAGGTTCATTTGTGAACAACCACTTGATAGTGAACTTTAGTGAACTAATCATAGCCTTTAATTATCAATATACAAGTGTAAATCAATTGTCATGATTTGATGCTAAAAATACAATACTGTATTTTATGATTTGATAATGTAAATCAATAACCATTATTTGTTCACTCAGTTATTTAAGTTATATAACCCCTTTAACTTTACACATTTACGACGTGTCGTATAACCCCACATCTATATAATCCCTCACTACACATCCTCTAATAAAATAGTTGAGTGGGTGCATTCGTATCATGGTCTTACTAGTTCCTACTTGGAATTCTTTTTTTTTTGAACGGCTAAGTCTTACCCCCCTTTAAAATCAAACCCTTTTTTTGCCTCTTATGAGGCTCGAACCCAGCCCTTTGCTGGAGACAAACAAACCCTTTACCACCACACCACTAGGGGTGGGGCTACTAAGTGATAAACTATCAAATAGTTAAACCATTCGTATTGAATTCTTTATCTATATCTTTATAATTAAACTAAAAATTACAATATTTTCTTACTTTTTTCAGTTAAATAATATTTTTATATCTTATTATTATATTTTCTCCCTTTTCCACTCAACCTTTAAAAATATTAAATAAATTATAAGAGGCGAATATTGTTTCCTATTTACAGTAATATTTCCATCTATATAAGATGCAAAGCAATGGGAAACTTACATGAGATGGTAACACTTTTGTTTATAAGGATTCTCACATGATACTTTAGCATAGTCGTTCTTATTCACCAACTCATTACAAACCACATAAAAAACTTCAACACCAACTCATTACAAATCACATGAAAAACTTCAACACTGACAGTTGCATTATTCGCGTACCCCTGCCAACTACACAAGGCTAGTATGGTCTGATACAGATGGCAGACCTATAAAATATTTTCAAAGGGTGCGAACGAGAGGTTTAACCAAATTTTCAAGGGTGCGATCGGGATTTTGCCCTATAAAATACACTAATTTTTAAGGGGTGTGTCTATCCACTCAGGGCTCTACCGAGATCCGCCCGTGCCGATACCACTATTGGCTTGGCTTGGGTTCCCTTATAAGATTCAAGAGCCTATTTAAAGATTGGGTTATTGGATTTTATCACCCCCAACTGTTGGCTATTGGCCGTTGTCACCCTCAACTATCACTTTGACGTCCGTCACCCCCAACTTAACAATTAATGTGTTCTGTCACCACGTCGTTAACTAATCACTAACTTTTGATCTTGTTAGTATACTTTTGAGGTGTCCTAAAATCCCTAAAACCTTACTAAGATCCCTATGACACCCTCAAATTTATGGTACCAAGATCAAAAGTTTGTGATCAGTTAACGACGTGGTGAAAGAACATACTAAATGTTAAGTTGGAGGTGACGAACGTTAAAGTGATAATTAGGGGTGACAGCGGCCAATAACCAATAGTTAGGAATGATAAAATCCAATAACCCTTAAAGATTTAAAAGCGCCTAAATGGCTTCACTACTAAGTTTCAGCAAGAAAGCATATAAAAGTAAAGTTATTTAAAAACTAATTGTTTTTTTTTTTTTTTTGTGCCAGTGGGTTGTTAATCGAGGTCTTTTACATCCGTCCTTGCATATGATATTTTTTAGTAATAAAGCAGATTTATATAATTTAACTAAACACAGTCTTAAACTTTATGTGGAAAACCATAAGAAAAATAATAAGATTCATATTAAGGGGGTGTTTGGCCAGCTTTTTTTTTTACAAAATAAGCTTAACTTAGTGTTTGTTTTGGCTTTTTAAGCTTATAGCTTATTAGCTTATTATATAAGCTAATTTGAAGAAGCTTATTTGAAGATGGTTTTTTAGCTTATTTGAATAAGTTTGTTTGTGTAAGGGCAAATGATAAAAAATAAGCTATAAGCTAATCCAAACAGTTAAAAAAAGCTTATGAAATGATAGAAAATAAGCTATAAGCTACTTTAAAATATAAGCATTAGGTGTGACGGGGCGGTTCCGTTATTGTATAACGGAATGATCTATAACGCGTGATGGAAACCATTCTCTCACCCCCACAACAAATGTCAACGCGTTATATTTTCACGAAATCGACTTTCCGTTATTTTTTCAACGCGTTATTGTTTGGTTTTGTGAGTGTAATTGTTAGTTGGGAGGAAATTGTTGGGTGTGGTAGTGAGTGATTACCACCCCCACTAAAAAAGGTTGTGAGTGATGTAAAAATGGTTGCTGACATGGCGGAACATGATTGGATATTGTGAGTGATGGAAAAATGGTCACTAGTGACCACCCCCCTCCCCTTAGCAGAAAAATAAAAGCTAGGCCAAACACCCCCTAAAATTGTTTACACTCAATATTACCAACTAGTAAGGAACTCTGCGCTTCGCGACAGTTTTCATCTGTAATAAGAGCAGTTGGTGTTCTCGTGTTATTTTCAAATTAATTTGCTAATACAACCAATATACCAATTCACAATGAACAATCGACTACACACAAATGAATTGACCTTAGAATAAACAATTTTGAAAACCACATTTTAATAGAATTTATCAATATAAAGAGTTTGAAATATGATTATTTTGTATTTTTAAAGAAAAAAGAATTTATTAGAAACACGGATTATAAGTTTTTTTAATAAACGGCTCAAATAACACGAAATCCGCATTTAGTGAGACTCTAACTTTGATTTCAAAGGGAGCAACACCTTAGGCCGTGGGGTATGGTGGGGCTTGGGTTGGGGCGTGGATTGGGCATTGGTTGACATGTGGAATGGGTGGCAGAGATGGGCTAAACCCACATTCAACACGGTATGGTGGGGCGGGGGTTTGGGGCGTGGGTTTGGTGGGCTTTGCTGGGCTGACCCGCTGGGCTATTTCAATATTATTTAAAATAACAAATTTAATTTTTTTAATATTTTTAAATAAAGAAAATTACAAAAAAAAATCTTGACTTTTATATTTGTTTTTTTATCTCTTCTCTCAATGCCAATATTAGTTGTAACTCGTCACCCTGTAGGTGATCAATGGGTTGGGATAGAAATTTCAAATCATCCCGTTTTTGTTTCGCTGCATCTCTAGCTTCTTTGCTCCTTCGTATTTCGGCCCTTTGTTGTTGGAATACGATGAATGTATCCATCTTGCATGAAATGTCATCCAACTGCTCGCTGTATATTCCCCTACGCGAGCCAGAACTCACAGCTGAAGGCGATGCCGTATCAGATCTAGATTTTTTAGCACGCCTTCTTGAGGCATTTCTTCCATACTCAGGCCGGTTTGGGCTTGGCGAATCATTCAAAAGGTCCTCATACTCTTGATCTCGTGCATCAGATTGGGCTTGGGACGAGGCCCTTGACCTTTTGAAAGACGAGTTAGTTTCGCTACCAATGGGGATAGTCGCCCACTTTGGATGGAACTTACAAATATGCCAACAATGCATGAAACGGAAGTCGGTCTTCACATTTGATTTGAATGTGACCACTGCATTTGTCAAAAGGACGGGTGTAAGGATGCATTTTTTCATTTTGTAGATGGAGAATTGAAATAGAAGATGTGGTTGAATGTGGTAAAAAATGGAAGAAAAATGCGAGTTTTATAGTGAAAAAATAGAAGAAAAAATAATTTTTTTTAATATAGTCATTGGCCAACGGCTAGCCCAACAGATCTTTTCTTTTGGCCATACACAGCCCGCCATGTCAGCTCGCTTTCCCCGCCCCAGGCCCAGCTTGAAACCCAAGCCCCAAGCGTCACGCCCCAACCCAAGCCCACCTGGGGTGGTGGCTTGGGCGTTTTCCCCCAACCCCTGCCCCATACCCCACGGTCTTAACACTAATGACTTTGCCGATTAAACCCAAGACCCACCCAATTATAAGTTAATTATATAAATTGTATCAAACTATTTTAGATCAAATAATTAAATGCCTACCTTCTAGTTACTATATATAATTATTTTCTTTTTATATTTTTTAACAGTAAGATAACTTCATTAGGAAATATTACCAGGAGACGACACAACCCAAGCCAAAAATTATCGGGTGGCATTTTTGTAAATATATTTAAATTAGGGGGCTTCTTTTTCAAGGTTTTCACAATTTCCCTTTGTATCTGCCCCGTTGAACTTGTATTTTTTTAAACGGTAAATTTGGATCATTTACAGACCACTGCTTTGTATCTGCACCGTTAAACTTGTATCTTTTTTTTTTAACGGTAAATTTGGATCTCTGACGGACCACTGGAGTATAATCGTGCTACCAGCGGAACCACCCGATCATATCCATCTACATTAGGCATAATGTCATACCTACACACCAAAAGGAAACCCAATAAATATAAGAAAAATCCACCATCGTGAGAATCAAAACCAAGACCAATTGGTCCTAAAGTCTTATCTCACCCCCAATATTTCACTAGGCTCTAAGGCTGGAGGGTGTGGCATAAAGCCTCTAGGGGTTTTATCACGCCACATCAGCGCCATGTCACATAGGGGGCTTTAAAGCTCCTCATTTTAACTTGGATGCAATAAATATAAGAAAAACCCACCTTGTGAGAATCGAAACCAAGACCAATTGGTCTCAAAGTCTTATATCACCCCCAATATGCCACTAGGCTCTAAGGCTGGAGGGTGTGGTATAAAGCCCCTAGGGGCTTTATCACGCCACATCAGCGCCATGTCACATAAAGGGCTTTAAAGCCCCTCATTTTAACTTGGATGCAATGATTTAAACCCATTTAAGACCCCTATTAAACAAAATACAAAAAATATAGAAAAAAATTTGATTGGTTGAAAAGAATGAGTCCTAGAGGCTTGAAATATAGAACTTTTGTCTAAGACAGGAGCGCTATACCACACCTCTTTCTAAAGCCATGGTATAAAGCTAACGAGTCTGATGTAAACAGGAGCACTATACCACACCTCTTTATAAACCATGGGCTTGAACTTCTATATTTCATAAAAGTAAATTAAAGTATGGCATTCTTGTAAATCTTTGAAATTTAGGAATTATAGGTAAGAAACTACCCAAATTTTATTATATAATAATGCTGTTGAGTTGAAAACTTGAAATTATTAATTTTTTACTATTATTATTTATGAAAAAAAGAACAAAAAAACAAACACACCACAATCAAGTGCATCCAATTAGCAACTGACACACACAACCCATATTACGTCACCTTCACCCTACTCTACCTATGCTATCTGTCCCTGCTTTCTAGCTCTATTGTCTTCCAATCGTACAGGCAAAATTCGTAAAAGATATCTATTTATTTACTTTACTTTTAAAATTTCACCGATATTTGTATGACTTCCAAAGTGAATTTTCACCCATAAATATTGTACTTTATAGAAACTTATTAGTCTTTTCAGATGGCACCATAATATAAAGGTTATTTTATAAATAAATAGTCTTTTTAGGCATTGCCCATCGTCTAATCGATGACATGACACCAATCGATAGTGTGGTCAAATTATAGCGTCTCTATCTCTAAGCACGTTTTATAAATGGTAGTAGAGAAAACGAAATGTTATTAGCAATGTTTTAAAACAGGTGTATCGAACGGTTTAACCGGGTGTACCGGTCGGTTTAACCAGTTCTACCGGACGGTTCAACCGATATAACAGGCTGGTTTAAGCCGATAATTAAAACATTGGTTATTAGAATATTGATTGATGTTTAGTCTGAATGATCACATTCCCGTTCCGCGTAGCTAAACGACACAATTCTATTAATTGTTGTGGTTGTTCATTTATATTTTTTAGAACGACGACTCACAACTCATCGAATTAAGTATTAATTTTACTTAACAGTTTACAGCGAGATTCGAATCCTTAACCTCTAAAGATGAGACACCATTTAACACACAAACGTGCCATATATCAACGGTTGATCTCTAAACACCAAGGTCATAAATAGAGATCTCGATACTACTCACAACAGTTATTTTCTGTTTGCATCTAATGAGTCAAACAAGGTGAAGTAGTAGTACATGGTCTTTGTAGGAATGTTATTTCATTAATGATATTCTATATAATCTTATGCAGCAATGTCGGTGATAGTTTGTTTTTAACACCCCAACTTTGAGGTAGTTTCCTTTTAAGCCCTAACTTTGTTATAATTTCCTTCTTACCCCAAAACTTTGTCAAATTTTATCTTTACCCTTTCTTAGTCCTTAAGTTTAGGAAATGCAATTTTTAACAACTTAACTTTTTATGAACTTTGTAAATGTCACTTTGACCCCCTCGAGAGTTTTTGGCTTGACGATATAAATTTGAGTTAGTCGGGTCACGTAAAATACGTTATGGTTGTACGATATAAATTCGATTTACGTTACGTTTTGATCCAATCGCAATGCAACTATAGGATACATTGAGTTCAATAGGATACGTCAAAACGTGAGTTTTCATATGGTTAACACATCACATAACGCTTGAGCTAATCCGTTCGATATTTGCGAAGTACATGCGCCGCAACGCGCGCGGGTTTTATTACTAGTTATGCACTAAAATTGGCCCGAACCTTGGCCATTGATTTCCCGTTGACCCACGTTAGACGAGCGGATAACCTGATATGTGCCATGTAGCTCACACGCACTATCCCCACACTGCCCCTCATGTTCATCATGGCACGTTTTCCTTAATTGTTTAGTTTGTTTATTTTTGTTTTTTTATTTTATTATTTTTTTTAACGGCCGACAAAAATTTTATTCATAGTAGCAAGATGCTACACCCCAAATAAACAACGTTTTACACCAATCTAGAACACGATTACATCTTTACATAACACCTAAATTAAATCGATTCCAATTCTCCCATGATAATGTAGCCACTTTTGACCGACTCTTAATCCATAAATACGCCATCGACTTAATCTCATCTAGAGTTCGTGTAACATTTGGGACCGCGTGCCTGAATAAAACATCATTTCCCATCTTCCATATACACCAGAATGCCACCAGGACGACCGCATGAATAACTTTACTCCTCCTCGAACTCGAACTTGAACCATGTAGTGTAAGTAATCATACCAAACGCTATAACCGGCGGAATTCTGCACCAAATTGCCAGATTTTGCCAAATCATTTGAGCGAAATGACACGAAACAAAAATGTGATCGCATGACTCTTCATAATCACCACACAATACACACATCTGATTCAGTACCGGCACGTTCCGTCTTGCCAAGGCGCACTTAGTCGGTAACCTCTCCATTTCAGCCCTCCAAGCCACTATGCCAACCTTCTTCGGGACCCAGTTGTTCCATTCAAAAACACTACCGGGACTGACTCGATCAACCGAACTAAGTATCTTTTTAATACTTGCTACACTAAAAGAACCATTCGCCTCATACGTCCATTTCCAAGCATCTGAACCCGTCGACGCAGACCTGCCACTTAGTATGATCATCAGCTGCTGCAGTTGACTGATCGCAACCGGACCGAGACCTAGTCGGGCCTAGGCCCAATTAAAAACATGCCCGGAAACGCTAACAGCCCGTCGGTCTGCAACCAAGCAGTCTTTGGACACTTCTTCTTTGAACAGTTCAGGATATTTAATATAAAATGGTACCGGATCGATCCAGCTATCTAACCAGAAGTGTGTGTTCTTACCATTCCCCACGTCTGCTGAAAAAGCAAGATTTAGATCGATGTTAGCTGCAAAAAGCGGCTGCCGTATACTAAATATATTCTTCCATGGCCCTGCTACTGAAGTCTTTACCGGGATATCGTTCCATGCCCTCGAATTATGATGAATTGCCCAAACGACCCTACGTCACAGCCCTGTTTTTTTCCGATTTAAACCTCCACCACCATTTTGCTAACATAGCTAAGTTAGCATCCCTGAGTGAACCAAACCCTAGCCCCCCATATTCCACAGGAGCGATTGTTTTGTCCCAGGCCACCCAGTTTATTTTAGCTTTTTCTTCCGAGCCACCCAAAAAGAAAACCCTACGAATCTTATCCAATGCGTCGATGACTTTTATTGGTGCTTTAAACAAATATAAGTAATACGTTGGTAATGCATTTAACACCGATTTTATTAGTGTAATCCTCCCTCCATACGACAAAGTTTTAGCCTTCCATATTGATAACCTACATTTGAAAATTTCAATTACCGGTATCCAGTTCCGAGCCAAGTTCATATTAGCACCAACCACTGAGCCAAGATGCTTGAAAGGGAACGTACCTTGTCTACACCTCAAAAGATGTGCCATGTTTTGAACCTCCTCCTCATTCACACCCACACCATATAAACTACACTTAGCTAAATTAACTTTCAACCTAGAGGCTAGATAAAAACATCTCAGAATCCGCCGTAAATTATTCACATTCAATAACGACCATTCCCCAATGAACATTACATCATCCGCATAGATCAAATGAGACAAAGAGGGCCCATCATTAGTGACTTTAATCCCATTAAACAAGCCAATTGAAACTGCTTTTTTCATTATACTAGTAAGAGCTTCCATAACAATTACAAACAAGAAAGGTGATAGGGGATCACCCTGACGAAGCCCACGGGAACATTCAAATTCCCGAGTTGGTGATCCATTTACTAAGACCGAAGCTCTAGCAGAGTATAAGGTAGCCATTACCCATGCGCGCCACCTATTCAGAAAGGTCATATGTTACATAATGGTGTCAAGAAAAGCCTAATTCACTGAGTCGTACGCCTTATTAATGTCCACTTTAAAATACATCCCACTTCGCTTAGACTTTTTTAACCAGCTGAAAACTTCATTAAGAACAAGTGGACCATCCATTATATTCCTACCTGCTAGAAACGACGATTGTTGCTCCGAAACCAACCCTCCCACCACACCTTTTAGTCGATTAACAAGAACCTTAGAAATGACTTTGTTGATAACTCCAATAAGGCTAATAGTTCTGAAATTTGCTGGACTCACTGGGTCTTTAACTTTTGGTATTAACGCTATGAACTAGGAGGTACAACACGTATTAAGAGAACCCGAATCATAAAACTTGTTGAATAATTTAACTAAATCCTCTCGAAAACCAGACCAACATCTTTTAATGAACTTAAAATTAAATCCATCCGGTCCCGGTGCACGATCCCCATCACATTCCCACACAGCTGCTTTAATTTCCTCCACTGAAAAAGGACTCTCCAACATAATAGCCTCATCCTCCGAAATGGTAGCCAGATTCAGACATACCAACTCCGGCCTAATAGGCATTGGTTCCATGAACTGATGGACAAAAAACTCATACAAAGACTCCTTGATAGAAAGAGGATTCGTAATCCATACACCATCAATCATTAACTCATTCAATCTATTCGTGCTAATATTGGAATTGATAATATGATGGAAAAATGCAGAATTTTCATCACCTTTGATAGCCCACTTGGATCTGGATTTTTGCCTCAAATCTAACTGCCCGATTCTGTCGAATTCAGCCACATAATTCCTGCAATCCGCCCTCTTAGCCAATTCTTCTTCCAACAGTATTCTTTCTTCTGCCAAAGTTTCTAAATTTGCCAACCTCCTTTTTTTCTACCATAAAGACCTTCCCTATGTTCTTCTTCCACTTTCAACCATGACTTAATATTATTCTTTAACCACCTCAATTTTATTGCTAGTGCAAGATCTTCCGGACCCGAAAAAGAGAACGAACCACACTTCTGTAACACGAAATCTAGAAATCCAGGGAACTCGAACCAATAGTTAAAAAATCTAAACGGTATATGGCCAAAATCCGATTGGACGGTAGATAAAACAATAGGCCGATGGTCCGACCCTACCCTATCTAAAGCAAGCACCGTTGCATTTGGCCATTGTTCCCTAAAGCCCAAACACACAAGGAACCGATCCAGTTTGCTCAGCTTTTTACCATTATTAGAGATATATGTGTAATTCCCCCCTCCCATATTATATTCCACCAAACCAGCCGAAAGAATAAATTGATTAAACGCGTCTGCATTAGCTTCTACAAATTCTGAATTCAGGCGTTCACTAGCATACCGAACCTCATTAAAGTCACCCATCATGACCCATAACCCCTGTAATGAATTCCTGGTATCCAAAATCTCCGACCACAGTGCTCGCCTACTTACCGCCTCATTTGGAGCATATATGTTTATGAAATTAATTCTACACCCCGTTTGCACAAGAAAACCCGAAACCACAATAAAAAATCTATTATGAGTTACATCAACGCACCTGAAAACCGACGGGCACCAAAGACATGCTAAACCCCCAGATTTTCCTTGTGAGTTCACCACAGCTAGTTTAAATTCTGCTCTTCCCCAGAATTGATTGAACATAAAAGACTCAGCATCTTGTACTTTAGTTTCCCGAATAGCAATAAAGTGAATCCCATAGCTAGTTTTAAGACTGCGGAACCAATCCGATTTGCGATTGTTCCTCACCCCCTCAAGTTTATAGACAAACAATTCATCTAGAACCATGTGTAGCACCTTCATCAGCAACTAGCATCTCAGTCGCTGGTACGAAACCATTAAGATCTACCCCAATTAATGAACCAACTTTGATTGTAGCCTCAACCTCTTTTTTTTAAAGTTGTTGTGGGTCGTCGTCAGTTAAGCCAGCATCAAACTCCTGACCTGGATTCCGAACACGGACCTCCGATTCTACTTGCGGGGTATCTGAGGCACCAAAGTTATCAACAGGAGCAGTAGCTCCTACTCCAAAGTTTTCAGATTTCTCTCGAACAGGAGTGTTCAGGTCAATTGGTTCAATTGGGGTGCTACAGGATTGATTAAACATTCTCTGAGTGGGCCCCTGAGTAGACCCAATAGAAGGTGGGCTACGATCCTCCCTGTTTCTTTTCCCCAAATTAGGAGCCATACTTGGGCCATTATTATCTACTTCAGCATTGGGCCCAACATTAATATCTCCCGAATTAGCATTATTAGGCCCACTATTTTATTTCATTAGCTGGGTCTAGTTGGTGGTAGTTTCTTTCTTAGTAGTAGGTCGGTTTGTAGCCAATGATCTGTAGATTAAATGGTGGAAGACTGACATTTCTTTTGAGAGATACAAGTTTAACTCCCACTTGGTGAAGAGTGAGGTATTGGTGGTCAATGACAGGAGACCCAGGAAAACCTGGGTTGCATCCTTGAGCCAAACGGGTTTTGCCGATAACTTTATCGTCGTGCCTACGTGCCGGTGGGTTACCGGGTTTTCCACGGAATTGGTGGTGGACCCTGGCACTATCGGAGTACTCCCGTTTGGTACAGTGGGTGCCCCGAAAGTGCTCGAGATTGATTATGTTGGTCGTTCAAAATAAAAGTAGGTTGGTTTGTAAGACTCCAAATATAGCTTCTCGTATATGTTTATGGATTATGAATGAAAGTTTAGAGAATAATCTCAAATCTTCTACGAGCATTCACAATCGATTCTTCATCTCTGTCTTTATAATTATACTAAAAAACAATAATTTTTCTTTCTCATTTTCAATTAAATAATATTTTTTTATATTTTTATCCTTATCTTTAATCTCTCATCTACTCACAACTTTCAAAAATATTAAAAAGTTACACATGGTCAGCAATGTTTTCTCTAAATTTACTGATTGCCAGTAACATTTTCTCTCATCCATTCAGAACCACTCAATATAATATAAAAGACACACTCAAATAATTATAGAAAATCAAACGTGAATGTTCTTTTAATTTCTTTGAAGCTTAACCTACTCCACGAGTTATCTATAAATCCGATTGATACACACCAAGACAATGGATTGGAAATACAAAATTAAATACATGTGTATATGCTTAGTGTTAAATATTATTGAATGTTATAAGGGGACACGGGGTGGTGCGTTATAGCACCGTGATGAACAAAAATAACGCGTTATCACACCGCCGCCTCCATTCCTTCACGCGTTATAAAAATAACTTCGTTAAAAAGTTCACGCGTTGAACTTCTGATGCATGTCCTGTTGCACAAATTTCAATATGCTATCACACCAAGAAAATGGTATATGGCCGACTACTGGCAATGAATTCTATTTCTAATTGGACATTTGCTTCACAAATTTCAATATGCTATCATTAAATGGAATTTAAAATAAAAAATTAAAAAAAAATTGGGAGTGATAGAATTCCATCACTAGTGATACCACCCCGTCTACATTTCTATCACTAGTGATAGAAATTTGGTTGATGACATGGCACGATTTTATTGGATAATGGGAGTGATAAATCCCATCACTAGTGAACCACCCTTATTCCTCTAAGGAGTAGGGTTGTGTAGTTACTCGTTTATGCTAATTTAGTTTGGTATATGTATATATATTTTTTATTATTGAAGGACGAAAGTCGGGCGTATACGTAAGCGAGTGAGTAAAGACTGCGTATGCGAAAAGTCACGTGACGCTACTTTGATAAGTCATATCAAGCGGCGGCTGCCCCCGCATGGAATGGTCCCTCCCCCCAGTTCCCACTCACCTACTATTTTTTATTGCAAAATATATTACTTAAAGTTTATACAAAATCTAGATTATCGCCAGATGTTTTTTTGTAAAGGAAAACTTCACTAAAACTCACCCGAAACTCGAAAACCGAGCCGGAAAACAACAACAAAAACAGAGAAAAGACTACATAAAAGAAAAATTACACCACTAAGACCAAGTGTAGTGGTAAATTGTTATAATGCCCCCACCATGGGGCATTATTCGACACGTGTCATCCCAGTCAGCATAGGGCATTATAACATAAAGTGGTGTAGTGGGGCATTATTCCAATAACGCCCATGCAATCATTTCCCAATTATTATTTTTTTAAACTTTAAATACTTCATTAAATTTAAAAAAAAATACAATACTAGAAATAAAAAAATTAAAATCCCACTAAATAAAAAAAAACACTAGTTTTCGTTTTTTTCTAATTTCATTTCACATAATTTCTTAAAAAAGAATTCAAAAGTTATCTCCATCTTTAAAACCATATCTAAACTACAGGGACCAAAGTTGTCAAAACCAAACCTTTTAAACCCCATCTTCTTCTTCCGGCTAACAGGGACCAAAGTTGCAGGTTTTCCGGCAACATTTTCCGGCTAATCACACAGCCATTTCCGGCACAATTGTCTCCTTCCGGTACAATTTCCAGGTGTCTCCATCTGATTGGATGGTGAAATGGGTGCACAGCGTTTTAAATAAAACGCCAAACTCATTTTTTTTCAAAAAAAACGCCCCAAAACACCTAGCGTAGTGGGGGCCGGACGTTTTCCTGCGTTTTCGGGTGGTATCAGGGGGAACACGCCCCAGTACGCTTGGTCTAATGTTATATCATGATTATAAAAAAACTATCTAATGTTTTTTTATTAAATTAACTGTTTTTTGTTTATTATTAAAAAATGATTATTTTTAAAACCCATTTTTTCCATTATGTATTTAATATTAATATTCGATATATAACATTCACTATGGAGGAGAATAGTGTCAGGTAGTTTCCTAACATTTACCATTGGTCCAGCCAAATTACCATTTTACTCCGTTTAAATTTACAGTTTTGCTATTTGTTTTTTTTTTCTCTTGCATCAACTTACGATTTTGTCCACAATTCAAATTTACAGTTTTGCCATTGTTTTTGTATTTTTTTTGTCAAATTACGATTTTGTCCCCAGTGAAAAAATTACAATCATGCGAACGTTTTAGTTTTTTTTTTTGACAAAACTGTCAAATTCATGCCAGGCGGCTGTCTGTCACACACTCATTAATCTTGAAAAGTTACAATTTTGCCCCAAAAAGTTTAAAATTATAGCATTTCCACTGTTTTAGTTTTTTTAGCAAAAGTATTGTAGTGTTTTGTTTTAATTGATTGACTCGATATAATTTTTTTTGAGATCGTGTTTTGAGTATGTACAAGTAATCAAAACACATACGTACATGTTATGAGAGAGAAATATTCGACTTATGCCCTGCAACGCATGCTAGGCAAAAACTAGAATATAACAATGAGAAGTTACATGTATAGTAACTTTACGTGAGATTTTTTTTGTCTTTTAGTGGTTTTTTGGTTTTTTACTGAGACTTTAACATTTAGTATTGTCATCTACAACTCATCATCTTTCTAAAGAGTTTGTAATCAATTTTTATGTGCTTATTTTTAATGTGTTGGTATAAATTAAGGTTGATTTATGTTTTAATGTAAAAAAAATTTAAAATTGGTAGGCTATAATACGTTTTTGTGTACCTTTTTAGTCTGGTTTACAACACGTCGGGTCAAATATAACACGTTTTCATTAGATGATAAAAAATTTAGTTACTTTACGTTTCGATGCCGCCGCAATGCCGCGTATCATTCTTTAACATACTTAATTTTCTTACGTACTTATTTTTATTTACGTGTCATTATAAGTTAGAATTGGTTAACGTTTCAAGTAAACTTCTTTCACAAATAAATAGGGTCAGATATAATACGTTTTCGTGCTTATTTTTATGTACGTTTTTAGTTCTCTACGTTTTGACGTAACTTTTGTTCAGAAACAAGTCATGTCAAACATAATATGTTTTCATTAGACGATTTAAATTTAAGTTACTTTACATTTCGAACCGACGCAACGTGCATGAAAATTTATTAGTTTATATCTAATTTCCTTCGTATAAAATAAATCATTTGTGAAATCTGTTTTTGGTTTAGCAAAGAAACAAAACAACCAGGAGACATCGATAGACCTCAAATCATGGAGCATGTCTTTGACCCGTGTTACATATTGAAGGTGCTACCCTAATTATGTATGTACATGACTAGATGCTTTACTTATATATAATTTAATAACCATTTTAGCTCCATTGACAATTTTAACAGATTTCACCAACTTTCATTAAAATGAGTCGGTTTTGATTATTATTTACTCTAGCGGATATAAAATATAAAGTTTCTGTTTTGTTGATTCCTTGAAATTAAATTATGGAATTCCCGTTGTAATAATGAACATATTCCAATATAATGAAGAAATTTAGGTTTTAGGGTATGCGGGGCTTCTGGCCTTTTAGCCAGTGGTACCCGAGAAATTTAGGTCTTAGGGTAGGCGGGGGCTTTCAGTTGAAGGGGCTTTCGGCCTTCTAGACAGTGGTACCCAGTCGGGTATATCAGCACCACATATTTCGGGTTGCGACGAGTTCAAAGAATAGAGGTCATGTGTACATAGACGAATGGTTGTTGTGTGGATATTGTCGACGAGCACCCCTACCACCCTAATTCAAGAACTAGAATATTACTGTGATTTTATGAGGTCTTAGTGTGTAATCTAACTTTATTAGTGTTAAAGATGACATGACAAGTTAACATGTCTGGCAAGAGGCCCCTCATAATACAAACGGTGTGCTAAGTATTTCATACACAAAAACAAGTTAAAAAATGCCATACCACACTGCTTTCCGAAATAAACGTGCTCGTGTTTGTGTCGGACGACTGGCCGAAAATGTAATTAAGGTTGAACCAAGACATGGTGCAATCGAATATAAAGAAAAAATGAAGACAAGGGAATGAATTTTGTGAATCGTCTTAGTCTTCCTCGTTTATAAAGGCCAAGTAGAATGCAAACTCACAAACCAATACGGGTCGTATAGGCCTATACGACCCGTATAAGGTTGACGTAATGTTCATTTCAATCAGTTTATGTCACTGTTGAGTGACAGAAAGTAACCTCGTATATAATATGGATCGTATAGGCCTATACGATCCGTATAGGGTTTGCATGTGAACCCTATCTGTTAGAGCTGACAGACAATCTTTTACCAATACGCATCGTACAACCCTATACGATACGTATTAAGAGAGCATGTGAAGACAATGTCAGCCTTTGACTGACCTTGAAAATTGAAGTTAACCTAATACAGATCGTATACGCCTATACGACTCATATTGGTGATATCAATTTTATTTGTAAAAGTGTGCGACTGTAAGGCCCCTAAACCGGGCACCCGTTCAACTTTAAAATAGTTTAGCGTAGTTATTAACATTTCTGTTTGCAAATTCTCATTGTCTTTTAGTCATGACCCATATTCCGAGTCTTTTGACTTTCTGTTTCGCGTTCCCGTCTCTTGGTTTACGCATTATTTCCAAATCCTACCCATTCATCGGGTATCTTTACCGTAATCATTTTCAAGTAACCATTTTTATATGGTTTTAGACGTTATTTTAATTTATTTGGTCGCCTTAGCGAGATCCATCGCTTTTGTTCAATCAAGTCCTTTATTCTTTATTCAATTCGTTTGACTTGTCCATGTGAATTTCATCACTTGTGACAGTCAAGCTTTTATCCCTATGCCTTAGCATTCCTATTGGTCGGTCTGTATTTTCTTTTTACTTAATCCTTGTCCCTTCTCTCGGGCTCGTTATTCTTACGTAATACGCTTCCGTCATCCGACTTACGTTTACGTTTACCATCAAACGTCTTACTTATTTGATTCATTCGGGTACCATTTAAGTTAGTCCCATTCACCCCACCCTTACTACATCGGACATAAATGTGTCCATAATAAGAAGTTCATGGTACTACGTGTTCACTACTTACTTGGCCAGAGTAAGCGATCAACACCTGGTATACATGACTTTTTTATAATTTTCACATTACACCCCATGTAAGTAATGCCTCTATTTGTTTCTCTTGGAAATAATATCCTGGATAGGTATTCTATTCAGGTTTGTCCAAGTTTTCAATCTAAATATGCAACTATCAATTTCTACGTATTGGTTGCATGTTTATATTCATGCAATAATTTAAACGTCCACCTGGTAAATGCTTGCCCTAACGGGCTTTTCTTGCCATTAGCCTTGTTCGCGACCATTACGCGATTTAGGTCCTTAATGAGCATGCTCTTCTTGTCATATCTCGGATCATTCCATCATCATATCCACAATTCGTTTGACTCTCGTCGTCTTCAAACGCGAGTGTCCTTCAATTAAAACATTCACAAAAGTTAGCCCGTATCCTTCAATTAAAACTTCAATAATCGCCCGTATTATAATACAAGGCTTTTTCTACTATGCGCGTCAATGCACGTATTTTTGTCAACTATATCAATCATTTCAATTGGGGTAACGTGTATCACACGGTAGCCCTATGTGTTGTTTACAACCCTTTAGCATGCTAAACTATTAACATACATGTACTTACCGGATTTGCGATCAAGCCTCGAACCGAACACGCTTTACTCTTTAACCATGGGCTCTGATTACCAACTTGTAACACCCTTGTTATTATTTTAAAGATTTTCGTAAAAATGGCGAAAATAAACATGTAATTACAATTAAGTATCCTTAGAAAATATGAGTAATCTAAAACTTTTACAACTTAAGAGTTTTCAACATAATATAAACAAGTTCGTCGTTTAAAAGTTATGACGTAACGTCGTGCGGAAGCTTTAATCTCGAGTGTTTAATTTAATCGTGTTCGGTTCCTCATCGAGCTTGATCTTCATCCGGGCACTCTTAGCGATCACCTATAATCAAAACCAACTTAAAAGTTAGTTTTGATAGTTAAATAAATAGTTTAAACAAGTTACATGGGTCAAACAACAAAAAAATGAACTTTTTCCGGAACTAGGGGGCGTCGCGTGACGCCTAGCCCCCTTTTCAGCATAACTCTCTCGTTTTTAATCCGTTTTACCCGATTCTTTTTCCTACGCGTCCGTAATTTATTTCTCCATCTTATGGAGTTAAAATCCGACATCCGGATTAACAAAATTTCAGACCTTTAAATCTTCGGCTTACTACCCTTTTTACCAAATATTGAGCCGTTCATGATTTTATCACACCAACATGTTTGTTTGATCTTTAAACTCATGAAATTCATTATTTCAATATCTCCTATCATATAAATCTCAAATCACGGTTTTCTTACATAATAAAATCCGTTTACGCTTAAATGCTTATTTTGACCCGTTAAGGGTATTTACGCATTTTAGTCTAGAACTTGTGCTTTTCTTTTGACGCTACAAAAATTCCATGTCTAATTAACTACAAATATTCCACCACAACCATTTTGTGGTGGATTTAACATATGAACCCCTTTTTCCCAATTTTACCCATCGGTTGGTCATTTTTCGCAATTGACTATTTCTAGACGTTCGACCCACAAATGTTTTTGCCTAGAACTTTTATACACATCTACGGTTTACAAACTCATAATATAGGTTTCTAAACAATCTCTAAGGGTCGTTTACACTGTTTACCTATTAAGGGTTCTTTGGTCACATTTAATCCTTCATTTTTGCAAATGAAGGATTTCGGCTAGATATTTGACCTTCTTTGCACTTTTAACTATAAGTCCAAATATGCGTACCTGGCTCGGGTCATAGCATTGACCCGTTTACATACCTCTTGCTTTAAATTTTCTAATTAAAGCAACGCAACACATGTTATTTCCTGTAATCACAAAACTCAACAAGTAGGCATCAATTATTAATGTCAAATGGTATTAACACACCATTTGACCCGTTTAGTCTACATGACCATTTATCAACGTATGATGGTATATTAATTTCATCATGCTCCTTGAACCAAATCCCGGTTCGCGCCATGAGTTTTACTACATAAAAGACATTTTCCTAATGTGTCCAACCCGTTATAACTTTTACCAAATGGTGTCTTTATTTTCTTTTGTTATCACTATTATTTTAACTATTAGTTTGACCCATTTGGTTGTCGAGTGAATTCCATCACCTCATTGACATACCAACTCAACCATTTTCGCTATATCACTTTAAACATGTTTTAACTAAGCTTGTCTGTATAAATGTAACGAGACGACAAGTCGCGTACCTTTAAAGCGTTCCCTTCAAGCACATGTCCACTCTAGTTTGCCCGCTTGAAAACTCGACTCCTTTGTCTATAGAGTTCAATCAACAATGTGTTTAGAACTCCATTCATGACGTATAACGCATATTTCACAATGTCATTCGAATATGCGTTTTTATTTGAAACTTAACATCTTAGCTTTCTCTTAGGCATTTTAACAAACACCTTATGGGCAGAAATTTACATGATTCATATTCAAGTTCACAACTTGTCATATAGCCAAATTTAACGTCAATCGGTCTATATTATATAAAGGTTAACATCAACAAATCAGAAATCGCTTCATAAATATCCAATTACACTAGAACAACATTTGAAATCCTAGTGTTCATCAAGTTCTACATAACCCACTAATCACCTACAATGGTGTTTATGGATTTTACTAAAATTTCACATGATTTCAACTTGTATTTGTCTAGGGTTTGTCCCTAGACACTATATTGTTCCTAAATCATCATAAAACAAACATGCAACCATGAATTTCAGATTTTCCCAATTTCATGAGAATTTCGAGTTGAGAGTTTTCATAAAATTTTACATACCTTGAAATCCTCTTGTGATGAGGATCAATAATCTATGCTCGATTTTCGATTTCAGCTTGATTTGAGCCCTCAATTTTGTGAAATATGTGATGAACTAGGGCTTGGTGAGGAGCTCAGGTCGCCCCCCTGCGTCCCATGTACGACCAGACATCTCAATTGAGATGTTTGGTTTTGTTTTTAATTAAAACCAATAATATAAGTTTCATTTTTAACAACATTGGCCCCTCTAATTTGGTTAGTTAATTAAGTAGGGCACAACCTACTTATTTCTAACAATATTCCCCACTTATTAACTAGGTTAAACATTCCTAATTAAATTAGTGGGTTTTGGGAATCTATGACTAAGTTTAGTTTAAGTCCCGTTAACTCGGGCCCTCTATAAACTTTATTTCCCAAACGCATTCTTTTTCTCTTTTTATTAAATATTAGATTTAGTTATATAAATCATAATATTTTCTGGCTTAATTTTACCACTAACGGTTCTTTAGCCGTCTTTTAGTATTAACGTGGTTTGATTACCAAACCCGTTTTTGGGGTGTTACAAGTCTACCCCCCTTAAAGAGGCTTCGTCCTCGAAACCTTTTCTTACATAATTCATTGAGTTTGACTCAATGTATTCGATCCGAGAAATCTTTTAAACATTACTTATACTTTTTATCCAATAGTTTGTAAACAATAATCACATATGCATGCATATATCAAACACGTCAACTAGTTGCGAATCATAAATCTCACCAAAGAAAACTCCATGACTAAAACATCACCACAACAACTGTCATGCACCACCACCATAAGTCCATAACCACTTTCGACCACCACCGCCACCGTACACACCGTCGTTACTGTGCCCCCTTCTATTTGTCACACGCAGCCACTCCGCCATCGTCATCACCGCACATCTTCACTTCGCCATCGTCATCACCGCACACCATCGCCATAACCTTCAACCTCCAAACCCAAAACCGAACCTATGCAAACGAACTGAATGAATGTGGGAAATTATAAATGGAGTTTACCTGATACTGATCTGAAGTTGTCGCTCACAAACCGTCGTAGAATCATCTCCGATCTCGAACTCTCTCTTTCTCTCGCTTTTCTCTTCTGCCGTAAACAACCCAGCCGCATGGCTCAGGGTTTATAGTTATACAGTTTTTAAAATTCTAGAGTTACATTTTGGCCACTCAAATATCTACTTTATATAACTTGTTCCCAATGCGGTTTTAAATAATGAAAATTGAACCCTTGAAGCCACTCAAATATCGTGTATGTTTAAAATCGCCAACCGATACTTCGTGTACTCGTTCCATAAGGTTTGTAAATTTTGGGATGTTACAAGTCTATCCCCCTTAAATGAGGATTCGTCCTCGAATCCCACTTGACTAAGACCATACGTATCTATTGCCTCACTTCTACACTTCCGCTTTTCTATGTGACACCCCGTCACCATTAGACATTATTGTCGTCGCTTCTATTTTCAATTAAAATACCATACCCATTAGTTCGAAGAGCATTCTTCATCACATGCTTTCAATCTCACAACTTGTGATATTTGCTTATGTTGGGATTGAACCCTACCAGAGGAACAGATAATGAAAGCCAAAACCGGATCATGTCAGTGGATTCACAATAAGCAGCAGTTTACACTAAGACTTCTCCCTTGAACGTGATTATAACATCTGATGATCTTATATCCACTGTCCGGATACAACTGCTGCTGTTCTGCATAACTACTGATGAAGCCTAGAAGACTGCTGGAAACTAAGCACTGCTGGTACAAACTGCTGATGACAAAGCACTGCCCAATTAAGGACTGATCAACCTTGAGGAAAGCACTGATAAATAGATATAGCAGTAGTTTAGTATATAATATGTTTTATGTATTGTCAGTGGTTAGGTATAGCAGTGTTTGTATGAGAACAGTTGATACAGGTTGTTAGGCTGTTAGACGTCGCTTTCATGGTGACGTCAGCTGAGATGACTCAGCGGTTTGGTTTGTCTATAAATGGAACAGTACCCTGTACTGTTACATTTGATTCGTCTTGAGAGAGTTCTTCTCCTCAATTCAATCCTTTCATCTTATGCAACCAACCACTGTAATATCAGGCTGAGGGGGAGCTTAGTTTGTAAGCATGCTTGTAATCTTTTGAATTACTTTGTAATCTTTTGACTGATGAATAGAATTTGTTTATCTAAACTATTTTCTTCCTTGATTGTGTTTACAAAGTTTGTTATTCATTTCCGCTGCACTTTACATTGGTTCATATTCATTCATTGTTCAAATCATACAAACAAACACAATCATGAGAGCCTCCGATCCTAACAATTGGTATCAGAGCCTGGACAGTCAAATTCGATCTAACAATCAATTTGACATAACAGTTGGGCTCAAAATTCATTGATACTATGGTTGGTTGTTTTCAGTTGAAAAACAGAGTAACGAGTACACCATGATCAAAATGGTTATTCAAAAACTTTGTAAATCAACCAAGATGTCTTATGACACACAAATCTCACACAACAAGTGATATCATGCACAAGTCACTCATAGTTTTCAGATTTGAAAATATATCTGTTAAATTATGAGATTATTTCTTATTTTCAAAATTGATTTCAACTGTTGTTATGAAAATTGTGATGTCACTTTATTAAATGCTAAAGTATGAACCTCAGATTAACAAAAACCTATGTTCATAAAACATTAGTGTTTTTGATAACATGAAAAGAGGGAAATTAAAACTTCAGTCATTCAGATCTTATGTGTTGAAAACAGGTTGAGATCCTCAAAAGGACAAAATCAACTATGTTAAAATACATTATGAAAATCAGGAGTAAAAAATGTCCAGATCATAGGTAATGAGAAGGTTGGCATAAGCATGTGCAGAAATGACCAAATCTCTCAAAACATTACTGCAAAATGATTTTGGAACAAGTATTCCTTCAATAAATGCCTCTCAGTAAGTATTTCATTACTTATGAATGGGAATGTTAAAAAGGGAAGAAAAAAATTCACAAAAACTCAGAAGTGTGTTTATCTCAAAACTTTTGAAGTCAGAAGAAAAGTGTATAAATGTAAAACACTTAAGAGTCAAAGCTTGGGGTAATAATGGCCATTAAGCAACTGTTTGTGCTCATTGGTTCAGAAAAGTTCAGGTGACAATAGTATTCTCAGTGATTGAGCTTACAAAAGGACTAGACAAATCTTCAAAATCATTACATGGTAACAAGATCTATAACAGGATCTTCATAACTCATGTGTCCATGTGTCCTCATGTTTGCAATCAACTGACAAGAAAATGGTACCAAACAGTGGTCAAAATGTATTCAAAATTTCCTACCACTGCTGTCAAACCACTGACCATTTTCATAAACTTGAGAATGATATGATTACGTATTTTTATTGGAAATATACCAGTTCCTTTTGATGCTGTTCTCAGAAAATTCTTTAACCATTTTTATACAAAGGATTTTCTCGAATAACCAGGATATATTGTTTTTTTTTAAAGAATAATATATTTTGAACTTTTGCTTGTTTTTGTTGGCAATAGTTTCAGTTACCTGTCAGGATATAGTACCTTATTTTTGTTGGTATTATTGTCCTCATGAATGGGTCAAAAGGAAATGGTACTTATGTCAAGGTCATGTCATACTTTGGTTTGTTTTTAAACATTAATCAAAGGCTAATTGCTAAACAGTGTTTAAACTACTGGGGCACTCATGTTTTAATTTGAATATTAAACGAAAATGAGTTGCCTTAGCAAAAAGCTCTCATCATCTGAGGTACTAATCCACTGTCAGAAATTTGAAAAAGCTTCAAAATGTGTAATTGACATGTGGCAAAAACCTTGAATGAAAATCTCTTTGAATGTTGCTGACATAATGGGCTTTCAAATCACTATCATTATCTCACTCCTAAACACTGCTTTGTTCAAACATCTGATTTCTAAATATTGTCCACTGCTGAAAGTCAACCACTAATCTTTTCATTCTCTAGGCAAGCACTGATGCTCAAAATCAGTGACTTATCCACTGATATGCTATCCACTGATAGTAAAAATCACCCACTGTCCTCATTTTGACCGTTGTAACCACTGATACTTGTTTCATCAGTGGTCTCCAAAACAACTGTCCTCCATGATTCATCTCGTCATCATCTGTTGACACGTGGTCACCTTCAGATCTTAATAACCGCTGCCACATCAGTGATCACTTCCTTCCCTAAATAAAACCCTGATCAAAACCCCCAAACAGGGTTTTACACTGTCGAATTGAATTCCAAAGTTCTCTTCTCAAAGCAGTTTCCAATTTTTCTTCCCAAATCACTCTCCAATTCTTCTTCATCAAAATGACGAAGTCAAAATCAAAATCAAAACCTAAACCAAAATCAACACCATCTTCCAAAGAGGTCGCTCAAACGGCCGAAGAATCCATTGAGATACCATACAAATCTCCTCACAATTATCTGGGTTTGCTCACAAAACCCGCCGATAATCACACCTTCGACTCCATCATTGATACACTATCTGCATCAAAGTACAAAACTTTGTTGACAGCAAATGCTCCCATTTATCTACAAACCCAGAGAGAGTTCTGGAAAAAGGCGACGCTTGAAAAACAAGACGATAAAGTCATAGCCATTAACTCCTCGATACAGGGTAAAGTGATTCAAATCACTCCACAAACAATCTCCGAAGTCTTTAAACTCGACGATCAGAAAGGTAAAATCTCTTTTGATAAAGCCGAGATGAAAACTGATTTCGTAAAAAGGGGATATGCAGAACAATCAAAGGTAGATACCTTAGAAAAAGGTTACTTCCCTTCTGCACCAAGGTTTTTATTTCATACACTTTTAAGTTGTGTTTCAAATAAAACAACAGCGTTTAATGAAATACCATTGAAGATTCAATGCCTGGGCTATGCTATTTTAAACACTAAAGATTATAACTACTCCCAGGAGATCTTCAATGACTTGGTAAAAAATGTTGATAGCAAATCATTTTTACTTTTTCCAAGCTTTCTGAGCTATTATTTCAAACAAAAATTTGAAAAAGAAAATGAAAATTTGCTTAAACAAGGTATCTATTTTCAAATAAAAGGTTTAACAAATGAAACATTTTCCAGAATGATGGAACCAATAAAAACAAAAGCAGAGGTGTCTGAGCAGATTTCAGCAGTTACCACTGCTCCTCAGACATCTGCTGCTGAGCCCACTGCTCCAGGTGATCATAGTAGCACTACCACTGCTTTGAAACCCACACCTGACATAACCAAAAAGACCAAAAGAAAATCTTACAAAAAGCCCACCAAACCCAAGAAAAAGGCAACTCTGGAAGATGAGATCCCAGAGCAACTGCCTGTGACAACACAAATGTCACAACAAACCACTGCTACTACTTCCTCACAGCAGTTGGTAGAAAGATCTCAACCATTACCTAAAACTCCTCCTCTATCCTCACAAAAGGATCAGGTTGTAATCACAGGGACACCAAATTATGAAGCTCTGGATCCACTCGGATTCATCTTCTACAGTCCTGATCCCAAGGACATGTCTCTTTCAACTCCCGTACCCTCACCAATCATACTACCACAATCCATGCTACCTTTGTTGCATGCAGTTGATATAGCTCAGACACAAACCAGTTCCTCTCTATCACCTGTCACTGAGAGTATACTCCCACAAGTGACTGGGTCTGATGCTACTACTCCTGCTATCCCAGCAACAATTGAGGAGGTTACACCCCCTGAGTTACAAGTAACTCTCGGTGGTAGTTCAAGTGGAGCAGCAACTACAACTGATGGATCAACAGATCTTCAGTTGGACAGTTGTTTCATCAGTAAGACTCCCTTGAAGGCAATTTCTTCTATAGCACCATTGGTAATCACCAGTGAGTTGGTTCTAACCACTGGTACCATCAAAGATTTATCTAGTGCTGAAGAAAGAAGTCCCCAGTACCAAGAACAAGGGGCATCAATGGGTGATTTTTGGGACTCTGTTCCTAAGTCACACATTGATACAACCACTGCTGGTGGGGATTCAGATGATCCTACTAACGTGGGTGATGATTCAAAATATCAGGAATTGACGGGCATAGTTGAAAAACTTGAAAATTCAGTTGTTGAAATAAAGGATATGGTGCAGCAGCTGTTAAAAGCTCAGAAAGTACAATCCACTGCTGTTCCACCTTAAGCACCTGCTCAACCACAAGCACTTGCGGCAAATGAGCTCTGGAATCTTTTTCAACCTTTGCTAGAAAAGCAAAAACAAACAGCTGATCAGCAGCATGAAATGCATATAAAAATGCTGACAAGCATGGTGGAGTCAAGATTCAAAGATACTCAAGCAGACATCAAGGCTATAAAGGCCAGCATACAAAAGACTGCCCATGGTGAAAAAGTTCCCTCCACTATCCTCTTCATGGATAACCCCCTTCCAGATAATGCCAAAAAGGGGGAGAAAATCAAGTTGAGGAAGAAAGGAATAGAAGATGGGTTGTATATTGAACCAGAAAAAGAAAAACAGCCATCTAAACCACCTCAAACCACAAAATCTCAAACTTCCATCCAAACAGCTGATACAGCAGTAGTTACAAAAACTACTAGCCAAACAGCTGCCATCTCTTCAACACACACCACTCCATCACACACCACCAAAACCACTGCTCTCACATCATCATCATTACCTCCTGCCATAAAGCAGAAGACATCAGATGTTATAACATCTGCTGTAATGACAACAGTGGTTGAAACACCAGTTGTTTCAACTGCTGTTAGTCAAACACAAACCACTACCACTCATATCACCACCACTGATCCACCCAAAACATCATTATCCTCTCCTACAACAAAAAGGAGAAGGATTTTCGTACCCTATGACTCACCATCATCATCACCACCATCAAAAACAACCTCACCACCTTCAACCCCTGCTCAAAAGCAGAAGACATCTACTGACATATCAGTAGTTGTAATGACAACAGATGTTGAACCACCAGTTGTTTCAACAACTGTTAGTCAACCATCCACCACTGCTCTCATCATTCCTACACCACAACCTCCAAAGCTTCACAAAAGAAAAAGAGAAACAACTCAGGCTACTGATGAAAAGTATGATCCTGTTGCTGCTAAATATCCACTGGAATTAGAAGCTGTGAAAAATGAGATGAAACAATTTTACACTGAGGATGATCCTTCAAAAAGGAAATTTCCTTCTCTCATAGGCTTCATAATTCCAGAAAACATGGATGAATATCTCGAAATGAAAGCAAGACAAGCAAGGATAAGAGCAAAAGTTGAATGCAAGGATCAAGGTGATGAAGCTATTTTGGAAAGAAGGGAATTCCTGCTCAACAAAGTCAAGCGAATAGAAGAATATGCAAGTGATCTACTCAAAGAAAAGGCAGATCAACGAAAAGAAATGAGAAAAGGTTATCTTGCTTACATCATGAAAGAAAAGTTCTATCAAGCTGAAGAAAACCAATTTGAAGAATGGCCACTGTTTGCCTTGAAGCATGAAGCAAATAGGATTGAAAGGATTAAAAATGATCAAAGTAAGAAGAAGACATCACCAAATTGGAATAAATACAAAAAGCTAATTGCTGATCTCACTTCTGAATACAAAAAGAAGAAACAGGAACTGATAGATGCAAAAGTGGATACTGCAAATGCCATAGCAAAATGGTCTAAGCAGCAAACAGATGAAGCTTATGAAAGACTTAAGAAAATGAGGATAACAGTCTCTGACACTCCTAAAAGGTCTGACTACAAAAAGCTACTGGAGCAACAGCTTGATGATCTTAAAACACGGATCACATCAACATTTAACCCTAGTCTTGTGATAAACCAAGAAGAAGGAAAATTGTCGACAAGTGAAAAAGAAACAGAAAATGAAGCTGAGTATTTCACAGATGCCATCAATAAAATGGGTCTAAAAGAAGATAGCTCAATAAAGCTTCAAAACCTTTTCAAAAGGGTATTAAACAAACCTGCATCACCAAACATGTCAGCAGATATCTTAGACAGAGAGTTTGATCAAAAGGAACAAGAGGAAATTGACAAAGAAGTTGTAGAAGATATAGCTGCAGCAAATCAAGTCATAGAAGAGGCTCTCAAAAGAATGTCTGAAGCTCAAGATACTGCTTTACAATTTTTCTCAAAGCCAAAATTCTCAAGCTCATCAGCAAATAAACCTCTCCCAAGAAACCCATTGGGTTCAAAAGTACTAAAGTGGCTCTCTGATCAAAAGACCCATGTATTGACCCTGGTCAGATCCAATGGTGAAATGAAGTACATATCAAGGAAAGAAGCACTAGGCCTTAGTGTTGAAGATTTGCAGGATCTCCTTGAACTTTCATTATGCAGGGATGAGGATGACATAAGTTCTAAGGAATTTGAAGAAGAATTCAAAAGACAAGCTAAGGAACTTCTGATGAGGAATAAAGATCCAGAATAATGAAGGGTTTTGGCATTATCTGTTCCAGGGGGAGATTGTTGGGATTGAACCCTACCAGAGGAACAGATAATGAAAGCCAAAACCGGATCATGTCAGTGGATTCACAATAAGCAGTAGTTTACACTAAGACTTCTCCCTTGAAAGTGATTATAACATCTGATGAACTTATATCCACTGTCCGGATACAACTGATGTTGTTCTGCATAACTACTGATGAAGCCTAGAAGACTGCTAGAAACTAAGCACTGCTGGTACAAACTGCTGATGACAAAGCACTGCCTAATCAAGGACTGATCAACCTTGAGGAAAGCACTGATAAATAGATAGAGCAGTAGTTTAGTATATCATCTGTTTTATGTATTGTCAGTGGTTAGGTATAGCAGTGTTTGTATGAGAACAGTTGATACAGGTTGTTAGGCTGTTAGACGTCGCTTTCATGGTGACGTCAGCTGAGATGCCTCAGCGGTTTGGTTTGTCTATAAATGGAACAGTACCCTGTACTGTTACATTTGATTCGTCTTGAGAGAGTTCTTCTCCTTAATTCAATCCTTTCATCTTATGCAACCAACCACTGTAGTATCAGGCTGAGGGGGAGCTTAGTTTGTAAGCATGCTTGTAATCTTTTGAATTACTTTGTAATCTTTTGACTATTTTCTAAACTATTTTCTTCCTTGATTGTGTTTACAAAGTTTGTTATTCATTTCGGCTGCACTTTACATTGGTTCATATTCATTCATTGTTCAAATCATACAAACAAACACAATCATGAGAGCCTCCGATCCTAACAGCTTACACAATCCTCATGCATATTTTCGCTTGACTCTATACTCGCGAGGCATCCCTGTCTTACAATTTGTATCTTTCCTTGTTGGTCATTTGAAATGACATTCCAATATCTGCCAACACGTTGACCTTAACCTGAAGATTCCCACCAAAATAACTAATTGCCTTATCACCATTACATCATCATCATGGACATCATCCATTCGGTCATTGATAACATTGTCTATTACGTCGTCTAAGCTCAATGTTTGAAAGAAACTCGTGCATAATTAATCAAATGCCCGCTAATGTGAAGCATTCCCCTACCTTAGTTGGGGATCTCCAAGAGCTTGTCCATAACCTAATGTGTCCACTTTCGTAGATCCAAAATTTACTATTCAAATCTTCGTCGTTGCGCCTGGATACAAACTCCACCAGCCATTCTTGTTTTTCTCCCTATGTTTAGCTATCAAGGTTCACCTCTAACATTTGTTGTCTCGTCTCCATCAAACAATCTTAATTGCTCTAGTCCCCAATAACATGCGTCAACTAAGTCTTCTACCTGAAGCCATTTCATCTCAATGCATCGTATTACATTGTCACTTGGCGTTAAGTCCCTTAGCACTGTCACATATCCAACATGGTTGCGTTACTAACCGGTTGTGTAAGGAAAAGATGTGCTCCACATCAACATCCGTAACTCGAGTTAGGACCACACATCCTAATACTAACGTAACACACACTGACATCACAAATATGCACACCGTGAAAAACACAATCAAGGGTCACCACACCTTACATCTTATCTCTATGCAACATGTCACTAATTTGGATGGCCCATTATCTTTGAGAGATGGAGCATCATCTCTCCTTTGCCTATCTCCATAGATACCATTAATTTCTCTTAAACCACCGCTCTGATACCAACTTGTAAGGCCCCTAAACCGGGCACCTCATAGTCAGGTCACATCACAGTGTACTGTTTGAAAATAAGTCTTTTTCTAAAAAATACGTAGCGGAAATTTTAATTAAAATAGTACATGATTAAATAAAACTCAAAACGTTATTTAGTTTCTAACAAATCGAATGCATTCCACCATATCACGAGTAATCACATCTGCTAGCCAAGAGCAACAGCGACTCGAATCACATACCTGCAAAACAATCTAACATGCATGCAAAAGTCAGCCACGCTGAATGAGTTCTAACAGTTTAGTTGAAGCATTTAAAACACATCCCAAATGCTTTATTTGAAAACCAAAACACCATCATTTTAAAATCACCATCGTTTATTAAAATACGTTATCATTTTAAAGTTTAAAGATAACCCATCACCCAAAACGATTAAAAGCTCCACCCATATCCTAGTGCAATCATCCTACAGTTATCCTTTCCGATGTGGACCCGATTACTGAAACACTAAAGGATGACCCACAATGCATCTTAATTCATAGGATAGTTAACCAAACCGACCCGTATCTACAATGCATCTTAATTCATAGAACAGTTAACCAAACCGACCCGTATCTAGTACATAACAATTAATGGCCTAATAACTCAATTGTAACTTAACCTGATCAGACAACTACATAATTTAACATCACTCAACAACTGCATAATAAAACATCATTTAACACCCACATCAGTTGACATCATTCGTCAACTGCACAAATAATAATCATTTACCCACCATTTAACTAGCGTGAAACACATAAGCACATAAGGTGAGAACCTAACACATCAGTTGTTGCCCGAAGGCTATCATCATTGCCCTCGTCAGGGCACCCTGGTCAGGGTATCGTCACCTCCAATTTGACCCTGAAGAGTCCGTCACCCGCATATTAACCCCGAAGGGTCCGTCGTTGCCACTAGGGCTAATCATCTAAACACCGCAAGGGTGTTTCTCGTGACCTGGCGCCACCCCGAAGGTAACGCCGCCATCACGAGTAACCCGCATCTTGTGACCTGACGCCACCCCTAAGGTAACGCCGCCATCACAAGTAACCAACATCTCGTGACCTGACGCCACCCCGAAGGTAACGCCGCCATCACAAGTAATCAACATCTCGTGATCTGACGTCACCCCAAAGGTTACGCCGCCATCACGAGTAACCGACATTAAGCACCTCAAGGATGCTAATTCACATAAGGTACATGTACACATACAATGTTAATAGCACGTCAACTACTTGACAACTACTACCTTCACAATCTCACTACCACTAAGGTTCGAAACCTATGATAGAATAAAGTTATCACGACACAAGTAGTGCTTTAAATATCAACATCTACCACGCCCCATACCTATACGACCTCGACATCACTAAGTAAAACTACATACGCCTACGCAGGACTAATGAAGCCAGATTAATCACTACGTCGTATAAAAATATTGTCTGTGAAGAAAAACGTTTATAAAACATTTTTATCGCATAACTCTTTAATATATAAAACTCATGACACGTATGAAAACATATGAAAAGCATATATGCTAGCCCCGAAAATATTTAAGAAAAAGGGGATTAGAACTCACCGGTTGCAGAGCTTCCAAACCCGCAAGCTAACCGTCTCGAACTGCGTCCTCTAACGAAACTTGTAACTGAATAACTCGTGGTTTTGGTTCATCCGAATACATAATGTATAACCCGACTCGTGCCTCAATGAAATCAAACCACCCTAGGCCCATCTGAACCCGTGAACCCGCACCCGGTCCCTAGACGCATACAAAACAACCTCCCCGTACATGAACCCATGCATATCTTCAATTACATGCAACTCACTGTCTCACTCAACACAAACCTCCATATCCATTATTTACTCTAATATTATTATTAGAGTATTCACTTCCTACGTCACCCAAAAGAAAAAATCCCATGCACTTATGCTTCCCACTTTCTCATCATTTAACATAATCATCTTCATCAAGAAGCCACCACCCTCATGAAACCATACAGAAAGAAAAAAAACCCAACACTTCCTAACCATGCCTTATCACCTTGAACCAAACCTTTTTTTTCCCACACATGAACATTGTAAAAAATAATCACATATGCATGCATATATCCAACACGCCAACTAGTTGCGAACCTTAAATCTCACAAAAGAAAACTCCAAGACTAAAACATCACCACAACAACTGTCATGCACCACCACCATAACCACTTTTGACCACCACCGCCACCGTACACACCGTGGTTACCGTGCCCCCTTCTATCTGTCACACCCAACCACTCCGCCATCGTCATCACCGCACATGTTCACTTCGCCATCGTCATCACCGCACACCATCGCCATAACCTTCAACCTCCAAACCCAAAACCGAACCTATGCAAACGAACTGAATGAAGGCGGGAAATTATAAACGGAGTTTACCTTATCCTGATCTGAAGTTGTCACTCACAAACCGTTGTAGAATCATCTCCGATCTCGAACTCTCTCTTTCTCTCGCTTTTCTCTTCTGCCGTAAACAACCCAGCCGCATGGCTTAGGGTTTATACTTATACAGTTTTTAAAATTCTAGAGTTACATTTTGGCCACTCAAATATCCACTTTATATAACTTGTTCCCAATGCGGTTTTAAATAATGAAAATTGAACCCTTGAAGCCACTCAAATATCTTGTATGATTAAAATCGCCAACCGATACTTCGTGTACTCGTTTCATAAGGTTTGTAAATTTTGGGATGTTACAGCGACCCATACCATAAAATCACAAGTTAATTATAACCCTCTAAACATACCCCACCTAGGGTTTACTCCACTGCAATAAGACTAAAATATAGTCCGGAGAGAGAATACCAAGAGTCGACCCCCTATCGTGTATAACGTCCGGTGATCAGACGGAGCCCGGTGGCTTCTGTCCGTAACGAGCTTCGTTAGCGGGTGCTAGGCTGGTTGATTCTGGGTGCGTTCAGGTATGGAAGGAGCAGGAAGACGGAACATTAGGGAGCAGGAAGGCGCCATGAATCCAGGCAACATCACCAAATTTTTTCTCTCCAATCTTCTCGACGGTTGCACGCCATGGGAGCTGTCGTGTTTTTTGAAGAGTTTCGGTGTAACACCTCGAAAATTCACGTCCTATAATGTGTTGACACGTGTCATAATGCTTGAACGTGTGAAAGAACACCCTAGAGGGACTAAAGTTGACAAACTTGAAAAGTATATGAAAAATACGAGTTCTAAATGTCAACAGTGAATAAATATATTGTACATTAACCCTACATAATGTTTATGCCATCAAACGAATAAATCATGGATCATACGAAGCTAAAAGTGAGAGATTACAAACTACAGGGGTTAAATGTGTCAACATGTTTAAAGTTATACCTATGAGTGACCTTTTGACAAACCCGAAGATTTGTAACGGTTAATTATGCTCACTAGAATATACGATATAAATTTCGTAAAGTTTCGTTATCGTATGAGAAAGTTATGATCAAATTCGTGTGCGAGGGGTTAAGGCGTCAACGTTGAAAGTCAAGACTTTTCGGGTTAACCGGAAGTGTCCAGAGACTTGGAAAAGTGGGTCTAAGTCCTAAAGCCCTTGTGGGTAATTATTAAGGGGTCAAATTGCAAGTATTTAGCTTAATTGACCTTTCGTGAAGCCAAGGGACAAGTTGCAAAACAACAAAAAATGAAAAATCTGATTTTCAGGGCCCAGGCGGCCCGCGTAAGGAATGTTAAAACTTGAGGCGGGCCGCGTGGGGACATCAGATGCAGAAAAACGGGCAGCAGCCTGTTTTGCACGATTTTAACCGATCTTGCTGGTAATTCTCAATCTTGGGCGACCCCTAAAATGTTTTTAGAGTACTAGGGACACTTGTAAGAATGTTATGGTCAATCATAGCCTTAGTTGTCAACATTTTGTGGTAATTACAACCACTATATAAGGCCTCCATGTTTCATACATTCTCAAACTCATTTCTGATCAACTCTGGAACTTCAAAGCTGATTCCAAGCCTTCCTAATCATCCATTAGACACTTGTAAGTAAGCATAACCTTCTCTAATTAAGTTTTGTTTAGATTATAGCTTAAAAGTCAAACCGTCGTAATTACGGTTTGACTTATCAATAAATCCTTGATGGTTCGGTGTTAAGCCGAATCAAAGGTAGTTATAAGTTAGTAATTATGTGGGCTTTAAACCCTTAAAAGGGCATCCACTGATTCCCATCCTAACTAGGTCATTTGTCGAGTCAAAGACGATTAGAAAAAGTCAACAGAAATGTAATCTTTCGTTTAACGCATAATTAACGATGTAAAAGGCGTGTAACCTATTTTATCATTCATATAACTTGATAATAAGCATAAGAACTTGTCTAAGCTTGTTTGATTCGACAACTTTCTGTTTTGAACCGATTCGGAACCGAAAGTCGCAAAGCTTTGACTTTTGCTTTGACTTCAGTTCTGACCCGCTTTAGTATGATTTGGAAATGCCTTAGAGCTTCCTTAGGACCAGGCTACATGTTAGCGTAACCCTCTGTGGTTGGTTCATTGATTGACCCATTCGTTTACGTGTTTCCGTTAATTGCTCATATGTTGACCATTATACCCTTATTACCTTAAAACGTGATTTATGAAATGTAAAAGTGTAAAAACCTTAGTTACTGATATATAAACTTGTATGCAAAGTTTGACATCAGTTTGAGGTGTAGATTGAGAGTTATGCTCATTAGCGTAAATTGAAGGCTTTATGTTAATTAAACGGCGTAATTAGCGTATAGCCTAGTTAAGCCTACTTTTTGATATCAAACCTATTACCCACTGATCTAATATATTATTTTGGGATTTTTAAAGATTTTTAATTAATTTTAGGCTGAGCATAACTTATAGTCGCAGGCTTAATCCGTTAATTGTCGGTTTTGCCCTTACGGGCCATAAAATGAGTTTTACATATCTAAACGACTCCAAACCTTTTGCTACTGATCACATATGATAAATAAATTATTTTAAGCCTTCTGGAAATATAAAAATATCAGATTTAAGTATCGAACCCGGAAATGGCCTTTAATCGCCTTTTTAAGCGTTTTTAACGCATAGTATGTACTTAAACTATTTTAAACATACAAGGGTTGATACCTACTGATATTTGAGACAAATTATAATATTTTAACAGTAAGCAAAGGTTGATAAACTCAGACTTCAGTTTTGAGCTTTACGGCTTATGTGAAATTACCAAAATGCCCTTCGGTGCATAGTTTGGTTATAACTGATAAATTTCATATGTATACTTTATCCTACTATTATAACTTATCAAAATAAGTATTTGCTCTGATTATACCAGACCTGTAACTCAGGTAAATACTTAAACTCTTTTATAACCTTTTAAATGACCAAACTACCCCTACGAGGCCAAGTTTGTGTTTAAATACGTTTTGGGCATAATGAAAGACAACTTACTAATGTCACAACATATTAGGAGCATATTAACTTAGGAAACCTGTAAATGGCTCATATGAATAACCGTTACGCTTATTACGCGTTCGGTTCGGTTTATGTAACTAGTTTGCATAAATTAGCCGAAACGGGTCAAACGTTATCGTTTTTATCTCAAAATCAAAAATGTGTTTAGTTTACCCATATTATACAAGTCTCCAAACTTGTCGGGTCTAAATCACATCCTATCCCGGTCTTCGCTTAATCATGCGTTTTGAACCGTAAACCTTTCCTTAAAACTAACCGGTCTAAGTTACGACTTAAATAAGACCCGTTAGGAATTTAATAGGTTAATAAAACCTTCGTTCCAGATTGAGAGCCCCAGTAGAAGTACTTGTGCTTGCTGATTAGAATATACGGCTGAGTATAAATTGCATTGCTAGCTCAGGTAAATACTCTTAACTTATTTTCCCTTATACGGGCTTGGGATACGGTATTATAAAAATACCGCTTGGTCGGGTGTAGAAACCTTTTAATCGTAGATGATTAAATTGCATAATCCCGTTTTAATCTGTATTGATTGATAACAAATAACATTGGGGGTTAATGACCGTGTCCTGGATATCCTTGGCTCATTTTAAAAAGTGAATGGCCACGACGTAAGCACAAGGTGTAGGCAAAACACCTCCTGTTGCATATGTAAAACGTATACTCACTCGTAAGGGTATCTTCTTGTGAGATTATATTTGTGGTGTGTCGATTAATCTTGTCCGGCTGGTATTGTATAATCACCGGCCCTAAATGTTGGACAACCATGTAAATCGGATACAAGATCTTTATTAATAAAATTGTCCCAAGTATAAAAGATTAATTTTGCCTCGTGCATTTTTAATCAAATTATAAAAGGTATTTTGTGCCACGTGCATTCAAATCAATTTTCTTAAACTCTTTTCAAAATGAGTCAGTTAATTGTATTTACCAGTGTAAACTGACGTATTTTCCAAAAGGTTAAGTGACAGGTACTATGCGTAATTGGCTGGGAGCTCAGGGCGTCATTAGGGAATCTTGCAAGTTCTAGATGCCTAAAGTCTGTTGAACAGTTTTCTTTTATTGATCCGCCTGTGGATCCTTTATCTTCCGTTGTAATACTTTGACATTACTTATATTCGGAATGTAATATATTTATCTTTTGCTTCTGCTGTGCATTATTATATTGTGTTGTTTGACTATGATGATCTCAACTACGTCACGATACTCCCCACTGGGACCACCGGTGACACGTGGAAATCGGGGTGTGACATTCGGGGATATCGCCGGTACGTATGTGGCTAAGAAATGGGATAAAGATGGCAACAGATTTGGTTTTGCTAGTTTTAGAGATGTTACCGACAGAGACAAGCTGGTAGCGGACCTCAAGGGTTTAAAGATGGGTAAATTCAAGCTGAAGATTAACATAGCCAGATTTGCAGCCGAAAACTTGGGTTTCTCCGACTTAGCTGGTTCGAAGACGAAGGAGTCGGCTGGAACAAACGTGGAGGTTCCTGTGTTTGATAGGAGTAAGCTTTTTGCGTTCAGGGATGATAGAACCTACAGTGGAGTGCTGGGCAAGGCTAAGGTGACTGAGAATCGGCAGGAGACTAGTAGTTATCCGGAGAAGGTGCTGGTGGTTCCTGATCGCACGGTGGCTTTTTCAGAATTGTTTGGTAAAGCGATGGTAGGGAGGACGGTGGATCTAGAGACGCTGGTGGATTTCGACAGACTCCTAGGGATAGCTAAGACTAAGTTTGATAAAATTCAATATCTGGGAGGATTGTCTATCATGGTCTCTTTTGCCGACGAGGTTGCCGCGAAGGCGTTTTTGGAGGCCTCTTGGGTCTGGGGTCCATGGTTCTCCAAACTGGCCTTGTGGGATGGTCGGTCTTTGTCTTTCGAAAGATTGGCTTGGTTGAGACTTAGCGGTGTTCCTCTACATCTGTCTGAGCCATGGGTTCTGAGGAGTATTGGAGAGCAGTTCGGTAAGTGCTGCATGTGTCGGTTTCACTCGAGGATGATCAAGACCTTTCTGTGACTCGGGTAGGGGTGCTGTCCGGAGAGGTTAAACAGATAAATGATTGTGCGAATCTGAGTTGGAAAGAAAAAAGGTATAGGGTTTGGGTAGAGGAGGAACATGAACAATGGATCCCGGATTGCCTGGGTAGGTCGTGTTTTTCGACGTCATCTTCCTCAGATCAGTTACATTCGTCTCCGTTGGCTAGTTCTCCGGTAGCCGGGGCCGGAATTCGAAAAGTCTAGTTTGGGGGTTGAGGGAGGCAGTAGGTGAAGGGCTGGACGATTCGTTATCCGATAAGATTGATGCTGGCAATTTTTCTGGTGAGGTTCCCAACGGTCAACCGCCTTTGTCAGAAGGTGATACGGGTTCCAACCTTGTTGGAAAAGGTTCTTTCTTTTTTACTTCTAGAAGGAATTCTAAGCGCCGCAGGTTTAAAGGTAGGGGGTCCCATGCTCCTAAAGGTGGGAATGGTTGTGTGTTTAATTCGGGATCTAGTGGTCCAGTTAGGCCCACCAAATGTGTCACACCCCAACCGATGGCGGAAACATCGGGGCATGGCACTGAGCGAAACAGATTGTCCAGAAGTTTCCATAACAACTATAATTACCGATTATTTAAAGCATCATGTCCCATACCATGACAAAAAAGATAACATAATTATTACAGATAAGATCTAGTCAAATTGTTCTGTTCCGACAACTCAGATTTCAAATACAGACAATTGTTTATTTGTTTCTAAACCTTTCCTAGCCTCGATTTCACAGCAAGCCAAGCATATAAACATCCTAAGCACCTGTCACATACGTTAAAGTAAAAGTCAATACACATAGTGTAAAGGTGAGCATACAAGTTTAATAGATATAATAGAGTTCGAAATCGATTAAACATAACCAGCACGTACAAAGTGTAAAATGAGGCATGTTAGTTATTGACATGAACCTATCGATACCAATGACTGCGGGTTGACTGCCCAAGGTAGTTCATAATACACACTCACCACTATGAGCCATGTAACAAATTGTCCTTAACAACCCCTGAGTGAACAGGTGCTGAGTCCAAACTATAGTACTATCGTTGCTAAGGCAGGTAGACAACATTCCATGTGTAAACATAACAAACAAGCATTCATTAAGTCACGTATAACATGCGGTAACGGTTAGCTTTAAAGTATTGCGTAGTGTGTTCGATGTGATTTAGAATAAGTAACGTATGTAACACCCAAAAGTGCGTAAAGCAAAAAGGGATCGAGTATACTCACAGTGATTGATAGATTGAAGGGAGCGCTAGAGAGTAACATTAGCCTGATCAGAACGATAGCGTAAACGATAAGTGGCGCGTAAAACGAAACAAGGTGTCAGAGGATCGGTCAGCAATCCGATCGGGTAGTAATCCGATCGCTTGGCCGGTCGATCGGGTGACAATCCTTTCGGACGGTCATCCGACCGGGTGACCATGCGATTGGATTGTTACCTTATTTGGAATGAATGTGTTTGTGTATGATGACTTGTCTTTTGAAGTTTTCGTTGTAGCATTTTGAAAACAGAGAAGTATCTCTAACTTTCAGGTCTGTCGATCGGACGGTGGTCTGATCGGACAGCAATCCGATTGGCGAGTCTTCACAAGTTAAGAACAAATTCACAGCAGGACGATCACTCGATCGGATGGCAATCCGATCGGGTGGCAATCCGTATGCATTGAACATGTTGAAAATTGTTTAAGTGTTGAAGTTAGATCATCACATGGTTGAGTGACAATCCGATCGGGTGCCAAATCGATCGGACGGCATCCGTTCAATGTTCTATACTTCAATTGTTGAAATAAAAGTTAAGTGTGGGACCCATGGTGTAATCCGATCGGGTGGCAGTCCGGTCGGGTGGCAATCCGATCGGACGGTAATCCGTCCCAGATTGACCTGGTCGTCTTCTCCTTTGGTTGCTCAGATAGTTTGTCGTTTTATCGAGATGTTTTGATAACGTGCTGAACAATAGAAACCTCGTCTTTTACTTAGTAACCCGATCGGACAGGAATCACCCAGATCCGACCAGTTAACTGTTCGAGACGGTGTTCCATGTTTAACTCGAAATTGGTAATCTCATGGATAGAATCCAGATCTGGAATCAACACATCTACACGAAAGAGTAGAAGGTTAGAACCAGCTCCGATCCTATCGGTTTTGAGTGCATTGAGTGTAAAAGAGTTGAAAGAAAGTTGGAAAACCATCTTTCAATCCTTTTCACCACGAACATGTTTAGATCTATGAAAGATCTTTGTTTGTTTATGTGGAAATCGTTCAGATCAAAGTTGTTCTTGAGGGATTGAAGCCAAAACATGAAGTTCATAAGAACACCATGATGACATCATCCTAGAACACCTCAAATCTAGTGATTTCACAGTTAAAAGTTAAGATTCAAAAGATAGAAAGGTGTAGAAGTGCGTGTAGATTGAGAAAGTACAAGATTTAGATGGAAAACTTACAAGAATCGCGAGAAATCCGAAGAAAAGTGGGCAAGAAGCGCTGGTCGGACGAGAGAGTGCAAAAGGTGAAGTTATGACGTTGACAGGGGGTATTTATAGGGTTTCCATAAATGGAAAGGGAAAAAGAGGCTGGTCGATCGGGTAGTAACCCGATCGGGTGGAAGCTCGATCGGGTGGAAGCTCGATCGGCTGGCCACTCGATTGGAGTGCACGGCGCGAAGAGTTTTGCTATTTCGATTACGATTGCGAGCGTTGCGATGCGGTGGAGTTTCCTAGTTAAATTACTTTTAATCCCAACTACTATATCAACATACAATCATCCTTAATTGACTTGCGTTTAGCGTTTGCGATTCGATTGCGATTGAGTTTCGATTGCGTTTCGATTAAAAACCACAACATAACATAAATAAACATGCACAAGTAAAACATAAGGCGTGACACACATAAGAACAATAACCCTTATGCGTAATTGGAGTTGCGATTGCGATTGCGATCAGCGATAAAGCGGTAAAACATGCGATAAATATTGAATAAACCTCGATTATTAATAAGTACTCCACATAATACAACTAACCTAAAAGCATAAAAGACTATCTACAAGTCAAAGAAGTCAAAACAGGAATTGAGCAAGGAGTGACAGATTGTTATTAGCAATCTTGTCTCCCTTTGACTTCAATCTTGACTTTGACTTTCGAAACACGGGGTGTTACACGGGGTGATACCTTTAGGAGTACGTAGTCACCAACGTCAAATTCAAGGGGCTTGCGTCGTCTATCGGCGTAACTTTTTTTACGACTCCGAGCTTTCAGCAGATTGTCTTGAATTTGGAGGACTTTGTCGGTCGTTTCTTGCAATAGCTCAGGACCGGTTAATTGCGAGTACCCGATCTCGTGCCATACAGTTGGCGATCGACATTTTCTTCCGTATAAAGCCTCAAACGGTGCCATTTGAATGCTGGAATGATAACTGTTATTATACGAGAATTCGACTAAAGGCAGGTAAGCTACCACCAAAATCTATGACACACGAACGGAGCATGTCTTCAACGGTACGAATCGTTCTCTCAGTCTAACCGTCGGTTTGAGGGTGGAATGCGGCACTTAGATTAAGCGTAGTACCGAGAGCCGTTTGAAACGTTTCCCACAGTCGCGAGGTGAACCGAGCATCACGGTCAGAGATGATGTTGCGAGGCGTCCCATGTCGACAAATGATCTCATCGGTGTAGATTCGGGCTAATCGTTCTACCTTGTAGTCTTCTCGTATTGGCAGAAAATGAGCAGATTTGGTCAAACGGTCAACGAAAACCCAGATCTTGTCGTGACCTGACGGCGTATGCGGAAGTTTCGTTATGAAGTCCATAGCTATACTTTCCCACTTCCACATAGGAATCGGGGGTTGTTCGAGTAAGCCAGAGGGTCTTTGATGTTCAGCCTTGACCTTCGACCAAGTCAGGCACTTCCTAACGTAGAGGGCGATATCCCTTTTCATGCCCCGCCCCAGTACTTGTAGCGAAGGTCCTGGTACATTTTATCGGCACCGGGATGAATAGAATACCGGGTTTTGTGGGCTTCGTCCATCAAAATCTATCGCAAATTTTTCCGCTTAGGGATCAAAATTCGGTCCAGAAAGTGGAATATCCCATTCGACTTATTCACAAGCTGGGATCTATCGTGATAGATTATTTCCTTCTTCAAAGTGCGCTAATTAAAACAAGCATGCTGGGCTTCGCGGATGAGGGTTTCGAGATCGTATTGGGCTTGGATATCACGAATGCTGAGCAGATAGCTCCGTCTGCTGAGGGCGTCGGCAACGACATTTGCTTTGCCTGTGTGACAACTGTGCTCTGTAATCGATGTATAATGTAAAACAATGTCAGTTATCAATGAAACAATGTGCTTTGGTGTTGTTATATGTGTTTTGGTGTTATTATATGTGTAATTGTGTTTGATGATTTTACAATTTATTTCGATTCCAATTTCAAGCTTTAAATCACTTTCTGGAAGGTTATACGCAAACTAGTGCGTAAACACAGTCAGTATAACGTGACAAACACTCCGTAATAGTGACATAGGCTTAACATACCTTAAATAACCTCCACATAACTTATAAATAAGCTTTGGATGGTTTGGTGTGTTGAAATCAAGTTTGTTCGATCGCAGGGACTAATTGTGTCAAATTGCGAAACTATACCGATTTGTATAGTAATGAACATTCTGGAACTTGATCATAAGTTAAACATACCCTAAATATCCTTTACATAGCTAGAAATAGGCTTTGAGGGGTTCGGTATGCTAAAATAAACTTATTTGACCAATAGGGACTAAAAGCGTCAAAAAGTGCACAAGTTTGCATTTTCGCGCATATCTTACGTTCTGAATATATCCGGACATCCAAAAATTTATGTAATCATTAAAATATTTTATTTTAGTGATTGGCTTGATAAAATTCCATTCGTCGCTTAATTTGGATCGTTTTTGCGTTCGTTACGACTTCCGTCGTAATTAACCGAACAACGCAACCGTACGACCAAACGAGCCGACATCCGAGATATTTTTGAGCATTTTTTAAGTTCCCTATACTTTAAATTCATTTTAGAGCCTTGAAATGAGGTTAACGGGGCTTAAACATGTCAAAAATGAGCCGAAATGCAAGTTTCTGATGTGCAGGGACCTGTTTTGACAATCTGCCAAACTTCCTTACACGGGCCGCATCAGGTTTAATGTATATTTACGCGGGCTGCATGACACCATCAGATAAAAAGTTCAGATTCAACAATTTGGGATGAATTCAGGGGTTTTAATGCAACTTTTGCAATACCTTTAGCTGGTTTTCGGCCCCCATTGTATTCTAATACCATGTACCCACATGTATGGCCAAGATTACACCCTCAAAACACTTGGAATCATCCTATTGATCCTAACTTCCTTTAAATAGCAAGCTTTCTCATTTGGGTTTTTCACACCTTGATTCAATCTCTCCTCTAAGTTGAGGTTTTAACACCTTATACCTGAGTAATTTTGAATCAAAACACCTTCTTGGACCCTTTGTAAGTCCTCTTCTTGCTTGTTCTTGTATTTCAAGTATGAAAGTCAAATGGTGTTTGACTTTCAGCTTTGACCAGTCAATGGTCAACACAAAGTTCCATTGAACTTTGTAACGTGAGCGTAATCACGATGGTTATAGTCCCTTGTGACTATACCTACTGATTACCATGTTGTCTAGGCGTAGTGACAAGTCGTAGTTTCGGCCAAAATGCGTATTTATGCGTATTTTGTAACCAAACTACTCTTGGGTATCAAAACCGTTTGTTTTGATACCAAAACCTGTTTTCTAACTTAACTAAACATGTCTTAACATGTTTAGCTCGTCACTTTTAGTTTAGTGCTTGTGTAGAGTCTTAAGTCAAGCGAACTAAACACCCGCTTAGACTTTCGAACTCAACCCATTTGGTCGATCATTAGGTTCCGACCAAACATGATTAGTGACCATAGTTGCATAGGGAATAACCTTCCGAGGTTACACCTTATGGTCACTTAGGTTTAATTAGTTGTATGATAGGTAGTTTATATGCCTTAGGTAAATGACCAAAATGCCCTTTTCTTGCATAATTGGTAATTAAGCATATGTAACAAAAAATTTTGTCACGTAACTGATTATGCAACATATTTAAACATGTTTAGGCATATAATACTTGTCATAGGACTAGTTAGACGTCTCGAACGCGCTTATGCGCGCACGACGCATTAACGTAGCATAAGCTACCTTAATGGGTCATAACGGGTCGAAAGCACTTAGGTTAGGTTCCGATATTGAGTGTAGACTTTGTTAAACCATATCACATGAGTTCCAACACTCATTTGGTTTATAAGATCTCATTCTATCCGATCTTCCGATTGAGGTGTCGATTGTTGACTAGTGATTCGATTACTAGGTACTGCTTGATTTCTCTGGTTTACTTGAGTTTGTTGAAGTTCTTTTGATTGAGGATACTTTGCACTTCAAGTGAGTACATAGTTCCCCTATTTTATTGTTTTCAAATGTTTTGGGGTGATTCATATGTATCAAAACGATTTCGATATTTTAACAATGGTTTCAAAAACAATTGAAATGGTTTATACTAAACTAATAACGATTTCGATAATGTGAACGAACTTGTTGGTTGTAGATACATAACGAATGACATTCATTAATTTTGGCCAAACCGACCAGTATTAGGTTATGGTACCATAGGATCTGACAAATCCCGTTATCAGACTACACCCATGGTTATGTGTGGGTTAGGTGGGTAACGACTGAATATGTGATTATTAATTTACCCTTTGGTGGTTTGTTAATGCGAGAAGCGAGATAGTTGAGACGGGTGTAATATGGTGAAAACATGGTAGATACGCCGCTGGTACTTCTTATATATAAGTGTTTTCAACATATTACATACCGTTGCGTTATTTAGTTCACTTGGGTAAACGATTTTGAAACGATGTCACATAACGATGTTTTTAAAAAGGATATAAATCATACGAGATTAATTAAACGAGCTAATACGAAATGTTTTACAATTTGGTTTACTAAAGCAAATGTTTTTAGGTTAAGAATCATGGCTACGAGGTGTTATAAATTATAACCCGCTTGATTTGAGTTGGTTAATTTCGTTGCAATATTATACTCTTTTCAAAACAAGGTTTTTAATAAATTATTGCAACATGTAAACTAGCCATGAATCCGACACTCTTATAAGACCTATTTGCTCGCCAGCATTTCTTTGCTGACTTTGTTTTTACATATGTTTCAGGTGTTGTTGCTTGATGTTGATTGCTAGGATGCATGAGTCACGTAGGATCTGGACGAGGCCTTAGTGACATAATAACAATAATTAAGAAACAATAATTCTGCACGACACTCCCCGACGTTTCCACCACGGTTTGTTGTTTTAACGTGGTCGGGGTGTGACAGAAGAGTTGGTATCAGAGCCAATGATTATAGGGAATTAGGTTATTAGTAATGCTTTGACCTAGACTATAACTTTTAGGACCCTAACGCAAGGAAATTTGCGTTTAGATTTTTAAAACAAAACCATCACCTACCCTTAGGTGATAACCACGATGAGAAGACAAATTCGAATCCGCTTCGAATATTAATCATCCGTTCTAGGATGATTGATTACTAGGTTTTGAACCCTTCCAGTTTGACTCATATTTGGCTTAGTGCCTTTTGAATTTGAAAAATCTCGTCAAAGTTTGGGTCTAAATAATGTGAACACGTGCAAACTGGAAGAGTGAATGCTTGTACCCTGAGTTTTCTGTCTAAGGCTAGAGTGTTCGTACAAATCCACATAATCAAACCAGTCACTCTTACCTGGGAACTCTTGGGGTGAGTGTTCACTTATAGGCAAGCATGTCTTCGCGATACATTATTTTGACTCATTTACTTTGATTTGTCACTGCGTGTCATTTGTTTGTTCGAGGTAATGAACAAATGATCTCCTTCCTTGTGTTTTGTCGATACCTCTTTTGTTTTTCCTAATTATCAACCTCACTCGTTTCTCATATTTCCTTGTTAGACCATGCCTCCTCGACGTGATGCATAATCTTTTACTGCTGAAGAAGTCGCAGTCCTTGTCTCTCAGCAAATGGCTGCTGCCAAATCCACGACTTATACAACAATAACAACAATTATGCACAGTGTAATTTCAAGAATTTCAATTCTGCTAAGCCACTAAAGTTTTCTGGGTCACAAGGAGCAACTGCGCTCCTGCAGTGGTTCGAGAGTATCGAGAGCACATTCAGACATGTGCAATGTCCGAATGGGCATAAGGTTGAATTTGCATCAAGTGTGTTTGAAAAGGGTGCTCTTACGTGGTGGAACGGAGTGATGCGTGATAGGGGTGCCGAAGTGGCATTGGCACAGACATGGGAAGAGCTTCGAGCTCTCATGATGAAAGAGTTTTGTCCACGTCACGAAATTCGAGCTTTGGAATGAGAGTTTGACGATCTAAAGCAAGAAGGGGGAGAACACCGTGCGTATACGGATCATTTCGAGGAACTCAGTCTTTTGTGTCCTACTGTGGTTACCCCGTTGGAGAAAGCGATAGAGAGGTATATCGATGGTTTACCCGATTCCATACAGGATATTGTGACTGGCATTAATCCTACTACTGTTCGTCACGCGATCGAGCTGTCTGCTACCCTGACTGAGTTTCAAGTCAGGAAGGGTAAAGTTACCTGCAAGGGTGATAAGAAGAAGTCGACCGATTCTGTCAAGGAAAAGGGTAAGAGTAAGAAAGGTGAGTCGTCGAAGAAGTCGAGAAAGCGAATGGGTGCTCAGAATTTTGCAGTAACTGCACAAAATGCTCAGAACCCTCAGAACCCACCAGCTCAACCTCCTGTGAAGAAAGCGTATGCTGGTACCACACCTCATTGTGCTCGCTGCAACGGTCATCATGTTGCACAACAAGCTTGTAAGCAATGCACAACGTGTGGTAAGCTTGGGCATCTGGCCAACATCTGTCGTTTGGGCCAGACTCAGGTTGCTCAGGTTCCAGCACAGGTTCAAGGGAATGCTGCTAGATTCCCACCGGGTTCATGTTTCAATTGTGGAGAGTTTGGTCACTTCCGCAACAACTTCCCGAGGTTGGTGAACGCGAATGCAAATGCCAATGCAAACGCGAATGTGAATCCCGCTCATGGATGAGCATTCAATCTGAACGCTAACGAGGCTCGAGCTAACAACCTCGTTTTCAATGGTATGTTCCTTGTTAACAATCGGCCTGCATCTATTCTTTTTGATTCTGGTGCCTATAGAAGTTTTGTTTCGTTATCTTTTGAACCTTTTCTTGCGATACCTAGAACTAACTGAGGAACCCCTTATCTGTCGAAGTTGCTACTAGTAAACCTCTTATTCTCGATTCTGTTATTCGTGATTGTCAGTTGAACCTTGATAACCACTTTTTTCCCATTGACCTCACACCAATGCAACTTGGGAGTTTCGATATTATCGTGGGGATGGATTGGTTAACCAAACATCATGCTGAGGTGGTTTGTTTCGATAAGATTGTTCGTATTCCTCTTCCGTCTGGCGATGTTCTGGAAGTTCGTGGCGAGAAACCTTCAGGTCGATTGAAGCTTATGTCGTGTACAAGAGCCCAAAGTTATTTGCGAAAAGGATATGTTGCTTTTCTGGCACATGTCACCGAGGAGAAAGGCAAGAGCAAGAGTATTCAGGATATTCTGGTTGTTCGGGATTATCCAGAGGTGTTTCCTAATGAACTGCCTGGTTTTCCTCCAGTTTGTCAAGTCGAGTTTCATATTGACCTTGTACCCAATACCAACCCGATAGCGAAAGCACCTTATCGTCTTGCACCGTCGGAGATGCAAGAGTTATCAAAACAGCTTCAAGAGTTATCTGATAAAGGATTCATCCATCTGAGCTTTTCGCCTTGGGGAGCTTCTGTTCTCTTTGTGAAAAAGAAAGATGGATCTTTTCGAATGTGTATCGATTATCGTGAGCTTAATAAGCTTACCATCAACAATCGATATCCCCTACCTCGAATTGATGATCTCTTCGACCAACTGCAAGGTGCTTCATGCTTTTCCAAGATCGATCTACGTTCTGGGTATCATCAACTTCGTGTTCTCGAAGAAGATATTCCCAAACCTGCTTTCCGCACAAGATATGGGCATTACGAGTTCACTGTCATGCCTTTTGGTTTGATGAATGCCCCAGCTATTTTTATGGACTTAATGAATAGGGTCTGTAAACCTTATTTAGACAAGTTCATCATTGTGTTCGTCGACGATATTCTCATTTATTCAAAGTCTCAAGCCGAGCACGAGCAACACCTTCGCTTAACATTGGAACTCCTTAAGAAGGAACAACTTTTTGCTAAATTCTCCAAGTGTGAGTTTTGGCTTAAAGAAGTTCAGTTCCTGGGTCATATAGTCAACAAGCAGGGTATTCATGTGGATCCATCCAAGATTGTTGCTATTAAAGATTGGAATACGCCGACGACACCTGCAGAGATTCGATCTTTTCTTGGTCTTGCTGGTTATTATCGTCGATTCATTACTAATTTCTCGAATATCGCGGTTCCACTCACTGCTTTGACTCAGAAGAATAAGCCTTTTGAGTGGGGACCCAAACAAGAAGAAGCGTTTCAAACGCTGAAACCGAAGCTTTGTGATGCTCCTGTTCTATCTTTACCTGAAGGAAATGATGATTTCGTTGTCTATTGTGATGCGTCGAATCTAGGACTTGGTTGCGTTCTTATGCAACGAGGTAAAGTCATAGCTTATGCGTCTAGACAATTGAAAGTTCACGAGAACAACTATACGACTCATGATCTTTAGTTAGGAGCTGTGGTTTTTGCTCTTAAAATCTGGAGACACTATCTTTATGGCACGAAGTGTGTGATTTTCACAGACCACAAAAGTCTCCAGCATATTCTCAATCAGAAGGAGTTGAATATGAGGCAACGACGATGGGTTGAGCTCTTGAACGATTACGATTGCGAGATTCGCTACTATCCTGGTAAGGCGAATTTCGTAACCGATGCACTTAGTCGAAAGGAGCGAGTTAAGCTTCATTCTGTTCGAACTCTATCTGATATCCAATCTTGTGTCCTTCAAGCTCAACGATCTTGTGTGATCAAAGGTTTATTGAAAAATGAGCTACCACTTCAACTTGAGCTTAAACTTGAAAGGAAAGACGATGGTTTGCTCTATTTCAAGGATCGTTTGTGGATTCCGAAACAAGACGATCTCCGCACTTTAGTGATGGACGAATCTCACAAGTCTCGATATTCTATCCATCCTGGTGCTGATAAAATGTACAAGGATCTTCGTACTCAGTATTGGTGGCCTGGTATGAAGAAGGATGTTGCCTTGTATGTATCGAAATGCCTAACTTGTCTCAAAGTCAAGGCTGAACATCAACGACCTTCTGGTTTGCTTGTACAACCAGAGATACCGGTTTGGAAGTGGGAGAACATTGCTATGGATCTCATCACAAAGTTACCGCGTACATCTAGAGGTCACGATGCGATTTGGGTTGTTGTCGATTGTTTAACGAAATCAGCTCATTTTATTCTGATTTGCGAGGATCTATCTGCTGATAAACTTGCAAAGATTTATGTTGATGAGATTGTATCACGACATGGTGTTCCTTTGGATATCATTTCCGATCGTGATGCTCGATTTTCATCTCATTTCTGGAAGACCATGCACTCTGCTTTGGGAACCCAACTAAATCTAAGCACTGCTTATCATCCCCAAACAGATGGAAAATCTGAGAGAACGCTTCAAACCTTGGAGGATATGCTAAGAGCGTGCGTGATAGACTTTGGTGGTAATTGGGATTCTCATCTGCCATTGATCCAGTTCTCATACAATAATAGTTATCATGCTAGTATTAATATGGCACCATTCGAAGCTCTCTACGGTCGAAAATGTCGTTCACCTGCCTATTGGAATGTGATCGGTGAAGCTCAGCTTACTGGACCTGAGCTTATTCTGGAAACAACAGACAAAATCAAGAAAATTCGCGATAATCCTGTGACAGCTCGAAGCCGTCAAAAGAGTTATGCGGATATGCGACGCAAGCCCTTAGAATTTCAAGTTGGAGACCGTGTCCTACTCAAGGTGTCACCTTGGAAGGGAGTGGTGAGATTTGGAAAGAAGGGAAAACTTGCACCACGATATGTTTTGGGAAGGTTGCCTATCGACTGGAGCTACCTCCGGAACTTGGAAATATTCATCCGACTTTTCACGTGTCCAATTTGCGAAAGTGTTTAGCTGATGCTGATCTTCACATTCCACTCGACGAGATCCGAATCGATGAAACGATGCACTTTGTCGAGAAACCCGTGGAGATAGTGGACCGTGCATTCAAATAGTTGAAGAATAAACGGATTCGATTGGTCAAGGTTCGTTGGGAGTCCAAACGTGGCCCAGAGTTTACTTGGGAACGTGAGGACCAGATGAAGACGAAGTATCCGCATTTGTTTTCACAAGCTTCCTCTAGTTAAAATTTCAGGACGAAATTTCCTAAAGTAGGGGAGACTGTGACAACTGTGCTCTGTAATCGATGTATAATGTAAAACAATCTCAGTTATCAATGAAACAATGTGCTTTTGTGTTATTATATGTGTTTTGGTGTTATTATATGTGTAATTGTGTTTGATGATTTACAATTTAATTCGATTCCAATTTCAAGCTTTAAATCACTTTCTTGAAGGTTATACGCAAACTGGTGCGTAAACGCAGTCAGTATAACGTGACAAACACTCCGGAATAGTGACATAGGCTTAACATACCTTAAATAACCTCCACATAACTTAGAAATAAGCTTTGGATGGTTTGGTGTGTTGAAATCAAGTTTGTTCGATCGCAGGGACTAATTGTGTCAAATTGTGAAACTATACCGATTTGTATAGTAACGAACAATCCGGAACTTGATCATAAGTTAAACATACCCTAAATATCCTTTACATAGCTAGAAATAGGCTTTGAGGGGTTCGGTATGCTAAAATAAATTATTTGACCAATAGGGACTAAAAGCGTTAAAAAGTGCACAAGTTTGCATTTTCGCGCACATCTTACGTTCTGAATATATCCGGACATCCAAAAATTTATGTAATTATTCAAATATTTTATTTTTGTGATTGGCTTGATAAAATTCCATTCGTCGCTTAATTTGGATCGTTTTTGCGTTCGATAAGACTTCCGTCGTAATTAACCGAACAACGCAACCGTACGACCAAACGAGCCGACATCCGAGATATTTTTTAGCATGTTTTAAGTTACCTATACTTTAACTGCATTTTAGAGCCATGAAATGAGGTTAACGGGGCTTAAACGTGTCAAAAATGAGCCGAAATGCAAGTTTCTGATGTGCAGGGACCTGTTTTAACAATCTGCCAAACTTCCTTACACGGGCCGCATCAGGTTTAATGTATATTTACGCGGGCCGCGTGACACCATCAGACAGAAAGTTCAGATTCAGCAATCTGGGTTGAATTCAGGGGTTTTAATGCAACTTTTGCAATACCTTTAGCTGGTTTTCGGCCCCCAGTGTATTCTAATACCATGTACCCACATGTATGGCCAAGATTACACCCTCAAAACACTTGGAATCGTCCTATTGATCCTAACTTCCTATAAATAGCAAGCTTCCTCATTTGGGTTTTTCACACCTTGATTCAATCTCTGCTCTAAGTTGAGGTTTTAACACCTCATACCTGAGTAATTTTGAATCAAAACACCTTCTTGGACCCTTTGTAAGTCCTCTTCTTGCTTGTTCTTGTATTTCAAGCATGAAAGTCAAACGGTGTTTGACTTTCAGCTTTGACCAGTCAATGGTCAACACAAAGTTCCGTTGAACTTTGTAACGTGAGCGTAATCACGATGGTTATAGTCCCTTGTGACTATACCTACTGATTACCACGTTGTCTAGGCGTAGTGACGAGTCGTAGTTTCGGCCAAAATGCGTATTTATGCGTATTTTGTAACCAAACTACTCTTGGGTATCAAAACCGTTTGTTTTGACACCAAAACATGTTTTCTAACTTAACTAAACATGTCTTAAAATGTTTAGCTCGTCACTTTTAGTTTAGTGCTTGTGTAGAGTCGTAAGTCAAGCAGACTAAACACCCGCTTAGACTTTCGAACTCGACCCGTTTGGTCGATCATTAGGATCCGACCAAACATGATTAGTGACCATAGTTGCATAGGGAATAACCTTCCGAGGTTATACCTTATGGTCACTTAGGTTTAATTAGTTGCATGATATGTAGTTTATATGCCTTAGGTAAATGACCAAAATGCCCTTTTCATGCATAATTGGTAATTAAGCATATGTAACATAAACTTTTGTCACATAACTGATTATGCAACATATTTAAACATGTTTAGGCATATAATACTTGTCATAGGACTGTTAGACGTCTCGAACGCGCTTATGCGCGCACGACGCATTAACGTAGCATAAGCTACCTTAATGGGTCATAACGGGTCGAAAGCACTTAGGTTAGGTTCCGATATTGAGTGTAGACTTTGTTAAACCATATCACATGAGTTCCAACACTCATTTGGTTTACAAGATCTCATTCTATCTGATCTTCCGATTGAGGTGTCGATTGTTGACTAGTGATTCGATTACTAGGTACTGCTTGATTTCTCTGGTTTACTTGAGTTTGTTGAAGTTCTTTTGATTGAGGATACTTTACAATTCAAGTGAGTACATAGTTCCCCTATTTTACTGTTTTCAAATGTTTGGGGTGATTCATATGTATCAAAACGATTTCGATATTTTAACAATGGTCTCAAAAACGATTGAGATGGTTTATACTAAACTAATAACGATTTCGATAATGTGAACGAACTTGTTGGTTGTAGATACATAACGAATGACATTCATTAATTTTGGCCGAACCGACCAGTATTAGGTTATGGTACCATAGGATCTGACAAATCCCGTTATCAGACTACACCCATGGTTATGTGTGGGTTAGGTGGGTAACGACTAAATCTGTGATTATTAATTTACCCTTTGGTGGTTTGTTAATGCGAGAAGCGAGATAGTCGAGTCACGAAGGTTTGAATGTTATTAGTGAGACGACCATAAATAGTTTTCACAATTAAAATGAGGATGATTTAAACGATTTAATGATTTGGAAACGATTTGAACAAGATTAAACGAGTTGGTTAAACGATTGTTTTTTTTTTGTTAAGTGTTTAGATAACGAGACGGGTGTAATATGTTGAAAACATGGTAGATACGCCTCTGGTACTTCTTATATATAAGTGTTTTCAACATATTACATACCGTGGCGTTATTTAGTTCACTTGGGTAAACGATTTTGAATCGATGTCACATAACGATGTTTTTAAAAAGGATATAAACCATACAAGATTTATTAAACGAGCTAATACGAAATGTTTTCCAATTTGGTTTACTAAAACAAATGTTTTTGGGTTAAGAATCATGGCTACGAGGTGTTATAAATTATAACCCGCTTGATTTGAGTTGGTTAATTTCATTGCAATATTATACTCTTTTCAAAACAAGGTTTTTAATAAAGTACTGCAACATGTAAACTAGCCATGAATCCGACACTCTTATAAAACCTATGTGCTCGCCAGCATTTCTTTGCTGACTTTGTTTTTACATATGTTTCAGGTGTTGTTGCTTGATGTTGATGGCTTGGATGCATGAGTCACATAGGATCTGGAGGAGGCCTTAGTGACATAATACCAATATTAGTCGATATGTAACTTGTTGGTTTTGGTTTTAAGACAATGTTAATGTAAATATTCTAATAAAACGAAACTTTTTGTATCCATGGTTGTGAAACAATAATTCTGCCACGATACTCCCCGACGTTTCCGCCACGGTTTGTTGTTTTAACGTGGTCGGGGTGTGACAGCCTGGGTGATAACGAATCTCACAGTTGTAATCGTTGAGAAGTTCTACCCATCGGTGTTGATGCATATTAAGTTCCTTCTGGTTAAAGATATGTTGTAGGCTCCTATGATCAGTGAAGATCGTACACTTGGTACCATACAGGTAGTGTCGCCAAATCTTTAACGCAAAAACAACGGCGCCTAGCTCTAGGTCATGGGTTGTATAGTTCTTCTCAAGGATCTTGAGCTGAAGAGATGCGTAAGCGATAACCCTATCTCATTGCATGAGAACACAACCAAGACCAAGGCTTGAGGCATCGCAATAGACTATAAAGTCGTCGTTTCCATCGGGTAAAGTGAGAACAGGAGCATAGCAAAGCATATGCTTGAGTGTTTGGAAAGAAGACTCTTGTTCAGTTCCCCAAACAAAAGGTTTGTCTTTATGTGTGAGAGCGGTAAACGGCACAACGATTTTAGAGAACCCTTCGATAAATCGGCGATAATAACCCGCTAGTCCGAGAAAAGAACGGACTTCAGACGGGTTCTTTGGTGTAACCCAACTCTTAACTGCTTCAATCTTCGCGGGATGGACATGAATACCTTGACTATTGATAATGTGACCGAGGAATTGAACCTTCTCCCGCCAAAATTCGCATTTGGAGAACTTGGCATAGAGTCGATTCCCTTGGAGTAACTCGAGAACCAAACGTAGATGTTGCGCGTGTCCGACTTGGAATAGATCAGGATATCATCGATGAACACGATGACGAAGCGGTCAAGAAATGGTTTACACACCCGATTCATCAGATCCATGTAAACCGCGGGTGCGTTGGTTAAACCAAAAGGCATAACAACGAACTCATAATGGTCGTATCGGGTGCGAAAAGCGGTTTTGGGTATATCCTCCTCTTGGATGCGTAGTTGGTGATAGCCTGAGCATAGATCGATCTTCGAGAAACACATAGCACCTTGTAGCTGGTCAAACAAATCATCGATGCGAGGCAGGGGATGGTGATTCTTGATTGTCAACTTATTCAATTCCCGATAGTCGATGCACATCCTGAACGACCCATCCTTCTTTTTGATGAAAAGGACTGGTGCGCCCCATGGAGAGGTGCTCGGGCGAAAGAAGCCTTTATCAAGCAATTCCTGGAGTTGACTCGATAGTTCATGCATTTCAGACAGAGCGAGTCGATAAGGAGCTCTAGCGATAGGGTTTGCTCTAGGAATGAGGTCGATACGAAAGTCGATATCACGACTTGGCGGTAAGCCAGGAAGATCATCAGGAAACACATTAGGAAATTCACGAACCACAGGAACATCTTTCACTTCTGTCTTTCCTTTCTTTTTCTTCTCCGCTACTACAATGTTAGCCAAGAAAGCTCTGTATTCCTTGCGGAGATACTTGCTAGCTTGGACACATGACATGAGTTTAAGACATTTCGAAGCAGTTTCACCATAAACACATAATACATCACCATTCGCGAGCGAGAATCGAATCATCATGTCAAAGCACACAACTTCAGCATGGTTTTCACGAAGAAAGTCCATGCCTACTATGATGTCAAAACTTCCGAGCTGCATTAGAATGAGATCAATTAGAAAGACGCGAATGTTGAGTCCAAGAGTACAATCACGAAGAATAGAATTAACAACGACAGTTCTTCCGGTGGCAACTTCGACATCGAACGTCGAGGGGAGATGGGATCGCTTACGATTAAGGAGCTTCTCGAATTCAAACGACACAAAACAGTTATCGGCTCCAGTATCAAACAAACACGAAGCATAAATACCATTCAAAAGGAACATACCATTAACCATGTTGTTGTCAGCTTGGGCTTGGCGCGCATTGATGTTGAATGTTCTGGCGTGGGCGGCTTGTTGCTGTTGCTGCTGTTGGGGCTCTTGTTTCACAACCCTGTTCGGGCACATGTTCGCGAAGTGGTTGGGATCACCACACGCGAAGCAGACTCTGGCGTTGACCGCGGGTGCCTGAGCCGCTTGTTGGCCTTGAGGAACTGGAAGTAGAGCTTGATGAGCAGTAGCTTGAGTTGGTGCTTGTCGAGGACCAGTACGGCAATTAGCAGTGAAGTGGCCGTACATATTGTAGTACACACAAAATCGGTAGGCGATACCCACCGGGTGATGATAAGTACATGTCGGGCAGGCAGGATGAGGGCCTGTGTATGCACGCTTTGCAGGCGGTCTATAGGTGATAGGAGCTGGAGCTGATCGGTGCTGGGTTTGCTGCTGAGCCGGTACGGCTTGAAGCGGGGCAGCAGTGGTAGTAACAGCACAGTTCTTGTTGCTGGAGCTGCTGTTGTTGTTCTTCCTCTTGCGACGAGAGGACTTTGATGATAGAGGAGCGGCGGCGACGGTGTCAGCGGTTGGTGCGGCGGTAGCTTGGTGCAGGTTCTTCGAAGCTTTATCCCAAAAACCAGCTTTTACTCGCTTGTCATTGATTTCAGCGGCAAGCAAGTAAGTTTCTTCGATCATTACTGGTTTTGAAGCATGCACAAAATCTGCAACACAGTCTGGCAGAGTGCGGATGTACTTCTTGATTGTCATGTCAGCAGTCTTCACTTGATCGGGGCAGATAATACTGAGCTGCTTGAAGCGAGCAGTCAGGGCAGCGTTGTCACCATCTTTCTGCTTGATGTGCCAGAATTCGTCCTCCATCTTTTGGCGCTCATGGGGAGGGCAGAACTCTTCGAGCATAATGTTCTTCAACTCATCCCATGTCAGACCATAGGCTGCATCATTTCCGCGTTTGTTCCTCTCGGCCGTCCACCAGTCTAATGCGCGGGACTGGAAGACGCCGGTAGCATTCAGAGTGCGGAGATTGTCAGGACATCCACTCTGACGCAGGGTGACCTCGATCGAGTCGAACCATTGATACAAGGCCATAGGGCCGTCTTCGCCAGTGAACTCTTTCGGTCCGCATGCCTTGAACTGTTTGAAGCTGAAAGTAGCTTTGGGAGTTTCCGTCCTGGATTCCTCGGACGATTTGCTCATGTTCTCGTATAATTCACTCACGATCTGAGGAACAACCTTTGCCATTTGCTTGGCGATGAGAGCAGCAAGGCGTTTGTCTTTCTGGTTTTGGCGAGCAGTGCGAGTGTGACGGGATCCAGATGACGACATTGTCTGCAACAGACATCGCCATAGGACTTAAACACAATGTAATCGAATCTCACCTCACACGCCTAATACTACTAAAGCTCAGGAACACGTATAATCACGTAACCACATAGGCACACAATCACAGATTCACATAAGCACAGAAGCACAGAAGCACATAAGCACGTAAGGCACAAAAACACAGAACACATAAGCATGTAATCACTAGAGACAATCAGAATACAGAAACCTATCATTCAAAGTCCGCGAGCGTTCAAGAATAGCGATCGCGAGTAACATAGCGAGTAGTATAGTATAAGCGTGTGATATAGTATATAGTATAGCATGCGTAACCACCAATAGCGTCGATTTGTTAGCGATTTGAGATAGGTGTGCAGTGCGAGTCGCGTGTGTCGATCAAAGTGAAAGCGAAAAGCAAGCAAATCACAAAAAAATCGTAACATGTAAACAGATAAAATCACATATTACACATAAAACTCATATATAAAATCGACGAATGTCAGAGTCGGCAGTAGCGAGCTCAGAATCGAAACACATAAAGATTGAGAAATAGATTGTTTGCGGCTATTTAGACGTAGACTAACCAAAGTGATTCGACTATTCACAATGATTCGCAGTACATGTTTTGACTTTCGGGACCGTGCTCTTGCCCCGAATGTGGGCGAATGGCACACATTTTTCTAGTCTCAGTGTGACTTCAAGTCGTTGGAGTCCGTCGAGACTTTGGTGAGAGTTTTGTAAAACCAAAATGAGATCGGAACAAGTTTTCAAGGTTCGGGTTCCACCCCTGACTTAGCAACTTTGTTCCTGTTTTGATAAAAAAAATAGAGAAGATTTATGCGCCAAAGTATGGATTTCACTCCTGATTCGGCACAATTTCTCTTGTTTGTAGGTAAAAATGCGGGTTGAACACGCAATCTAGTTGAGAGTTTGCGGTTTTCACACCTAATATCGGCCCAATCGCTCGTTCATTTTCGAAAATTAAAGTGCAACAATTGTGTAGCGTAGGCGAGAATAGCGAGAAGTAGCAGTAAGCTTGTCCATAATCCCTACAGGACATGCACAAGTCGGTATCTTGGTACCTAACTATAGACTAGGTCGTTTCCAAGACATCGACCCGGACTAGGTGGAGTCTTGCCTAATTCCCTATAGTTATGGCTCTGATACCAATCTGTCACACCCCAACCGATGGCGGAAACATCGGGGCGTGGCACTGAGCGAAACAGATTGTCCAGAAGTTTCCATAACAACTATAATTACCGATTACTTAAAGCATCATGTCCCATACCATGACATAAAAGATAACATAATTATTACAGATAAGATCTAGTCAAATTGTTCTATTCCGACAACTCAGATTTCAAATACAGACAATTGTTTATATGTTTCTAGACCTTTCCTAGCCTCGATTTCACAGCAAGCCAAGCATACAAACATCCTAAGCACCTGTCACATACGTTAAAGTAAAAGTTAATATACATAGTGTAAAGGTGAGCATACAAGTTTAATAGATATAATACAGTTCGAAATTGATTACGCATAACCAGCACGTACACAGTGTAAAATGAGGCATGTTAGTTATCGACATGAACCTATCGATACCAATGACTGCGGGTTGACTGCCCAAGGCAGTTCGTAATACACACTCACCACTGTGAGCCATGTAACAAATTGTCCTTAACAACCCCTGAGTGAACAGGTGCTAACTCCAAACTATAGTACTATCGTTGCAAAGGCAGGTAGACAACATTCCATGTGTAAACATAACAAACAAGCATTCATTAAGTCACGTATAACATGCGGTAACGGTTAGCGTTAAAGTATTGCATAGTGTGTTCGATGTGATTTAGAATAAGTAACGTATATAACGCCCAAAAGTGCGTAAAGCAAAAAGGGATCGAGTATACTCACAGTGATTGATGGATTGAAGAGAGCGCTAGAGAGTAAGGCTCATCAGAACGATAGCGTAAATGATAAGCGGCGCGTAAAACGAAACAAGGTGTCAGTGGATCGATCAGCAATCTGATCGGGTGGTAATCCGATCGGGTGGCCGGTCGATCGGGTGACAATCCGTTCGGTTGTTCATCCGATCGGGTGACCATGCGATTGGATTGTTACCTTATTTGGAATGGATGTGTTTGTGTATGATGGCTTGTCTTTTGAAGTTTTCGTTGTAGCTTTTTGAAAACAGAGAAGTATCTCTACCTTTCAGGTCGGTCGATCGGACGGTAGTCCGATCGGACAGCAATCCGATTGGAGAGTCTTCACAAGTTGAGAACAAATTCACAGCAGGACGGTCACTCGATCGGATGGCAATCCGATCGGGTGGCAATCCGTATGCATTGAACATGTTGAAAATTGTTTAAGTGTTGAAGTCAGATCATCACATGGTCGAGTGACAATCCGATCGGGTGGCAACTCGATCGAACGACATCCGTTCAATGTTCCATACATCAATTGTTGAAATAAAAGTTAAGTGTGGGACCCAAGGTGTAATCCGATCGGGTGGCAGTCCGGTCGGGTGGCAATCCGATCGGACGACATTCCGATCGAACGTCAATCTGTCCTAGATTGACCTGGTCGTCTTCTCCCTTGGTTGCTCGGATAGTTTGTCATTTTATCGAGATGTTTTGATAACGTGCTGAACAACAGAAACCTCGTCTTTTACTTAGTAACCCGATCGGACAGGAATCACCTAGATCCGACCAGTTAACTGTTCGAGACGGTGTTTCATGTTTAACTCGAAATCGGTAATCTCGTGGATAGAATCCAGATCTGGAACCAACACATCAACACGATAGAGTAGAAGGTTAGAACCAGCTCCGATCCTATCGGTTTTGAGTGCATTGAGTGTAAAAGAGTTGAAAGAAAGTTGGAAAACCATCTTTCAATCCTTTTCACCTCGAACATGTTTAGATCTATGAAAGATCTTTGTTTATTTATGTGGAAATCGTTCAGATCTAAGTTGTTCTTGAAGGATTGAAGCCAAAACATGAAGTTTATAAGAACACCATGATGACATCATCCTAGAACACCTCAAATCTAGCGATTTCACGGTTAAAAGTTAAGATTCAAATGATAGAAAGGTGTAGAAGTGCGTGTAGATTAAGAAAGTACAAGATTTAGATGGAAAACTTACAAGAATCTCGAGAAATCTGAAGAAAAGTGGGCAAGAAGCGCTGGTCGGACGAGAGAGTGCAAAAGGTGAAGTTATGATGTTGACAGGGGGTATTTATAGGGTTTCCATAAATGGAAAGGGAAAAAGAGGCTGGTCGATTGGGTGGTAACCCGATCGGGTGGCTGCTCGATCGAGGGGCACCTAGATCGCGTGGCACCTCGATCGGGTGGCAGCTCGATCGGCTGGCCACTCGATCGGAGTGCACACCGCGACGAGTTTTGTTGTTTCGATTGCGATTCCGAGCATTGCGATGCGGTAGAGTTTCCTAGTCAAATTACTTTTAATCCCAACTACTATATCAACATACAATCATCCTTAATTGTCACACCCCAACCGATGGCGGAAACATCGGAGTGAGATGAAATAGATTGCTCGAGACATCATAACACTAATAATTGTGACAAGTATTTAAATAATAAATTCCATTCCATTTTTAAAGAATCAATTACAAGGATTAGTCTCCATTGCTGTGGGGGCAATTTGGAGAAGATTAGTCTCCAAAGTAGCCATGAAGAAAGTTGGGAAAGAAGCTGTTAAATACTTGGGGGACTACCAATTTGGGGTGGGGGTCCCCAATGGGGCGGAGGCGGTGCTGCACAGCGCTAACAGGTTTCTTAATTCTTTTCATTCAGATGGCTCGCTGGCCATGCTTACAGTTGATTTTTCCAACGCTTTCAACTTAGTTGACCGTTCGGTTTTGCTTCGCGAGGTCCATAGCCACTGCCCCTCCATTTTCCCGTGGGTTCAGTTTCTGTATGCTCAGCCTGCTAGGCTATACGTGGGGAATGACCGCATCGGGGCATTCACGGGGGTGCAGCAAGGGGATCCTTTGGGACCTTTGCTTTTTGCCCTAGCCTTACACCCCTTAGTGCTTCAGGTGTAGGAAAACTGTAAACTCCCCTTCCATGCTTGGTACTTGGATGACGGGACGATTATCGGGGACGCTGTTCAGGTTGCTAAAGCTCTCGACATCATCCGTTCGGAGGGTCCATGTCACACCCCGACTTTCCACGTGTCACCGGTGGGCCCGGTGGGGAGTATCGTGACGTGGTTGGCAACATAATAGTCAAACAACACAATATATATGAATGCACAGCGGAAGCGAAAGATAAATATTATTACATTTCCGAGTATAAAGTAATATCCAGTATTACAACGGAAAGTAAGGGATCCACAGGCGGATCTTAAAACATATCACTTGTTCAACAGACTTTAGACGCCTAGAACTTGCAAGATTCCTTATTAGCGCCCTGAGCTTCCAGCCAATTACGTTCAGTACCTGTCACTTAACCCTTTTGGAAAATACGTCAGTTTTCACTGGTAAATACACTCAACCGACTCATTTGAAAAGAGTTTAAGAAAATTGATTTGAATGCACGTGGCACAAAATATCTATTATAATTTGATTAAAATGCACAGAGGCATAATTAACCTTTTTTAACTTGGAACAATTATAGTTATAACCTTGTATACAGATTTACATGTTCGTTATACGTTCAGGGCCCGATGTAGAAACCGAGTCAAGATTAACAGACACGCCACAAGTATAAGCCCACAAGAGAGTGAGATACCGTTTCCCTTTAAGCAACTTTAAGTGTATGCCTACACCCCGTGCTTAAGGCGTGGCCATTTTATAATACAATGATGTCAAGGATATCCGGGACATGGTCATTAACCCCTAAAGGCTTTTATTTCAAACAATACAGATTAAACCGGGTTACCTCAATAATTTAATCACAATCCGATTAAACATTCAATACCCGACCAAGCGGTATCATTATACCGTATTCCAAGCCCGTAAAGGGAAAATAAGTTAAGAGTATTTACCTGAGCTAGCTCCTGTCTTAAATAGTAAGAATTTAATAACTCAGCCGTATTCACTTTAAGTAAGCGTAGGTACCATTTACCGGAAGGCTCTAGTCTGGAATGATTGTATAAATAATTAATTAGGATGCTAACGGGTCTTTAAATAAGCCTAAGCTTAGACCGGTTAGTCTTAAGGAAATAAAACGGTTCAAACGCATGATTAAGCGAAGACCGGAATAGAACGTGTTTTAGACCCCACAAGTTTGAAGACTTGTCTGATATGGGTATTTCATACACACTCTGAATTTTGAGATAAAACCGATAAGGTTTGACCCGTTTCGGCTAACTTATATAAACTAGTTATATAAACCGATCCGAACGCGAATAACGCGTAACGGGTAACCGAATAGGTCGCGAACAGGTTTCCAAAGTTAATATGCTTAAAATATGTTGTGATATCATAATGATACCTTCCATAATGACCAAAACGAGTTTAATCCTTAATTCTGCCCCGTAGGGGTATTTTGGTCATTTTAAAGATTATAAAAAGGGATTTAACGTAACCCTGATGTTCGGGACTGAAGTAATCAGTAAAAAACTTATTTTTAATAGATTATATTAGTTGGTAATAATCCTTATGTGTCAAAATGGTTTTAAGCCTAAACTACGCGTATAATACGCGTATAAACCCGTTTTAAGCGACGTACGATTAAAAATACGATTCTGGGTTTTCTGATTAGTTAAACAGGCTCAAAACATTACATTTATTATTTAAAATCAGTAGCAATTGGATTCGCGTCAAAATTCCTTGTAGAAATCATTTTATGACCGAAAAGGGTAAATTCGGTATTAACCGAATTAAGGCGATAAGCCTAGCTTAAGATCAGTTTAAAAATAATTAAAAATCTTCAAAAATCCCAAAATATTATTTAACATCAGTGGGTAAAAGGTTTGGTGCCGAAAATCGGGTTTAGATAGGCTATGCGCTAATCGCGCCGATTAATTAATAAAAAGTTTATTATTTACGCTAATGCGCATATCTATTAATCTAGACTTCCGATTGACGTGAAAATTTACGTACATGTTTAATAATCAGTAACTAAGATTATTGTACTTCCACATTTTCAAAATTCTCGTTGTAAGGTTATAAGGGCATTACGGTCCATTTTAAGCATTTAACGGAACCGCGCGAACGAATCGGATAATCAACGAAACAAGTACAGAGGCTTATACCATCATGTAACCCAACCCTAATGAAGCACTAAGGCAATTCCAAATCAAACTAAAACGGGTCAGAACCGAAGTCAAAGCAAAAGTCAAAGTTTTGCGTCTTTCGGTTCCGAACCGGGTTTAAACGGAAATTTGTCGAGTCGGACAAGTATGAACAAGTTCTTATACTTATTACCAAGTTATATTAAGGTTAAAACAGGTTACACGCCTCTCGGATTGCTAATCGTATATTAAATCGTAATTTACAAAACTGTTGACTTTTTCGGTCAACGTTTGACTCGGCAAACGACCTATTTAGGTCTGGAATCAGTACGTGCCCTTATAAGGGTTTAATACCCATATAATTACCTATCTAACGGTACTTTTAATTCGGGATATGACTGAGCTATCGTTAATTAATCACGAAGTCAATTGCTAATTACGATATGTTGACTTTTAAGCTAAATATAAAGCAAGACTTAATTAAGAAGGGTCTAGCATACTTACAAGTGTCTAATGGATGATTAGGAAGCTTTGTATCAGCTCTTGTGCTCCTCAAAATGACCAGAAGTGAGTTTGATGAATGAATGGTCATGTGTTTGCACAAGGGGGCTTTATATAGTGGATTTAAGCACCACAATTGCTTGACAACTAAGTCTAGCACACTCCACAACTGATCAACACATGATCCTAGTGCTTAGGGGGTGCCTAGGGGTCATTTATAAGTGATAAAAACCGGCTAGATGGGTCACAATTGCACAGAACAGGCTGCTGCCTGTTTTTCTGCATCTGCAGGTCTGATGCGGCCCGCTTCATGTTTAACTGATTCTAATGCGGGCCGCATGGCCCTTAAATATCAGAATTTTCCTTTTCTTTGTTTTGCAGTTTGACCTTTGGCTTCACGAAGGGGCAACTAAGGTTATTTCTTGCATTTTGACCCCCTTATATTTACCCACAAGGGCTTTAGGACTTATACCCACTTTGCCAAGTCCCTGATCACTTCCGGTTAACCCGAAAAAAGCCTTAACTTTCAATGTTTGCACTTTAACCCCTTGAATACGAATTTGATCACAACTTGCTCATACGATTACGAAACTTTATGAAATTTTAATCGTGTATTCTAGTGAGCATAATTAACCATTACAAAGCTTCGGGTTTGTCAAAAGGTCACTCAGAGGTATATCTTTAAACATGTTGACACATTTAACCCCTGTAATTGTAATCTCTCACTTTCAGCTTCGTATGATCCATGAATTATTCGTTTGAAGGTATGAGCATCATGTAGGGTTAATGTATAATAAAATTATTCACTGTTGACCTTCAGAACTCGTATTTACACATACTTTCCATGATCGTCAACTTTAATCCTTCTAGAGTATTCTTTCACACGTTCAAAGCTTATGACACGTGTCAATACATTATAGGACGTGAATTTTCGAGGTGTTACATCCTCACCCCCTTAAAATAAATCTTGGCCCGAGATTTACCGAAATGAAGGGAGTATTCCCTGCCTAATAAAGGCAACTTACAGATGATTAGGAATTTGTATGATCTGGTTTGTTGTTTCCAATGCAACTTTCAGATCCTGAATATTGGACTTACCAATCTTATTGTGCTAACAACAGATGTTTAACATTTCCTTTATACAAGGTCTCCTAAGGAGCAGCATTGATGCTTACATATCAACTATTATAGAAAAGCTTATTTTAAGGTGAGAGGGTTATCCAACCATGGCTTAACTAATTTTAAAGAATAGCTAGTCCTTGTCGTTAGTCGAACAATTCGACGATCCTGTGTAGCTGAGGGAAATTCTTAATCGTTGTTAAAATAGGGTTGCGGTAATTAGTGCATAAGCAAAATGAACCGTCTTTCTTATCTAACAACATCAAACTATCAGAATATCGTATTAGGCTATATGAATCTCCCATCTTAAAATTTACTTAATCAGGTTTTCGGTTCTCCCAATTATGGTACTATCCGTCTTGGAGATTTCATAATAATACAGCCTTAATGGGATATAAATCTTAATTCTACTTGCCTCCCTGGGGTAAGCAGGGTAATCTTTAGGAGAAGATAATCGAGGTACAAGGGGGTACAGAGATTCCATATCTCAGGCTCTAGTTCACTCAACAACGCTTGTGTCTATTAAGTGACACATTTATGTTATGAGTCCACATATTTCTTTACCAGGGAATATGTATTTGGACAATTCTATCCGGGACATCTCCTTTGAATACTTTTAGTTGACTTTAGTACCATATGATCATTGGGATATCTTTGTGGTTCCATGCATTAAACCTCCATACTGATCAGGCATGGAAGCAATCTATGGAACATATTAAGATACACCAATCCTCATAAAGCGCTTTTGTCATACTATTTGGTATTCTAAATCAGTAGAGATCAAAGAGATATCAATTTCATATGATGATGTACTTTATCTGGAGGGGAAGTATATTAGGACTTTCTACGGTCTACCATTGTAGTATCAATAGCATGCGTCACATTATCAATGGCGCGATTGACTGTTGTCTTATCCGAGTTTATCATACTCGAGATTTAGTTCCTATTACCAGATGAATCATTCACTTAGTTGCAATCCAACATCTGCTATTCATTACCCTGATGGTCTTACATATACTAACCATGGTTTCATCAACTATACTGGCCAACAAGGCACTAACATTTTTAATGAACGTTGTTTTAAAAATATTTCAATATCACGTAGCCTAGGTCATAAAAGACCATCAATGGCATTTAAGGGTTGGACCTAGTCCATCACCTTTTCGACAGGGGATCAAAATGTCACATCTGTCTTTAATTTACTGATGAATTTGGATAGCTTGAAAGTTTGCCATAAGGGTATCAGAAAAGAGCGATTTCTAATAGATATTAAATATCAATATAGGATTTGTTGGAGCATTTTCTAAAGTATCACCGGTCAATTTCTACCTCGCATTAAATGACCGGAGTCATAATCAGGCGGAGACAATAGTTCTCAACATTTATCATTCATTATAGAATTATATGTGCCAGTATCAAATAAAATTCATGCATAAACTGCTGAAATGGAAAGGTACATGTTATATAGTTATTATTCTGCATCATCTCTTAGGCGTTCATCTGATTCCTAGGGCAGTTGGTCTTGATGTGCCCCTTCTCGTTGCAACCATAACAGGTTGCATCTTTTATCTTCTTGCAATCCAGGGTTTTATGTTCCTTTGACTTGCAAATTCCACATGGTAGAGGTTGAGACTCAAATCTGCATTTCCCCAGATGGTATTTCCTACAAGTTTCACACCTGGTCTTCTCTCCCGATTGCTGGCTGTCTCTCTTAAACCCGGAACTCTTCTTATCTTCAGAATTCCTCTTCCTATCGGAGCGATGAGAATTCTCATCCTCCCTTTTTCGCTTTCCATCTTCAGAGGCTTTGGCAGCCTTGCTTCTGACTACATCGAGTGTAAGAGATAGTGACAGATCCGCCGCTGACCTGAATGTAGCCGGTCTTGAAGCCTTAACACTGGCTTTGATTTCTGGGGCTAAACCCCCGATGAAGCGAGCAATCCTCTTTGGTTCTGGTGTTACTAAGTAAGGAACCAGTCTGGACAAGGTATTGAAACGGGTGAGGTATGCTTGACAATCTAAATTTGTCATCATCAATGATAAGAAATCTGATTCGATTCTTTCGACCTCGTGTTGGGGGCAGTAGTTCTCCATAATGAGAGCAACAAACTGTTCCCATGACATGTTGTAAAGGGGGATCTTCCCAGAAGCTTGAATGAGAGCCTTCCACCATGCTAGCGCCTCTCCCTTGAATGATTGGGATACATACTTCACTACATCCTTCTCAGCACAACCGCTGATATCGACAACTGTGTCCATCTCATCTAACCAGGTCATACAATCAATTGCCCCTTTCTCCCCAGTGAAATCCCGGGGTTTACAGGAGACAAAGTACTTGTAGGTACAAGACTTGGTATGCGGTTCATTATCGAACACTATCTTCTTGTATGGAACACTGTGTTGATTAGATGAACGTCTATCATCATCTTTCCTTGACTCATCTTTCTTTGAGGGCGGTTTGTTATTATGCTCTGAATGAGTTTTAGGGATGGATTTAGGGTGGGGTACCGATGAGGCTTTACTATTTGTCTCACTATACTCCTGGAATTGCTCCTTCACAGCTTTAGATACAGCTGAGTCAATCAATGTACGAAGTTCTCCTCTGGTTATATTAATCCTTTCATCATCGCGGTTTTCCAAAGGATGACTGTTCCCTTCCTCTGACCCAGCCATGTAGCTTTAATTACTACATAAAAATTAAACAAGGACAAGGCTTTATATGGAAGCTTGTACAGTTTTATCGTCTTAAACGATTTATTAACCATGGTAATATAAACCATATTGGTTAATTTGTTAGTTACATTTATCTAGCATTTTTATTATAATTTATCCTAGTTATAAAACGTTAAGGATATTAAGGTGGCGCAAAGGCCTAGTCACATGGACAGTTTTAAATTTATAAGCCATAATTTTAAAAATCAAGGCATTAAGGTTTTAATAATAGCACAAATGGCCTAGTCGCGTAGACAAGTTTAATTTATAAGCCATGATTTCAGAGAATCGAGGCATTAAGGCTTGAATCAAAGTTCATTTCCTTTTCTTGACAGGGAGTTGTAGGCTACCACTGTCTTTAGTCTCAGAGGACATTAACTATAGCCCGTAGGCACCTCCCTTCTAAGGGACGTTTATTACGGAATTGTCCCTTAGGGAAATTCATTAACCATGGTAAGCGGAGACCATATTTGGTTAATTTATTAATCATATAGATTTAGGATTTCTATTATAGTTTATCCTAATTAACAGTTTTATTAGTGGCACTCAATGGCCTGGTCACATGGACAATTATAAATTATAAGCTTATGATTTCAGAGAATCAAAGCATGAAAGTATGCTGGCACAAATGGCCTGGTCACAAAGGACAATTTTTAAATTATAAGCCATGATTTCAGAGAATCAAGGTCTTTAAGTATATTAGCACAACTGGCTTAGTCACAAGGACATATATAATTTACAAGCTATGATTTCAGAGAATCAAAGCATTTGAGGTTTGAACCTAGTTCATTACCTTTATCTGACAGGGAGTCATAGCTACCACTGTATTTTGGCTCATGTAGAAATGAGCAAGGCCCGTAGGCACTATATCACCACGTATGGTTAAAATATGATCATCTTAATTGATGACGTAAACCCAGGATTCAGGGATCATTAAACTGGGTTAGGGATCTTTTGAAGAATCCTATATAAAAATGACGTGTGTGATTTTAAATGAATCACATCTGCCAGGAGTGTTAACATGTTTTAAGATGTTAACAGGGAATTGAATCTTTTTAAATAGGTCTTACCATCTTGGCCTGGTCTTATAATTGACCCGAGGCTAGGTTTCACACTTAAGATTCTTAATTTATAATCAACGCAGAACAAATTTAAATTGAGGTGTAAATATGGATCTGAATCTAAATTGCGGAACTGCCATCTTGGCCGGTCTTAATATGACCCGAAGCTAGGTCTTGCCCTTTTAGATTTCGCCATTTTATTATAATGGTAGATCTTGCAAAAAGGAAATAACATTTTTCCATTTATTTAATATTTCTTATTTAGAATGAAAGTTTAAACTTGATCATTCCATTATATGAAAATAAAAGTATAAAGTTGCCCTAAGCGGGACTTAAAAGGAATAATGTGTCCTCGGAGGGACTGAAAGATAATTATGTCCTTATAAGGACTATTAAGGAAACGATTTTCGGCAAAGGAGTTTCTTCTTCATTCAATTCCTGAATGCTTTCTCCTTGGTTGCACGTCTCATCTTGGTCGCTGTACGAAGCTCAGCATTTCAAGGCTCCGGGTGTGGAGAACTCCTATTACGGCTTCTTTGCTTGGCGACGTATCCAATAAAAATTTGGAAGTAAAATTTCAAGATTAGGATTGAGAATATTCCTAAGTTAAGTCTAGACTCAGAAGTTTAGATTGTGCAATTGTGTAACTGAGATTAAACACAAAAGGCTAGTGTTTAATTCACTCAGTGTTGGCTCTGATACCAACCTGTCACACCCCGACTTTCCACGTGTCACCGGTGGGCCCGGTGGGGAGTATCGTGACGTGGTTGGCAACATAATAGTCAAACAACACAATATATATGAATGCACAGCGGAAGCGAAAGATAAATATTATTACATTTCCGAGTATAAAGTAATATCCAGTATTACAACGGAAAGTAAGGGATCCACAGGCGGATCTTAAAACATATCACTTGTTCAACAGACTTTAGACGCCTAGAACTTGCAAGATTCCTTATTAGCGCCCTGAGCTTCCAGCCAATTACGTTCAGTACCTGTCACTTAACCCTTTTGGAAAATACGTCAGTTTTCACTGGTAAATACACTCAACCGACTCATTTGAAAAGAGTTTAAGAAAATTGATTTGAATGCACGTGGCATAAAATATCTATTATAATTTGATTAAAATGCACAGAGGCATAATTAACCTTTTTTAACTTGGAACAATTATAGTTATAACCTTGTATACAGATTTACATGTTCGTTATACGTTCAGGGCCCGATGTAGAAACCGAGTCAAGATTAACAGACACGCCACAAGTATAAGCCCACAAGAGAGTGAGATACCGTTTCCCTTTAAGCAACTTTAAGTGTATGCCTACACCCCGTGCTTAAGGCGTGGCCATTTTATAATACAATGATGTCAAGGATATCCGGGACATGGTCATTAACCCCTAAAGGCTTTTATTTCAAACAATACAGATTAAACCGGGTTACCTCAATAATTTAATCACAATCCGATTAAACATTCAATACCCGACCAAGCGGTATCATTATACCGTATTCCAAGCCCGTAAAGGGAAAATAAGTTAAGAGTATTTACCTGAGCTAGCTCCTGTCTTAAATAGTAAGAATTTAATAACTCAGCCGTATTCACTTTAAGTAAGCGTAGGTACCATTTACCGGAAGGCTCTAGTCTGGAATGATTGTATAAATAATTAATTAGGATGCTAACGGGTCTTTAAATAAGCCTAAGCTTAGACCGGTTAGTCTTAAGGAAATAAAACGGTTCAAACGCATGATTAAGCGAAGACCGGAATAGAACGTGTTTTAGACCCCACAAGTTTGAAGACTTGTCTGATATGGGTATTTCATACACACTCTGAATTTTGAGATAAAACCGATAAGGTTTGACCCGTTTCGGCTAACTTATATAAACTAGTTATATAAACCGATCCGAACGCGAATAACGCGTAACGGGTAACCGAATAGGTCGCGAACAGGTTTCCAAAGTTAATATGCTTAAAATATGTTGTGATATCATAATGATACCTTCCATAATGACCAAAACGAGTTTAATCCTTAATTCTGCCCCGTAGGGGTATTTTGGTCATTTTAAAGATTATAAAAAGGGATTTAACGTAACCCTGATGTTCGGGACTGAAGTAATCAGTAAAAAACTTATTTTTAATAGATTATATTAGTTGGTAATAATCCTTATGTGTCAAAATGGTTTTAAGCCTAAACTACGCGTATAATACGCGTATAAACCCGTTTTAAGCGACGTACGATTAAAAATACGATTCTGGGTTTTCTGATTAGTTAAACAGGCTCAAAACATTACATTTATTATTTAAAATCAGTAGCAATTGGATTCGCGTCAAAATTCCTTGTAGAAATCATTTTATGACCGAAAAGGGTAAATTCGGTATTAACCGAATTAAGGCGATAAGCCTAGCTTAAGATCAGTTTAAAAATAATTAAAAATCTTCAAAAATCCCAAAATATTATTTAACATCAGTGGGTAAAAGGTTTGGTGCCGAAAATCGGGTTTAGATAGGCTATGCGCTAATCGCGCCGATTAATTAATAAAAAGTTTATTATTTACGCTAATGCGCATATCTATTAATCTAGACTTCCGATTGACGTGAAAATTTACGTACATGTTTAATAATCAGTAACTAAGATTATTGTACTTCCACATTTTCAAAATTCTCGTTGTAAGGTTATAAGGGCATTACGGTCCATTTTAAGCATTTAACGGAACCGCGCGAACGAATCGGATAATCAACGAAACAAGTACAGAGGCTTATACCATCATGTAACCCAACCCTAATGAAGCACTAAGGCAATTCCAAATCAAACTAAAACGGGTCAGAACCGAAGTCAAAGCAAAAGTCAAAGTTTTGCGTCTTTCGGTTCCGAACCGGGTTTAAACGGAAATTTGTCGAGTCGGACAAGTATGAACAAGTTCTTATACTTATTACCAAGTTATATTAAGGTTAAAACAGGTTACACGCCTCTCGGATTGCTAATCGTATATTAAATCGTAATTTACAAAACTGTTGACTTTTTCGGTCAACGTTTGACTCGGCAAACGACCTATTTAGGTCTGGAATCAGTACGTGCCCTTATAAGGGTTTAATACCCATATAATTACCTATCTAACGGTACTTTTAATTCGGGATATGACTGAGCTATCGTTAATTAATCACGAAGTCAATTGCTAATTACGATATGTTGACTTTTAAGCTAAATATAAAGCAAGACTTAATTAAGAAGGGTCTAGCATACTTACAAGTGTCTAATGGATGATTAGGAAGCTTTGTATCAGCTCTTGTGCTCCTCAAAATGACCAGAAGTGAGTTTGATGAATGAATGGTCATGTGTTTGCACAAGGGGGCTTTATATAGTGGATTTAAGCACCACAATTGCTTGACAACTAAGTCTAGCACACTCCACAACTGATCAACACATGATCCTAGTGCTTAGGGGGTGCCTAGGGGTCATTTATAAGTGATAAAAACCGGCTAGATGGGTCACAATTGCACAGAACAGGCTGCTGCCTGTTTTTCTGCATCTGCAGGTCTGATGCGGCCCGCTTCATGTTTAACTGATTCTAATGCGGGCCGCATGGCCCTTAAATATCAGAATTTTCCTTTTCTTTGTTTTGCAGTTTGACCTTTGGCTTCACGAAGGGGCAACTAAGGTTATTTCTTGCATTTTGACCCCCTTATATTTACCCACAAGGGCTTTAGGACTTATACCCACTTTGCCAAGTCCCTGATCACTTCCGGTTAACCCGAAAAAAGCCTTAACTTTCAATGTTTGCACTTTAACCCCTTGAATACGAATTTGATCACAACTTGCTCATACGATTACGAAACTTTATGAAATTTTAATCGTGTATTCTAGTGAGCATAATTAACCATTACAAAGCTTCGGGTTTGTCAAAAGGTCACTCAGAGGTATATCTTTAAACATGTTGACACATTTAACCCCTGTAATTGTAATCTCTCACTTTCAGCTTCGTATGATCCATGAATTATTCGTTTGAAGGTATGAGCATCATGTAGGGTTAATGTATAATAAAATTATTCACTGTTGACCTTCAGAACTCGTATTTACACATACTTTCCATGATCGTCAACTTTAATCCTTCTAGAGTATTCTTTCACACGTTCAAAGCTTATGACACGTGTCAATACATTATAGGACGTGAATTTTCGAGGTGTTACAGTCCAGCCTTGGGGCTACAGCTTAATATTGGAAAAACTGAATTATTTTGGCCGACATGTAACGGGGTGAAGGTCCGGCCAGGGCTTTTCCCCAATGAGATTGGGAGGCCGGAGAAAGGTGTCAAACTGCTAGGAGGGGAAGTCAGTCGTGATTCTGGTTTTATTAGTGGTCTAGCGGCTAAGAGGGCAACGCGCGCTGTTGACATTATGGGGCACCTTCCCTTGTTGCGGGATCCTCAAAGCGAACTTCTTTTGCTTAGATCTTGTATGGGGGTTGCAAAGTTGTTTTTCGGTTTGCGAACTTGCCAGCCCCCCTTTGTGGATGATGTTGTTTCATGTTTTGATAAAGGTCTTCGGGAGGCAATAGAAAACATTGTCGTATGTGGGGGTCCCTTTTTTGGTGAACTACAGTGGCGGATCGCGACCTTGCCAATGCGGCTTGGTGGGTTGGGCCTTCTCTCGGCCCTGTATGTGGCAGCCTATGCCTTTGTGGCTTCCAGGTCTCAATCTTGGGAGTTGCAGGACCACATATTACGTAACAGCGGGGTTGCTAACATTGATCCGGATTATGCCAGCGCCTTGGAACGCTTGCATGAATCTCTCCCTTACTTTGATCTTGGCGGTTTCTCTAAGAAGGACACCGCCCCCAAAAAGCCGCAGAAAACTTTGGCGAATGCCCTTTGTTGTCGAATCGCACAAAATCTGGGAGAAGATTTTCATTTGTCCCCCCGCCAGAAAGCCGTCATTGATTGCCTACAGAGGCCTCACGCTCAAGATTTCTTAACTGTTATTCCTATTGAAGGTTTGGGTCAACGTATGTCAGCGGTGGAGTACCGGTCAATCCTTAAGTACCGTTTGATGATCCCCATGTTCCCGAATGATGAAACTTGCCCAGTCTGCCGTAAAGCATGCCTGGATAAATACGGGGAGCATGCGTTACACTGTAGAGAGTTGCCGGGGTTTAAGTATCGCCATGACTTTGTTCGAGACGCGTTAATGGATATTCTCAGACGAGCAGGGATCTCGGCAAAGAAAGAGGCACCGGTGAATTTTCTTACAGACCCGTCGGATGGGAGATCCACTCTACGCCCGGCTGACGTGCTAGTTTTTGGTTGGGAGGGCGGGAAACATGCTTGTGTCGATCTCACAGGTGTATCCCCCCTAGCCGGGTTTCGGGAAAATGGGTTTGTGGCGGGGCAAGCAGTACTGAAAGCAGAGTCGAAGAAGGTGGAAAAGCACGCGAAAGCTTGTGAGGATAATCAGCATGCCTTTATCCCCCTAGCGTTTGACACGTTTGGCTCTTTGGCGCCAGAGGCAGTTCGTTTCTTGTCCAGAGTTCAGCGTGTAGTCCACAGCAACTTTTCAACCCCTCAGGGGCGAGGCTTTGTTTTTAGTAGATTAGGGTTTTCTATTCAGAAAGGGATGGCGGCGCAGTTTGTTGCTCGTCTACCTGCTATTCTTATGTAATTTGCCCTGATGATTGGAATGAAAACAGTATTGAACTTAAAAAAAAAAAAATTACAAGGATTTGAAGCAAATACAACAACATGAATAATGAAATACAATACAATAGGAATACAAAATTTAAAGTGTGTATCTAAGCATCCTACTAGATTCCATGCATCACCAACATCATCGCTAAACCTGCAACATGTTTTAAAAGCATAGTTCAATACAAAGGTATTGGCGAGTATACAAGTTTTAGACTCATGTTATGTATATAAAAGTATTTCCAATCCCACATAGCAGTTTGGTATACAAGGTCAAACTATCATGCATAACTAAAAGTCAAACCCAAGTGTCCACTAGTATAATAGCATCCCTCGACGTAGCAACATCGAGACCGTAAAGTATGAATGATAGCATCCCTCGATATAACAATATCGAGACCGTAAAGAATAAAACTTAACAAAACCCCGTCGGGTGGTGTGCTACTCCTATAGCGCTATAATTGTTAAGGCGGGTTAACAAGTAGTATGAATTCTAGCATGAACTTAAGCATAACAAAACATGTATAAGGATTGATTGAATAAAGCATGTTTGTGAATCGTGCATTTTAACAAGTAAAACATGTTGCACCCAAAGTGTATTAAAAGGAAAATGGGTCAAGTGTACTCACAAAATTGCATATGCTTTCCGATTATCCAATTGTTGACGAGCAATGAGATTATGAGATCGAAGGTATAAGGGTTAAAGTTCAAGGTATGTTTAGAGTCGAGCTTTGGAATTTAAAACATAAGAATATAACATATGAAAGTAATCATCTTTTAACACATAATACTTGTTTGACACTATGAAACCCCAAGGGTTAGAATGTTTTCATGGGTAGAACACCCATTAGAATCATAACAAGTTTTAGGTCTTAGATGATGCAATCTAGTACTTTGACGAATGAACACAAATTAATCATCAAAGGTTCGAATATTTAGATAGTTTATACAAGTATTATATAGGTTATGTAATTTACAATAATAAGTCTAATAGTTCAATATTTCAAGCATGAGGTAGGAGGATGAATCCTCCATTTAGGTACCTCTTTAAGTGTCATAGAAATCATGTAGGAGGTAGGAAGAATGTCTTCCATTTAGGCACTTCTAAGTGTTCACCACTACACTTGATTTTTTGAACGTACAAGGAGGGTCATGAAGTACAAGTAATACAAGAATATTAAACACTAATCTATAAGAAATCATCAAGCAATGTGTGGATTTTATGTAGGACAACCCAAGTTAATCCTAAATCACACTTACATCAACTCTTGAACTTGAACATCACTTGTAGGTTAAACCCTTGAACAAAACAGAAAGTTTGTGAGGTTTACACCTCTGACTTTACATGTCTCAACCTTGTTTTTAAGCCTAACTAACCATAGATGTGGTTATAAGCATAAGGACATAGGTTTGAGATGAGTTTCCTCAAGTTTAATCATGTTTATCAATGTTTGAATCAAGAACAAAAAAAATCAGTCAACTTTGGAGCCCTTCTGGCGACGTTTCAGGCTCTGATTTTCCAGGGAAAATCCATGGAAACGTAGCTAAGGTCAATACAAAGAAGTAGGAAAAAGAATCGAGTGAATCGGATAAGAATTGAGTGAGTTATGCTCATTTTTGTGTGAAGGTATCAATCTGCTCGAACTTATGGAATCAGCTGCGATTTGGAGGGAGTTTGAGAGTGCTTTAGTGTTGCAAAAGTAGTAGGGAGGCTGAGATTAAGTTGTATTTATAGGGGGAAGGATTAGGGTTTAAGTGGGTGAGTCTTAAATGTAGTTAGTTGAGAGTTAGATAAAAAAAAAACAATTAAAAACACAGCTATAGGCTGTGACCAAAGGCTGTTTTCAGCCATTAAATATCTTTTTTTTTTTTTTGAACATTAAGTTATGAGTATAAGAAGTATATTATGTAAGGATGTTGATTTAATGTAATGGCTAGTGGCAAACTAATTAAAACAACCACAATTCAGCCACATATGTTGCGATCGGACAAGGCAGCCTTCAATAAAGAGCTAATAAGCTGGCAACTTTGTTCAGATCTGGCCGTAAGTTTCTTTGGCCAAAATCAGCTGTATAGTTTTTTTTTTTTTTTACATTGAACAATAAAGTCCAAATATTGTATGTTAGTATATTATAAGTTATTGTACTTAGTGGAAAGAAACATGAACCAAAAATCAACCCAAATGTACTGATGTATGGTTGTTTGCGGATCAGCTTGGCTCCACAATCAACTTATTTTTTTTTCTTTTGTGTTATTTAGCCCTTATTTAGATATAGTTGATATAATAAAATCTCTAATTTATTTATCATAACAATAGTGTAATATGGAATCACTGAAAATAAACTAATCAGCCATGTGTTTTTTGTTCTATTGGGTTGTGATAAGCGACCGGCCACAAGGCCATCTTACAATTCTTCAAGTTTTAGCACTTATAAGTTTGATTAAAATGGGTAACATTATCTAATAAGTAATTTATTGACCATATATATACATATATTAAAGTTTAATTTATACAAAACATAAAATTGCATAAGTGTGGATAAAATAAAGTATAGGTTGTGTATTGTGAACGTATAATCAAGTGTTTTTGGGATATATAGAATCATGTATTGATTGTGAGTTACGCATGCGTTTACGAGGGTACGAGTGTGTATCAAAGTATATAAAGATTAGATGTTTAAGCAAGTAAAATAAAATAAATGAGGTATAATTCGTATAAAATATTTAATTTTATTACGATCGAAGTCTCGGATTACAATGATATGAAACGAAATGCGATAACACGAGGGTACAAGTTTCCGAAAATAGATACACATTACAGACTTTCTAAAAACGGAAAGTCACGAAAAAGCGGAGCGTTACATTAATTGACTTGCGTTTAGTGTTTGCGATTCGATTGCGATTGAGTTTCGATTGCGTTTCGATTAAACACCACAACATAACATAAATAAACATACACAAGTAACACATAAGGCACACACACACATAAGAACAATAACCAGAACGCGTAATTCGAGTTGCGATTGCGATCAGCGATAAAGCGGTAAAACATGCGATAAATATCGAATAAACCTCGATTATTAATAAGTACTCAACATAATACAATTAACGTAAAAGCATAAAAGACTATCTACAAGTCAAAGAAGTCAAAACAGGAATTGAGCAAGGAGTGACAGATCGTTATTAGCAATCTTGTCTCCCTTTGACTTCAATCTTGACTTTGACTTTCAAAACACGGGGTGTTACAAAAAGGTCCAAGGCCCAATCCGTTGATAATGATCCGTTTTCTCTTAATAAGTTTTTGGGCCCACATGTGGTAGAGAAACAGGTCGATCCAGGCAGCCAGAACTTTCCCCAGGGGGAGGATATTTTTAATGTTAACAATAACCAGGAAGGAGGGGGATTGTTTGACCTAAATTTCATGGCTCTCTCAGATAACGAGACCCAGGCTCTTGGTTCAGATGAGGAGGTGCGGTCGAGTGTCGAGTTGGTTGATAATCGTACCGAGCAGACCATAGAGATCGAGGTAGCTGTGACGGTAAGTCTGGGAGCTCAGCTGGGTATGGAAGTTCATAACTGTGAAGAATTAGTGAAGAATTCGATCTTGGGTAACGGGATTAATGTGGTTAAACAATGAATTACCTATCTTTAAATGTGAGAGGTCTTGGGGGGATGAAAAGGCCAGATGGGTTAAAGGAATAAAGGTTAAATTTGGGGTTTCTTTTATGGCTCTTCAAGAATCTAAGCTTGCTTCGGTGGATGCTGCTGTCTTGCATGGTTTATGGGGAGGTAAAGGGTTCGATTTTGATTGGGTTGGTTCGACGGGTCAGTCCGGAGGATTGATCTGTCTTTGGGATCCGTCTTTGTTTGTTCGCGAGGATTCGGTCAAGGACAAGAATTTTCTGATGATTAGAGGGAAACTTAAAGGCAGTGGCACAAGGATGAACATCGTTAACGTCTATGATCCACAGGAAATTCCGGCAAAGAAGATGTTGTGGGATCGGTTAACCCAGGAGATGTATGGTCAGTCTGGTCTCTGGGTTTTACTTGGGGATTTTAACGCCGTCCGACTCCCGGAAGAGAGGTTGAATACGATGTTCAAACCTTTATGTGCGTCTAATTTTAACACCTTTATTTTTTATTCGGGGCTCATGGAATACAATATGAAGGACATAAAGTTCACCAGGTGGACCGAGAATGGGAGGAAATTGAACAAGATCGATAGGTTCCTTGTTTGCTCGGGTTTTTTCGGTCAGTGGCCGGAGGCATATTTACGGGCTCTTCCGCATCATCTTTCTGATCACTGTCCACTGGTTCTCGTTACAAAGGAGTCTAATTTTGGACCTAAACCTTTCAGAGTGTTTAACTCTTGGTTGGGCAGGTATGGGTATGAAGAAACGGTCAAGGCAGCGGCGTTGTCTTTTGTGGGGGATGGGCCAGCCGATTTAAAGCTTCTCAAGAAATTTGAATTTAATAGGAGTCGTATTATGTCACACCCCAACCGGTGGCGGAAACATCGGGGCGTTGCGCTGAGCGAAACAGATTGTCTAGAAGTTTCCATAACAACTATAATTACCAATTATTTAAAGAAACATGTCCCATACCATGTCATAAAAGATAACATAATTATTACAAACAAGATCTAGTCAAATTGTTCTGTTCCGACAACTCAGATTTCAATTACAGACAATTCATAGATTTGTTTCTAGACCTTTCCTAGCCTCAATTTCACAACAAGCCAAGCATATAAACATCCTAAGCACCTGTCACACACGTTAAAGTAAAAGTCAATACACATAGTGTAAAGGTGAGCATACAAGTTTAATATATATAATAGAGTTCGAAATTGTTACGCATAACCAGCACGTACACAGTGTAAAATGAGGCATGTTAGTTATCGACATGAACCTATCGATATCAATGACTGCGGGTTGACTGCCCAAGGCAGTTCGTAATAAACACTCACCACTGTGAGCCATGTAACAAATTATCCTTAACAACCCCTGAGTGAGCAGGTGCTGACTCCAAACTATAGTACTATCGTTGCTAAGGCAGGTAGACAGCATTCCATGTGTAAACATAACAAACAAGCATTCAATAAGTCACGTATAACATGCGGTAACAGTTAGCGTTTAAAGTATTGCGTAGTGTGTTCGATGTGATTTAGTATAAGTAACGTATGTAACACCCAAAAGTGCGTAAAGCAAAAAGGGATCGAGTATACTCACAGGGATTGATGGATTGAAGGGAGCGCTAGAGAGTAAGATTAGCCTGATCAGAACGATAGCATAAGCGATAAGCGTCGCGTAAAACGATGCAAAGTGTCAGTGGGTCGAACAGCAATCCGATCGGGTGGCCGGTCGATCGGATGACAATCCGTTCGGGTGGTCACCTTATCGTGTGGTCACTCGATTGGATAGTCACCTCGTTTGGGATGGATGTGTTTGTGTATGATGGCTTGACTTTTGAAGTTTTCGTTGTAGCATTTTAAAAACAGAGAAGTATCTCTACCTTTCAGGTCGGTCGATCGAACGACTGTTCGATCGGACAGCAATCCTATTGGCGAGGCTTCTCAAGTTGAGAACAAATTCACAGCAGGACGGTCACTCGATCGGATGGCAATCCAATCGGGTAGCAATCCGTCTGCATTGAACATGTTGAAAATTGTTTAAGTGTTGAAGTCAGAACATCACATGGTCGAGTGACAATCTGATCAGGTGGTAACTCGATCGGACGGCAATCCGTTCAATGTTCCATACTTCAATTATTGAAATAAAAGTTAAGTGTGGGACCCAAGGTGTAATCTGATCGGGTGGCAGTCCGGTCGGGTGGCAATCCGATCGGACGGCAATCAGATCGGACGGCAATCAGATCGGACGGCAGTCCGTCCTAGACGACCCGATCGTCTTCTTCCTTGGTTGTTTTGATAGTTTGTCGTTTTATCGAGATGATCTGATAACGTGCTAAACAACTGAAACCTCGTCAACACTTAGTAACCCGATCGGACAGGGATCACCCAAATCTGACCAGTTAACTGTTCGAGACAGTGTTTTATGTTTAACCCAGAATCGGTAATCTCGTGGATAGAATCCAGATCTTGAACCAACTCAACACAAAGAAAGAGTAGGAGGTCAGAACGAGCTCCGATTCTATCAGTTTTGAGTGCATTGAGTGTAAAAGATTTGAAAGAAAGTTGGAAAACCATCTTTCAATCCTTTTCACCATGAATATGCTCAGATCTATGAAAGATCCTTGTTTATTTGTGTGAAAATCGTTCAGATCTAAGTTGTTCTGGGTGGATTGAAGCCAAAACATGAAGTTCATAAGAACACCATGATGATATCATCCTAGAACACCTCAAATCTAGTGATTTCATGGTTAAAAGTTAAGATTCAAAATATAGAAATGTGTAGGAGTGCGTGTAGATCAAGAAAGTACAAGATTTAGACGGAAAATTTACAAGAATCGTGAGAAATCTGAAGAAAAGCGAGCTGGAGCGAGTAGGAGAGTGAGAGAGCTGTCAACATCAAATGATGTTGACATGAGGGGTATTTATAGGCTTTCCATAAAAGGAAAGGGGCATAAGTGGCTGGTCGATCGGCTGACCACTCGATTGGAGTGAACGACGCGATGAGTTTTGCGATTTTGATTCGCCTGCTGAGCGTTGCGATGTGATAGAGTTTCCTATTCAAATTACTTTTAATCCCAACTAATATATAAACATACAATCATCCTTAATTGTCGATTAATCACCACAACATAACATAAATAAACATGCACAAGTAACACATAAGGCACACACACACACATAAGGACAGTAACCAGAACGCGTAATTCGAGTTGCGAGTGCGATGAGCGATAAGTGATAAAACATGCGATAAACATCGAATAAACCTCGATTATTAATAAGTACTCCACATAATACAATTAACTTAAAGCATAAAATAGACTATCTACAAGTCAAAGAAGTTAAAACAGGAATTGAGCAAGGAGTGTCAGGTCGCAATTAGCAATCTTATCTCCCTTTGAATTCAATCTTGACTTTGACTTTCAAAACACGGGGTGTATCATATTAAGACCTGGCGAGATGAGATGATTAAACGAGAAAGGAAAGGAGAAGCCACTGCGAGGATGGAGTTGGAGGAATTGGAATCTATTATGGAAGAGAGAGACCTCGAGGAGGATGAGGAATGGGTCTTGACAGAAAATAAAAGGCTGATTAGAGAGCTCGAGGAGAACAAGTCGAAAGACCTCAGACAGAAATCTCGTGTTAGATGGGCAAAAGACGGGGACGAAAATTCTAAGTTCTTCCACACCATGATTAATTGTAAAAAGGCATCTGATGACGGGGGTAGCTCAAGACTAAATAAAATGATTAAATATGTAAACGCTCAAAAGGTTAAACGGTTCAATGGTTGAAAAGCTGTGAGTTGGGAAAAGCAATGCGGAAACAGTGGCCGGTCACATCTGGAGATCGCTTCACCAACCCGCAGCCGCAAAAGCAAAGCAGGTCTGCACAATGCACACTATTATCCGAGGGTCAAAAGCCTTCAACCCCCGAAAGGGGAAACCCTCCACTGCAAGCAAGGTTACTAGTCTAATACATTCCACTTCGGGAGATGTCTTCCCTTATAAATTGACACTTCATTTACCTCAAAAAACATCTCCTGACCAGCTCTGATTCTCTAATCTCTGGTCATTCACATCGAATGCTTGTTTCACACAAGTCATTCCCTTTCACATCCAACACACACGTTCCCTTTGCTTCCACTTCCGAATCTGAGTACAATTCAGAGGAGGATCCATAGCAAAGAACAACAATAAACTAGTAAACCTCCTTCCACGTCTCGCAGACGTGGGGGGACCCCACGACCTGCGTTAGGCAAGGTTGAACCCTTCAACCATTCTGCCCAGCCAGTCCAGCTACCACCATTGGTCTTGTATTTGTTGTATCAACAAGTTGGCGCCCACCGTGGGGCTACGCCGCTATTTCTTCTCCAAAAGACCTAGTAGTGTAGCTCTATTCACTTAAAATCACCATGTCTGAAAGCGGATCCCCGGAAGAAGTAAATCAGATCCCAAACGCTTCTACTGCGGGTAGTAGCCAAGCTCACGTGGCTATACCAACTTATTTCTCAACTCCGGGGAGCACACCCGAGTTCCTCAACTTCAACACACCGACTCCGTCCAGATCTGGAGTCCCATCTCCCAATATCGGTGTCTTCGATGCCCCATCATGTGTTGAACTCACCCCTGAAGGGGTTGCCAACAATTTCCTTGTGCTAAGGTCCCTTCTCAACCAGCACGTGAGTAAAGAAAGAGAAAAGGGAGTGAGGATTCGTTTAGACTACGATGAACCTGAACCAACATTGTCCCCTGGGCCACCTCCCCCTCTCTTTGCAACAAGAAGTGAGGTTGGTCCCAGTAACCTTTCAAACCCTCACCCTTATCTGTCCACTATGACAAATCCTACGGTGCATCCTATCTTCTCTTCCCAACCAATTACTAGTGGTGTTCCTTTGGGACATGAGCTAACTCTTGACCAGCTCCTACAATCCCCAGTGACAAGCTATCCGGCATCTACTACAACTACATGGGAGCAAGCTCTATCCGTGCTCCCCTTAGCACGAAGTGCTGTTATGAGTGCTCCCCTCGGGATAAACTGCTCCGCTGGCCCAGGAAGCCTTCAAGGCTTCAACCCCATGCCCAACCTGATGACCCAGATGATGGCCAACTTCCCATGGCAACACTTCATCAATCAAGTGCTTGCCACTCAGGGAAACAACGGCAATAGCAGTAATGTGGATGCAAGGACCGAAGAAGACTTGGCTAAACCATACAAGCCAAGTAACCTTTCATGCTTTTCAAGGCAGATAGCCGATTATGATTTCCAGTCAAAGATCAAAATGCCAGCCCACATCAGAACATATGATGGGACTGAAGATCCTGAGGACCATCTTCAGATCTTCACCGGTGCGGCTCGGATAGAGAAGTGGTCCAACGCTGAGTGTTGCCTAATGTTCATACAAACTCTTGTTGGATCCGCCAGGATCTGGTTCAACGATTTACCTGCTCAAAGCGTTCGAAGCTTCGACGATCTCAGCAAGGGTTTCCTGGCCAATTTCTCCCAACAGAGACGATATGTCAAGGATGCAACAGTGATCTTTCAGATAAAACAGCGTGATGATGAAAGTCTCCGTGCTTTCATTGAACGATACAAGAAGGAAGGTCTGACTTATGTAGGGGCCGACGAGAAAATGAGGGTGGCTGGCTTCATGAATGCCATCACCTCTAAGTACCTTACAAGGGATTTCAACAAATCTCTACCCAAGACCTTAGAAGAAGCTCTTGAAAGGGCTGAAGCCCACATCCGGGGAGAGGAGGCAGTAGATATCAAGGAACAAAGAAAAAGAGGGCCCGGCTAGAGAAGCAACAGTCCAGCCAGAAAAAGAGGGAACTTCAACTCCTATGACGGGCGGTCAAAGGGTTCAGACCCTCGAAGGTCTAAAGGTCGGAACCTTTCAAGCAGGGAAAAAGGCATAAGTTTCACACCCCTCACAAAGACCCCTCAAGAAATCCTTGCAACAGAAGAAGTTAAACAAAACTTTCGGCCTCCTAGACCTCTCCCTAAAAGCAGGAAAAACGAGAACTCCACCCAATACTGCGAGTTTCATGAAGAAAAAGGTCACCACACCAATGATTGCTTCCAACTCAAGAAAAGAATAGAAGAAGCTGTTAAGTCCGGAGAACTCGCTCATTTGGTAAAGGGAGTCCGGGACAAAATGGTTGAAGGAAAGGGTAAGGAAGTCAATATGGTAGATTTCGATGGAAAGGTTCCTCACAAGAGGCAGAGGTTGGAAGCTTGGGAGCTTCAGTGTGTCTGTTTCCCCCTACGGAGAATGACCCTCTCTCTAGCCCTCTCGTGGTAGAAGCTACCGTGGGAACGTTGCAAACATGCAAGGCATACATAGACACGGGGGCAGCCACTGAAATCATGTTCGAAAAATTCTTCAACCGATTGAGCAATGAAGAACGTTCAAGGCTTCAACCCTCTGGGACCTCCATAAAAGGTATCGCTGATATACCCTTCAAGCCTTTAGGGCAACTGACACTTAATGTTCGTTTCAGTGAAGGTTTAAAAGAAAGAACCCAACCACTCACCTTTGTGGTTATCAACATCCCCTCAAGCTATGATGTGATCATCGGAAGACCAGGACAGTGTGCATTTTACATGGCCGTGTCTGTTGGCCATGGCACAGTCAAATTTCCCACCGAAAGGGGCATAGCAACCCTTCAACCCTCTCAGGAAGCCTACATGGTTGAAGGTGAAAGTTCAAGCAGTGAAGAAGACAGGCAAAGGTTGGTCATAAACCCCAAATACCCTGAACAAAGAATAAGGGTCAACCCAGACCTTTCTCAAGAGACCCTTTCATACCTTGAAAAATTGCTAACACACTACAGCGATGTATTCGCTTGGTGTCCTGAAGATATGACCGGGATCCCCCGGGACATTGCCGAGCATGAGTTGAGAATACCACCAGAGGTCAAGCCTGTGGTCCAGAAGAAAAGAAGCTTGGCACCAGAGAGAAGTCTGGCAGCCTGCCAAGAGGTCGAAAAGCTTGTGTCAGCCGGTATTCTCCGAGAAGTCAAGTACCAGTCATGGGTTGCAAACCCGGTTATGGTCAAGAAACCAGACAACTCTTGGAGAATGTGCATAGACTTTAAGGATCTTAACAAAGCTTGTCCTAAGGATTGTTATCCACTACCAGAAATTGATCTCAAAGTTGACTCCCTCACAGGCTACTCGTTCAAATGCTTTCTTGATGCATACAAAGGCTATCACCAAATCCTCATGAAAAAAGAGGATGAGGAAAAGACAGCCTTTCACACGGACAAAGGGATCTTTTGCTATCAAAAGATGCCTTTCGGCCTCAAAAATGTAGGAGCAACCTATCAACGGCTCGTTGACAAAGCCTTCAAAAGCCAAATCGGCAAAAACATGGAGGCATATGTCGATGACTTGGTTATTAAAAGCAAGACGGAATACCAAATGCTCGATGATATTCAAGAAACTTTCAAGAACCTCAGAAAGGTTAACATGAAGCTTAATCCGGAAAAGTGTTCATTTGGATTCGAGGAAGGAAAATTCTTGGGCCACATTGTTGGAAAACAAAGCATCAAAGCCAACCCTAACAAAGTAAAAGCCGTCCCTAACAAAGTAAAAGCCGTCCTTGAAACCAAGCCACCAAAGACCAAGAAGAAGGTTGAAAGCTTGAACGGGAAGCTTGCAGCCTTGAAGCGTTTTACCTCAAAGTTAGCCGAAAGATCTCTGCCCTTCTACAAAACGCTCAAGAACTGCTCAGATAAAAAGGATTTTAAATGGACTGAAGAAGCTGAAGAAGCTTTCAACCAGATGAAGCAACATCTAGCTTCCCTACCAGACATTGCGGCACCAAAAACCGGGGAGCTAATATCGGTGTACCTCTCAATCACGGACGAGGCCATCAGTGCAGTCCTCACCATTGAGCGAGACAAGGCCCAGGTACCCGTTTATTTTTTCAGCAAAACTTTAAAATTAGCTTAAACGAAATACCCTCCCCTTGAAAAACTTGCCTTAGCCTTAGTTCAAACAGCTAGAAGGCTTCGAAGGTATTTCCAAGCACACCCCATACAAGTGGTCACCGACCAACCTATTAAGAGTGTGCTTGAAAAACCTGAAAACTCGGGGCGATTAGCCAAATGGGCCATAGAACTAGGTGAACATAACATCACCTATGTCCCAAGGAAAGCTATCAAGGCTCAAGTCTTGGCCGATTTCATTGTGGAAGTCCCAAACCAAACAGTCACTGAAGTAAACACTGCCACCACTGAACCTTCCAACCCTGAATCCTGGAAGCTTTTTACCGACGGGGCTTCAAGCGTTGAAGGGTCAGGGGCTGGATTAATTTTGATCAACCCAAAAGGTTTGGAATTCACATATGCTCTTCGTTTTGATTTTCAGACCACCAATAACGAGGCTGAATACGAAGCACTAATAGCCGGCCTAAGGCTGGCCAAAGAAATGAAGGTTGAAAAGCTTGAAGTGTTCACGGATTCGTTGCTGGTCTCAAGCCAAGTGAATGACAGCTACATAGCTAAAGAGCCCAACATGAAAAAATACAGAGAAAAATCCAAGGAACTGATGAGTACCTTCCAAGCATGCAACATCAAACAGATCCCCAGATCTCAAAACAAAAAGGCCGATGCCCTAAGTAAGCTTGCATCTCTCACTTTTGCCCACCTCACCAAGAAGGTACTGGTAGAAGTGTTGAAGGCCCCATCCATTAATGAATTGGAGGTTCAAGATGTGGTTACCGAAGAAGAAGCAAACTGGATGACTCCCATAAGAAAGTTCCTCAAAAATGGTGAATTACCCAATGATCAAGGGGAAGCTAAAAGGGTTGAAATCAAGGCAAGGCAATACATACTGCAAGGAGAAACCCTTTACAAAAAGGGTTACCTTGCTCCCTTGCTAAGATGTGTCGGTCCCGAGCAAAGTAAGTATTTGATCAAGGAAATTCATGAAGGAGTGTGTGGAGCTCACTTTGGAGCTAGGTCGGTAGTTGCAAAGCTCATGAACCTCGGATATTTCTGGCCTTCAATGCATCGCGACACAACCGAAGAATTGAAGAAATGTGATGCCTACCAGATCCATGCACCAATCCCAAAAAGTCCCAAGCATGATTTAGTCCTAATAACCTCGGCTTGGCCATTCCATAAGTGGGGAATGGACATTGTTGGTCCATTTCCCCCAAGCAAAGGGGGAGTGAAATTCCTACTGGTGGCGGTAGACTATTTCACCAAGTGGCCCGAGGTCAAGCCACTTGCCAAGATCACAGGAAAGCAAGTCATTGACTTTGTCTGGGAAAACATCATTTGCCGTTATGGATTGCCAGGAGTACTTGTCACCGACAACGGAAGGCAATTTGCTGAGAAGCCTTTCAGCGTTTGGTGCAAAGAATACAAAATCGATCAGGTTTTCAGCTCAGTGGCTTATCCGCAATCAAACGGGCAGGTTGAGAGAACAAATAGAAGCATAGTGGAAGGCATAAAGACAAGATTGGGAAGATACGAAAGCAACTGGCTTGAAGAATTGCCTAGTGTCCTATGGGCAATTAGAACAACAGAAAAAACAAGCCATAAGAAAACACCTTACAGCTTGGTATTTGGATCCGAAGCTGTGATCCCTGCCGAAATAGGAGTTGTAACCCAAAGAATTGTCAACATGGATCCCGAAACAAACCAAAAAGAGACCATGTTGAATTTACAACTCCTAGAGGAAGCAAGAGATCAAGCCGCAATTCAAGAAGCCAAATACAAGCAACAAATGGAAGCTTACTACAACAAAAAAGTCAAAAACGAACGTTTCAAGCCAGTGGACCTGGTCCTCAGAAGCAACGAAGCCAGCAAGAAATAAAATCAAGGAAAGCTTGGCCCAAAATGGGAGGGCCCAGACACTATCCTTGAAGCACACAAAGGTGGATCCTACAAGCTGGCTGATTCAGAAGGCAAAAGGCTTCCAAGGCATTGGAACGGCAAAACCCTGAAAAGGTTCCATGTTTAAACGGAAAGTTTGGTTTGTTTCAAAATGTATTTCAAGCAGGATTATGAATACCTTTTGTAAAAAGCAAGTATTGCTTTAATGAATGAAGTTGTTTTTATCAAACTTGTCTTTCTATCCCAAAATCAGGTTGAGAACCTAGCAAAAAACTCCATGGCAAGGGCCATGTAAGGGGATGAGCTCCCAGGCCACATCGCTCAATAGGTTCAAGGGTTGAATGGGCCTATATAAGGGGTGAGTTCCTAAATCAATATAACTCCATGAGACTTGTTAAGAAAAAATAAAATTGTCTCATAGACGGGTATAAGCAGCCTACACCAAATGCTCCCTAAGCCTTAGAAATATAGTCTACAAAAAAGGCTAAAAAACCAAAAGAAATAATTAAAAGGATAGGTGCCATCTCTTCTTGTTAAAAATGCCAAGGCTAAGTGTCTGCAGCACTGAACCCTTTTAGGTATAAAAAACATAAGGGCAGCACAAACTCGACAAAGACAAAGTTACAAAAGAACAAAGCAAATCCAAAAAGAACAAAGTCAATTGGACAAAAATCACAAAGGTACAAACCAAGCCAGGACGCAAAACCAAGAAGCCTTCAAGGCTTCAAGCCACCCGGGCAATACCTCGAAACCTTAAAGGCTTCAACCTATTAACAGATAGCCAAAAGGCTTGGACGGTTAAAAGCCAAATGAACTGCCTTGACCAAAAAGGCACAAGCATAAAACCATAATAAATGGAAAATAGCTAAAACATAACATCATATAAAAGAAAGCCCCAAAAAGACTTTCAAACATAAGTTAGAGCAAGTCCTAATAACTTGCAAGCTTAAACTACTGTTCCAGCGGCCACAAAGGCCTTAAAACACACCCAACAGGAACCTTAAGGGTTCCTAATAACCTAATATTGTTCAAGTTAACATTACAAAACATAAATTGTTTTCAGTGCTAAGAAAGCTACGAATCAAGCATCAACAGATTTGGAAACTCCAGAACCTTCGCCCTTGGCCTTCTTCGTTTTCTTCAACTTTTTAGTCTTCACACCTCCATCACCACCAACCGCCGAAGCCTCCAAACTCGCATCCTTGGGAACATCCGGCTGACCTGAGAGGGTATCATCACTATCCCCCGAATAGGATCTCTTCCTTGAAAGAGAGCCCAAAATCTCAGCACAGACCTTCTCATTTAGGCCCTCTGGTTTCAAGTCCTGCAACACAGCAAGAGGCTTACCAAAACAGGTGGAAACCTGATGGATGTAAGGATAAGTCAACTTCTCCATTTGCTCAACGGAGCCTTTAAAAACATCAGAAGCCTCGGGACGAAACATAGGTGACTTCTCCAAAGGATGGCCGGATTCATGAAGTTTATACCCAGCAATGAGGCCTTGGTGTTTCCCCAGGTTAAGAAGCTTAGTGTAAACATCACCAAGAGCAGAATTAAACTCTTTGGAGTGCAATAGATAAGTAACCACTTGATGAAAACCCTGCTCTATGAGCCATTGGTTATCCACAGTAGCCTGAGCAACTGAAGCCTTCAACCTCTCTTTCTCCTTACCAAAAGCCTGTTGCTGAACAAACAAAGCTTCCCGGTCAGCCCTAAGTTTCAACCTATCAGCCTCGAAGCTCTTTTTCAAATCACCCATCTCAATCTCATGCATCCTCTTCAAGTCACTAACCTTCTTGTCCCACGCCGCTTCTTTCTCAGCAAAGCTAGCAATCTCCTTCTTCATCCCAGCCATGGAGGATTTCATTTTATCCTTCTTCTTGGAGAATTCTTCATATTCCTGCATTCTTTGACGAAAACGGGCAATGCCTTGAGGAAGCATGGCAGCAAGGTTGCAAGTACTCAAAATCATACGGGACAACATCAGGTCATCATCCATCCCAGCAATAGTCTCGTGCACTAAGGGAGGAGCAATGTGACTCAGAGCATCCTCACAAACAGCAGCATCTTTGAAACTGTCATCATTCTTCACCGACCAAGTAGGCACATAAATCCCTTCCGGATCCAACCCTTCAACGTCCCTGCTCGAAGACTCCTGAACAGGAGTGGCAACAACCTTCTTGCCTGAAACCTTTTTACCATGGACAACCAATTCCTTATCCTTCTCAACACCTGCTTCAACACCTTGATCTTCCGAAACTTCAATATCATCACTCAAGTCCACTGGTTCAGCAGAAGTGGATTGAGGACCAGCCTTCAACAACCGACGAGAAGATCGACGGGTTGAAGATTTAGGAGCATTAGACTTAGAAAAACCCTTGGCAGTAGCAGCACTAACATAACCTGAGCCCTCAAACCTTTGATCAGCAGTTCTAACCACAACATTCTCACCAGGAACAGACGGAGCATCCTCAAAAACAACATCAGAAGTGTCGTCGCTCTTAATAAAATCCAAAGCAGACATGACTGCAAAAAACAACAACACATAAGTCATCGGTTAAGAAAAACATAAAGAGGACAAAAAAGGAAAATGCATACCCATTCCACTCCTCATAAGAACCGGATCCCGATCAACATTCCCCCAAATTTTACTAACCCCTAAAAGAACTAGTAAGTGTTCAGGAAAGGGACGAACCCTCGAAGGGCACCCCCGAATGGCATTGAGAAAAACAGCATTCAATTCAGACTCGGAAGGTTCCGGATCATTGAGAACAGCATCCGGATTCCTCCACACCATTTTAAATGGGAGAATAGAAACCCAGAAAAAGCGGTCTTTCCAAGCCCCAAGCGTAGTAACCATCGACGAAATAAGGCAGGTATCAACTTTGGTTGTTTCAAAAGTAAACCAATCGCCATTCTTAGCCAAGCGAAAAAACCGGCGAAAGAGTAAAAGGGAAGGATCATACCCAAGAGCACGACACAAAACCTCAAAATGCAAAACCCTAGCCATCCCCTTTGGATGAACTTGCCCAAAAGAAACCCGATAATACTCCAACAAGTTCAAAACAAAAAACGAAAAGGGATAACGAAGGTTCGAGAACTCAAAGTGACTACAATAAAGGGCAATCGAACCAGAAGGTGGTTTATCAACGGGAACATCACAAGCAGGGGCAGTGGGGTTAAACTTCCTATCAATACCATATTCCATACAAAATAAATCTACCTCCTCTTGTGTTAACCGGGAAAAAGATCTTGCTAAGTCCTTACGAGCACCCATTTTTTGAAAACAGAAAATGAAGAATGCAAGATGTAAAGAAACCGGAACTAACCTTAGAAGAAGGAGAAAATGGCGAGACACTTGAAAAAATTATGAAACAAATGGATAAGTTTGGAAATATAAAATAAGTATAAGCCTACAATAGGGGTAATAATGGCAAAACAGTAACTCCTGCGAAAACCGCCACCCTATCAACTGCCATACATCAATCAAATCAATTGTCAGTTATTTAAAATTCAAATTCAAAACATTAACTGCCTTCAACCTTTCAAGCCTTCAAGCAACGAACCCTCGAAACCTTCAGGCAATAAAATACGTACATAAAAGTCAGAAGTCTTTGAGCTCATCACCCAAAAACCTCTGACTTGGGGGGCTGATGACGGGGGTAGCTCAAGACTAAATAAAATGATTAAATATGTAAACGCTCAAAAGGTTAAACGGTTCAATGGTTGAAAAGCTGTGAGTTGGGAAAAGCAATGCGGAAACAGTGGCCGGTCACATCTGGAGATCGCTTCACCAACCCGCAGCCGCAAAAGCAAAGCAGGTCTGCACAATGCACACTATTATCCGGGGGTCAAAAGCCTTCAACCCCCGAAAGGGGAAACCCTCCACTGCAAGCAAGGTTACTAGTCTAATACATTCCACTTCGGGAGATGTCTTCCCTTATAAATTGACACTTCATTTACCTCAAAAAAACATCTCCTGACCAGCTCTGATTCTCTAATCTCTGGTCATTCACATCGAATGCTTGTTTCACACAAGTCATTCCCTTTCACATCCAACACACACATTCCCTTTGCTTCCACTTCCGAATCTAAGTACAATTCAGAGGAGGATCCATAGCAAAGAACAACAATAAACTAGTAAACCTCCTTCCACGTCTCGCAAACGTGGGGGGACCCCACGACCTGCGTTAGGCAAGGTTGAACCCTTCAACCATTCTGCCCAGCCAGTCCAGCTACCACCGTTGGTCTTGTATTTGTTGTATCAACAGCATCTAATATGATTCATGGGTTGCACATGAATGGTTCATGGTGCTCGAAACCTTCCCTCATCAAGAAGCAAGTTTTCAATTTCTTCAGAGATAGATTCAAGGAAGACTCTCCTTGCCGGCCCAAGATCTTTTGTGATAATATTAAGACTTTAAATTCGGAAGAAGCGGTTGATCTTATTAAACCTTTCTCAGTGGTTGAGTTAAAACTTGCCTTGTCTGAATGCGGAGATGATCGGGCTCCCGGGCCGGATGGTTTTAATTTCAGGTTCATCAAACATTTTTGGGAGCTTTTTGAAAACGATTTTCTTCAGGTACTGGAACAATTTCATAGCAGTGGCTCGGTTAGTAGGGGATGCGCTTCATCGTTTATTGCTTTGATTCCAAAAAATAAATACCCTTTAAGTCTGAACAAGTATAGACCGGTCAGTTTGGTTGGTTCTATAAACAAGGTGATATCCAAAGTGCTGGCGAACAGGTTAAAAATGGTCCTGGGCTCGGTGATTTCAGATTCGCAGTCTGCCTTTTTGAAAGGTAAATTTATTTTAGACGGTCCGCTAATTTTGAACGAGGTCACCAACTGGATAAAAAGGGCAAAAAAAGAGCCTTTATTTTAAAGTTGGATTTCGAGAAAGCCTACGATTGCGTTAACTGAGAGTTTGTCATTATGGCTATGCAATAAATGGGGTTTCCACAATTGTGGTGCAATTGGGTTTTCGGGATCCTATTTTGGCTCGGGCGGCGGTTCTTGTCAATGGAGCCCCTACGTTCGACTTTCCATGCCAGAAAGGAATGAGACAGGGGGATCCTCTGTTTCTGTTTCTATTCCTTATTGTTATGGTAATTCTTTCATGCTGCTTTGTTAAGGCGACAAACATTGGTTCTTTCGCTGGAATTCGACTCCGTAATAACGGTCCGTTGGTCTCCCACCTTTTTTACACCGATGATGCGATTGTCATTGGAGAATGGGATAAGGAGAACGTGGCTAATGTCGTGAGGATTTTAAGGTGCTTCCATGTGTGCTCGGGATTAAAAATTAGTTTCGAAAAATCTTCCCTTGTGGGCTTAGGGGTGGCGGATTCCGAGGTGGGTTATGTGGCGGAAGGCATTGGGTGTAAAGTTGATCAGCTTCCGTTTAAATATCTCGGCATCTTGGTCGGAGTGAATATGAATAGAATTGCCAACTGGAGACCGATGTTTGAAGTGTTTGAATCGAGATTATCGCTTTGGAAGGCCTCGGTGTTATCTTTTGGCGGAAGAGTTACTCTCATTAAGGTTGTTCTTGAGAGCCTCCCGAGCTACTATTTTGCGTTATATAAGTCTCCGGTGGGTGTTTTGAATAACTTGGAGTCTATTATTCGTAAGTTTTTATGGGGTGGTAGTGATAGCCGGAATAAAATGCATTGGGTTGCCTGGGACCGGGTGGCATCCCCGGTTGATATGGGCGGACTGGGCCTGAGAAAGTTTAGCCCGATTAACAACGCGCTTCTCCTAAAATGGGTCTGGAGGTTTAAAATGGAAAAGGATAGTCTTTGGGTGAAAGTTATTTCGTCGCTGCTCGATAATAAAAGATCTTGGGATTTCCTTCCTCGTCGTGCCTTTTTGGGAGGTGTTTGGGGTAGTATCGTTAAGACGGCTGCTGCTCCTATCACTGAGGCGGATAGAATGCGGGATTTTATGAAAGGGGAAGTAGGCAATGGTATGGATATCAATTTCTGGGTTGATCCTTGGCTTCGAAATGAGTCGTTAAAATTCTGTTTCCCTTACCTTTTTCGGCTGGAGTTAGAGAAAGATTGCAAGGTTTCGGATCGAATTGTTAGGCCCGTGACTAACCCAGCGACGTGTTGGAAGTGGAGGTATACTCCGGACAGCAACATGGAGTTGGCAAAATGGGCTAGCTTGTGTGGGTTACTTCGTGATTTTTCCTTGTCGGATAGAAAGGATAGGTGGGTCTGGTTGGGTGAAACCGATGGCAACTTTAGTGTCGGATCGGTAAAGAGGTTGTTCGACAGTTGCAGAGATTTCAGTTCAAGATATGTTTTGGAGTGGTGTAAGTGGCTCCCATTGAAATGCAATTTGTTCGCTTGGAGGGCCGAATTAGACAGACTTCCAACATGCGTCGAGCTCAGCAAAAGGAACGTCCCTTTTCCGGTTTCTAGCTGTCCGTTGTGCTTCTCGTCTGACGAAACGGCGGACCATCTGTTCACCGGCTGCAGTTTCATATCGAGGCTCTGGTCAAAGCTGAGTAGATGGTGCGGTACCCCGTCTCTTATGGCTTTCTCGGTTAGGGATATTGTGGAAGCCCATAATTTCTGCGGGTTTACTGGGAAGAAGAAATTGGTGTATCAGGTGCTGTTAATCATTGTGTGTTGGCAAGTATGAAAGGCAAGGAACGAGCTCATTTTTTGGGTAAGTCTCCTAATCCGGATGAGGTGTTTAGTGAGATAAGGTCTACCGGTTTTCTGTGGTTTAAGTATAGATCGAAAGATAGAGAGTTGTCTTGGAATAACTGGTATAAATTTGTAATTATGTAGCTTGTTTTGGGGCCCAATCTTCGAATTTCCGTGTTTTTAATGAAGTTCTCCTTAAAAAAAAAAAAAAAAAAAAAAAATCAGTTGCATCGTATAAATTTACAAATTTTATTATTTATTATCTAGCATTTCACCACCTATATATAAACCACTTGTTCCATCCCCACCCTTTTTCACCTCCCCTCTCCAACTTCTTCTCTCTCTAGAACCCAAACCCCTTCAACCTTCTCTCTCTCATGGCTACTCCAACCCACTACCGCGGCGTTCGCAAGAGGCCATGGGGCCGTTACGCAGCGGAGATACGCGACCCATGGAAGAAAACCCGTGTATGGTTAGGCACCTTTGACACCCCTGAAGAAGCTGCACTCGCCTACGACGGCGCCGCACGCTCTCTCCGTGGTCCCAAAGCCAAAACCAACTTCCCATCTCCGCCACCCTCTCCGCCGTCCTTGTCACTTGACCTCAACCATGTTCCTTCCCATCTCCACCAACAACGCCACCACCATATCAGGTGGGTTGCTGCTCCACCAACAAGACAGGTGTTTGTTCATCATCATCATCATGGTGGCATTGTGGTGGATAATGGTGGTGCCTCCGGTGGGCTAGCGGTGGAGGACGGTGGTGGGAATACGGTGGGGTTTTTTGGGATTGTGAGACGTGGGTTGGGTATAGATTTGAATGAGCCTCCACCCATTTGGCTGTAGAGGAGTGTAGGTTTTTTCAACTTCTTTTTTTTATTAATATTCTCGGTACGACACCGTTTAGTGACTTCTTTTTCTCATGTTTGGCTTTTTTAAGGTGTATGACTTATGACATATCAAGATCTTTGTTAATATGAAATTTCATTGGTGTTTAAGCCATATTTGTTTTTTTTTTTGGATTTAATGTTTATTTATACTTTTATTAGGCTAGAAGGTATGGTGAGGCTCATCCTCAAGGGGATGAGCCGCCACGTAGGATGCCACGTCACCGGAGGTGAGGATGTGCCTGAATGGAATGGACCAAGGGGGTGGAGGATGGGGCCCACATTATTTATAAAAGCAATTAAAAAATATAAATTAATTTGATTTTAGAGAGAGAGAAAGATGAGAGAGAGAGAGAAAGCAGGCCTGTCGTGATCGTCGCTGGGAAGACGGAGAAGCCGGGACTCTCCGGAGGGGGGCAGTGTGGGGGTCCGGCGCCGAGGCTCGCCGTGCCCCATACCCACCGGTCTTGTATGCTTTATGTTTCAGATATTATTGCATTAGAAGTCAACAAACTAGTGTGTTGACCGAGATCAGCCAGTTGTATGTATGTATTAATGTTGTTGCTTTTATGGTACATGTGGTTGTATCAAGCTTGAAATTTTATCTTACTTCGTATCATCGTATGTTATATTTTTGTTTTATGGTACTAGTCATGTAACACGTGAGGTCCGGTTATATCTTATTTACCGTATAATGCACTTGTACATAGTTATTGACAGATATCAGTGTGGCCCGAGCTATTGACTTGGTGAGCGAGCGATCGGTCATGGACCATTTTCACGGGGCCCCGTATTTTGTTTTTATGGATATAACATATCGTGTTTAAGGAGTTTTTATATTTTTAGTTTACTTGGTAGAGACTCTTGCCTCTTAATAGGAGGTCTTGGGTTCAATCCCAAGCAAAGACGATTAATTTGTAAATATAGGAGTTTGGGAGAGTGTCATTAGTCATTAAAAAAAAATATATCTATAGTTTGGATTTAAAAAACAATTGGCTTGCTAGCTATCTCATTGGCAGGCCTTTGCCCTTTAAAACTCGAGACCCAAATAGACCAAGGTTGGAACCATCACTAGTGCTCTAATGGTGATCACGGGTATTTAAGTTCCACCTATGGTGGGCTCGGATGACTTTTCCCCTTCAGGTCTCAAGTTTGAGTCTGTGTGATAGGGGTTTCTTATTGAGGGGTTTAAATTGAGGATCTATTGTGGGAGGAGGCTCTCTAGCACGGACCCGGTTAAGATAACGTATGCTAGACCTCCCGACATTCGTAAATAATTCCCACCTTTCAAATAAAATAAAAAAAGAAATAGACCAAGGTTTGAGTCCAGTCCGAAGGTGTTTTCAACTTTTTTTCAAACCTTTTAATTTGTTTCCTAGAATTCCATATATGGTTCCTCAACAGTTGGTTTATTTTATTAGTCTCAAGTTTTTATTTTCATAATAGTAAGAGAAAAATGCCCGGATAGTCTCTGTGGTTTCACATTTTTTCACCTATAGTCCCTAACTTTCTAAAACTACTTGAATAGTCCCCAAGTTTTCGATTTTTGTTCTCGGATAGTCCCTGGGTCTAACTTCAGTTACTTTTCTCTGTTAAAATAATGTGAAATGACAAAAATACCCTTTCCTTAAAAGGCCAAACCATAGGGACTATCCGGGCACCTTTTTCATTTTTATTTATAAAACCCCACCACCACACTTCATCTTCAACCTCCACCCACCATCACCCTCCTCCACCCTCCACCATCGCCGATTGCCGGTCATCCAGTGCCTCCGGCTTCCAAGAAACCTTATCTGGCTTCTATTATATTTTTTTTACCACACTACAACTATCATAAAAATCGTATTTCCTTTCATTATAAACAGCTGCAACTATCAATTCAACCCAGCCACACACATCGATTTCTATCAGTAATATGTTTCAAACAAAGTACTCAGTTCTTGGTCCGATTGTGTTTGTGAAATCAGTTCGAATTCAATGATAAATGTCCGAAGTGCACACACGGTACAGCGAAACAGATCAAAATTTGATTTGAAACAATTCTTTTTTCACTTATCTCAAACAACCTGCAACAACAACTGATCAAAACAAAGGACTCGATCACCACTGTCGTAAAGATGTGATCCGAAAGAAAAGAAATTAGAAATAGAGGATGTTGTTGAAGATTTACCCGATCACCACTGCCGGAGCTGCCGATTTCTGCCGCCACCACTTCCAGCGGCGCCGCAGCGAGGGGGGGTCGCAATTTTCTTCATCCGCCATCGACGTCACCATCGCCGCGACCCGCCGCCACTCACCAACCTCCGCCATCTCTCTCCCTCTCCTCGGTCTCTCTCTCTCTCTTCCTCTCTGTCTCTCTGGTTCCACAGCCATCGCTCACCACCACCGGACGGTGGTGGTCCGTTTTGTCGACGAGGGGAGGAGTTTGGGGTGTCTTGCCGGCCGATTACCTAGTTAGACCCGTCACCGGAGTCCAGTCGGACTCCCTTGTGCTCGTCGGTAGGGAAAACAAGAGGTAGGGGGTGTTTGGTAGTGGATTTAAAGAGAAGCAGGGTGTGGGTATTAGGGTTTCTTAATGTTGAAGATGAAGGGTGGATGAGTTTTATAAAGAGAAGATGCCCGGATAGTCCCTATGGTTTGGCCTTTTAAAGAAAGGGCATTTTGGTCATTTCAACACCCACTTAACTGAGAAAACTAACCTCTATCCGCGCCAGGGACTATCCGGGAACAAAAGTCGAAAACTTGGGGACTATTCAAGTAGTTTTAGAAAGTTAGGGACTATAGGTGAAAAAAGGCGAAACCATAGGGACTATCCGGGCATTTTTCTCTAATAGTAATTTAAAAAGGAGTAAACTGCAATTTTACACCCTGAGGTTAGGGGTCATTGGCACTCCTACCCCCCTAAGGAAATAATTGCAAAATTACACCCCACTGTTAACCCTTATGTCGCATGTTTACCCCCCGCTGTCAGTCAACAGTTAGTTGACTGTTATAGGCAGGGGTATTTTGGTAATCTTACCCTATATTATTATTATTATTATTTATTATTATTATTATTATTATTATTATATATATATATATATATATATATATATATATATACAGACACCATCTTCACCTCCATTCAGATCTCATCATCACCTCCCACCTCAACCGATCATCACCACCATTAACCCACCTGCCATCGCCGCCACCATCAACCCGCCACCACTCGCAACCCAGCTGCCATCAACACACCTAGCACCACCATCACCAACAACACCCACCTTACACCATCCTTACACCATAATCGTTAACCCAGCTGCCATCAACACACCTAGCACCACCATCAGAGTGTTGTTAGTGGATTTTGTGCATTATAGGGTGGTGTAAAATAGTCAGTCACTTGTTTGTTTTAAGGATAGGTTAAATTCTGCAACTAGGATTGAAAATAACCTAAATTGGTTTAATAGCGAAAACCTTAACAAATTGGTTGTTTTAGATCATTTGTTGATATTGTGTAATGGTATACTGAAGAAAGAGGAGGAGCCAGGGTTCTTTAATCGTCCCGCCGTCTTCGTCTTCGTCCGGTTGAGTACAATTCATCTCTCAACCACCACCATTAACAGTCCTTCGATTTTGTGGGTCCTGTCACAGGCGAAGCTCCATCGGTTCATCTCATTAAATGGGTTTTGCTAATAGAAATTCAGTTGGGTGTGATTTGAGTTAAATGGACAGCGGCGAGAGAGAGAAGTGGTTGAGAGTGTTAGAGGGTGGTGGTTGACGGTGGTGGCTGGAGGTGGCAGTGGTGGTTGTGGTGGTGAATGGAGGTGGCAGTGGTTGCAGGGGGTAATTGTGCGACTTAACACGAATGTTGCGGGGTAAAATGGAAGGGTAATATAGTCATTTCAACTTAGAGTTAACAGATCTGTTATTGACTTTGACGCCAAGGGGTAAGGTTGCGACATAAGGGTTAACAGTGGGGTGTAATTTTGCAATTATTTCCTTAGGGGGGGTAGGAGTGCCAATGACCCCTAACCTCAGGGTGTAAAATTGCAGTTTACTCTTTAAAAAGTAATCTTTCAAATTTATAACCCAATAACCTTTTTAGGTTTATATTACAGCGGCCTATTTTTTTATACATAAGTATATATTTTGGAAATCATATTTTTTTTATTGCACATGGCTCGTGAATTCTAATGGACGACACTGATAAATTTAAGTGTAGATATAAGTGAGGAAGACGGTATTTATATAACCATCTTACTCTTCAAATTCAACCAAAACATACCATTTTTATATGGTTTTTACGATTTTTTTACTTTAAACAGATTATACAACAAAGTGTCACATTTTTAATATTTAGTTGTAAATTTGAAGAATTGGTATTGATTCCTTGCTTGGGTCACATATGAATGCCATTGATTGTGAAAAAAAAAGTACTTGCATATTTAAGACTATTTATTTCATGTCGTCTAAAACACTATGGCTTATACACCTAACACGATAAATATATATATAAATTTGTTATATGCACCATTTAAATTACTTTGGTATACTGATATATATGTTTAGTTAGTACTATACGTCTATACCTTATGCTCTAATAGTTATATCTAGTTAAACATCACATAGTTTTGTATGGTGACGACGGTCCAGTTGGTAGCCCAACACAACCCGTCTTGGGCTCTTATCGTCTGGGCCCAATTGTTAAGCCCATGACTTATATCTTCTTTTAACAAAGGCCACACACACTTGAAATAAGCGGAAAAAAAGGAAAAAGGATCCAAAGGAGTTGCAGGGCATTAAATGCCTGACTGACGGTGAAGAAGTACCCGCCGGAAAGGTGGTACGAGCAAGCTGGCCTCATTAAATGAAGCCTCTAATCTTCCCGTTGGGGCTCAGACACGTGTCTGAGTCCCCCAAAGGCAGTAAGATGCCGTTAGATCATCTCGGCAACATTTTCCAAGGGAGATAAGCAATCTTCTTTATATAAGGAAGGTAAGTATCAACCCTTAAGGGGCAAGAAAACTCTCACTAAATGCATAATAGTCTCATTTATTCCGACAGGAACCACACTAGCATTTATTCCGGCATAATTACCCACTCATAAGAATCCACACCAAGGAGAATATTCCGACGACCACACTCGTCGGAATAGACTTCTCATTTCTTCCGGCAAGTTTACTTACTCTCACACCGGAGCTTGGTCACGGATCCCCCCTCCGGGGCCCTCCGTGACGAGGCTAACGGTTTTCTTTCTTGTAGGAGACGGAAACAGGGACATCACAACGTCAGCGAGATCCTTTGGATGTCATCAGTGATTTGAGGACTCAACATATATGGTGTACGGATCATGTTCTTATTTCAGTGTTAGATATCATAAACTTGAAAATGCAACACGCATTTCTGCTTCTACATGTGATACTATGCAGACTTTTCGTTTGTGGCGCCTTTTAAATGTAAATAAAATAAAATTAAGATCCAGTTATTTAAATAAGAGAGCTGAGAAACTCTTAAAATGATTAGTGGGCTAGTGGCCGTGTTATTAATATTTGGGCTTCTTTTAAGCTAGTGGAAGTTTGATAAATGGGCCTGACCTTAAATGAAGTAGACTACACATAAACCTCCGCTACAACATTTGATGTTTTTGCTTTGTTTGATCTTTTGCGGATTTGGTTTTGTTATCACCTATGTTGTGAATAGATCTTCAATTTTGGATGTCAGTTGGAACAACGGAGGAAAGGATCTTTGTCGGTTTAAGTTGAGAGGATCTTTTTAGGGTGAAGGGAGTGGGGAGCGGTAAAGTGTCGGTAAACAACTTTACCGATAGTGAAGACCATTGCCAACACATTTACCGATCTTGATCTTACCGATTATATGGGCATTTCGGTGAAGGTTTACCGATGGGAAAGAGAGGGAGTGAAGGGTGTGTGGTGGGGTCAATTCCTTCTTAACCAATCATACATTTTTCCCTTTTTCTAAAAAAAATAGTTTACCTAAACCCCATTAGGTAAACCATCACCAACGTTTTTGAGCATTAGGTAAATATTTTAGGTGAATTGACATGGCACTATGTGACTTGGTGAATTGGAAGTTTACCTAATACCATTAGGTAACCACTCCCTTCACCCTTATTATTATGTCTTAATTTTTTTTACACGTGAACTAATAAGTTAGATGAAAGTCATATCCACTTGTGTATAAGTATGTTCAGAACTTATTTTATTATTAGAGTAAAACGTTTAACGACTTGAGTCCCTAACCGTTTATTTTATAACGTTTTGAGTCCGTGTGTTTTAATGTTTTAACCACTTAAGTCCAAAATCTAAAGTACAAGTGTCAAAAATTGGACTCAAAATGTTATAAAATGAGTAGTTAGGGACTCAAGGCGTTAAACTTTTTTTTTTTAATTTGAACTCAAATGATTAAAACCACTAAAACATATAGTAAGTTAAAAAGTAATTTATTCTTATTATTATGGTTGTAATGTTTCATTGAAATTATAGTGGAAATAATCTACTTATGCCATACAAACGTGGATGTCAACAAGTTCATATTTTATAAACTTATTGTATTTATATGATTTTTTATGTACATGTCTATGTATATGTTGTTATTACGTTTGAAGGTAGGCACGGTTTCAGTATATCTACACGTACTCATTGATATGTTTAGCCTTTTTTTCTAAAATAATTTAGATTAAATTATACCTGTGGTTTACACCCGTTCTCACATACTGATCCTATTTAAAAAAAAAGACTATTCCAGTCCTTGTGGTTGTCAATTGGAATCAATCAAGTCCCTAGTTCAAACGTCCGTTAGTTGATCGTCCATTTGTTTAACGGTGTGAAGAGCAGTTTGGTAATTTCACCCAAAGTTGACCCTTCTTTTTACTCCTTAATATTCTCTCGCAAGCATCATTTCGATCCTTCCCCAAGCCGTCCTAACTTGAAGAACACCATCGGCGACATCACAACTCCGACCTTCCAACCCGAAAATCAAGTTCGATCGTTGTTAAAATGAGGCAATACGTTGTCATTCTAATTACTTTCCACGTTATTGGTACGACATTGTGTCAATTTTAGTTTTAAACTTTGATTTCGTGATTCGTGTCTTGTATAAAATCTTAAATATAGTTTGTTTCTCAAGGAATTCTAGTTGGAATTAAGGTCCGGGTGTCATAACCCCCCGACCACACCCTGGACGGGAGCCGTGAACATTTAAGTGGTACCGGTGTTTATTAAATTTGTAGCGGAAAATTTTCATCAGAACCGTAGTTAGAAAATTTTCAGAGTTGTAAAACACCACATTTTTAATATTAAACAACAGGGATAAAACTCATATTACAAACAAAGAATTTTATAGGGATAAACCCTATTTTGACACATAATAAATTTTTTTTCTTTATTATGGTAACATAGCCACTTTATTTAAGCCTTTAGTGATTCGTAGCATGCTTCTTTTACTTTCACAGTAAATTACCTAAAACACGTTTAAAAATATTTGATCAGCAAGAAATACTAGTGAGTCCATTCATTTGTATAAAACACATTCTTATAATTACAACATTTAGAGTTTTTTTACATTTGTTTATCTTACCAAACTACTATTGGCTAACTCGTTGTCCAATAGTAAAGAAACTATTTTAAATAGTATTTGTCACTCGGTAGCAGTTCCTCTGACTGTGGTCATATCACTAATTGGCTAACTCATTGTCCATTAGTGATGCATAAAAAGTAATGTATACAAATCCTCACATACTGACAGTAGTTTTCCAGTAAGAATACAAAGACTTAATCACTGTAATATAAGTAATAATTGGAAAACATTTAGGGTTTTGAAAGCATTTGATAAAAAGAGAATGACTCACTTTGTAGATTTAGGGTTTATTATTATAGTCTCTTGGTGTTAAGCCTGGATTCATAATAAAAACACATTGCAACATGTATTAATGTATTAATCCAATTCAAACTTTAACGATAAATCACGAGATCAAAACCCCAACGTAGTTAACAAAGTATAGCCTTATTGAGGCCGCACTTTGACATCCGTTAATGGGTTTCAGATCGATCAAACAGGTTATCGTACCAATGATCATGGTTAAAACACTTACTATGGAGCAGAGTTAGGATTTCGGGGTATAAAAACTGAGAAGAGAGAGCGAGATAGAAAGAAAAATGTGAGCAGTTTGGAAAGCCCACCAACTACTCTATTTTATAGTTGAAGTATACTGATATTTAAGTTCACTTTTCCATCAAGTTTGCTACGTCAACTATAATTGTTCCTATCTTCAGAAAAACACACACGTATACAACAATTCTTTTAAGTGTGTAGTTTTATTATTATTTTATATATTATAATTAATTCAGTTGCTTCACTCATTTTTCTTGTATAACTTTTAAAATATAACGTTTTATAAAACGATGAATATGTCACTAGAACGGAGTAAGGTCAATTATAATATATTTTATTATTAATTATTAAACGGTTCCTATAAAATTATATGTTCGTCTGGATACCTCATATTTCTAACAGTCAATTTACTCGTAATCTACTCGTTTAATAATATAAGTTTTATATACTTCATTTTAATCTATAACAAAATTGAAAATGTTACACCAGGTGACCAAGCATCACATCTGGATCCAATAACGGGTCTTGATGAGGATGGGAATGGGCTTTTGGGTGGAGCTCTATTTTCGTCGTCGACTGTGAAGACGATGGTGGATCTTTTGTTGTAAATATGATGCATGTCTATTAGCCTAAGTATAACAGTTAAGACGAGTTATTTTGGCCTGGTCATTTATTGGTTTTTTGTCATTGATGATCATTGTTACCTATCTATCAGTATTTAACTGTCACTAGGTTACCTAAAACAGTTAAAATGGGTTACTTTAGGTTGATCAATTTTTTGGTATGTGAGATTAATGAATAGGGGTAACCCATGTTTTGGTATGTAACAATGATATATGTCTGATTATATTTAACAATGATGTATGAATGCTAGTATTTAACTATGCTTATTGTTGTTTAAATTAAATGATGCATATTTAGTTAGAGTAGTGTTAGACCATGGAATGTACCTGAGATAGTCTAAACTGATAAGCATGACTTGTATGTTTGTTTTGATCATGGAATGAACCTGAGATAGTCATGGAATAAACCTGTGTAACATAATGTTTTGCTAAGATAACATGTGTTTTAACATTAGATAACATGAATTGGATGTTTGTTTCTTTGACCATTTTGTTTTTAGACCTTGGAATCCAAAATGAGATGGTGCCTTTAACTAGAATTGCTTTTAGACCTTGGAATTAACATGTATTGGATGTTCTGCTTAGATAACCTGTGTTTTACCCTGGTCAAGTGCAGAAGTCAAACATGTTTCCCTTTAAGTGTTCAAACTTGTTTTGACTAAACAAATTTCAAAACCAAATCAAACCAGTGCAAACTTCAGTTTCACCAAGTGTAGAAATGTATTTGGAATTTGACTAAAAAGGTGTCAAAACCATTACTAGATTCAGTGGCGGAACTAGAATAAAAATTAAGGGGTATCCTATTTTTTTTACCTAGCCCCATTTTTTGCCACATGTACGGTTAAATGGGCATAGGTAAAAAAAATGCGGTTAAAAATGAGCCTAAGGTGATCCATGAGAATTCGAGAGCACTTAGAGCCCTGTCTAGTATATATATATATATATATATATAGGGGAGGGTTATCTTGAGAACACCCATTTTTTGTGAGAACACTAGGAACAATTTCCATCCATTGATCATCCTAAATTAAGGGCTAAGATTAGAGGGGTTTAGATGAGAAGGAAACTTAAATTACAAGACTAGAGGGGCTTTATTGTCAAAACACAAAACCCATCAAAAACAGTCCATCAAATCTCCATAAAAAAAAAAGCCTTCAAAGTTCAAAATCACGGTTAACACCGGAGAGAACAAGCAATCCACCATCACCACCGTCTCTCTCATTCTCCGATGGCGACGGCGTCGTCAGCTCCAGATATGTTAGTTGTTGTCATTAATCGACTTGGCTTCCGTCCTAGGGCTGGAGTTGATATAACTGATGAATCAGAGGGTGATCACTCGCCTTCACCATGCTTATGCAATCTATTCATGAAGGTCAAGAGCCTATAACACTACTGGTAGTATTTCGGTTTTTTTGGTTACATATGTGAAATTGAATTATTAGGTTAGCAATTTATGAATAATTGAAGTTGATTAAGATTTTGTGGTACAGTGAAAGTGAAATTGATGTAGACTCGACACCAATTTTCCAGTGAATTACATAACTAATAATTGCTAGAACATATGTATCATTTTTTTGTCACATATGTTCAATTCATCTGTGCAATTGAAGTATTAAGTAGCAATTTATGAAATTCTTTTGTGAATGATCTTGCAAACAAATGTTTACACATCTGTACATCATAGTTAAGTTTTAAACATCAATCATGTATGTAAATGTTTACATATGTGTACATTCTCGTAGTTTTTTACCCATGTGCACATCATTATATTTAAGCTTCAAAAAATATTTGGACGGTCTGATCAGAAGTAGTGTCACGGTACCTGCAGCGACGTGTGTGATGTGTGGGGACTTTGACGGCAAACCATCTATTCGTTTATGTTCTTTTGCATTAAGTATTTGGGATCGGGCTGCCTCTTGGTGCAGGCTGCCCTCGTGTTTCCAGTTTAGAGCCAGAGATGTTTTAACTATTCATATGCATAACCGCGGGTCTGCAAAGTGGAGAAAAACAGTCCACCTAATGGCCCAAACAACAATTTTGTGTCTTTGGAGGGCCCGTAACGCTAAAGTTTTCGATGGAAAACAACAAAGGATGGATGGAGTCATGGAAGAAATCAAATTTTTGGGCAACTTGTGGCTGAGAAACAAAGCAAAAGTGCAGCATCTGACATGGGGCAATTGGTATATGTTTAATTTAGATTGTATGGGAATCTAAATGATGTTTGGTGTATCTGTTTTATGTTTTTTTGGTGGCTGTAATTTTATGCTAACTTTAGTTAGCGTTGGACGTATTTAACGATGTTTTGTTGGTCATTCAAAAAAAAAGTTATATATTTTTTTGTCATTTTATCTATGAAACTTGGTACTTGTTTATTAACAAGGATTATTCAAATCTACTTGGATAGATATGAATCGAAAAATACACTCAGGAAGGATATGTTAAGGGGATTACCAGATAGCTTTGAAGCTATTAGCACTTATCCGACCGCAAATGTGATGATATGCATCTTAGTCTACAAAATGTTCTGTGCAGGTGCTGATTTAAAAGTGTATTTTGGACCTGCTAACTTCTATATCATAATTACTTTACTGATGTAGGATAAAGAATTGACAGATAATTGATTTGAAGTAAGTAGATTGTTTCATGTTAAATCGTAGGTACTAAAGTTTACACATGTGTAAATATAATGTTAAATCATAGACATGAAGGTTTACACGTGTGTAAATCATAGTAGTTAAGAGAATAAGCATAGATATGAAGGGATTACACATATGTAAATCATAGATCTAAAGGTTTACGAATGTGTAAATCATACTGATATGAAGGTTACACATGTGTAAATCACAATAGTTAAAAAACATAAGAATAGATATCAAAGTTTACATGTATGTAAATCATAATAGTTAAAAAATAATAATCATAGATGTGAAGGTTTACACATGTGTAAATCTTAACGGTTATAAAAATATAATCATAGATATGAAGGTTTACAGATGTGTAAATTATAGCAATAAAAAATGAGCATTTATATAAAAGTTTACACATGTGTAAATCATAATAGTTTGCGAAAATAAGCATAAATATGAAGGTTTACACATGTGTAAATCATATAAGTTTAGAAAATAAGAAGATATATGGAGGTTTGCACATGTGTAAATCATAATAGTAAAAAAAATAAAAATAGATATAAAAACACTAGATGTTATTAAGAACAAGTTTTTTTTATGTTATTGTGGTTGGTGTGCGTACATCATGAATTTTGATTTGTTATCAACGTTTTAATGCTTTTGATTCTTAGATAATATTGTATTGTTTAAAATCTTAAATAAAAATAATAGATATGAAGGTTTACGCATTTGTAAATCATAATAGTTCAAAAATATAAACATAGATTTAAAGGTTTACACATGTGTAAATCATAATAGTTTAAGAAAAAAACATAGATATGAAGATTGACACATGTGTAAATCATAATAATTTAAAAAAAAGAATAGATATGAAGGTTTGCACACGCATAATTCATAATAGTTTAAAAAGCGGCTTAGATATGATGGTTTACACTTGTGTAAATCTTAATAGTTAAAACAATAAATTTAATTATGAAGGTCTATACATGTGTAAATCATAATAGTACAAAAATAAGCATAGATATGAAGGTTTACACATGTATAAATCACAATAATTAAAAAAATAAGCATAGATATGAAGGTTTACACATTTGTAAATCATAATAGTTTAAAAACTAAGCATAGATTTGAAAGTTTACACATGTGTAATCATAATAGTTTAAGAAAAAAACATACATATGAAGATTTACACATGTGAAGATCATAATAATCTAAAAAAATGGGTACGAAGGTTTACACATGTGTAAGTTATAATAGTTTAAAAAGTAGAGTTGATATGATGGTTAACACATGTGAAAATCATAATAGTTTAAAAAATAAATATAAATATCAAGATTTACACATGTGTAAACGATGATGATAGTTAAAAAGAGAATTTATATGAAGGTTTACACGTATGTAATTAAGCTGTAAATATTTAAGAAATATATAATTGATTGGGTTACCTATGCATGTGAGGAGCTTACAAATATGTAATTGGCTGTGGTTTATTATTATAACATTGACAATAAAATAAAAAGATTATAAAACCAACCCACACAACAAACAAGAAATGTAAACAATAATTGCATTGAATTAATAAAGTCTGCAAACTATTTTATGTTGTTTTTGAAGGACCATCGAGATTCATATCGACTTCTACATCAATGTGACTAGTTGCTTTGTTGGTGGTACTAGGTTTTATCTTCTTCAATATCGCTGACGGGCCTGTAGTACTAAAGAGTTGACCCCTTGAAGTAACAACGTGACACTTGTCGTTTGTGTTAATACTACAGCCACTAGACTTCCTCTGTTTTCCTTTTGTTCTCGGTGACATAGAGAATGGGAACGCCATTGGTGTCTACCCTTTTAGTCACCTTCTCGCAACATTGGAAGCACACATCACCTCTTTTGCGGTATCAAATGCCCATAGCCAGCGCCGGCATCGCCAACAACTCAGCTTTTTTAGGATCTAAAATGAATTAAAAAAATCAAGCCCTTTTCTATAAATAAAGTTTATAACCGAGTGAGTTGCGTAACACGTCAAAACATATTGCAGTTTTAAAACAACTGCTAGAAAGTTTATTTAAATGAAACTAAAAAGCTATGACAATTGATTAGAAAGAAAATAAGGATAAAAGGAACCCGTGATGATAGTGTACATAAGAACTAACATTTAACTGATGGAGAAAATAAAAAAAATATGTTGAACATTAAGTTAATTGATTTGGTGTGTAGGCCAATTCCACCATGGCTGGTTTCTTGTTGATTAAACCTCAATATTGGACTGCAAGATTCATGCACATAACAAATATAGATTAACTAATACCTTGAATTCATTTCTTATTTTTTTATTGACAAACAGAGGCCTACAGAGAACATGGAAATATGCAGAGAGGATATCGAAATACTAAATCTATATGTTAACCAATCAAGATCAAACAAAATTTGGTTACACACCAACTAAACACCGAATCATCCTATGTTTTACTGCAGATTGGCGGGTCAAAATCAACGAACCAACAACTAATTCCGTCAAGGGGATCATAACAAGTTGTTTCTTACAGTAGGAAACATCAGAGATCAGATGGGAGACTTATCAATGGTGTTCACTTACGCCATTAAACGCAACTGAAAACTCATGAACGTCGATTTTTATAATGCTAGTAACACAAATATAATGATTATTTTTTGAACCAAATTGGCCGAAGAACATTTATCCCGTTTAGATGATTCAGTTTTAAGTTTTCATATCATATCCTTGAACACACAATTAACAATCATAACTCCCATTCACCGGTGATCCTTTTTCAAGCCCCACCTGTACGGATATCGTTTTCGCGACTGGCCCGTGACAGCGAACAAATTTACACATGTGTAAAACCTATTACTTAAAAATAAATGAAATTTAGTTAAAATAAAAACCATATGATGCAACTATTACTTACATAAACACAATTGGTTTAAACGTTACTTTACCTAATAGGATATTAAATTTATATAATCTTTTGATCACTAGAACTTCATATAAACCATGCAAATTAGAAGAAAAAAAAAAAAAAAAAAAAACTCACTTTGGTATTTTAACAAACAGGTTATGTGCAATGAGAATTGAGACAATAATTCCTTTCCATGTCCATATTTTATCCCTAAGTTCAACAAACTCAAGACATTTAATGGAAAGATAAAAAAAGGCCCAGTAAATTCAAGGTTCATGAACAACCTATTTAAATATATTCATCATTTCTTCATCTGCTCATCATCTAATTAATAAACAAGTGCCAATTGTTAAGATTTCAATATGTGTGATAAAAATACATCACATAGCCACCTAAATCAATAAATCTACAATCTTGAACTTGATATTGAATTAATGATGAGTATGAACCAAAATTGGTTATCACTACAGAACCACCTAATATCAAAATCCACTATCAACCAATTATCACCTAAAATTGAGATAACAAAACAACAATTAGGTCAGAAGACAAATACACGATGCTAATTGCAGAAAACTAGCGAAAATCAAGCGATTAAAAAAAATTCAAAATAGAATCGAACGACAAAAATAAGAGAACAATTGATACCTGGCCTAAACGATTCAAGGACTGGTCGACAAAAACCAAAGATCGATCAGCTCCTCCGAAGACCCTGTGCGTTCCATGGTGGTAGATGGCTAAAGAATTGTTGTTGGTGCGTTGTTGGAGATGAAGACATCAGGCAAGGTTATTCCTGGAATGATTCTTAAAGAATTTTACCAATTTACCCTTTTAATTAAAACACAAGGGAAATAAATGAGTGGCTAAGATTTGTTCTCATAGTTCTTACAAAAGATGGGTGTTCTCATTTAAACTCTACCATATACATGTATATATACATATATACATGTATATATATATATATATATACATGTATATATATATATATATGAACAGGATCAGGAGAGAACGTCTCAAAGTGTGAGAACGGTGAGAACGATTCTCAGCCACAAGATCTTAGTGGTTTGTGGTTGAGATTGATGCGGTGACATTTTTGTAAATAATAGGGGTCTTGGAACTACCAGGAAGGGTAAAATAAGAAGATCCAATCAAAGGTGCACATGCTAATCACATGCCATTTTCCCCCATCATATTTAAACGACAATAACTTTTTTATACGTGATTATTTTTCGAAAAAAATTACACCATAAAACTCAGCGTTTTTTTATCTTTCCAATGAGTATACTATTGATATACTTTTCGAAAAAATAATTAACTGGTTTTTATGACGTTTTTCTGAACTGAGTGTTTTATGGCGTTTTAGACTAGGTATTTTCATGGCGTTTTTCTTCTGAAATAATTAAATACTTGTGTTCACATTTGTTTACACTTGTTCACACTATAAGTTACACTTTAGACCCTGAAAATATAGCTTTTTTTTGTTATGGCGTTTTGTATTTGTTATGGCGTTTTGTATGATGAAACTAATTAAATACTTGTGTTCACACTATAAGTTATACTTTAGACCCTGAAAATATAGCTTGTATTTGTTATGGCATTTTGTATGGAAACTAATTAAATACTTGTGTTCACACTTGTTCACACTATAAGTTACACTTTGAACCCTGAAAATATAGTTTTTTTTGCTATGTCGTTTTAACTAGGAGCTGGCTCAAAAAAATGGTTTTTTTTGAGCTGTTGTAAATTATAGCTCAAAAAATAGCCTTTGAGTGTTTTATGGCGTTCAAAAAAATGGTTTTTTTTGAGCTGTTGTAAATTATAGCTTAAAAATAGCTTTTGAGTGTTTGGCGTTTTTCTAAATTGGGTGTTTTTATGTCGTTTTATTTGAACACCCAGTTCATGTGAGTGGGTTTTTTTTTACAATATTACCCCTTAGTGTAATTTACATCAATGTCACATTTCACCACCAAAATCGTTCTCACCATTCTCACACTTTTCACCGTTCTCTCTAAATCCTGACCCTATATATATATATATATATATATATATATTTAATTAATTAAGGTTTCAGACTCGGATATCATACGTGTTAAATAAAAAATATTAAATAATTAGTAATAAAATTTATAAATTACAATATGATATTTTGAGATAAAGATATAACTAAAATTAATTATTGGTGAAACTAAAAGAAAAAAACAATTTATTAAATCATCTATTTAAGAAAATTGTTTTAATGTTTTATTCTTGTATTATATTACTTTAAATTTTATGTTTAAAAAAAGAACCACAAAAGTTTTTTGGGACAGATAGAAAACAATTAGGGTGCTACTTTCTACACCCTCTCCTCTCACATACTTACAGGTGGGGCCTGCGTGGGACCGGCAGTTTTCCTCTCACAAGGAGGGGTATAATCAGGAGGGAGGGGGTGTGTATAGAATCAGCCAACAATTAATATAGGGTGTACCTATCTACACACCATTTTGCCTATTTACACATCAAAAAAGTTGTTTTTTGTCCTTATATGCACACCCTACAGTGTCGAACTGTGGCCAAAACGCGGCGTTTTGGTCCGGTTAACCAGACAAAGACTGTTGGGTGTCTGACGGGTCTGTTGACCGGACCAAAACGCCGAGCTTTGGCCACGTTTTGGTCCTATCAACCAGACAAAAGACTGACACCCGGTCTGGTTGACAAGACCAAAACGCGGCCAAAGCTCGGCGTTTTTGTCCGGACAACAGACCCGTTTGACACCCGTCAGTCTTTGTCTGGTTAATCGGACCAAAACATCGCGTTTTAGCCACAGTTCGACACTGCAAGGTGTGCATATAAGGACAAAAAACATCTTTTAAGGGTGACTATCTACACACTTGGTGTGTAGATAGTTTGGCCCTTAATATAACAAAGTAAACAAAATAAAGGAAATAAGTTATGTCTACGATAAAGTAGTAAATAGTTCTGACATTTGCATTTTATTTTCCAATGTCCATATTAATTAAAGTTTGACTAAACTTTGTATTCTTCATTGTTTTAATAAATCACATCTTCTTCATTCTTTATAACGAGCGTTGCAATTTTCCGATGACCGGAAATTTTCTTTTCCGTCAACCATAAATTTCATTTCTTCTTTATCTTCATCTATACTCAGGGGTATCCTAACATTTGCTTAGAGGCAGCCCCGATAAATAAAACGGAGATTTAAAAAAAAAAAGTTACACTTCATGAAGAAAGTTGAGGCCCATCCCGGCAACCCCTAACCACTATATAGGTCCGCCCCTGACTAGATTTAAAAGTCAAACCAGTTCAACATGTAAAAGTCAAACCCATAGATTTTGGTTACTCTGATTTGGTAATGAAACTTATTCAACTGTTGTTACTGATGAAACTTGTGGTTAACTAAATGCTTTAGATTGAAATTTGTTATATTAGGAAATACCTTTGAATTTGGAGAGAATAAGTGAAGTAAATGATCATGGACTGATATGGTAATGAAACTTGTGGGGGTATTATAGTCCTTTAGCAAGAATTTAAACGTCCATTTAATAATAGGGACTTGATTGATTCCAATTGACAACCACGTGGAGTGGAATGTTCGTTTTTTTTTTCAAACAAGGCTTGCATGTGAGAACAGGTGTAAACCACAAGGACGGAAATCGTACTTTACTCAATAATTTATATACATTTCTAGCTTACAAGACATGTGATTGTACAATGTCCTTTAGTTGTTATAAGCCCTGACTAAAGTAGGCCCACATAGTAGACAAATTGCATGATGCTATGTTAAATAAAACCAGTGGGATTTCTCGCAGGAGCAGGTCATCAGTCGGTAGCGGTTCGTTACATTATCAGTTTGGTTTGTTACAATACCAGTATAAATATGTTATACTGGCACTCGGTATAACAACCGATAAAGATATGACCGATAGGATGTCAACACGTGTTTTACATTGACCAAAAACTACAAAGATGAATGTTAATACCGACACCAATGTTGTTTGGTCGGTATCACTTCGATTCGATTCGTCACGTTACATAACGTTACTTTACCAGCAATCGATATATCTTATATACCACCACGTCGAGACAATCATAAAAAAATACGATATTGGTATCAGTGTTGTTCGGCCAATATAGGTTCGGTTCTCAAGATAAAGAAAAACATAAATTATATACCAAATCGTAATTATAAAATACCCCATATTCGAAATTATAAAAGTTATATTATATTACTAAAATACGCCATGTCGAGAAAACCATATTCACAACTCGTTTTTAAGTAAAATTTATATCTAGCCATAGATAAAAATAACCACTTCACAACTGCATACTCGAGATTTTATAAAATATTGAACCTTAAAAACTATAAGCAAGAAAAACACAATATGCTTAATGTGAAGTAGCGTCAGATTACAAAATACTAGTCGTCGTTTTAAAACCCAAGAAAAACATGAACAAAAGTCGGGGATTAGTAAGGATTTGGGATGTTCGGTTCTTTATATAGCTTGATCTTCCATCCGGTATCTCTTTTATAATTCACCTATTGTAAAATATTATTTAAACGACTAGTAATATGATTGAACATGCTAACACGTTAAAAGAAAAAAAAAACATTTTCACGAGTCAAGGTGTGCCCCACAAGTCGCGGAGGGCTTGCCTGACTCCCTCGCGTGGCGCGGGGAGCCAGTTTTCCAGCAGATTGCCAACAATTTTCAGTTTTCCACACTTAGCCAAAATTTTCAGTTTTTCACCGTGTTTTACCCAACTTAGCCCAAACTCAAGTTGTCATAGTTAGGACTTTTCCTCTCATACTTTAAGTCTGAAATCCACAATCCGGACTCGGATTCGTTAGCCAATTCAGTTCTTTCGGTTAGGCATTTTACCGAAACCGACCCGTTAAGAGGCATGGAACATTCTAGCTCAAGCCTCCCATATTCCTTATTAACTCTTCCATTCCCTTTAACCACAATCGTGATTGTGATTGGTACAAATGGACGATACCTTAGCTTCTACGACCCAGTGGGTCGTTTATACTTGGGTTTTATATGTCCAATACATTGTTTGTGGCCTTATAGACCACGAACGACCCGTTTAGTTCGCCATTCATAGTCCTCTTCACATCCATGAGTGATCCTCTTCACATCCATGAGTGATGATTATCATTTTTTCAATTCTCACCATAATCCATGACTATGGTGCTCATTGCTAGGCAATACCTCTGCTTCTATAACCACGTGGGTCACTTGTACTTCGGTTTTATATGCCCTTTACACGGTTTCACTTAAAAATCCATTCCACATAACCCAAAAGGGTCTTCCATTCTACTTCTTGATAGTGTTCTACTTAGCTCATTTCAACATGTTAAATCATAACAATTGTAGCTACGTACCTTAGAGGTTCCCTTTGTTACGAGCTTCCTTCCCGGCTTGCTTCCAGAAGCCTCGCTTGAGTTGTTTATAGTTTTAACCCAAATGATCATTAGAACACATAATCATTATTGGCCCCTTTCATCAAAGGTCACTATCAACCATTCATGAAACTTTCACCAATGTTTCAAGAGTTAATAACAATCAAATTTTACACAGGCATTTTATCAAACCCTTGGTGGACATTATTCTAATAGCTATCAATTTAGCTTGATTTACTAACAAAATCACCATGTTATTGCTAATCAACAATTTCATACATTCCTTAGCATTTAGTTATCACAAAATTCAGTTATTAATGCTAACACATCAAAAAAAGCACAGTAGAATTGGGGTTTCATTCCTATGTCAAAAACCCACTTCATAACATGTACTGACATTCACCCAAATACTCTATTACCACATCCATTTACTTTTAATTGCTACAATTCACGTTAGACCTTCATTATTCAAGTATCCTCTATCAAAGAGAACCCACCAAATGAGAATTCACAACATACCTTAGGTTTGTAGTGATTGGATGATGAGAGTTTGTGAACATGCAAGGATTTCACCCTCATTCCCCTTGTGATTTGCATACATCTCTCAATGTTAATACATACACACACTTGCACTCTTTTTTTTTCGTTTTTGTTTAATTAATCTATCTTCCCAACATGTTCACTTTCAGCCCTTATGTTTTGTTAGTTATCTTGTTTGGTCATACCCCACTTAGTTCTAGTAATAGATAATAACTAGGTTAAATATTCATAGTTACAATACTTCATGCTAGAGTATCATAATAAACATGATAATCAAAATTAGTATTTTAGGGTGTTACAGATTATGTACCTCTGATAACTACAATTTTCTGGATGGATGTGGTGCGTGGGGGTTGGTAGGTCAAAGAGTTTTTTTGAACAGTGAGAATCTTTAACTTGTTGTGAGAGAGAGATCTCACACAGCCCTAACCCTACTCTGGCCATACTATGTTGTCTTAACCGGGTCCACGCTGGCGTCAGAGTTTAGCTAACGATGTTCCCCGGGAAACTATACCACCCAGTGGCAGGGGCTTGCACCGCCACAAGAGAGAATATCTTTGTCGTAACGCACGGTGGACTAAAACCCGGGGTGGTTCGAGCTCGATCTATTGATCTAGGGTCTGGGAGAACTTGTCACACCCTGACTTTTGCGGAAGCGTGATTATTGGTGTGACTTCTTAATACCATTGCATACGATCATAACAACACTATATGATAAAATCAGTAGATGTACATCCATTAATTTGAGTTTAAAAATAGCACAACATAATTTTCTGAAATGTCAATGCCAAATTCAAGTTACAAACCATAACATATTTTAAGGAGTTCAAAAAGACTCAACAAAAGATTTTAAAACAAACCCGAGTTTAGGACCACGTATCTCGTCCAGGATTAAGATACGTCTCCTAAGCCCCAATGACTTGGATGCTATCTTTATTCACAACGCAGCTTTAAAAACTCCAACGCCCGCCAGATCCATTACTAATTCCCTGAAATACATGTAGTTTGAAAAATCAACATAAGGTTGAGCGAGTTCATGTGTAAGTGAGTATGTATAAACCTTTGAAAAGGTTGTAAGTATGTAAGTAAATCCCTGGTATGTAGCAATTAAGAAAATAGAGATCACCATTGGGTTGCAAAGCCAATGATATGTGTGAAGTGATGCAGGAAGACTCAAACCTAGCGGATTTGTGCGTCGGGCACTTAGTCACCACCTGGTCCACTCAGGGGGCGCAGGAGTGGGGCTCGCTACACCTAAATAGATCTATCACTAATGTCCCTCGGTCCTACGACGAGGATTAATGGCCTCTAGTTTCCGCCTACCCACTCACATGATCTAAGTAGTAACCCTCCTTAAGCTAACCATACCATGTATAAAAGTCTGTAGTAATTGTCGCATGTATTTCACCCCCGAAGTATAAATCTGTAAACAGTAAAGAGAAAAGGGGGACATGAACTCACTGTATTGCGTCTTCGTACTCGTAACCCAAATCTCCGCTGCAAACACGACTACCTACAATGGTCTAATGTCTATTAGACGAACAGGACGTGCAATGACTTAGTGTGTATGTTTTTGAGTTACGATTCTGGTATTATTCCAAGTTATGATAATGGTATTTAGTTTTGGAATAATTGTTCATGCAGTGTTTCTGTATTAATACTTCACAAACACTTTAACTTCGTATTTCCTTCCCAAGGGTGGGGGTGTCTTAATCATGTATTTTCGTATTTGTATTCGTATATCTTGCCAAGTGTTGGCGTCGTATTTCGGTGTATTGTTCCGAATTAAATATATGTTAATATATTCCCAACATGTAATTCCAAAACCATACATTTCAAGTCTCACTTTAATATATACAAATAACACTTATTTTGTTTAATTATGTATCGTTCCAGAAAATATGTATTTTACCAAAATATACGTATACGTTATAATTCCGAAAAATATATATTTAAGTCTCACTTGAAAAATATATTTTAATCACAAGTCCAAAATATTTTAATTCCTAAATTTACATATTTTTCCCAAAAATATTATATTTTACTTTATACATTCTCCAAAGAAATACTTTATCAAAATATACGCGTAAGAGTATTTTCCGAAATATACATAAGTTACGTTTTAAGATTCGCGTTGTAATAACAATACCGGTGTAACTCAAATATTTATTTGTGAGAGCGTTGGTATTATTTTAGAGTCGTAACTTCATGATATCTTCGAGTTATATTATTTTTACCCTAAAAATAATATATCTAGTTCACAAAATAGACACATAATCACACAAGCGTTTTATTATGAAATATATATTCTCAATATATATTTAACAAGTTTTCATTTACGAAAATCCACCTCCGACACTTGGTTATTTTGTAATAAAAATCATGGCGAAATTTATATTTTGACAACAAGTTAAAAATATATTCGTAACCCTTTGTTATAAAAATATTTCTAAGTGTTATATTTCTAGAAAAATTTCGCCAGAGTTTCCTCTGTAACTGGAGGTGTCCACACTTACTAGCGTATCATTTTCTTTTCAAAATTCAATCAAACAATTTAACAATCTTTGTTCATCAATCTTGACAGAAATAACCCTAAATCATAAACTCATGAACTTGAAGGTGTTTAAAAATATGTAGTAACTTTCCTACATATTTAGTGGATCTTGTCATCTTTAAAAATAAAAATTAGTTTCTTAAAAACTTTATTTTTAAGGAACTTGAAGTTTTACAACTTCTAGTCAAGTTTTACAAAAATATTTCTTTGTCAAACTTTCTTGTCACACAAGTGTTTGCACACTAGTTTATTCACTAAAATGCTTTTAGTTTATGTAAGATCCAGGTTTTTAACAAGACTTGCATCTTTCACTTGGTTTTTCCGAAAAACCACTTGTAGATCTTTAGATCTACTAGTTTAGAATCTTATTTTACAAGAAAAATTATATTTACACAAGTTCATGTTTCATGAGTGGAAGGGTTCACCATCTTTTACAACTTTTACACTAACATACTACTAGTTCATGTTCTTGTACATGATCTAGTATGGTTAGATGATGATCCATCCCACTACTAGCAACAAACAACATAAAATAATCACAACTAACCAAGATTTTCATGATTTACACCACTAGTTTCTTTTTACCCAACATATTCATCATACTTTCAAGTCTTTAAGTTATGATATTGTGTGTTCTTGATTTTTAACCGTTAAATCACTTATTAACCACTTTAAACAAGAACAAGAGGATGTTTAGAGGCACTTACTACTAGCTCGAGGCTAGGGAAGAAACAAGACGTAAACAAGGTGGATAAAAGAAATATAGAGAGGTCCTTGAGCTTCCGAGTGCACCGGGCTTGTTTGTATGTCACCTTGCACCTTGTATGTATGAAGGAATGATTGTACAAGACTTGGATGTGGGTGGTTGATGGTGGGAGGGTGGCGGCCGTGAGTGTGGTGTAGAGAAAGAGGGAGTTTTGTTTGGTGATGGTTTGATGAAAGAGATGGGTTATCTCTTGAGTATATTTATAAACCAACCTCATGAATACCCATCATGTATTATGTTACTAACTTACCAACATGTACCATTTAAATAATGAAAAGAATGTGGGGGTGTCCCCCACACTTGGCAACCGTGAATTAGGGGGGGGGGGGGGTGTAAGGGGTTGGGATGCAATGTGATGGTTACACTTTAGTTAGGAACTAGTTAGGCTTTTTAGGTGCTTAGTTAAAATATAAGTGTGTTATGTAATATAAAGGGTGTTAGGGTGTTCGGGGACCCTAACTAGCTCAGAAAAGTAAAAACTATGTCTTTGGCAATATTTTTATGTTCCGGGTAATGTCCGGTTGTGCGGTTGGATATTGATCCGTTATAGTGCTAAGCAAAGCTATAAAGTATCTTTTATATTGTTTTTAGTGACACAATAAATTCCCAACACTTTGGAAAGTGTCTAGGACTATTTTACCAAGTTTTTGCACTTTACTAGCATTGTTAAATGCTGAATTTTGGTTATATAGTGCATAAATTTGTAATTAAAGTATGTTTTAGGCACTTCCCGGCACTATAACTATCACCTAGTGACGCAGTTTAAGGATCCTCACCTCCCTACACTTCCTACCAGTGTAGTAATCTACTCCCGGCTCATATTGGCCTCAGAACAATGTCTGTTTAGGTGCTGGCAATGTCAGCATGTTTTCTGGGTTATCCGTTTAGTGTGCTAACTGTGCTTTTGTGCATCAAGGTTGTCACTAATGTTTGTGTGTAAGTAATAGAGTGACAGTATAAAATGTGATGCATGAGTATGTATCGGAAATCAAGAAGCAGTTTAGTCATAATTGTAGTCAAGCACAGTAATTAAACACTTAATTAAATATTAATTTAGTGTACGGATACCTGTAAATGTGAGGGTTGTCACATCCCCCCCCCCCGGTTAAAGAAATTTCGTCCTCGAAATTTGTACTACCTTAACTCCATATTGTTAAGTCACACATGTATGCATATGAATAATATCGATGTAAATAATCATCAAGCCGAAACAAACATTACTCACATTAGGTGAGTCCAAGAATATATAATAACCCGAATCCTAGGGTTAAAAGGTGTGTGCTTTTATCATTGGATGTCAAAGGTACAAGACGCATTTGACGTATAGTCTAGTGTAATTCAGCTAGCAGAGGTTCCACAAAAGTAGAGTTTTGACTAATAAGATTTTTAAACGATCGGTTGCACTATGTAAACGAGTTTTTCACAAACCATAGCATCCGCTATGTGAATTCAAAATCAGCAATTCAAAGGTAATAGTAAATTAATCTGTCAACTCCTGAGTAAATGATTGGTAAGGCTTAGTGTGTTGACATTTTTAAATTTCGAAGGTACACCGAATGAAGTACAAGCGAATCTGGTGTATCATTGTCGTGATTCGTAGTTGCATCAGAAACGTTTAGATGACAAGTTGAACGAAGGTATATGCGGTTTTGTGAGAAACGTTTGACCCTGATTATCACAAGTTATAAGTTTGTAATGACACCACAAGGTGTCGTACTGACTTAATTCAAGTATAATGGTGACTAAACAAGTTCACCGTGTTTGAAATCCAATGAAAGTGTACCGAAACAAGCCTAATGATTTGATTTACACAATGTTACAAAGTTTTTAGTTGAATACGGAACATCAAAGAGTCACTGTTTTTTATCGAAGGATGAGAAAGTATTTAGCACCGTAAGACCTTTCGATTGTCAATGAAAGAATCGTTAGGAGGTACATTGTGCTTACGAAATGAATATATGTACCATTGCCTTAACACACAATTGTGTTGAGACTGCTTTGATCGTGAACATCAAAATGGATTGTTGACAGATAAGTAGGCAATTAAACCCGTGCATGAAGTGAGTAACCCAATTGGCACAAGCTTCAATTTTTGTGAAAAATATCACCGCAAGGTATCGAAACAAATTAAATGATTTAGTGGAGTCGTAGACCAACCGAATCTACTACGACTCGAATTGAAAGAATCTTTGCAAAAAATAGTTGAATATGATGCTCTCAATACATCATATAGCGTTTCAAATTAAATCTGTGAACTGGATAAGTTCAAGCAATTGAACTTGGTTTCAATGTAACCCGACAATAAATGTATGTATCAACAAAGGAATTCTCGGCATGGTAGCAAAAATAAACCATGAATGTAACTTGAAAGAAAAGGGTTTCAAGAAAGTGTGTTGGCTTGGTAACAAAAGAGCCAACAATAACAATAATGTAGGTCACTCGAATCAGGAATCAGTAATTAGGTTTAGCAAAATAATATGTAAATTCCAATGAAGTGTTTGTTCAAAACGAAATCACATGCGTAGCAAATGATGCATGTGTGTCAGGTAAGTTTCCAAGAAAAAGAACAACGAGTATCTGCTAAAGAGAAGGAATGGCCAGATATCGGAGCAAATGTGTGTTCGCTCTCAGCGAGAAAATTATTGTGATGCAACTACCATTAAGGGGAGTAGAGTTGCAAACATCTACTTGCCGGAAGTAAAAGAAATCCAAGTACTCTTTGTTTGGTCAACGGAACTGGCATATGCGCCAGGTTAATGATGGTTGATTGAGTTGACAGATATGGTTCCTAAATAAAAACCTTTATGAGTTTGGACCTGGGTTCACAAAGGTCCTAAATATATGTTTTCTAAATCCTCCAGATTTCGTATCCCGTGTAGAACTGGTTCGCGCATTGTGTAGGAAGCACTATTTTTGTGTACGTCTAAGAACTAGTCATTGTCCCACAATTTTTCACCGGTATACTTTCTTCTTGAATTCACTGCTAACGACGCTCGATTGTCGACCAGTCGTGTAATAGTAGTTGGGTCCTCACAGTCAGTTATGTAAGAAGTTCGTTAATCCTCAGCAAGAGTCATTGACTCTCGTGGGTTAGCTCGTTCGGCTCCTGGTAGTTGATGCTCATTTGAAGAATCATCGTCCTTCTTTTTTACGAGCAGAATTGGGGTTACCCAAAAGGGAATTTTGGTCTATTACCTTCCTTCTCTATCAACCACTGAGGTTGCACTGTCAATCCTTGCATCTCCAATAATGTAAGTCGCTACGATGCATCGACCACAGGTGCGGTGCCTGGAATTAAATCGATGCGAGATTCGACTAACCGTTGAGGAGATGGTTCCGGCAAGTCTTCGAGGAAGACTTCAGGATATCCTCTGATCACGGGGGTATCTTCGAGTTTTAGTTCTTCGGCTCCCTTGTCCCCGACATGAGCCAAGAAAACAACGCATTCTTTACGCAACATCCTTTGTGCCTTCAAGCAATTTGTAATTCGCAGAGGCGTATCCCGCTTCATGAGTCAAGATCGCTTCTTCGTTCGCCATCGTGGTGCGGATATCAATCTTCTATTGATCATTTGTCAACCCATCCCTCCAACAACCTTGTTGAAGTCTCCCAATTCACTGGCAGTAGATCAAGTGTAATCTTACGCTTTCCAGGTTCTATCCTGCCGATTCCAATCACTTCGTTGGCTTCCACTAGCTTCCCGTTCGCTAGTACTATCGTGCGCGGATTATCTAATTTACTTGTTACTAAACCAAGTATGCTCTGAAACTTTGGATATGCGAATCGTAAAATTTGCAATAGTATTTGGCAATACGGATGCATAATATTGGGTAATATGGGACGTACCGATATCCTCGCCTGAACTCCTGGCGTGCTTCCCTAGCTCCGGTGTGGAGCTTTCATTCTTGTGCCTGATCGTTCTTAGGGCAATATTTTCTGAAATGCTTTTTGCTTCCACAGTTAAAACAACCTTGAGCACGTTTTTGCTTGTCACTCATCCTGCCTTTGTCGTTGTCGTTGTTTTCTACATAGCTCTTGCTGCCCTCTTGACCTCCATTTCTGCGTTCAGTGTCTTGTCTACACGTTTCCTTAGGATGCCCCCACTTACCACAGTTTTAACATTTTCCATACTTACATCTCCCGACATGATAACATAAACAATTGTCACATTTAGGTAGGATACCCATGTAGTCTTTTCCCTTCTTGGCCTTCTTCTCGTTACCTTCCCGAGTAACCATCTTGAAATTTACGAGCTTTCTCTTGTTATCTCCAGATGGCTCTACAGGAGCCTCCTTTTTCTCTTCCGAAGTGGAAAATTTTCCTTGTCTAATTGCTTCTTCAGTGAGCGCCACGCTTGTATCGATAGCCTCGGTGATCGTTGAAGGTTTAGATGTTGTTACCAAGCTTAGAATCTGGGGCCCAGTCCCCCGATGAAACGTTCGATCTTCCTAGATTCTGGTTCCACCAAACGCGAAGCAACTTGTGATAATTCGCCAAATCTCTGCACATAGTCGGCTATCTTTGGACCTTCCATTTTCAAGTTCCACAATTCAGTCTCCAACTTCTGGACTTCTGCCTTAGAGCAATAACTTTTACGCATCAGTTCCTTCAGTTCGTCCCACGTCAATGCATTCGTAGCAGTCTCGCCCATTGTTTGAACATGAAGGTTCCACCACGACAGAGCCCCATCTACAAATAGTCCACCTACGTACGTGACCTGATGTTCTGGGGCACATTTGCTAAATTGTAAGACATAATTCGTCTTCTCCACCCAACGCACAAAAGCTAAGGCACCCCCAGTGCCGTCGAATTCTCGAGGTTTGTGGTTCAAGAACTGCTCGTAAGAGCAGCCGCTGGGCGGGTTATTTCCTGAGGTACCTCCGCAATGTCCGGAGCAAAGGGCCTCGATGTAACAATTCTCATCAAAAGTCATAATTATTATTATATTTAGTTCAATAGGAAACCCTAATTAAGACACCCAAGTGATTCTGCACAAACCCTAAAATTTTCAGAATTTTGCAGAATCAGGATCAGGGCCCCTAAAACTCAGGGGGTAAAACCCTAGTTACGATTATCTAAATAAAACGCTGTCAAATTCGAATTTTACGAAACTGTCAAGTCAGCAAGGCTAGTTGAGGATGTGGCTACCCTATGGTGAATAGGTGGCCTTCGCGTCACGCGAATCCCCTAGGGGGACCCCTCGCGTCACGCGAGGGGGGTCAAAATCTGGCTATAAATAGAAGACCTTGGGACTTGATTTTTGGAATTAAAACGACGTAAAATCTCATTACGTACACTAACTTATAGCAGAAACAGTCCCATAACACACACGATTCACGAAGTGCTGCCGCAAAACAGGGTAATAACTCAATCGCTGCTACGATTCATTGTCCGATCGATCAAAATATCCAATGGATGTTTAAGTGCTGCCCACATTAGGGTTATGCTTTGTCATTCGTCGTTAATTCGATGGATGTTTAAGTATCGCACTTTGTCATTCGTTGTGAGGGTTTGATCTCGTGAGTTATCGTAAATGCTGTATTGATTACTAACCCAGTTTTGTGTGCATTGTTATTTAAATTAGGTTAACAAGGCTAATCCGTAGACTAGACTCTGTCCGTGTTAAATCTGCAATGTGAGTCATTCTTTTTTTTTTTATCAAATTACTTTCAAAATCATGTTTATTTTCGAAGTTATAATTACAGGGATTAAGTCTTTGTAATCACCAAATTACAGCCGGTATGTGGGGTTTTGTATACATTACTTGATAAACTTCACCATTGGACAACGAGTTAGCCAAGGGGTGATATGACCATAGTCACAGACACCATCGGGCTAAAAGGCTACCGATGAATGTCGAGTGACAAATACTGTGGGTAGTTGGTTGATATCTGAAACATTGTAATCTCCCTTAATACTGTAAATTATAACAAACAGGTCGTATTAGTAAATAGAATGATTCACACAGTATTTCCCGCTGACAAAACCTTTTTCAAACATGTTTCAGGTGATCTGTTATGATTCAGGAAAAGTGTTGTGACGCAGTTCAAGCTTAAGAAAGTGGCTCATAATAAAATAAAGAAATTATGTTTTGTAACATAAAGATTTCTTCGTGAAATCATAGTATTGTAAATTACTGGGGTTTTTATCCCGAGTTGTGAAATAAAATAATTGGGAAAATTTAGCTTTAAAAAGATCCTGATGATAAACTTCCGCTGTTAAACTCAATTAATTAAATACCACGGGATTTCTGTCCCGCGGCTCCTAAAACGGGTCAAACCGGGTCGGGGGTCGTGACAGAAAAAGGTGGTATCAGAGCCACTGAGTTAAGCTAATTAAGTATTTAGAAATACTTAATTTTTCCTGATTATTATTATGTGTTTTATTAACTGACTATTTGTTAGTTACAGTATGGGTAAACAAAAGCTTTCAAACATCTATCTTAAATTAGATAGGTCATCAAATGAAAAAGGAAGTTCATCCCAAACTCCTGAAGAAGGAATATTTGTTCGAAAAGCCCAATACGAGGAACCACTTTCTCCTGATAAAAGAAATTTGATTATTAGAAAAAGTCAGGAGAAATTAAAGAAATCCCGAGAAAAGAAAGTTAAAAAGGAAACCCAGGAATTAATCAGTAAATCACCATGGGAAGACAATTTAGATGAAAAATGGGCGGATCTTTATATGCTAGCCATCGTAGCAGTAAATGCTAATCTTTAGAATACCATGACTCCGTATTAGCAACTTACAAGCTAGAAATATCATCTAGTAAATAAATAAAATTACAATAAAACTTAGTATGTTTAAATTGTCAAAATTTTCCTTTGTATTAAATTAGTCACAGAATATGCAATAATATTTGAGGTTTATCTGTAAAATTTGTTATAAAATTTTAATTTATTTTTACATATATGGTAAATAGCATGAATGAGTTATCTGGAGCCCTAGAGAATCTCAACCTTTACCCTGTAAACATAGAAGTTTCTAAAGAATTTACTAGGTACTTTCCTGATGTGGAACAACCAATAGAATTCAACGCTCCACCTCTGGAAAAGCCAAAACCTAAGAAAAGAAAGAGATTCATATGGGGGAGGCGTGTACATAGGAAAAAGCCACCTAAGAGACTTCCTAAAATAAACAATCCCTTAGAAAAAGGAAAAAAAATTGAAACCGGGGAAAGTTCGAGACAACAGGAATTGGAGATAGAAGTAGGGGAAGATGCTAGACAAATGGGAATACAGTTTGAGGAATATTCTAAGCAAATAGAAATGGAGGTTGGAAAAGGTTCTAGACAAACTAAAATGGAAATTGGAGAAAGCTCTAAACAAACCCAGGAAATGACATTTCAGGAGGAACTAGATTTTATATTGACAAGCTGTGATACTATTAGGCCTGTCAATAATAATAATTTTTACTCTAATCCTATCGAAAATCAACTCCCTATAAATCTGGAACCAGCAATCCCAGAACCAATAATCCACACCCAACCTTTTGGAATGGATGAATGGTGGACAAATGATTGGCAATTCCAAAACCTTATCAACAGTCCTTATTCCTTTCTCCCGCAATTCGATCCAGAACCCCTACCAAATCCACCGATGAGTAACGAGAATATGGCTGAACTCCGCCATTTTGGTGAAGAGATGCTGGGAATAGGATCCGAGAAATAGGAGGACAAATTTCATGGAAATATGATGAGAGGGAACATCGTTATTAAAGATGCAAGTTGACGAGGGAGAAATGGGTTATGAGTCTGTATTTGTATAATAACCGTAATATTAATGAAAATCAGTATGTGTGAAATAAACAATAAAACGGTTGTATATAGAAGCATAATATATAAATTTAGAAAATTTACAATTTTGTTTGTATATTTGTTTACGTGAGTATGTGCGATTAATTGTTATACTGAATTATTTCTTATTCTATATTAACTATTTAAATTAATTATCAGATGGCAAACATTGGTAATGAACCAGTAAATGAAGTAAATCAATCCGAGCAAATTCAGGAAGAGCAATTATTAAATAGGCAAGATATCGAGGATATCGTTGCACAAGGAATAGCCAATGCTATTCCAGCAATCGTTGCTGCTGTTCAAAAACCTATTAAACCTCAATCAATCATTCCTAGCAAACGTACACGAGGCGACAACTTTAGTAATAGTATAAACGGAGGTGGTAATCATATTAATAACAATCATGATCTGCAAGCCCCAATTTTCAAGAAAATGAAAGCTGCAACACCTGGTTGCACTTATAAAGAATTCCTTGCCTGTAAACCAACTGAGTTTGCAGGTAATGAAGGGGCTATTGCAGCACTGCGTTGGTTAGAGAAAACTGAGGCAGTAATTACTATAAGTAAATGTGCTGAGGAAGATCAAGTTATGTATGCGTCGAATCTTTTTAAAGAAGGAGCGCTAGAATGGTGGAACACAGGGTTACAAGCTAAAAGAAGGATCGAGGCATATGCCATGAAATGGGAAGAATTTAAGAATCTTGTAGAAAGAAAATTATGTCCCGAGTATGAAAAAGATCAAATGGCAAATAAGTTCCTAAACCATCGGATGGTGAATGTGGATTTTCGAGGTTATACTTCGACATTCTTCGAATATGCTAGAGTGGTACCAACACTGGCTTCGCCAGAACCAGTACTCATTTCTCGCTATATTTGGGGACTGATTAGCGAAATCCGTAACATCGTTAAAGCTGCGAGACCTCGCACTATTGACGATGCGGTGGAATTAGCTAACACCCTAACAGATGAACTGGTACGCACAAGAGATGAAAACAGGAAAAAGGAACTGGCTCAGAAAATTACCCAAGGATTTCGGGTGGGTAATAATAGCAACTTCAAGAGAAGAGGAACAGGGCAATCCTCAATTCCACCTTTCAACAGAAATTGCAAAAAGAAACATTATGGAAGATGTAATGTAACCTGTAATTTTTGCAAAATGGTAGGACATCGTGAAGAAGATTGCAGAAAGAAAACAAGAGTCTGCTATAACTGTGGAGAAAATGGGCATTTTAAACCAGAATGTCCTAAATTGATCAAACCAGCAGACAACAAACCTAAGCTGGCCGATGGAGCTACCAAGAAGAATGTTAGAGCATTTCAGCTGACCACTCAGGAAGCAGAACTCATTCCAGATGTGATAGCTGGTACGTTCCTAGTTCACAACGTTTACGCAAAAGTATTATTTGACTCTGGTGCAAACCAAAGTTTTATAAATACTTTATTCTGTCAAGCTCTTAAGTTACCTTTAACCAACATTAGGCAGATTTTTACAGTCGAAACCGCAGATGGGAATTCAGTTAAAATAGATCAGGTTTTGCAAAAAGTAGAAATAGAACTTTCAGGTCATAAATTTTCTGCAAATCTGTTACCTATGAAATTAGTTGAATTTGATGTTGTGTTAGGAATGGATTGGTTAGTAGCCAACCATGCTCGAATCCTTTGTGATCAGAACTCTATAGAAATTCAGGCACCTACTGGAGAAGTAATCATGATTACAGGAGATAAACCGCGTAAACCCATGAAGTTCATATCAGTAATGAAAGTTGCTAGTTATGAAAGAAAACAAGGAATAGTATATATGATTTCAGTAATCATTAATACTAAGGGTAAAGAACTTAAGGAAATTCCTGTAATCTCAGAATACCCAGAGGTATTCCTAGAAGAATTACCAGGATTACCACCAGATAGGAAGGTAGAATTTAGAATTCATCTAATTCCTGGAACTACACCGATAGCTAAGGCACCTTATCGGTTAGCTCCTACCGAAATGTTACAACTGAAAAAGCAATTAGATGAATTACTAAGTAAATGATTCATACAACCTAGCTCATCTCCTTGGGGAGCGCCAATGTTGTTTGTAAAGAAAAAGGATGGTTCAATGAGAATGTGTATTGATTATAGAGAATTGAATAAGGTTACAATTAAGAATCGATACCCATTACCTAGGATTGATGATCTCTTTGATCAACTTCAAGGAGCTAGATATTTTTCTAAAATCGATTTACGCTCCGGATATCATCAATTGAAAGTACAAGAGGAAGACATACCTAAAACTGCTTTCAGGACTAGGTATGGTCATTACGAGTTTACAGTCATGCCCTTTGGATTAACAAACGCACCTGCTGCATTCATGGACATGATGAATAGAATCTGTAAACCGTATTTGGATAAATTTGTAATTGTTTTTATAGATGATATACTTATTTATTCCAAAAGTCAGACAGAACATTGTGAGCACTTACATGCACTCTTAACTTTGTTAAGAAAAGAAAAGCTTTATGCCAAATTCTCAAAGTGTGAATTTTGGCTACAAGAGGTGCAATTCCTAGGACACATGGTGAATCATGAAGGTATTCATGTAGATCCTGCTAAGATAGAGGCAATCACCAATTGGAGGGTTCCGCAAACCGCAATGGAAATTAGAAGTTTTATAGGTTTAGCTGGATATTATAGACGGTTTATTAAGGATTTTTCCAAGATAGCTGTACCATTAACTAAGCTAACCTGTAAAGCCATTAAGTTTGAATGGGGATCTAAACAAGAAGAAGCCTTTAGAATCTTGAAGCAGAAATTAACAAATGCTCCACTCCTAGCATTACCAGAAGGGACTGAAGATTTTGAAGTATATTGTGATGCTTCAAAACTAGGATTTGGATGTGTGCTAATGCAACGCAAGAAGGTAATTGCGTATGCTTCAAGACAGTTGAAAAAGCACGAGGAAAATTATACAACTCATGACTTAGAGTTAGGCTCCATAATTTTTGCACTTAATATTTGGAGACATTATCTTTACGGAAGTAAATTTACTGTCTATACAGACCACAAAAGTTTAAAATATATTTTGGGGCAAAAAGAGTTAAACATGAGGCAAAGGAAATGGATGGAAATCTTAAGTGATTACGATTGTGATATTCAATATCACGAAGGAAAGGCAAATGTAGTTGCAGATGCCTTAAGTCGTAAGTACCATGAGAAACAACGACGGGTTCGTGCTCTTAGATTAAATCTACAATTAGATTTAATGGAACAACTGAAGCATTTTCAAGAAACAGCAATAGAGGATGCTGCTGAAGGAATGAAAGGACTAATAAAAGAATTAGAACAGGGAGATGATGGAATTTGGAGATTCCATAAGAAAAGGATTTGGGTACCAAAGCAGGGAGAATTAAGAAATAAGATCTTAGAGGAAGCTCATAAATCTAGGTATACCATACACCCTGGAAATAATAAGATGTACCAAGATTTAAGAAATAATTTCTGGTTGATAGGCATGAAGAAGGATATAGCTAGATATGTTTCTAAGTGTCTTACTTGTTCACAAGTTAAGGCAGAACACCAGAAACCTTCAGGTCTACTACAACAATTAGAAATGCCAGTATGGAAATGGGAACTCATAACAATGGATTTTGTTACTAAGTTGCCCAAAACCAGAAAAGGTAATGATGCGATTTGGGTAATTGTAGATCGATTAACCAAATCAGCTCATTTTCTACCCATGAAGGAAACCTTTAGTATGGAAAGGTTAGCCAAATTGTACGTAGATGAAGTAGTATCTTTACATGGAGTTCCACTCTCCATTGTATCAGATAGAGATAGTCGGTTCACTTCTCATTTTTGGACAAGTTTCCAGAAAGCAATGGGAACTCGACTAAACTTAAGCACTGCATATCATCCCCAAACAGACGGGCAAAGTGAAAGGACGATCCAAACTCTGGAAGACATGCTCAGAGCATGTGTGATAGATTTTGGTGGAAATTGGGATGACCATTTACCTTTAATTGAATTCTCCTATAACAATAGTTATCATTCAAGCATTGAAACTGCCCCATTTGAAGCACTGTATGGAAGAAAGTGCAGAACTCCAGTTTGTTGGGCAGAAATAGGAGAAAGTCAATTATAAGGTCCAGAAATTATGCAAGAGACGACCGACAAGATTACACAAATCAAGGAAAGACTGAAGACGGCTCAAGATCGTCAAAAGAGTTATGCAGACGATAGAAGGAAGCCATTGGAGTTCCAAGTTGGAGATAAGGTACTATTGAAAGTTTCTCATTGGAAAGGAGTAGTTCGATTCGATAAGAAAGGAAAGCTAAGTCCAAGATACGTAGGACCATTTCCAGTAATCCAACGTATAGGACCAGTTGCTTATCGTTTACAATTACCAGAAGAGTTATCTGGAGTACATGATGTATTTCATGTATCCAATCTCAAGAAATGTCTATCAGACGAGTCTCTGGTAGTACCTCTTCAAGACATAAAGGTAAACGAAAAGTTAAAATTTGTTGAGAAACCTCTTCAGATAGAAGATCGAAAGGTGAAGTTTCTTAAACACAAACGACTAGTGCTAGTTAAAGTCAAGTGGGATTCAAAGAGAGGAGCTGAATACACTTGGGAGCTGGAATCTGAAATGAAGCGAAACTATCCACACTTATTCCAGTAAATCTCGAGGACGAGATTTTTATTAAGGTGGGGAGGATGTAACAACTCTCATCAAAAGTCATAATTATTATTATATTTAGTTCAATAGGAAACCCTAATTAAGACACCCAAGTGATTCTGCACAAACCCTAAAATTTTCAGAATTTTGCAGAATCAGGATCAGGGCCCCTAAAACTCAGGGGGGGGGGGGGTAAAACCCTAGTTACGATTATCTAAATAAAACGCTATCAAATTCGAATTTTACGAAACTGTCAAGTCAGCAAGGCTAGTTGAGGACCTTGGGACTTGATTTCTGGAATTAAAACGACGTAAAATCTCGTTACGTACACTAAGTTATAGCAGAAACAGTCCCATAACACACACGATTCACGAAGTACTGCCGCAAAACAGGGTAATAACTCAATCGCTGCTACGATCGATTGTCCGATCGATCAAAATATCCAATGGATGTTTAAGTGCTGCCCACATTAGGGTTATGCTTTGTCATTCGTCGTTAATTCGATGGATGTTTAAGTATCGCACTTTGTCATTCGTTGTGAGGGTTTGATCTCGTGAGTTATCGTAAATGTTGTATTGATTACTAACCCAGTTTTATGTGCATTGTTATTTAAATTAGGTTAACAAGGCTAATCCGTAGACTAGACTCTGTCCGTGTTAAATCTGCAATGTGAGTCATTCTCTTTTTTATCAAATTACTTTCAAAATCATGTTTATTTTCAAAGTTATAATTACAGGGATTAAGTCTTTGTAATCACCAAATTACAGCCGGTATGAGGGGTTTTGTATACATTACTTGATAAACTTCACCATTGGACAACGAGTTAGCCAAGGGGTGATATGACCATAGTCACAGACACCATCGGGCTAAAAGGCTACCGATGAATGTCGAGTGACAAATACTGTGGGTAGTTGGTTGATATCTGAAACATTGTTATCTCCCTTAATACTATAAATTATAACAAACAGGTCGTATTAGTAAATAGAATGATTCACTCAGTATTTCCCGCTGACAAAACATTTTTCAAACATGTTTCAGGTGATCTGTTATGATTCAGGAAAAGTGCCGTGACGCACTTCAAGCTTAAGAAAGTGGCTCATAATAAAATAAAGAAAGTATGTTTTGTAACATAAAGATTTTTTCGTGAAATTATAGTATTGTAAATTACCGGGGTTTTTATCCCGAGTTGTGAAATAAAATAATTGGGAAAATTTAGCTTTAAAAAGATCCTGATGATAAACTTCCGCTGTTAAACTCAATTAAATAAATACCACGGGATTTCTGTCCCGCGGCTCCTGAAACGGGTCAAACCGGGTCGGGGGTCGTGACACTCGAGGTGTGCGATAGCTTGCGATAGGCGCCCTTGCAATTCTGGCTCTGCTATTGTCGGCAGAGGGTTGTTGGTATCGACGTTCCCTTGCGTCGACATCTTCTGAGAAGAAGATTGGTTAGGTCAGGTCTTATTCTTTCGGGGAGTGCATATAGTTGTTTAGAGATCATATGCACACACACATAATAGGTCGTCAACCCATCAAGCAGTAGCATAATCATAGTATACTCAAGTAGTTTGGTAATTATGTTTAACGAGAGCATAGCAAGTAAGCACGTAGTATTATAATTATAGCACACACACATAGATCAATAACGTGCTTAGCGAAGACCTAGCGACTGAGTTTTCATTGGTCATCGGCCACAAAGTGTTGTCGCATGTTTAATGATGATTGGCTCTCTTTATTCTCCGACCGCAATTGCATTGTCTTACAAAGTGTATTACGTCAACAGGGACACAGGGTCACCCTACCCTCGTCCGTTAAATATATTAGTGTGTCAAAATTACGTAGTCAGATGTGGTCTTCAGAAGTCTCCACAATCTCAGCGTATCATAGATGTCCTACCCAAATGTAATGCGATCCGTATAATCCAGAAGCCAACTATACTGGTGACTGAGGTGAAAGTAGCAAACGGTGCGACCTGTAGAAGATGCTGCTGTAGCAATTGGGATCGTTGCACGGTTGCTGGCCAGAAGCACCTTCCCGGGGTGCGGGTATATTCTGAAAGAGAGCTATAGGCACCTTGGCGCAATGGACGTCGGTCTTCATAGGGGAAAGGAGCAATGTCAGCGGTTGCGGGTGTAAAAACAAACATCTCAACAAATGAGGAGATTGCCCGATGCAGGTAGATATAAGGGGTGCAATGTCTAGCAGACCAAAAGAAACAGGATCGTGATCACGTAAAGGTGTAGGTTCAGCAGGCGCAACATCAAGCTGACCCAAAAGGTGTAGAAGCTAGCTCAAGAGCAGGCTCTGGGTCGTGTAACGGTGTGGTGTCTCGAGCAGGTAATAGAGCAGCAGCCACGTCATCGTCGTCTTGTGTCAGTAGTAGAATGTTATAATCCAGCTGTTTGTAAGGTTGCAGGTATCACAGACTCCAAGGAGCCTGGAATCGAATGCATGCTAGAATCAGAAGATAGCTTGTTAACAGGGGTCTCTAATAAGTGGAATTAGCAATAACGTTCTTGTCTAACTTTCCATCATTATGGACGTTATCGGAAGGATCATCAATATCACGTCAATATCGTTATCAATTGTTCGTCGAGTAACTAACCTTCGGAAGGAATGTCCACAAGAGGCGCATCGTCGAGGATTGGAGCCATGGTGTGCTCATCATCGGGATGTCCAGTGATGAAGGGGTCATGGACTGAAATAAGAGTGACCGAAGAATTCTTGTCAGAGAAACCACCTGCAAAAGGGGTAAAGTATCACCGAAATCTGGTAGCGCGGACTGTTGGAAGTCGTCCTCGTCCTTGGTCAGCATGTCAGGGTCACTCTCCGTGTCTGACGTAAATGTCTCTGGCGCAGATGTAGTCTCATCACCTGTGGCGGCGGCTGTAGGGTTATCAATGTCTGATAACTCGCCTTCTAAATAGTATGACGTGTGTGCCGGTTCATAATAGTCATGGCATGTATACCCATAGTAATTATTAACAATTAGTGTATGCATATATTCATATGCACGTATATCAAAAATCAGCAATTATGCGTGTAAGTAATAACAATGTAAGCATGTATTCATCCTAGTCTTCCCCAGACTATCCTACCCAGTTTCTCAGGCTAAACTCCCTAGTCTCTCAGACTAACTCCCTGGTCCCTAAGACCAACTCCCCCAGTCTCTCTGACTGGACTCCCTCAGTCTCCCCGACTGGACTCCCTCAGTCTCCCCGACTGAACTCCCTCAGTCTCCCCGACTGAATTATAATCATAAATTTGAAATGTGTATTTGTGCCTTTTAGTTTGTAAAAAGGTTTGTTCCCTGGATCTGGACGTTTTGTGTATGCAATGAAAACATGTTGTGAAAACATTTTCGTGAGAGCCCTAATGATCGTAGTCTAGACTCAAGAAAGAATCCTAGTTCGCTACGACCGAAGCTCTGATACCAAGCTGTCACACCCTGACTTTTGCGGAAGCGTGATTATTGGTGTGACTTCTTAATACCATTGCATACGATCATAACAACACTATATGATAAAATCAGTAGATGTACATCCATTAATTTGAGTTTAAAAATAGCACAACATAATTTTCTGAAATGTCAATACCAAATTCAAGTTACAAACCATAACATATTTTGAGGAATTAAAAAAGACTCAACAAAAGATTTTAAAACAAACCCGAGTTTAGGACCACGTATCTCGTCCAGGATTAAGATACGCCTCCTAAGCCCCAATGACTTGGATGACATTTTTATTCACAACGTAGCTTTAAAAACTCCAACGCACGCCAGATCCATTACTAATTCCCTGAAATACATGTAGTTTGAAAAATCAACATAAGGTTGAGCGAGTTCATGTGTAAGTGAGTATGTATAAACCTTTGAAAAGGTTGTAAGTATGTAAGTAAATCCCTGGTATGTAGCAATTAAGGAAATAGAGATCACCAATGGGTTGCAAAGCCAATGATATGTGTGAAGTGATGTAGGAAGACTCAAACCTAGCGGATTTGTGCGTCGGGCACTTAGTCACCACCTGGTCCACTCAGCGGGCGCAGGAGTGGGGCTCGCTACACCCAAATAGATCTATCACTAATGTCCCTCGGTCCTACGACGAGGATTAATGGCCTCTAGTTTCCGCCTACCCACTCACATGATCTAACTAGTAACCCTCCTTAAGCTAACCATACCATGTATAAAAGTCTGTAGTAATTGTCGCATGTATTTCACCCCCGAAGTATACATTTGTAAACAGTAAAGAGAAAAGGGGGACATGAACTCACTGTATTGCGTCTTCGTACTCGTAACCCAAATCTCCGCGACAAACACGACTACCTACAATGGTCTAATGTCTATTAGATGAACGGGTCGTGCCATGACTTAGTGTGTATGTTTTTGAGTTACGATTCTAGTATTATTCCAAGTTATGATACTGGTATTTAGTTTTGGAATAATTGTTCATGCAGTGTTTCTGTATTAATACTTCACAAACACTTTAACTTTGTATTTCCTTCCCAAGGGTGGGGGTGTCTTAATCATGTATTTTCGTATTTGTATTCGTATATCTTGCCAAGTGTTGACGTCGTATTTCGGTGTATTGTTCCGAATTAAATATATGTTAATATATTCCCAACATGTAATTCCAAAACCATACATTTCAAGTCTCACTTTAATATATACAAATAACCCTTATTTTGTTTAATCATGTATCGTTCCAGAAAATATGTATTTTACTAAAATATACGTATACGTTATAATTCTGAAAAATATATTTTTAAGTCTCACTTGAAAAATATATTTTAATCACAAGTCCAAAATATTTTAATTCCTAAATATACATATTTTTCCCAAAAATATTATATTTTACTTTATACATTCTCCAAAGAAATATTTTATCAAAATATACGCGTAAGAGTATTTTCCGAAATATACATAAGTTACGTTTTAAGGTTCGCGTTGTAATAACAATACCGGTGTAACTCAAATATTTATTTGTGAGAGCGTTGGTATTATTTTAGAGTCGTAACTTCATGATATCTTCGAGTTATATTATTTTTACCCTAAAAATAATATATCTAGTTCACAAAATAGTCACATAATCACACAAGTGTTTTATTATGAAATATATATTCTGAATATATATTTAACAAGTTTTCATTTACGAAAATCCACCTCCGACACTTGGTTATTTTGTAATAAAAATCATGGCAAATTTTATATTTTGACAACAAGTTAAAAATATATTCGTAACCCTTTGTTATAAAAATATTTCTAAGTGTTATATTTCTAGAAAATTTTCACCAGAGTTTCCTCTGTAACTGGAGGTGTCCACGCTTACTAGCGTATCATTTTCTTTTCAAAATTCAATCAAACAATTTAACAATCTTTGTTCATCAATCTTGACAGAAATAACCCTAAATCATAAACTCATGAACTTGAAGGTGTGTAAAAATATGTAGTAACTTTCCTACATATTTAGTGGATCTTGTCATCTTTAAAAATAAAAATTAGTTTCTTAAAAACTGTATTTTTAAGGAACTTGAAGTTTTACAACTTCTAGTCAAGTTTTACAAAAATATTTCTTTGTCAAACTTTCTTGTCACACAAGTGTTTGCACACTAGTTTATTCACTAAAATGCTTTTAGTTTATGTAAGATCCGGGTTTTTAACAAGACTTGCATCTTTCACTTGGTTTTTCCGAAAAACCACTTGTAGATCTTTAGATCTACTAGTTTAGAATCTTATTTTACAAGAAAAATTATATTTACACAAGTTCATGTTTCATGAGTGGAAGGGTTCACCATCTTTTACAACTTTTACACTAACATACTACTAGTTCATGTTCTTGTACATGATCTAGTATGGTTAGATGATGATCCATCCCACTACTAGCAACAAACAACATAAAATAATCACAACTAACCAAGATTTTCATGATTTACACCACTAGTTTCTTTTTACCCAACATATTCATCATACTTTCAAGTCTTTAAGTTATGATCTTGTGTGTTCTTGATTTTTAACCGTTAAATCACTTATTAACCACTTTAAACAAGAACAAGAGGATGTTTAGAGGCACTTACTACTAGCTCGAGGCTAGGGAAGAAACAAGACGTAAACAAGGTGGATAAAAGAAATATAGAGAGGTCCTTGAGCTTCCGAGTGCACCGGGCTTGTTTGTATGTCACCTTGCACCTTGTATGTATGAAGGAATGATTGTACAAGACTTGGATGTGGGTGGTTGATGGTGGAAGGGTGGCGGCCGTGAGTGTGGTGTAAAGAAAGAGGGAGTTTTGTTTGGTGATGGTTTGATGAAAGAGATGGGTTATCTCTTGAGTATATTTATAAACCAACCTCATGAATACCCATCATGTATTATGTTACTAACTTACCAACATGTACCATTTAAATAATGAAAAGAATGTGGGGGTGTCCCCCACACTTGGCAACCGTGAATTAGGGGGGGGGGGGGTGTAAGGGGTTGGGATGCAATGTGATGGTTACACTTTAGTTAGGAACTAGTTAGGCTTTTTAGGTGCTTAGTTAAAATATAAGTGTGTTATGTAATATAAAGGGTGTTAGGGTGTTCGGGGACCCTAACTAGCTCAGAAAAGTAAAAACTATGTCTTTGGCAATATTTTTATGTTCCGGGTAAAGTCCGGTTGTGCGGTTGGATATTGATCCGTTAAAGTGCTAAGCAAAGCTATAAAGTATCTTTTATATTGTTTTTAGTGACACAATAAATTCCCAACACTTTGGAAAGTGTCTAGGACTATTTTACCTAGTTTTTGCACTTTACTAGCTTTGTTAAATGCTGAATTTTGGTTATATATTGCAGAATTTTGTAATTAAAGTATGTTTTAGGCACTTCCCGACACTATAACTATCACCTAGTGACGCAGTTTAATGATCCTCACCTCCCTACACTTCCTACCAGTGTAGTAATCTACTCCTGGCTCATATTGGCCTCAGAACAATGTCTGTTTAGGTGCTGGCAATGTCAGCATGTTTTCTGGGTTATCCGTTTAGTGTGCTAACTGTGTTTTTGTGCATCAAGGTTGTCACTAATGTTTGTGTGTAAGTAATAGAGTGACAGTATAAAATGTGATGCATGAGTATGTATGTATCAGAAATCAAGAAGCAGTTTAGTCATAATTGTAGTCAAGCACAGTAATTAAACACTTAATTAAATATTAATTTAGTGTACGGATACCTGTAAATGTGAGGGTTGTCACAGAACTAACCTTCATTGCCTTTATCCACCAAGTATGGCATTAGTGGGGATTAAACTTGGGCCTCTAAGGAAAACACAAGTCTTTCTAACCACTAGACCACAAGTGATGTAGAGAGCTTGAGTAAAAGTTGCATAAAAAAAGTATTGTAATAAAGGGTCAAGATATACTATGTCACACCCCAACCGATGGCGGAATCATCGGGGCATGGCACTGAGCGAAACAGATTGTAGCATTTAGAAAACATTTAAGTGTTTCTACCTTTCAAGCCGGTCGCGCGGACAATGATCCGTACGGATGGTAGTCCATGCGGACAGTGGTAATCCGTGCGGACAGTCTGTGCGTGCGGGCAGAGATAATCCGTCCGGATAGCCTGTCCGTGCGGACGACTTGGCCGTGCGGATGAAAACTGTTTGAATTTATTTTAAGGCCTTAGTATCTCATGATCCGAAGAGTAATCTATTCAGAGGTCGTCCGTCCGGATTGCTCATTCGTCGATACTCAAACCTCGTTTGGAAAGTGGGTGCCAAGGGTAGCTCGTCCGGGTGACAACCCGTCCGTATAGCCTGTCCGTGCGTACAGCTAGTCCGTGCAGACAGCTTGTCCGTGCGGACGGCTAGTCCGTGCGGACAGCTTCTGGTCTGATTGTTCCGTTCGTCTACTCTTGGTTTCTGTTGTCGTTTACCGAGACGTTCTGATTACGTGGCAACCACTTGGAATCGTATTCTTACCCGCACGACTAAGCCGGCCAGGAACCACCCTGACTCGACATGTCGGCGACTCAGAACGGTCATTCCGGTTGACCCCGAAATCAGGTGTCTTGCGGTAGAATTCCAGATCTAGGACTAGTGCATCACTATTATCGAGTAGAGACTAGAACCGATCAGATTCGTACCGATCTTAAGGGTAAAAGAAGAAGAGAACTTAGGTTTATTTCTTTCAACTCTCTTATCCTTAGAAAAGTTTAGATTTAGGTGATGTTGTTCTGAAATCTTGTGGAAATCGTTTAGATCTGAGTTATCCTTGGTGGAATGAAGTCAAGCTTGAAGTTCATAAGAACTTCATGATGACGTCACTCAAGAATACCTCAAATCTTGATGATTTCATGGTTAAAAGTGGAGATTAGAAAGATAGAAAGGTGTAGAATTGTGTAGTGATCAAGAATGTACAAGAATTAGTGCAAGATCTTACCTGGATTGAGAGAAATCTGAGAAAAAGTGAAGAATGCGTGCGGTTCGGACGTAACTTGCCAAAAGTGGAAAGGTTGGAGAGTGACCCGTGTATTTATAGGATGCTAAAAGGGGAAAGGGTGAGCCGTGCGGATGACACGTAACCCGGATAGGCTATCCGTCCGGATTGGTCATCCGTGCGGATTGGCAATCCGTGCGGATTGGCAGTCCGTGCGGATTGACCATCCGTGCGGATGTAGCCTGATTTGGCGCGTTTGGTGCGACGATGCTTCGGTTTCGATTGCGAGCGATTCGATAGGGTTTCCTAGTCAAGTTACTTTCAGTCCCAACTACTTCTTATATGGTTCGACTCGGAATTCGGGTTCGGGTTCGTTTACATTCGAGTTAGACTTCGAGTTCGATTGAGTTCGCTTGATTATCACAACATAACATAAAATAAACATGCACAGGTAACACGTAAGGCACACACACACATGTATAAACAACAAGTAAAATACACAGTTCGAGTTACGGTTCGATGTCGATTTGATTAGCATAGCTTGATTAACTTTATCGCATTGTTACTTCCTATTATTCACAGTCGTAGGTCGATTGAAATACGGTTATCACGATTCGATTATTGTAATGAACGACACTTACTCCACATAATATAAATAAAATAAAAACATTTCTACGAGTCAAGTCGCGCGAAATCGGTCGTTGACTTTGACCTTGACTTTGACTTTCACTTGTGAAAACACGGGGTGTTACATACTAGGAAGTTTATTTGGGTAGGAAGGCTAGGAAGTAATATTGACCATCTATTAAATAATTAATGGCTAATATTAAATGGGTGAAATTGAACAAAAAAAAGAGGCACGTGAGTTAGTTTGAGGGTATTTTAGTCCATCCAAGTCAATAGTTTCTCTCTCCCCCAATTCCCCATCGTTTTTAAAACGTTAATAACTTGTCATACGATAATATTTTTTTATAAAAAATTGCACCATAAAAACGAGCGTTTTTTATCTTTAAAACGAACACACTATTGCTATACTTTTGATTTTTTTTTTTGAAAACCCAGATGCGTAAAACGCAATGGATAGAACAACACAGTAACACACTATAACCAGGTTCTAAAACGCTGGTTTTATATGGTCGTGTTTATGTTTTAACATGATCATGCCTCTATTCTAACATGATCATGCCTCTATTCTAACTTGATCATGTTTATGTTTTAGCATGATCATGTTCTTTAAACTTAAATTCTGAAAACGTACACTCTAGGTCTAAAACACAATGGGTTTCACATGGTAATGTTTCTATTTTAACATGACCATGCCTTTCTTTTAACATGGTCATGCCTCTGTTCCAACATCCAGGTTCTAAAACGCAATGGGTCTAAAACGTAATGGGTTCCATATAGCGATGTTTCTCTTTTAACATGGCCATGCCTTTGTTTTAACATGGTCATGCCTTTGTTCCAACATCCACGTTCTAAAACGCAATAGATCTAAAATGTAATGGGTTTTACATGGTGATGTTCCTGTTTTAACATGGCCATGCCTTTGTTTTAACATGGTCTCTGTTCCAACATCCAGGTTCTAAAACGCAATGGGTTTTAACGTGGTCATGTTTATGTTTTAACATGGTCATGTCTTTGTTCCAACATGATCATGCTTCCCTTTTAACATGATTATGTTCTTTTACACTCCAGTTCTAAAATGCAATGAAACCTAAAATAAGATTTTACACTACAGATTCTAAAAAGCAATGGAGTTTTAACATGGCCATGTTTATGTTTTAACATGGTCATGCTTTTGTTCCAACATGACCATGCTTCTATTTTAGCATGATCATGTTCTTTGCACTACATGTTGTAAAACGCAATAAAACACAAAATCAATGTTTTGCACTACATGTTTTAAAAAGGAGTTTTAGCATGGCCATGTTTATGTTTTAACATGGTCATGCCTTTTGTTCCAACATGACCATGCTTCTATTTTAGTATGATCATGTTCTTTTCTTGTAAAACACAATGAAACCAAAAATCAATATTTTGCACTGTAGGTTATAGGTTCTAAAAAGCAATGGAGTTTTAACATGGCCATGTTAATGTTTTAACATGGTTATGCTTTTGTTCCAACATGACCATGCTTCTATTTTAGCATGATCATGTTCTTTACACTCCAGGTTGTAAGACACAATGAAACCTAAAATTAATATTTTGCACTGCAGGTTCTAAAAAGCAATAGAGTTTTAACATAGGTTCTAAAAAGCAATGTAGTTTTATCATGTGTATGCCATAGTTCCAACATGATCATGCATCTGCCTTAAACATGATCATGTTCTTTGCACTGCAGGTTCTAAAACGCAATGGGTTTTAACGTGGTCATGTCTTTGTTCCAACATGATCATGCTTCTATTTTAGCATGGTCATGCCTATGCTTTAACATCCAGAAGAACAAAAAATGAAAAGAACTCTAACGAAAACATAATGAGGTGTATTTTAGCATGGTTATGCCTATGCTTTAACATCCAGAAGAACAAAAAATGAAAAGAACTCTAACGAAAACATAATGAGGTGAAAAACGCAATTGAGGTTTGATAACCTAAAACACAATGAAAATAAAAAACGACACAACTTACAAAATGTAACACCCCAATCGCGTAACACGCGGCGGAAATATAGGGGAGTCACGTTACAAATCGCTCACAACAACTGGTACTAAATTGTTTCATTATTGTTAACATTGTTTTACAAAACATAGAATACATGTAATTGTCTTTTGATTAAAGAAGTATATGGCCCGGATGCAGTCCTATGCGTTGCATGCTTGAATACTTGAAACCCTAAAACATATGTGAAAATGAGAGTCAGCAATAAAGCTGGGGAGTACATAGGTTTTGTTAGCCGAATAAATGGCAAAAAGTTTGGTATTGCAATACTTTGACAACTACAAGAGTTGTCAATTGAAAATGAAATCTTGAAGCCAAAGAATGGCAAAAGGTTTAGTATTGCAATACATTATCTTGATTGTGAAAAACTTGTGACAAAGAGTTTTGTATATGGCAATATGTTTATTACTAGGTAATTTTTATGCCATTGAAAATTGTACTTTGTAATCACATTAAAATCGTCATAAAACTTGTGAGTGTGTTATTAGAAATCCAATCAAGGATTAATAATAACAATATTGAAATTTGTCATAACTTGTGTGAGTATTATTAGAAATCAAATCAATGATTTATAATAATACTTTGGATATCCTTCTAAGAATCTAACATATGAAGATATGGAATATTCTACAAGGAATTGGATACTTGAACATTGAATCAATTAAACACATAAATTCTAAAGTGATTCGGATAACGCTACAAGAGTAATACAATAAGAACACTTATATATATGAAGTACCAGCGGCGTATCCACCATGTTCTTATGGTATTACACTCGTTTCGTTATCTAAATCACAACTAACCACATAAACACATAAATCGTCAACTTGTCATCAACTTTAAACACGCATTAAAGTACACAATGAATCCAAACAAGGACTTCAATTGTACTTTAAACATCCCACGAGTATCTAACTATGAAGATAGATAGATAGATACTACAAGGATCCGGTTTTCGTCACATCATCTTGTCACATACGCATTAAAGTACACAATTAAATCCAATCAAGGACTTCAATATCAGCACTTTAAACATCCTACATGAATCAATCTATGAAGATAGATAGATGCTATAAGGATTTGGTTTCGTCACATTGAATCATTGAATCATAACATCCTAAATCCTAATGGTGATTCGGGATAACGCCACGAAGGGTAATACAATAAGCACACTTATATATAGGAAGTACCAGCGGCGTATCCACCATGTTCTTATTGTATTACTCTAGTTTCGTTATCTAAATCACCAACAATCTCTACACATAAACAATAACCATCATCTTGTAAAGTACTTCTTAAAAATCTCACTATGAAAATAGAAAGATCTACGGCTGTACTTCAAATATCCTATAAGAATCTAACTATGAAGATAGATAGATCCTATAAGGATTTTGGATAATCGTCGCGTTTGCATAATCAGAACAATACACATAAAAGCACTCAGTAAACACATATATGCCATACATTTGAAAATAAATCGGTTACACATATGAATCACCCCAAAACATTTGAAAAGTGTAAAAGAGGGGAAACTATGTATTCATTTGAGATTGCTTAATAGTCTTGAAATAAAGATCAAATAAAGCGTGAGGAATCAAGGAATCAAACGGCACCTAATATAGATTAACTATGTTAACAATCAGGACGCTAATCGGTGGATTGGATAGAATGAAGGTCTATAAATCAAATGAGTATTGGAACTCATATGGCATGATTTAATGAACATAACATTCTGATTAGAAAGTAATCCTAAGTGCTTTTGACCCGTTAGTACTCGTTAAGGTAGTTTATGTCGCAACCCCCGATCCCTTATCTGTCCCGGGAACGGGCGGACGCGAGCTCAGAGTTTCGGTGGTATCAGCTGGTTAATTTGGCAGCGGAAATTACATCAGGACCGTAGTTAGGAAATGTTTATCAGAGTAAAACCACCGCATTTAATATTAATAATCACATGGGTAAAACCCAAGTTTCTTATTACAATACTTTTATAGGGATAAACCCTATTTTATTGAATTTAAAACATCGTTTATTAGGTAACTTTTATAGCCACATTTTTCCCAAGCCTTCAGTGCTCTCCATCTGGCTTTTTACTAATTGGCTGTCACATTGTGTTACCTGAAACGCGTTTTAAAAACATTTTTCAGCGGGAAATACTGGTGAGTAAATCCCAGTTTAATCAAGAAACATTTTATCAATTAAAACAGTATTAAGAGCGATCACATTGTTTATTTCTACACAATTACTCATTCAGTACTGTCAATCCTGACTTGTGGGTCATATTACATATTGGCTAACTCATTGTCCAATGGTAACGTACTGTCATCCACGACTTACTACACGCAGTAATATATTTTGTATACAAAACCCCAATATACCGGCCGTAATTGAAGAACTACAAAGACTCAATCACCTCTTAATCACATTGTAAAACAATTAAGGTTTTGTAAAACATTCCAAAAAGGTTAACAAAAAGAGGATAAACTCACTTTGCTATCTTAGACTTCGCGTAAGGGTTTCCTGGGAATAATCTATAATTTACACAAATGTACATAGGTTAGTATCGTAACCCTTTGAAAATATTAATGATACCCTCCCTGAGACGGCATTCCAACAACTACGTCGGGCAGAACCACGACAGTTGTTACGGAACCCTAAATCAATCGGGCAGCGTATCTATTACGAAACTGGGGTTATAATACTTACAACGGGGCAGAACCTTGCTAATTAGGGGGATATAATACCCGTTTATAACTTCTACTACTTCAGAATTCGTTTAGAAAGAAAAGATGTGAGCGACGGAAATGAAATCCCGAGGCCTCCTTATATAGTTGCTGAATCTCGTCCGTTCGCGGCCCGCGTAAGAGTAGGCAAGGCCTTACACGGCCCGCGTCAACATCTGGTCAACGCGTAGCTTATCCGGGTCATCTACTAGGCTCAACACGATGATGACACGTGTCGGCCTGGGGTGTCTCCGCGTTGTTGGTCTCTCGCGGCACACGTTAGCTTAATGGGGCTATTACGCGGACCGCCTGAACTTAAGAAATCAACGACATCAGGATTTAACCCTGATACCGCCCGCGTAAGTGGTTGGGGTGGGTCTACGCGTCCCGCGTCAGCCCTAGATTTAAACTTTTATTTATTTTAAATACTATTTAATGTATTTCGGGCTCGGTTTTCTTATATGGGGTGTATATAAAGACATATTGGGGCATTTTAAGATATACTAGGGCGTCGGAAATATTATGAGGGTGTTGGTTTTACTGATGGTTGTTACATTCTCCCGACCTTGTTTTAGAGCTCGTCCTCGAGATCTACAGGAACAAATGTGGATATTTCCGTTGCATTTCAGATTCAAGCTCCCATGTGTACTCAGCTCCTCTTTTGGAGTCCCATTTTACTTTGACCAGAACTAGTCTCTTATGCTTGAGGTTCTTGACTTTCCTGTCTTCAATTAGTAGATGTCTTTCTACAAACTTGAGTTGTTCATTTACCTCTATATCCTTAAGAGGTACTATCAGTGATTCATCGGCTAAACACTTTTTAAGATTAGATACATGAAATACATCATGTATTCCTGCCATTTCCTCTGGCAGTTGTAGCTGATAGGCTACAGGTCCTATTCTTCTAATAATCTCAAAATGTCCAATATACCTGGGACTTAGCTTTCCCCTTTTGATGAATCTTACCACTCCTTTCCAAGGAGAGACTTTCAACAATACTTTATCTCCTACTTGAAACTCCAATGGCTTGCATCGGTTATCGGCATAGCTCTTCTGTCGGTCACGTGCTGCTTTCAGTCGTTCCTTGACTTAAATGATTTTATCGATTGTCTCTTGTACTATCTCAGGTCCAGATAGTTGCTTTTCCCCAATTTCTGCCCAACAGACTGGGGTTCGGCACTTACGTCCATAAAGTGCTTCGAATGGTGCAGCATTGATACTTGTGTGATAACTGTTATTATAAGAAAATTCTATTAAAGGTAAGTGATCGTCCCAATTACCTCCAAAGTCAATTACACAAGCTCTAAGCATGTCCTCCATTGTCTAAATTGTCCTTTCGCTTTGTCCATCCGTTTGAGGGTGATAAGCTGTGCTCAATTTTAACTTGGTTCCCATTGCCTTTTGGAAACTTGACCAAAAATGAGAGGTAAATCGGTTATCCCTATCAGAAACAATTGATAAAGGAATGCCATGTAAAGAAACAATTTCATTTACATATAACTTACTAACTGTTCCATACTGAAAGTTTCTTTCATTGGTAGGAAATGAGCTGACTTGGTTAGCCTATCTACAATCACCCAGATTGTATCATTTCCTTTCTTAGTTTTGGGTAATTTAGTAACAAAATCCATTGTTATCAATTCCCATTTCCACACTAGCATTTCTAATTGTTGTAGAAATTCTGAGGGTTTCTGGTGTTCAGCTTTGACTTGTGAACAAGTTAAACATTTAGAAACATAGGCTGCTATGTCCTTTTTCATTCCTATCCACCAGAAATTCTTCCTTAAATCCTGGTACATTTTATCATTTCCTGGGTGCATCGTGTACTTAGACTTATGGGCTTCTTCTAATATACGATGACGTAGATTTCCTAATTTAGGTATCCACATTCTCTTTTTATGGAATCTCCAAATTCCATCGGTTCCTTGTTCTAATTCTTTTAGCATACCTTTTAATTTTTCAGCATCTTCCTTGATTACTGATTCTTGTGCTTCTCTTATTTGATCATTTAAATCTACTTGCAGATTTAATTTAAGAGAACGTACCCTTTTTGGCTTTTCATGATACTTTCGGCTTAAAGTATCTGCCACTACATTTGCTTTTCCTTCATGATACTGGATATCACAATCATAATCACTAAGCATCTCCATCCAGCGTCTTTGTCTCATATTCAATTCCTTTTGTTTGAAAATATACCTTAAACTCTTATGATCAGTGAATATGGTAAACTTACTACCATAAAGGTAATGTCTCCAAATCTTAAGAGCAAAAATTATAGCTCCTAACTCTAAATCATGGGTTGAATAATTCTCTTCATGATTCTTAAGTTGTCTAGATGCGTAAGCTATAACCTTTTTACGTTGCATCAATACGCACCCATAACCTAATTTGGAAGCGTCATAATAGACTACAAAGTCTTCAGCTCCTTCTGGTAATGCTAGTATGGGTGTATGGGTTAATCGTTGCTTAAGGATTCTAAATGCTTCTTCTTGTTTTAATCCCCATTCAAACTTAACAGATTTACAGTAGCTTAGTTAAAGGAATGGCTATTCTAGAAAAATCTTGAATAAATCTTCTATAATAACCGGCCAATCTTAAGAAACTTCTAACCTCGGTTGGTGACTCTGGGGTTTTCCATTTAGTAATTGCCTCGATCTTTGTTGGATCCACATGAATTCCTTTATGATTAACTAAATGTCCAAGAAATTGTACCTGTTCTAACCAAAACTCGCACTTGGAAAATTTAGCGTAAAGCTTTTCTTTTCTTAATAAACTTAAAAGTGCGTGCAAATGCTTTGCATGATCCTCTTTACTCTTAGAGTAAATTAGAATATCATCTATGAAGACAATTATGAATTTATCCAAATATGGCTTACATATTCGGTTCATCATGTCCATAAATGCAGCTGGGGCATTGGTTAAACCAAATGGCATGGCAGTAAATTCATAATGACCATACCTCATTCTGAATGCGGTTTTAGGAATATCCCCTTCCTGTACCTTCAATTGATGATATCTTGACCTTAAATCGATTTTAGAGAAAAATCGAGCTCCTTGTAGTTGATCAAACATATCATCGATTCTTGGTAATGGGTACCAATTCTTAATCGTGACTTTGTTAAATTCACGGTAGTCAATGCACATACGCATTGATCCGTCTTTCTTTTTAACAAACAGTATCGGCGCTCCCCATGGCGACGAACTAGGTTGTATAAATCCTTTTTCTAACAATTCGTCCAATTGTTTCTTCAGTTCCTGCATTTCAGCGGGTGCCAAACGATAGGGTGCTTTGGCAATCGGTGCTGTTCCTGGTATTAAATGGATTCTGAATTCAACTTCCCTATCTGGAGGTTGTCCTGGCAATTCTTCTGGAAATACATCTGAAAACTGAGATACTACTGGAATATCTTTTAAATCCTTTCCTTTAGTGTTAGTGATTATAGAAATCAAATACACTAATGATCCTTTTCTTATATAACTTGAAGTTTTCATCACAGAGATGAATTTTGTAGTTCTAGATAGTTTATCTCCTTTAATTGTGATCATTTTACCTTTTGGTGAATTTATTTGAATTGAATTTTGATCACATAAAATACTGGCTTTATTGGTTATTAACCAATCCATTCCTAAAACAACATCGAATCCTGCCAGATTCATGGGATAAAGGTTTGCAATAAATTTCTGATTTAAAATTTCTATGCTTGCTCCCTGCAAGATTTCAGAAATCCTAACAGTTTCTCCATTAGCTGTTTCTACTAAGCATTCTTGTGGTAGTTTAGTTAATGATTGATTTAGGAATTTGCAAAATGATGTATTAATAAAACTTTGGTTAGCACCAGAGTCAAATAATACTTTAGCAAAAATATCATTAACTAAAAATGTACCAGCGATGACATCTGGAATCATCTTAGCTTCATCTGCAGTTAGAACAAATGCTCTAGCATTTTGAGTATTCTTGTTGTTTGTATCTGGAGCTAATTTCGGGCAATTAAGCTTGATATGACCTTGTTCCCCGCAGTTGTAGCATATCTTGTTGTTAGCTTTCTTTCTGGAGTTTTCTTCCTTGTGTCCCGATATTTTGCAAAAGTTACAATATATGGAGCATCTTCCTGAATGCTTTCTTTTGCAATTCTTACAGTAAGGTGTAGAGGTAGAACCTATATTTTTCCCACGATTAAAATTTCCAGAACGAAATTCTTGTGTGAGCTTCTGGGTTAGGTTCCTTCTTTGATCCTCTTCTTGGGTACGGACTAATTCATCTGTCAAGGTATTTGCTAGTTCTACAGCTTCTTCTATGGTTTGAGGTCTAGCTTCCTTGACTACATGTCTTATCTCCCCAATTAATCCCCAGATATATCGGGAGATTAATACTGGTTCTGGTGAAGCAAGAGTTGGCACTATTCTAGCATATTCGAAGAATATTTTAGTGTATCCCTTACTATCCACACCGGTCATCCTAAGGGTTAAGAATTTGTTTGCTATCTGTTCCTTCTCATTGGGTGGGCATAATTTCCTTTCTACCTTGTTTTTAAATTCTTCCCATTCCATATTGTAAGTTCTATCACTTCCTCTTGATTGGAGGATAGTGTTCCACCATTCTAACGCAGAATTCTTAAACAGATTAGAAGCAAACAATATCTTATCTTCTTCAGCACACTTAATTATTCTTAAGACTGCCTCAGTCTTCTCTAGCCAGCATAGGGTTGCAATGGCCCCTTCGTTGCCCGAGAATTCCATTGGTTTACAAGACCATAATTCTTTATAAGAACAACCATAAGACACGGTTATTCTCCTTTTGGGAATAGGCATTTGAAGTACAGGTCCATTGTTCACGCTGTTTTCGGGTTCGATTGGTCGCTTACTACTATGCTTACTTTTATTATTCGCTTATTGAATCGTTTGAATAATAAATGGCATAGCATCTATGATTCCTTGTGCCACTATATGTTGAACAACACTATTGTCCATTTGGTTTCCATTGTTATTGATGCTTGGATTTTCATTAACCACGTTAATGTTACTCTGGTTATCATTATTCAGATTTCCTTGATTTCCTTCATCGGCCATATGAATTTTAAACATTTACCCCATATTAATATGACAAGATAATATTTAATATAGTTAATCACATGATACGCAATCTAGCCAAAAACGTCGATCATTGCGACTTTTACTCTATTTCCATATACTATTATGCATCTATTACACACTAGTACTGAAATAAAAATTATAATACCAACAGAAATAGAATCACACTAATAGTAAATGCATCCGTACACACATATTTTATATTATTTTATTATATTATATTATTATTACTATTACCAACTCCTCTATCACATCACGGATATGGATTTATCCAAAAATCCATATTGCGTTCATCATATTTCCATACGAGACGCTCTCCCACCTGACGCATTCTCTCACTGCTTTCTAAAATTTCCTCCCCAAAAGTCCTAAGTTCTTGGACGTTTTCTATACTCATTGGGGGTGCAGGTTCTAGGACTGGGTTTGGAATCTGGGGTGCGGGTTCCTGATATGGGGGTGAAAGTGCCTGAAATCGGTAAGGATCTTCTAAGATCTCCCTAATATATTCATCATGGTAATAGGGATCTAAAGGGTCCATACCTGGGTAGGCTCCTAGGTTCTGTATGGGTGTGTCTTCCTGTATCGGGTAACGTTGCACAAATTCCCTATTATCGTCCCACCAGGGGTCGTAATTTGGGTCTATGGGGTTTGGTGCAGGTACCCTAGGGATTTCTTCTGGGTTGAAGTCATGCATCTCCACTTGGTTTTCAAGGTTTTCTATCTCCATGGGTTGGTTTGGGGTTTGTGGTTGTGGGGCTACTAGTTGTTCCAGACTTGGGTCAGCAGCAGTTGTAGCTAGGATATGAAAATTGGCTAGGCTTCTATTAAGCATATCCTGTGTATGGGCATCTGTCTTTTGCTTAGCGGCTGCTAAAACTCGTTGCTGTTGCAACTTTCGCATTCTTTTCCTACGTGCAAAAGCTTCCTTACTGAACCATCCTCGTTTCTTATGAGGGAATGGCTCTTCAGACTGAGCTTTAAAAGCAAACATTCCTTCTTCCTGATCAGCAGAATACCCAGAAAGGGCAGGCTGTGAAGAGGTACCTTCACTCCTAGGAGAATCAGACAACTGACGACTCATGGCTGAGGGTCCTTGATCACTCATACTGTAAACTAACAAATAGTCAAATAACACATAACAAATAAATACAGTTATGCACGTATTTCCGTAATTTATTTCCTAACACAAAATTTAGAATTTAAGTATCAGCAGAACACTTCTTTGGCTCAGGACATTGGCTAGGCTCTGATACCACCTTCTGTCGCAACCCCCGATCCCTTATCTGTCCCGGGAACGGGCGGACGCGAGCTCAGAGTTTCTGTGGTATCAGCTGGTTAATTTGGCAGCGGAAATTACATCAGGACCGTAGTTAGGAAATGTTTATCAGAGTAAAACCACCACATTTAATATTAATAATCACATGGGTAAAACCCAAGTTTCTTATTACAATACATTTATAGGGATAAACCCTATTTTATTGAATTTAAAACATCGTTTATTAGGTAACTTTTATAGCCACATTTTTCCCAAGCCTTAAGTGCTCTCCAGCTGGCTTTTTACTAATTGGCTGTCACATTGTGTTACCTGAAACGCGTTTTAAAAACATTTGTCAGCGGGAAATACTGGTGAGTAAATCCCAGTTTAATCAAGAAACATTTTATCTATTAAAACAGTATTGAGAGCGATCACATTGTTTATTTCTACACAATTACTCATTCAGTACTGTCAATCCTGACTTGTGGGTCATATTACACATTGGCTAACTCATTGTCCAATGGTAACGTACTGTCATCCACGACTTACTACACGCAGTAATATATTTTGTATACAAAACCCCAATATACCGGCCGTAATTGAAGAACTACAAAGACTCAATCACCTCTTAATCACATTGTAAAACAATTAAGGTTTTGTAAAACATTCCAAAAAGGTTAACAAAAAGAGGATAAACTCACTTTGCTATCTTAGACTTCGCGTAAGGGTTTCCTGGGAATAATCTATAATTTACACAAATGTACATAGGTTAGTATCGTAACCCTTTGAAAACATTAATGATACCCTCCCCGAGACGGCATTCCAACAACTACGTCGGGCAGAACCACGACAGTTGTTACGGAACCCTAAATCAATCGGGCAGCGTATCTATTATGAAACTGGGGTTATAATACTTACAACGGGGCAGAACCTTGCTAATTAGGGGGATATAATACCCGTTTATAACTTCTACTACTTCAGAATTCGTTTAGAAAGAAAAGATGTGAGCGACGGAAATGAAATCCCGAGGCCTCCTTATATAGTTACTGAATCTCGTCCTCCCGCGGCCCGCGTAAGAGTAGGCAAGGCCTTACGTGGCCCGCGCCAACATCTGGTCAACACGTAGGTTATCCGGGTCATCTACTAGGCTCGACACGATAATGACACGTGTTGGCCTGTGGTGTCTCCGCGTTGTTGGTCTCTCGCGGCCCGCGTTAGCTTAATGGGGCTATTACGCGGCCCGCCTGAACTAAAGAAATCATCGACATCAGGATTTAACCCTGATACCGCCCGCGTAAGTGGTTGGGGTGGGTCTACGCGGCCCGCCTCAGCCCTAGATTTAAACTTTTATTTATTTTAAATACTATTTAATGTATTTCGGGCTCGGTTTTCTTATATGGGGTGTATATAAAGACATATTGGGGCATTTTAAGATATACTAGGGCGTCGGAAATATTATGAGGGTGTTGGTTTTACCGATGGTTGTTACAGTTTACGCTACTTTAACGTGTCGTTTGCGTAAATATAAGGTCGGATGGTTATATATGTCATATGATAAGTCTTATATGCCCAAACATGTTTGAAAATGCTATTATATCAGTTTAGATGTTAAAAGTTTGATTACACAAGCTTAAAATGAATTTATGCACAAAAAGGGCATTTTGGTCATTTTTAAAGGGCATATAAACGACTTATCAAATAACTAACTAAACAAAGTAACCATAAGGTATAACCTTAGTAGGTTATTCCCTATACAGCTATTGTCACAAATATGTGTTTGGTCGGATCCTAAGATCGACCAAACGGGTCGGGTTCGAAAGTCATAGCGGTGGTCAAGACTGCTCGACTTACGACCCTAAATAAACACTAAACTAGAAGTGACGAGTTAAACATGTCAAAACATGTTTAATTAAGTTAGAAAACTGACTTGGTATCAAAACAAAGTGTTTTGATACCCGAAAATAGCTCCGTCGTAAAATGCACATAAACGTGCATTTTGACCGAAACTTTGACTCATCACTTCGACTAGTAAATGTGGTAATCAGTAGATATAATCGCAAGGGATTATAAGCAACGTGATTATGATCACGTTGCAAAGTTCAATTGAACTTTGCCTTGACCAATTCATGGTCTAAACCGAAAGTCAAACACTGTTTGACTTTTAGCTTGAAATAACTAAAAATAAATAAACAAGACTAGCAAGAACACTCACTTGTGTTCTAGAAAGAAGAAAACTCAGGTGGGAGGCCTCCAACAATGTGGTAGCACCCCAAATTTAGCAAATGAAGGAGATAGAAAATATTTGAGCAAGTTGTTGAATGAATGAAGTTGGCTATTTATAGTGTTCAAGGATTAATAGGATCATGACATGTGTTTATGTGTTGCCCAAGGATTAATATTGTCCCTACAAGTGTGTGGACCAGGTTTAAAGCCTTGGAGGACACTTATCTTGCCCACAAGAATCCAAAAACCATGTTAGAAATCAGTTTGCAACAGCTGGGAAGTTGTTTAGAAAGTTCTAAAAACTGGGGGCTGTCGCATGTCGCGCCAGTAAAAATGTGGGTTGTTGCGTGGCGCGGGGGTATGCATAATAGTTTTCAGTTTTGGCACTTTCAATCCCTGCAGCCTTATAAACTTGTTTTCGATGCATTGAACCCCCGTTTACCCAATTTTAAGGCTTTACAAGGATGTTAAAGCATAGGGGACTTAAAATGTGCTTGGAAATACCACGGATGTCAGTTCGTTTGGCTGTACGGATGCATTTTTCGGTTAATTACGACGAAAGTTGTAACGAACGCGAAAATGATCCAAAATACGAAACAAATGGTATTTTTGCATTCCCATCACTAAAATACAATATTTTAATGATTACAAAATTTTTTGGATGTGCGTACATGGTCTGAATGCAGAATATACGCGAATTTGCATACTTTCGCAGTTTTGACGCTTTTAGTCCCTGTGATTGAATAAACATGATTTTGACATACCGAACCCTCCGAAACTTATTTCTAAGTTATATTAAGGGTATGTTTATCTTATGTTCTTGTTCCGGAGTGTATGTCGCTACGAGAATTGGCAGACTTTCGTAGTTTGTCGGAAATAGTCCTTGTACTTGTATAAGCATGTTTTCGTCATCTCTAACCCTTCGAAACTTATTTCTAAGTTATGTAAAGGGTATTTAGGGTATGTGTAGCTTGTGTCCTCGTCCTGGTGTGTCCGTCACATTAAACGGATTACATTTAAGTATCGGTTATTGAATTTGCTTTATAAGAAAAAGTTTTTGAAAGCCCGAAATTTTGCACAAGGGTTACACAAAAGAACTCCGATTAAGGACAATGGACAGAGAAAGAACTCCAATACACCATGGGGAAACTTGTTGCGGTGGGTGGTGGAGCGGTGGCGGTGGATGGTGGAATGGTGGTTTCAGATCTGAAAAACCCAACGAGTGGTTGAAGGTGGTGTTGGTGGTTTCAGATCTTGTTTCCGGCAAGATGGTGGCGATCGTAGGTGGTGGTGTTGGTTGTTATGTGGTTGTTTCTGGTTTTGAAAATTGTGGATTTGAGTATACTGGGAAGAGAAATGAATTGCAGATGCTGAGTTTTTTTGAAGATGGTGAGTTTTGACTAAAATGCCCCTCCTTATGTTTTTTCATCTTTGCCACATGTCATCCTCTTATTGCTTGCTATCATTCATACCAAAACTAAACTTCTTGTAATAAATAACATTTAATTCTTTTATTTGATTAAGTCATTTATGTTTTGTTAAATAACCGAGGATAGTTTAGTAATTTTACACAAACTTAACCGAAAAATCTAACGAAACACCACCATAGTTACAAACGTGCATCCCTTCCGTGTAACGAGGGAACAAATTCAGTTATAAATTCACCGTGCAACGCTTCTTTGGCTTTCGTCAAACCCTCGTCAAGTGTCAACCACCTCACTCACAATCATTCAATGCGTACCTCCTCCGCCGTTCCTCCGGCCACCGCGCCGGTGAAAGATCACTCTCCAACCGCATCGGACTCTGAAGAATACGAGTACGAAGAGGTTGAAATAGAAGAAGAGGTAGAAGTTGAAGAAGAAGTCTCCGACGACGACGACGACGACGACGAAGAAGAAGAATTCGAAGAAGTAGAAGTAGAAGAAGAAGAAGAAGAAGAGGAAGAACAACAAGAAAAAGAAGATGTATCTCGGTCAATTGAAGACCTAGAAGATGTAAATAGTGAGTATTTTCCCTATTTTGGTATCTATTTTATTTATTTACCTGTTTGAGATATGGAATCGGATACTTATTCAATTTGTGAACAATGTTTGTTACTGTGTGTCAATTTTATGTGATCATCTGGTATTGTATTCTAGGGTTTTATGACATGTTAATTGATAATCCATGAATGCTCTTTTTAGGTCTTTTAGTTTTGATCTACATACATGCGCATTTGTTTAGGAATTAGTGCATGTGTTGTTGATATAGTTACATCATTACATGATATGTAACATATTTTTGATGTACCAGATTTTACATTTAGAAAATCAAGTGTAGCTCTTTTCTTTTTTGACATTGCAATTATCGTGTGTTATAAAGATGTTTCTGTTATGTTTATGTGCAATTGAGCTTAGATTATGGCTTAATGTTGGAATGTTGTTGACTAATAAACTTCGTTATAAATGCTTATATTATATGTATACACACACACACACTTCCATAAAAGTGGAGAGGAAGTCTTATTTTTTTAAAGTGTTTTTATGGTGAGGGTTATTTTCGATCAGGCATGAGTCTTATTTTCGTTCTGCAGTTCCTCCAGTTGCCGCACCGGTCAAAGATCGGTCTTTAACCGGATCGGACTCTGAAGAATACGAGTATGAGGAAATGGAAATAGAAGAAGAGATAGAAGTTGAAGAGGAAGTCTCTGATGACGAAGAAGAAGAAAAAGAAGAAGAAGAAGAAGAAGAAGAAGAAGAAGAAGAAGAGGAAGAAGAAGTAGAGGAAGAAGTAGAGGAAGAAGTAGAGGAAGAAGAAGAAGCAGTAGAAGAGGAACAAAAAGAAGAACAACAACAAGAAAAAGGGAGCGCTGAAGATGTATTGCGCTCAATCGAAGACACAGACGATGTAAAGAGTGAGCATCTTTCCTATTCTGTTATCTTTTTATTTAATTATCTGTTTGAGCTATGGAATCGCGTACTAATTCAATTTGTGAACAATGCCTGTTACTATGTGTCATTTTTATGTGATCATCTCTGTGTTATCCGGATTGTGGCATTCTAGGGTTTTATGACACGCTAATTGATTATGCATACATGCTCATTTAGGTCTTTTATCGGTGGTCTGCATGCATGCTCATTTGTTTATAAATTAGGGCATGCTTACTTATAAGTTTGTCTCAGGATCATCTGTTTCAACAAGAGAGCTGCACTTTGTCTTGGAAAGTCAAACAGTCATCTTTTAAATTTGAAAATGCTGCAAACTAGAAAGTTATGAAAAAAAGTATTGACGATCATGTCAATTCTGTAACAAGTTTAGAACATCTTAGTGTTTTATCAAAGTGATATTTAAGATACATGACACATACCATATTTTTGATGTACGAGACTTGACGTCAAGAAAATTAAGTGTAGCTCTTTTATTTTTTGGACGTTTGAAGTAGTTGTATTTTATAAAGATATTTCTGTTATTTTTATGTTCGCAGTTCAGCTTATATTATGTCTAAATGTTAGAATGTTGTTGACTAATTAACAGACCATTTTTTCTTATCCTATTTTTTGTTGGATAGTGTAAGGGTTGTAAGTTTGTGAGTGGCAAATAGGAGATTAGATATATAATGTTGGCTTCACTGTCATCTGTGTATTATATAGCATCAAATATCTGATTGATACGTATATATGTATACATATATATACGGTATACTCCTCAATTAAGAAACACAGACGAAGTAAAGAAGTTAGATCAGATAATTGGGATTTGGTAAGGGTTCTTTTTAAGGAAGTGTGTAAAAGAAATGAATATTAATTATGTGAATGCTATTTTACAAACAGAACCAAACTTGCAACAGTGAATCCAATCTGTTTTTAATAAAGCTAAAAATACCTAATAAACTCAGAAAACCTAACATCATTAAAAGCTTGGGTTAGATTTGTTGGGCGAGTGAGTATTACGACTGCCCAAGAAAGAGAAGAAGCTAAACTGCAGCAGCGGACCTGATGCTGTTGACTTTCTGGGGTGACCAACTTTGACCATTCAACTGTTGAGCGGTGTTGACGGCGACAACGGAAGGCTGATGGCGGCAACTGCAAAATAGAAGGGAAAACCACACTCAAACGCAAACAACGCAGCAAACAGAAAAACAAAGGGACACACAGATTTACGTGGTTTGGTCTAAAATGACCTACGTCTATGGCTGCAACTAGGGATACAATCTGATTACTTTGGCGGTGATGAGAAGAAATTTAAGTCCAGTTTAGGCGTGGACAATTGTGATACCCCCTCTCAACAAGATAACTCCAAAACCCTAGCCTCTACCATTAGATACCCTAAAACTTGGGGCCATAGAAACAAAAAAATGTTAGCTGGTATTTGACAAGTTGCCAAACACATTCTTCGGGCCAAAAATATGATTAGGGTTAGGACCGGATGCCCTTTTCTTCGCCACACTGTGATAGAACCCAGGACTCAAACAAAAGTAATTGATAGATTTAATTGCTGAAAACTGAAATATTACAAGATAAAAGACCCAATTCGAGATGGGTTTACCTCCAGAAACAAAGGTTTAGAACCCTAATTTTATATAAAACATCGACATCTGAAACATTACCTATTCTGCCTTATTTATCATAAAAGAAAAGAAGGTAATTAACTGCTAGAAACTGCCCACTACTTGCTCCCAGAACCGTTCCCCCCAAAACCCATTTCTGCAGATAATTAAATGGGTCAAATACCCATCTGGAGCTGCCCACAAGACATGGGTCGACCCATGGGTTCGTATCACATTGATACGAACCCAATGAATGATTTGGAAGCGGGAACAGTTTCAGTCATTCCGAGAAATCAGGAAGAGATCATAACTGTTCCCACCTAAAGTTTAAGCTTAAATAATCAGTTTCCTACATTTTAATTCTTGTCTATTTTTTGTTTAAGTGAATTTATCTTGTAATCGGAGAATTGCCCTTCTCGAATCGGGCTGACTTAATTGTCAATTCTATCAATTTACAACTTTCGATTTGCGGTATCTATCAATTGGTTCCATTGTCGGGAAATTGATGGCGACTTCTATCTGGAATTGCAATCAAGGAGAAGTAGGCGAGCCTATCACTGCCCAATTAGTAGCCATTGCGGCTCGTTTGGATGCCATTCTTACACCATTGAAGGCTGATGTTGAAGAAATCAAAGCTCGGATGAATGTACCCCTGAAGAACTATGTTGAGGCAAAGGAGAATCAGATGATCTTGCCAATAACACCTGAAGTGCTTACCACCGGTAACGGTGATCTTCTCCACAAGGGGAAACATAGCAGGTACAATCTGAACATGGAAGAGGGTGGGGGTAGTTCGACGGGTGATGAAGTGATTGGAGGTGGCGACAATTGTGAAAAAGCAGTGGAGGATTGGCGATCACGGGGTGACACGAACCCACAATCTCCCGCTGAACATTTAGTGACAACCCAAGTCGGTTATGGAATTTGAAATTAAATCCAATAGATCTCTTGATGCTTTGAAAACGCTGAATATCGGGAAGTATAATGATTAAAGAGAAATTAAAGGAGACAAATGGAAAATTGGATGCCAAAGAATCAATGAAAGTAATAAGTGCTCCCACACGTGGAGGGCCTGGACCTTTAGAATCAGAATTGGACAGGTGTTGAGTCTTAATCAACTCTTATAATTTCTTGTAAGCTTAGCAAGACTTTTTGGTTCCATGTGTTAGACATTTTAGGAAGAGAAATGGCTCTTTGTAATACACTTTTGGGAAAGAAGGCTGCTGATCATAAATCATTCTTTGATATTTTAAAAGATAGAGGTGAGAAGCTTGTAAGATATCCCTGCCGGTTTCTATTCATTTTTCCCCACCATCGACTATCGCAAACCGCCACCAAATTGATGATCGAAGTGAATCTCCGTCACGTCACGTGCTGATGATTACGAGGAACCAAAGGAACCCGAGCATAAACATCAAGGTCTCTTAACAACTCAGTTCTCTTATACCTAGGACAAGTCGTTTCTCCAGGCTGGTAGTATTGATGGGAACCCAATGAATGCTTTGGAAACGGGAACAGTTTTAGTCATTTCAAGAAATCAGGAAGAGATCATAATTGTTCCGACCTAAAGTTTAGCTTAAATAATCAGTTTCCTACATTTTAATTCTTGTCTATTTTTTGTTTAAGTGAATTTATCTTGTAATCGAAGAATTGCTCTTCTCGAATCGGGCCGACTTAATTGTAGGGCTGGCATATCGTGTATACCCGTACACGATAAGACACGACACGATACACGAACACGACACGATAATTTATCGTGTCCTTTTTTTGAAACACGAACACGACACGATATACACGAAAATTACCTGTTAATACCTGTTAACACGACTGTTCAACTGTTATACACGAAAATTACCTGTTAATACCTGTTAACACGAACAAAAACACGAACACGACATGCTATCTGAGAGTTACAGAGGGAGTTTAGGGTTTTATTTTTTTTGAATTGAATGAGGAATGAAATAGAAAGGAAGTAAGGAACCCACACGCACATGACTGATGAGTTTTATTTAATTTAATTTCTTATCGTGTACTAACGGGTATTAACAGGTAAATAGGTATTTAACCTGTTTATACACGAAAATTAACAGGTAATCTTGTGTCTACCTGTTTGGTACATGATACCTGTTAAGGCCATACACCATACCTGTTACTTCGTGTAGGTTCGTGTCGTGTATTCGTGTAAAATTGCCAGCCCTACTTAGTTGTCAATTCTATCAATTTACAACTTTCGATTTCCGGTATCTATCACACACATTCAACAACATCCGTATATACATTAAAGTTCCATTAACTTGTACTTCTAATACCATAGTTGATATTACCGAATACCAGTAATAGCATCCATAGTAGTCAAAAGCGTATGAGGTACACAAGCGAGCACCTCATGTAGACGCAAGGCGACGGGCACTTAAAAGTGCACTGAGGCGCGCACCTTGGCTAGAAGAGGCGAGATTTAGATTTTTAATCTTAGGATTTAACGATTTGCGATGATGAGCAATGGTTCTTGCTTATTTTTGTGAATTAATAATTTTTTTTTGAACTTTTGGTATTCATTTGATGATTATAATTGCTAATCCTATTCGGTTTTTGTTACATTTGTGGAATGATGCTATACTTTTTTCCATTTTTGTGTCATTATACATCTTTTATTTTACTATTATTGCACTTCTTTTTCTCGTCTGGGCACCTTGCTCTTAGGATAGAGGAAACATATTGAATTAGGTTGATACACCTTTATAATATGTCATAGTGTGGCAAAAGAACCAACTTGATGGAGGTGAAGTTGAAGCATATTGTTGGAGAAGTATGCACAAGTTGCCATTGAGGAATTTGTTGGATGAGAAGGCTTGCGAAGCTTCAATACCAACAAGAACTCTTATTTCCCAATTATCAAGGTGGGCTAAATATTCGTAGTTCAACTTCTTCGGCCAACATGAAGGACTTACCTCGTTTCATGCCACTATGGGCTACCTTTTTTTTGAACAACGTATGGAACTAACCCCAAAACCCTAGTGAGCCTTCCTGAGACAGGATGTCAACCGTCCATACTGATATTGACGCTCCAGGCCTGACCCACCAAGGAACACCATCAAGGACGAAATACCCCACTGTGGGAAAACCCCCTTGAGTTAGGTGTCGAACTTGATACCTCTAGAGATTCAAAGCCTTAACCATCACGGCATCACCCCCATGCCATTGGACCAGAAGCCCTTTAAATTGGTTAATTTGACTCTTTTGAGTAGGCTTCATTGATGTATGTTCACCTCGAGTAGTTTGACTTTGGACTTTGGTTGCCCTATCTTCTCATCCCAATTGTGATGTTCCAAGTTTCGCAGGCCACGTTGAGCGTTGGAATAAATAAACAAAGGTTATTTATTCTCATACGCTCAACTACTTTCAAATATACCTTTTCTTGGAGTGAACAATGACAACAAAGCTTGAGCTACAAGGGAGATGAAACTATGAAAGGATTTGCCTTTAAGGGAAGTGATGGGTTGGCGAACTCTACCCTGTACGCTATATGTGAATTGACTCGATGTATAACCATGGCTTATTGATGAGACAAACACATGTTATTAATTCATAGTTGTCAAAGGCACAAGGTACACTCGAGGCTCAAAGGGCGAGCCTTGGGCTAGGCGCAAGGCGCTTTAAGACGTAGGGCCCGAAATAAGCAAGACACATAGCATAAACATACCATTTTTCGGGGTTTTAGACATGTTTTAGGCTTGTTTAGGGTTGGTTCCAGGCCATTTATTGATGTTTAAGACAAGTGTGCCCGAAATTTGAAGGATTTGTCCAGAATCTAACTCAAACCCGGCAAAAAATTGGTTGGAACCTTGCCCAAAAGTCGAAGGAGCGCCTGGATGGCGGCTGGGCGTTTTCTCTGCGCCCGGGAGCCAAGGCGCGCGCTTGAAGGGCTTTTGACAACATCAGTTATTATATCTGTGAATAGTATACGGCTGCATAGAGAAAATGGGCTCACCAAAGATCATACGGACTTGTATGCTATTATATTTATGCTTTTTGGTGCGTTGTTTTGATTGACGTGATTAAACAATGCTTGTATCTACTTGTATCTCAAGGTCTTACACTAAGTTGAATTAGATGAAGTACATGGAGTGCAGCTTTTGACAATGTTATATAAGTTGGTGGTGTAAACACGCGGGGACATGAAGACGTCAAGAAATTAGGATAATGCGTCCTGTGCTATTTGAGATGCGAATTAGACAAGTGTGGAGACTTGATGAACACATTTATAATACGATTAAATTTAGTGTGGGTGAGATGGTTACTATTGTTTTTCTTATTGTGCATGTCTTAGGTATTCTGTTATTATTCTTAATAATACATTATAGTTATAATTAGGAATAGGACTGTTGTTGGGGGTCATGGACTCGGAATCTGATTGCTGATAATAGATATACTATGGACCCTTGCAGGGAAAGAAAAAATCGTATCGGATGATGAGAAAGCTTCTCAATGTGACGGTGGAATCATGACTGCTGAGACCACTAAAATCGTATCTGATGATGAGAAAGCTTCTCAATGTGACGGTGGAATCATGACTGCTGAGACCACTAATTCCATCAATGAATCCAGTAAACCCATCACTGTTGGAGATTCAGTCGATGAATCTGACAAAGTTCCACGTTCCAAAGAGCAAACTACACAGATGGACATAAAGGATGTGAATGATGCACATCTAACGGAACCCGAGTGCACTCGTGTTTTGGTACTTGCTGAGACCACTAATTCCGTCAATGAATCTGGTAAACCGGTCACTGTTGGAGATTCAGTTGATGAATCTAACAAAGTTCCACGTTCTGAGGAGCAGCAAACTACACAGATGGACATAAAGGATGTGAATGATGCTAATCTGACGGAACCCAGGTGCACTTGGTGTTTCTCAGTTAACGGATATGTTGACTTTTTAGTGGCTTAAGTTCATATAGAATCCGGTACTAACATCATTTAGGTTTTCTCAGATTGGATGTTGATGTTCCCTTGATAAGACCTCGAAGTTCGTCACCTGCAGTGGAAGTTAACAAAGGAAACAAACGCCCAGCTCTTGTTTGTGAATTCTTTGCAAAAGGTTGGTGCATTAAGGGGACTTCTTGTAAGTTTCGTCATATAAAAGACCCGCCTGTTGACCAACAAAACGAGCCTCAGAAAAGTCAACCTCAGGACGAAGGTAATTGATATTCATATTTTCTTCCGAAAAAGTCTTGAAGACATCTGTGGCTTCTTTTTAAAATTTATTTACAAGGTCTTGTTGCCATATCAGGTGTAAAAGAAAGCATGGGAAAATCTGATAATCTGGCAACTTCTGCAACTACATCAACTCTCATTGCTTGTTCTTCTAATACTGTAACGAATCCTTCTGTTAATAAATCTCTAGGTAACCCGTTCATGGGCCCAAACGCGCATAGAACCAGTTGGGCTTCTTTTGCACCGAAACCCCAAGAGTTCAGTGGTAAAGGATACCACTTTGGGATTCATAATCACCGTTATAATGTAACTAATCATGATACGGTTTGGCCTAGGGCTCCAACTTTTTTAAGTTCACTGTCTCAGAAGTCGAATTTGAAGTCTTCTAGTTATGAGTGGGAGCCATCAAAGCCTTTTAGGTCTACATTTCTTATTTCTCAAGGAATATATAGTTCAGATATTCAGTATGATCCAATTCGTGATAGTATTGAGCAACCGACAAAAAACGTTGATAAGTTATCAAAATTATCATCTTCCAGTCTTGTGCCGTCAATTTCTGGTACACATACGCCTTTACAAGAGAAGTTAAAAACAGATATTGGATCTGATAGAGTCTCTGTCGGCAGTCATGTAAACGGCAATGATGATGACATCGATATGGATGTGGATAGCAATGAGATTGCTGACACGAAACACGAGGATACGAAAAGTGAAAGTAAAGGGAAAAGACATATCGGTGATGTAATACAAGCAAGTGAAGTACATGCTAGTGGTCACTATCCTCTTCAACATACCGACGATGGGCCTGCAAAAGAAGCTAATAGTTATAAACTAGATTTTGATGCTGAAGCTGATATGCATAGAGAATCTAAATCTGTTAGACATTTTCGTGCGTCTTTGATAGAGTTTGTGAAAGAATTAGTGAGACCATCTTGGCGTGATGGTAAATTGAGCAAAGATGCCCACAAACTTATTGTTAAAAAGACTGTTGATAAGGTTCTCACCAGTTTACCAACAGAGCATGTTCCGGATGTACAAGAGTCTATTGACACTTATCTTTCCTCATCACAACCAAAACTTATGAAACTTGTTGAGGTGCGTTGTTCTCAGTGTTTATTTGGGAACCCTAGAGTATATAAAAGTATGTGACAATACTGACTGTTAGGTACTTTGTATTGCAGGGTTATATTGAAAAGTATGGAAAATTGTGACATCCTCGTAAACGGTACAAGAATCATCCTACTTGTTAGATGTCATGAGTTTGTTTCTATGGGAATCTCTTTTTTTTTCGTCTTAAGGGGAAAATGACGGTTTAGAAGTTTCATATGTGGCTAAGTGGCTTATGTGTATTTGTTGCGTTAAACCTAATGAATATATATTGGCGTTGTTAAGGTGTTTCGGTGTATTGCTTTTACGAACTTTAACCAATGTACATTGGTTTAATTTAGATGCATTTGGAATGTGGATCCCCAATAGAAGCCATAAGGGTGTTATGTTCTGTATAAAAAATAGTGGGGTTAAATATGTAGAATAGTTTCTTAGAATTAGGTAGTTTATGCTCGGAGTGGTAATATGTTTCTATTGACTATTAAAGCTGGTTTGGTGAAGTGGGTCCCGACTTCATGCTTTATGATGACTAGCCAAAGGAGGAGGTTAAAAGTTTTTATGGTCATTTTTTACTCAAGTATACAAAGAGGGATGATTCTTATGAAGTTTTGAAAGTCAATACTTATTAAAATGAATTTGATCATTGTCATCAAATTCATTTTGAAGTATTAGAGAAGTTTTGAACCACGATGTTTGTTACTATGGCTCTTGAGATACTAAGACACCTGTTTTCTTCTCCGCATCATGGTAACTATATTTGTGAATAATTACGTATTTCAAATTTTCAAGAAGACTGCAATTTACGTCCCTGTGTTTTTTGGGCGGGATCAACTTATGTCCCCGTTTTGAAAATTTTGTTGCCCGAGTCCCTGAGTTCCTTTTTTTCGTAATAATGAGTTCCTTTTTTCGTAATAATTTGCAACCCTCCTGTTAAGTCCGTTGGTTTAGACATCAAATAAAAGGGTATATTTGTCATCATGCTACCCGAACACATTGAACCCCCTTTGAATAAAACTTCATTGCACCACCAGAAGACATATCACCAGTAAATTTGACGTCATCACCGGCGGTGAGGCTTTTTCGTCCTGTGGTCTTAGAATATGACAGAACACCATTGCGTAAAACAAACCATCTAGATCTCCATCCTTTACCGTAATTAGTTCATTTATATGACACTGACAAAAACGCTAATTTCGGCACCGGAATCAGATCCAAAAGACGGAAATCCAAATGCATTGACGGAACAAGCCCTAGATAACGCCGTCGTCAGCTCCGACAAGTTATCTCCGATCAGCGAACTCTCTAGCGCTATGCAACGGAGCGATGCATCTTCTTCACTCGCATTCTGTCAATCGGGTGAATTCAGTAACTTATGTTACCTAACCCTAGGTTTCACCGGTCAAATCGTCATCTACACATCAACAATCAAATCATAGTAATAACAACTAAATCAATTTGATTCAGTCGTACAATCAAAGGCACAAATAGTAAGGATGATATCTAACAATCTAATTCATATATATACACAGATGAATCATAAATCGGCTGTGTTAGATTGCAGTGGAGATGATTTGGTACTTGGTTATTGGATGATTACGGGGTGATGTGGTGAAAATACTATGATGTCACTCGTTTAAGAGGAGGGTGTAAGGGGCAAAGTGGTTATCTAAGTGATACTTAACATTCAAGCTAAGAGCATTAGCATCCTTTCCATCAAATTCTGTGAGTGTGTTTTGTATAATATAAAAAGTGGTTGTAACTTGTAAGTGGTTGTGAGTGAAAGAGAGAGAAAATGTGAATGTTCATTTGTATATTTGAGGGGACACTGTTCACTCTTTATGATTTTTAAGCGAGTGAAGGAGAGAGAAAAGGAATTGATAAAAGAATAAAAAATATTATTTAATTAAAAGGAGACAGAAAATACAATGTTTTTAGTGTAATTATAGAGGTAGAAATGGTGGAAGGGATGTGAATGCTCTAATGACAGTTAGAAGGAGGGTTACAGATTGTTACTAAAGAAGGAACTCAGGGACTCGGGCAACGAAATTTCCAATGCGGGGATTCTAGTTGACCCCACCCAAAACACACATGGATTCTAAGACTTGAAAATTTAACTCAACGCGGCGGAAAATAAATCTTATTGTAAGAACAAAACATCAAGTATCCAACAATCAATTCAACGTCGCAAAATGTTCAATAGACGGGAATGCCAATGTTCACGACTGCCAAGTAACCTTCACAACTCTGCCGGGTAGCCGCCATCCAGATAAAGCACATCCTTTGGACCTCTACTAACTTGTGGCATGCATGCTAAAAACTATTAGCAACTCCTCGTTGAGCGAGCTTTATAAAGTAAAGTGACATGTTATAGACTTCAAAACATTTAAACACAACATGGTTTCGAAAGCATAGTTCATCGTGTATAAAACATCAATAGATAACTTCAAAACCCGTTATTTACTTCCCGTAACTCCTACTGAGACTGTGTGCAAACATCCTACTCATCTATATATTAGACAACGATTGCCCTAATCCTTAGGGCGCATCATGCCTACCTCCTTAAAACGCATTACCCCCCCATAGGCAATGATCATCTACATCATGCATGCATGCACATCATCAAGATGCATCGCTATTGCAAGATAACGACTGTCTACATCCTCAAGATGCATTACCACCCATAGACAATGACTGGTTCCACCATTATCTCATCGTTGCTTCATCGACTGCCAGCACACAAGACTCCAAATCACATTAAACTCTAAATCACATTAAAAACACATAGGCATATAACCCGTTTGTCAAACAATTTATAACATCGCATATATGCCTAGTATCATTTGAAAGCGTTTAAGCAAGTATATCAACCCCAAAACATCATCATCATACTCAGTAAATTCCACCAATAGCAAAGCTAAGGTAAGGTCTAATGAGGGTAAGATGTAGACAATCTTACCTCTACCCCGTAGGAATAGAGAGGCTGCTTCCAATGAGACCCTTAACTTGATAGTAGTTTTGCATCAAGCCTTGGACATAAGGCATGTAACACTTAGCAACCGGGACAAAGCCCGATTAGTGCATGTAACCCCTTGTCTTCAGTTATCAACGCCACCCCATGATGCATGATTAACTGTCCGCCGCTTTTAACGTTATTTTCACTTTTGCCCCCTGAGGGCCCACACGTATATACATTATATGCGCACACCTCAACCGGGGTGATATCAACCCAAAACATTAAAACATAAAAGTGGGCAATAGAACTCACCTTAAAACACTATTAATCCCGCAACTCAGAAAACCCCTTTTGAGACGAGAACCCTCAACCAGCACGCAACTACATACATCTCGACTGAACTCAAAACCTACACAAAACATGTCCGGTTACCATCAACCAGGGAAACCCCACACACTTGAATACACAACCGACCCTTAACCCTAGCTGGTTCACCCTAAGTTTAACTTAGGGGCTATTTGTTTACCTCTTAATGAGGCTCTTAATGGTTCAGACCGCTTACTGGTTCAGACTGTTTGTTTCGCGAGCAGATGTTTGAAAGGTTAAGCATTATACTGAGTCTGAATGGTTAAGCATTATACTCTAAGCAGTTAAAGCGGTAAAATAGCGGATAGCGGTCAAGGTCCGCTATACGATATATAGGTTATAGCGGTGGTATAGCGGTGATATAGCGGTAATTTTTATACCATGCATAATTTATGTATTTTTATATATATTATATACATATACCATTAATTTTATATTGTTTATATATAAATTCACAAGTATGAGGACTAAATATAAACTAATGAAGATGGAGGGGGGTTATATGTGAAAATACCCAAACTTAAATAACCCTAATTATCCCCACTTTTATCATACGCCGTTTTCTTTCACTTTCATCATAAGTCTGTAACAGATTCATGATATCAGACCACAACAGATTCATGAGCTCGAGTATCAGACCGAAGAGAACACTATTACACTAATACCTTGGTGACAGGTGACTGTCGAAGACTGAAGATGAGAACAAAACTCGAATCGAACAGCTCTGATGAACTCGAGTATCAGACCAGTAATCGAATCGAACAGCTTTGATTCGATTTTTATCAGCTTTGATGAACAGCAATTGAACTCTGATGATGATGAACTACTTCCAAGACAACCAAGGCTGACCGCTAATATCACTGCTTCAGCCGCTATAAAGGACTACATATAGCGGTCAAATAGCGGGCTATAGCGCCGCTATTAGCGGAACCGCTATGCCCAACCGCTATTTGGACCGCTATGATGCCAGACCACCGCTACACCGTTATAGCCCGCTATAGCACCGCTATAGCGCCGCTATTAACTGCATAGATTATACTGAGTCTAAATGGTTAAGATCTCTTATCTGAATTTGTCAGACATTTGCCTCTGAACAATTAAGCATTATACCGGCTCTTAATGGTTCAAACCTTTTACTGGTTCAGCACTTAATGATTCAGATCTCTTATTGGTTCGGCACTTAACAAATAAGAAGCTGCCAAACAGCCCCTTATTCAGGCTTGGTTTCCAAAACCGAGTCACCATCGTGACCGGACTCCACCTGACTCAAGGACCAGACTCGACCGAGACTCAACCAGGTCCGGTCCCCTCCTCTCCATCGACTGCCACCACTGAGACCACCCTGAGCCATTGGTCAGATTTCTAATCAGGTTCCACGACGGGCTGCACGCAAATCGAGACCACCGCTGGCGGTCTTGGTCACTGACTATACTCTTATCGACCCATGCCGATGGTGCGGCTCCCAAAACCAGTCCCCAAATCGAAACCCTAATCGCAGTTTGTTTCCCAGAACGCTATGAGACTCAAATTGAAACAAGAACACATCTTGAATCGGGAGGAATCAACAAATTGGAGGTTCGATTAACACCGTTTATGCAAAAACACTTCAAATCTTGAATTATCACGAGAATCCATCTATGAGTCTCATAAATGACCAGTTACATGCATAAACGTTACATGGGTGCTAGAATTACCTTGATCGAAGCTCGAATCGCCAAAACCCCAAGTCTCTCTCTCCCTGACTTGCTCTCGGGGCCGTGAGTGACCACGGGGAGGGTTACGACCTAGATGATACAGTGCAAAATTATTGATCTTCTTCACAATACCAATTGAAGCAACTTTCATCCGGATTTCAGAACTTTAGAAGTTTCAAGTTTTGGAATTACATGTGAATCTTCACAATTTTAGAACTTTTGGTACTACTTAGATGATACTAAATGCTATATAATAGCTTTGCTTTATATTATTTGAAGAATGGTATTATTGTAATTGTTAGTATAGATATACTAATATAATATTATAAGATATCCTTATCTAGATTAGTTTCCCTGGATTGTACAAGTTGGTTAGTTGCATCCAAGTGGCTACCAGGTTGCTTAGCTAGATTAGATTTAGTTTTCCTATAAACACCTTGTAACTTCATTCAATATACATCAAGTGAATACAATGTAGTCTTTTAACTCTCTTTGTTTCCCAGTGGGGTTTTCACCCCATTGGTTTCGTAATCCTTCTTTGAGTTTAAGTTCGGAGTTCGTTATAGTTCGAATGTAAATATGTAATGTTTAAGTGTACACATTAGATTTTTCATGTTACTTCAATTTCTTTCATGGTATCAGAGCCCATGGTCTACGGTTCTGTGAAATTCATTTAAATTATGTGAAAGTGTTGAACGTAGTGTTTTCTATTCGAGCATATTTGGTATCGCCTCAAATTTCTCTTCTGGGTTTTGGATTTTGCTCCAACTTCTGATTGAGTGTAAAATCAGCAACTTGGATAAAAAAATATCAGTAACTTGGATCAAAAAAATTAGCAACTTGGAACCTTGATCCTGCATCAGATTCTGGGTTTCTTCTGTTCTGATCAGAAAAAATCTTTCAGATTTCTGGTTTAGATTTTCTGCAAGCTTTTGGGTTTGACTCTGTTCTGGATCGTATTCAGACTTCTGGTTTCTTGGTCTCTGAACCTTGGTTTATATTTAAAACGTTTGAACCCCCAGCTGGTCCCTTTCAGCATTGTTTGAACCCCTGCTTGTTATTATAGAACCCTCAGTTTGTTAGAAGGTTTATCTTCAAATTCATTTGCTGGGTTTCGGTTCTGATCCTCATCAGATTTCTTCGCGTCAGAATTTCACGTCAGATTTTCGCATCAGAATTTCGTGTCAGATTTTTAGACCAGATTTTCTGGTTTGACTTTCTAATCCTTTCCGAATCTGGTTATCATCAGATTTCTTCGCTCTACTTTAATTTTTGACATCAGATTTCTGGTTGGTATCTCCGATTTCTGGTCTAACATTAACTTCTGACTTTAATTTCACTTCTGGTCAAATTTCCAGATTTCTAACTTTGACTTCTGGCGTTGACTTTATTTCTGGTCAAACTTCCAGATTTCTGACTTTGACTTCAATTCTGGTAAAACTTCCAGATTCCTGACTTTGACTTTGAATTTCTGGTCAAACTATCCAGATTTCAAATTTATATTTTCTGGCTTAGTCTGGGTGAGGTATTTTCCAGATTTGTTTCTAGAATTCTAATTTTCAACTTCTGGTCTGACAATGTTTTCAATGTCTGGTTGTTCAGTCCTTGGGTATTCAGTTTATGGGGTTCACACATCTGATTTTTTGGTCTAACTTTCTAAAGAAAAAAATGATTTTGGTCCGATTTCTTGTTCCGATAAGGTCAGACTTCTTGTGCCTTCTGATTGATTTCTGACTTCTGGTGTTTACACAGTATTCTTTTTCTTAATCTAGTTTGCTTACCAGATTTCTGATCCTGTTTGTCAGATTTCTAAACCTTATACACTTGGACTCTTTCGACATAAGATTCAGATTTGTGGTCTAAATTCCTGATTTCAGTTTGATTTCTGACTTTGACTCTTGGGGTTGCCTTGGCTGCTATTCGGATTTCTAACATGCTTAAAGGTTGTAAATTTTATTGTTGATGATGTTATTCTGCATGTTGCTGTTGATGTCACATTGGGTTCTTGTTGGGTGGATTTGGCATTTTCAAATGGGTTATATTTAATATTCAGATCCCTGGTTGATATGCTCTAATGGTTTGATGATTTGGTAGTCTGATGGTGCACTGGTCATTCTAGCCCTCATATGATGCTCGTGACTAGTGGTCTACCTCTTTGGATCTGTTGTTACAACATTGATTTGTTAACTATTGACTATGTTTCACTATTTGCTGCTAATTATTCTCTAGTTGATTATTGGTCATGCTGCGGGATGCTAGAATTGATCTTCTATTGCTAGAGGTTGCTAATTTTGATTAAAATGACATTTTCTGATCAACTCATTTGAGATACCTACTTCATAGCTAATCTGGCTACCTGTTCCGGGGTCGAGTGCTAGTAGCAGAGTTTTAAGGTCTAGTCAATCTTTTCTAGTCGGGGTACTATTAGAATCATTGTTATTAGTTGGGAGTTTGGATTCGTGTTCGGTTCGGGTAATGATTCGGGTGTCATCTTGATTCTATCGCAAGATTGAGTTTGGTTTATTTCTGGTCTTCGTACCAGAATTCGGGCAATATTATGGCATTTGCACTTCCATTTGGTTCGGTCATAAGATTGATTTTGGTATCCTTCTGGTTCGATCTCTTCCCCATGTGATCGATTAAGTATTGTTTTGGTGAAGGATTTGTGCATCATAAATTGATGTTTAGTTTTGAGCAACCATTCGGGTTTGTTTTTTTTTGGTTCTTTCGAGTTCGTGTTTAGCGTTAAGCAACCATTTGGGTTCGTATTTGGTTTGGTCCCGTTCAAGTTCTTTGAGCAACCATTTGTGCATCGTAAGTTGATGTTTAGCAACCATTCGGGTTTGTTTTTGGTTTGACCCCCTTTGAGTTCGTGTTTAGTTTTGAGCAACCATTTGGGCTTGTTGCTCAGGGGGAGTCAGGTTGCATTTGGGTTGGTGATCACTTTGTTAAGTTTCAGGGGGAGTCAGGTTACATTTGGGTTGGTGATCACTTTGTTAAGTTTCAGGGGGAGTCAGGTTGCATTTGAGTTTGGGAATCAGGTTGCAACAGGGTTGGTGATCACTTTGTTAAGTTTCGAGGGTAGTCAGGTTGTATCCGTGTCCCCGTTTTATGTTCGTGTCCGTGTTCTTGTTTTAAGCAACCACCATGTTGTTGCTCGGGGGAGTCAGGCTACTTTCTTTGTGTTTGTGTTTGGATTTGAGCAACCATGCCGTTGCTCAGGGGGAGTCTTATATCCAAACCACAAAGTGATCCCGATCACTTATATGATCATTATGTTGAGCAACCATTTGAATTTGTTGCTCGGAAGAGTCGAGTTGGGATAGTGATCACTTTGTTGTGTGATCATTTAAATGATCACTTTGGGATTCGAGTTTGGTTACACTCTTACTTTCATGAATGATGAGTGTATTGGATCTTTTGGGCTACAAGATTCCATTATGTTGTCGCTCTTGCCTGTGTTGCAGTTGTTTCAGGAATATCCGTTTCAACTTCCTCTAATTCATCGGATCAGTTCAGATTGGTTTTGAAGTGTAAGAGCTACCAAGTTCCAGTCCGCTATGGTTTTGATGTGTTCACTGTTCTTGGTGGTGGCATGTTGATGTTGATTGAAACTTCTTTGGTGCAGATTTGTGAGGTTTGATTTATCTCCGAAGCTATTATCCATTGTTTCACCTTCGCTGCGCCACTGTAATCTGTTCCAGTTGGGTCGTTTGTCTACATGTTCGGGACGTTCATCTACATCATGTTCGGGTCATTCGCTGCGTCACGTTCGATCTAATGATTATTGATGTTGCCTTTCGGGTTCCATTTTGTTGCTTCTATTTTGCAGATATTTAATGAGAGGATCAGCTCCCATCCTAGTTGATTTGGTGTTGTTTCCATTTTTGTTGATGCCCCTCTCATGATTGGTTCCCGGTTACTATTTCAATTCTACTGCTGGTCAGAGATGTTCAAAATTCAAACTGGTTGATGTTGCTATACCTGTTGCTTTTATTTTGCTAAAGGGGAGACCAATTAGAAGACATTCACTAAAGGCTTCCCTCGAAGAAGAATTTGTCGTATTTTCACTAAAGGCTTCCCTAGAAGAAGAATTTGTCGTATTTGTGACAAGCTGGCATGATTAACATCTATGCTCCAGCTTGAGGGGAGTCAAACTATGTGAAAAGGATATTTGTTATTGTATCATTGAAATATTGAGAATACAAAGCCCTATATATAGAGTTGCTAATTACAATTAGATCTAATAATAAGAACATAGTCTAACATTCCCCCGCAAGTTGAGGGCGGGGAACGACCTGCAACTTGGATCGTTGAAACTCAAGTCTTTGTGAGGACAAGGGCTTCGTAAAGATATCAACGATTTGGTCATCAGTTGAGATGAATTTGATATCTAGTTCTCCTTGAGTAACTTGTTCACGAACAAAATGATAATCAACTTCAACGTGCTTCGTACGGGCATGAAAAACCGGATTGGCAGAAAGGTAGGTTGCACCAAGATTGTCATACCAGAGTGTGGGTGCCTTGCTATCCAAACTGAGTTCACGAAGGAGAGACTTTAACCAAATTAGTTCCGCAACAGTATCAGCTATTGCCTTGTATTCGGATTCTGGTGAAGATCGAGAGACAGCTCGTTGGTTTTTTGCAGACCAAGAGATGAGATTGGATCTCAAGTAGATAGCATATCCCCCCGTGGATCGACGATCGACTGGGCAACCAACCCAGTCAGAATCCGAAAAAGCAGTAAGAGTAGAAGTCCAATTAGCGTCAGAGAAAGCTTGCAGCTGATAACCCGTGTTGTGACGAAACAATAAACCATAGTTGACTGTGCCTTTTAGATAACGTAAAATTCGTTTCATAGTAGCCCAATGATTCTCGGTAGGAGCATGCATAAACTGACAAACTTTGTTAACGGCAAAGGCAATATCAGGACGAGACAAAGTGGCATATTGAAGAGCCCCGACAGTCTGTCTGTATCTGGAAGGATCATCAAGCAGAGGACTATCATCAGGTAACAACACATGAGAAGTAGCCATAGGAGAGGAAACGAGTTTACAATCTGCAAGACCAGCACGCTGAAGAATGTCAAGCACATCTGTCCGTTGAGAAAGGACCAGATCCGTCGGCCATAGCATGGCGCCATTCTAAAGACTTGTTAGCAACGGTAAAGGATGTGGGTGTAGTAGGTATAGCAGGGTGGATGGTGGCAGTGTAAGCAGCGGGATCATAACGGGCAGGTTGTCTGGGATTAGGACGAAGATTAGGAGGACGAGTCCTGGGTGCTAGAGGTGGGATGGTTGGGTTTGGTGATGGTGGATCGGATGCCTGTGGTGTAGATGGTTGGGTTGGTTGAGAGGGTTGGGGGTGGTGTTTGAGTAGGCTCGGTTGGGATGGTGGGGTTTGGTGATGGTGGATCGGATGGAGGTGGTGTAGATGGTTGGGGTGGTGTTTGAGTAGGCTCGGTTGAGAAACCTGGTGGAGGTTGAGGGAAAATAGATACATACGGGGGGTTGGAGGGTAGTGGGGTTGGGGTAGGTTTATGGTATGGAAAAACATGCTCATTGAAACGAACATGGCGAGCAATGTATGTTCTTTTGGTGGATGGGTCAAAGCAACGGTAACCGTGGTGAACAGGGCTATATCCAAGGAAGACACACGGGGTAGATCGAAAATCAATCTTGTGTCGGTTGTAAGGACGAAGATAGGGAAAACATTGACATCTAAAGACACGAAGGAACGAGTAATCAGGTTTGCGTTTAAAAATGTGTTCAAAGGGAGATTTGTTGGAGGAGACACGAGAAGGTAGACGATTAATTAAGTAGACAATTGTTTCAAATGCAAAGTGCCAGAAGCGTTAAGGAAGATTGGACTGGGCCAGGAGGGTAAGACCAGTTTCCACAACATGACGATGACGACGCTCAATGAAACCGTTTTGTTCGCTTGTGTGTGGGCATGGGCGTCGATGAATGATACCAAGATTTTGGCAAAAAGAAGTAAGCGGGCGAAATTCTCCCCCTCAATCGGATTGAATGGACTTCAACTTTGTGTTAAATTGGCGTTCAGCCATCTTGATGAAATTTGTTAGCACTGTGTAAATATCAAACTTATGAACTAAAGGATAAAACCACATGTACCGCGTATGATGATCAACACATAAAAAAAACGATAACCGTCATAAGAAGGCATAGGGGAAGGACCCCAAACATCGCAATAAACAAGATCCAAAACATTTTTACTACGAAACGTAGAGTCTGACAATGATAATTTAGAAGATTTGCCTAATTGACATGAAGAACATAAATTATTGGAAAACTTGTCTGAAACAGGTAAAGAACAATTTGAAATAATAGAATGAAAAACTTGAGCATGTGGGTGTCCCAGTCGTTGATGCCAAGTGTTGGAAGATGCTTTGACAGCAGTGAATGCAACTTTGGGTAAGGTCTTCAGTTGAGGAAGACGAATGGAGTACAATCCCTGTTCACTGGGGCCCGTTAGGAGGGTAGTGCGTGTAGACTCGTCCTTCACAACAAAATTAGAGGAGTGAAATTCAAAATAAACATCATTGTCTTGACAAATTTTTGGACGGATAAAAGGTTTTGTTTAAGTTTAGGGACATGGAGGATATTTGATAATTTAAAGGTTTTGTGAGGGGAGGCAAAAGAGGTGGATCCAATATGAAAGATAGGTAAAGAGTCACCGTTACCAACAAGTAAAGAATCCTTACCAAAGTAGGCCTTTGAGTTGTCCATGCTAGATAGATCTGGAATGGCATGCCTATTGGCACTAGTGTCGGGTTTCCATGAACTGGATCGAGAGGCAGCATCTGAGTAACTTGCATAATTGGCCTGAGGTGCAGCACGAGGTTGATTTGGTTGATTAGGACATTGGGAGGGTAGATGACCTATCCCACAACGGTGGCAATGACCATATACTGTGTTTTGAGTGGAGGCCCAAGCAAATTGACGGCTGCTAGTAGAGTCCCGATTGCGAGAATTTGAAGCTGCCCGAGAATTGCCACGAGATGAACCACGCGCACCACGATTACCTCGGCTGTTGTTGGATGACCGAGGGGCAAAGTAAGCCTGTGGTTGGGGAGAGGCTGCAGGACTAAGTTGATAACCCAATTGAGATGCCATTAACTGAAGATTATTAAGCTGCTGTTGAATCGAGTCCACATTGGGCTGTTGATAACCCAACTGTGATGAGGGTGGTACAACAGCCATGAAAGGTTGCTGGCCTGGTGCAGACGTGGTCGAAAGAGCCTGTGGAACCTGCGGGTTCGAGGCCAAGAGTCTTGTGATCAAGTAATCATTATCACTCAACAGTCCGTGTAGCTCGTTAAAGTTAACCGGAGGAGAACGAGCGAGAAGGTTAGTTTTAAGGCCATTATATTCCTCTCGAAGTCCTACAAGAGTGAGCATAACAAGGTCTTTATCTTTCATTGGTTCGCCTATATTAGCCAGGGCGGTTGCATACTCCTGTGCTCGGCTGAGATAGTCAGCGGGGTTTTCATCACCCTTCATGGTGATCCAAAGTAACTGATTTTTAAGGGTGAATTCATGGGAAGATGTGACGGGGGCATATGCCCGTTCTAAGGATAGCCAAATTTCACGCGACGTTTTACCCTGGATGTGCTGAAACAGTAGAAATAAGAAGCATACGGATATGGGCATCATTATAAACCCATGGGAGATAACTTGGGTTGTCGGTTGTGGCATATTCATTGATGACTTTCTGTTCTGGACAGGGAATAGTGCCATCTACATAGCCAAATAAGTTGTGAGAAGTGAGGAAAGACTCGATCATTAATCTCCAATAACCATAATCTGTAGGTTTTAGGGTAAAAGCAAATTTATGGGAGTTGTGGGTAGTCTTTTCTTGATTGGTGAAGGTGAGAATGGCTGCCATGAGTAATAGAGAGGGTTGATCCCCTGGAGTTGATTTGGCGGCAGTAGGGTTTTTGGCCGCAGGTTTGATTTGGCGGCAGCAGGAGATTTTGGCCGTAGGTTTGATTGGCTCTGTTACCAAGTTATTTGTTATTGTATCATTGAAATATTGAGAATACAAAGCCCTATATATAGAGTTGCTAATTACAATTAGATACCCTTTTACAATAATAAGTTTGTCTAATAATTAAGAACATAGTCTAACGGGGGAGTGTTAGAATAGATATACTAATATAATATTATAAGGGATAATATTATAAGATATCCTTATCTAGATTAGATTTAGTTTTCCTATAAATACCTTGTAACTTCAATCAATATACATCAAGTGAATACAATGTAGTCTTTTAACTCTCTTTATTTGCTAGTGGGGTTTTCACCCCATTGGTTTCGTATTCCTTCTTTCCTTTAACTTCGGAGTTCATTATAGTTCGAATGTAATGTTTAAGTGTTCACATCAGATTTTGTTCATGTTACTTCAGTTTCTTTTAGTAATCATAGTTATCAAAGGCGCTTAGGCTCCGTCTAGGGCGTAGGCGAAAGGCGCAAAAAAGCCGTGGCCTAAGAAAAAAAAGTGCACTTACATTAAAAAAAATTTAAAATATATTATGTAATGGAAAATGACATTATTTTATGTGGTATGCACATATAATGTATATATGTGTGGGTGCTTGTGGGGGGGGGGGGGGGGAGCGAAAGTGCACTAATTTTAACGTTATTTTACTAATTTCGTGAAAATAACGTTAAAAGAGGGGGATGGTTAATTATGCGTCATGTGGTGTGGCGTTGATAGCCGAAAAACAAGGGAGTATATGCACTAATCGGCCTTTGTCTTAATTGCTGAGTGTTATGTGCCTTATGTCCAAGGCTTGATGCAAAACTACTATCGAGCCGGGGGTCTCACTGGAAGCAGCCTCTCTATTCATACGGGTAGAGGTAAGGCTGTCTACATCTTACCCTCCTCAGACCCTACCTCAGCCTCTCTATTCCTACGGGGTAGAGGTAAGGCTGTCTACATCTTACCCTCCTCAGACCCTACCTTAGCTTTGCTATTGGTGGGATTTATTGAGTATGATGATGTAATGGAAAATAACACTTTCTTCAAATACCAAAATATTCCAAGACCATAATCTTCAACATGTACCAAATTGGATGCGTGAGAACAGAATTCCGATTTCAATCAATCAAAAAAACCAAACTTTATAAGTTGGTAAAATAGAAAACTAAAGATCAACATAGTTATCTCATGTAAATAAATTAATAGAGAAGTACTAAGTTCAATCAGAAAAACTTTATATAAACACTACATTGTGTAAGCAAAAGCAGAACTAAATCAGAAATGATAAGCTAGTAAAGAATACGAACAAAATTAAATCAGAAATATACTGCAAAATATGAGGAATTTACAATTTAAAAAATTACAATATCCCTATTTATCAGGAATAATATGTAGAACTAAATCAGAAATATACTAATCTGGATTTGGAGAATTCGAACTGAGGTCTGGATTATTAATGATATAATCGGATGGATATATATCCCTCTAAATACGGCAGAATATGAAGAATTTACGAATTAAAAAAATGTTAATTAGTATTAATTATGCGCCATAATTACCTGGGAAGTAGGAGCGCATTGAATGTGCATCGCTCAAATCGCCTACGAGCCAAAAGCGTGTGCTTTTGATAACTATGATTGTAATAGACTAATACATGCTACACATATTTTTTATTCATTTAAGTGTTTTTTTCTAAGGCCCTCGCTTTTTTTGCGCCTAGGGGCTAGGCCCTATGCAAGGCCTATACGCCTTGAGTGCGTCTAGTGCCTTTGATAACTATGCTGCGTAGGCATGCTTTTTAGAACCAAGGTTGAAGGAAGCAACTTTGTGAAGATGTCTGCTTGCCATTCCTCATACTTATAAGTTATAATTTACTAACGTGACTTCACTCTTTTGTTGCACCTCTCTTAAAATATACAGCAGCTCTATGTTAAATTGCTTTGTCTAAACCTCAGAACTTGAAGCTTCAACTCTTTTCAAACTTGACTCCATATATGTACCTTAATGCTCTTTTTGCTGCCCTTAAATGTATTGCACTTGCACAATGCACGCATTGCGATAAAAGTTGCAAAAAATAGAATATTAGGTTTTGTAGATGTGAGACACATTAAACAAACGATCAAGCTTCTGTAATGAACTTCATCCACTTTATCAGCTCCCATTTTCATAAAAAGTTCTTCTTTCTCATTCTTGGGGTGGTCAGTGTCTTGTTTAATCTTTATTCTTGTTAGAACTCACCCATTAGCCTTGTCTTTTCTCTATTCATCAAATGATCAACTACATAACAAGATACTACAGATATCATTGTCTTTATGCTTCACATAGAGCATAGCTTTAAATACGCTTTTAACAAAACCGAGGTTCATCAATTTAGTATATATCTTGTTGTACCACCTCTTGGTGCTTGCTTTAAGCCATAGCCTTTTTGGGCACGTAGATATATTCTTCTTCGCCTTGTAATCTTGTATCTTGAATTCTTTTGGTTGCTCTACAAATATCTCGTCCGATATTATCTAGTTGAGACATATTGCTAGTAATAGTGTTAGAATAATTAATAACATAAATTTGGCTTAATCTTTATCGACTTGATCCTTGTACTTGTTGTAGATGGTTTTTTTAATTTATCTTATATATTTTTACATCGACTTTGTTTTGAACACACACTTGACACTGATGAAGTTTGTTTTTGTCGAGCTTGTTTGTCATGTTCGACCTGAAGGGGTATAGGAACAAAACTGAACCTTTTGAATTTTGCTGATGTGTATTTTTTTCAATATCGGACCTCAACTGTTGAATATTGTAATCACCTTGATTTTCAATCACTTTCTTGTATTCCCGGAATATACCAATCACCTCTGACTTAAATTTCATGAAGAAAATCCAGCACGTTCTTGTAAAATTGTCGATGAAAATAATGTAATATGCTGCTTTGCAATGATGGGGTACTTTGAGGTTCTGCAACATCAGTGTGTATAAGTTTCAGTTTTGAGAAGCTCGCTAAGATGATTTGTGAAATGGCAACCTTTTTTTGTTTTCTGAAACCACATGCTAAATGATTCGGCAGCTGCTCGTCTAGATTTTTGATTGCATACAAAGTCTTTAATGGAAGTTGACCTAACTTTTTTTTTGTCAAATTTATTTTTCTGCTCTCGTCTTGCTGCTTGGCTAGCAAGGCACCTTCAACGAGATGTTCATGTCTCACAAGCTTGCGTTGCTCGAGCCTGTAACACATTAGCACATCTGCTAAAGTAATTCTTTACAGATCCTTGTTTATAGTAAGTGTTTATAGAAGCTTCATATATGTCAGGAGAAAATATGCCATGAGCAAAAAACAATATGTTGGCATATAGTAAGTAAGACATGCAATCTCGAAAAATTAAACAGTAAAAAAACTATGTAATGGAAAATGGCGGCAACAGAGAGCAGTTATAAAGTAAAACTAATAAAATCATATCTTTTAATTACGGCAAAAATAATAACAATGAACCCTAACTAATCATCATCATCATCATCATCATCATCATCATACTCAGTAAATCCCACCAATAGCAAAGCTAAGGTAGGGTCTGTGGAGGGTAAGATGTAGACAGCCTTACCTCTACCCCGTAGGATAGAGAGGCTGCTTCCAGTGAGACCCCCGGCTCGATTGTAGTTTTGCATCAAGCCTTGGACATAAGGCACATAACACTTAGCAATCGGGAAAAAGACCGATTGGTGCATGTACCCCCTTGTCTTTCGGCTATCAACGCCACTACATGATGCATGATTAACCGTCCGTCGCTTTTAACGTTATTTTCACGAAAATAGTAAAATAACGTTAAAATTAGTGCAATTTCACTTTTGCCCCCTAAGCGACTACACATATATATATTATATGTGCACACCGCAAGCGGGGCGAATGAACCCTAACTAATGTATATCAGAAATCTTACAAACTAAAGTTCTATAAAACTGCCAGTCATATCTAAAAGTATTTTAACATCAACTTATTGAAATCATGTACATGATGTTCATGTAAAAGCGGACTTGTTGAACGAGATTATGAGTTTTATGGTTCTTATAAATAATGGAAGAACTTGGTTTTTCTTTGCTTGATGTCTTCCTTTGATTCAGAATCTTCTTAAGTTTGGAGGCTCTGGGATTTTGAACGTTAATATCTATGGGGCTTATATTTTCGTATTAATATTAATATTATTATCTTCACATTTTTCTCTTGAAACACCCTAAGAAATAAGAATTCATGTATAAGTCCTGGCCATGTAAACCATGATTTTTGAATGATAATTATGGATTGGCTCTTAATATGTATGCATGTAATCATATATATTCGAATTTATGATTTTTTTTTTCTTATACTGGCTGACTACAAAATTTTCAACAATTTTGGAGGAGGTATATTTGTTCATAAATATCTGTCTTTGTGATGTTCATAATTTCTTGGGAATGTATTATTCTAATATGGTGCAATATTATGTTATTAATGGAAATAATCTTTCATGCCTTCAGCATCTGAAGCCTCCATTATATGGCCTTTTAATCTATTTTAAAACAGTGCAGTAAATAAAAAAAAATCACTTCTCTCCAAAGAAAATGTTAGAAACCTCAAGAAAATGAGGTACTAGTCCAGCAGCAGTCTCACAGTTCCTACATTGACCAGTTGTAACTTGTGTGCCCTTTATGTACTTTATAATGTTTACAGAGTGACCGCTGATGACCCCTAATTTTTTTTTTATTTTTTTCTAATGTTGGATCACTGCACAGATGTTAAGCTGTTAGCTGAAGACTGTGTGGAGTAATTAAACTCAGAACTGATGCAAATGCTGATATATGATGGCGGAAGTTGACCGGGCTTGGGATCGGATTATTTTTCTCGAATGCATACAAGCCCAACAAAGGAGAGAGAATCAGATGAGATTGTATATGTTCCTTTGATCACCATTCAGGTATGTGAGTAGGGCTGCAAACGAACTGAACAAACTTGTTCGTGTTCGTTTGTTAAGAAATATACGTGTTCATGAACACTTACCGAATGAGATTTTATGTTCGTGTTCGTTTGTTAAGGAAATGAACTTGTTTGTGTTCGTTTGTGTTTGTTATCTTTAGGCAACAAACAAAAACAAACATTGATGAACACAAATGGAAACAAACGAACACAAACAAGCGTTTATGAAAAGAATATATAATACGCTAACACTTATTTGTCGAAATTTTGAAGTATTTAAATAAAATATAAAAACTAAAAACACTAATGAACTATCAAACACAAACGAACACGTTATTGAACGTTCACGAACATAAATGAACGAACGCGGCCTCTATTCATGTTCGTTCATTTAACTAAATGAACGAAATTTCTTGTTTGTGTTCTTTTGTTTAATAAACGACGAACACAAACGAACTTCCCGTCGAACGGCTCACGAACTGTTCGCCAACGTTTGGTTCGTTTGCAGCCCTATATGTGAGTAACCTACAATCAGATCCAGTATTATATTAGCAGTGGCAATTTGGACCCATTTCCGTACAAATGGGTTGATTTGGGTTATTAGGTTATATCTCTAATGGGTCATCCTGCTAAATATCAAAATAATTGATTATAGAGGAAACATGCTGAACGGTTGAAAGTGTATGTTTAATTCGTGCAATCTTCTAAATTGTTTACCTTCATTAATCACATTGTTGTTGAAATAATATAATATTTGTAGTCATATGCAATTACACTATAATTATGCATACAAAGTTATCACCTGTTTTAATCCATTACTTACCCATTTTTGCAACACACACATGTGTATATGTGTGTGTGTGTGTTTTGCTCCAAGCATATGTGTCTGTACTCTGTATCCACTGTGTTGTCTTCTATTTATTGTTATATGAAATCTGTATCCACCATGCTAATTTGATCCTGATAATGGTACACTTTTACGACCCATAATTGAAAATATAAGCTCAAACCGCTTATTAGGGGTGTTCAAAAAATTCGTGGCTCGCAGCTCGCTCGAAAAAAGTTCGAAGAAAGCTCGGCTCGAAATTGGCTCGGTTGTAAACGAGCCGGCTCGGCTCGGTTTGTAAACGAGCCGAGCTCGAGCTTGGCCTGGCTTGGCTCGTGAGCTGGCTCCATATGGTTTACATCCTTCATTTTTTTGTCCCACATCGCTTAGAAAACAAAAACTAAGGGAGTATCTCCCTTGTAAAAGAAGGTAAAGACAATGTACCAAGTGAATTAACTATTTATACTTGCGTATTTAGCCATATGGTTAAATTAAGTGGCAATTTTGGCCCTTAGTCTATGAAGAAATTTATTTTAAGGGCTTTTTAAGTAGTAAATTTGCGGTTCTTTGTTAGTTCGAGCTAGCTCGAATTCTAATCGAGTCGAGCTCGAGCCTCAAATCTCAGCTCGATTTGAAATTCGAGCTCGAGACGAGCCAGCTCGAATCGAGTTCGAGCCGAGCTCGAGCTGGGTCTTGCTCGGCTCGTTTACAGCGTTACCGCTTATATGCGTAAAACAAAGTAATGTGTAACACAAATGTGGCATAGAAACTGACGACGGGCCAGTGGGTAGGCCCACTTTACCCGCTCTGGACTATCTCTAGGAAGCCCAATTACATAAAAAGGCCCATCAGAAGAGGTCACCTTGCCCATTAAGTTTCCTTCCCTTTTGTTATGAGCGGGAAAACAACTCAGTAGAAGTACAAGTCTCATTTAATGAGCGATAAGAATGGGATCTCGCCTGAGAATACTGTACTTCTCCGGCCGAAGCATTAAATGGGGAAGACATCTCGCCGCTGGGGGTCAGACACGTGTCTGCACCTCCCGATAACCTCTAGAATCCGTTGGATCATATGGGAAAATATCTAATGTGATAGGGCTAAGCTGTTATATAAGAGCAAACACAAAAGAGAACAAAGGCAGGTATGATCTCCGGTTCACTCTCATTTATTACACCTTCATTTACTCTCCACTAGGGCTGTAAACGAACCGAACGAACACGAACAAGGTCATGTTCGTGTTCGTTCGTTAAGGAAATTAACATGTTCATGAACTGTTCACGAACGCATACCGAACGTAAGTTTATGTTCGTGTTCGTTCGTTAAGGAAATTCAATTGTTCACGAACAGTTCGTGAACACTGGTCTCGAACACAAGCAAATAAAAACGAATGCAAACGAACATTTAACTTGAAAATAAAAAATAAAAACATTGATATCCTTAAACATTATATAAGTAGACAAGTAGTTAAACACAAGCATCAAATGATAAATCAAAACACAAGAAGTCTAATACACTACCAAACAATGAATCAAGTTTAACTAACTTAGACATAATTATCCCAAAAAATGGTTTAGAATGTCCAAATTTTAGCTAACTTAGAAAAAATAGGGTTTGAAGTTTTCAATAGATAAAAGGTTTATAATTTATAATTTTTTAATATAATCAAACGAACACGAACGAATATGAACGAACATAACCGAACATATTACCGAACGTTCACGAACGTAGTCGGACGAACGAGGCCTGTGTTCGTGTTCGTTCGCTAAGCTAACCGAACGAAATTTTTTGTTCGTGTTTGTTCGTTAAGCTAATCGAACGAACATAAACGAACTTCCCGCCGAACGGTTCACGAACTGTTCGCTGAACGTTCGGTTCGTTTACAGCCCTACTCTCCACATTAACCTCCGACCAATATTCTCACATTTACTACACATCAATAAGATTCACACCAAAAGGGAAATCTTCCGGTGACTATACTCATCGGAAGAAACTCCTCTCATTCCCGGCAAGTTTACTTACTCTCACGCCGGAGCTTGGTCACGGATCCCCCTCCCGGGGTCCCCCGTGACGAGGCTAACGATTTATTCTTTTGTAGCAAGCAAGGATCAGAGCTCTTGACGTCACCGAAGATCTAACTAATGTCAGCCGAAGGTTGGGTATTCGACATTGGCGCCATCCGTGGGACATCAGCCTGACCGGTGTTCCCACACAAACACTCGACGTCCAGAGAGCAGCTTATCCTGTCAAAAACAACATGGCAACCCCACATAATTCACATGTCATTCAGACGGCACAAAACGACTTGGATAAAGTCACTGTAGAGGATATTACTCATGAAGAAGATAACGAGAATCCGGTAGGAAATCTGAGGGAAACGGAACATATCACTCCGGATTTTGTGGCCATGCACAGGGAAAGGTTAACCAAGTGTCTTGAAGACTTAAAGAGACAGGAAAGACTCGACAGCCTCAGGGCTAGACTTTCTTTTGACACCCCCTCCAGCCAGGAAGGAACGAACCTTCAGAACAAGAACAACAATGGTGACCAGCTAGAAACATTTATGTCTGCCATAAGGCAGATGTCCTCTGAAGAAAGGGAGGATCTAATCACAGGCCAGAAGTCCAAGGGCAAATAAAAAAGGAGAGACAACTCTGATGACAACGGTTTGGACCAACCATACTTGCCACGAGATTTGGCCGAGGTCTCAAAGTTCACAAGAAGAATCTCAGAAGCACCTATGCCTCCCAAGACAAAACTACCACCAGGTTTCGATCGATATGATGGAACGAGGGATCCAGAAGATCACCTGCATGCCTTCAGAGGAGCGGGGCAGCTAGGAAGGTGGCCTATGCCAGTGTGGTGCCACATGTTTGTACAAACCCTAACAGAAGGAGCCCGGCTTTGGTTTGATAGCCTCCCCCCGGGGAGTATTGACAGCTATGAGGAACTGAGTGAGAAATTCCTCAGGAACTTTGGCCAACAGAGGAAGGTGGTCAAAAATCCGAACGAAATCCTTCATATCAGACAAAGAGATAACGAGCGAATAGACCAATACATGGAGAGGTTTGTTAAAGAGAGCATGAACATCAAGGACGTCCCGGAGGTCATGAAGATTAGTGGTTTCATAAATGGGCTGAAACATGCACAGCTATGTGAAAAGCTGGGAGAGGAGTTTCCACCCTCCTTTGACAACCTTATGGACAGAGTCCGGGCCTTCGTCCGGGGAAAGGACACGGTCAGCAAAGCAAAGGAGACGGATGTCACGCCTCGGAGGATTGCCCCGGCCGCAAGACCTGCTGACAAAGGTACACCTTATTCCCGGAAACCTGCCTTTGATAGAATGTTACATGACAGGGTAAGGCCCTCATACTCTCCCTATAGACTCCGAGGGAGAGGTCCCCCTCCGTATCCTGATAGCTTCACCCCTCTCATTAAGACCCCAAGTGAGATACTAGCCACGGAGAGGGTAAAGAATTCCTTCCCAAGGCCACCCCCCATAAAACCGGGACCAAAAGCACAACCAAACGAATACTGTGAATTCCACAAAGGTTTTGGGCACAAAACCGATGACTGTATGTACCTCAAAAGAGAAATAGAGGCTGCGGTGAAAACGGGGAGACTGGCCCATTTGGTGAAGGAAATCAAGGAAGGGGGAGGGGATCGCAAGGGAAGAGATGCACGGGAGCCGGGGAGGGCAGACGTTGATATGATTAGAAGAAGAAATGAGTTTGATACCACCCGAAGTGTAAAGGCCAGAATCCTAGGCTCCCCGAACTGCATGAAAGCTCCCATCCTCATGCCGTATTTAGAAGAAAGCGAGGTGCAACGACTCCCGCTGAACATCTCAGCTGTGATAGCTGGACACAAGGTGTCTAGGATACATGTGGACGGAGGGTCAGACGTTGAGGTACTATACGAACACTGCTTTCTTAGGTTCGACAGGGACATAAGGGATAGGTTGGAGGAAGATTCAATCCCATTGGTAGGATTCAAAAGTGTGTCACATCCCCTGGAAAAAATCAGGCTCCCATTCACAGTCGGCGTGGGGGATCGGGTCCGGACGATAGATCTGACCTTTACGGTAGTCAGGGCACCCTCTAAGTACAATGCAATCTTGGGAAGACCCGGAATTGGTGATCTGCAGGCACAGGCCTCTACCCCCCACGGAGCTTTGGTATTCCAAACGCCAAAAGGTCTCGCATGGGTTAAGTCCGCCTACGAGGTAGTTTCCTCCGTATCCAAAGAAGAAGAACCAGGGAAATCCCAGGGAAAGAAGGTGGAAGAGTGGGTCCTCTGTGATAGGTTCCCAGAACAGACAGTCAAGTTGGGGAGTCACTTGAGTGACAAATGTAAGAGTGCCCTGAAGGAGTTGCTCCTCCATAACATAGAGGTGTTTGCATTCCAACATGGAGACATGACGGGGGTCCCAAGGAGTCTAACGGAGCACCGACTTAACACCTTTACATGGGCAAAACCGGTAAAACAAAAGAAGCGGAGTATGGGACCCAATAAAAGAAGGGCTGCTTGTGAAGAAACTCGGAAGCTGCTTAGAGCGGGGATGGTCAGGGAAGTCAAATACCCGTCCTGGGTTGCCAACCCGGTCATGGTTCAGAAAAAAGACGGAGGATGGAGGATGTGCATCGATTTCCAAGACCTCAACAAAGCATGTCCCAAGGACTGTTATCCTCTTCCGGAGATAGACACCCAAGTGGACTCCTTGTCTCAATACCCCCTGAAGTGCTTCCTGGACGCCTACAAAGGGTACCACCAAATTCAGATGTCGATAGAAGACGAGGAGAAAACCGCCTTCATCACAGACGAATGGACGTTCTGCTACACCAAGATGCCCTTCGGCCTCAAGAACGCTGGGGCCACATACCAGAGGTTTATGAACAGCCTGTTTAGGGAGCAACGAGGAAGGAACTTGGAGGTATACGTCGACGATATTGTCATAAAAAGCTTGCCGGAGACGGCCTTGATAAACGATATAGCCGAGACTCTCCACACTATGCAGGACGTAAACATGAAGTTAAACCCTGGGAAGTGTTGTTTTGGAGTAGAGGAGGGGAATTTCCTGGGGGTAGTGGTCACCAAGGGCGGGATCAAGGCAAACCCGGAGAAAACCCAAGCGGTAGCTGAGATGCGATCCCCCAGGTCCCTGAAGGACATCCAGCAACTAAACGGAAGACTGATAGCATTAAACCGTTTCTTATCAAAGGTGGCTGACAAGACCCTTCCCTTTATGAAGGTATTGAAAGACTGCCTCCAAACAAACAAGTTCAAATGGACCGCGGAGGCTGAGGCAGCCTTCCAAGAAATGAAAGCATACATCTGCAAACTCCCAATGCTAGCCACCCCAGTACCCGGGGACCCATTGCTCCTATATCTATCCGCTTCAAAAACGACCATAAGTGCGGTTATGATGGTAGAGCGGGAGGGGAGACAGATCCCCATATACTTCATCAGCAGAACGCTTAAAGGACCTGAGGAACGGTACATGCCTTTGGAGAAACTCGCATTAGCTCTTGTCTTTGCATCCCGAAGACTTAGGAGGTATTTCCAAGGGCACAAGATCACCTTAATGACTGATCAGCCCCTTCAGAAGGTACTCAGGAGGCCGGAGTTGTCTGGACGGCTAGCCAAGTGGGCCGTGGAATTAGGGGAACACTCTCTGGAGTTTAAGCCCAGGACAGCCATGAAGGGACAGATACTGGCCGACTTCTTAGCAGAAGTCCCTGAGGACGAAGAAAGAGAACTATTGAAGTGGGAAGCTTTAGAGAAAGAAGAAAGATAGAAAGAAGATGAGGCGGTATGGAAATTGCTTACCGATGGAGCATCCAGTGAAGAGGGAAGCGGAGCCGGAATCACACTGATAAGCCCTGAGGGGGTCGAACTGACATATGCTGTAAGGCTAGATTTCGAAAACACCAACAATACCGCAGAGTACGAAGCCCTCCTAGCAGGGATGAGGCTGGCACAAAAAATGAAAGCAAAACACGTAGAAGCCTGCACTGATTCACAGCTAGTCGTAAAACAATACCAAGGGGAGTATGAAGCTAAAGATAGTATCATGGCTCGATACGTGGGGAAAGTTAAGGAGACGGCCAAGGCATTCAAAACTTTCAAGCTGGAGTACATCCCTCGCGGAAGGAACAAGAAATCTGATGCACTTAGCAAATTAGCCTCGGTAGCATTTGGCCACCTTGCAAAAGAAGTCAAAGTGGAGGTCCTAACATCCTCCTCCCTTAACACAACAGAGGTTGCCACGGTTGAAAGTCCTCAAGAAACATGGATGACCCCAATAGTCAGATTCCTCCGGGATGGAACCCTACCTGAGGGGGAGTGGGCTGCCCGAAAGATAAGGGTCAGGGCCCTACAGTATGAACTGATCGAAGGAGAGCTATACCGGAGATCATATCTGGGCCCATCCCTAAAATGTGTTGACACGGAGGAAGCCGAATATGTGGTTAGGGAAATGCATGAGGGGATTTGCGGAATGCACTCGGGGCCAAGAACGATAGTAAGAAAGGCAATGAATGCGGGGTTTTACTGGCCACGGATGTACGAGATGGCATCTGAGGAAATCAAGAAGTGTGACAACTGCCAAGTGCATGCACCGATGACCCACCGACACAAGCACCCCATGGTACCAGTTTCAACGTCGTGGCCCTTCCAGAAATGGGCCATCGACATAATTGGGCCTTTCCCGGAGGGCCCAGGAGGGGTCAAATACGTGGTGGTAGCCATCGACTATTTCACTAAATGGATTGAAGCGAAGCCCTTGGCAAAGATTACTGGAGACCAAATGAGAAGGTTCGTACTGGATAACATCATATGCAGGTATGGGGTTCCAAAGGAGCTGGTGAGTGACAACGGGGTCCAGTTTGCTGGAAAACCCTTCAAACCATGGTGCGAGTAGATGCGGATCCAGCAAGTGTTTACTTCCGTTACTTATGCCCAGAGTAACGGGTTAGTAGAGAGAGCTAACCAAAGCGTCATCAAAGGGATGAAGGGTAGGCTTGGGAGGAAACAGAAAGGCTGGCTGGAAGAACTTCCATTTGTATTATGGGCATACAGAACCACCCCCAAAAGTTGCAACGGGGAAACCCCGTTCAGCCTTACCTATGGGACGGAGGCTGTCATCCCTGCTGAGATCGGATCCTCAACTGCCCGAATGAAGCTTCGAGATGAGGAGAATGAACAAGATCTCAGGATGAACCTAAACTTGTTGGAGGAAAGAAGGGAAATAGCAGCAGTTAAGGAGGCCCAATACAAAAAGCTCCTGGGAAGTTATTACAACGCCAGGATGAAGAAGCTCAACATCGTCCCAGGGGACCTAGTTCTTAGGGCCAACGAGGCTAGTCTGCAAGAAAACATCGGGAAGCTAGGCCCCAACTGGGAAGGACCCTATAGAGTCACGTGGGCGAATGGCAAAGGGACTTGCAAATTGGAAACACTAGAAGGCAAGGAGGTTCCCAGGACCTGGAACCTCATGCAGCTCTGGAAGTATTACATGTAAGGGGTGTACCCCCAAGGAAAACGGCAAAGAGCCACTTTTGTAATAAATAACTATGTGTACGGGGGCCTTCCCCCAAAAGGATGAACCTTTTGTAAACAATCTATGACGGGAGGTATAAACCCCCAAAGGTTAAATGAAAGACGGACGAAAGCGTCCCATTTTGAGAAAACAATGGACAATTATACCTGGGCAGACGTGCCTAGGGACACCATTAAATCCAAAACTAGAACAAATAAACACACGTGCATATGGCATTCAGAGCATGCCCAAAAGCCCGGCCGTGGGGCTAGTAAAGGTCTAGCTAACCTAAAACGGACAAAAACAAGTTAAAAACATAGCACCACGTTATAAACTTGTCCACCGATTGGCCTCGAACAGACAATCACAGTTTAACGAAGCAAACAACAAAAACAAAAAACAAATAATGCAAACACACCCACATGTACAAAACTACGAAAGGGAATCTGCTTTATTTACTACAAAATACATATACAAAGAAAAGCCCTAACAACTTGGGCAAAAATTAGCAATATACAAAACTGCAAACACAGCAAGGTAAAACAAAAACATAGCTCCTCGCTAAAACAGCCTAAAAATCCCCAGGGAATCACCAAGTTGGCCTCCGGAAAGAACCCCTGCAAAAGCAAAACAGGCAAGAAACAGGCTACAAAGCAAAAAGGCTATCCATAACTATAAGCCATACGGTTAAAGGTCGAAGTGGTCCCCAACACAAAAGACCACCCAAGATAGTCAGACAAAACACACAAGTATCCTAAAAGTAAGTTAAAGTTATTACAACCATATCGAAGTGTATCAAATGTTTGGAATTCATTGGGGATCACCCCCGGAAAGAGATGGCGGAGACGAAGGACCGACAGAGGAAAACAGGGTCTTCAATTCATCAATAGAAATCAAGGGATGCTCCAGGATTTTCTCAAGGATGGCCGGGGTCTTTTGCCCAAACTCCTCATTCAGCTTGGACAGCTTCTTCTTAACCTTGGAGTCATACAGAGGAGTCTCTTTCCTATCCAAGCCTTGAGCAGAGTATTTGTAGCCATCTTTCAACCCCGACTGGTACCCAACATCCCTATAGGCCCTATACACTGACTCCAAACCGCTTTTAAAGTCCTCCGATTGAGAAACAGCAGTGAGAAAAGCCCCAAAACCTTCAGTAATCAACCAATGTTTCTCCCCCGCCAATCGTTGATTATCATCGGAAGTTACTCCATAGTCCGCGTAAATGGTGTTGAGCTGCTCTTGGGAAATGGAGCCAACCTCCTTCAAATGCCTCAGCTCAGCAGCAAGCTCCTCCTTCTCCTCAACCAACGATGCCATCTCCCGCTCCCAAGCCCGTTCCTTCCTCTCAAGCATAGCCCCAGCTCCCTAAACAAAGAATCAGTGAGTATGTATAAAAAGGGGGGGGGGGGGGGGAGAAGACTATGCACCTTCTCCTCCTGTAATCTCCTCTCAGCATCAACCACCCGGCTCCTAAGCCCAGCAACAACCGACTGGGAAGCCTTAAGCTCAGCCTTAAGCCCTTCGTTCGTCTTCCTCAGATCATCAACCCTTTGCAACATCCCAGCACCCCTGAAAAAGCTCTCACACAAGAACATACTGTATTGATCGTCAAAAAGATCATCTCTCAGGGCGGAGTTTACAAATTTATGTGAGGGAGGGACAGCATGGTTCAGAAAGTCACTGGCAGCTTCAGGAGTCCCTATAACGGAAGAATTAGTTACCTTCCACTTAGGGACATAAGTAAAGGGGAGGGCGTCGGCAAACAAAGGGGCAAGAGGGGATCGATGAACAGGGCCTTCAAGGGCAGTGGGCTTGCTAGTCCCGGTAGCATGTGGGGGAGAAAGTTCGAAAGCTGAGGAAAAGCGAGCCACTCCCACCTCAGAAGCCTTGTCCCGGATGCGGGAAAGAGAGGGACCAGTAGGAATTTCTATAGGCTCCAAGGAACTCCCCTAAGAAGTAAGAAAAGAAGCAATCAGGAACTACACAGAAAGACAAAGAAAAAACAGGAGAAAAGAAAGCTTACCAACAAAGGAGCACTCACTAAGCTTGAGGACTTCAAGTGCTTAGACAAGGAACCTTTGACCCCAGCAGGAGGAAGATCAGAAACGGCTCTAAAGGAAGGGGGAAGCTTCTGGCCACTGGCACTACGAAGCCTCTGGCGGATGCTACGAGGTACAGGATCTGGTTGGGGGCTAGCAGACCTCCTCTTACGAACCAACTTTATCTCCACATCTTCGTCGTCACTCTGACCAGAAGGATGAACAGGAGGAAAGTCGGGAGAACTCTCCTCCTCCCCGGAAGGGTTTTCCTCATCACCACCCAGGGTGGCAGAACCTCCTGCCTGGACGGATCCCCCGGTAACCTGCACTCCCACATTCAGCCTGGGATCAACCTCATTTTCAACCACATACTTTACGTCCTTGGAATCACCCTGAAGAAGCCTCCACAAAGTCATCTCTGCACAAAAAAGAAGACACTAAAGATGACTACGGGATTCCCAAAGACACAAAAGAAGAATGAATGTAAGAAGCAAACCAAGAACAAAAAGGGTACCTTTCTTGCCGAAAAAAGCCTTGGGGCGGACTGGATAAGAGGGACTTAGCCCCCCCATAGCAAGCATCCCCTCGGAGAAGGTGAACGCCCTCGTTGGGTTATCACACATCTTCTTCCACTGAACAGTCTCGGCTGCAGAAAGGGTGGGAATGGTGTCCTCGATAGTAGCGTCAAGATCCTTTGGCGAAGGGGAATCCGGCAACATAGCGGCTGAAACAAAGATGAATCTACACTTCCAATCTTTTGGATAAGTAGAAGTGGGCATAAAACTGTAACAGGGCCTTGAAACGTTGTTCTGTCGTTTCGCGAATGTGAACCAGTCTCCGTCGGAAATAAGCCGGTAAAACATGCAAAACAGAGGAACAGAGGGCTCCCCTGAGATGGCCGCACAAGACAGTTCAAAATGAACCACTCTCATTAACCCTAAAAGATGAACCTGTGAGAAGTGAACGCCGAAATGACGGAGCAGAGAAACCTTGAAAGCAGAGAGAGGGTATCGGACCCACAGGAAGAAAAGGCAAGGGTGTAAATAGGTATCCTGTCCGGCGTACATTCTGCCGACTCACTAGGGCCAGGCAAGGAGGGAGAAAAGCGATCCGGGATGTTATATGCCTCAACGAAGGATCTCAAGTCCTTCGCCGTCAACACAGACCTTATTGAAGATCGGCCACCGCGACTCATGGATGTAAGAAATGATAATACAGGGGAGTAGTTACAGAGAAGAAGAGAGGGTTGGAAAGTCTGAATGGAAAATCGGAAAGGCCAAGTAAGGATTTTAAAGAGACGCCGCTGACATACAAGTAACCGTCACATCAGCGGTCTCTTCAAAATTCAAAAATGGGCACGTGTTGTTAAAGGATTAACTCCCGCTAACAGTTATTCGGCGATGTCATCATTATTGGGAACGGCAGGTGATAATTGACCCGGGGTGGGCCCATCAAAGGAAAAAACCACCTCTCTCAAGCAGTTATGATTCAGCCCCGGATCATGAGCCTTGGGTCTCAGAACCAGGGACTAAAGATGACTTGACGACGGGCCAGTGGGTAGGCCCACTTTACCCGCTCTGGACTATCTCTAGGAAGCCCAATTACATAAAAAGGCCCATCAGAAGAGGTCACCTTGCCCATTAAGTTTCCTTCCCTTTTGTTATGAGCGGGAAAACAACTCAGTAGAAGTACAAGTCTCATTTAATGAGCGATAAGAATGGGATCTCGCCTGAGAATACTGTACTTCTCCGGCCGAAGCATTAAATGGGGAAGACATCTCGCCGCTGGGGGTCAGACACGTGTCTGCACCTCCCGATAACCTCTAGAATCCGTTGGATCATATGGGAAAATATCTAATGTGATAAGGCTAAGCTGTTATATAAGAGCAAACACAAAAGAGAACAAAGGCAGGTATGATCTCCGGTTCACTCTCATTTATTACACCTTCATTTACTCTCCACATTAACCTCCGACCAATATTCTCACATTTACTACACATCAATAAGATTCACACCAAAAGGGAAATCTTCCGGTGACTATACTCATCGGAAGAAACTCCTCTCATTCCCGGCAAGTTTACTTACTCTCACGCCGGAGCTTGGTCACGGATCCCCCTCCCGGGGTCCCCCGTGACGAGGCTAACGGTTTATTCTTTTGTAGCAAGCAAGGATCAGAGCTCTTGACGTCACCGAAGATCTAACTAACGTCAGCCGAAGGTTGGGTATTCGACAGAAACTTTGAATTTGGAGCAAATTTCTTTTAAAGGCCGTAAACTTAATTGCCAAATTCACTGGAATTTGATTTTTCTTTTTTTAGTGAACAAATGTTTCAAAATTCGAAATGATTTGACATTTTTTTACCCTCTATCATGAACAGGTATATGATAGGAACTCAGACCTGAAAGCCAACTTGGCAGCATTAAGGTTAATCAACCAGAATCATGAAATTTCAACAGTTTTCTGTAAGAAGGTGGCTTATTTTTTAAAGAGGAAATAGTTTAGGGGCTACTTTTGAAATTCTTGAACTTAGGTTGCAACAATGAAAGTAGACATATATTTAAGGGTTAGTATTGCAACTAGGTTAACACGTCACACGTTAGACGTACAATAATGTGAAGATACTATTTTTGGGCCCACCTCTTCCTAGTTCCTATCCTTATCCATATTATTTCCTTGAATTCCACTCTCTTTTTTTCTGTTTCCACACCCACATAAATATCCAGAGTTGGTAATTTTTTTTTGTTTTGAGTAAATTATTTTTTGAGTCATGTGTTTTAATTGTTTTAACTACTTGAGTTTAAAATCAAAATGGTTAACGCTATGAGTATCTAACCGTTCATTTTATAATGTTTTGAGTTCCTGTGTTTTAGTGATTTTAACCACTTGAGTCCAAAATCAAAAGTACATATGTTAAAAAGTTGAATTCAAAATGATTAGAGACTCAAAGCGTTAAACCTTTTGATTTTGGATTAAAGCGGTTAAAACCAGTTTAAAGGCTGTTAGAAGCTTTTCTTTTCCCATTTGGCCACCAATCTTAAATCTCAATGGCATCAGGGCTTGTATTAAAACAAATCATTCGAACATAACTCTAATATATTCTGAACTCATCAATTGATCAAAACAAATATCAACCTATCTATTCTATATATTATCATGTTTTACTATTGGTACAATATATTTCGTTTTTACAAGAAATCGTTAAAGACCAGACCAACAAAGTTCAACTGTTTTTGGATTTTACAATAAGAACGGTTGTTTGGTGGCCTGGAAATAGTAAATCTAAAAAGTTAACCATGGTTGAAAGGACAACCATAGATGAGTCTAGAGGCAATCAGATATTTTAAGCAGCAGCCGTCTGTCTATATAATGTCACTCAAGTAGCTATAACCTTAAATACAATACACACACACACAGATCAAACAATCATGTGGGATGAAGTAGTTGCCGGACCTGAGCCAGATCACGGCCTCACCAACCTCCGCAAAGTCTCCACCATGTCCGAAAAAGGTTCATATTCATTACATATACACATATATATATATATATACACATATACCTCATCATATATATAATCTTCACATGCATATAAACATCCATCTATCATCATGTTAATAAAGTTCATATATTAGATCCTTCCAACTCTTTTATTATTATTATTATCAACTCCACTATATATAACTAAACTAAAACTGAAAAACTAAACGAATACTAACCCAACTCAGACTTTATCTGAAAAATAAATTATTTTTTGAGCACTTGTATTTTTTAGTGGTTTTAACCAGTTGAGTCCAAAATAAAAAAAGTTTAACGCTCTGAATCTCTAACAGTTCATTTTATAACCTTTTGAGTTCATATGTTTTAGTGCTTTTAACCACGTTAGTCCAAAACAAAAAGTACAAGTGTTATAAATTGAACTCAAAACGTTATAAAATGAGTTGTCAGAGCATTCACATCCACGATATCAAATTCTCTGTGTGGTGTTTTTAAAATATAAAAAAAAAATATAAAAAGTGGTTGTGAGATAGGAGAGAGAAAATGTTACTGTTCATATGTATATTTGGGGGACACTGTTTATCCTCTATAATTTTTTAATATATTTTAAAAGTGGTTGTGAGTGGAGGAGAGGGAAAAGGTAATGATAAAGGTATAAACATATTATTTAATTAAAAGGGAGAGAGAAAAACGTAGTGTTTTTTTAGTGTAATTTAGGGTGAAAATATGGTGGGATGAATGTGAATGCTCTTAGGGACTCGGGGCGTTAAGTTTTTCGATTTTGGACTTAAGTGGTCAAAACCATTAAAACCTATATACTCAAAAAATTAATTTACTCTTTTATCTGAATAACTAAATAAATCTACCTTATAAACCAAAATTATTTAAACTAAACAATTTATTTAAATTTTATTTTATCTTCTCAAATAAACCGATCCGAATCATCTCCAAACACACATCTAAATTATTGTATGAAATTTTTTTTGTGACATGTAGGAGGAGAAGGAAGCAGTAGTAAGTTCCAGAAGTCTCTATCGATGCCCAAGACTCCAACAACACCGGGAACTCCTACAACTCCGTCGCCAACGGCGGCGCGTAAGGAGAACGTGTGGAGGAGTGTGTTTAATCCCGGTAGTAATCTTGCTACCAAAGGCATCGGATCCAACTACTTTGACAAACCCGAAACCGCCAAATCTCCCACTGTTTATGACTGGTAATCTACAAAACTACTTAACTCTAAACCGCATTTGGGGACCCATAATTTATTTTTAGAGGATAGTTTTGGCTTAACCGAACTTTTAAGAGGGGGCGATTGAAATTTTTGTCTAGAAGTTAGACTATTCTTTTTGGGTATGCTATTTACACCCAACTTTTTGCTATTTTCACCGAGTGAGTGATGTGACACAAATTTGTGTTTTCTTTTATAACTTTGGATATATAATGTTTTTATTAAAAAACGAACATGGTTTTATGATGTGTTTAATTTTATCTACGTTTTCATATAAATTTTATTAAAAAATAAGCCATATCAATATAACGTTTTATAAGTCGTTAAAAAATTTTACATTCCGTTTATTATAAAATTTATATCCAAACGTAGATAAAAGTAAGCACATCACAAAACCTATACATTTTTTAATAAAACATTAGATATCGAAAGTTATAAAAGAAAAACACAAATTTAAATGTATTAATGTCACGTCTAAATAGCAAAAAATTAGATATAAATAAAATCACCCATTCTTTTTAAATAGCAAAAAATTAGATATAAATAGAATCACCCATTCTTTTTAGAGGACGATTGAGATTTTTGTCTAAAAATTAGACTATTTTTTTTAATTCGCCACTACCAACAAGATCTGATTATTATTAATTTTTTTTGAATAATCTTGTAATTATTCTGTTATTATTTATGCAGGCTATACAGTGGCGAAACAAGGAGCAAACATCGTTAACTTGCTAACAATGTTTTAAAATCCGGTTTGTATAACGTACTGGATTTGCCTCATAAACGGTTTAACTGGGTGTCTCGGACGTGATGTAAATATGCAAAAACTCTTTCATTTGTAGGTCGCCACGTGTTGTTGTATGGTTGTGAGTTGGTTTTTTGTTTGAAAGAAGAGTGTATGCTATGGTGATATGATAAGCATTACTGTAAGCCGTTGGATGAATGTTATGGACGGTGGATAAGAGCTACTACTATTACTATTTACTACTATATCATGTACTTTACTACTTAGTGGTGTTTAATACTTTTTGTTTGTGTTATTATATAAAATCTTATCTTTTGTTGATCCGTTGTTTTGGACATGATTATGATATTACCCTGCAATTATGTGTTGTTGATTTGAAAATTATTCTTGTAATTTAGATGTGACACCCGATAGCAACGTATCGATATAAATTACTTACTTTTGTGGACTAATTTGTCATTGATTGAATGAAGACTCAAAAAGAATGAATATAATATGTTATATGTAGTGACGTCTAAGAAAAAAATCTTGTTAAAATGCACTAATTATATTTTCTATACCATTTAAATGTTAACATCTAGAGTATATTACTTTTTGAGTTGCTGTGTTTTAGTGGTTTTAACCACGAGTACAAAATAAAAAAGTTCCCAACTTCTAACCACTCATTCTGTAACGCTTTGAGTCTCTGTGTCTTAGTGGTTTTAACTACTTGAGTCCAAAATCAAAAGTACATGTGTTAAAAATTGGACTCAAAACGTTACAGAATGAGTGGTTAGAGGGCCTAGGGCGTTAAACTTTTTGATTTTGGACACAAGTTGATTAAAACCACAAACAAAATCATGGACTCAAAAAGTAATTTACTCTAACATCTTAACAAAGGTATACACATCATGGAATTTTTTTATAGAACTTATGATATGAATTTAACAAAGTAACTTAGGATACGAATTTAACCAAACTTAAATAAACAATAATGATAACTAAAAAAGTTATATGTGTTGTAATATAACTAGCATTAACACAAGATTAGTGCTAAAACTTTAAGAACTTTCTAAAGATTGTAAGAATAATGAGTAGAGAAATGTATAACTTGTGAAAATATATACATGATAAGTGGATAGGCGGAGCGGTGGCGAGAGGCGGATGGGTGTGGATAGGCGGCGGTCGCGGGTGGGGGTCGGGTGGGGGTGGAGAAGCGGGTGTGTTTCGAGATATTGATCACAATTTTAAGGTTTGTTTCCACTTCAACAAAAAGCAATCTCTATCAACAATGTTGTTGTAGGAAATTATTGGCACTGTTGTTGTCAGAGCATTCACATCCATGATACAATGTTGTTGTAGGAAATTATTGGCACTGTTTGTTGTTGTAGGAAATTATTGGCACTGTGCCAGCAGACTTTGTCAGTTTTTTTAATTCCATACGGGCCGTATACACCATGTGTAAATAATTTGTCTGGTCGTATACAATCTATACGAACGATGTATACGGGCCGTATACTGTTATACGGCCCGTATTATTCGAAAATTAGATTTTTCTCAAAGTGTTTAAGGGATTTAAGGTGTTAATCACACGAGACATTTTACAGTCGTGAGGTGGTCAAACCTTTCTAAAAGTAGAAAAAAATAAAAATTAACAAGTAACAAAGATTGAAGAACAATAAAACGTGTCATATGACTGTAATAAAAAGGAAGGGTGAGACATTTGATGAGAGTTGTAAGGAGAAGCGTTGAAATCAAGGGTCCCGTCATTACAACCACTTGTTTTCAACGGGGATGTAATGCAATGATAATGCAATGATTCCTCTCAATTGAATAGATAGACACTTGCTTCATAGGACTCACTTGAATCGTCTCGAAAAACTGAACAACCGAAATAACAACTCCGGTTTCATCAGCCTGTACCGAAGAAACCAAATTCGCAACAATGAGTATGAGTCCATTGTTGTTCGTGATTGTTTCGAATCATCATAGAATACGTGTCGGGTTCTTCTGCTAGTGGTCGGGCTTCCAATGCTCACACAGGGTGATAAACAACGCTGATATGAACACAAACCAACTGCTTTGTCTTGAGTCGTCGGGAAAACTTTTCCTCAGGGGAGGGTGAGTAGTATGAGTCTGAGTCCATTGTGGTTCGTGAATGTTTCGAATCATCAAAGAAGACGTGTCGGGTTCTTTTGCTAGTTATTCGGAATGTTTCGAATCATCATTAAAATTAACAATGCGGTCTTGATTGAAAAGACGTAATTGCAAGACTGTTTGTCGGGCTTCCAATGCTCACACATGGTGAAAAACAACCCTTGATGTTGAAACCGGTTTTACCTCATGAAAAGGAAAGAAACGAATTTTTTTAGAGAAGCGTTGGGATTCAAGGGTTTATGAGTCAAAGTTAACATTCAGATTCAGATTCAGAAAGCAGATGATTTTGTACTTGGTTTATTCTCTTTAATCTATTAGAACGATCCTTGTTTTGTCACGTACATGCGTTTAATTCCCAATATCCTTGTTTTGTCACGTACATTTCGTAAGAAACTTTTCGTGCACTGAACGCAAATTCACCACTGGTTTCTACAGCACAAGCACATACACCGGTTTCCAAGTAGGGTTTAGAATGTTTGAAGGAAATGTTGGTTCAATATCAACTCATCTTTAGTAGTGTTTTTTTGAGAACCTGATTCAGATAAACAACGGTTCTCCAATTCCAGAGTAAGCAAATACACAACGGTTCTCCAATTCCAGATCAGTAATGAACGTTCAGTTGTGTACACAAATTCATCACCGGTTTCTACAACATAAGCACATACACAGGGAGAATGTTCTCGAAATTGAAGGAAAAGAAAAAAAATGGTTGCTGATGTTTTTCACTATCAGGATTTTGTTGGTTTGTTTCCAGGTAGGGTTTAGAATGTTTGAAGTATTTGTGGATCAACAAAAATAACTGAAATAACAGCTTCGGAATCTATTAACCCACAATTGGTTTGAATTTTTGGATCAACAAATGATTGGTTTAATACCAACTGCTCGAAATCCCTTTCGTTTTTTGGATCCTTCTAATAGATTAAAGAGAATAAACCATTATCACTTCCAGATTCGCTAATTTCACTGTTGAGAACCTGATTCAGATACACAAATGTAACACCCCAAAGCTTTTATATATATATATACATATATGCATAAACACATATATATATATATATATATGTATATACACGTATAAATATAACTAAGCAAATTGAAAAGAAGTAACGGACTTGATTAGGTAAATCCCATAAGCTGAAATAATATGATAGGGAATTAACTTGGTTAGTTTGTGGTTATATAAACTAGGGGGACTAAAAGTGTAATTACCCCAAAGTTTAATCAAATCAGATTTTAAAAAAAAAAACACATACTACACACATATATGTGTATGTGTGTATCGATCTAAGAGGTAGAAGAGGTGAAACCCTAGATCATTATCATGCTCAAATCAAGAGATCCAAATCGAAATTGGGGCTGAATATAGGGAGATTACAAGATTTCTAACTCTAAAACTTCAAGGTATGTTGAATTAGCCCCAAACTTGATGAATAATGAATATGTGAAAGTGTGAAATCTTACATTTTGATGCAATTAGATGTTGAATCTGAATTATAGTGATGCTAGCAAATAACTTGAGCAAATGCATGCTAGAATATAACTAGTTCATGATATGTGGGATCACCCACTTGAGTTGGGATGACAAGTAGAAGCCTCATCTAGGGTGAGGAGCTTAAGTAGTGATTGAGTGTTATGAAGCTGAAATTGTAGATGTATATGTGTGTATATCATTGATATGTTGATGTTATGTGTAAAATTGTGGGTAAGATGTTCAAGATGAAGCTTAAGGCTAATCTTGAACACGAAACCCGCCAAATGTTCGATGAAATGCCTAAGAGAACTCATAGAGCAAGATGAACAAGGATATATTGGGCTGTAAAGATAATTGAAAAAACTACAGCTCATATTTGAACATGTTGGTATAATTCAGGCTCTAAACATGTTAAAAACATACGTGAAAAGGCTGTACCTGAAAGAGCATCATTGAAATGCATTTTTGAGAAATTGATTGAAAGGTCTGTAGATGTATAAATGAATGCATATAGCATAGATGATGACATGATGTTATGCTAGATAGTAATTATAATGATTGGATGGTCGATCACGATCATTCAACATTATAACGAAATAATAAAAGGAGATAGCACATTGGATGTGAAACCGATGTGAATAAATATGTATGCTAATGAGAATTTTGAATCATGCCATGATAGCACCTGGTTCATGTCAAGATGGATTCAAGGATGATGCAGAATTGAAGCTTTCACAATGGAAAGAAGCGCGTAAGAACGCAGGAACTGGAAGTAAGTAAATACTACTTACACATATAGATTAGTGACATGATAGTGTTTCTTATAATAAATGTAAAACATGAGAACTGGTATTGGGGCGAGTCCCTAAAATGCTTATAAGGGTGGAATTCCAAGAAATGGAATAAATCATTCAAAGATGTCATTTGGTTTTAATACTAACCTAAAGCATGTTAAGAAGTGAAAATGGTAAATGTTTGAAACGGGTCAAATAATGATGACCCGTATAATTATAAATTCATAACCAAAGTCATATTAGTAAGATATTATTTTAGGTTATAGATTAAATGGATTAATAAGGAAAATGGTAATTGTATGGATTCTATGTGTCAATCGCTGATTTATAAGGTTTGAACACTTAGAAGACGTAATATATATGATTTATTAGCAAACAGGTCAATGGTGAGGAATCACCAAAAGACTTGGATAATATAATGTTTGTTTTGTTTTGTCAAGGACGTAGTCCACAGGGATATATGAAGGCAAGGGTACTCGTTGTCCGAGCTCAATATGTATGCGGTGAGGTAAAGGCAATGGGTCATAACTTTGACCACACCAGGTAAGTCAAACGGGAATTGTAATGAAAATGGAATTTTGACCAAAATACCCCTGGATGGGAAAATGGGTGAATCGGGTCAAATCACCCATGGGAACCATGTCAATTTGTCAATTGTAAATAGCTGGAAATGTGGAACATTGAGAACTAGGTAGATTAGACTATTTAAGCCACTTCGATATGACTTAAGTTCCCAAGTGGGTCAAATAATGGCAAAACTGTGTTTGTGTGTTATTAGAGTAAAATATTGGGCAAACTAAAAAAAATGGATGATCTAATCATACTAGAAATAAAAGTGGATAGATTTTTTTAAAACTAACAAGTGTTGAAATCCAATTAAAAGTGTAAGGTGTCGAAACGGGTCAAACATGGTCGTAGAACCATGTTTGAAAATAAAAGAGAACATGGAAGATGGTTGCATCGATTAACTATTCTATTCTGGCCAAAAGGGTTAGGGTGGATTGGTTAATTGATAAGAAAGCGTGTAAAAGCGTGCTTTGATCTTAAAGATTATGAAATAGACAAACTGGTCAAATATTGAGGGGGATGAGATTTCTAACAAATCTCATCAAAATGGACAAAGGTAAATGGTTTAAAAATGTGAATGTTATCATACAAACTAATGGCCATAAGGGCAGGTAAAGATAATGTGGATAAATGATTTAAAACAAAATGGGTCGGATTGAGATTTTAGTCGCAAACCGATCCATTGGAAATAAAAAGGATTCCTCAAACGTAAGTTTGGTGGAATCTATTAATAAAATGGTCATGAAAATGTGGAACGGAATTTGACAATAAATATGGGTAAAAAACGTTTGTTAAAAACTGTTGTAGGCGAAAATGATGTGTGCAGGAAAATTTTCCTGCACTAAACTGCAGATTCTGAAAATAGCACTTCGTTGCGCTACGCGACGAGATCCAGGTAGGTATGTCGCGTTACGCGATAGCCCCTAAGAAAGTTCTGATTTAGTATTCGTCGCGCTACGCGACGAGATATGGCAAGTATTGTCGCGCTACGCGACGGATTGCATGACTAGAGGATTTTTCCTCTAACACCTCGTCGCGCTTCGTGACGGGGAAACCGTTTTGTGTCACGTTACGCGACGCACATCTGGATATTTAAAAATGATTTTATTGAAGTATTGACCAAATTTAAGGCGTACTAATCACCCGTACGGGTGTATACGCAGGTTTAAGCAGGAGAAGGAAGAAGCCGGAGATAAGATCAAGCCGAGCCAGAGGACCGAACCTACAAATGAGCAAGTTTGACATAAACGGGATTCGATGCAACATAGAGAGATGTAATAAATGTTTAAAGGGTTAACATTATCGAGTTTATTCTTTCGCTGCGGTTATAAAAGTTTCCGTAACCCGTAAATTTTAGGATCCCTAGTGTGATGGTGACGTCATGCTGACTTCGTTATCGTATATTTTTGTATTATTTTATTAAAACCGGATAGGGTGTTACAAGTTGGTAATCAGAGCCCCGGTTGAGGATTAAAGGTTCGGTCTACGGCTTGATCAAGATGTTCGGTAAGTGTAATCCTTAGAAGAACAATCCAACTTAAGTTGAGATTGTTGTAAATAAGGATTGAAGCTGTTGAGGGAGCACTAGTTGCCCCAATATGTTGATAAAAAATGGTTAGGCAGTATAAAACTTAACCATAGATTGATTATGAAATAAGTTAACTGGGGAACAAGTATATTTAAATGCCTTGTATGATAATATGGGCAAACGATAAATAGTAAGATTACTAACGAATTGAAAATGTTTCAGTGATGTGATGTCCACACCAGAAGATGGCTGGAGGTTCAGAAGCATGATAGCGAACATGCTAGCTTAGAACCTAAACCAAGTGATGATGAAGATAATGAGGTACATCAGGGCGAGTGTCAATCAGGTACACGCTCTAGATTGTGATAAGATATGTAGTATGCAACATTCACATGATGAGTGATAGTTGCATATGAGCAAATGTTGATTGGGAAATCAGGGTTATATATGTATATGTGTGTGTGTATATATATATATATATTCCAAAATAATAGAATCAAGTGAGATTCAGCTGGAAATGTGTATTATTCACAGAAGTGAATAATAAATGTAAAAATGAGTTAAAATGTAGAAACTTGAATGAGGATGATCATTCAAGTGGATAATCTCAATAAGAAATTATTGAGAAAATAACGATTAAACCGATGGATGGGATAGGGTAAAGTGTTAAATGGGAAGTGATGAACTTAATAAATGTTATATATAAATAACATGAAAAAGTTTTATAAATAGAAAATGATGTGGATCAAAATGGGAACCGAGGATTTAGATGCATTGGAAGTGGTATGTGTGAATTATGATAAGGACATGTCTATCAAGTGTAAAATGCTTACCCTGGCCAGGTAAGTGTTAGACACTTGATATCGTTAACTTTTGTAAGGAAACACATATACTTCTGATGTAGCTAGTCTGAGGTGGGTTGGTAAAATATGTGAAAAGCGTTTCATTGGTCATTGACATATGCAACCGAAGTAGAAATGGTCCGAGAGTCCATAGAGGCGGAGGTATTGTCATAAACCAATGAACCAACGTGGCTTCGGTCATTGTTGGTGATTAAAGCATGAAAAGTTCTTGCAAATGACATCATTTGCAAAGGACTAAACTAAAGCAGTAAATATGGTCTACGGATCATGTAAAGCAGAAAGTCAACATGTGAGACCGAGGTAAGCAATCTCGAGGGATTGTTGATACTGAGGCATTGTTTTAAAGCGCTCATTCTAACCAATAGGTTAGGGTGAGTTAAAATATGAATAAATAAGGTGTTTAAATGTGTATCTTGAATTCTAAAATTCAAGAGATAAGAAACGGGTTAAATTGTTATTAAAGATTGGCAATTCATTTCCTATCTAATGAAAATGTGTTTTGATCCTACAAGATCAAGTTGATGACAAGCTGGTTAAACAGTTGTAAAAGCGTGGATGATCGACTATCATTGATATGATAGTTGATAGTATATATGTGTTAATTAAAAAGGTTGCATACTTGTCTAGTGGTTATTATAATCACTGGAATGGTATAGTAAATAAATATGTCGAAAATGCATTGGTTAGGAATGTAGTTCCTAACCGAATTATAACTCGAAAATAAAATGTGATATGCGTGATTTGAATAACAAATGCTGAAATATGTAAATGGGTGCCTTAACACCCAAAACAAGTTTAAAAATAAAAACAATAAAATAAAATAAAAATGATAATGAGTAAAAAGGTGATCTATAGGATCATCATGACAAATGAGTCATAAATAAAGGTAAGAGAATGTGTGAACAACGTGACTTGCGGGACACGAGTAAATGGAATAAACCTTAAGGTTACACCTTAAGGATGAAATTCTAAAAAAAATGTGTAATTGGCTTACGAGCCAAACCTTAGATAAGCGTTAAGTGAGTAAGGCGTGAGGACCTGGTTCGAGTCCCACGCTCGATAAAAGTGATAAAATAAGATGTTAAGCTAAAACGTGGTTTCAGTTAAAAACATCATAAACAAATGTGAAAAGTCAATGCAATTGTTGATATCTAAAATTGACTTGATAAATGGGTTGAGTTTGTGGTTAAAAAGAGATTTCGGTACATGGACATATATGTGCGTGTAAATATGTATACACACACTTATGTGATAAATGAGTACCGGGTGGAAACCCTCAATACGTGAAATAGAAAATAAGTTTTGAAACAAAGTATCCTTCGGGATAATAGTGAATACAAAAGTGGTTTGTGAAAATATATGACAAAGAGGAGTGTGTGAATTAGTTCACATAAAGCTAGAGGGTCAAATAAGGAGATTAAGCCCCATAAGCATAACTCCCTATTAAACATAATAATTATGAAGGGGTAAGGATTGAGCGATGCTAAATCAGTATAAAAGGAAACGGAATCTTTGGGTTTCACCCAAGGAACATTGTAAAAATGGTTTCGGGGACGAAACCCTTTTAAGGAGGGCAGATTTGTAACACCCCAAAGCTTTTATATATATATATATATATATATATGCATAAACATATGTATATATGTATATACACGTATAAATATAACTAAGTAAATTGAAAAGAAGTAACGGACTTGATTAGGTAAAGCCCATAAGCTGAAATAATATGATAGGGAATTAACTTGGTTAGTTTGTGGTTATATAAACTAGGGGGACTAAAAGTGTAATTACCCCAAAGTTTAATCAAATCAGATTTTTAAATAAAAAAACACATACTACACACATATATGTGTATGTGTGTATCGATCTAAGAGGTAGAAGAGGTGAAACCCTAGATCATTATCATGCTCAAATCAAGAGATCCAAATCGAAATTGGGGCTGAATATAGGGAGATTACAAGATTTCTAACTCTAAAACTTCAAGGTATGTTGAATTAGCCCCAAACTTGATGAATAATGAATATGTGAAAGTGTGAAATCTTACATTTTGATGCAATTAGATGTTGAATCTGAATTATAGTGATGCTAGCAAATAACTTGAGCAAATGCATGCTAGAATATAACTAGTTCATGATATGTGGGATCACCCACTTGAGTTGGGATGACAAGTAGAAGCCTCATCTAGGGTGAGGAGCTTAAGTAGTGATTGAGTGTTATGAAGCTGAAATTGTAGATGTATATGTGTGTATATCATTGATATGTTGATGTTATGTGTAAAATTGTGGGTAAGATGTTCAAGATGAAGCTTAAGGCTAATCTTGAACACGAAACCCGCCAAATGTTCGATGAAATGCCTAAGAGAACTCATAGAGCAAGATGAACAAGGATATATTGGGCTGTAAAGATAATTGAAAAAACTACAGCTCATATTTGAACATGTTGGTATAATTCAGGCTCTAAACATGTTAAAAACATACGTGAAAAGGCTGTACCTGAAAGAGCATCATTGAAATGCATTTTTGAGAAATTGATTGAAAGGTCTGTAGATGTATAAATGAATGCATATAGCATAGATGATGACACGATGTTATGCTAGATAGTAATTATAATGATTGGATGGTCGATCACGATCATTCAACATTATAACGAAATAATAAAAGGAGATAGCACATTGGATGTGAAACCGATGTGAATAAATATGTATGCTAATGAGAATTTTGAATCATGCCATGATAGCACCTGGTTCATGTCAAGATGGATTCAAGGATGATGCAGAATTGAAGCTTTCACAATGGAAAGAAGCGTGTAAGAACGCAGGAACTGGAAGTAAGTAAATACTACTTACACATATAGATTAGTGACATGATAGTGTTTCTTATAATAAATGTAAAACATGAGAACTGGTATTGGGGCGAGTCCCTAAAATGCTTATAAGGGTGGAATTCCAAGAAATGGAATAAATCATTCAAAGATGTCATTTGGTTTTAATACTAACCTAAAGCATGTTAAGAAGTGAAAATGGTAAATGTTTGAAACGGGTCAAATAATGATGACCCGTATAATTATAAATTCATAACCAAAGTCATATTAGTAAGATATTATTTTAGGTTATAGATTAAATGGATTAATAAGGAAAATGGTAATTGTATGGATTCTATGTGTCAATCGCTGATTTATAAGGTTTGAACACTTAGAAGACGTAATATATATGATTTATTAGCAAACAGGTCAATGGTGAGGAATCACCAAAAGACTTGGATAATATAATGTTTGTTTTGTTTTGTCAAGGACGTAGTCCACAGGGATATATGAAGGCAAGGGTACTCGTTGTCCGAGCTCAATATGTATGCGGTGAGGTAAAGGCAATGGGTCATAACTTTGACCACACCAGGTAAGTCAAACGGGAATTGTAATGAAAATGGAATTTTGACCAAAATACCCCTGGATGGGAAAATGGGTGAATCGGGTCAAATCACCCATGGGAACCATGTCAATTTGTCAATTGTAAATAGCTGGAAATGTGGAACATTGAGAACTAGGTAGATTAGACTATTTAAGCCACTTCGATATGACTTAAGTTCCCAAGTGGGTCAAATAATGGCAAAACTGTGTTTGTGTGTTATTAGAGTAAAATATTGGGCAAACTAAAAAAAATGGATGATCTAATCATACTAGAAATAAAAGTGGATAGATTTTTTTAAAACTAACAAGTGTTGAAATCCAATTAAAAGTGTAAGGTGTCGAAACGGGTCAAACATGGTCGTAGAACCATGTTTGAAAATAAAAGAGAACATGGAAGATGGTTGCATCGATTAACTATTCTATTCTGGCCAAAAGGGTTAGGGTGGATTGGTTAATTGATAAGAAAGCGTGTAAAAGCGTGCTTTGATCTTAAAGATTATGAAATAGACAAACTGGTCAAATATTGAGGGGGATGAGATTTCTAACAAATCTCATCAAAATGGACAAAGGTAAATGGTTTAAAAATGTGAATGTTATCATACAAACTAATGGCCATAAGGGCAGGTAAAGATAATGTGGATAAATGATTTAAAACAAAATGGGTCGGATTGAGATTTTAGTCGCAAACCGATCCATTGGAAATAAAAAGGATTCCTCAAACGTAAGTTTGGTGGAATCTATTAATAAAATGGTCATGAAAATGTGGAACGGAATTTGACAATAAATATGGGTAAAAAACGTTTGTTAAAAACTGTTGTAGGCGAAAATGATGTGTGCAGGAAAATTTTCCTGCACTAAACTGCAGATTCTGAAAATAGCACTTCGTTGCGCTACGCGACGAGATCCAGGTAGGTATGTCGCGTTACGCGATAGCCCCTAAGAAAGTTCTGATTTAGTATTCGTCGCGCTACGCGACGAGATATGGCAAGTATTGTCGCGCTACGCGACGGATTGCATGACTAGAGGATTTTTCCTCTAACACCTCGTCGCGCTTCGCGACGGGGAAACCGTTTTGTGTCACGTTACGCGACGCACATCTGGATATTTAAAAATGATTTTATTGAAGTATTGACCAAATTTAAGGCGTACTAATCACCCGTACGGGTGTATACGCAGGTTTAAGCAGGAGAAGGAAGAAGCCGGAGATAAGATCAAGCCGAGCCAGAGGACCGAACCTACAAATGAGCAAGTTTGACATAAACGGGATTCGATGCAACATAGAGAGATGTAATAAATGTTTAAAGGGTTAACATTATCGAGTTTATTCTTCCGCTGCGGTTATAAAAGTTTTCGTAACCCGTAAATTTTAGGATCCCTAGTGTGATGGTGACGTCATGCTGACTTCGTTATCGTATATTTTTGTATTATTTTATTAAAACCGGATAGGGTGTTACAACAAATTCATCACCGGTTTCCACAGCACAAGCACATACACAGTTAGGGTTTAGAATGTTTGAAGTATTCGGATTTTGTAGGTTTGTCGGGTTCTATAACTACAATCCTTCCAACATTATTGAAACGAGGGTTTATTCTCTTTAATCTATTAGAACGATCCTTGTCTTGAGAACCTGATTCTGATTTAAACAATGCATTTGAAGATCCTTGCATTTGATACAATTTGTTGGAATTTGTGGATCAACAGAAATAACTGAAATAACTCGCCATTCTCTTGCATCTTCAACTATGTTGGTTCGGTTAAGTTATTTTCCGACTGTTTCAGTTATGATTCAATAAATAATATCTGATTGAGAAGCACAAAAACGGTTGCGGTTGTCCAATTGAGGGTTACTCTGTTATATACATCAACAAATGATTGGTTTAATACCAACTGCTCCAAATCCCATTCGTTTTTTGGATCGTTCTAATAGATTAAAGAGAATAAACCAATTTTTACCAATTTTTACCATAAGAATACGGGCCGTATACAATTATACGGCCCGTATACTCAAAGTTAAAAAAAAACAACTGGATCGTATACAATGTATACGATCAGTGTATACGGGTCGTATACTATTATACGGATCGTATACTATGGGTAAAAAATGATTGTATCAGACTCTCTCCCCTCCTTTTCTCTCTCTGACAACCCTAGACCCAAACCACCGCAATCCACCACGGTTCTGCGAAGAAAAACATCATCTGTTCATTCTCTTGCACCTGTATACGTTGATTGTGGATTTAACTTGCAAGAATTGGGTCCATCGCATGATAGAAGATACATATCGCCCGTTCAAGTTGAGCTTCCTGATGCAATTTGTTGGAATTTGTGGATTTCGGTTGGTTCAGATCTCGGAAGTACTGAACAACAGTAAAGTCTCTGGAAACTTCTATTTTCAGTAAAGTCTCTGGAAACTTCTATTTTCACAGGGTATAGATTGAGATTCTGAAAGGCTTCAGATAATTCATTCATGTTGTTTAGCATTTATGAAGAAACACACAAAATTCTAGGTTAAAATTTTGTAAATTAAAGTTTCACAGAATCACAGAATGGAAAGCAGAACATTTAATATTAATTACGAATATCTAATAAACCATTTTATTAAAACAAAACATTTATTTTTAATACAACTAAAATTTAAAATATACTAGTGGTTATTTTTTATATTAAAGTTTCTGATTTGTAGGTAGCATAGATGCTGGTATTGGTTTGGTGATTAAACTATAAGTTGGCATTTGCTGCTATAGTGGCTAACATATAAAGATTTGCCCATTTCTCATCTAATTTGTCTTCCCATGGTGGGTTATTGCCTATTCCCTGAGTTTCTTCATTTATCACTTCTTTTGTTTGAAACTTCTTCATTTTCTCTTGACTTTTCTTAATAATCAAACTTCTTTTATTAGGGGAGAGTGGTTTTTCATACTGTGCCTTACGAACAAATATTCCTTCCTCAGTATCTACTGAGTATCTTGAGGATTTTGATTGGGATGAACTTCCCTTATCTTTTGGGGAACTATCTAATTTAAGATAGATGTTCGAAAGCTTTTGCTTACCCATACTGTAACTAACAAATAGTCAGTTAATAAAACATATAATCACAAAATGGCAATCAAGAAAATTAAGTATTTTTAAATACTTAATAGGCTTAAATCAGTGGCTCTGATACCACATTTTCCTGTCACGGCCCCAGCCCCGGTTTTACCCGGTCAGGAGCCGCAGGACAGGAACCCGTGGTATTTATTAATTGATGCGACAGCGGAATATTTTTCACAGGATCTTTTGAAACTTGAAATGCCCGATTATTTTATTTCATAATTCGGGATAAACCCCGTAATTTACAGTAGAGGAATTTTACAAGTAATTTCCCTGATTTATAAAACATGTTTATTTATTTTAACCGAGCCACCTCTTCAAGCTGCTTAGTGCTCCGTAGCACGTTTTCCTTGATTTACAGCAGGTTGCCTGAAACACGTTTTAAAAATATTTTATCAGCGGGGAAATGCTGGCGAGTTATTCATATTTGATAAAATGACACCTAGTTATAAATCACAGCATAAGAGCGATTACAATGGCTTTTATCTTATTTTTATCTGGCGCCGTGTCACCTGGTGACGATGGTCATACCACTTTTGGGTCTTTCCCTAAGTAGTGACGTTTATCACTGTTAGGATTTATTAGCCTAACCCGTGAGAAATTAGTAATGTGCATAATACCCCACTAGCCAGTGATTCAAGATAACCACGACTTACTCCCTGTAATTATAACACTTGAAAATGGAGTATTGTAAAATATTTGATAAAAGAGAATAACTCACATTGCAGATTTAATACGGGCAGAGTCTAGCCTACTGATTAGCCTTGTTAACCTAGTTCAAATAACAATGCACACGAAAACTAGATTAGTAACTTTAATCCAACTTTTTACGACAACTCACGAGATTGAAATCGTCACAACGAATGACAAAGTGCGATACTTAAACATCCATCGAATTCACGATGAATGACAAAGTATAACCCAAGTTTGAGCAGCACTTAAACATCCATTGGATTGATTTCTATCGATCGGACATTAAATCGTAGCAGCGATCGAGTTATTACCCTGTTATTGCAGCAGCGTTTCGTGAATTGTGTGTTTTTTGTAGTGAACAGATGATATCTCGAAGTAGTATAAAGTGAATTATCACTGTTAGGATTTATTAGCCTAACCCGTGAGAAATTAGTGATGTGCATAATACCCCACTAGCCAGTGATTCAAGATAACCACGACTTACTCCCTGTAATTATAACATTTGAAAATGGAGTATTGTAAAATATTTGATAAAAGAGAATAACTCACATTGCAGATTTAATACGGGCAGAGTCTAGCCTACTGATTAGCCTTGTTAACGTAGTTCAAATAACAATGCACACGAAAACTAGGTTAGTAACTTTAATCCAACTTTTTACGACAACTCACGAGATTGAAATCATCACAACGAATGACAAAGTGCGATACTTAAACATCCATTGAATTCACGACGAATGACAAAGTATAACCCAATTTTGAGCAGCACTTAAACATCCATTGGATTGATTTCTATCAATCGGACATTAAATCGTAGCAGCGATCGAGTTATTACCCTGTTATTGCGGCAGCGTTTCGTGAATTGTGTGTTTTTTGTAGTGAACAGATGATATCTCAAAGTATAAAGCGAATTTAACGTCGAACGAACGCAGAAATCTAAGTCCCACGCCCCTCTATATATATCTGAAAAACAGCCCCCTCGCGTGGCACGAGGGGCTGTCGCGTGGCGCGAGGGGTGCCACCCTAGCATAGGGTAGCCCCGTGTCTGCATAGCTCAGGTGAGTTGGCCGTTCATGCAAATTCAAATTACACGTAAAACTGTATAGATAATACTAACGGGGAAATACCCCCCTGAGTTTTAGGGGCCCTGATCCTGATTCCGATTGTTTTGAAAATTTTAGGGTTCATGCAGGATCACTTGGGGGCCTTTAATTAGAGTTTCCATTTGGACAAAATAAAATAAGAAATACTAGTTTTGGTGAGAGTTGTTACAGAACGAGCTCTGATTCTATCGGTTTCGAGTATATTGAGTGTAAAAGAGTTGAAAGAAAGTTGGAAAACCATCTTTCAATCCTTTTAACCATGAAAATGTTTAGATTTGTGCGAAAACTTTGTTTAATCTTATGGAAATCCTTCAGATCTGAGTTATTCATGGTGGAATGATGCCAAAACTTGAAGTTCATATGAACTCCATGATGACATCACCCTGGAACACCTCAAATCCGTTGATTTCACGGTTAAAAGTTGAGATTCAAAAGATAGAACGATGGAGGAGTGCATGTAGATTATAGAAGTACAAGATTTAGGTTGAAAACTTACAAGAATCGCGAGAAATTGAGAGAGAAGAGCCCCAAAGCGTGCTGGTCGAGTGAGAGCTGTCACATCACTATTCAAGTGATGTGACAAGTGTTATTTATAGGTGTAGAGGAGTGGAGGTGTTGGAGTGTCATGGATCGGGTGGGTCACCGATCGGGTGACTGTCCGATCGGGTGGCAATCCGATCGAGTGGCAACCCGATCGGGTGACCGTCCGATCGAGCTGTCACTCGATCTAGTGGTTCCGATGGTCAACATTTCGGCGTTTTGTTTCGATCGTTAATCGTTGCGATAGTTTGGTTACACATCTTCATATATATATATGTATATATATTATAATAAATCACAAAAGGTCGTATATACGTATCCATACTTTCAAATATGCGGTGTGATAATCGGGTTGCGCGTGATTGCGGGTGCGCTTTCGAGTTTGCGATGCGTTGTGCCCCAATGACTGACAGGGTACTACTCGCTCGTATTTTCATCATCGTCACGATGACCGATGGGGTAGTACTCACGCGAAAAGTCATCGTTAGCGTTAATGTTTGCGTTGTGACACATCACGGCTATCGAGGAGGGTAGAATAGGTCCTCACTCAATTTCATCTTGAGTGTCAGTATGTGCGATGTGATGTGTTATAGCGATAAAATATGTAAAATATGCGAATATACTACGAAATAGTGAGGTATGCGATATAGTTACATTATGATCCGAATCTCTGGTGCTAGGCGTAACGAGTGTAGCGAGTAGTTACAACGCACGAACGTGCGGGTTGTTACAGTCTCCCCTGCTTTAGGAAATTTCGTCCCGAAATTAATCCATCAGGTAGACTTTGTGAGGGTTGTACCACAAAAGTAGCGATACGGTGAGTCAGTCGACTGGGAGTTGACAAGCGAGAGCGCCTCAAGTAAGAGAAATCGATTGCGATAGCGAGAAGGTGACGTAATGACAAAAGTAGCTTCCCACGAGTTGGCGTTTCAAAAGTATCACGAATCTCGAAGAATTAGTAAGGTCGATGCGATTGAAATTTAAAGAAGAACTTGAAAGATTTCTCATAACGTAGGGTTAAGCTGCATATGTTAACCAACGTTGTAAGAAAGTTTAGGTTTAAACATTTTTCAAAAATTCGGAAATGAAAACTGGAGTTAAGAAAACTCTCCTATGACATGGGTTCAAGCTGGGTTCGATGTTGAACCAACGTCTTAAGAAAGGTCTCGTTTTGATGTTGCAAAAGTTTTGAGGAAAACTAGACTTATGAAACTCCCTTGGGCATGGAGTTAAGCTGATTCGATGTTACCTCCATGTTGTGAGGAAATTTCACTTGTCCAATGGTTTTAATAATTTTTTTTATAAAAATTAGTTTTAACAGTTCGAAAAGATAATTAACATCGAGCCCCACTTGGCACTTTCCCACGAAAGTTTGTTATATATGATTAAAACACTTATATATAGGAAGTACCAGGGGCGTATCCACCATGTTTTGCCCATATTACTTCTGTTTCGTGAGGCGGTGTCATGTGTGCCTACAAGACACAGATAGAATTGCGTTCCCCCGGCCCAATCAATAGGGGGTTAGACCGAGCTGAAGGTAGAATCGAATGGGTTAAACAGTGAGGTTTATTGCGAACATAGCGATGGCAGCGTGTGCGAGTAGCTTGATGACACGAAACATTGACGTGGCGTGTCTGGATAGGCGACGAGCGATAAGCGACAAGCGATTAGTGTAATTTCGATTAGATTCCACATTAAATCCCACATGGCATGTTTCCACAAGAGTTTGCTAATATGGCAAAAACACTTATATATAGGAAGTACCAGCGGCGTATTCACCATGTTTCGACCATACCAGTTTTGTCCCGTGAAGCGATGTCATGTATACTAATACAACACAAATTACGATTGAGTACCATGCGATGAGTGATGATCGATAGACACACAATAAGCGATAAGCGGTACGCGGTACGCGATGAGTGAAAAGCAGTACGCGATAAGTGACAAGCGAGTAAGCATCACGTGATAAGCGGTATACGGTAACTAATACGATTAACGATTCTCGAATAAGCGTTAAACGGTAATGCGATTCGATTAGTCTCCATAGTTTCACAAATTAACCAACATGAAGCCCCGCATGGCATCTCTCCACAAAAGTTTGCTAGTAGGGCTAAAACACTTATATATGGAAAGTACTAGCGGCGTATCCACCATGTTTTGGCCTTACTAGATCCGTTTCGTGAATCGATGTCATGTGTGCCACATAACCCAGATAGCGTTAAGCGTTAGAAGCGATGAGCGATGCGAGTATCAAAGCGATGCGAAAATCGAGTTTTGTTTCGAATATGCGTGGTGCGGCGACGCATCACAGCTATCGAGGAGGGTAGAATTGGTCCTCACTCAACGGCATCATGAGCGTTAGTGTGCGTGATGCGATTAATTACGACAGACTTACGACCAGTCTTGCGTTGATGCGATCGCCCCGCGGGGTAGACTCACCAAAGTCTATCGATGAGGCAATTGCATTACGTTTGTAGACTTACGAAAAAGTCTAGCGGTGATGCGATTTCGATGTTACGCCTTGCGGATTAGTTTAGCGTGTCGAAAATAACCATAATAGTATAAGTCTAAATAACGTTCAACTGCACATGGCACTTTCTACACGAAACATCGGTAGTATGATAAAGCACACCTTGCTTTACCCCTACTACTTGTGTCTCGCGAATAGATGTCACACTCGGTCGACATGGTCAAGACGCTTATATATAGGAAGTACCTGCGGCGTATCCACCACTCTTGACCATGCTTTTAACGTTATGGCACCATTAGAATTTACTACGATCTCTGTGCACTGACCCAAATAATCCCGTGTGCACCCGTGATTAGTCGTTCCTTGCACGTTTATCGTACCTTATTCTAAGAGTGTAGTGAGGTTAAAACACATTATATCGTGACATAGTATATAGTTCGTGTGTGAAGCTAGTCTAAGTGCGACGACTAGAGAATGAAAGAGAAAACGAAAGCGAGAGTTAACGTTACACATAGTGGCAATATCGAGTAATAGAGTAGGTTCAATACTTAGAAATTAACGTTGAAATTCGTATCATTACAACATTATCCTATGCTTGCTAGATGCTTGGTGTTGAAGACTTTTGCTGGAGCTATTGTTGTTGTACTCAAGTTCACGGTTCGGTGTGGCAGTTGTGGGTGAGGTGACCGTAGCGGTTGCAATTATTGCAATAGCAACAGTCAGCTCCAACCTGGTGGGTGTAGGTACATGTGTAACACTGGGGATGAGCTCCAGTGTAGGCTCGTTTTGGAAACACCGGAACTGCTTGAAGAGGTTCTGGTTGTAGCAGTTCGGTTGTTGATGAGTTCGAGCTTGAAATCTTTCGTTTGCGGCTGGGTTTGTCGATGTTTTGCGATGAGGTGTCGTCGTTGGAGGATTCGTCTGAAGACTCACTTGCAGAATGGTTGGCAGAAACGTCAGAAGAATCGTGCGCAGAATCGTCAGAAGAATCGTCGGCAGAATCGTCAGAAGAATCAATGACGATTGCTTGATGAGCTTGTTTGACAGGATTCTTCGAAAAGAACCCGTACAAGACTCGTTTGTCATTGATTTCTGCGGCTAAGCGGTAGGTCTCTTCGATGGTGGTAGGTCTTGCAGCTTCGACAAAATCGCCCACACATCCAGGCAAGCCGCGAATGTACTTCGTTATGGCTTTTTCTGAAGTGTTGACTTGAGTTGGGCAGATTGTGCTAAGCTGTTTGAACCTTGCGGTGTAGCCAGTATTGTCACATTTGACTTGTTTGATTTCCCAAAATTCGTCTTCTAGTTTCTTGACTTCGTGGGGAGGGCAGTACTCTTCCTTCATGAGCTCTTTCAACTCATTCCAGGAGAGAGCATAGGCTGCGTGAATCCCACGTTTGTTGCGCTCGGCGGTCCACCAGTCGAGTGCACACGATTGAAATACTCCGGTAGCGCAAGTGGTTTGAAAATTCTTGGGGCACCCACTCTGACGAAGGGTCACCTCGACAGAATCAAACCACTGGAGTAGCTGAGAGACACCTCCTTCACCCGTGAAGACCATCGGGTCACAGGCTTTGAAGTGTTTGTATAGGAAAGTAGATTGCGGCGCTGCTGTCTTAACGTCTTCCGAAGTTCGAGAGTTGCTAAGAGAGTACACTTGAGTGACAATCTGAGGAATGACTTTGGCCACTTCCCTGACCACAAGTGAAGCAATCCTCTTTTCGTCCCTTCGTTTGGCTCGTCTCCTGGCTGACATTCTCGAAGCAGATTTGTTGGAAGGCATCTAGACAGAGATAGAGAGAGACTTGGAGTGAGATTCGATCATAATGATTTTGAGGTTTTTTTTTTTTTTTTTTTTTTTTTTTTGCGATGCGATTTGAGCGCGTTTAAAACTTGTTGCAAGAAGTATAGTATTATGTATGCACATAGGAGCCACATAGGAGACACGAGATTTCTAAGTTCTCACGCAAGTGTTTCGTTTGTATATATATATATCGTCGTAACATTCACTTAGATGTGAATAGACAATGCGAGGGCGCGATGAAATGAGAGGGCGAATTGTTAGACTTTCGTTTTGTTGCGTACATTCGGTTTTCGTTTTAGATTGCGATGGCTGTGCGAGTTGTGCGGTCATAAAGCGGGGAGCGTAAATCGATAAATCGAGAAATCATCAAAGCATAAAATTCAAATCGTAAGCACGTAAGCGTAAATAAGTTTAACAAGCGTAAAACCAGCGAATTTGTAGGATAGAAAATTCGATAGAATGCCCTGGGTGTTTAGGTGTCGACTGACCAAAGTCATCCAACTATACCTTACGAGTTCATGCACGTGCGTAGTCCTAGTAGACTATGCTTCCACTGGGATGCAGCTCATGGCATTCGTCCTTCTATTCATCACACGGCTCGAGTCATTTGGTATAGTCGAGTCTTTGGTGAGAGCTTTTCGAAAACCATTTGAGGAGTGGAACGAGAAATTAAGGTATGGGTTTCACCCCTGACTTAACAACTTCGCTCCTTGCTGTGGTTGTGCTCACCAAATAAATTCGAGAGTTCCACTAGATTGAAAGGAGATTTCCGTGGAGATATGGATGTCACTCCTGGCTCGACAGAAGCTTCTCGTGCTAAAATAATGTGCTGAGTGAGCGACCTATCGAGAGTTCCTGGTTTTCACACCTCATCTCGACACGATCACTCGTTGATGTATTGCGAGTATCGTAAAACATGTGTATTGTGTTAGCCTTAGGAAAGGCAAATAGTATTAAGCCTTACGAAAGGATTTGCTTGTGCGAAGTTGTAGTACGCGATGTTCGCACAAGGATGTAGTTTTAGCGAGTTCGAATGAGAGCATCAAGTAGGCCCGTACAAACCCTACTGGGTTCACACGAAGTCAGCCCGTTGGTACTTAGACTATAGACTAGGTCATTGCTAAGACTTCAACCCGGACTAGGTCGAATGTCTTGCCTAATTCTATATAGTTATGGCTCTGATACCAATCTGTCACACCCCAACCGATGGCGGAATCATCGGGGCGCGGCACTAGGCGAATCAGATTGCTCAGGAGAATCCATAACAACTATTTTGTGACAATAATTAATGCATTCATTATCCCATACTAATAAACAATCATAATCACATACGTCGTCACAGATTACATGTTCTCTCGAACAATACAAATCCGACAACCTAGATTTTTGTTGAGTTTCTAGACTTCCTAGCTTGGTTTGAAATAGCCTGCGATCTAACCTGCAACATACGTTAAAATAATGTCAATACAAAAGTATTAGCGAGTATACAGGTTTGATATGTAATAGCATCATAGATTAAAAGTGCTGCGAATTCCTACATACATAAACGGGATACACGACATATACACTCACAAAACCGATACTACCAGCTAAGTCCTCGATGCTCGAATACGCGATGGCAAACTAGACCCCGTCGGGCGCAATAGTACTATACTAGTCATGGTGGGACGTCGCGAGTATAAGTCCTAGCACATATGTAACTAGCATCACGTATAACTATGCAAGTAAGTCATTCGCAAGTGATAAATAGTTTAAGCATTTGACATGATTTGATTCGATAGCAACGTATGTTACACCCAAAAGTGCAAAAGCAAAAAGGGTTCAAGTATACTCACAGTGCGTGTTCAGCAAGTAAACACAACCTGATTGGATTGATTGAGAGCGCGTCTGAGACTAGCCTGAGTACAAGTTGATAGCGTAAGCGTTGAACAGTGCGTTAAGCGGTGGCGATTGAACAAAGTGTCGGGTGGTAATCCGATCGGGTGGCAATCCGATCGGATGGTCACTCGATCGGATGTCAATCCGTTTGGGTGGCAACCCGGTCGGATGGCCACTCGGTCGGATTGACACTCGTTGTGAATGATGTGTTTGTGTATGATGGCTTGTCCTTTGAAGTTTTCATTGTAGCATTTTGAAAACGGGGAGGTATCTCTACCCTTCATGTCGTTCGATCGAACGGCTGTTCGATCGGGCGGCGATCTGATCAGTAGGACACCAAGTGGGGACAAGTAGGATTGTCACTCGATCGGGTGGTAATCCGATCGGGTGGTAATCCGTTAGAAAGTGAAGTTGAAAATTGTTTAAGTGTCGAAGTTCTAAACATCACATGGTCGGGTGGTCGCTCGATCGAATGGCAATTGTATTTATCATGAAAGTACTGAACAACCGAGATAACAGCTCCGGTATTTATCACCAACTCATCTTTAGTAGTGTTTGTTTGAGAATTTGATTCAGAACTATTTGTGTATGCATTCTTTTGGTAGTTAACAACGCTAATTAGAAAAAAATCTGTAAAATTAATCATATCGATTGCTATAACAGGATGTATGTGACACACACAGATAGATAAGCTGTCACAGTTGTCAAGACTGTTTGTCGGGTTTCCAATGCTCACACGGGTTGATAAACAACGCTGATACGAACACATGTGTTTCGAAATAGGTTTTGTTCTTGGTTTAATGAAGTTACACATAACATCTAGTTATATTCAGATTTAAACAATGCACGCCTCAACTGAGATAACGGACATCCATCAAGTTCAAAAAGAAAACTTGTGTTTCCCATAGTCACAAAAGATTGCGGTTTGTATTTCACATAGCCACCGTTTCCATAGTAAAAAACTGTTGCGGTTTGCACATTCAATCTTCAATACTTCATTAAAATACCACTAGTAGAAGAACACGACACGTCTTCATGTTACGGAGAATGTTCTAGAAATTGAAGGAAAAGGAAAAGTTTTGTTGAAATCGAATTTGACAACTATGACAGCTTATTAAAAGTAGCAATCACCTCCAATCATTTCCTGGTCAAATAACACAATATAAAGTTTAAAGTTATCGTGTGTTTTAGTTTGGAAAGATGACCGAATAGAGATCTAAATAACAAACTGTGGAGAACTTGTTTGTGTCGGGTTCTTCTGCTAGTTATTTGGAATTGATAAATAACCAACACGAAGATCTCTACGATCGCTAAGGTTTCCATCTACGGACTGATCGGTAACGTTACTCTACCTGTGCTCCGATTTAAGCGGTGTGTTCCGATCAACGTTTATCGACATTGTTAAAGTTGATGAAGAGTTTAGAAACCCTAGAATGATTGTGTTTTTACTGGAAAAAACGTGATACTTGAAAAAACACCATTATATACGGCCGTATACAGTTATACGGCCCGTATAAATGTGGTAACATCAAAAACCTCCCAAAATAAATCCATTGAGCCGTATACGTTTTACAAATTGTATACCAATGTATACGGCTCGTATATAATAAAATCAAAAAAACATTCTCTGCGTATTTTCCTATTCAAAAACATTCTATACGGGCCGTATAATTGTATACGGCTCGTATACACTAGGGGATGTGAAAATAAGATATAGGGGGTGTGGGAACAAGGGTTACTACCGTGTTTCATTCTGACTTGGTCTAGTGGTAGAGAGTCTTGGGTTCTCTGATGAAGACTTAAGTTCAATCCTCACTTATGTCACTTTGGTGGATTAGACAATGATAGATACTAGATAGAGCCTAGTCTCCTTGCACAGAGGTGCAAAACTCAATTTTGAGCCCAGTCGGGTTTTTGTCCCACTATGTATTACACTAGAGAGTTCTGCTCGTGGCACAACGACTGTCAAGTGACAGCCGGCGGTATGGTTTCCCGGAGGAACGCCCAAGCCAAACTCTGAAGCCAACATGGGTCCGGTTAAGACAACATAGTCTGGCCGGAGTGAGGCAACGAGACTCCAATTTGCGAAGTGCGATAGCCTAATACAAGAAAGTCTCCATTAAAAAAAAAATCTCATAATCTATCTTATCTTTGTTGATCCGTTGGTTTGGATATAATTACGATATTACCCTCCAATTATGTGTTGATTTGAAAATTATTTTAGTAATTTAGATGTGAGCCCCGATAGATAGCAACGTATCGATATAAAATAACTACTTTTTGTGGACTAATTTGTCATTGATTAATTGAAGACTCAAAAAGAATGAATATAAAGATAACTAAAAAAAATATGTAGAATACCTTTGTGATCATTCAAATATAATAATTAGAAAAATTTAACTTCAATGAATAAATATTAATTTTAAATATTTGTACTCTTACCAACCAATGATTATGTATTCGGTGATTTTACAAGGACCTAATAACTTTGTTGTTATCACATCACAAATTGTTTCCATGTAGACACCAATAAATTTTACCTTAGAATATGTTATTAACGGACATATAATACTTAAAAAGGTATTAGTAGTTCAAAATACAAACTAAACTTAGGCTACAAGGTATGGTGATGGTCCTCCAAGGGAGGATGATCTGCCACGTAGGCGCCACGTCATAGTCCTCCCAAGGATGCTTCATCCCTCAAAAGTAGAGGGTATGGGAGGATGGTCCTAGTCATAGTCCTCCCACCATTTTTATGTTTTTTTTTAATCTTCTACTTTTTTTTTTAACATTTAACAAATAAACTAACAAAATATTTTCATTAATATTAAAAAAAACAATGACTTAATAAAAAAACATAGACTTAAATAATTTCTAAATTCAAAAATAAAGAACTTTAGGGACCAAACCAGAATTTGATCTAAATCAGAGGGACCATATGTGTAATTTACAAAGAATAAAGAAAGAACCTGTCTAAATCAGGGGGGCCCACCACTCAAAAAAAATAAAAATAAAGAAAGAACCTGTCCTCAATCATCACCTTCGTTTTTCCGTCTTGACCGTCCGACAACTCCGGCAACTCCGATTCAATCCGATTCCTTATTATTTTTTTTAACAGTAAAAAACGAAGGGGGGCCCACCAGCTTGGACCGTCTTGATCGTCCGCAACTCGACGTCCTCGATGTGTAAGATTAAACGTATTATGTATTAATATTTAATCTATAGCCATTATAATCATTTACATAATATAGATCAAAATATTTAATAACCTATTAAATAATTAGTTGGTAATTGTTGATGGACCATATTACCCTTATTAACTAATTAGCTTTCCTCCTGGGTGCTTATATAAGGAGAATTATGTGGGGGTTAAGGGGTTAGACAATTACACATTAGAAACACCCCATAAGCATAACATCAAATTCGACCTCCTCTCCTAACAGCCGATACCCTTTCGGTTTTCTAAGTTCCCATCATCAGTCAGCACCCTAAGGAGGAACCAGAACACGATGACAAGCATGTCGAACTCCATTACTGGATTCTCCACTGCATTGAATGCTGTGACAGGTATGTTTTAATGTTTTCCCTCATGTATAAACAGAACTGAACCAACATGTGGTATCAGAGCATATGTTGATTAGTCAGTTCTGTTTTTCGTATCCATAATTCTGGGATTGAAACTTGGAAAACGGAATTTTTGAAACCTTATGAATCTAACAGCCGGTTTTGAGTCGGTCATGTCCACTCGAGATCATTGTTTTCGGAAAAAGGTTAATCATATGTTCATTCGAAATTAACTGGATTATGTTTTAACCGAAATCTGTTTAGAAAAGCTATTAAAATTCAGGTTTCGGGTTCCAGAATTTATGTTTTATTTTTTAGGGTTCATCATGTTCTTAGGAAAATTCGAAAATTCTATTATGTTTTGGAATATGATTCGGATTATTAAGTGTTTTTCCTGTTTTGATCTGATTTTGTCTTCTAAAGATTTTTCGAAAACTGTTATTAGATAAACAGATTATATTTTTTCGAGATATATGACAAAATCAGATCAGCATTAGAATAGGAAACCATATCTCATAATCCCTTAGATTTCGAATTTTCAGTTATGTTTCCGCATTCACAGCTGTTAACAGGAAGTTTCGAGACCATCAGATTACGACTCGAGACCATCAGTCTCGACTCGAGACAACAAGGTCTCGACTCGAAATCATCAGGCCAATTAAACCTTCACAACTCGAGACAGAGGTCTCGACTCGAGACCATTAGATCATGAATCGAGACCATTAGATCATGACTCGAGACAAAGGTCTCGACTCGAGACCATAAGGTCTCGACTCGAGACCATAAGGTCATAACTCGAAGACAAAGGTCTCAACTCGAGACAACAAGGTTGTGACTCGAAACCTCATTATTTTAAGTTCGATCCGCGCTAACGGGTGGTTTGGTATTAAACAATTGGTTTTGTAATTACTTAGTTAATTAATCAGAATCAGATAATGTTTTACAAAACCAAAATAGCTTAACTTGAATGAGTTTTGATATATCATTTCTGGCCAAAGCTGACTTGATACATCTACTTATCGTTCAAGTATTACGAAAGCTATGTTGTGTATGCATCATAAGCATGAATGTCTTAGTTTCTGGCCAAAGCTGATTTAATTCATTCATAGATGGCATACTCAACAAGTGCATAACTAAAGTGATTGTTTCAATTTCTAGCCAAAGCTGATTTGTTACAACCACTTTGCACATATGCTTAAATGATTACACTTCTGGCCAAAGCTGTTTTGTCTTCGTTTAAGTAGAATTTTAACTAAGTCTATTATTTTGATGTTAGTAATAGACAATATCACAGCTTCATAATGTAAAATGGTCATTATTTATGCCTGCCTTAGTTTAACGTGCCCTTAGATCACATTAGGACTTCTTCATTAGTATCATAACTTGCTCATCTTATTTCCACTATCAGCACCAAATTACGGGATTCCACCTTTGACTGGTGATAACTTTGCTGCATGGAAGGATGCTCTCATGCTTACTCTTGGGCTACTGGACTTTGATTATGCTCTAAGAGAGAATAAGCCAGCGGACCTTACCACTCAAAGTACTGCTGCTGAGCAGTTAACTCATGAAAAGTGGACTAGGTGTAACCACATGTCTCTCATGTTTATGAAGCAGTCCATAAGCAATGCAATCAGGGGAGCCATTCCTGATTCTGAAGATGCTAAAATCTACTTGGAACATGTGGAGGCGCAGTTCAAAGGGACATCTAAAGCACACGCTAGTACTCTTATTCTCAAGCTGGTGACAACTAAGTATGATGGGAGGAGCGGCATTCGCGAGCACATCATGATGATGAATGACATGGCCAATAAGCTGAAGGGGCTGGAAATGGAAATCAGTGATGGTTTCCTTGTTCATTTTATCATCACTTCGCTTCCTTCGTCCTTTGAAGCATTCAAGATCAATTACAACACTCAAAAGGACAAATGGACGATGAGTGAGCTGGTCGCTATGTGCGTACAGGAGGAAGAGCGTATGAGGATGGATCGCCATACTGATGTTGCCAACTTCACTACCTCCAACTCTAAGAAAAGGAAGAACAATTATCAGAGGAAGGATGCTTCAAAAGTCCAAAGGCCTAATCCTAATCCTAATACAAGTGCACCTTCCAGCTCTAAGAACTCCTTAGGCAGTATCCGCTGCAAATTCTGTAAAAAGACAGGACACATGCAGAAGGAATGCCCTCACTTTAAGGAGTGGCTGGCTAAGAAAGGTAACGATTATTTTATGATACTTGAGTCCTATAATTTAAGTGTTCCTGCTAATTCTTGGTGGTTTGATTCTGGTTCTATGGTTCATGTTACCAATTCAACTCAGGGATTCCTTTCAATCCGAAAGCTGGAAAGAAACCAAAGAACGCTTAAGGTTGGGGATGATCGAGAATTAGAAGTGAAGGCCATTGGAACATTACAATTAGTTATGAAAACTGGTTTATGTATTAAACTTTATGATACCTTATATGTTCCTGAGGTAACTCGGAACCTTGTATCAGGACCAAAGTTAGACATGGACGGTTTTATTGTTTCCCATGGTCATCGCAAACTCTCTATCCTTTATGATTCTGTTCTTTATGTTACTGGTATTCTGGATGGTGGTCTCTAGAGATTAGAACTAGAAGATAACTTTTCCAAATCTTTGTTGTCATATAACATTAATGAATCACTCACAAAGATGGAAGAGAAACGAGACTTAGAAACTTCATCCATGTTGTGGCATCAGCGTTTAGGCCACATTTCAAAAGAACGATTAAATCGTCTCGTAAAGGATGAAGTCTTACCTCCTCTCGATTTCTCTGATTTTGGAACATGTGTCAAATGTCTTAAAGGTAAAATGACATTAGCGAATAAGAAAGGTGCCACTAGGAGTTCTAATTTATTAGAACTCATTCACACTGACATTAGTGGTCCCTACCAAATCGCTGGCATAACAGGACATACTTCATTTATCACTTTTATTGATGATTATTCTCGTTATTTGTACTTGTATCTAATTAAGGAGAAATCTGAATCTCTTACAACTTTTAAAGATTATAAGGCTGAAGTTGAAAAGCAATTAGATCGTCAGATTAAAGTTGTGAGATCAGATAGAGGCGGTGAATATTATGGAAGACATACTGATGTGGGTCAAGCTCCTGGTCCATTTTATGAGTTTTGTAAGGGCCAGGGGATTGTGAACCAATACACCATGCCTGGTACACCTCAGCAGAACGGTGTCGCTGAAAGAAGAAACCGTACCCTTATGAACATGGTGCGCAGTATGTTAGCCAACACTAATTTACCATTATTCCTCTGGACTGAAGCGTTAAAAGCAGCTGTTCATATACTCAATAGAGTTCCTTCTAAGTCTGTCCCTAAAACTCCTTATGAACTTTGGACAGGAAGGAAACCGAGTCTTAAATATATGAAAGTATGGGGCTGCATTGCTGAAGCGAAACTTTACAATCCTTTCCTAAGGAAACTTGACCCTAAAACTGTTACCTGTTTCTTTATCGGGTATCCTGAGAACTCTAAGGGTTATCGTTTCTATTGTCCTTCCCATGTCACCCGTATTGTTGAAACCAAGCGTGCCGCGTTCCTGGAGGATTTCAAGGTCAGTGGGAGCAGTACCAACCCTTACGAAGAATTGCAAGAAGTACAAGACGCGGGGGGGGGGGGGGGAGAGACTCGTCGCTTACCATTACTCCGATTACTCCTCTTGTACCCAATGCAACTACTGTTCCTGAAGCTACTGCACCAACTCCAAATTCACCTCTACAATCAGAACCCATTATACCTCATGACGAAGGCACATCAAACGCTCATAACCAAGACAACGCTGAACCCGATAATCCACTCAGGAGGTCATCTAGGCAAAGAAGGCCTACTAATTGGGATGATTATGTTACCTACCTGACTGAAATGGATCCTGGAAAGCTCAATGATCCTATCTCTTACAATGAAGCCATTAGCAGTGATCAGTCTTCTGAATGGAATAAAGCAATGATTGAAGAGCTTGAATCCATGAAGAAAAATGACGTTTGGGATTTGGTAGAATTACCCAACGGAGTCAAACCCGTAGGATGTAAATGGGTGTTCAAAACAAAACTGGATCCGAATGGGAACGTTGAACGCTACAAAGCGAGATTGGTTGCAAAGGGCTACACTCAGAAAGAGGGAATTGATTATCAAGAGACGTTTTCACCTGTCTCTCGTAAAGATTCATTAAGGATCGTCATAGCCCTAGTAGCTCATTTTGATTTGGAGTTACATCAGATGGACGTTAAAACTGTTTTCCTTAACGGAGATTTGGACGAAGATGTTTACATGAAACAACCTGAAGGCTTTAAACCTGAAGGTGAGGAGCATCTAGTCTGTAAGTTGAAGAAATCCATTTACGGGTTAAAACAAGCATCACGTCAATGGTACGTCAAGTTTGATGAAGTCATGAAGAAACAAGGTTTTATGAAGAATCAAGTGGATCAATGCACCTACCTCAAGATGAGTGGGAGCAACTTTACTATTCTTGTCCTTTACGTTGATGATATTCTATTGGCAAGTAATAGTTTAGACATGTTGCATGAGTCGAAGCGGTTACTCTCGCATAACTTCGACATGAAGGATCTTGGAGATGCTTCTTACGTCATTGGCATCGAAATTCACCGAGATAGACACAAAGGGATCTTAGGATTGTCCCAGAAGGCTTACATAGATCGTGTCCTTACACGTTACAACATGCAACAGTGCAAACCCTCCGTCGCTCCAGTAGTTAAGGGAGATGTTTTCGGTTCTTTCCAGTGTCCGACAACAGAGGTTGAGAAGGAGCAAATGAGCCAGATACCTTACGCGTCAGTAGTCGGGAGCTTGATGTATGCTCAAGTCTGTACTCGCCCAGATATCGCTTATATTGCTGGAATGCTAGGCCGTTATCAGACTAATCCTGGCCTAGATCACTGGAAAGCAGCTAAGAAGGTACTTCGATATCTGCAAGGGACGAAAGACTATAAACTGACTTATAGAAGAAGTGATCATTTAGAAGTGGTGGGCTATTCTGATTCTGACTTTGCAAAGTGCAAAGATGACAAGAAATCCACTTCGGGCTATATCTTTATGTTAGCAGGCGGCCCTATCTCATGGAAGAGTCATAAACAACAGTTGACCACAACTTCCACAATGATGGCAGAGTACATTGTTGTTTATAACGCAACCTGTCATGGAATGTTACATAGAAATCTGATCACTGGACTCAAAATCGTTAATTCCATTTCTAGACCATTGAAGCTTTACTGTGATAATTCAGCTGCCGTTAGTTTCTCGAACAGTAACAGTTCGACTGGAGCTGGTTTATATCTCGATACAAAATATATGTTCGTACGTGAACGAGTTGAGGAAAATAATCTTTGTATCGAGTATATTAGTACTAAAGATATTCTTGCGGATCCGATGACTAAAGGTCTCCCTCCTAAGGTTTATGAAGAACATGTTCGGAATATGGGATTTAGTAAAGACCTTATTTAAGCATATTGTACTAGCATATGTTTTATGTTAATGAAATTTCCTCAGTTTGATTTTGTATGTCTCTTAGAATATGTTCAACCGGTATAATGGCATATAGACAAATAAAGTTACAAATCAAACAAAGGGCTTACGCGTATTTTGATCATAACGATTAGGTTTTAAATTAAGGCTATAGTATGATTAATGGGGGTCCTGAGTCGCATAATGATTCAACGGCTGTATTTCTCTGCTATAGTACTTGTTTAAGGCTAAAATGAGTGTTAACTCCTGATCAGGCTTATCTAATACTCATAGTAAATGATTACTCGGCTAAGTGGGAGACGACGGTGACGGGAGGGGGCGGGATGATTCGACGCCGGCGACGATCCACGACGGGCTGGGCGACGGTTCCATACCGTGCAACCTTACATATAAGTCATAACATAACAAGTCTCAGTACTTAAAATTCAAACATTAACAAATAGCTCAAATGTAATCGTCATCCCCATAGTGTTCAATGATTTCGACACCATCCGACTCGTATTCAATCTCCTCGTCTACTTCATCCTCTTTCTCCGACTCAAATTCTTCGTCATATTAGGGTAAGGGGATAAGGAAAATGGGCTAAAGTTGTAAACTTGGGCCTGTTTTGTAAGGATTTCAAATGGGCCGACTAGGGCGACTTGGGCGGCTTGGACCGGCTTTGACCGACTAGCGATTTTTTGACTGATTAGTGAAAAATTAGTCAGTAGGAGGCCGACTAGCGACTAGTCGGCGACTAATCACCGAGTAATCGCGATTTTTGCAACACTGGGTGGAACCAACTTTTACACACTATCAATCAACCCATTAAAGATAAGAACGTATTAATACCAACATGTTTAACGTAAAAGCTGTAAAAGTACCAAGGTTGGAGAACTAGCTAGTCGCTAGTCGGCCGGTGAGGTGGGGACTAGCGATTACTCGGATCGGTTTTTTATATGTAATTTTTAGTTTTATGTATACATATACATATTTTTACAGGTAAATATTTTAAATAGCTAAGTTTTAACTCTTACTCAACTCATTTTTTAAGTATATAAGATTAATTGTTGGAATTCACATGGTTTGGCAGGAATCTGGCCGGAATTTAGAGGTTTTGGCTGGAATATACAGGTTTTTTGCCGGAATCTGACCGGAATCACCGATTTTTGGCTGGCTGACTAGGTCCAACTAGGCCCGACTAGTGATTAATGGACTAATTAACGAAAGATTACTCAGTTACTAGCCGACTATCGATTAATCACCGACTAGTCGCAATTTTTACAACATTGAAATGTTGTAAAAATGATGAGGCCTCCGTCCACTTGGTGCTTATTTACAAGGGAATGAGGGATTCAATTTTTCTTGGTCTAGATTAATAAGGCGGAACCAACTTTTAGACAATACCAACGTGTGACGTAAAATGTTGTAAAATTACAGCTTAGAAATGTAGGATAAAGATCAAATACAAATAAACTAAACGTACTAAACATACAAACTGAAGGAAAAGATAAAAAAACACGGTGTTATTTTTGTAATTATGAGTAACTATCAAAATTACTCTTGTTACTCAGCATCAAAATTACTTTTACAAGTGAATCAAAATTACCATCACAACACCGACCACCACATCCGGCCACCTTCTGAAACCACCACCAGCAATCACCTCCTTAAACCACCACCAGCCACCACCACTATTGACCAGCCTTGACCTAGACACAAAATCCATCAGAAGACCGTCACAAACCACCATGAGAATGCCGAGCAAAGAACAAATTCAACCATATCTTTCGCAACATTTATCATTAACAGTAACACCACTATTACTTAAAAAGCTTATTAAACAAGCAAATAAAATAAGCCAGATTTTAACAATTTTACAAAAAATAACATATTTCAAATCCTACGAAACCCCCAAATCGAAACTCGTTACACTTCGGAGGTGTTCGATACGTACCGGATTTGAATCATTTTTCTGGATTCGTCGCAATTGTCGTGTAAACCACACGATTTCAACAAATTTTACAGTTCGGTTGTGGCGGCGCACGACGGAGAAGGAGGTAGCATAGGGTGTTTAGTGGAGACACCGGTTACTAGAGGTGGAGGGTGGTGGTGTTGGATCGGTGTTGATGGCACACATGGGAGAAGGGTACTGTGTGTGTGTTGAGAATAGGGAGAAAGAGGAAGAAGCAGCACAGGGTTAGATGAATAAACTTAACTGAAAATTTTAACCTGATTAGTACTAAAGGACGTAGAATATAACGGGTTTTGCAAATAAAGGATTGTCACTGTAATTATTGAAGTTAAAAGCTATCTGTTGCAATCTGGTACAAACATAAAGGACGAAAAATGTAATTTACCCTTTTCCTTTTCATGCAATTAGTATTTTTTGAACGTTAAGTTTATTTGTACAATAACTTTCCCCTAGAAATGTAAAGTAATTTAATTGAATTGTTGTGATTTTGTTATCATGGTGACAATGTACAATTTAAAGACTACGTTTGTCCGGTTCTCCTAAACATTACATTTGCTTCGTATCATGCAATTGTTAAGGCACTAAGAGGACAAGAAGACTTGACTCAATCATGTGATGCATTTTTTTTTAATTAACTAGTAAAATATAAGAAAGAGTAAACTGCCGAGATGGTCACTGAGGTTTGGTCACTTTAGTTCAAAACTCAAACCTTTTGAATCTGGGTCCATGTGGTTTCAATTTTATTGCCATTTTCATCCAAAATCAAAATCTGGTCAGATTTTTCAGTTAACATCCGTTTTTTTTGTCTTTTCCCTCCCTTTTAATAAAGGACAAAATGGTCTTTTAACGTTTTATTATAACAAATGAAGAAAATCTAACCCTTTTGCCCTTAACTGGATGTTAACTGAAAAATCTGACCAGATTTTGTTTTTGGATGAAAATGACAACAAAATTGAAACCACATGGACCCAGATTCAAAAGGTTTGAGTTTTGGACTAAAGTGCCAAAAGTGACCAAACCTTAGGGACTATTTTGGCAGTTTACTCAATAAGGGGGTAGGGGTGGTTATCACTCACCACCCATTTATCACTCACAACATCCAATCAATTTTCACCATGTCATCAACCATTATTCCGTCACTCACAACCTTTTTAGTGGAAATGCCCATCACTCACAACACCCAACAATAAACCCTCACACCCTCTCACATCCTTCCATTTATCACGGAAATTATTTATCAAGCGTGAAGTTTGTTGGTGGCGGTGGTTTGTTGGATTATATCACGCATGCAAAACAAATATCACGGGGAAATAGTTCCCCACCCCGGGTCCCCTAAGAAAATTCAATCCCTCATCCCCTTGTAAATAAGCACCAAGTGGACGGAGGCCTCACCATTTCCTACTAGGCGTCATAAATGCTTATAGCCATGACTCGACATTGGTTGTTAACGTTGCATAACACCACTTACATGGTTAATCTTACGAACAACCCATGAATATCGATTGATCTTGTCCTCTTAGTGCCTACAATATTTTGAATGACCCTCACGGATATAACTATGCTAATGCATAACGATCTCACTTTGCAAGTAGTTATAAAGCAATGAAGACGCTGCTGCTCAATGGCTGATTTGCTTATCGATTCATCTTACGTACCCCAATCGTATGGATTCCACATACTCAATGTCTGAAGTCTGAACTTCATGTCTTACATAGCAAACCCAAGTTTGTGTTGTCTTTCTATATCAGGTCTTAAATAGCAAACCCAAGTTTGGGTTGGCTTTCTACATCAGATGTGTGTTATAACAGAACATCGCGTAAGTATTGAATATTGTCACCGTACGACTGTTGATGATACACGTATGAATAGTTTATACGCGAGGGGTAACTTACCAACATATATGAATACTCAAGTGTAAATAGATACACGACCATGGATAGGCATAATTACAGTGCTATAGAACTTATAGCACAAACTGAAAAATGGTAACTGTCATAATCGTATTCCTATCCTTAAAACAAGACATCAAGAGTCAGACCTTTTTGTAAATAACTACTGCATTGTATAGATGGATAATAATTTATATAAGTTGATGTAATACAAAAGGGCCACATATTAGTAAGTTTCATCATAATTTATATCCATAAATTTCTTGCATAAGCATACAATTCGTCCCAGGATTGAGTGAGTGAGCTCTTTCACAATGACCTTACGACCCAAGTGACTTCTTCCTGTACGCTATAGTCTGCGAAAGAAAACACTAGATTAGAAATAGGCGGGTCAAGGGGTATGTATTAAATATGATTATAAGATATTACAATATTAAAATAAATCTTATCTAATAAAGCAGTATACAAGGTTATTAGCAAAGTGTTAAACTTCACTCGTTTGACAGAAAACATAACCCAATCGACTGTGTAAATTAGGGCTGTTCAAATTGCTCGACGCTCGACGCTCGTTCGATGCTCGCTCGGAAAATGCTCAGAATTTGCTCGTTCGATTCAGCTCGATTAAAAAATGCTCGGTTCGGATCGGAAACGAACCGAGCACGAGCAAAGGTCCGCTCAGTTCGGTTCGGCTCGGTTGGCTCCATTTATTTTTTAATATATATACATATATATTTGTGTTTGTGTGTGTATCATTTTTAATGAAATGACTAGAGACCAACATTAACAATGTTTGGTCCAAGATCCAAATAGAGCTCATTTAAGTAATTAGAATTGAAATCTAATACCAATAGTCCATTATCCAATACTTAAATGTCCATTTGAGTATTTGAGTCAAAATTTCAAAATCTAAAATGTGAAGCGTCGATCAATACTCAAGTGCAAGACCCTAATCAAAACCCCCCATTCGCCATCGTTATTCGATTTCTCCATCACCACTCGCCAAGACGCCAACTCGTCAGGGTTTTGCTTCAATCGATTCATTCAATTTCAAACTTCCGATAGAACAAGGGTATGTTTCAATCGGTCGACGATTTATCTTCCCGCTTAGTTAATCTCGATAGAACTAGTTGAGTGTTTTTGTATTCTTTGTTATTTGTTAAATTTTACTTGTGTTTTATTGGACGAAACATCAGCGACGAAAACTGCACTTTATTCTAATAACTAGCACTCCCATCGTCACTTTCCTTGTTTATTCTGCGATGCTCGATACTCGCTCGACGTTCGTTCGAAAAATTCTCGGATCGAAAGACGCTCGTTCGACTTTGGCTCGGTTGAAAAACGCTCGGTTTGGTTCGGATCGGTCTGTAAACGAACCGAGCACGAGCAAAGGTCTGATCGGTTCGGTTCGGCTCGTGAACAGCCCTAGTGTAAATGGGTCAAAGACTATCCTGACCTTGATGCACCGGCAAATGTGAGCTTACGGGTGCGTTAAACTTATTATTCGAATAACGAGAGGGCTTACCAGATTGTTTTGACTGGAAACTTTCGCAACATCTAACATGCATTGATGGTCTTCCAACAGTTGTAGCTCATCGGTCAGGGGATTTACAGCAACAGGTTCAGATCGTTCATCAGATGAAACACTTGAAAAGCGTAAAGGAGTGATGTCGTAACGGCCCTTCTTTACTACCAACAACTCGATCTCATCAGCTCGCAAATCGTTTTTAATAGCAACATACTGATCAGAAACATAAATCACCGAACAGATATCAGTTACCAATTAGAAGGGAAAAGAAAAGGCAAAAACCAGAAAATAAGTTTAACCTGGCAGATGTTAGTAGTAGTCATGGTTGGCTTGCAGCAAACATGTAATTTCTGCAAACTTGGTATATTTTGCTCGTGCAAAGATACGAGCATGAGATTGATATCCAGCTGGAAAATAACATAATCATGTAAAAAGGTCAAACCTAGGCACATAACCACATTTAGTAAAGAGTGAAATGCCATTTTGGTCCCTGAGGTTTGGCTAGTTTTGCAACTTTCGTCCAAAGGTTTGTTTTTCCGCATCTGGATCCAAAAGGTTTGAAATCTTGTCATTTTCATCTGGCTCGTTAACTCCGTCCATTTTTCTCTGTTAAGGCAGGGGTATTTTCATCTTATTGTTAACTTAAAGGGCAATTCGGTCTTTTTCACTTTATGTACAAGCATTTAGCATAATGTACAAGTATCCAAAAAAGACTAAAATACCCTTAAGTTAACAAAAAAGACGAAAATAACCCTGCCTTAACGGAGAATAATGGAAGGAGCTAACTAGTCGATGGACATGGCAAGATTTCAAACCTTTTGGATCCAGATGCGGAAAAACAAACCTTTGGATGAAACTCAAAAAACTGACCAAAATGGCATTTTATTCTTTAGTAAATTATTAGTCGATCCAGAAAAACTCCACATGTTGTGGCAACTTTGTAGAACAAACAAGTATTTAAGATTTACCTGATCATCATTTTGTGGTAACTTTTGGAGATGATGAATGAGCTTCGACTGCAGACTGTTCTTCGCACTCTTACCGGCACTACTTTGGCCACCATGGCGTGTATGACTCCTCATACCGCCACCGCCCCAGGCTAGAATTTCCGGGCTGCCAACAAGCCCAACAGATCCACCAACTGTTTTTCTAGAAACTTCTATTTTATTGTCATCACATCCTCCATTTGCACCACTTGATGATGGCAAAGAAGACGGACCTCCTGACCATCTCTTGTACCGTATGAGTTTCACTTCTGTGGCGGGCTCGGCCTCGTCTGTAGAAGACGAATATTTGCCTCTGTTAACATTGTCAGTATCGACTTCATTGTCGGAATCTTGAGGTTCAGTAGACCTTTGACGTTTTCTTCCCCGGAGATTCCGGGTCGACTGTGGTCTTCTCGTATATGCATTCTCTATAGCTTTAGCATTTGCTCGCTTTTTTCCAAGTGCTTCTAACTGGCGGCGAGACGTTTGCGCAATCGATGCTTGGATCTGAAAATACCGCTCAAAATGATAATTACTAGAATAAAAATAAATAAATCTAAAACATTAAAGAGTAAAATGCCATTTTCATCCCTGAGGTTTGGCCAGTTTTGCGACTTTCGTCCAATGGTTTGTCCTTCCGCATCTGGATCCAAAAGGTTTGAAATCTTGCCATTTTCATCCGGCTCGTTAACTCCATCCATTTTTCTCAGTTAAGTCAGGGTTATTTTCGTATTTTTGTTAACCTAAAGGATGGAGTTAATCAGGGGTATTTAGTAAGGGTATTTTAAATGCTTGTACATAAAATGAAGGAGACCGAATTGCCCTTTAGGTTAACAAAAAAGACGGAAATACCCCCGACTTAACGGAGAAGAATGGATCGAGTCAACGAGCCTGATGAAAATGGCAAAATTTCAAACCTTTGGATCCAGATGCAGAAAAAAAACCTTTGAACGAAAGTCGCAAAACTGACCAAACCTCGGGGACCGGGGACGAAAATGGCGTTTTACTCAACATTAAAATAACAAGATTCAAAATAAAGCAAATTAATATCGAAATCACCTGCTTGTTCCGAGCTTTTTCATCATTAGAAAAGGCTGATTCCTTTGTTCCGGTAAAAAAAGCATGGACAGTTCAATGTTAAATATCATATAAAAAATAGTATATATACATCATATCATCGAAATGAAGAACGAATCGATAAAAATGTACCTCTGCCTCGTATTTATCAATGTCAGGGTACAACAATGCAATCAGAGCATCAAAATTAGGGTCATCCCTCAAGGAACGACGGCTTGCACAATGAGCACGACAAGCAGGGCATTCGTTGTTCCTGTTGCATATTGGTCAAAGTCAAAGCGTCAAACAACTTAAAAAATCATAATGACCAAGTTGACTTATGTTATCCGAACATTCTGATATTATACCCGAGTCTCATTGATTTGTCTATGCACTCTCGACAAAACCTGTGAAGGCATTCCATAACTTTTCTTGTCTTCCGAATAATACCTATATGGAAAAACCAGCATAAAACTATGATTTTAACTTGAATAATATCCAAGTAGACAAAAACAATTTAGTTCTAATTGCTTTCTTAAGGTTCATGTGAATCAATTGCATGTCATCTGGTACATGTGGATGCTTCAAATGCTCTATATCAATTATACATCTTTATTTCATGTCATGTGAGAAGAGTATTTTTCTAAAGTCAACACAGTATTACATCACATGGTAGAATGTCTGATCACTGCTGTACTCTTTGGGGACCAACATATTGAATAACCAAGACTAAATTATACCTACGAATATTAACTAACATATTGTATTTTCATATTTTAGTTTCTAGTAATTAACATATCCTCTAGGCCAACAATATCACAATATACACCCGAACTTTGCTCGCCTGTAATGAGATATCCATATTATATTTAGTGTAATTTGAAAGTGGATATATTACCTAAACAAATTGGGCATTGCACGTCCTTGCGAACTTCAGCCAACTTCACATAAACAAACCTGCAATCAGAATAAATAACTAAATATACATATAATTGAAAGCATGATTGCTGACTGAACAACATGAATTTGTATATGCTTCCCTAATATGACACTTGAAACTATCTGTACTGTTTCTGCTAGCACACATCAACTATATGCATTTTATATAACTCAATCAGGTTTAAGTACTATAACTCTAATGCTGTTCTTGAATAGATCATATGTGTGGTTAACAATTACAGCACTAAAAAGCATATGTGCATGTAGAGATATGCTATGTAGACATATGCGCATGCCACTATATCCTATAAATACAAGAAAGTGGGTATTTTGATTACTAATGGTAATTATAATTTTTGTAAAAGTTTCATCTCTTATCCTTGAAAAGAGCCTTTATCTGGATGCAGAACTTATAAACCATGGTTCCTCGCAGACATAATGAACTTGAAGCTCTAACTTCCAGGACTTTAGCATTTAAAGCATTTATAGTTGTTACTAATAACTACCATTACTGTAACTTTACATTACCCAATTATAATACAGGCCATATTATCGGACTGTACGATAAAAACATTTTATGACAAGAGATGTCATAGGGTAGACAAGGGATAATTGGAGAGATGTTTTGCTGGCTTGACTATTGAAGAGATGTGGTATTCTACCAAAATGAAAAATATAATACAATTATACAAATACCTCATTTCTTGGGCAATTTGAGTGATAACTACATAACAAGATTCAGAATAAGGATTCCACCACTATTAGTACCATATTATATCTCATCTACTATTCAACTTTCCTCTTCAAATTCCCCATGTTGATCTTTTCCGTATTTAAGGGAAAAGAAAATCCTTTGTACTCCTTGTAAAGTTCAATTCCTATGCGGCTTGTACAGCATTATGCACATACATATATGTTTTTTTTACCTTTTACAAATACGTTCTTTCACACCAGAATTTTTTATAAGAAATAAGAGTTGTCTACAGACTGTATAGCAGTTATCTGGTTTAGGCTTCTTTAACACATGTTTGCAGAGAGTGTTTACAGAAAGCAAGCCTAACTATTTTTTACTAAAATACAAATACATACGAGGAGTTTTCATGAAGTATGCTAGAAGAATTTGTTAGTGTATTGAACATAAAGTTTGGCTCTTCAAGAGTTGAGTCTACATTTGCTCAAAGATAACGGGGGCATAACAACAGAACCACAAATAGCCAAATATAATATTACTACTGAAAAAAATAAAGTAGTTTAAGGGCAGTAATGCAGTATATAGCTAAAAACATCCCCTTTTAAACATCTACCAGTAGCATATCTTGTACATGACTTTAATATCAGAATCCTATGAACCACTATACTTCATTTATTAACACAGAGGAAAAATAAAGTCTCTAACATGAAAAGTTATCAAACATTTCACATTCACATATTACATGTATATCAGAGGAAAAATCAGTGACTCACATATATCCATTTGCTCATAAATCATATTTCAACCTTCATGCTACCAAACTTTGGTATGTTTCAGATCCAAAGTAATTTAGATTCAAATATCACGTCGATGAACTCGCTTAAAACTTTAAACACACCATTAAAACTTCAAAATTTGGAAGAAAAAACAACAGAATCCCAATCAATTAGTTACAGAAAACAAAACATGAATTTAAAATTGCGTTTGCAGTGGAAACTACTAGAAACAGGCAGATCCAATGCAACAAACAAGCATTTAGTAAATTCAATTACACAAATTAAAAAGCATGCAGATCTTCAATCACAATTCACAAGTTCACAACCGACCGTACGAAAACAAACACGCTTAGCATAATCATAATAATAATAATCGCAACTCGTAACAAAACACAAACGCAAACAGAAATAATCAACTTAGGGCACGTAACCTGTACGTATAGGTACAGATACATATAGAGATAATCAAAATAACGAACATACTCATCCTTGTCGTCGCTGCAACTAGAAGACGAACTTTCATCATCATCATCATCATCCGACTCTGCTGATAAATGAAAAAACGAAAATGCGGAACATCAAATCACGTAATCGGAACGTACGGATGAACGAATTAGAAGAATAACACAAGTTTATAAATGATAAACAACAAACCTTGTTTATCCTGTTGTTCGATGTGTTCGGAGACGTTCTGATTGTTACGTTGCAGCTGAACGGCATCTTCGTCTTCGGAGGCAGAGTCGGTTGGAGGATTTTGAGTAGGCATTGACTGCAGTCGCCGGCGGTTGAGCCACCGAGTGATGTTGTTACGGTGAGTTTGAGAGAGAGAGAGAGAGAGAGAGAGGGGTTAGCTTTGGGTATTTTAGAGTGAGTGACAATTTGAGGGATTTTTCGATTTGTAACCTTGACTTACGTGGTAGATGAGAGACACGCATGCATTTTTTTGGGGGTATAGTGGTACTTTTACACATGGGCAATTATTACTTCGTTATACATTTATGAATACACACTACACTCGAGTTTATTGTGAATTCCATATAAAAAAAATACTCGTAAAACTTTTGATTTGTATTACACCACTCCTGATTTTTAACTTATTTGTTGATAGCATTCCTAAATTAATCGAACACTGACTCAGTTTGCTTGCTGAGAATAGTTGTCACGTCACAAAACCAATGTCACGTTATAAAAAAAGGCTAAGTCAGACATCATGTCAGTTGTCACGTTATCAAAAAAATTCTAAGTTAGATGTCACGTCACCACACAAGTGCCACATCAGCAAAAAATCAACTGGGTTAGGTTTAGTTAGTTTGGAAGTGTCATCGACCAATAAGTTGAAAGTTGAAAGTTGAAAGTGGTGTGGTACAGATTGAAAGTTGGAAAAGCTATCGGCTAATTGGTGAAAATTAGGTTTGTTTAAATCTAATATAAAAAAAAAGTCATAAATATGTAAAACTACTATAGTGTAATATTGTTTTTTAAACCTTACTATTTACGTACATTGTTAAAGGCCTTTTGAACAAGTAGTATCATGAGGGAGAGATGTGTTCGGGTGATGGTTGATAGAGGTAAGAAAAAGCAAAGAATGAAGAAGGATTTGTGAGAGAGAAGGATGGGGGAGTGCAGGGCGAGTGGGAAACACCACCACCCCTCTTTCAGTATGGTGCGGGACTGGTCTTCTTGTTGTGTTAATCCATTATCTACTCCCACCACCCTTAGAGAGTTAAAATAAATGTGTTAGTTCCAATGGGGTTTAGAGTTCAAGTCCAAGAGTGAACAATGTGTAGGTTAAAGAATAGAGTTAAAGAGTATATGAGTTAGCCCGTAGAAGAGAGTGATGAGCTTAGGTGATAGTTGAAAGAGAGTGACAGTAAGGTGGTATTAAAGGCAACTGAGAAGATTGCACACCGCCGTCATACATTACGAACCGATCACAAACAACGCTTAACTTAAGTATTTTAAAATAAGTGTTGTGTTTGAATCATTGACATCGATAAAAACCGCCGATACATAACGATATATATTCGAATGCATGCTTATGAGTTTATGAATTAGTAATACTTACCGTTTAAACTATATATATGTCTTAAGAAGCAAACCCAAATACTATATTGTCATTTCCATCTTAAATAAGTGAAGAAAACGGATAATATGTGAGCTTGTTTCACGTATTATTGAACTTTTTTTAGCCAAGTACCACCAAATGTACGTTTGCTGATGATACACTGATTGCTATAATTTCAACATAATACAATCTGTTCGGTACTTCGGTGTGATCTTTTTAGTCGTAAATCGTAATTATAGAAGACTTAATCTTTTCCTATGTTGCCACACATGCTGATGGCCCAAAAATAAAATTTGGGCCTCAATGATGTTTACCTGGCCCAGCTCACCACCATTTTTGTTTTTTCTTTCTTCACAATCTTTATAACTTGGTTAATATTATTTCCATATTATAAAAGTAATTTATAACAATCAAATAAGGGAGAAGAGAAAGAAATCTCATTAATGCTGACTTGTATTATTTAAACGAATTTTCTCAATTTATACCTTACATATCTAATAATAACTTTTTGACTGCATACATAGTTCAACGAGAACCAAGTTACTTAAACATTGATTATTTTTTGAGATAACAAGAATCCCAGCATACAAAATATTTCAAGTGGTCAAAACGCCTACCCTCTCTAATGGAGACGCAGGTTCGATTTCTGCTTGGGTCATTTTCGAAGGATATTTGGGTGAATGGATGAATTGGGGCTTTAATCCCAGGTTCGAACCTGACGGGGGCGAGGGTTTACGGATTTCATCCGGTTCCCACGCATCAGGGGGCACGGTCTCATGGCGGTCGAGGTTTTGACCTTGAACATAGCCCCGAACAGGATGAGTTTACACATAAGATTCTTTGCCGTTAAAAAAATTAAATCGTTTATGGAAGTTTTTCGATTGAGTTTGACCATTTTTAACAAGAAATGAAAGTATACTTAAATCTAACATGCAATAAGTTGATTCACTAACGACAGTGTGAAAAAAAAAAAAAAAGATGTGAGAACAAGTAGGTTTCGGCCCACCTCAAACCATCCCACAATCCCACAAACATTATACTACATATACATTTGTAAGTTGGGGGAATAGTGCCAGGCACCTGCCTGACACTCCCCCATTGGACCAACCTTCTTTTAATTTAATTTTATTTCCAGTTTAAAAATACCGTTTTTCCCCCAGCTCAAAATAAAATTATAAATTTGCCCCTAGCTCAAAATTACGCTTTTGCCCTCGGTTCAAAAACTCATTTTGAATTTTGTTCTCAGTTTAAAATTACGGTTTTGTCCCCAGTTCAAAATAAAATTTTGGTTTTCCCTCTACCTTAAAATTACGATTATGCCCTCAGCTCAAAATTACGTTTTTGCCCACAGTTCAAAATAAAATTATGATCCCCCCCCCCCAGCTCAAAATTATGATTTTGCTCTCAGTTTAAAATTATGATTTCGCCTCCAGCTCAAAATATAATTACGATTTTGCTATCTATACAGACATACATGTTATGAGAGAGAAATATTCGGTTTATTGCCCCGCAACGCGGGCGGGGCAAAAACTAGTTCAATAACATTCCCACCTATCACTATTTGTTTCGACAAGGGAGTTCGGCCCACCTCAAACCATCACATTAAGTATCTGAAAGTAACGGATCGGCCCAAAACAGATCGAGACGAAACTGGTTTCTAAAATATATCCACACTGTGATGGGCCGATCGGTTTCAAACCGGATTCAACATATTATATAACTAGTGGTTCTCTCAAACTGGTTTAAAAACTAGATTCAAACTATATATACTAGCAGTGACGAATCTAGGATTTTTTCCTTATGGGTTCACTTTTTTCCGATGGTCGGATTTTTCACAACCAAATGTTAGAATTTTCGGGCCGGGTCGGGAACATAACAGACCTAATCAATTAAGTATCACTATATATGTATAAGCAATTTAGTCTGAAACTAATCAACAATATTGAAAAAAATAGTCTATAAATAGGAATATAAACATTTAACATAAGTCAAATTCAACATACGAACTGTGGAAATTGAAGCAGAAATACAGAACCAAGTAAGAGCCCTAAAACTAGCTTCAAGAATAACAAAGTGGTTCGGTGGTTCAATATTTGCATAAGTAACAAGAAAATAGTCAAATAAGAAATGGTATGTTGATTTTAAGTCCATAAAGATTCCTTGATTTTGTCACTCATTGTTTGTTTATCCTTTAGAAACACCAAAATCCCATCCTAAAGAGACAAAGCTTGACAAATCAGTACCAATCAAAATGAGAATCAAGTTTGCAGAAAAGTAAGAAAATAAAATAATTCTCCTGGCATTAAGAACAGATAAAAATTAATAAGGCAGGTCAAACCCAAAACAGATTATTTGACACAAGGGTAATATCAACAGAGATTATCATGACGCACGAGCAAAATCAAGAACACATTATCAAATTAGAAATATCCCTAATTCATCAACTAATATGACCTAAATTCTAATTTTCAACACAAAATGAAATAGAATTAAAAATTATATTCATATCTTTTAAACACAATAGAATTGAAAATTAACATTGAACAATTCGACAAATTAACACCTGAGAGATTGGAGACTTTGGATGCTAGAAGGCTGGAGGCGGGGACGGCTGCTGGTGGAACGTGATGGAGGTCAGGAGGAGAATAAGTGAATCGTCGTATTAGAGAAAAATGCCCGGATAGTCTCTGTGGTTTCGTATTTTTTCACCTATAGTCCCAAACTTTCTAAAACTACCTGAATAGTCCCCAACTTTTCATTTTTTTGTTCCCGGATAGTCCCTGGGTCTAACTTCAGTTTGTTTTCTCTGTTAAGTGGGTGTGAAATGACCAATTTACCCTTTCCTTTAAAAGGCCAAACCACAGGGACTATCCGGGCATCTTCTTCAAATGGCCTTAGTTCTCTAACCCTAATCTAAATACACACATACATCCACAGACACACCACAACTCAGCCAAACACACCTGCTCCCCTCGAGTTTCTCCGACAAACCCCTCCCCTTTCTGGTGGAATCGGAGACGATGCAGGTGGATTCTCCGACGAAACACCCCTGCACCCCTGTTACTCCGACGACCTCACCACCCACAGCCACACCCCCTTTTCCCTCGAATTTGCTGGACGGCCGACCACCACCACTGTCCGGTGGCGGCGGCGGCGACGCCACGAGGCAGAGAGAGACACGTGGAGAAGTGAGAAGGAATCACGGCTGCGGCAACGACGGTGGTCGCACGGACGGCAACGACGGCAATTGTGGCCGCCTCATTTCAGTTTGGTTCGACCCGATTCCGGTGCGGTTCAGGTTCCAGTTTTGATTCGGGCTCTAGCTCAGTGCAGGTCTGATTTTCGTTTGTTTCATGGACACAAGTCAACTCCGATGACTCAGATTTGGTTTCCGGGTTGAGCTTGTTCAGGCAGTATGATGATGAAGACGATGGTGGTTTTGGTGACCGACGGTGATAGCGGCGCCAAGCTACGGGACAGCAGGTCTTGGTTCGCCGGACATGATGATGTTTCAGCCGATGTGATGTTTCAGGCGATATTGTTGATGGTAGGATTATGGCAGTTCAGGTGACTGTGGTGGTGATGGTGGAGGGTGGAGGAGGGTGATGGTGGGTGGAGGTTGAAGATGAAGTGTGGTGGTGGGGTTTTTCTCTGAAGAAGATGCCTGGATAGTCCCTGTGGTTTGGCCTTTTAAAGGAAAGGGTAAATTGGTCATTTCACACCCACTTAACAGAGAAAACAAACTGAAGTTAGACCCAGGGACTATCCGGGAACAAAAAATGAAAAGTTGGGGACTATTCAGGTAGTTTTAGAAAGTTGGGGACTATAGGTGAAAAAATGCGAAACCACGGGGACTATCCGGGCATTTTTCTCGTCGTATTATGTTTTACACTTTTTACTTTAACCCTAATATGAGTTAAGCTTTACATTTAAAAAAAGGAATATGTCACAGAATAGTAACCAAGTTTCAAAAGTGTTCCAATTAGGTCACTCGTATCGTTTTTGTCCCAATTAGATAACTTAACATTCAAATCGAGTCATGTTCTTTTTTCTATGTGTCAAGAAAAAAATGAAGAATAAGATGTTGGGGTCGGATTATTTTAATATATGAAATTATATTTATTAAAAATAAAAACACTTTAATTACATTTAAAATTAAAAAAAAAAACAAGTTACAATTCATGTCATCACTCAAAGTTAGCATCAAATAAAAGAGAAAAAAGAAACAAAAATCCACATCACCATGGTTACTTATGAAATGGATGAAAAAACCCTTAATTTTAATGAAAAATGAATGTTGAGTGACCTGATTGGAACACTTTTGAAACTTCAGTGACCTAATTGGAACACTTTTAAAACTTGGTTAATATTCTACAAAGTTACCCCAAAAAAAGAGACACAGATCGCCAAAAAAACATCAAAAAAGGAAAAAAAACTTAGGAGACGGAATCGAACCGGAGACCTTAAGCTTTGAATGCAGGCGCTATACCGGTAGAACAGAGGATTGATTTTGTTATTGGGTTCACCCATAATATATTTATGGGTTCCTTCCATGTTTTTAATATAGGTTTTCACTAAAAATTCCAAACCGAATGGGTTCCTGGGAACCCGGTATTTTCAAGTAGATCCGCCCCTGTATACTAGTCCTCACGGGGATGTCTTGGTGGTTAAGTAATATGCTTTACAACCAAAAAGTTGAAAATTCATGTAGTGTGCAGGTTGTGGTGCATTTAATCTACAAAATTTAGGAGTTGTTAAAAAAAGTATATATAGTTAGATTGATTTCAAACCGACGGATCAGATCACATCCAAACTGCTTTCACCCAAACTAATTTGTGGACCGAATTCGGATCGGTTTTGGAACGTGATCCGGTTTGGATGTTGATGAAACACTGGTTAACATCGAAGATTAACTAGTTGGGTCGTCTCTTATGTGGGTTCAATCTCCTTCTCTACTAGCCTAAGACTGAGGTCCTGCAAAACAGTAACACCGTTAGCTCGTTAAGAGGGGAATATAGGGGTTTCCCTCTTAACCGGGCTCCGGCGTGAGAATAAGTACTGCCCTGAGGAGGAAATAGTGTGTGTTGTAGGTGAAAAATAAGGAGCACAGAATGTTTAACCTGAAGGGTGAAGAGTCCTATTTATAGCCGGAGGGTGAAGGAGGGAAGAGAGACCTTACCAGCTGCTATTAGGCGCCAGCTGTCCGACCAAGGGGAATATCCTCTTGGTCTCCTCTGCTGTGGTTAGGATAGTGGTACACGTGGCGCGCCGTCGTTGGTCCATGTAGGAGGATTGGTACTGCAGCTGTCGGTCTGCCCCCATGTAGCGTTGCAGGTCCACATGGCGTCTGGACATTGGTGACACGTGTTGTCCTTTTTGTCTGGAGGAGCATCTTCGGTGCCACCTTGGCGTCTTCCAGAAGCTTCTGGATTTACTTGCTGATGTAGGCGCCATGTTGGACGGAAAAAGTGGTGTGGTCTCTGCCATGTGTGCATGGAATTGGAACCATACCTCTTCAGAGATGTGCACATCTACCATTAAAGCTTTGATCATAACCCTAATACGCTCCAAACACATCTCATTGATCTCTCTTTTTTTTTGTTTGTTTTCTCGGATGATCCTCCTCAAACCACCACCTTCAGCATGGATACTTCATATTAGGGATAGTAAAAACATATATCAAACAGGAAACCCTAAACATTTAAGACAAGTAATGGAAGTGGTATCTGGGTATGAAGTCTGTTTCAAAAATTTTATTGGGTTTCAAACGAGTATGCTATTAGACGAACTACACAATTACTCAAAAATGCTTACTCATTTTGCTCTCATCTTTGTTCACTACATGACTTGAGCCCTTAACCTCATGGAAAAGGATACCATTTTACAGACATTGGTAGTAGTATTAAACTGATATCGAACTTCTAGATATGGAAAATATAAAATATAGTATAGTCGTATGGGAATCTAATGTGATCTCTCCTTGACAACCCAATACTCGTGGGGTACCCACACAGATTTCTTCTTTAATTTAATTAATAATATTTTTTTTTTAAAATAAAATATAGTTTTCAATGTCGTGGTGTAATTCTATATATTAGTTGAATTATTGAATTATTTTTATATTTATTTATGTGATTGTATCACCATCAAAATCTTGCATACTTCCACCATTTTACTGCATGGACTGCAGCGTTGTGGGGTGGTGTGGTGCTTCAAGCACGTCGGCACACCGCCCCGTGGCTTGGCGTTGGGCTGGTGTGTGGCATCCGCGTGGGATCTTTCACATGGTGTGGGACAAGGGTGGTTGGTGATATGTCGCTTAGTGTTTGATTGTTTGATTATAGCCGTTGAATGGCTTAAATTAAAAAAAAAAGTTTATCTTATTTGAAATATTTATAGTCAATCTCTATATAAATCAAACTACCAAATCTCTTCTATCCATCTCCAAAACTCACACAATTCTCTCTACTTTATAAAAAAATCATCACCACAACCGTTCCTTTAACCCAAACAACCCGTATGACCAAGGCGAGAAACACCGAATACTAGTTCGCCTCAAAACCATCCTCTACAAATTCCAGGTAACTTACCCCATATAACGGCGTATGTGAATATCTCAACGGACATGTTTTATCCGCCTCAATTTCAAATGCCAAATTTCCCTCATCAACAACTCGTTTCGATATCCCAAAGGCCACCTAGACTCGAATCCGTGTCGGAAACCCAACCGCAAGATATCGTTGAACCGTCCTCATGGAAGGTTAAAAAGAGAAGCCATATGAAGAAAATCGATGCGGAGAAGGAGAAAGCCGCTGACCGAGTTGTTCATCCATGGACAAACGATGAAGAAGTAGTGCTAACAAAATCTTGGATACATGTTTTTTTGAGAACTCGATTTTAGGTATTTTTATTTTATTTTTTACGGAAAAAAAATTATACTGTTAAAAAATATATATATTTATTTTATCTTTGATACTATTTTTAGTGTTATATATATTTTACTAATACGTCGTTTTTTAACTTGGTACAAATCAACACGGAAATGATTTTTGGAATCGAATAAACGATCTTTTATCACCGAACGATTAAATGAGAGTTCTATAGGGGGAATGATAGTCTCTCGTCAAATTAACGTGAAATAAGGAACACCATCACCGCCTTCAATGGTTACAACCACAACATCAAGAAGAATGTGTTTTTGGTGGTGTGCATCGATATTAGGGTTTGGAAGTGGGTTTATATATTGGAAGTGGGCTGGCAAAGATGGGTTGGTAAACGCTTAAAAGTTTTAATGTTTCTAAATTTTTAATGGGCCGGTAAAGATGTGGGTTTATAAATTAGAAATAACGGCGTACACGAATATCTTAACGGACATATGTTATCCGCCTCAATTTTAAATGCCAAATTTCCCTTATCAATAATTTGTTCCTATATCCCAACGCCCCATACACTCGAATCCGTGCCGGAAACCCAACCGCAAGATATTGTTGAACCGTCCTCATGAAAGGTTAAAAGGAGAAGCCATATGAAGAAAATCGAGGTGGAGAAAGAAAAAGCTGACCGAGTTGTTCATCCATGGATAAACGATGAAGAAGTAGTGCTAACAAAATCTTGGATACATGTTTTGGAGAACTCGATTTTAGGTACTTTTATTTTATTTTTTACGCAAAAAAATTATATTGTTAAAAAATATATATAAATTATTTTATCTTTGATACATCTTTTAGTGTTTATATATTTTACTAATACGTCGTTTTTTTAAATAGGTACAAATCAACACGGAAACGATTTTTGGAATCGAATAAACGATCCTTATCACGAAACGATGAAATGATAGTTCTATAGGGGGAATGATAGTCTCTCATTAAAGTGAAGTGAAATAAGGAACACCACCACCACCTTCAATGGTTACAGGCATTAAGATAGGTTTCAAACGTGGATGATTATCATAAGAGATTCCCAACATATTATAAGATTCCCGTTCTTGAAAATCCACACTTTTCCAAACCCAGAAAACAGACGGAATTCTAGGATCCTTCCTCGAGGCAAATACTTTTATGCATACCTCTTCTGGTTGATCCACGCCATACTCTATTCTAGTAAGATGATACACACTAGCTAATAGTCCGCTCGGTGCTACATCATAGGCACATTGGGAGCGGAGATAATTGTAACCATATACATATAAAATGACAGCAATGGAATGTCAATCCCCCGGTTTGATTTGTAAAGTCTCTATTCCTTGGTAATCAAAGCCCAAAGATCTATGAATTAGCGCATGCTTAACTAGCCAAGCAGACAAATTACCCTGCATCTTTTTTATATCTCCCGCATTTTTTTGTATAAGTATTTCAGATTTACAGATTTACGATGAAATTTCTGAAGATTGAGCCACGACTTTTTATTCTGTGCAAAGGAATCCTGTCTAATTTACTAATTCGTGTGAAGAGACTGAACTTTTGTATTTGAAAAATGTTTCAGGAGGAATCTCTGAGGTAGATGGCGGTTGATAAAGGAATCCTTGATCATAATTTCCAGTATGAATACGACAAAAAAGATTTGTCTAAGCCACTTCGTTTCTTTTTGTCCAAGTTGCTTCTTTTTTTGTCTAACTCACTTCCTTTTTTGTTTGTCAGTTTCGGGAATATCCCCATTCATAGGTCTGAGATCTACATCTATCAATTGAAAGGTCCGAACAATCCATAGTTTTTAGAATCAATAGGTCTTTAAATCGTTTTGGTGGTGTCTATCGATATTAGGGTTTGGAAGTGAGTTTATATATTAGAAGTGGGCTGGCAAAATGGGCTGGTAAACGGTTAAAAGTTTTAATGTTTCTAAATTTTTAATGGGCCGATATAGAAGTGGGTTTATAAATTAGAAATAAGGTTAAGTTATTTTTAGTTGGTTAAATTATATTTACTTGTAATTTAATTTTAATTTTTTTGATGTTTCTAGATTTTATTTGTTGATTAATTTAAATTTTTAAATAAAAGAATGGATTAAATTTAAATTGAAATTAAAATTAAACTAAATAAATAAATGATTGAGTAATGGTGAGGATAGTCCCCAAAGGGACCATCCGTCACGTAGGCGCCAACTCAGCGAGGGTGGAGGACCATCCCCTTGGGGACTACCCAAGAGTGTGGAGGGGAAGCAATGACTACCCAAGAGAGTTGTACCTGCTGATTTACTTGTACCCTGCAAGGAGGGAGAGAGAGAGCAAATTTGTGGGGGCCACCAATCAACAAGCAGCCAATCAACAAACCCCGTCTTCAACGTCTTGCAGAGGACGTGAGAGCCGCGATGGAGCCCAGGGGGGCGGTGTGCGACGCCGGGGACGGACCGGGACGGGGAGGGGACGACCCCCGTACCCCATGTTCTTATTGAAAGGAGGAAATAAAGCTCTGTTAACTTGGGTGGTATACTGAAGCCTCTATACTATAGGCTCCATTCCATACTCACAAACTTATAGTTATTTGTTTGTATTTGTAACTTTGATTTTTCAGTTTTATAATTATACCTTCTTAGTCATTTATGTTTTCATTTATATTGGAAAGATGAATATCTAATAACACTCCACTAGTTATACTATGGGATCACTAGTTAAATACCTCTAACATCCTTCAATATATTTTTCATTATGAGGCTAAATGGTGTTGAGGTTACGGTTGAGACATGATTCGTCACGTAGGATTATGGATTAGAGGTGGGTGACATGACACTGACGTGGAGGGTCATGGAGGTAACGAGGGTCATGACCACACCCTATAGCCTGATGGATATTATATATGCCATGTTAACTAACTTAACCATCACTACTAGTGGTGGCCACAGGTATTTAAGTTCCACATATGGTGGACCCGGGTGATTTTTCCCCTCCATGTCTCAAGTTTGAGTCTAGGTGATAGGGGTTTCTCACTGAGGGTTTTAAATTGGGGATCTATTGTGCGAGAGGGTTCTCTAGCGCGGACCCGATTAAAACAACGTATGCTAGACCTCGCGACATTCGCGAATAATTCACACTTAAAAAAAAAAAAAAAAAAAAAAACCTCACTTAACAATCCACCGCAAACATGACACAACAACGTGAGTCACACAATAAAGATTATTATAACTTTTGAAAATGACAGAAACATTTCACCCTTTTTTGCAAAAATCCTAACACCGATTTCTATTTATATATTGTATTGTATCCATTTACAAATCAACGTCATTTCAACATAATTTACAGTTCATTAAATAAAACAACAAAAATGTTTATTTGATGCCACAATTTTCATTTTCAATATATACAATTTACAAACATTACAATTCACCTAATTATGTTAGCTTTAAACCAATACTTTATTCTTTAACATAAGATTCAAAAGAATAAAAAACGTTTACGGTAAAAAATGTAATAATAATTGTGACACATGTTAGTATGATAAGTTACTCCATTTATTAAACTTAAAAATGGATTTTTTATGCATCTTTATTATATATTGAGGAAAAAATTGAATTATACAAAAGGATAAAAACAGGACCACGGTTGTACCACGGAAAGCAATATAATGTTGATTGTAATGTGACCATGGGTGGGAAATCTTTATGTACATATCTTGTATATTTGGGAAACATGGGTACACTTGATTTTGGATTTTATTCCATTTAATTTGGTCCATAATTTTCCATTTAGGTACTTATGAATTTAAATTATTTTTTAATAAATATCGACTTATTGTAAGGCTAAGGGGTATGAGAGGCATGAGATGGGTCGTTGATTGCTATCTAGAATGATGGATGATGTGCTACACCACCTCCTTTAGGGAACCACCATGGTTGGCATGGATTAAACCATGACAACGATGCAACTCCATTTCCTTAATTAGTTAAATATATTTTAAACAAAATAAATTTAAAAAAATAGGGATGGTGGTTTGGGTCATGACCACATGTGGAGTAGAGAAACATGAAGCTGACATGAAGGGTAATAATGGTCTTGAGGGTTATGATCACACCCTATAGCCTAAGTCTATTTAAAACTTAAAAGTTGTATACATAATAGAAATGAATAAAAAGATATATGAATAATAGAAAATGAATAAAAAGAAATAGAGTTAGTTACGTTTTTCGTCCCTGTGATTTGTTAAAAATCACTATTTCAGTCCATTTGTTTAAACATTGTCAAAATAGTCTTTGTGGTTTAACTTTCGTAACTATTACAGTCCACCTTCGTTAACCCCATCTATTTATTCCGTTAAGTATATGTGAAATGACCAAATTACCCCTGTTAACCCAACTGGCTACAAAATTATAGCCTAAGTCTATTTAAAACTTAAAAGTTGTATACATAATAGAAATGAATAAAAAGATATATGAATAATAGAAAATGAATAAAAAGAAATAGAGTTAGTTACGTTTTTCGTCCCTGTGATTTGTTAAAAATCACTATTTCAGTCCATTTGTTTAAACATTGTCAAAATAGTCTTTGTGGTTTAACTTTCGTAACTATTACAGTCCACCTTCGTTAACCCCATCTATTTATTCCGTTAAGTATATGTGAAATGACCAAATTACCCCTGTTAACCCAACTGGCTACAAAATTTAATTAAAAAAAGCGCTGGTCGTAGGATTCGAACATGTGACCTTTATGTTGAAATATAGGTGTTGAACCATTGATCCATGTATTCAATTTGTGATTGAATGGATATTGTTTTCCTTTTAATATAGAACTCAAAGTCGTGATCATCCATATCTATAAAACCACCACCTCCCATTCGTCAATCCTTTAAGTTTACAAACAATTCTTGATTTCTTTCTGTCACACCCTGATTTTCCGGTGGGCCCGAACTAGGAGTTTATGTGTGAGGATTGATATCAGTAATTCACAAAGCACATCGGAATTTTGGGATATAATATTAAAGTTATTACAAAGTACAAGTGTCCGAAATGTTCAAAATAATTATACAGACTGAAGTGTACTAAAAAGATCCACATACGAATCAAAATAACAAGATGAAGCTTAAGACTAATAGGTCTTTCGTGGAGTCGCAAATTCCATAACGCCTAGACCAAGCAGCTCCAGCCTATTCCGTATTCGCTATATAACATGCGCTTAGTCTTTTGAAAATACGTCTGTTTTTACTAGTAAATACAATTAACCGACACATTTTGAAAATCTTTTCAAAATCCTTTTATACCATTTGTTATATCATTTTATAAATAACTTGGGACAAGCTAATGTTTCTTGTTACCCGTTTTACATGCTTGTTAATACATTTGGGGCCCGGAACTAAACTCCGATATATGATTAACTGACACGCCACATTTTCAATAAAAATATATAATAGCATTGGCGTTTGTCATGTGTATGCCTACACCCCACGCTTAGGTCGTGGCCACTTGCAATTAAGTGAGCCGATGATATCAAGGACACGGTTGTGTTAACCCCCAGTGTTTAAGTTATCAAGCAAAACGGATTAAAACGTGTTATTTAAATTTTGGACATCATTTGTCATTGATTTAATACCCGACCAAGCGGCTAGTGCCGTATCCCAAGCCCGTATAGGGAAAATAGGTTAAGAGTATTTACCTGAGCTTATCTTTACAAATCAAAGATGTTTAAGCAAAACCGTAATCAAAACAACCTAAACATAGGCGCACTTTACTGGAGGCTCCTAGTCTAGAATGGATGGAACTATGTTCCGTTAGAATGTTAACGGGTCTTATGTAAGTCATTTAACTTTGACCGGTTAACTTATAAAAATTGCATACGGTTCTCTAGATTAAGCGGAGACCGGATAGAATGAGGTTTATACCCTTACGAGTACAATGACTAGTATAATACGGGTCAAACAACCAAACATTCTGATTAGAACTGATTTGGAAATGTGACCCGATTCGGCTAACTTATATAAATTATGCTATATAAGTCAACCGTACTCGCATATGCGGCACCGGGTGATCGAATGGGTCTATGGTAAGCCAATATGCCAAAAAATGTTTCGTTATGTTATTAAATCAGTTTTAAACTTAGATTGTATGTACATTATGTTTAAAAACCATTATTTGCGCCAAAAAGGCATTTTAGGCATATTATAAGGACTTTGCATAAAAACCGACAAATGATATGATCAGAAGGTATAACCCTTAGCCTAAGGGGTTATTCCCTACAATAACATGATCATATTACAACCCTTAATCAGTATCTAAACTATCTCAAACGGGTTAGAATCGAAAGTCAAAGCATAAGTCAAACTGTTTGACTTACGGTTGCGAACCGAGCTCTAAGTAGGAAATGACGAGTTGGACATGATCTAACATGTCCTAATATGCTATATAAACTTGTATAGTGTCAAAAATTAAGGATTCGATACTTAGAAGTTCATTTAACGTTAATTACGAAAATATTCGTTTTGACTTTTATTTAAAAAAACTTTGACCTGTCATTTCACCAACTTAACGTGATCTTCAGAAGGTGACCTCATAGGGTATTAATACCTTCCTTATTATGATTACGTAGCCATGTTCGATTCGAACATTGGCTTGACCATAATGGTCATAACCGAAAGTCAAAGCAAAAGTCAATTTTGCTTGACTTTCGGCTAATAACTAGCCTATAAATGAAACAAGACTGAGTTAGAACACTTACAAGTCTTCAAGGGGGTGTTATAACTCCAGGAAGGAAGCCTCTATAGATCATAAGCTATCTAAGAGATGTGCGAAAGAATTTTGTGCAGGTGCAAGTCTTGAATGAGTGATATATGGGGCTATTTATACTTGATCAAGACTCACAAGATGATGCCACATGTCCCTGGAGCTTTGAAATGCTTAGGAGTGTGCTAGCAGGTGTCTAAACGTGGTTCAATGTGGCGCATTTGCGAGAAGAGTGGTAGGAGCAGCAGGCTGCAACTGCCAACACACAATCTGCCAGCGACACCCCTTAAGGGCCGTAAGGGGTTGGTTACGGTTCGTAAGGGACCCTTCGCGCCCACAATTTGTTTGAGAGCCTTCCGGACCATAAGGCTATGGCTTGCGGTCCGTAAGGGACCGTCAGAGGCCAAAATTTTGGCATTTAATCATGTTTGATCCCTCAATTTCCAATCTTTCACAATTTCACGTATTTGGTCCCTCTCGTCCAACTTATCGAGAATATTTGAGAGTTATCGGACACATGTTGCCATATTACTTGCCATACATTTCCGAGGTGTCACTCTTTCAAACATGGTTTACTGCCTCAATTTTTTAATCGAGAATGTGGCGCCCTTGAGCCCCTATAAAAGAGGTCTTAAGTTTTATTCGAGGTTCCACCACACCCTTGAAGGTAACCTGAAAAGCGCAAGCTGCATTTTACCAGAATGGATACTACCTGAACAGATTCACATGGTTACCCAAAGAAAAGAGTAAAAGAAACTGCCACAGAAAACACATATAAAATTGAATGCATTTGCTAATACAAAAACAATAAGTTTATATGATACTTGTCACATCTAACATAATAAAGAACACGCGCCAATGATCATTTTGATTGGTACTCCCAGATTCAAAGCCCTTCTAATTGTCTATACACTGTCATGTATGGGTGGGTCAAACACATGCATAAGGCCATAAAACTCCTATGGGCCTCATTGGCTTTCCTTCACGGACTTCCTGTTCAAAAAGATTAGTAAGTAAAAAAAAGTAACCGCAGGATTTTTTTAAGTTTTCTTTTTCAAACCTCGTATACTACTACTGCAAGGGATAGTAAACCACACTCGACAAATTTACCTATCACAAGATGAAGCATGCCCTCAATTTTCAGATTTGTTATGTGCAAGATTCAAAATATGAGAATTTTAAAGACATGTAGTTGGTTAGTTGCTGATGATTATTAAAATTTTATGTACATATGAGAATTATAAAAGACCTACCTCCATTTATTCTTGCTTGGCGATGCTAGGTGGACCGTCCAGGCCGACGGTACCACTTTTCGCCAATCCCCATCCTCTTCTAAATTTGTTAAAGTCAAAACAATGGGCATGTGTTTGCAAGTATGAAACAACAGTTAAATATACAGGAAGCAAAATAGCCGTATAGCCACCCAATGCTCATTTAAGAAAATATAGAAATGATACTTTACAAAGTGTTGTACTTTCACAATTCTAAGATATATCAATTTTGATTTTATATCGAATCTCATTCACATGGAACTTCCGATAAATCTAAATCTAAAACACACTAATAAACCATTCAAAATGCCTAGCATACCCTCACACATCATAAGACTTAACTATGAGCCATAAACCAAAAGCCGTTCTCTACCACATAACCATAATAGAAAGGAAATAATCAAACTTATGTTGATAAATTCTTTTACCTTACATTTTGAAAGGACTTGTACAGTACCTTATTTTAATTTATATTTTAATTACTTTTAAATTGAATTGTTAGTGGAGTTCATCAAAAGTTATTTTGTTTTTTCTTTATTTTTATAATTATTTTTAATTCCTTTTGAATAGATTAAGTTTTTTCTTTATAACTTAAAATTATGAGGTTTTATAAAATTCCGAGTACGCCATTACGATGTGTTTGTAACAACCCGGACTCTCGTACTTGTTACTCTCGTTACACTCGTTACGCCTAGCAACAGAGATCCGGATCATAATGCAACTATATCGCTTACAACGCTACTTCGCATACTTTCGACACGCTATATCGCATATCACAACGCATACTACATCAACGCTAACGAAGACATCGCGTGAGTGCTTAAACTACTCCCCTCGCTTGTCGTGATAACGATGACATCGCGTGAGTATTTAAGCTGCTCCCCTCGCTCGTCGTGGTACGACGCAACGCTAACGCAAAACTCGAAACACATTTACTTATGCTATGACCTGTTACATATAATAATAATAATATCTGGGTATTAAATTTGTCTACACGCGCACTCGCTGGCACGCGCAACTCAAATCTATCGCACTGAAATACAACCTAGCACGACGCTACTTATCTCTCTATAACGGTTAAAGTATCCACAACGCTTAACGCAACAAAACACGTCGAACGAAACGAAAGTTGGAAAACTAACAAATGAAATCGGGATGTCTGAATGGATATCCGATCGAATGAACTTTCGTCCGGATGACCATCCGCTCGAATGGCCATCCGATCGGATTACCATTCGATCGGGAGCCATCCAATCCATTCCACCGCCTTAACTTTCGTCCTCACCTATAAATAGGACCATTGTGTCTCATTTCAACACTTTGGTTCTCTCATCCGACCAACTCACTCCCAAGTCACTTTCAGTCACTTTTCACCACGATTCAAGGCTATTTCGTAAGTGTTTCTCCTCAAATCTTGAACAATATGCATCACTAAACATTGTGACATCATCTCCTCCATCGAAATCACTGATTTTCACCATGAAATCACCTGTTTTGGATTTCTTGAAGGTGACATCATCGCGGTTGCTTATGTAATCGGTTGTGTGACGTCATCTTATCGAGAATGGTTCAAACCTAAAGGATTTCTACACTACTCAACACGAATCTTAACAAAATCTAAAAATTTTCAATAGTTTACATACTTTTCTCCAACATTCTTCACTTTTCTGCTCAAAACTGTTAGAATCTGGACTAATTCAGGCTCTCTACTCATTCTCTAGTTGGGAACCGGCTTGAAAACGGATTTCCACCGGAGGGACGACCGATTCACGGGTTGAACATGAAACTACATCGGGAACAGTTAGTCTGGTCGAATGGGGTGATTCCCATCCGATCGACCGAGTGGGACTTGGTATGGTTCCGTTGTCTGACACGTCGTCACGCCGTCTCCGTTAAGTTCCAAACTTTTAAACTTAGAAAATTTTACGAGTTTTCAAACAAACAGATCACCCAATCGAATAGCCATCCGATCGAATGACCAGACGAATGCCTATTCGACCAGGTGACTTATCCTTTATAACTTTCAACACTTAAACAATTTAACAAAACTTCAAGCGCCTCGATCGAATGACCATCCGATCGAATGGCCATCTGTCTGGATGACCATCCGACCGGATGACTTGACATTTAGAGGTACTTCTCATTTCTCAAAAGGCTACAACGAAAACTTCAAAGTTTCAAAACAATGCACAACACTCACCTCTCATTCGAATGGTCATCCGTCCGGATAACCATCCGATCGAATGGGCTCTCATCCGATCGACTCGCCATTCGACACTTATCTCACCCGACACTCTGATTAACGACTTATGCTACTGTTCACAGGCTAACTCGGACGCGCTCTCATTCAATCAAATCAAGTTGTGTTTACTTGTTAAACACCTTACTGTGAGTATACTTGACCCCTTTTTTTAAACGCTTTAAACACACTTTGGGGTGTAACATACGTTCATATCTAAACCGCACTTATCAAAACTCAGTCTATACTCTAACTATTATAACATGCGAATTACTGTCGTACATATTTACACGTGATGCTTGATACATATGTGCTAGGACTCTTTCTCGCGACGTCCCACATTAGCTAGTATGGTACTATAGTTGGACTCATACCCGACGGGGTTTAGTTAAGGAAATCACGCCCTTTTTGGGATCTCTATCGCAGTCATCGAGTGACTTAGCTGGTAGTACTTGTCTTGTAGTGTGTATGTTGTGTATCTCATTTATGTATGTGGAAATTCACAGCGCTTTTATCTACTTTATTCTACATCAAACCTGTATACTCGCCAATACTTATGTATTGACGTCATTTTTTTTACGTATGTTGCAGGTTAATCGCAGGCTATCTCGAAATCAAGCTAGGGAGTCTAGAAACTCACAATAAATCTAGGTTGTCGGATTTTGAGAGAACATGAAATCTGTATAACTATTTGCTGATATATTGTTTATTAGTATGGGATAATGAACGCATTAAATATTGTCACTAAATAGTTGTTATGGATTCTCTTGAGCAATCTGATTCGCCTAGTGTTGCGCCCCGATGATTCCGCCATCGGTTGGGGTGTGACAATGTTTATTTTTATCTATCTTTAGACATAAATTTTATTTAAAATCGAGTCGTACACAGTAACATAAAATGATGCAGTTTACCCCTTTCCTTATTTAATAAATATAATATGACGTTTTATAAGAAGTTTACCCTTTTCGTTATTTGAGTAATATAATATGACGTTTACTAAACTTTTGAATATATCATTACGACGTGTTTATTTTTATCTACGTTTCGATAAAATTTTTATTTGAACGAACACCGATACCGGTGTTGTATTTGGTTTTATGGTTTTCTAGACATGGTGATACAAAATTCGTTGAGTTATTTGTGTACAGCTACACTGTTTACCTTTTTTGTTATTTGAGTAACATAATATAAAATTTTGAATACACTGTTGCAACATGCTTATTTTAACCTACGATTCGATAAACAATTTAATCGAATGGGTAAATGTAGTTGATTTTTTTTGTTCTATATGGTGAATAACTGAACCAATACTACTCGAACTATATCGTTACCATTAGCGTATTCATTTTTATGATTTTCACGACGTGATGGTACAAAACTGATTAAAAATAAAGTTTGTATTGGCAACATAGTATCTTTAGTACTATATGTTATAACAAGTGCCAGTGACCGAACTGATGGCCACCTAAATAACATCGGTACCGGTATCAGTATTTGTTTCTATAGCTTTCGATCGATTTAAAACACGCGCCGATATCCTTTTGGGTGTATCTCTTTTGGTTTCTATAAGAACCGAGCCGATACGGTTTTGATACATTAACGAACCGAGTCAATGCCGATCGTAAGCCTACCGCGAAGCGCAAGAATCCCACTAGTTATGAATATACCTCAAATTCATCAAGTGTTTGCATTTGCCCCATCGGGGTGGAGAAAACTGAAGCCCAGTCACCACTGCCACCTAAAAAAGTAAAATTAAATTAAATAAACAAAAAAATCAAATCAAAGGAGGAACGCGATCACGGTAAACACATTCGTTTTACAATCTCATTCATATTATAACTCAACTGGATGTGTATGTAAAATTTATTAGAAAGGAACACAACCTTGGGGCTGTGTTTCACCATCGTTCCATAACGCATGAACCCTAATTTTTCAGTTTGTTGTAGATATCGAGCGACTTCATCCTTCAGAATGATGATGGTTGTTATAATCATTGTGATTGGCTTGAAATCCGTAGTCATAATTCATCACTTACTCGCCATCTTCATAGCTTGATACCTTCTGATTTAAACAGAAGGCAACTTGCGATGGCCACGGTGATGGTTTTCTGAGACAGGGAGGTTAAACAGTGGTGATCGTAGTCTTCACTCCGGTGGGTGGTCGACCTAGAGATTAAATGGAAATGGCGATGTAATGGTGATCGCGGATGAAGAAAAAGGGGATAACAACTCCTATGACTGGTCGACTAGGAGAAAAGGTTTTAAAAAGTTGCACTAAGATATGAATGTAGAACCACTTAGGTTATACTCTAGTGGTCAAGAGGAATTATCTCTTATGGGAGACCAAGATTCAATCCTTGGGAGGTTTAAGAATTTAAGGGAACAAAATTAACCGTTAAAAAGAAAAAAAAAGATATGAAAGTAGAGAAAAAAGAGGAGCGTGGGTAATGTATATAGTAGGTAGTTAGACTATGTGGGCTTAATAATATATATAATAGGCGTCATATCAAATTTAAAGTGTTTATAAAATATCAAAAGAGTGAGCGTACATAATTGCTAACCCTTTTCTCAAAGCCAACATGGGAGCATTTAAAAAAGTTGTTTTATCATCATACTATATATAAAATAGTTAGATTATGGTACAGATGAGTCTTAACATACAAATTGGGTTTAACACGAGAAGTGAAGAAGGGAATTGTTTTTTAGATTTTTTTCCCTATCTTTTCAAGCACGCATTTTAGTACCAAAATCTAAAAAAAAATCATGTTTTTATACTAGTAGAGTAATTATAATTACCCTAGGGTTATTACATAATTACTCTATTAGAGTAAATTCATGATTTTTTATTTCTATTTTTATTTTATATTTTTTGCAATTAAACATTGTATTTAAGTAGATGGAAAAAACTAAATAAAAAAATTTCCTTCACTACTCATGTTAAAATCATTTTGTATGTTAAGAATCATTTGTATTTGATCTTTACACCAATATAAATTTGGTACAAAACTTCCATTAAAAACCATGATATTTAAAGTATAATGTTATATAGAGTAAATTACTGTTTTGGCCCCTGTGGTTTCAGTTTAATACTTTTAGCCTAAAAAGAAATATTTTAGCATATCAGACTCTGAGGTTGCATTTTATAACGGTTTTGACCCCTAACACTAACTTTGTTAGTTTTTTGCAATTAAGTGTAAGAGTAATTAGGTCAATATATACTTTAGGGGATAACAACAACAACAACCATACCTAGTATACCCCACAAATAGCAAAAGCTACTTATAGGGTCTGGGGAGGGTGGGATGTAGACAGACCTTGCCTCCATCCCTAAGGATAGAGAGGCTGATTCCAGAGAGACCCCGGCTCTAAAACCATCAACATACCAACGCACCAAGTCAATATATATATATATATATATAATATATAAATAAGAAGTCAGAGAGTATACTGATGTGCGTGAAGTGTGTTATGGTTTTAATGTTTATTTTAAGCCTTTTTATACTTTTTTAGCCAAGTTTTAAATTTATAAAACACGATATTTACTAACACTAAACACACATATGGGCAAGTGCACCCATCGTGAGCGTAGTATAGTGTTGGTAAGATACCGAGGTCGTCCAAGGACACAAGATCTTTTAATACCGGTTTATCCTCAACGTCTAATCAAATCAAAAAGTTAGAAAAAAGGTTTTTTTAAACTAGAAAAATAAAAACTAACTAAAATGTTGAAAATTAAATAAAAGTAAAAACCGATAGACAAGATGAATCACTTGGCTCCGACTCGTGTATAGTGTAACCTTTGATTATTTCCGCACTTTTGCACTTTTTAAGAGATTATCTTAGTTATTGTAGCAGGCCCCTCTTTTGAAGGTGACGTTACCCTTAACCCAGTAGTTTTGAGTCAGCAAGGATACAATCCTAAAGGGTCGGATTATTGAAAGATAATTAATTAAGTTATTAATGCATATTATGGTAGGCCCCTCTTTTGAAGGTGACGTTACCCTCGGCTAAGTAGTCTGAGTCAGCAGGGATACAGTCCTAAGTAGCCGGGTTAAAGTATTAATAGTATCTTACATATGAGGGGATCAAAGAGTTTGGACCCTCGCCATCCAATACCGTTAAGTATTGAAGGAGGTCCTACTAAATTTGACCCAGGTCCTTGCAGGATCTATACACTGAACAAGGCAAGACTTTTACCAAACCGTTCCCTTAACCCCCGACCAGGTAGCCAACATACCTCCATATAGACCGTGGAGATATGAATGGTGAAAATCTTTTATTTTATATAGACAGTAAAATAATGCCAAGACACCACGAACAAACGATAAGGAAAAATCACCTTCAACATAAGAAACTAGTTATTAAAGTCATTAATACACAACTAAGTAAAAAGTGCGAAAAGATTAAAAATAAAAAGTATTACATTAGACACTTTGTCTTCACCAAGTGATGTAAGAGACTTAGGCAAACATGACCTTGATTGTCAAGAACTCTTACGATCAATCTTGGATACCGAGACGACTCACACACTCTATGATGGACAATGGATGATGGTGGTGGATGATGGTGTTGTGATGGTGGTGGGTGGTGGGTGAAGTGTAAGAGAGGTGGTGTGCCAAGGGATGGTTTGCAATTGAGCCAAGCACTCCTATTTATAGGCTGAACAGAAGCTCGGGCACGGCCCCGTGTCCATTGGGCATGACCCCGTGTCCACATCCTTCTCTTTCTTCATTAATTGCAGTTTGTCTGCATCAGTTGACCACGCCCCCGTGTCCACTGGGCACGCCCCCATGTGCAGAAGCAAATCTGTACTATCAAGATTTCCCCAGATCCTGCGAATCTTAGAGTTGACCACGGCCCCGTGTCCGCTGAGCACGACCCCGTGGTGGGCGATAGAAGCTTCTACAGCTTTGTCTTTTCTGCTGGCACTTGGGCACACCCCCCGTGTTCACTGAGCACGGGGCATGTTCAGCCTTCTGTTTTCTTGATTTTGCTTGGGAAGATGCTGTCGTGGGGTCGGGCATGTCACGTTTGCTCATTTTCTTGTATTTATGTTAGATTTAGCTGCCTTTTTGCTTCTTTTGTTAATTTGAACTCGTTTAATCCTGAAAATACAAAAGGAAGACAAAAGCACACTTTTTCCAACATTAGTACCAAAAAATGGTTAGTTTTATGCCACAATTGATGTAATTTATATGTTGCATTTTGCACACATCAAATACCCCCACACTTGAATCTTTGCTTGTCCTCAAACAAAACTCTTTATAATGTGGCTTTACACTCCCAAATGGAATAGGTAGAAGAGAAGGTTTTTGGGCTTGTCATAGAGTGTCGGGATTTCCAAGATTCTTTATTAAGTTTTATTTTTATTTATTTACAGTCCTATTCGTCATGATTTATTTAAAACTTTTCATAAGAAAATTACTTATTAGGGCATAACATGCCTCTTTAAATTCCATTTATATACAAGTTCACATACCTCACGGGGATCACTCAACACTCGGCCGAAAATGTATTTTAGTGAATCACTCGAGAGCGGCATGAAACTTTGATGTGTGCAAAATGCAACATATAAATTTCATCAATTGTGGCATAAAACTAACCCTTTTTAGTACTAATGTTGGAAAAGTGTGCTTTTGACTTCCTTTTGTATTTTCAGGATTAAATGAGCTCAAATTAACAAAAGAAGCAAAAAGACAGCAAAATCTAACATAAATACAAGAAAAGGAACAAACGTGACATGCCCGACCCCACGACAGCATCTTCCCAAGCAAAACAAGAAGACAGAAGACCGAACATGCCCCGTGCTCAGCCAGCACGGGGGCGTGCCCAAGTGTCAGCAGAAAAGACAAAGTGGTAGAAGCTCCTATTGCCCACCACGGGGCCGTGCTCAACGGACACGGGGCCGTGGTCAACTATAAGATTCGCACAATCTAGGCAAATCTTCATAGTACAAAGATTCTTCTACACACGGGGTCGTGCTCAGCGGACACGAGGGCATGGTTAACTAATAAGACAAGCTGCATTAAATGAAGAAAGAGAAGGATGTGGACACGGGGCCGTGCCCGAGCTTCTGTTCAGCCTATAAATAGGAGTGCTTGGCTCAAGCTCAAACCATCCCTTGGCACACCACCACTCTCACACTTCACCCACCACCACCACCATAAAACCATCATCCACCACCATCATCCATTGTCCATCATAGAGTGTGTGAGTCGTCTCGGGATCCAAGATTGATCGTAAGAGTTCTTGACAATCAAGGCCATGTTTGCCTAAGTCTCTTACATCACTTGGTGAAGACAAGTGTCTAGTGTAATACTTTTTATTTCTAATCTTTTCGCACTTTTTACTTGGTTTTGTATTAATGAGTTTAATAACTAGTTTCTTATGTTGAAGGTGATTCTTCCTTATCGTTTGTCCGTGGTGTCTTGACATTATTTTACTGTCTATATAAAATAAAAGATTTTCACCATTCATATCTCCACGGTCTATATGGAGGTATGTTGGCTACCTGGTCGGGGGTTAAGGGAACGGTTTGGTAAAAGTCTTGCCATTGTTCAACGTTTAGAGGTCCTGCAATGGACCTGGGTCAAATTTAGTAGGACCTCCTTCAATACTTAACGGTATTGGATGGCGGGGGTCCAAACTCTTTGATCCCCTCATAAGTTAACTACTATTAATACTATAACCCGGCTATTTAGGACTGTATCCCTGCTGACTCAGACTACTTAGTCGAGGGTAACGTCACCTCCAAAAGAGGGGCCTACCATAATTTGCATTAATAACTTAATTAATTATCTTCCAATAATCTGACCCTTTAGGATTGTATCCGTGCTGACTCAAACTACTGGGTTGAGGGTAACGTCACCTCCAAAAGAGGGGCCTACTACAATAACTAAGATAATCTCTTAAACAAGTGCAAAAGTGCGGAAATAATCAAAGGTTACACTATACACGAGTCGGAACCAAGTGATTCATCTTGTTTATATGTTTTTCTTTTATTTTTATTTTCAGCATTTTAGTTAGTTTTTATTTTTCTAGTTTAAAACCTTTTTCTGACTTTTTGATTTGATTAGACGTTGAGGATAAACCGGTACTAAAAGCTCTTGTGTCCTTGGACGACCTCGGTATCTTACCAACACTATACTACGCTCACGATGGGTGCACTTGCCCATATGTGTGTTTAGTGTTAGTAAATATCGTGTTTTATAAATTTAAAACTTGGCTAAAGAAAGTGTTAAAGGGCTTAAAATATACACCTAATATATATAACACTTCACACGCATCAAGTTTTTGGCGCCGTTGCCGGGGACACAAGGATTTTAAGAAAGTTAGGAATCAACGGCCTAATCTTTTTTCTTATTTTTCATTTTTTTTTAGGATTTTTCTTAGTTTTCCTGTTTCTGCAGAGCTCAGCACGGGCCATGCCTGGTCAGACACGGGCCGTGCCCAGCACTATCACTGGCAGTTTTTATTTTCCGAGTTACAGAGAGCTGAGCACGGGGCCGTGTCGGTGCAACACGGGGCCGTGTCCAACTCCCAGTAACAGGGATCCGGAGAACAATTACTGTAAATTTGACCACGGGCCGTGTTCACTGAGCATGTGGCCGTAGTGAACCTTCTGACCAACACTCTTTTCTGTTTTTATCGCAGGACTTGGAACCTTGGCGCCACATTTGAACTTCCTACGTAGTGCATGAGCTCCAGTTCTAGTAGAGACATAAAAGAACCTCTAGAAGAACCCGAACGCTTTCTCAGAAAAAGACTTAAAGCTAAAAATCAAGAGAAAGTTTCGGGGGACCCACTTCCAATGGCGGACCAACGTACCCTCATAGATTACCTACGGCCCACCGTAGGTAATCTCGGCGCCGCTATCAATGCACCGAATGTCGAAGCCAATAACTTCGAACTTCGACCACATTTGTTACAAATGCTTCAAAACTCCGCAACCTTCCATGGGCTTGCGGACGAGGATCCCCATCTACATATTACTAATTTCTTAGAAATATGTGATACCTTTCGGATCAATGGAGCATCAAATGACGCCATCCGCCTTCGAATGTTTCCATTTTCACTAAAAGACCGAGCTAAGGCTTGGCTTAACACCCTCCCAGTTGGCTCGGTAAACACCTGGGATGAACTAGCCCAAAAGTTTCTATATAAGTATTTCCCTCCTGCTAAAATGACTAAATTAATGACTGAAATTAATACATATTCACAAGAGGATGGGGAATCCTTATATGAAACTTGGGAAAGGTTCAAGGAGCTACTAAGAAAGTGTCCTCATCACGGTCTTGCGGTATGGCAACAAGTATCCACTTTCTACAATGGGTTGTTGCCACACACAAGACAAACACTTGATTCTAGCTCCGGGGGACTTTTAGGTAATCGTCGCCCAAATGAAACATGTAATCAAATTGAGGAAATTGCTCAAACCAATTTTCAATGGCACACTCCCCGAGGTAATAAATCTATTGCCCTGGGCGCCCATAAGGTTGATGAAAACACTTCTTTACAAGCCCAAATCGAGGCCCTCTCTTCGAAAATCAAAAAGCTAGAAATGACAAAAAACGGCCTCGGTTATGGCTTGTGAAGGATGTGGTGGGCCACATGAAAATTGGAGTTGTATGAAAGAAGTAGATGACCAAACCGAAACGGTAAACTACATTGATAATAGACCTAGGCCGTCGGGTCCACCAACGGGTACCTACAACCAAGGATGGCGTAACCACCCTAATCTTGGTTGGAGAGATCCCGGCAATAGTAGTAACCAACAAAACCAACGAACTAACTTTCAAGAACCACAAAATTTTTCTCAACAACAAGGTGGAAGAGAAAGGCTTGAAGATACTGTATCTCGCCTCATCTCCGACACCGAAAAGAAAAACTCGGATCGATTTCACCAATTGGAATCGAATTTTAGAAATCAACAAGCTAGCATTCACAACATTGAAAAACAATTAAATCAAATAGCTCAAAATTTCTCCGAGAGACCACAAGGCGCGTTACCTAGCAATACCGAAACCAACCCAAAAGCACAAGTACATCTCACCACATTGAGAAATCGAACCGTGGGTCCCGAGGAGGCTCCATTACCGCCAAATGAAGGAAGCCAGATATGGGCAAGTGCACCCATCGTGAGCGTAGTATAGTGTGTTATGGTTTTAATGTTTATTTTAAGCCATTTTACACTTTTTTAGCCAAGTTTTAAATTTATAAAACACGATATTTACTAACACTAAACACACATATGGGCAAGTGCACCCATCGTGAGCGTAGTATAGTATTGGTAAGATACCGAGGTCGTCCAAGGACACAAGAGCTTTTAATACCATTTTATCCTCAACTTCTAATCAAATCAAAAAGTTAGAAAAAATGTTTTTTTAAACTAGAAAAATAAAAACTAACTAAAATACTGAAAATAAAATAAAAGTAAAAACAGATAGACAAGATGAATCACTTGGCTCCGACTCGTGTATAGTGTAACCTTTGATTATTTCCGCACTTTTGCACTTTTTAAGAGATTATCTTAGTTATTGTAGTAGGCCCCTCTTTTGAAGGTGACTTTACCCTCAACCCAGTAGTTTGAGTCAGCAAAGATACAATCCTAAAGGGTCGGATTATTGAAAGATAATTAATTAAGTTATTAATGCATATTATGGTAGGCCCCTCTTTTGAAGCTGACGTTACCCTCGGCTAAGTAGTCTGAGTCAGCAGGGATACAGTCCTAAGTAGCTGGGTTAAAGTATTAATAGTGGCTTACATATGAGGGGATCAAAGAGTTTTGACCCCCGCCATCCAATACCGTTAAGTATTGAAGGAGGTCCTACTAAATTTGACCCAAGTCCTTGCAGGATCTATACACTGAACAAGGCAAGACTTTTACCAAACCGTTCCCTTAACCCCCGACCAGGTAGCCAACATACCTCCATATAGACCGTGGAGATATGAATGGTGAAAATCTTTTATTTTATATAGACAGTAAAATAATGCAAAGACACCACGGACAAACGATAAGGAAAAATCACCTTCAACATAAGAAACTAGTTATTAAAGTCATTAATACATAACCAAGTAAAAAGTGCGAAAAGATTAAAAATAAAAAGTATTACACTAGACACTTTGTCTTCACCAAGTGATGTAAGAGACTTAGGCAAACATGGCCTTGATTGTCAAGAACTCTTACGATCAATCTTGGATCCCGAGACGACTCACACACTCTATGATGGACAATGGATGATGGTGGTGGATGATGGTGTTGTGATAGTGGTGGGTGGTGGGTGAAGTGTGAGAGAGGTGGTGTGCCAAGGGATGGTTTGCAATTGAGCCAAGCACTCCTATTTATTGGCTGAACAGAAGCTCGGGCACGGCCCCGTGTCCATTAGGCATGGCCCCGTGTCCACATCCTTCTCTTTCTTCATTAATTGCAGTTTGTCTGCATCAGTTGACCACGCCCCCGTGTCCACTGGGCATGCCCCCGTGTGCAGAAGCAAATCTGTACTATCAAGATTTCCCCAGATCCTGCGAATCTTAGAGTTGACCACGGCCCCGTGTCCGCTGAGCACGACCCCGTGGTTGGCGATAGAAGCTTCTACAGCTTTGTCTTTTATGCTGGCACTTGGGTACGCCCCCGTGTTCACTGAGCACGGGGCGTGTTCAGCCTTCTGTTTTCTTGATTTTGCTTGGGAAGATGCTGTCGTGGGGTCGGGCATGTCACGTTTGCTCATTTTCTTGTATTTATGTTAGATTTAGCTGCCTTTTTGCTTCTTTTGTTAATTTAAGCTCATTTAATCCTGAAAAAATAAAAGGAAGACAAAAGCACACTTTTCCAACATTAGTACTAAAAAAGGGTTAGTTTTATGTCACAATTGATGTAATTTATATGTTGCATTTTGCACACATCATATACCAACACACAACATACCAACATACCAAGAAAGTGATCAGATAGTGATACAATATAGTGTAAAACATGTATGATAGCATACAACATCATATGGGTATAAACACAAGAGAACAATCACCTGTAAAGTCACTTAAAAGATAAGAAAAATCTACGTCCCTAAATACACCTAAGACCCTACTGTAATATCTTCTAGGAGTCTTTAACCCTAATTCTACGCCTCCACGAAGTCATATCTTGGGCCATGTCCTCAGAAAGGTGCAACTCTAATAAGTCATGCCTAATTTTCTCATCCCAGGTCAGTTTGGGTCTACCTCTTCCTCTCTTCCCCTCCACAGTGAGATTTTCCACTACTCTAACTGGTGTCGTCGTTTCCCTCCGCTTCACATGCCCAAACCATCTCAATCTCCCCTCCTTAATCTTATCCGATATACTAGCCACTCCTAATCTTTCCCTAAAAACTACATTTCTTATTCGATCTAACCTCGTGTTTCCACACATCCACCTCAGCATCCTCATCTCTGCCACCTCCATTTTGCGCGCTTGTGTCTTCTTGATAGCCCAACAGTCTGTTCCATATAGCATAGCAGGCGTAATTGCTACCCTGTAAAATTTTCTCTTTAGTTTAGTTGGGAACCTCCTATCGCACAATACCCCTCTGGCTGCCCTCCATCTACACCAGAGGGGATGTTTTCAATTATTACAAAGTTCTTTTAATATTTAAGAGATTCTTAATGCAATTACTCAAGTTTTTTTATTTCGTTATTTTCACAATTATTATTTAACAAAATATGTTTTAAATTGTTTTTATAAAAGCCATTTTAAAAATAATTTCTTTTTTTAACATTTTGTTTAAATCATCTATCGTTTTTAAAATTGTTCCTTTTTAAATCATTTATTATTTGAAATCGTTCTTTTTAAAGTCGTTTGTCTTTTAAAGTTTCTTAAACACTTCATTTTATAACATTCTTTTTTAAATCTAAACACTTCATTTTATAACATTCTTTTTAAAATCGTTTGTCTTTTTAAACATTTTTAAACAATTCACTTTTTAAGTCATTTACTTTTAAGATTTTACAAAACGACGTGTATAAAAAACAAAAGAAATGTAATATTTGAAAAAAATATAAAACATTCTAATAGGAATTATGCAAAAGATCGTTCATTTTTCAAAAAAAAAATTAAATGATTTTTTTTCAAATCTTCCATTTCTTTGAACCGTTTGTTTATTCAAAAATTGTTATTTTTTAATCTTTCGTTTATTAAAATTCATGCATTTTTTAAAACCTTACATTTGTTAACATAATTTTAATGTTTTTTTATAAACGTCGTTTTTTTAAATCTTCGTTTAAAATCGATAGTTTTTAAATTTCTTCTATTAATCGTTCATTTTTTGAAGTTTCTTTTCCCTAACGGCTATAAGTAAACTGGATACAAAGTTTCAAAAATGAACGATTTCAAAAAAAGTTCTTAAAGGAACGGTTTAAAAAGAAACGCTTTTAAAAATCAACAACTTAAAAAACTAATTGTTTAACAAAGTTTAAATATGGTTTTAAAAAGAACGGATTAAAATGAATTGTTTAAAAAACTTTAAAAGACAAATAACTTTAAAAAGAACGATTTTAATAAACAACCGGTTAAAAAGGAATAATTTTAAAACGATAGACGGTTAAAAAACAAATGATTTTAAAAATGACGTTTATAAAAACAAATGCTTAATGAAAATACATATTTGTTTGTATATATAAAACATATTTTGTTAAATAATAATCGTGAAAATAACGAAATAAAAAAAACTTAAGTAATTGCATTGATAATCTCTTAAATATTAAAAGACTTTGTAATTATCAAAAACAACTCCTGGGGTATATAATGTCCTAATTACCCATACACTTAACTCCAAAAAAGTAACAAAGTTAGTGTCAAGGGCCAAAACCGTTATAAAATACAAATTCGAGGTCTGATATGTTAGAAAAATTTTGAGCTGAAATGGTTAAATTGGCTAAACCACAGGGGCCAAAACAGTAATTTACTCTATTATATACAATTAAATAAACTAACAAAAAATTCTAAAAGTTCATTACTATGGAAAGCCTTAAACCAAAAGTAACATCAAGACCGAATTTGACCAACACAGAATTAGGTTGAATACGGTACCATTTAAATCTTCCCCGTTTAAATAATGGCCAGACTGCTATTTGATAGAGTTTGTTTGCAATTGCAAACCGATGTGGGTTTGCACTTGATTTTTTTCTATATACAAAAATTGAGAGGTAAATACAGTAGAATTTACGCATATCATAAGTTAACTAAGCTTTTATATATAGTTTAACTACTTAGTCGTAACCAAAATGAAAACCGTCAATTGATAATTGCAATACAAGGTCATGGAAATTCACGATATGACTCTTATGTAAAATTATTATTCAATAATTTTTAGTTTACTTGATATGTCCGTTGATAGTCTTTCCGTTGATGATGCGTCGACATCTTTACTCATGTCCTAGTTTCTCACAGACTTTCACCGCCACATACAATTTTTTTGTCTACAAAAGTTCTCTAATATTTATTGTGTGTACAACATATTGCAACTTATAAAACACACGTGATATAATATTAACTCCAATCATATAATGCACACGTTTGATGTCAAATAAGTTTGTAAATTTTTTTCCTTTTTCCTTTTAAGATGCACGAACTCACCCATCCTAATTTATATCTACTTCTAAATCTATTTGTTATGGGACCAGATTCCTCAACCACTTGACGAGAACATCTTTTCACATGGTGTGTAACCGCATCTTAGGTAGTAGAAACCGTGATGAACACACTTAATTGTCAAATAAGTTTATAAAATCCGTTTCTAAGGGACTATTTGGTAGCCTCTGAATGGTCATTAAGAGGCTACCTCTTAATGAAACTATCAAGAATTTTACCAATAAGAAGGTAGAAGAATGTGACATGTGATGATTTACCATTCAGAGGTTACTTCTTAACCATTCAGACTTGAGGTTACCTCTTATTCATTCAGAGATTTTAAATCATTAAGATGTAGAATCTGAATGGTCATTAAGAGGCTACCAAACAGCCCCTAAGTCTTTATATGAAACCGTATGTATGTAAATAATGCATGCATGTTTGTACTAATATATAAAAACTTGAAACTTGGTCCAATTATCGTGGGGTTTATGTTGGGTGCCTTTCATTATGTATTGAATCTTGGTTATATACTTATATATCTGTCCTTTGGAAGGTCCAACCCTCATATACATTAATACGTGGCCCTATCTTTGATCTCCTTTTGTCATTTGATGCTATTCTTTTACCTTCTTTCTAAACGTAACAAAAGGGATGTTAGAAAATGTTACTGTTTGTAAAATCAGACGTTATATTTTTATATTTTTAAAATCTGAAAAAAGACCCAAATTTGAAGACCACTTGAACTAACAAAAACATTGAATTAATCACCCCCTATAAGCTAATGGCTCCGATTTGTTGTCCAAGAACGCAAAGAAGCTTACTCGTGGTAAAGGTTTGATTGCGATATGATATGCTTACTAGTGGTGGTAGAAGTAAAAAAACAAATTCACAAACAAATTACACTGAGATGTCACACGCATTGCCAACACAAAAATAAGTATGTGACATGCATTTACTAACTGCCATCTACTCTAGTGACTATTCGAATAACAATCTAGCAAACCACAGGGGGCACGAGTGTAATTTTTAAAAGTTAAGGACTCAAGGTGTTACTTTGACAAACCACATGGACTATCCGTGCATTTTACTTTTTTTTTTAAATATGTTGACGTGGGTTACAAATGCAAATATGGATTAAAAATTATACAATATTTCTATAAAAGATGATGCTTTTTTAAACAAGGGTTATTGGATTTTATCACCCCCAACTATCGACCTTTGGCCGTTGCCACCCCCAACTAAGACTTTGACACCCGGCACCCCCAACTTGACTTTTTGTTTGTGCTGGCATCACTTAGTTAAATCTCCACTAACTGGGTTTGTTTTTTATCCGACGTGTCACAAATTTGATGAGTTGGAGCTGATTACGTGGCGATGACGTGTCTTTAACCTTCATCTTCTTCTTTATAACACTAGACATGTCCAAAACAAACCCTAATTTCCTCATAATCATCTGGGTTCTCATCGATTCATGGCCAATTGAAGCATATGTTCGAATTTCGATTCATGACCAATTGAAGCATAAGTTCTATTCGACATGAGTTCCTCTTCCAATTCTTCGACACGAATCCAACTAGCGCAGTTACCGCATAATGAAATCCAGTTAACGTCGTAGCTGAAAAAAGCACACATTGCATCAAAACCGCTTAGCAAAGTTACTGAATCTCATTTATAAACACTTGTGTTCAATCAAGAAATCAACTACCAAATTCAAGATCTATACAACAAACTCAAATTTAACCACTTCTTGCCTAATTAAAGCAATGTAGAAATTATAAAAATCACCTCACTGCAGCTCATAAAGATCATGAAGTTCAAGTAGTTCAATAACATTAACTGATTAACAAGATCACAAAACACACACACACACACACACACACACAGAAATTGATCAAAATCAAATCTACCCACATAACCAATCGAACTTATTTACATAACAACAAACAAGATCTGAGTAACAAGTGACTAACCAAAGGTGAACGAGTACCCATTAGCAGACATAAGCTGCTTATTCGCCATAATAATCCCAACAGAGCTTACAACATTCATTGCCCATGCTCCCACATCAGACACCTGTGAAGTTTTCTTCTCGGTGGCCATGATTGATTGATTGAACTATGTTCGATTTCACACAAGGGTTTTGAGTGAAATTGAAGAAAGTTCGAATTGGGAGCAGACCCAATTGACGGTAAGTTCAAGAAATTGAAATGACGGGGTGAAGACGATGATTGACAGCTTGAAGAAATCAAGATTCGCAAGAATAATAAGATTTGATGATATGAACGGTGATCTAGCATATGGAGACAACTAGACAAGATCCCATTTGAGGAAATTAATAAAGCTTTGAAATTTAATTTAAAGTTGTTGTCTTACTTGTGACACATAGGATCAGATATAGATATATGCTGAATTCGCCATGTCATCATTTCCACGTAAGCTTGGTTGTGCCACGTCGGATAAAAAACAAACCCAGTTAGTGAAGATTTAACTGAGTGGTGCCAGCACAAACAAAAAGTCAAGTAGGGGGTGCCGGGTGTCAAAGTGTTAGTTGGGGGTGGCAACGGCCAAATGCCGATAGTTAGGAGTGATAAAATCCAATAACCCTTTAAACAAATAAACTTAAGTTATTTATAGAACTAGATCCGCCCCTGATTATATAGTAAGCTGATTATTTATATACTATTAATTATTTTATAAGTTAATTTTTTCTTGATTTAATGATGTGTCAATAAACTAACAAACTGATGTTTGAACAATACTATACTTTTATACAAAGGGATCCATCAAACATTGAGAATACTTTTAAATATAGACAAGACTAAATTACAAGTTTTGTCCTTTATCTTTACACCAAATTGCAGGCGCTGTCCTTTTTGCCAAAATCTTGCAGGCGGTGTCCTTTGTGTTTCCAAAATCTTGCAAGTTATGTCCTTTAGGCCAAACCCAGTTAGATTTTTTGGTTAAATCTGATCATCCAAGGGTAATTTTGTCTTTTTACCTATATATTTAATATTGTTATTAAAAAAATACTATTATTATTATTTACTATTTATTTATATATATACATACAAATATCTATACTATATAAATATATATATGAAAGAAGCCCTCTCTCTCTATCAGACTCTCTCTACCACTTCCCCTCTCTACCACCATCAACCACCGCCTCAACCACCATCAACCACCGGCCACTCGTGCAACCACCATCGAACACCCCGCTCTATCTCTGTCTCTATACCCAACCACCACAGGCGCCACAAGTCACCACCGCCCCCAACCCACTCTCTCTATCAGACTCTCTCTCTCTTCTCTCTCTCTATCGACTATAAAGAAGCCCTCTCTCTCTCAGACTCTCTCTCTCTCTATTCTCTCTCTCTATCGACTCCAACTTTCTCAGATCTGAAGGTGGGTGCGTGGTTGATGGTGGTTGTTGGCGGCTGTGGAAGTGGATTGAAGATGGTGGGTGGTTGCAGATGGTTCCAGATGGTGGAAGATGGGTGGTTGCAGATGTTGAAGAATTCGTTTTTAGGGATTTGGGGATTTTTGGGGGATATTGGTTGTTGATTTGGAGATGGTGGAGGGTGGTGGTAGGCGGCGGTAGATGATGAAAGGCAATTGTGGTGGTGATGGCGGCGGCGGTAGGTGATGTGGAGTGGCGGTGGCAAGTGGTAGATCGTGTGTGAGGTATGTATTGGCAATTGTTTCATGATATTTTTGTGATTTTTTGGATATGTTTGTGATTTTTTGGATCTGTGAGGATATGTATTGGCAAATGCTTATGTTTGGGTTTAAAATTGATGATGATTGATGATAATGTTGTTGCTGCTCTTATTGTTGTCCCATTTAAGAATATGCAGATCATTAATGTTGAAGAAAGAGGGGTATAAATGGTGGTGGTGGTGGTGGTGGTGGGGGTTTGGTGATGACGATCATAGGGAAACATGGTGGGGATTTTTTTAGTTGCCGGATTTGGTGGCCAGCAGTGGTCTTTTGGCGGCGGCGGTGGTGGTGGTGGGTGGTGGGGGTTGAATGAATCTACTGAAATGGTGTTTGGATATATTTTATATAAAACTATAAATATATATTAAGTTTTTTATTTTGTTTTGTTTTATTTAATAAATATTTTTAAATAAATTTATAAAAAGACTAAAATACCCTTATGTAATCTGATTTAACCAAAAAATCTAACTGGGTTTGGCCTAAAGGACATAACTTGTAAGATTTTGGAAACACAAAGGACACCGCTTGCAAGATTTTGGCAAAAAGGACAGCGCCTGCAATTTGGTGTAAAGACAAAGGACAAAACTTGTAATTTCGTCTATAGACAAAGTTTATAAGAAATGAAAAAGAATAAAATGGGTGGAGATACCCAAATTTGACCAATAAAAACATACTAAATTGAATAGTAATTCTGTGAGTATACCCAAATTTGATAAATTAAAGAGGGGAAATAAATATCTTTATTGTCTTTGTTCAAATAGTTCATACAATCATGATACACATCATAGTAAATAGTTTAACAGTTCATCAAGAGACAAATAAACAAAAAATATATGTTTGCTTTTAATTTTCATATTATTTTAATAATATCAAATCTCCAGGGATTATCTGTTTGCTAAAATATATCAAGTCTCCACAAAAAATATATCAATTTGCTAATAAATATACCAAACGATGATTATCTATGTTTTTTCACATCATTTGAAATTGAAATTACTCATATAACTTAAAAAAAATATGCAGTCGATAAAATGGAAGCATACCGGAAGGAAAAGAAGGTGATCTAAAACAAAAGAAAAATGCGATTTGGAACTATACATTCCATAAAAAGGCAATAAAAACAAAAACATATAAACATATAAACATATAATTTAGGCAGTGGCGGATCTTGCCCGTTGAACGTGCCAGGGCCGAAAGACACGGGCACTAAAAAAAGCCCGGGCCAAACATAGCATATATAAAAAATTTCGATCGAAATGCGGAAAATTAACACTACGGCCGAAAAACTTGCCCGGACCGTGGCCCTGTCACAGCCCTATTAAGAACTGCCCCTGAATTTAGGTAAATAATTTAGGATTAGAACATAACTAAAACTTCAATGACTTAATTAGAATATAAATTTTTATAAATGACCTAATTAAAACACTTCTAAAAGTTAATTACCATTTTGTGAAATATAATTAGGCCACAGGGTGTGGCATCGCGCCACCCCGCCACCTCACCTTTTATATCACCCCGGGGCGCCAACCACCATACCACCACCATTAAGAGGGGGCGCTAAAGGCTCTCCGCTAACGGGCGTTTTTTGGCTTGATCAAGGCATTTGGTCAAGATAAGGGGGCGCTATGGCATTGAGAGGGCTTTAAACCATTGCATGCAAGTTAAAGGAAGGAGCTTTAAAGCCCCCATATGTGATATGAAGCTTATATGGCGTGATAAAGCTCCTCATTGCATTATACCACACCCTCCAACCTTAGAATACAAATTTTTATAAATGACCTAATTAAAACACTTCTAAAAGTTAATTACCATTTTGTGAAATATTTCCTTTAATAAAAAGATATTTACTTTCGGTTGTAGAAAACGCTATTAGTAACTACCTAAATGTGCACTGTCTACATATGTATATGGTCCTTACTATGTTCCAATCTTACCACTTGCTTCGTCTTGTCCCTTTCAAATGGAAGGTTCACAATGATCACCATATATATAATCTCCCCTCACACACATATATGTATATATGTAAATGTACATATGAATGACACTTATAGGTCAACTGTTGATAGTGCGTTTATGGCTGATTTCTGTAAGTTACTTGGTAGAAAACAAATGAAAATACATCGTTTCAATAATAGAAATTGAAAATATTGTTCTTAGAAATTAGGACAGAGTGCAAATATTCTTCTCATTATTTATGAACTAAAAATCATGTTAAAATGTATTTTTTTTTTCTTTCTTTCACAATATTGTATCCCCGGTCTATTTTTTCGCGACCTTCCCGACAATTTTCCGAGCACATGAATTTTCCTACAGTTTTCTGACCACAGTGTTTGTACTATTTTCCGACAAAAATGTTCCTACTGTTTTCCGACCATAATGTTCTCATAGTTTTATGACCACAATGTTCCCATAGTTTTCCGACCACAATTTATAATTTCTCTTCCTACCATTTTCTGACTAAAACTTTTTATAAAGATATTAGATTTAAACCCAAAAATCCAGATATTTTCTGCTTAAAATGCAGAAAAAATCCAATAAAAACCATGTTTACAATATTTAATTACAAAATACGATACGATTACCAAAGTTCAACTACAAAATACGCCACGATTGTCAAATTACAAGTTCAACCACAAAATATGCAACAGTTGTCAAATTACAAGTTTAACCGCAAAAGACAACAAACATAAACTAAACTATGGTGGAAGAGAAGGTATTATTAGGGGAAACAGGTTATATGTATGTAATATCGTATATATTGTTTATCGTTTCTCTCTCACCAATCCTACTGAAGTTTTAGTTTGATTCATATATAATATACATGTGTATAAGTTATATGCATGTAATATCGTAGACAAAGGGTTCAAAATTAAAATGTATCTGAACAAAATAATTTAATTAGTTTATATATAAATAACCTAGGCATATGCATGTAATAAGCACACAGTTTAAAAATAGAGTAAAGAGTAAAATGCACGGATAGTCCCTGTGGTTTGGTGAAATTTCACCTTTAGTCCCTAACTTTTCAAAATTACACTCTTAGTCCCTGTGGTTTGACAAGTTGTTACTCGGATAGTCCCCAAAGCGGATGAAGGTTAGTTTTCTGGTTAAATGGGTGTGAAATGACAAGGACTATCCGAGTAACAACTTGTCAAACCACAGGGACTATCCGAGTAACCTTCATCCGCTTTGGGGATTATCCGACTAACAACTTGTCAAACCACAGGGACTAAGAGTGTAATTTTGAAAAGTTGGGGACTAAAGGTGAAATTTCACCAAACCACATGGACTATCCGTGCATTTTACTCTAGAGTAAAATACAATTTCAGTCCCTGAGGTTTACACCCGATCACACATACAACCCTCATTTGAGAAAAAACGGCCATTCTAATCCCTGTGGTTGTCAATTGGAATCAATCAAGTCACTTCTAACATTGTTGTTAGTTGACCGGGGCATGAATGTCCTTTTACTTATAATTCCAAGGGTAATTTGGTCATTTCGTTGTGTATAACCCAAAATGGCAGATTTCATCCTCTTCATTTATGTGATTTTTTTATCTCTCTACTTTCTCTCTCTAATATTTTCTCTCTGATGTTCCAGCTCGTGTTCCTCTTCTCCACTAATTGATCTAAAGAATTTCATGTTAGATGATGCCTTGCAATGGTGGGAATCTCCCACCGGATCCCCATTTACCCTCTATGACCGTTAGTTATTTGGAAGATACTCCTGGGTGTCTCATGTCTTCAAGGATGATAGGAAGTGCAAGAAACCAAGAAACCCTAGAAGGTCATCTTGCAAAATCGACCACTTGAAGCACAAATCAGAGCAGCAAAGGGGTGAAAAAACATTCCTAACATGACAAACATCATCAGTCGCTAACCAATTTGAATGCCAGTGACCTGGTACAAGTCGATTCTCTTATTATTCTTCATGGAAAAGGTACGAACTCCCTTGTTTCCCCTAACCAGGATGTGCAAATTGTTGATTCCACTATGGAGGTTGAAATGGGAGGTCAATTTGAGAGCCTGAATACCGCTAACTCTGTCTTCTTTGATGACGCGGTCAAATCAATCTCAAACATTAAGCGTTCGCTTAATCTGTGCCTTACTCCCTCCAGATCCCCATGTACTACGAACTCCATAGCTGCAGAAGTGTGTACTCCTATCAAGAACCCCAATTTTGAGGCTGAAACGAGTAGGGAAAATGGTAAATTCTGGGTAACAGAAGATAAATCTAAAAAGGAGTCAGAAGATGGTGAAGATGATATGGATGATGTAACATCACGAATATGAATTTGGTAATTAAACCAAATTAACCAGGGATGAGTGGGTAAAATACCATTAATGGTAAAAGTTAACCCGATAAACATTAGGATTTAAATAAATAAACCTAATGTTAAATAAAAGATAAATGAATGTCTTTTTTAGAAAATAAAGTTTGTACAAGGGCCGAGCTATCGGGGCTTAAGTTAAGTCGGGTTGTAGTATCCCCGAACTTAGTTAATTGAATTATAAAGTTCGTTTGATGAATTGACAAGAAGTATACAAATAGGAATATTAACCAAGTTAACATGGTAGTTTATTTATAAAGGTTAAGTAAGTTATAAGGAAACAAAATAACAAACCAAACCAAACCTTAGGGGCTGAAATGGAATATGTTTAAAAGTTGCATGTAAAAAAAAAAACTGAAATGAAATTAAAACACACACATAGAGTGTGTGTGTGGAACGTACCGGAGAAAAATTGAGATTGTTTTCCTTGCATGATTGAGGATTTTGAACCATCTAGCTATTTCTAGCGTAAAGTATGTGGTGAATTTGTGTATGATGAGTTTTTATACTAAATGTGTTTTGATCTTATGACGAAGTTGATGCTGTTCATAATCATCATACTTACTAGTATGTGTATAATACTTGAACAATTTAGAGATTTGAGTAAGTGTTCATACATGTTATGAAGTGGGTTTTGACCTAGGTATGAAACCCAAACTCTTGTAAGAGTAAATTGATATATTGCTCTGATACCACTTGTAACACTCTATCCCGTTTATATTATATTTTAAACAATTGGATAATTTGGTCCCAGATTTTTATTTTAAAACATAAGACTTATACGTTTGGATTAACTGACAATCCAGACGGAAAAAAATATTTTTGTCAGTTAACCCAAACGTATAAGTTCTGTGTTTTAAAACAAAAAAAAATCTAGGACCAAAATATCCGATTGTTTAAATATTGATATAAACGGGATAGAGAGTTACAGATGAAGGTCATCTGGAGTCCCAAATAACATTTACTTTAAAGAGGAGAAGACTTTTTTGTAGCGATTTTAGTCCCTCGGGGGTATTATGGTTATTTAACCATAATACTAATGATTCACTATTCACTAATGGACATTTTATAGGACTTGATTGATTCCAATTGGTAACCACATGGATTAGAATAGTCGTTTTTCAAATGAGGGATGTATGTGCGATTGTTTATAAACCACAGGGATTGAAATTATATTTTACTCTTAAAATATATAAACAATTAACTGATAAAAAAATAAATAGAAAAGAGTTATAATAAGCTAGTAAAAAATAAGAAAAAAACCTATATATATTAAGCTGATTAAAGAAATAAATGATAATAGGTTGACGAGATAAAAATAAAAGATTATAGTTATCATGATTAGTTAAAAATAAAGCACAAACGCTCATCCTAGTAAAAAAATTCAAATAACTTAGTTTAATCACTCTTTTGAAAACACACTTAAGATATCAACCCACACTTTAAAATCTATCCTTGTTGATATTCTTTTATTGTCTTTTATGTATTTTTCTTTTACTAATCCATAATTCATGTTAAATTGAAAAACTAAACATAATGGCTAGAAAATTATGCTAAACAGGTTGGTCCTTTTTGATAAATGATCACCTCTTTAAGCAGGCATTATTGCATTAATGAGGGATGACCGTCCACCGATCTACCGACCTACCAATATAGTGGTTTCTTTTCCTTTTTATTTAATTATATGATTGCAATTTTAAGTCTTATGAAAACTATTATTTAACTATTTCAAAGAATGCAAATGCGGGGCTAGTTTACTTGGTAGAGACCCAAACAAAAAGTAGTTTAAGATTAAATTGGTGTAAATTAGGAGTAATGTAACACCTTATTTTCTATTTAACGGTTTTATATGCAAATACCAACAATTAGATGTGTAGCTAAGACTACACATACTATAAAAAAATACGGGTTTATTAAAACTTTTACAAATTATAAGTTATTCTACATAACGTGATCGAATTCGTTGTTTAAAATATACAACGTGGCAAGGTGCGGAAGCATGTAACTATATCGTGTCCGGTTCTTCGTTGAGCTTGATCGTCTCTCGGCATCCAAAATGTACCTACATTTCATAAACATGAAATGCTTTAGTCATACTGGGATTAAAACGTGATTAAACGAGTCCGGGAAACAGTTGATTCTAAAAACAAGAATTTGGAAATGACCTCCACCGTAACTTACGGTGGCACCGTAAGTTACGGTGGCCCCTGTAATGTTATTTTCCTACCGTACAACAGTAGGCAACCACCGTAGCATTTTCATCTCCACCGTAACTTACGGTGGCACCGTAAGTTACGGTGGACTCTGTAACAGCCCAGTTTCCTTTTTGCCGTAATTAACACGAAATCTTTCGTATCTTTCAAACCGCTTGTCCGTTTAACCTACCGTTTCTTCCTACGTGATTGTGATTTGATTCTCCATCACATGGAGTTAAAACCCGACATCCGGCTTAATAAATTCTGAGACTTTTATGCCTTCGGCTTATTATCTTTTTACAAGATTTTGACCCGTTTACGCATTTATCACACAAACATATTTGTTTGACCTTTATATCACATACACTACTTCAACTTAAGGTTATTTACCATATTAGGTTCTAACCACAGGTTTATTACACAATTTAAACCCATTTTCACTTGTATGCTTATTTTGACCCGTTAAGGGTATTTAAGCACTTTCGAGCCTAAATTCGCTTTTGATTATGAAGAGGTATGGTCCCAGATCTCGCGTCAGCACGACCGCGAAGGACCACTACCCTCATCAAAAACCTCCAACAACAATAAATTCACCTGCGTCCGCATGGGCACATGCGGACACAGCGGTCCAATCTGTCCAGTGATGAGAAGACTTACCTTAAGGACGGAAACTAATGTTACACATAGCGATGCGGCCCCGCACCGCATCCTATGAACATTTTCATCACGACAAGGGATCTGGATAACAGTAACAGTCACTCAGCAGGCAATGCGGCATAACACCGCATCCCGCGTAAATCATGGATGGAACAACCAACGCGGGAACAACATCAAAGACCGCAAGCAGCGATGCGGCCTAGCACCGCATCCTGCCTACTAGGCAAGTGGGTCTGACACCACAGTGCAAGTGGCACTGGGAACGGTTGCCTACCGGCCCACGTGTATACAACAGTCTGACACCGCAGCAGGACGTGGCATCACCACAATGTCCGACAGGTCTGACACACCTGCAAATAGCTGTGCGATGTCAGGCTAGCTACTCAACCACCCTCCTTCACTCCTCGGCTATAAATACCGACCCCAAACCAGGTTTGAGGTACCTCTTCTCAACACTCTCAATACTACTACTATCACACTTTGCTTCCCAAGCAAATTACTGATTCTCACGCCGGAGAGTGGTAACAAGGAGCACCCCCCACCCCATCCTCCTTGTTGCGAGTCACGGTTTGTTTCCTTGTGCAGGAAACCCACCACCAGACGATCCAGCCGGCGATCCTTGGAAAGAAGGGATTAACCCTCTTGACGAGACCAGTGAGTTAACCTACCCGGTTAACCATTGTTTCATCATTGGCGCCCACCGCTACTCTTAGCACTTTTTTCTGACCATCCATTTCTCTCCAAAGATCATGTCTGGTCGTCAAAACAACACTACCGGGGATAACCTAAACCCCGCAAACCAAGGGCCTGCAGGACCCATTCCCCCAGGCCCAAATGCTGAACACATTGGCACATCAACACAAGGGGGCGCATCCCTTACGTTTGGATACGATTTATCACAGTACGCTCCTGTGATACCTACAGGCATGAACCTTCATGCCTGGTACGACCAACAAGCAGCCATGTTGGCTGCAACATACAACAGAGCTTGCGCAGAAGCGCAAGTCTTTGCGGGGCATACCCCAGCACCGCACACCCCAGCGGGACGTACTCTACAGTACGACGGCAGGGCCCCAACCAATCCGGCCTCCAGAAGCAGGCACGAAGATCGCGGTTCCTCTTACTGCGATGTCCGCACACTTGATGAGGACGACTCCACATATGGGTCCCGCCACAGGAGCCATATACAGAGTCGCCTACGCCCACATGGCGAAACTAGGCGACAGTTTACAGCCCACCACGACCTAGGCATTCACAGCCGACTGGGACCCCAGTCCCACCGTGAAGGGCAAGGTTATACCGATCCGGACGATGGTACATACCGTGCGGAATCCCATGCCACCAGCAGTAGACCGGGAGGACGCAACTATGTTCCTCCCACTCATCCCCGCACTACGTACCTCCGCGCTGCAAAGGAGCACCGTGGACAACCTTACAGGCCGAAATCGGCAGCCGAAAACTCCAAGTTTGTCCCAGAAATCGCCCACGCCTATGTCACCATCACAAAATTCCCATTAAACATTGGGAAATACAACGGTTCGACCGACCCAAATGATCACAACAACATCTACGTCGGTGCCGGTTGCAACGGTAGGTGGGATGAACCCACCTGGTGCCATTTTTTCCCACAGACCCTAACAGGTCTGGCCAGAGCCTGGTTCGATTCCCTACCACCAGGATCACTAACCTCATTCGAGGACTTACAAGAAAAGTTCCTCGCACACTTCAGCCAACAACGACGCCATGAACGTGATTCCATGGAAGTCATGAACATCTGGCGCAGGGATAACGAATCGCTTGAAGCATTCGTTGTCCGTTACAATAAAGAATGCCTAGAGATAGGCGATGTTGCCGACCAAATGGCGCGTAACCATTTCATTGTTGCCGTTAAAGACGAGCAAATGGTTATGAATATCTCTGGCAAAGATGGTTTGCCTAAGAAGTGGGAAGATGTCATGGCTGCGGTCAAGACATATGCCCAGACTCAGCGGTCCCTAAGACTGCACATGTCAAAGGCACAACCCAAGGCGGAAGGCCAGTCTTCCCGCCAAGAGCCAAAGCGCAGCAATAAGCGCAACCGGGACACATGGAATCGTGGCAGCGATTCCAGACCATATGTCCCACGAAGCAACCAGCCCGACGCAAGGGCTACAATCAACGCCCAGCGTGAAAATCGGGCGTCAAAAAAGGAATCTCGGGACCGCAGCTGGACCGAGATTAACCAGTCGCCAAGCGACGTCCTTCTCACGGACGCACAATTCCTGCGACCGGCCCAACCGATGAAGTCCAAAAAGAACCAAGATCTCGCACTCTACTGCGAGTATCACAAAGACAACGGCCACACAACAAACAGCTGCATCAGTCTCCGACTGGAGATTAAGCGAGCCCTAAAAGAGGGAAAACTGCAACACCTGTTGACAGGCGCACAAAAAGCTACCAAGCGCATCACCCCCCACAACGAGGGCACCTCCACGGGGAAGAGGACCATGTAGGTAGCCTCTACCCACATGATCAACGGAGGAAAAGGAAGGCCGCGCAAGGCGGGAAGAAGACCGGAGAATGACTGGAAGGACGAGCAAGTCGTCTTTCCAAAAGTCCGAGGCGGCCCGCGCGATAGACTCGCCGTGGTTATCACAGGCCACTTGGCTCACTACTGTACCGAGCGATTGTTCATCGACCCGGGCAGTACATCCGATATTATATACGAGCAATGCTTCAACCAGTTCGATCAAGAAGACAAAGATCGACTGCAACCAGCGGATTACCCGTTGGCCGGGTTTGCAGGGGAAACCGTATTCCCCCTGGGCCAGATTACTTTTCCTGTGCGCCTCACCAACGGGAGGCACACAAGAACGGAGGAGGTAAACTTCATGGTTTTACCGCACACCTCCAAATACGACGTACTTCTCGGGAGAGAATCCCAGGGTGATTTTAACATGATCACATCCGTCCCTCACTCTGCTATCGGTTTCCCAACCGGGACGGGGGTCGCGATAATATACGCCAGAAGGGAAGTTTTGTCTACGGACGACCTACGTCCAGCCAAGGTAGCAAGGCCCACCCCCAACACGCAACCAGAAAAATGGGTGCTTAACGCAAGGCACCCAGAGCAAACGGTCACGTTGGGCCATGCCTTGACACCTACCATCAGAGCGCGCCTGAAGCAATTACTCTTCAGGAACCAAGACATTTTCGCGTGGACACCCGCAGACATGACAGGGGTACCGCGCGACATAGCGCAACACTTCTTGAATACCATGCCAGGTATCAAGCCAGTGATCCAAGGCCAACGCCACCTTGGATCAGCAAAAAATGCGGCAATGGAAGAGCAGGTGCAGGAGCTGCTCTCCGCAGGTATCCTGCGGGAAGTCAAATACCAGACTTGGTTATCCAACCCAGTCATGGTAGAAAAACCAAGCGGGGGCTGGCGCATGTGTGTTGATTACAAAGACCTCAATAAGGCCTGCCCCAAGGATTGTTACGCACTTCCGGAGATCGACGAGAAGGTCGGTAACCTCGCACCATTTCGATGGAAGTGCTTCCTCGATTGTTACAAAGGCTACCACCAAGTACAGATGGCAATCGAAGATGAAGACAAAACGGCATTCCGCACTCCTACCGGGAACTACTGTTACACCAAAATGCCGTTCGGGTTGTGCAACGCTGGCGCAACCTATCAAAAGTTGATGAACGACACTTTTCGCGGTTAAATTAGCAAAAGTGTCGAAATTTATTTGGACGACCTGGTCGTCATGAGCATGGAGGAAGACACCATGCTCAACGATATCGAAAGAACATTCCAGACTCTGCGAAGCGTCAACATGAAGCTTAATCCAGGGAAATGCTCGTTTGGAATGGAAGAAGGCAAATTCCTAGGAATCATCGTAACCAAGGATGGATTCTAGGTAAACCCAGAAAAAGTTCAGGCGATCGAACGCATGCCATCGCCCTCAACGATGAAAGAAATGCAACGACTAGCCGGCAGGCTAGCCGCACTAAACAGATTCTTAGCCAACCACCCAGATAAGTCATACCCTTTCATCAAGACCCTGCGGAGTTGCCTAAAAAAGGAACAATTCCAATGGACCGCAGAAGCCGAAAAAGCTTTCCGGGAGATGAAAGAGTGTTTGATCCAGCTCCCAACCTTAACCGCACCACGAAAAGCTGAGCCTCTTATTCTATACCTGTCTGCCGCGGACAACGCGGTAGGCGCGGTACTCATAGTGGAGCGGGAAGGAGTTCAAACACCCATCTACTACATCAGCAAAATGCTCAATGACCCAGAGACAAGGTATTCCATCATGGAAAAGTTAGTACTCGCACTGGTGCACGCGTCGAGACGCCTACGACGCTACTTCGCCAACCACGTCATCACAGTACTAACCAACTACAGGATCGGCCCGATCCTATCTAAACCCGACATCTCTGGGAGGTTAGCAAAATGGGCAATTGAGCTGGGCGCACTTTCACTGAAATATAAGCCGCGCCCCGCAATCAAAGGCCAAGTCTTGGCTGATTTTGCTGCGGAAGTACCAGCAAACCGCATTCAAGAATGCGAAGAAGAACAAAACCCGACATCACCACCATTCTCCGCAGAAACCTGGGCACTGTATACAGATGGTGCATCCAACAAAGATGGTGCTGGTGCAGGGCTGCGACTCGTCAGCCCCGATGGCCAAGAGCTAACCTATCCAATCCGCCTCGATTTCAAAAGCACGAATAACGAAGCGGAGTACGAGGCTCTATTGGCAGGGCTACGGTTGGCAGTCAAACTCGACGTCCAACATTTGGAAGCACACGTCGACACACTATTGGTTGCAGGGCAGATGCGCGGCGATTATGCCGCAAGAGGGGATATCATGATCCTCTACCTCGAACAAGCCTTGCAACTAAAATCAAAGTTCACCTCCTTCAATATTCACCATATCAACAGGAGTGATAATAAACCCGCGGATGCACTTTCAAAACTCGTATCCACCAGCTTCCAACACCTGGCAAAAGAGGTACGCATCGAGATTCTGCAAAATCCTTCACTACCCCTGCGCCAAGTTAATGTCATCCAGTACGGTACAACCTCCTGGATGACACCGATAATTGCATACTTACAATCAGGTGTTACTCCCGAAAGCAAGGCAGAGGCACGCAAGCTACAATACAAAGCGTGTCATTACCAAATGGGAGACGGTATCTTATACCGTAAATCATACCTGGGGCCACTCCTACGATGCGTCAACCCCGAAGATGCCATATACCTTATCAAAGAAATTCACGAGGGAATATGTGGCATACACGCGGGCCCACGCATGGTCGTGGCCAAAAGCATGAACGCCGGGTACTATTGGCCCGGCATGCACCTGGACGCAGTCAAAGTCTTACGCAAGTGTTTCAATTGCCAGCGACATGCTCCCAAGACCTTGCGTCCCAAGAACAACCTGATCCCCGTCACCACCGCATGGCCATTCCAAAAATGGGCAATCGATGTGGTGGGACCATTTCCAGACGCACCAGGTGCCGTGAAATTTATCATAGTGGCTGTTGATTACTTTACAAAATGGGTAGAGGCAAAGCCACTTGCATCAACCACCGCTATGATAACAAGGAAATTCGTGTGGGAACATATCATCTGCCGTTTCGGTCTACCAATGTGCATCGTTACCGATAACGGTACCAACTTCGCCGCCGATGACTTTCAAAAATGGCTAAAAGAGCTAAACATTGAACACATATTTTCTTCAGTGGCACATTCGCAAGGGAACGGCCAAGTCGAGAGTATCAATAAAAGCTTAGTGGAAGGCATCAAAGCACGGTCGGGAACAGCCAGACGCGGCTGGGTTGATGAACTCCCAAGTATTCTATGGGCTCACAGGACAAGCCAAAAAACAAGCAACGGTGAAACACCCTTCAGCCTGGTCTATGGCACTGAAGCGATGATCCCCGCAGAAGTAGGCCTCCCCTCACCTAGAATGTTGGCTATCAACAAGATAGACAACAATGAGGAACGCAGGATTGACTTAGACCTCTTGGAAGAAAGGCGCGAAAACGCTGCCATCAACGAGGCCAAATACAAAACCAAACTTGAAAAGTACTACAATGCACATGTTCGCATTTGTACTTTCAACCCGGGAGACTACGTCCTTCGCGACAATGAAGCATCTAACGCGGAACGCCCAGGGAAACTTGCCCCCAAGTGGGAAGGACCCTACCTCATCCAAGAGGTCCTGGGCAAAGGCGCATATAAACTTCAAACACTTGAAGGCGAAACTATCGCACGCACATGGAATGCACAACAGCTTCGACGCTGTTATATGTAAGCCATGTTTTTTACACACAATGTAACCTATCAGGCCACGGGCCATTTGCAAATAAATAAATAGACGATTCAATGCAATATTGTTTATTTATTTCTATTACAAATGCGTGTTCCACTCTGAGGTATACACAAAAACAGATTAGCAAAATCTTCATTCGCGATACCCACACAGAGTGGTAACCACACGCAACTATTATAATAGGCCAGCAATGGCAATACTGTTTGTCCAACCAAACACAATTCTTCATACTTGCATATCACCTAGATATGCAAAAGGCAATTACAGATTTAGTGTCACTCACAGTAACATTAAACCCTTACAAATTCAAATATGCAAGTAGTAAAAACACTTGTACAAATTGAACAAAACAATTCTTTATATTCAAAAAATTCCTACACCTGCGCGGTGCACAGAGAATTTACATAAAGTTTTTCAAACAATTATGAGGAAACAAGAGGCACGCAGGCCAGGCTAATCTTTCTTTGTGCCACTGGAACCCTCACCATCCTTGCTTGCCACAGAAGGTTTTTCCTCATCCTCTTCATCAGCGTATAACACTCGCAAGCGGTCCACGTAGTCCTCCGCTTCTAGACACCTTTCAAGATCCTCTAAACCGGAAAGGGTTGTTTCGTTATACGCTTCAACCGCAGCATCAAGAAGCGCTTCAGTATCCACACCGTGGAACCCGGATCGCTCATCAGTAAATCCGCCCCGGGCTGCAACATTCAAATGACCAATACAGCGGTTATAGCCAGCTTTAAAACCTGCATCCCGGGCACGCTCCTTGATCTCGTTAACACCTGATACAATCTCAGGTGCGTCAAGGATGGCAGTAACAATCTGCGATACAAGAATACAAAGGTTATAAAGGCAAACCTATAACAAAAATAACAAACGCAACGAATGCTTACATGCCCGATCCCGCGCATACGCATCCATTCATGGTCGGCCTTGAGCAACTTAAGCGACGAATCAAGGCTATCTCTAGCCTCCTCAGCCTCTCTTGCCCGCGCTTCAACCTCATCAACGCGGGCAGAAACCTCTTCAATAGTGGCCCCGCGGGTCCGCACTTCAGCCTGTTAACAAAACAAAAACAAGTATACGAAAATAATCAACATACTGGTGAGATATAAAAATTCAAAAGCAAGAAACTTATACCTGGAGGCCCAAGATAGTGTTGGTTAAATTGGTGCGGTCAATATTCGCCCCCTGAAGAGCTTTTGCAGTGCGGGCCTCCGCCTCCTTGGCCTCTTCAAGAGCCTTGGCAAGGCGAGCCTCGGCCTCCTTGGACTCTTCAAGAGCCTTGGCAAGGCGACCTTCCGCCTCTTTGGCCGCTTGGGCGGCCGCAACAGCTGCTGCTTTCTCTTTAGCAAGCGCGGCATTTGCTGCCTTAGCATTGACAAGCTCCTGGCGAACACGAAAGAGAGTTTCATTCTATTTGGCCCAAGAGTCTTTCCAAGCCTTGCACTCATTAGAAAGTGTCTCGCGCTCATTAGAAAGAGATTCTTTCCAACTCTGGCGCTCAGTGGAAAGCAGTTTGGCAAGGGTACGAACCTGTTTAAGCTCAGCAGTTGCAGCCCACTCTTCAGTCTGCTTGCGCTTTTCAAACGCAACCCTATCCCTTTCAAGCTGCTCGGCACCCTCACGTGCAGCCTTCACCAACTCCTCAGCCTCTGCACGCAAGCTCACATTCTCCTCCTCCCTACGCCCCAACACCTTATAGTTTTCCATAATGGCATTGGCCATTACGGAACTCCCAACAAGCAGGGAGGAGAGTTGGTTAATCTGGGCTTCAGTTGGTAAGGCACGGGCCCGGTTGACTTCAAATGGGGTGCCCAGGCCACCCAAAATCTCCCTACACGCGGAGGGATCAGCAGAAATGTCATCCCCTTGCATCACAGACCATGGAGGGCGGTGATAGGACATGGCCCAATCTTCCGTATAGGTGCGGTAATAATACTCCAATTCAGACTCTTCAGGCTGAATGGGAGTCTCTACGAAACCCGCACCTCCGGGACCGGAACCAGAAGCCTTCTCAGCAGCAGGAGACTTTGGTTTTTCAGTATAAGCAAATTTCAGATTCAGACCTTCAGCATCCTCTGGGGTAATGACATTATCATGGGAATCCATCGTGTCATGGATCTGGGACGCAGGTCCCTTCCCAGTATCCTCCTCCCGCACAGAGGGCTCAGGCGTAACAACCTTATGAACCCCCGCATCCGCAGCAGTGTCAGGCGGGGGAGGAGGAGGAGCATCAAACATGGTGAACCCTTCATCTTGGGGTTCTGAAATCAAAGCAAAAACACTCTAAATTACAAGTACAAATACAAATTATTTGACTAAGTAATGCATCACGTACCAGGAACAACCGTAGGTTTCCTTTGTCCCACAAAAGCCCTACGTCTGACCTGAATCTTCGGTTTCTTTCCCTCACCAGCATCAACAGCTTTCCCCGCTTTCCTCTTCTTCTCATCCGCAGCCTTAGAACCCGCAGTGGTTCCACCTGTGGCCGCACCAGCACCTGGAACACCCAAGCCCTCAAGGGTGTCAGATACTACCACGTAATCGGTATATCTGCGGAAATGAGATCGAGAGATACCTGCTGCATGCGGAACCAAAGGCGGAACAACAGGAGCCTCATGTTTCTTCTTGCCGCGACCCCGCACGGGTTTATCAACTTGTTTCTTCTCTGCATGCTTTTTAAGGGTACCCTTCGACTCAAACTTACCAAGGGCCCCAAGAGTACCTGCTAGAAGAACATCAGCAACATGAAACTTATAAGGCAAGAAAAGAAGGCTACGAATTATACCTTTGCCCTGCGGCAGGGGTGCATTCAGTGCATCGCGTGTAGGAACGCGGAAGTTATGAAGAATGGTCAAGTTAAACCCTGCACCTTCAGCAGTCTGGACAATATCAACCTTGCCAGTAAAGGATGGATCAAATATCTTCCACAGCTCAACAACTTCTTCTGATATACACGTTCAAATTAATAAGCAAACAAGGGGATAATAAAACCGTGCAAGAGTAAAAACACTTACCACCAGTTTTCTCCCGCACAACGGGCCTTGAATGCTTATCGGCCCTAGTCAATAACATCCGCAGCATCCACAACTCGGTGTTCTTCAACAACCTATGCTCTATAGTCTTCAACAGTGGGAACCACTCCGCATTCTCCGCATTAGGAATGGCAATGTCCTCTGCAGGGATAGGCTCATTAACATTCCGCAAAGGTATGTTGACAACGACCGCGACAGCTTTAACATAGAAGAACTTGCTCTTCCACTTTGTAATACCCTTAGGAGGGGTCATCAACTGAATACTTCCATACCGTTCTCGGAAGGAGAAGAAGCCTGTGTTCACCGTCAACTGATAAAATCCCTGGAAATTGTCAACGGTAACCGGCAAACCAAGGGCACGAAAAGTTGATTCAAAGTGCCTAATCCGAATACACCCAAAAGGACTCAATTGGGAGATATGGACCTTGTAATGCTCTAACAAATCAGCAACAAAAACGGTCAATGGTAAACGAAGATTACCATCGATGAAAGAATCGGCCCACAGGGTCATGTGACCGGCTGGAGCACAAGCACCGGTGTCACCGTCTTGGGGATGAACAGCCCCAAACTCGGAAGGCATTTGTGTACTGATCATCAGTTGGTCGAACGATGCCTTCGACCACTTCAACGGTGGCAAGCCCCCACTAGGAACAATACCACCATCATCTTCTTCTTCCCCGGCCACCGGAGAAGAAGTTTCAGGGTTTTCACCCTCCACATTATGTGGGTTAGATGATTCAGCCATCAGAAATATGAAGAAGAGAAGTATCGAGTTACACAAAAACTCAGAAAACTCAGAAAGTTGCCGGAAAAAAGACAGATTCACCGGAGAAGACGAAGAGAGCACACCCTTTTTCACCGGAGAATTTTTTCAAATTTTGAACAAAGTGAGGGGAACCCAAACGGTTTCCCCTTATATACTCATCGCAATAAATGCGGTGGTATAACCGACTTACAAAGTTCAAAAAAGGGCCACTTACGTTTCGCCACGTGTTCAGCGACTTTTCAGCTGACGGTTATCACGCGCGCGTGGCGGCCCACGCGCCTGACAGATTTGACCTTTACACTACTTGCTACAGTGCAGTTATGACCTCGGTCAATGCAAACGTCCTTTCAGAACATCACATGTCAGAGTTCTACCAACTTTCAACAACCCACACGTGCCCTCAGCCACGTAGACAAAACAAAAGCGACAAACATTATCCAAACTTAAGCGGCATGCGGTTTCTCTGGTTTACCGCACCATAACCCATACCGCATGTCGTTTTTTACATACCCCTCAAAAAAGGAAAAAAATATATACCTTTAAATTATATAAGGGGGTATAAGCAATAACCGCACATACCCACGCGCACACGTGGAATATGCGGAGAGGACACACACCAACCCGCACAGGTGTGTCAGATACTCAGAACCAGCATGGTTTTTTGGACTGCTAAAACCGCTTCTCAGGATGCGGTAAACCGCACTCCATGTAACCCTTCTTCAAGCTTCAAAACCCTCATTTCCGGTTCACAACCACGGAGGGAACGCAAACAGCTTCTCCTTAAGGAAAAGGACAAGTATGCTGAGCAACCGCACATCAGCAACCCTGTCTCCTGAACCTTCAAGAGCTACGTCCAGGCTACAAGACTTCTAGAAGCGAGTTCTTTGCTGCAAACCGCAACCACTCGTGGGTAGTTACTACAAACCGCAACTATGCGAACGGTAGCTACGGAAGAGCCACAACTAAAGCACCATGCGAAGGAGCAAAGCTACTTCAAGGAAAACTGCTTTTCAACTAAGCATTAAGGAAAGTGGTTACAAAATGAATGCGGAAGAGTTTCAACCAACTTCCCAAGTATCCAAGGTGATCTCCTCCGGCAACACCACTTATAGAAAATCTACCTTCCACAAAAGCGTGAAGGAAAGTAGCTCCAGAACAGTGGTAACAAGTCTGCTTATGACTAGTTATCCACCTATGGACCGCATAGAATAAACAATGGTGGGCACAACCCTGCCTATGACCATGTTTATCTGCCCATAGTCCAGATTCACATTGTTCTACCAAACACGGCCAACAATGGTGCAACTACCCCACGTTCCTCAAACGAACATGGCCAATAAGGTACGGCAACGAGGTAACCGCAAAGAACGTGCGGTTACTAGAGAGCTAAGCCTCAGAGGACGTGCGGTTACTAGAAACTCAACTGGAGAACATGAATACCCCACAAAACAGGGTTCATCATTGCATGTCCAGTTGCTAAACATAGAGCTTGAGCAAACTACTTACAACTTTGCACTAGCTGACGCAGAGGTTACAACTAGACTAACGAAGACGCACATCTTCAGTCACGATCTCAAAGGTTGGTTCGAACCCTGCTGACACCTTCAGTCACCGTCTCAAAGGTTGGTTCGAAACACCAACAGGTGGCTGATGACACCAAGAAAAGGTAGACTAAGAGTCGAGTCCTTGGCTGAGAATTCCGCATCAGACGGAACTTGCTCACCAGACACCCTTCTCAAAGGAAGAAACAATCCACTAGAAAGGCCTAGCCATCTGCATGGCCGATACTTAACCTTCTAGACAACATAGTCCAGTATCCCTCCCACATGCAACTTGCATACGGAAGGAACACTAGACTGGGGGGACTTGAAGAGGTATGGTCCCAGATCTCGCGTCAGCACGACCGCGAAGGACCACTACCCTCATCAAAAACCTCCAACAACAATAAATTCACCTGCGTCCGCATGGGCACATGCGGACACATCGGTCCAATCTGTCCAGTGATGAGAAGACTTACCTTAAGGACGGAAACTAATGTTACACATAGCGATGCGGCCCCGCACCGCATCCTATGAACATTTTCGTCACGACAAGGGATCTGGATAACAGTAACAGTCACTCAGCAGGCAATGCGGCATAACACCGCATCCCGCGTAAATCATGGATGGAACAACCAACGCGGGAACAACATCAAAGACCGCAAGCAGCGATGCGGCCTAGCACCGCATCCTGCCTACTAGGCAAGTGGGTCTGACACCACAGTGCAAGTGGCACTGGGAACGGTCGCCTACCGGCCCACGTGTATACAACAGCCTGACACCGCAGCAGGACGTGGCATCACCACAATGTCCGACAGGTCTGACACACCTGCAAATAGTTATGCGATGTCAGGCTAGCTACTCAACCACCCTCCTTCACTCCTCGGCTATAAATACCGACCTCAAACCAGGTTTGAGGTATCTCTTCTCAACACTCTCAATACTACTACTATCACACTTTGCTTCCCAAGCAAATTACTGATTCCCACGCCGGAGAGTGGTAACAAGGAGCACCCCCCACCCCATCCTCCTTGTTGCGAGTCACGGTTTGTTTCCTTGTGCAGGAAACCCACCACCAGACGATCCAGCCGGCGATCCTCGGAAAGAAGGGATTAACCCTCTTGACGAGACCAGTGAGTTTACCTACCCGGTTAACCATTGTTTCATTAGATTACTTCTAGCAATCCATCACCACATTTCTTTTCAAATAATCTCCCACCACAACTGAATTTATGGTGGGTTTAATGTGGTGATCTATAAAAACCAATTTTACCTCTCGGATCATTATTTTACGACAAAAACTCAAATAGTGCCATTTGACTAATATAATACCTCTTTCAGCTTCTATACTTATTCTAAGTATTTATCTAATCATAAAACTCGTTTCCAAACAACCTTTAAAGGTTGTTTGTTCAAATTAGCTAACAAGGGCGTTTTGGTCCTTTTTAGTCTTTCAATTACGACAAGGTCTTTTGAGAGCATGTTTGACCCATGATTCTTCTTTTGAATTATGATCTTGCTCGAAAAGTCAATATGCTTTTCAAAACGCCACTACCCTCTTTTAAAACATTCGGTTTACCCATTTAAGTAACCCATTGTCTATCTAAGACTTCATTAAATACTCATTGAACCTTACGTTCTCAATGAATCATTACTCTGTTACACATACCTGGCTCGGGTCAATGTATTGACCTGATTTAATGCCTTGCTATAATATTCGCTAAATAGTAGCGATGCAAATATCATTTCTACATTTATTCCTGAAATCATATAACTCGACAAGAATCATTAGTCGCTATTATCAAAAGGTGGTATCTTCACCCTTTGACCCGTTTGGTCTAAATGACCGATTATATTGGCGAGATGACATGTATTTTCATCTCGACTATATGACTCGCTCCGATTTACATCGTGTGGTCGCTTTACTTATAATTCATTTCTTAACACTTTTCGGCCTATTAAGGCTTACTTCATAAGTGTCTTTTAAAGCCAATAGTTATGGTCGATGCATGACCAATTTACCGTTTTACCCTTATTGTTTGTTTTGGTTTACCCTATAAGGTAACCATTCAAAAGTTCATTTTCCATTTGTCATAAAATGACCAAATTACCGATTTAACTCCTTTTAAACCATCAACATGGTTTCTTGTCATACGCGACTATCTTGTTCCGTACGTTTACACGCCGGAACATCATATCTCAATTATGTATTTATCTTATTCGTAACTAATACGATAAGAGAATATTCTAAAATATAAGACTAGTGTAAGCTATACTTACCTTGCATCCGAAATATGCTTTTTCCTTCATTCATGATTCGTTTGACCCGCTTCCTTCCCCAAGCTTTCACCTAGCTCGTTAGGCGTCAACTATTATCAACATTGACATGGTGGTTAGATTAGTCATTAACAATCACGACTATTCCACCTTACTTATTTTCTTTTTCGAAACTACTATTCGACTTCATCACTAGTTAGTTTGACTTTCTAAAGTCAACTACCTTTAATCATATAATATGCAGGATTAAGGCAAATCAACATTATGATTAGAACCCGTTTTATCCCATGTCTCATGTAATTAGTCAAGCTTGCCAATTACGCGTTTCACTTGAATTCCAACACTTTACTTCTCATTTAGACATTTTAACAAACACCTAATGAGCATAATTTTACACATTTGCTAACTAGTTCATAACTAGTCATTTTTACCAAGATTAACATCAAAATTTAACCACCATCACTTATGATCAAATTCATACTAGCAATTTGTTTAAGTATTTCTTGATTACTTAACATGCATGATGATTCTAAGCATAGTTATATCATCAATTTCATTATAACATTAAAACCCACTTATCTAAGTGTGTTAATTCATCAAATCCTTCAAATCATAGCATGTTATGTATGATTTTCACTTAGGGTTTCGTTCCTAAGCAAGTATACATCACTAATCTAGCCATAGCTTCTCTAATCCATGCCTAATTCACGATTAGGATGATTATCCAATTTTTACAACTTCAAGAATGTTAGAAATTCGACATACCTTACGATCCCCTTGACTTGGTGACCGTTTCTATGTGTTCAAATCCGAATTTGACCCTTGTTTGATCCTCCAATTTGAGGGTTTTGTTGAATTTTAGGGTTGAGCTCCATGGGAGCTTGCTCCTGCTCGATCTCAAACACACACTGTGTGTGTGTTTGTGTGTTTTGTTTCCTTTTAAATAACCTTTCTAGTTATCCCACTTTAACCCCTCGTGTTTGGTTTGTTATTAAGTAGGCTACAACCTACAAATTTTACTAACAATACTCCTACTTATTAACTAGGTTAAACATTCCTAGTTAACTTAGTGGGTTCGGGGAATTTATAACTAAGCTTATTTTAAGTCCCGTTAGGTCGGGCCTTCTATAAACTTTATTTCCTCAAAAGCCTTTATACTACTTTTATTTAATATTAGGTTTATTTATTTAAAATCCTAATATTCACCGGGTTACTCTTACCACTAACGGTACTTTACCCGCCTTTTAGTTTTAACGTGGGTTAAACTACCAAACCCGTTTTCGGGGTGTTACAAGTCTACCCCCTTAAAGAGGTTTCGTCCTCGAAACCTTTCTTACGTACCTTATTGGTTTAGATCATCTGAAACTTAGTTTTGATGATCACTTGTGTATTGCTCGTATATAACAATCTTACCAGAAAAGTATGGTAATGTGTTTTCGGTTTTAAGGCGTATGCGCCTTTTACGTGTATGGCATCAAAGGCCGATGCTTTCATCTTGTATTTCTTATTCTGGTCACTTATTTGACCGAGTTGTCATCTGATCACTCGATCATATTTATTCTTCAATATGTTTACTTCAAGCTAATCTTATATTGACAAACTCTTTGTATAAGTCGTAACGCTTTCTTGAATTTGAAAGGTTTTACCGGCAAGACTGATTAGTCGTTGTCACTTTATACCACGTCATTCGGGTATATCTTATTGCCAACCCAGCCCTTTGCGTGTTTTCTGATGTCAAATCTCGTAACTCACGTTACGACGTGGTTATAATATGTATCACTTTTTGTGACCGTGATCACATCACGTCTTGTTTAAGTTTATGTCGACTTTTCATTACCGAAAATCTTTCTTTCGAATGTATCTCCTTGCATCTATCGGTGCTAAGATCTATATTCTTTGATATTAATCATTTTTCCGAATTCGTCTTATAATATTCATATTTATTAAAACGTTGTCTCTTACTAAAACTGAATTTTAGTTTAACGTTTTTCTTTTTAACTATGTCAATTACTCATATTAAGGAAATTGACAAACCATAATTTATTCTTTTCCGTTCTCATTTTACGCGGGGAATCGTAACCAGTTCCCTTGCTTTACACTATTGTCCTGTAGGTTCTTTCACTTAGCCTCATAGGCTATTTCTTTAGATTTTTCACCCTTTTAAGGTGAGACCTCAACTATTCGTTTCTTTCATTTATGACCCAAGGGTCTTCTTGGTCCCATAGACCTTGACGTTACGTTTAATCCCGTAGGTTATGATGATCCTATAGATCATCTTTTATTCGTGTCTGAATTCAAATGTATATATATATATATATATATGCATATATAGTTTTAAGGCATCCCTTGTTATGTTTGGAATCATTTATTTTCACTTTTGAACTTTAGTTGACCTTGACCGTAGTCCAAGGCTTCATTTGTTTACTTTTGGACTATTCTTCCGACTTTATGACTCCTTACGTCATTTACACGTCAGTTTGTTCTACGCTTACCGTTTCACGGTTCATACTTATACTTCTTTACAACCCATTACCCGGGTTCTTTTATCTTAACGTTCTTAACGCTTACAACCCTATACATAGGTTTGTTAACATTTCACACTTTTATTTATTCAGTTCGCGCTTACTTACATTAGCAAGCGTCATCATTTATTTAATTCGTTTGACTTGTTCGTGTGAAGTTTCATCACTTGTGAACGTCAAATTTCATCCTTTGTTCGACCCGTTCGACTTTAAATTAGTTGAACGTAATTTTATCAAAATTTCTATTTACAGTATCTCATCATCTTTTAGTCGTGACTCGAAACCCGAGTCTTTTGACTTTCCATCCGCATTCCCGTTTATCGGTCTACGTATGTGTTTAAATCCTTACTGTAACACCTCGAAAATTGACGTCCTATAATGTGTAGACACGTGTCAAATGTTTAAACGTGTGAAAGAAATATTATAGAAGGACTAAAGTTGACTATCATGGAAAGTATGTGAATATACGTATTCTAAATGTCAACCGTGAATAAATATAATGTACATTAACCCTACATGGTGCTCATACCTTCAAACGAATAAATCATGGATCATACGAAGCTAAAAGTGAGAGATTACAAACTACAGGGGCTAAATGTGTCAACATGTTTAAGTTATACCTCTGAGTGACCTTTTTACAAACCCGAAGCTTTGTAACGGTTAATTATGCTCACTAGAATACACGGTTTAAATTTCGTAAAGTTTCATTAACGTATGAGAAAGTTATGATCGAATTCGTGTGCGAAGGGTTAAAGCGTAAACGTTGGGAGTTAGGACTTTTCGGGTAACAATAAAGTTAACCGGGGACTTAACAAGGTGGGTATATGTTTTAAAGCCCTTATAGATCAATATTGAGGGTTCATAATGCAAGAAAACAAGTGCCTAATCAAGTTTTGAAGAGCCAAGGATCAAAAGGAAATAAATCACAAAAATCTGACCAGGCGAGGCCTAGCGCGACGCGAGGAGGGGTGGCGTCGCGCGAGGGGTGCCTAACTCCGAGAAAAATGGGCTGTTGTCTGCCATGGCTCTTGTACGCGATCTTTAACCGATTTTCCACATCTCTTGACCCCTAAAACACCCCCTAAACACTAGAAACAAGTGTTGATCAGTTGTGGTGAGTGCTAGACTTTGTTGTCAATCAATTGTGGTGCTTAAATCCACTATATAAGGCCATGAACTTGCAAATCTTTCTTCACACCTTCATCTGCATTTGTGGATCACTTCTGGAGCTCAAACTTCCTCTCAAGTGTTCTCTAATCAAGCCTAGGACTTCAGTAAGTGTTCTAATCCTTCTTTTATTGAGTTTAGCTTAGTTATTTAGCTAAAAGTCAAACCGTCGTAATTACGGTTTGACTTCGAGATTAGTCAACAATGGCTCAGTCATATCTCGAATTAAAAGTAGGTATAAGTTGGTATTTATGTGGGTAATAAACCCTCAAAAGGGTTCCCCCTGATTACCACTCTAACCAGGTCAAAAGTCGGGTCAAACGTGTACTTAAAAAGTCAACAGAAAGTTTAAAATGCGATTTATGCATGATTAGCAATACCCGGTTCGGAACCGAAAGTCACATAGTTTGACTTTCACTTTGACTTTCAGTTCTGACCCGTTTAGGCATGTTTTAGAAATTCATCGGAACTTTAATTGGACTAGGTTACATGTTAGTACAACCCTCTGTGATTATACACCTTGGTTCATTAGTTATCCAATTAATATGCATGTTTCCGTTAATTGCTCGTATGTTGACCATTATGCCCTTATTACTTTAAAACGTGATTTTTGGAAATGTAAAAGAGTAGAAACTTTAATTACTCATATATAAACTTGTATGCAAAGTTTGACATCAGTTTGATTTGTAGATTAAGAGTTATGCTCATTATCGCGAAATGAATGCTTTATGTTAATAAAACGGCGTAATTAGCGTATAGCCTAGTTAAGCCTACTTTTTGGTATCAAACTTAATACCCACTGATGTAATATATTATTTTGGGATTTTTAAAGATTTTTAATTAATTTTAGGCTGAGCATAACTAGTAGTCATAGGCTTAATCCGGTAATTGTCGGTTTTGCCCATACGGGCCATAAAATGAGTTTTACATGTCTAAACGACTCCAAAACTTTTGCTACTGATCACATATGATAAATAAATTATTTTAAGCCTTCTGGAAATATAAAAATATCAGATTTAAGTATCGAACCCGGAAATGGCCTTTAATCGCCTTATTAAGCGTTTCTAACGCAAAGTATGTATCAAAATTATATTGAACATACCCGGGTTGATACCTACTGATATTTTAGGCAAATTATAATATTTTAACAGTAAACAAAGGTTGATAAACTCAGACTTCAGTTTTGAGCTTTTCGGCTTATGTGAAATTACCAAAATACCCCTACGGGGCATAGTTTGGTTAAAAATGATAAATTTCACATATATGCTTTATCCTACTGATATAACTTAGCAAATTATGTATTTTTGCTGATTACATCAGACCTGTAACTCAGATTGTTACTTAAACTCTTTTATAAACTTTTAAATGACCAAACTACCCCTACGGGGCCTAGTTTGTGTTTAAACACGTTTCGGGCATAATGAAAGACATCTTACTGATGTCACAACATATTTGAGGCATAATTAACTTAGGAAACCTGCATATAGCTCTCATGAATACCCGTCACGCTTATTACGCGTACGGTTCGGTTTATGTAACAAGTTTACATAAATTAGCCGAAACGGGTCAAACCTTAACGGTTTTATCTTAAAATCCAGAATGTGAATAACAAACCCATATTAAACAAGTCTTCAAACTTGTCGGGTCTAAATCACATTCTATCCGGTCTTCACTTAATCGTGCGTACGTACCGTATCTTTGAAACTAGCCGGTCTAAGCTTAAGCTTAATTAAAGACCCGTTAGGATTCTAATAGGTTATTATAAAACCTTCGTTCCAGATTAGGAGGACCAGTAAAAGCTACGTGCATTTTGCTAATTGTGAATTATACTTTGCTCAGGTAAATACTTTTAACTTATTTTCCCTATACGGGCTTGGGTTACGGTATATAGCATACCGCTTGATCGAGCATCAAATTCTACACCGTTGAGTGGGTAATTGAATAAATTTGATCGGCTCGTTTAAACAGTCTTGTTACTTAAAGCCTTTGGGGGATTAATGACCATGTCCCGGATATCCTCGGCATCATTTTACGAAATGGCCACGACTTAAGCGCGGGGTGTAGGCGTACACCCGTCAGTGCACAAAAGAACATTGTGGTGTGTCTATTGATCTTTAACCCGGACAAGATCCGGGCTACTGAACGCACAAGGAACATGTAAGTCGTTCACAAGATTATAATATTAAATAATTCTCCCAAGTTAAATAAAATGTTTATGCCATGTGCATCCAAACCAATTTTCAATCATTTTCCAAAATGAGTCAGTTGAATGTATTTACCAGTGTAAACTGACGTATTTTCCCAAAAAGATTAAATGCAGGTACTAAGCGAAATTGGCTGGGATTTCTCCTTAGCATCATTAGAAGTCTCGCAAGCTTAAGATGCCTGAAGTCTGTTGAACCATTAATATTATTTTTATTTCGATCCATCTGTGGATAAACTTCCGAATATTGTGACATTTGATATTACAATATTAAATTTGGTTGTATCATATTTTTAAATTTGCTTCCGCTGTGCATATTACATATTGTGTTGTTTGACTATTATGTTGCCAACCACGTCACGATACTCCCCCACCAGGCCCACCGGTGACACGTGGAAATCGGGGTGTGACACTTACCCATCAACCGGGTGTTTTACCGAAGTCATTATCATTGCAACCCTTCCGGTATGCATTAAGACTTCGTTTTGATTTATTTAGTCGTCTTAGCGAAATTCCGTCGCTTTTATTTAACCATTTCTTTTATTCTGTACGCGACCATCCTTGACGGCCTTATTGATTACGAGTGACGATTATCATCTTTATCCTTGCTTTACTACGACTAAAGTTAACAACCTTGATTATCTTTTTCGTGTGGGCAACACCTTTGTTTTTATGACCCGGCGGATCATCTATACTTTGGTTTTACTTGCCCATTTCGTTCACCATGGCCCTTTCGTCCAAGATGACTTATTTTCGTGAATTTCTTTTTGGATCATTCATTTATATCATCATTTACATTAACCCTTGTCCCTTCTCTCGGGCTCATTATCCTAATGTAATACGCTTCCGTCACCCGGCTGTGCGTTTACATTATTATCAACTATTTTGTTCATTTGTTTCATTTGGGTACTTTTAATTTGTCCCATTTACCCCGTCCTTACTACATCAGATGTAAATGTGTCGGCTATAAGAAGTTCATGGTATCATATGCCACTACTTACTTGGCCAGAGTAAGCGATTAACACATGACACGCATGACCTTTTTATAGTTTTCACATCACGCCCTATGTAAGTAATACCTCTGTTTATTTCTCTTGGAAACAATATCCTGGATAGGTATTCTATTCAGGTTTGTCCAAGTTTTCAATCTAAATCTGCAACTATCAGTTTCTACGTATTGGTTGCATGTTTATATTCATGCAATAATTTAAACGTGCACCTGGTAAATGCTTGCCCTAACGGGCTTTTCTTGCCATTAGTCTTGTTCGCGACCATTACGCTATTTAGGTCCTTGATGAGCATGCTCTTCTTGTCATATCTCGGACCGTTCCATCATCATATCCACAATTCGTTTGACTCTCGTCGTCTTCAAACGCGAGTGTCCTTCAATTAAAACATTCACAAAAGTTAGTAACATCAACTTCAATAATCGCCCGTATTATAATACAAGGCTTTTTCTACTATACGAGTCAACGCGCGTATTTTTCGTCAACTATATCAATCATTTCAATTGGGGTAACGTGTATCACACGATAGCCCTATGTGTTGTTTACAACACTTTAGCATGCTAAACTATTAACATACATGTACTTACCGGATCTGCGATCAAGCCTCGAACCGAACACTATTCTTTATCAAGAGCGTAAGGTTTAAGTCCAAGCATGGTTTTCCCCACCATACTTGAATCTCTTAAACCAGGGCTCTGATACCAACTTGTAACACCCTATTTTCTATTTAACGGTTTTATATGCAAATACCAACAATTAGATGTGTAGCTAAGACTACACATACTATAAAAAATACGGGTTTATTAAAACTTTTACAAATTATAAGTTATTCTACATAACGTGATCGAATTCGTTGTTTAAAATATACAACGTGGCAAGGTGCGGAAGCATGTAACTATATCGTGTTCGGTTCTTCGTTGAGCTTGATCGTCTCTCGGCATCCAAAATGTACATACATTTCATAAACATGAAATGCTTTAGTCATACTGGGATTAAAACGTGATTAAACGAGTCCGGGAAACAGTTGATTCTAAAAACAAGAATTTGGAAATGACCTCCACCGTAACTTACGGTGGCACCGTAAGTTACGGTGGCCCCTGTAATGTTATTTTCCTACCGTACAACAGTAGGCAACCACCGTAGCATTTTCATCTCCACTGTAAGTTACGGTGGCACCGTAAGTTACGGTGGACTCTGTAACAGCCCAGTTTCCTTTTTGTCGTAATTAACACGAAATCTTTCGTATCTTTCAAACCGCTTGTCCGTTTAACCTACCGTTTCTTCCTACGTGATTGTGATTTGATTCTCCATCACATGGAGTTAAAACCCGACATCTGGCTTAATAAATTCTGAGACTTTTATGCCTTCGGCTTATTATCTTTTTACAATATTTTGACCCGTTTACGCATTTATCACACAAACATATTTGTTTGAACTTTATATCACATACACTACTTCAACTTAAGGTTATTTACCATATTAGGTTCTAACCACAGGTTTATTACACAATTTAAACCCATTTTCACTTGTATGCTTATTTTGACCCGTTAAGGGTATTTAAGCACTTTCGAGCCTAAATTCGCTTTTGATTACTTCTAGCAATCCATCACCACATTTCTTATCATATAATCTCCCACCACAACTGAATTTATGGTGGGTTTAATGTGGTGATCTATAAAAACCAATTTTTACCTCTCGGATCATTATTTTACGGCAAAAACTCAAATAGTGCCATTTGACTAATATAATACCTCTTTCAGCTTCTATACTTATTCTAAGTATTTATCTAATCATAAAACTCGTTTCCAAACAACCTTTAAAGGTTGTTTGTTCAAATTAGCTAACAAGGGCGTTTTGGTCCTTTTTAGTCTTTCAATTACGACAAGGTCTTTTGAGAGCATGTTTGACCCATGATTCTTCTTTTGAATTATGATCTTGCTCGAAAAGTCAATATGCTTTTCAAAACGCCACTACCCTCTTTTAAAACATTCGGTTTACCCATTTAAGTAACCCATTGTCTATCTAAGACTTCATTAAATACTCATTGAACCTTACGTTCTCAATGAATCATTACTCTATTACACATACCTGGCTCGGGTCAATGTATTGACCTGATTTAATGCCTTGCTATAATATTCGCTAAATAGTAGCGATGCAAATATCATTTCTACATTTATTCTTGAAATCATATAACTCGACAAGAATCATTAGTCGCTATTATCAAAAGGTGGTATCTTCACCCTTTGACCCGTTTGGTCTAAATGACCGATTATATTGGCGAGATGACATGTATTTTCATCTCGACTATATGACTCGCTCCGATTTACATCGTGTGGTCGCTTTACTTATAATTCATTTCTTAACACTTTTCGGCCTATTAAGGCTTACTTCATAAGTGTCTTTTAAAGCCAATAGTTATGGTCGATGCATGGCCAATTTACCGTTTTACCCTTATTGTTTGTTTTGGTTTACCCTATAAGGTAACCATTCAAAAGTTCATTTTCCATTTGTCATAAAATGATCAAATTACCGATTTAACTCCTTTTAAACCATCAACATGGTTTCTTGTCATACTCGACTATCTTGTTCCGTACGTTTACACGCCGGAACATCATATCTCAATTATGTATTTATCTTATTCGTAACTAATACGATAAGAGAATATTCTAAAATATAAGACTAGTGTAAGCTATACTTACCTTGCATCCGAAATATGCTTTTTCCTTCATTCATGATTCGTTTGACCCGCTTCCTTCCCCAAGCTTTCACCTAGCTCGTTAGGCGTCAACTATTATCAACATTGACATGGTGGTTAGATTAGTCATTAACAATCACGACTATTCCACCTTACTTATTTTCTTTGTCGAAACTACTATTCGACTTCATCACTAGTTAGTTTGACTTTCTAAAGTCAACTACCTTTAATCATATAATATGCAGGATTAAGGCAAATCAACATTATGATTAGAACCCGTTTTATCCCATGTCTCATGTAATTAGTCAAGCTTGCCAATTACGCGTTTCACTTGAATTCCAACACTTTACTTCTCATTTAGACATTTTAACAAACACCTAATGAGCATAATTTTACACATTTGCTAACTAGTTCATAACTAGTCATTTTTACCAAGATTAACATCAAAATTTAACCACCATCACTTATGATCAAATTCATACTAGCAATTTGTTTAAGTATTTCTTGATTACTTAACATGTATGATGATTCTAAGCATAGTTATATCATCAATTTCATCATAACATTAAAACCCACTTATCTAAGTGTGTTAATTCATCAAATCCTTCAAATCATAGCATGTTATGTATGATTTTCACTTAGGGTTTCGTTCCTAAGCAAGTATACATCACTAATCTAGCCATAGCTTCTCTAATCCATGCCTAATTCACGATTAGGATGATTATCCAATTTTTACAACTTCAAGAATGTTAGAAATTCGACATACCTTACGATCCCCTTGACTTGGTGACCGTTTCTATGTGTTCAAATCCGAATTTGACCCTTGTTTGATCCTCCAATTTGAGGGTTTTGTTGAATTTTAGGGTTGAGCTCCATGGGAGCTTGCTCCTGCTCGATCTCAAACACACACTGTGTGTGTGTTTGTGTGTTTTTTTTCCTTTTAAATAACCTTTCTAGTTATCCCACTTTAACCCCTCGTGTTTGGTTCGTTATTAAGTAGGCTACAACCTACAAATTTTACTAACAATACTCCTACTTATTAACTAGGTTAAACATTCCTAGTTAACTTAGTGGGTTCGGGGAATTTATAACTAAGCTTATTTTAAGTCCCGTTAGGTCGGGCCTTCTATAAACTTTATTTCCTCAAAAGCCTTTATACTACTTTTATTTAATATTAGGTTTATTTATTTAAAATCCTAATATTCACCGGGTTACTCTTACCACTAACGGTACTTTACCCGCCTTTTAGTTTTAACGTGGGTTAAACTACCAAACCCGTTTTCGGGGTGTTACAAGTAAATAAACATTGCCATTAAAAAATAACTATTTCAAAGAACGAACAAAGGACTTGTGGTATAACAATTTCAAGGAATGTTGTAAAAGTATTATAGATTTATATTCCTAAGGGTGAATGGTGTGATCACACAGGAAAGGTCGGGGAAGGCCGGCCCTGTCCGGGAACACCGCCCCCCGTTCGGTTACTTTTTTTACCTCGTGAAATGGGGAGTATACACCGATCATAGGTGAGGGTGGGGAATTGTTGGTTTTTTCTCATTTATAAATTATATAAATATTAATTTTTTTAATATTTGATAATATTTTCTCATTTATAAATTATATAAATATTAATTTTTTTAATATTTGATAATAAATATTTTTAAATTATTTATTTTTATTTATTATTATCATGTGGTTACTGTTCCAACGACTATTTTTTCAAACGATTACTGTTCAAACGATTATTTTTTAAATGATTACTGTTCCAACGGCTAATTTTTCAAACGCTTACTGTTTCAAAGGCTATTTTTAGGTGTATTTAATATTATAATTAGGTTTATGTTTTTTATGTAATTTGTTTTATATATTTTATGTGTTTATTTAAAATTCTCCTTTTAAAAACACATACACATTTTTTAAGTATAAATTAAATTAAAATAATTTGGTTTTATGAAAATCCGGGATGACATTACGCAATCTGAAGAAAATTGGAAAAAAAAAAACTAATATGGCACTTATGTATCACACAGAGAAAACGGGGAAAAATGGACGATACCCTCCATCCTAAGTTGCTAAGGGTTTTAGGTCTACTATGAATATTGTGAACGTTTAGTAGTATGTTTAGTAGATTGGTGAGTTGGCCATTATAAAAGAAAAATAATGTTTATTACTTTTACTTTTTATAAATGTAAGAAAGCATTGGTTTTTCAACATGTTTACCTGCATAAATTGTAAATATTGTAAAATGTAAAATCTTCGTATACAATGACATAGAATGTTCGTTCACCCCCTTTTAGGGAGTCCAAATATTTCCATTAAGAAGATATATTTTCAAATTACCGTCAATATTATAGTGATTAAGAGCATTCACATCCAAACCATCAAATTATACATACATTCCACTAAAAAACAACTCCTATATAAATATATTTCCACTAAAAACAAATACTTTTTCTCTCTCCTTTCAATTAAATAATATTATCATTACATTTTTCTCTCACTTCCACTCACAACCACTTTCAAAATATATTAAAAAATTATAACGGGTGAACAGTGTCCCCCCAAATATACAGATGAACAGTAACATTTTCTCTCTCCTCTACTCACAACCACTTTTTATACCCTTTATAATATAAAAACCCCTCCTCACATCATTTGATGGTTAGAATGTGAATGCTCTAAGATGCCATATAATGAAAATTATATTGACTTGACACTATACCACATACACTATCGTCAATTCGTCATCATATCTTCCATCAGTTGCATTGCATATTAATTGTTTCATTATTAATATTTAGTTAACTAACTAAAGAGTTAATGCTAAAATAATTCATGTAAGTTATGTAACGGCCGGTGTAGGGGTCTCCAATTCTTTTCTTTTTTCCAATTAGAGTAGATATTAACTAAATTATTTTGAGCTTTTTTTTTTCTTTCGAAAAGACGTATTTTAAGAGTTTTCTCTAAGATGTAAGAAATAAACAGAAAACAAATATCAGTATTAGTAAGACCACCTGTAGTGGGGTTTTTTTTGGCGTTTTTCCCTAACTCTCCTGGGCGTTTTTTTCAAAAAAAAAATCCCCCAGGCGTGCTTTAAAAAAACGCTCAAATCATGCCTCTTTTCAAATTATGACCAATGACATTTTTTTGATGGTTTTTCTTTTTATTTAATTCAATTACATAATGTCTCACATCCCCACTACACTCATTTTAGAAAAACGTCCCATAATACCTCATTGCTGACTGGACTGCTACATGACGCAAAACTCTTAAGGGTGGGGGCATTATTGGTGTCTTCCACTACACATGGTCTAACAACTTTTTAAGAAGGTGTTTAGAATTGCCTATCAGTATTATGACTTTTAAATGGCTGGACACATGTTATGTATGTAGCTTATTCTACACTAAAAATACTTAAAAATACTTTTTTTGAACGTCCAACGACTAAACATACTTTTTAAACCGGCATGTGGAAGTTTTTTTTTTATTAAAAAAATACAAGTATTGGTAAATTTTTGATAGATCACCATTGGTAAAACATCTTTATTATGTGGGTGAAACTAAATGATGAATTTTGTTGGATAGGTAGTTTAGAGGTGTGAGACGTGTACTCCTAGGCATTTCTTTAATAGTTATCGTATAAACAGGCAGTTTGCTACACTTATAAACAACTCAAAAGGAAACCTAACAATTTTTTTATGAGTTCGCTGGTGTGACAAACGAACTTGGATGAGGACAAAAAGTGAAGTTCGCTTCTCTGATCAACAAACTCAAGCTAGCGGTAACTCTACATGAAATCTCTAGAAGATAAAATTCAATATGGAGTTTGCTCGTTTGACTACGAAACTCAAGCCAAGTTCACTTGCTACACCAGCAAACTGATCAAGAAAACATTGCTAGGTTTCTCTTAAGTTTCGCTCAAAGTTGTAGAAAATTGCCTAATTGCACAAGAAATTTTAAAAATGCCTACAAATCCAAAAAGTTCAACAAACAACAAATGAAGTTCTCCCGTTGGTAAATTATTTGTTGTACTGAAACGTCATTGGTTATCTTTTAGAAATCTTTGTCGATGAGGTTTCTGTCGGTGAGCCGTAGTGCAGTGATTAATATACCTACAGTGATTCGTTAGTGATTCGGTGAAGTCTTTAACGACAGATTTCCCCAAGGATCTTCAACGACAGATTACCCAAGATTCTGTCTACCCGAACCGATGATACATCTGATGATGAAGGGTCAATATATGGTAGCGGAACCCAAATGAAAAATAAACTTTGAATTTTCTGAGTAAAGAAATGATATATTTAAATTTACAACTGTGAAATCAAATGATAACAAGGTAGTGGTCCTTGTGGATATAATCTTGACACTTAATCAAATTTATTATATTATGCCTCAGTTAACTGGAAACCCACCACCTTCAAGGTTTATAATCCTACTCTTTGTCCTTTTACCCTTGTTTCCATCCATGAATCCAATTTCTTAGGAAGAAAAAACAAATGAAATTAAATGAGTCCTTCAAACTGGTATTTATAGCTGCATATAAATAATTATAAGCTCTATAAGGGGGACGGGGCACCCCGTTGTCGGCCATTTATCACGCGTGCAACGGCGTGATACACCACCGCCAGTGGCATTGAAAATGCGTGGTGATTTTTAAGCGTGATCACCAACACGCTTGGAGAAAGGAACGTTGTGGAACTTTTGAACGTTGGAATATGAACGCTGTGGACTTTTTGTCCGTTTGGATTTAAAAAAAAAACTTAAAACACTTTATATATATCACTACAACCTACATATTTTACGCACACATTCTACATATTTCACTCTCACAAAAACATAAATTTATACTACTTTCTGAAAGCACCGGATCGATGACGAACATCAAACATTGCACTTGATTCAAGACATGAAGAACAAAATATGAACAAGAAAGAAATATGTAGAAGATGAATCTCTTATTGATGAATCAGTCATCACAGATTACATAAACCAAAGGAGTATACATCATCTACAAGCTGGTTTAGATCACAAAGATCTAAACCCTAGCTTTCTCTCACTAACACATAGTCTCTCTCTCTAAGATGTGCACACCAGGAGGAACAACAAGTGAGAGCGGTGCACAAAGCTTCTTGATCGATCCCTCATCCATGGGTGTTGCCCTAATCCTATACAACACATATATATAGACTAGGACTATACTCGGACAAACAATCTACACCAAAACCCTGACTTTTGTCCCTAACATAAACCCCTGACCTTTTTCCTAGACATAAAACTTGGACAAAATGTCCAAGGATAAACCTTGGACTAAGTTTCAAGACTTGTACAATAAAGACCCTAACAATTGGAAAGCATGCACTTATCAGCCAAAGTGCACTAACAAACTCCCCCTTGATCAGTGCATGGTCTTCATGTGGTCTTGAATTCTTCATTATCGTTGACTTTAACTTGGACTTCTGCTTTGGTTGTCCAGAACTGATAAGCGACAGTTACCCTGCAGGAACTGCACTTACAGTCTCCCCCTTAACTGTTGCAATCAGTTCTGTCTAACACTGATATCTTCAGTCACCGGATACTGCACTTACAGACTCCCCCTTGACTGATGATATCATGGCTGCTATCAACTTTGGCTGAGACTTGATCTTTCCGGTAGAGCACAGCGATCTTCAACCCTTCTAATAAAAGACTTGCTGACGATCACTTAATGCCGCTTTGAGAAACATGAAGAATCCAACATCAAACACTGTTGATCCTCCCCCTCAATCTACTCCTGAATCAAGTTAACGTGAACCGACCTACAACCACATGTAAGAATATCGCTCGATACATTAATCTTCAAACCTAACCAACAGCAGAAAGAAACATTGGATTTCCAATGCCCAGCCTTGAACACTTCAAATTTCGCAAAGACATGAAGCTCAGTTCGATAAGTTAATAACAAACTGAACTTTGTAAAAGTACATCCACCATCTTGATCAGAGTCTTCAACCGAGTGTCTGAAATCATTTCATCTCGAATCTTCAAGATCCAATCTCGTATCTTCACGAATCCACCAATTACCCGATGACTTTCGTCTCCAATCTCCCACTCAATGTAAGAACCCCTATTTCGAGAATCCGATCAGTCACCAACTTGGAAGAGAGATCAAGAAGACTAATCTTCTCTACTTTAACCGGCATACGATAAAGGCTTGACCTTCAACTAGTTGCCAAAAGAACAATTTGCTTCATCACGTCAACACTTGATTAAACCTCGAACAAACTTGACAAAACTCAATCATACACTAGCTATAACTTGCTTCATGTTATAAACATTTCGCCACCATTAAGATTAACACTAAGTTAATCTTAAAGATAGTAAACATGAACTTGTTTCGATGTAGCACCACGAGCTTTTGGTTTACGAAGAAAATAGGAATTTCAAAATTTTTTACTCCCCCTTTTTCTTTGTAAACAATAAAGAAATCCAGGCAAGTCGTATTCTCTTCACCTCCTCACTTGATCCGGACAACATAAGTACCATAAAACTTTTCGATAATCCGAAACCGACTTCAAGTCTTCAAACTACGCATAATTCTGACTCTTAGTTAGTTATCCGGTACCCCAGGTAACCCGGAATAACTAGAAAAAACCCGGAACATGCACAACTTGAAACTTCCGAACTACACAAGCTTCTAAACTTAGTTAAAAATCCGGTACCCCAGGTAACCCGGAATTCTAGAAAATTCGGAACTCGTAAAACCCGAAAGCTCTTGAAACCTCGAATCAGATCATTGAGCAGTACTTAGAATACAAAGAAATTCGAAACAAGCAAGGAAATAAAGGAAACTCTGAATCAGAAGCTCGGAACAAACTTTATAGTTGAAACCTCGGAACAAATAAACAAATTTGTAAAACTCGGACCAAGTGAAAAGAAACTCAGAGTTTAAAACTCGGAAGAACTTGAAAATTGAGGCCAAAATTCGGACTATACTTGTAAAACTCGGATTAATCCAAACATAATTCGTCCATATCAACGTTGCAAACAAGTCAGGTGGCCCCAAATATGAGAAATGAATGTGAGGCCTACAATCATGATCCAATAATTTAGTAGGGCCTAAACCCATACAAACTGTCAATTTCTGAACCCTAGCCGTCATCACCTTACATCAGCCGCATTCACCGGAAATTATTCACCGGCCGGATAAAATAATCTCCGACGAACTGAAACTAAATTCCGATCATCTTCTAATTTGTCGGCGATTTGAACGATGAGCTCTGATGAGCCATGAATCACCACCGCCATCACTCTTCACCACCTGAACAACCATCAACAGCCAACAACCTGACCACCGTTATACTCCATCATGCACCGTCATCCTACGCCACCGTACGGAAACCATAAATTCTGTTCTATCTCAACATCATCCTCCATAGCCACTGCTATACTCGCCTGAAACAACCGTGTGCCGACATTCAACACCACCTAAGACCACCTCTGATAACCACTCTGTCAATGGCGGTTTGAAAGTGGCACTGTTCAAGTCTGAGACTAGTTGTTTGAGAGAATCTTTTGTTCCGTTACATATCCAGTTGTTGCCAACAGAGAACTTGCCGGTGCCGGCCATGGCAACGATGCTACTAGAAGGTTGAGCAGGAGTAGAAGCAGAAGCAGAAGCAAATTGACTCAGAACAAAAAAAACTCTGACTGAACTTTGTTTCAAACTCGGACTGAAACCTTTTAAAAAACAGAGTTTTTAAAACTCGGACACTGTTTGACCTTTCAAAACTTGGAAACATACAACCACAAAACTCAGACAAGCCACACCCACAAAACTCGGACAAGCTGTTAACGAACAAAATGCATAAGAGATTCCGAGTTTTGAAACTCGGGCAACTGTTAATGAAACTCGGACAACTGTTAACGAACAAGATCGATATGAAGAACAAAATGAAACTCGGACAGCTGTAAACTAACGCTTTGAAACTCAGACCCAAGACAATCTGACCTAGTTAAGTTCGGACTAACCAAACAAAAAAAAAAAAATTCGGACCTAACAGAAACTAAAAAAAACTCGGACCTAAATGAGAAACTAAAGAACTCGGAACTAAACAAAGAACTGTTTGACAAAAAGTCGGAAGACTGTTTTACAAAACTCGGAACTGTTCAACTTTTGAACAAAACTCGGAGAATGAACTTTGTCCAGTGTGACAAACCTCTGACTTTTGTCCCTATTGGTCCAGTGTAACAAAACTCGGAGAATGAACTGTTCAACTTTTGAACAAATCAAGAGCAATGAACTGACTTTTGTCCCTAACATAAAAACTCAGACTTACAAAGTTTTAAATACTCGGACTACAAAGAAGTTTTAAAAACTCAGACACCTTAAAATGAAACTCGGATGAAAGACTAGGCTTAGAAACAAATCTCCGGAAGATCTCCCCAGTGTGACTTCACACTGGTTCACCAAAAACCCCGGAGACACAAACATAGAGTTTTAAACTCAGACAAACCTTTTTCAGATCAAAACCCTAGAACTGCAAACCATCACAGCCGACGAACAGCTTCATTTTCTTCAAGTTTTCTCCAGAATCTTCACGTCTTCAAGATGTTTGGCGGAAACAAACATCAAATCAAGAGCAATGGTGATTCGGAAGGCGGTTAGACCATTCCGAATCGGTAACCACGCTCTGATACCACTTGAAAGCACCGGATCGATGACGAACATCAAACATTGCACTTGATTCAAGACATGAAGAACAAAATATGAACAAGAAAGAAATATGTAGAAGATGAATCTCTTATTGATGAATCAGTCATCACAGATTACATAAACAAAAGGAGTATACATCATCTACAAGCTGGTTTAGATCACAAAGATCTAAACCCTAGCTTTCTCTCACTAACACATAGTCTCTCTCTCTCTAAGATGTGCACACCAGGAGGAACAACAAGTGAGAGCGGTGCACAAAGCTTCTTGATCGATCCCTCATCCATGGATGTTGCCCTAATCCTATACAACACATATATATAGACTAGGACTATACTCGGACAAACAATCTACACCAAAACCCTGACTTTTGTCCCTAACATAAACCCCTGACCTTTTTCCTAGACATAAAACTTGGACAAAATGTCCAAGGATAAACCTTGGACTAAGTTTCAAGACTTGTACAATAAAGACCCTAACAATTGGAAAGCATGCACTTATCACCCAAAGTGCACTAACACTTTCTTGGGTAAAAAATGGAATTTCCTACGGATTCGTTTCCGATTGACACCAATAGCGATAGTGAAACGTCTTACGACAATGAGACGTTTGAATTTTTCGAGAAAGTGTATAACGAAGTGTTAATGAAGGATTATTTTGTAGAGAATCTGGTCTACAATGCCGAAACGTTTAGAGATTTGGTTCGTTTACCAAAAAAATTATTTTTAAAGATTGTTGGAGACATCGAAGCAAGCGAAGAATGGTTTCAAGAACGTTACGACGGGAGGGGCAAACGAAGTTTTACGCCGATACAAAAATGCACATCCGCCATTCGTTAACTAGCGACAGGTAACCCTCCCGATTAATTTGATGAATACTTAGCTATGTCGGACAGAACTTCACTTGAATGTTTGCAATTCTTTTGTAACGCAATCATTAAATTGTATGCCAAAGAGTTCCTACGTAAACTAACGAGACACGACATCGCACGTATTTACGCCGCGCATGAGGCTAGATGACATTTTCCAGGGATGGTTGGTAGCATCGATTGTACACATATCGAATGGAGAAATTGTCCAGGAGAGTTGCGAGGGGCGTATGTTAGGGGTGACGTCAAAAGACCAACCATCATACTTGAAGCAGTGACGTCGACTGATTTATGGTTTTGGCATTCATATTTTGGTGTTCCTAGTTCAAACAACGACCTCAATGTTATGTACACGTCGCCGTTGTTTCAAAGCGTAACAGATGGTATCACACCCTTCTATCTGTTTTATGTTAACGGAATATATTACAGACGAGACTTTCTGCTTGTGGATGGTATCTACCCATCATGGTCTGTTTTTGTGAAAGTTCCTTCATTTCTTGTTGAGGTTAAAGAAAAGACGTTCAAGAGGTTGCAATAATTGGCAAGAAAAGATGTTGAGAGGGCTTTTGGTGTTTTAAAGGGTAGATGGGGCATACTAAACCGACCGATTCATGCGATGCAACAATACATAGCATAGTATATGAATGTATCATATTGCACAATATGCTAATAAAAGAAGATGGACGTGCAATATCTCTAGATTGGGTGCCAGATCCTCCTACACAAGTTCCCATTCCCGAAAATGTCCAACAAGACTTCGGCAATGAAGAAATTCACTTTCGGTTGAGATATGATTTAATTGAACTTGTAGGTTCTTTAGGTTTGGAATTTCCGGATTCGGACAACGAGTAGGTTATCGTTATGTATATTTTTATTTCTATATGTTTATTTTTAAGTTGTAATCTAAAATATTTCTAGAAATATTGTTTTTTCTTTAAATGAAATTTATAATTTTATTGTTTTATTGTTTTATTGTTAACTTGTAATTTAAAAATAAAAAAAACCATCACTAGTGATGACCATTTCAGCTAAAATCCATCATTAGTGATGGAATAATGCTTGATAACATGACTGAACTTGATTGAATGTTGTGAGTGATCGAATTCTATCACTAGTGGAGTGCCCTTACCCCACTAACAACTATAAAAATCGTATGCCTCATGTGAAAATAGACATTATTTATCTCATTTACTATGATGTAAAAAGAAAATCACATGTATTTGCCTCACAAAATTAACGTATAAAAGATTCACACTTATAAATATGTACGTAAAAATAAAACATAACTACATGACAATATAACAAAGCTTTGTACACTTTTTAGTGTAATATTTTAGGGTTAGATCAAATATATAGTCCCCTAAAAATAAGTAGTCGTATGAAGGGTATCAAACGGGCTTTAACTGATCTCATTCAAGCAGCATTGGAACCGTCTCATCAAACTCTACGACGTAAGATTTTAGGTTTTTTGTTTTACATGTTGGGGTTGTAGATTTTAGACTTTTTGTTTCATTATTGTGTCTTTTTATTTATCATTGTGTATTTTTTATGTTTGCGTTATTATATCTTTTGTGACTCGTTATGTCTTTTTCTTCGACATTGTGTTATATTTTTCGGCAGTGTGTTATATGTAGGTCCCTCGGAGGTTGAGGTTAAACCTATTCCTTGTTATATCTAACACACTAGCAAGTGCGGAATCCAAGCTAGCATGCAAACCGAGATAGAACACGACAATGATTAACACACAAGACTCAACGATTAACACCTCATGTATTAATACGTATGAAAGGTCTGTTACAAGCTCAATGTTTACAAATCTGTTCTGTAAACTCTCTCTAAGTGTGTGTGTGTTTTCTGCTCTGAGTGTTCTCTAGGTGTCTCTATGTCTAACTCTCTAGTAAACACAACACATGGGTATATATATACCCGAACACAGCATGGTCTGGTCGAAGGATCAGACAGATGATCGAAGGATCATCTATCGATCTGAAACAGCTCGAACGATCAACAAGTACCTCGAAGGATGACATCTTTCGAGGTCTATCAATCGAAGGCTATCTTTCGAGCTCATCGAAGGATATAAGCAATCCTTCGATGATCTATCCTTCGACGCAACCAGCTTACAAACATTGTTCTAACTGTTTGACTAAGTCAAACCGGAGGATGGTTGACTTGGTCAAACTTACAGGACTAACAAAGACATCGTTTTACATCATGACCAAATACAGACAAAGTACAGACACAGGTGCACCAACAAACTCCCCCTTGGCTGTAGCTTTGTCTCGAATTTTATAACTTGATCTTTGTCTCGATCTTTGTGTCTTCAAGTCTTTGACGTCCTTTCAAGTCTTCAATGTCGGAGGATCTTTAAAGTCTTCACGTCTTGAAAGCAGAAAGTGTACCAACAAACTCCCCGTTTCATGTAGGAAGGGTGTTGACAAACCCCCCCTTAACATAAGCTCCCCCTTGAGTTATGCTCGTGAAATACTTGTTCTTTATGAATTGAGATCCTTGTGGTGTTGATGATGGCCAGCGGCAACTCGATCATCTTCATCACTTGAGCGCCTTCACGTCGTGTCTTCATTCCGAAGCTTGTCATCGACCATGTTCTCCTTGCCTTTAGAATCTGCACATGCAAGAAATCTAAACGCGTAATGAGAACAACTGCTTGGAACATCATAAGTAAACGACACACATGTGACCATTGCATAATCAAACACCGTCCGACAGTTTGAAAGTTTTAACAATTTTTATCAATTTTAGGTTTTTAACTTTCAAAACTTGCAAATTTCGACCGTTTATGAAGATTTAGTCGTTTTTGGTTTTCGTTCAGGTTTCAGGTAACGAAGACTCGAGCTCCAACATCGTACGATCGAAAATAAAATAGAAATAAAATCTTTTTGGCTTTTATAAAGTTTATATTAAAACACATTTTAGGTGTGTTTTAATATTTGAAATGTAAAGACTGAAAGCAGTAAATAAATATATACAAAGATGCAGAAAATTAAAGCAGTAAATAAATATTTACAGACATTCTTTTTGCGAGTTTCGAGGGTAAGAGAATCATATCAGTGTATGGTCATGTCAAAACGCTCTTGTTGTTCTTTTAGTTAACATTAAGATAAGCATCCTCTAACAATTATCGGTATTGTTGTCCACATAAGCTCAACTTATCATTTGTAATCATGGCGACGGGATACGTTAAGCTATGATTTATACTTACCGACCGGTGTTCATCCACATCACGACACATTCCCGTATCAAGGTATGCACGAGGGTTCATCTTACCGGTGAGTATACCGATTATCATCTGTTTGACCGTATATGATGTGAGATTCTCACTTATTTTGATTGAAAACAAGCCCTATGTGATAGAATCACTTATTGATGAGGAACTTGATTTTCATATGCATGAGGGCACAGGAGCAAGTCCGTGAACAGGTCAGTACTTTCGTACAGCAGAGAGACGAACTTGACTCCCGGATAAATGTGATATATTATCACTTATTTTGAGGGACATGTGATTGTTGATCACTTATTGAGGTCGAATGCAGTATGTACACGTATGTATGGTATCATGGAAGATCTAGACTTGCGTCCCCGTTATTTTTCGGTAAAAGATACAACCATGATACCCAGATGATAAGCAGCATAAAGACCGAATATCTCAGAACCTCGGCAATCTCTCAAACGAAATTTCGGTACCAAGACCATATGCCAATGAATGGTTCACACCCAGTCTTCAGTCGATTTAAGTTTATATCACCCTGCACACTTTAAAATGATTGTGAGCCTACCGATACATCTTATATAGAGCTGCTTATCGTTTTTCATTTAAGGTTTAAAGAGGTTTAGACAGACCACTGATGTACTATCATTTTCTCTTTTGCTCGCCAGGAAACTCATTTTTGTTTTTCTATTGTTTTTGTGTTTTTGAAATTTTTAATGTTTTTGGATTTTCCAAATTTGGATTTAGATTTACTCCCCCTAAAATCAATAAACTAAGACAAATTTAAAACACAAAGGTATTTACAAAAATGATTTTCCGATGTTGGTTTTACTCTTGCTTGACCTTAATGCCGTTTACCAATAATAAATAGTCAAATCTTGATTTGTCAAATGCTTTGGTAAAAAGGTCGGCACGTTGGTCATCGGTGTGGACGTAAGCAACATCGATTAGCCTTTTCTCAAAGCAATCACGTATGAAGTGATACTTAATATCGATGTGCTTAGTCTTTGAATGCTGCACAGGATTTTTAGTGATCTGTAAGGCAGCAGAATTATCAACGTAAATAGGAGTAGTTAGGAATTCAAAACCGTAGTCGCGCATTTGTTGTTGGATCCATAGGACTTGGGAGCAACAACTTGAGGCAGCAATGTATTCAGCTTCGCATGTTGATGTAGCGACACAGGTCTGTTTCTTGCACTGCCATGTGACTAGGCGATTTCCCAAAAACTGACATCCAGCCGTTGTGGACTTGCCGTCGATTTTGCATCCGCCAAAATCAGAATCACTGAATGCGATCAAGTCAAAGTTATTATCCCTAGGGTACCATAGACCGGTGTCAGGGTAACCCTTCAAATAACGAAAAATCCTTTTTACAGCTGCAAGATGTGAGGCCTTCGGGTTGACTTGATATCTGGCAAGCAGGCACGTTGGGTACATTATATCTGGTCTTGATGCTGTGAGGTACATAAGAGATCCGATCATCGCGCGGTAGTGTGAGGGGCTAACATCTTGACCCTTCAAGTCTGGAGTAATTCCGTGATTTTGCGGCAATGGGGTACCGATGGGCGTTGCATCAGACATCTGGAAACGGCTCAAGATGTCACCAACATATTTAGTCTGATGGATGAATATCCCAGACTCAGTTTGTTGTACTTGTAGGCCCAAAAAGAAAGTCATTTCCCCCATAGCACTCATCTCGAATTTATCCTGCATAATGCGCTCGAAATTCCTACACAAAACATCATTAGTAGAACCAAAAATAATATCATCAACGTATACCTGTACCAGTAGAAGATCTCCATCTTGTTCTTTGACGAAAAGAGTACAATCGATAAGACCTCTGCGAAATCCATTCTCCAGCAAATAATTAGATAAGGTTGCGTACCAAGCTCGCGGTGCTTGATGTAGACCATAGAGAGCTTTGTTGAGCAACCAAACCCGATCGGGATGGATAGGATCTTCAAAACCTGGAGGCTGTTCGACGTACACCTCTTCTTCCACTACACCATGTAAGAATGCACTTTTCACGTCCATCTGGTATACCTTGAAACCTTTGAATGAGGCATAAGCCAGAAAGATCCGAATTGCTTCTAGACGTGCAACAGGTGCATACACTTCGTTGTAGTCGATTCCTTCTATCTGACGAAAACCTTGAACGACTAGCCTTGCTTTGTTTCGAATAACGATTCCACGGTCATCCTTTTTGCATTTAAACACCCAACGGGTACCAATCTTCTTGTAACCAGCAGGTTTCTCTACGAGTTTCCAGACACCAAGCTTCTGGAATTGCTACAGTTCTTCCTGCATTGCTTCAACCCAAGAGTTATCTTTCAAAGCTTCTTTCCAAGTTCTTGGCTCTTCCTGTGAGACATAACACGCGAAAGACCAATCATTTTGTTGACCAGATTCTCTAATCGCCGCATACAAGCCTGCATTGTTGTTGTTTCGCAACATGTTTCTTGTTTGAACGCCACTTTGTACATTTCCGATGATGTTTTGTTGAGGATGGGTATTGTGAATCCTTGTCTCTGGATTATCTTGAACTGGAATATTTGTACCCAGGTTGTTGAGATTGAGATCAACAACTAATTCAATGCCCGGAATTGACGAAGAGGATGATGCAGTAGCTTCAGCTGTTCCAGGGACGCCCACTGGAGGTGTACCCTCTGAAGTACCATGAACTGCTGTTATTGGGGCTTCTTGATCTGCATCGAGAAATTCATCATCCTCTGAAGATTCGTTCAATTCGGTAGCATCGTGAAAATCCTCATTGTCGAGAGCATTGTTGTTCACTGAAGATGGTTCTTGATTGACAATAATGGGACGAACCAACGGTGAATCTGTTGCATTGTCACTCTCGAAAAACATCCTTGCCGCAGCATTTTCTTCAACTGCTTCAACATTGATCGAATTGAAAAAGTCATCGTACTCAAACATCCAAGGCTGACCAGGATTTTTGACTGGTAAAGTGTGCCTTTGTACTCTGACTTCAGACCATTCCTCGACCCTTTTAGTCTCTAGATTCCAGACTCTTAAGTTTGGGGTGGAATACCCAAGAAAGTATCCCTCAATGGCTCTTGCCCCAAACTTTCCATTAGGATCGATTATTGTGCACGGAGCTCCAAACGGTTCAAGATATGACAAATCTGGTTTCCGTTTGTTAATAAGCTCAAAACAGGTCTTGTTGTGCCTTTTGACTGTAAGGACTCGGTTCAACGTATAACATGCAGAGGCCACAGCTTCAGTCCAGAAGGGAATCGGCAACTGTGACTCTACCAACATAGTCCTAGCAGTCTCGATCAATGTGCGGTTCTTACGTTCAGCGACGCCATTCTGTTGAGGAGTATAAGCTGCACTATATTCGTGAAGAATACCCTTTGAAGTGCAAAACTCCGCCATGGCATGATTTTTGAATTCAGTACCATTATCGCTACGTATCCGCCTAACCTTCAACTTATATAGATTCTCAATCTGAATGATCAAGTTTTTGATAATACCGAAGGTTTCACTCTTATGTGCCATGAACGCCACCCAAGAAAATCTTGAATAATCATCAGTTATCACGAGGCAATATTGATGATTCCTGATGCTTTTGTGCTTGACAGGACCGAACAAATCCATGTGCAAACGTTCAAGAGGAACTGCCACCGTGTTGACTTTCTTTGTAGGGTGTCGCTTCTTCGTTTGTTTTCCTTTCTGGCACGAGACACAGACGTCTTGAAGATGGAAGTTTTTAAGAGGAACACCATTCACTAATTCATTTGACACCAAATGATTCATTTTGCGTAAGTGAATGTGACCCATTCGTCTGTGCCAAGAGATTGAGTCTTTTTCTGTGGCTTTGGAAACGAAACAAGTTGCTTGTGCAGACGTTGTGATAGCTTGGCTCATATCAAGGACATACAGATCATTTATCCTTGGAGCCGACAAGAGAATCCATTCTTTTGGAATTTTGAAGTCGGGTTTCAGCACATAACATCCATTTGCATCAAAGTGTACTGAGAACTGCTTATCACAAATTTGAGAAACACTAAGAAGATTGTGATCAAGTTGTTGTACGAAGTTGATCTTATCAAAGCTAACAACCCCGTTGGAAATCATTCCTTCACCCGTAATATATCCGCCCTTATCTCCAGCAAAAGCAACATAACCTCCTCTAATAGATTTGACGTCGTAGAGAAGCTTCATGTCGCCTGTCATGTGCCTGGATGCCCCACTATCAACAATCCAATGACTACTGATAGTTCCTCCTGGAACACCCTGCACATGAACTCACACAATTAGTTGGAGATGGGGACCCAAGCCATTGTGGTCTTGGGTCTTCCATTTTCATCAATAACAATAACTTCTATTCTTTGATGATTTGAAAATTGTGATGGTCCCCCTGAATTTTTAACCGTTTTTGTTTTCCAGGTCTGTTTTGGTTTACCAGTGTCATTCTTTAAAATTTTAACTTCATGTTTATCAGAAGTTTTTGAATTTTCTGGTTTGACAGAAACAGATGATTTGTTAACCACATCGGTTTTAATTGCCTTTTCAATTTTCTTGACCTGTTGGCGTTTCTGTTTCTTTTCCCTTTCTTTAACAAGGCGGGGATCTTGTTTTACAGAAACAGATCGTTTGCGGTCAGTTTGGTCACGGGGATCATCTTCTTTGGCTTTTAATTTATGAAGATACGGGCAATTTCGAATTATGTGTCCAATTGTACCACATTCAAAACACGATCTTCGTTCAACAAACCCCGAAGAATCATGTGATCGTCTTGCCGATGATGAACTTTGTGACCCCGAGGTACTAGGTTTTGAACTACTTGGTTCATTCCTTTTCATCACTGTTGCTTTCTTAACAAAATCTAAGTTAGATTGATTTTGAAATGTTTCAATTTTGTCCGTTCCCTTAGATTTCACAAAGTTCACATCCTTTTTCTTCTTTTGATTCGGCTTCCTTTGAGTTTGAGTCGGTGTTTTACCTCTTGGTTTGGCATGATTTTGCTGTTTTTGCACTGTTGGTAATTTTTGATTGCCAAATTGTTTTCGAACTTCGGCCTTTGGGATAGGAGGGCACTGTGTTACTGTAACACGTGATCCTGTCTTTCCCAAAAACTTACTTGTTGAATTTTCAAAGACTTTACTGATTAATGATTGATTAACATTCTTAATAGGAAAATCTTTGTCTGAATAAACTTTATCATCACCAACCAGAGTGTACAGCAACTCCACACTCTCCGACTCTTTTGCAGATGTGGACTCGGTTGGGACAGTCTTAGCAGGTTTTGCGGGAGGATCACATAGAATATGATTCTCAAGAGGTATGTCCTCTTCTTTGACTACCGCATCAGAATTTTCCGAATCAGTATCATCAGATTCATCATCAGAAGAATCAGTATCCTCAATCACAACTGGAGGAGTCTGATTCGGTTCAGCAGTTACAAATGTATCTGCTGACACATTCGAATCTGATGATACTTCTTTCTTGTATCCGAGTCCTGTTGCAAATTCATTAACATCTAGAGGAACAGATGGTTCAAAGTGAGTTCTATATTCCTCATCAGGCATGGCATCATAATTATTTCTCACGGGTGGTGGACATTTCTTGTAACCTATGCATGTGACATCCCGTTTCTCTTTCTGTACATCAATGATGTGATCCAACACATAACTAGAGCTCAAATAACTGTCTAGCTTAAGCTGGATCGCCTCACTTTCAGTTTTCACACAAGCCATTTCCTTTTGCATTACCTCAAGGCGAGTTATATACAAATTAATGTCAGTTTGTTTTCTGGAAACCATTTTTGTTAGCTCGGTTTTATCTTTCTTTAATTTTTCAATCATCGATTTAAACTCCTTTTCATGGTTTTCATAAAACATGTTGGCTTCTGTGCACTTGGAAAGATCAACGGTCAACTTCTGGTTGTGAATGAATGTCACATCATATTTCTCTTGCAAAGCCTCTTGTTTGCTTTGCAATTCACACCACTTATCATTCAACGAAACATGTTTGTCTTGCAAGTCAAACAAACTAGCTTGTAAAGCATCATGTTTGCCTTGCAACTCAGACATGTTTGCCTCTAAATCAGCACATTTAACACGCAAACAATCACAATTATCACAGCTAACAGAAGTGGGTTCATCGACACATACCTGACTTGATGAACTGTCGACATTAGCCATAAAGGCTGAATGGAGAGAAGACGCAGAATAAGCAGCTTGATCCACCAAAATAGATCTTCTTTGAGTTTCTGCTGCAGCTTCTCCCAATAGCTCATCAATATTAGCATCGACTGACGCACTTGATGTCTCATCCACATGATCATCGCCTGAACTCGAGGATTCTTCATCTGAACTTCTACTATAACCAGAAGAGTCTTCATCCTCAGAAGAGTCACCACCATTGGCGGAAGATTCTCCACCACTGGCGTGATTTAAATCCTTGACAATTTCAGCAAAACAAGCTGTTCCATCTGGAGCATCATTTCCCAACTGGATTGACCAATCACATCCTTCATCTACTTGAACCACAAGTGCCTGGTTGGCATTAGATGGTCCTGCTTGACTCTGGTTGTTGACAGGCACCAATGTTCGCTCATTGTTCCTTCCTTGGTTCTGATTTGCCCTGTTGCCTTGACCTCTGAAAGGATTTTGGTTTCCATGTTGAGCTGGTCTTGTGCATTCACGTTTGAAATGACCACGTTCACCACAATTGAAGCATTTAACAGCCTGTTTATCAAACCCATACTTGGTGTCTTTCTTGCTTTCCAAGCTGGTTCTGCCAGTTCTTTCCATGAAATCCTTTGCTCGCCTAACAGCACTAGCAAAGGCCCACTTGATGTCCATCATCTCCATCTCCTCTTTATCGATCTGCTGATAGTCTTCTTGAGTCAGATTAATGTTGCCAATCTGACCTTCCACTAATCCACAGTATGCGCTCACCAAAGTGCTTAGCAGCTCCATGTGTTCCTTTGCTACTTCCACACTAACTTTAGAAAAGCTTGAGGTGTCGAGCCGTACTGTATTTGGCTTTGACTGCTGATCAGCAGATGATGTACTTCCATAACATGCTTGCTGTTGAGGAGGAAGAGAATTCCCATACATGTCTGTTGGTCTGATAGGTTGTTGGCTTTGCTGTTGTGGCACTGGTTGAGGAACTGGATTAAGCGGATTTCCATACATGTCTGTTGTTGGAGGAGGAATGCCATACAAACTAGTGCTAGACACAAATGCTGTTTGAATTGGAGCGTGTGAAGAAGGTTTTGTAGAAGTGCTAGAAGCTCCATAATACATTTCAGGATTTTGTGGCACTGGAACTCTTTTTGCCTTGAGAGTTTCTTCCTGATTCTTGTTTTCCAGGAGTTGAGCAAAGTCATTGAAGTTTGTTGTATCCAAAGTGCCATTGTACTTCATGATTTCTAAGAAATTATTCCATTGAGGTGGCAGTGCATCTGCAAACTTCTTCACTATCTCTGCTGAAGTTGTTACAACCCCAATATTTCCCAATTCAGTCAGCAAATGATTGAATCGACTTGTCCAATCTCCTAAAGATTCATTCTCCATACAAGTAAAACCATCAAACTCTTTCTTTAGCAGGTCTTTTCTCAATTGACGTGTCGCTTCATTTCCCACGCCCCTTATCTTCAATGCGTCCCACAACGTCTTCGTTGTCTTGTAACTGACAAATTGATGATAAATATCTTTACTTAACGCCTGAGTAAGAATGGCATATGCCTTCTTTTCCAAATCATAGACCTTCTTCCGATCTTCCGTAAGATCTGCAAACGTAGCAGCAGATGATGCGGCAAGCTCTATTGTTTGATCAAAATCTGTGATGAAACGCAACCACAATTCTGTATTTTGACCAAGGACGTATGTATGAAATCTATCAAACCATCCCGGATATTCACTTAAGTGCATCAACTTTGGAGGCCTATTCAAACTTCCCGTTTCACTCTCGCTTAACAAAATGCTTTGAACACTTGGAGTTTGATTTGATACGAATGCCCATTGACCGGTAGATATAGCATTAGCTTGCGAAGATACAGGTACGGGAGATTCGGCCCATGCAGGAGATGGAGGTAAGGGAATACCCCACATCGAATTCATTTTTGATCAAGAAAAATTGTTACACTAACCAGCCGAAGGATCTGAGATCGAAAGACACTGAAAAACACAAACTTGTTAAACTTAAACAACCTGGGATCGAAGGATCAAGACTTGTTCGAAGGATCAACAGTGTTCGAAAGATCACTGTTGAATCTCGAACAATGATTTCGAAAGATTCACAAACTCGAAAGATTCACAATTTGAAAGATCCTTATCTTTCGAGTATATATCCTTATCTTTCGAATAACTATCCTTCGAATAGATTCCCTTGATCGAAGGATAAGCCTCTGACTTCGAAGGATGGGTCGAAAGATGATTATCTATCGAGCCTTTCTTGGTCGAAAGATGATCTTTCGATGTCGAAAGATATCCTTCGATTGCAACTGACACAACTGACAAAGAGTGACAGGTTGGTGAAAAAGGTGATGGGTTGGTAGAAACTTTCGGCAGAAGGCAGAAGGTATGGTCAGACCATATCTTCTGCATGCAAAGCAGGTTTTGTATAATAAAATATTGCCAAAAATCGAAGGATGAACCCAGAAACCGGTCACCGGAGAAGCCGGAATTTTGGCCGGAAAATACCAAAACCACTTAAAAACAGATTTTTAAGTTACCCAAGCCTTCCCATAACACACCCGATAAGTTTAGAACCGTTTTAACGTCAAGAAAATCGAGAAAAACAGTAAAAACGGCTGCCAAACCACGTGAGTTTTTGTCCAAAACACTCCAAACACTTGTATAAAACCCGGTTTTTAACAAGGAAAAGAGCCACGGCTCTGATACCACTTGTAGGTCCCTCGGAGGTTGAGGTTAAACCTATTCCTTGTTATATCTAACACACTAGCAAGTGCGGAATCCAAGCTAGCATGCAAACCGAGATAGAACACGACAATGATTAACACACAAGACTCAACGATTAACACCTCATGTATTAATACGTATGAAAGGTCTGTTACAAGCTCAATGTTTACAAATCTGTTCTGTAAACTCTCTCTAAGTGTGTGTGTGTTTTCTGCTCTGAGTGTTCTCTAGGTGTCTCTATGTCTAACTCTCTAGTAAACACAACACATGGGTATATATATACCCGAACACAGCATGGTCTGGTCGAAGGATCAGACAGATGATCGAAGGATCATCTATCGATCTGAAACAGCTCGAACGATCAACAAGTACCTCGAAGGATGACATCTTTCGAGGTCTATCAATCGAAGGCTATCTTTCGAGCTCATCGAAGGATATAAGCAATCCTTCGATGATCTATCCTTCGACGCAACCAGCTTACAAACATTGTTCTAACTGTTTGACTAAGTCAAACCGGAGGATGGTTGACTTGGTCAAACTTACAGGACTAACAAAGACATCGTTTTACATCATGACCAAATACAGACAAAGTACAGACACAGGTGCACCAACATTATATATTGCTCGACATTGTGTTATATATTGCTCGACATTTGTGTTATATTTTGCGATCCATCGTGTCTTTATACACTTCTTATTTTTAGGAGGCTTTGTAGAATAACTTTACCCAGATTTTTAACATAATTTTTAGACGACTTATTTTACATTTGAAAAAGAATGGAGAACCCTAATTAATCCGAAAGTTTTCAAGTCTTTGTTGTTTATATATTTATTTCCATGAATCTTTTGAGGTGAGTATTTTATTCACCATGAGAATTAAATTTTGAAGAATAGTCGTATACCCATGCCTACAACTCGTAATGAGTGGCTACAGGTTCTCTCACTGTCTCAATTATTAAGTCTTTAGACAACAAAACATGACCCATGTCTTTTGTTTTCTAGCATTTGGAAGGAGTATCTATCTCCATCTCCTTGATGTTTTTCATCTTCTTCTGCCCCTTCACAAACCAAAAACAATAACACTGCAAAATTCTTTCCTCTTTTGTTTTCAATTTCCACAACATTTTTAGCATTAGATTGGTCACAAGCTAGAATGAGTTGATGGCTTCTGGAGTTCATGTTATGGAGAAACCAATTCACCTACAACATCCACAACAACAGCAACAACAACAACAACAACAAAAATCACATGAAGCGTTAAAGTGCCCGCGATGTGATTCGTCGAACACGAAATTTTGTTACTACAACAACTACAGTTTGTCTCAGCCAAGGCATTTCTGTAAGGCTTGTAAAAGGTACTGGACTAGAGGTGGCACCTTAAGGAATGTCCCTGTGGGTGGTGGCTGCAGGAAGAATAAAAGAGTCAAGAGACCAATCACTAGTACTGTTCAGCATGTAGCTGCAGCCACCTCATCAACAGTTAATCATCAAAGAAACCCTAACCCTAATACTAATCTTGATCATAATCCAATCCCATCTTCCACCACTTCAAATGGTAACAGCAATCATCATCTCAACCCTTTGTTTTATGGGTTACTCCCCCAAAACCCTAATTTTCCTAGATTTGATCATACTAGGGTTTCTAGCGTAAATGAAGCCCCTGTTGTTTCTGGGTATGATCTTCTTCAACCTCATATGAATGCATCCGGTTTAGTGTTTTCGTCTTCGGCCACAGGCGGTTCGGTTATGGCTAATCATGGTCATACTCAGAATTTAACTTTTTCAAGCTACATGAACTCATCCATGTTTGGTGGTGGTTCGAGTTCTAGCTCTACTAGTGCTCCTACCATGGCTTCTCTCTTAGCTTCAAGCCTTAATCAACAACAAAGATTCATGGGATTTGCATCCTTCGATGGCGGTTCGATGGTTAAAGATCTGAAAATGGAAGGAACACAAAACATGATGGAATGGAATGCTAACAATTTTCATGACCAAAATAAGAATGATCAAATTGGAGGTGTTGTTTCTTCTGATCCAAATTCTATTATATGGGATGCTGAAGGGGGAGGCTGGCTTGATCCCACTAATAACATTGGTTCTTCTGTTCCTTCCTTGATCTAATCCCAAAGACCCCACAAAAAGAATATTTTCTTTCGGTTTTTTATCTGTTTTCACACTACTATAAAACTGGCCAACTGCGACTGGCCAGTTTTCTAGTAGTGTTACTTGATGACGTGTCTTTTTTTTTCAGTTAACTTTTGTCTGTTTAATTAGTTAGTATAGGAAACAATCATGTCAAAGCGCGCATCGATGAGAGGGGATTGGATCGGAGCGATCATGTCAGCTAGCAAACGTAGATTTCAGCCTTTTTAATTTTACATGAACAAGGCTGGAAAGGAAAATAAAAGACCGGTTTTGCGCTGAGAGGAACCTCCAATCCTCTTCATCTCATCGGCCCGAGTTCGATCATAAAGAATGCAAGAATCTACCAACAAGAATTTGGGTTCAAAACTGATCATCCTGGTGTGTTCTTCTATCTTTTCTTGTATATACAAGTATCTATATTAGGGTTTGTGGTGGTTTTAATTTCTGATGAGGTGGATAGTTTCCAATAGTGTTTTTTTTTTTTTTTTCTTGTTATGGATTAAGAGAGAAAGAATGGGGGTATATTGGCATAAGAGAGAGTGGGATATGTTTACTTTTTACTCTTACATTGTAAGGTAAAATATTTAGTTTGAATTTTATCTTGTTCATCGTGTCATCTTTTTCGTTGTACGTACACTTAACTTTTATGGTTTTTGATTAATATGATTGAATTATTCTTCTATTATTACTTCATATTAATAGCATTAAATCGGTATAATACATAACACACAATAATTAATCCGATTTAATGTAAATGAGATGTGTTTGTGAGACTGATTGTAAGATGATATGAGTCATATGACGTTGTATTAATCGGAGTTTAACATGGACACAAATTTTCTAATTAAAAGTAAAGGCGGTTGACATATCTGATGTGTTTATATGAGTTAACCAGGAATCTTGAGACCTGCTAGGAACATGTATCAGTTGAACTTTATTAGATTCTTTAAACTGTCTCTTGGAATGTGGAGCTTTGGGTTATGTTCCATGCAATAAGTTTTTTTTTTAATAGCAAATCATCTTTATATCTATATATCAAGAGACAGCAAGTCATTGGAAAGCTTACAAAAAGAGGAGGCTACAAAAAATAGATTAAAAATAAAACAAATTATTCATATAATATTGTAATATAATGTATATAAGGTTTTGAGTCTTGAGAATTTTTTTTAAATGGAAGTTTTATAACACCGCCTATAACGCAAGGATTTTGACCTCACGGACACTTAGGCGACCGAGAGGAGTGAGCGGTACAAAGGTGGTGAGGATAGAGAAGGGTTGCGGTTTGTGGCCAAGGACACTGTCTGTGAGAGAAGAAATGTGGAGAAGAAGCTCATCTCTTTGAGAGCGGAAGGAGAGAGAAAATGAGTGTAGTTCGTGAGATAGAGGAGAGACATGGGCTAATTTTCATGAGGCAGGCGCATAAAACAGGTCGACGTGAACGCGTGGTCTAATGTGTACAACACAATATTTCAATTCTCTACATAAAATTTATAGAAACCTTAGGGAAAATAACTTATAATCGATATGCATGGTAATGTTGTATTGTGGTCCAATTCTACATTCTTAAACTATTCATGTGCACCCCAATGAACTATCTTTCTTAAAGCTGTTATTGCACGTGACTCCTTCCACTCATGTCGAAAAACTTTAGTGAACAATGTTAAAGATTTCAAATCTATTTATTAAACCTCTTAAGGTTACATCTTAAAATAATAAAAAACTACACATTTTTTTTTTCTTTTTATGGTGTGATCATGAATCATGATTTTGTTATTAGAAAGATGTGTTATGACTTATGAGCATTTGATATTAATTACACTTTTCAAGGGCATCTTTTGGTTTCCACCTTATATTTAACGTTGACATAATTTTTCGGTTAAACAACTTTTACACATATAATGATTTGTGTATTACTCATTGCTAAATTTTACTTCACAAATTTAAAATAGAAAAAGGGTTACCTTTATGCGCGTGCATGTTGTGTATGAGATGCTTTAGCTTTTGTGTGGAGCATGATGATGATCAAACACATATGTGCACCGAAGGTACATGATTATTGTATTTTTAAAGCCATTTTGTACACACCAAATTAAGAGTGAATCTTGGAGATTATTTGGTACATATACTTGAATTTGTAATGACTATCGAAATCTTGAAATTAGAGAAAGTGACTTGGGGTATTCATGCAATCTTGTCATACGGTAGATTTGAAGTCTAATGCTATAGTGACCAGTGGCGGATCTAGAAAATCTTCATAGCGGTAATGTTTTATACAAAGGCGGTAACGAAATCGAAAAAAGGTCAATTTTTTCCAAAATTTACACTACCGCTGGAGCGCCAAGCAGTAGCGGAGGCTACCCCTTCCCCTAAGGTAGGTCCGCCCCTGATAGTGACTCCTAGGAGTTATAGAGCGCTGAAGCAAGACCATACAATCAACTGAGTAAGAAAAACAAAAGCAACCTATAAACATGATGCACGACTTGTGATATCAACCACAAGCATAACAAAAAAAGGTGGTAACAATAAGAAAACCTTTCAACAATGACTTTAAATCCACATCTGAATGAATAAAACTATATCGAGCAAACAATACAACTCACAACCACATAAAAGAAACATCATTGACGAATCTTCAACGAAACTTGCAAAATAAAAAATAAATAATAGAAATGTAACAAAATGTTACGCTCGGTAATTACAACAAATTACAGACGGACACATGTGGCAGGAATATCTAGATTTCGTTGTTTTTGGTGTGTAACCACTACAAGAATGGACCACCTTTAGCGGCGACAGCTGTCGCCGGTATTGATGGAAAATGTCGCCGGTATTGACCTTTAGCGGCGACATGTCACCGGTAAATGGTCGCCGGTATTGATCGGCCGCTATTGGCCTCCTGTCGTCGCTAAAGGTCTACGTCGCCGGTATTGATCTTAGACCTTTAGCGACGACACGTGTCGTCGCTAAATGGTCGCCTGTATTAATCATGGTCGGTAAAGGATTAACATAGCCATTACTTATATGTCGGTAAGCATGTGATTTTTTATAGTATTCCCACTGAGGCTTTTCAAAGTTGTATTCAAAACAACATATTTTTTAGAGTAAATTACAAGTTTTGTCCTTTATGTTTGTCCCAAATTTCAGGCGCTGTCATTTACCTTTAAAATTGATGGGTTTTGTCCTTAATGTTGCAAAATCTTGCACGTTATGTCCTTTAGGCCAAACCCAGTTAGATTTTTTGGTTAAAAATGGTCATGTGCTTTGCACATGAGGGCATTTTTGTCATTTCATCTCATTAAGGACTATTGTGTAAAAGAACTGATGTTTAGGGACTATTGTGTAAGTATAAAAAAGATATTTAAAATAAAATATATAAATAAAAACAGAAGTCTGCATTCTCTCTCTCTCACTCTACCTTCTTTCTTACTCACAAATTCATCATCAATTTAGCAGAAGACCGAGATGATTCTCGAAGACAGACTCGCTTCATCCAAACCCGATCGGCACCACCAAAAATCCAAGAGGAAATCTGAAGACCTACCCGAATTCAATATCTCATCTGAATCCGATCACGGAAGCAGAGGCAGCGGTAGCGGTGAAGTGGTGACGATGAGGGTGAACGGCGGAATCCGGAGACGGCGGTCGGTGTAGTTCTGGTGTGGCGGAGGTACTAGTGGTGAGGTTTTGTTCAGATTCAAGGGAGGTTGCGCGGCGGAGTTGTGGTTGTAGGTGGCGGGTATGCAGGTGACCAGAGCGAGGGGAGGTTGCAGGTCGACACCACCACAACCTTTCATCGTCTACAACCACCATCAACATCACCACCACCCTCTACCCTCTACAATCAGGTATCATCTCTAAATCAACTCATAAACCTTAAAATCCACAAAATCAAAAATCCACAAAATCCCCAAAAACACAAACACACCTCCGGTCTTTTGATGATAACTGTAGTCCGGCCGGTAGGTGTGAACGGTGGTGATCTCCGGTGGTTGTAAGTAGTGGCTGGTAGTTTTCTAGGGTTCCAATCCCGGTGGTGGTTGTTTCTGGTGGGTGATGGCGGTTAGAGGTGGTGGAGTGTTTCTGGTGGGCGATGGCGATTAGAGGTGGTGGTGGACGTTATCCGGTGAAGGGTGACAATGAGGGTGGTGGTGGTGGGTGTTTGATTCAGTTCTATGTGTGTGTGGTGATAGAGTTTAGAGAGAGAGAGAGAGAGAGAGAAGTTGTAGAGAGAGAGTTGTGTGGGGTGTTTGATTAATGACTATATATATATATATATAAATAATAGTAATAATAATAGTATATTTTAATATGAATACTAAATATATAGGTAAAAAGACAAAAATACCCTTGGATAACCAGTTTTAACAAAAAAAAATCTAATTGGGTTTGGCCTAAAGGACATAACGTGCAAGATTTTGTAACATTAAGGACAAAACCCATCAATTTTAAAGGTAAAGGACAACGCCTGAAATTTGGGACAAACATAAAGGACAAAACTTGTAATTTACTCTATTTTTTATTTCGTAATATCAAAAAATATGTTATTTAGAAAACGGTTTTAGTAAAGTTTATATTGAACCATAGATAAAAATAACTTTAAAACAAAAACTTGAAATATCTTTTTTTTTAAAAATAGAGTGAATTGCAAGTTTTGTCCTTTATCTTTAGGCCATTTTGCAAGTTTTGTCCTTTATGTTTAAAGTTGACGAGTTTTGTCCTTTATGTTTGAAAATCAAGCTCGTTTTACTCTTTGAGCCTTAAAAATCAAGCACGTTTTACTCTTTGGGCCTTAAAAATCAAGCACGTTTTGTCCTTTATGTTTAAAAATCAAGCACGTTTTGTCCTTTATGTTTAAAGAATCAAGCACGTTTTGTCCTTAAATATCAGGCACGTTTTGCCCCAAAGGGCAAAACGTGCTTGATTTTCAAACATAAAGGACAAAACTCGTCAACTTTAAACATAAATGACAAAACTTGCAAAATGGCCTAAAGATAAAGGACAAAACTTGCAATTCACTCAAAAAAATATTAGACGTTATATATTATAAAAATAATAATAATAAGTTAAATGTTATATCATAATTTAAAAGGAAGAAAACAGACTAGACTATTTATGGAGATGTCAAAGCTACCTGTTAGGACCGGAGGCTCTAATGACAGTGTTTGTTTGTATAATTTAAACAAATCAAGTAGAAATGAACAGAGTTAAGTGCAGCGGAAATGAATAACAAACTTTGTAAACACAATCAAAGAGAGAAACAGTTTAGATAAGCACATGCATTTCATTGAGTCAAAGGATTTACAATACAAATCAAAAGATTACAAGCATGCTTACAAACCTAAGCTCCCCCTAAGCCAGATACCCCATGGTTGGTTGCACAAGATGAAATGATTGAATTGAGGAGAAGAACTCACTCAAAACGATCAAATGTAACAGTACAGAGTACTGTTCCATTTATAGACAATCCAAACCCCTGAGGCATCTCAGCTGACGTCACCATGAAAGCGACGTCTAACAGCCTAACAACCTGTATCTACTGATCTTATACAAACACTGCTAATCTTAACCACTGACTATGTATAAAACAGATGACACACTAAACTACTTCTCTCTCTTTACATCAGTGCTTTCCTCAAGGTTGATCAGTCCTTGGTTGGGCAGTGCTTTGTCATCAGTAGATTGTACCAGCAGTGTTTACTTCTCAGCAGTCTTCTAGGCTTCATCAGTAGTTAGAAGAACAGCAGCAGTTGTATACGGGCAGTGGATATAAGACCATCAGATGTTATAATCACTTTCAAGGGAGAAGACTTAGTGTAAACATCTGCTTATTGTGAATCCACTGTTGTGAACCAGTTTTGGCTTTCATTATATGTTCCTCTGGTAGGGTTCAATCCCAACAATCTCCCCCTGGAACAGATAATGCCAAAACACTTCATTATTTTGGATCTTTATTCCTCATCAGAAGTTCACTAGCTTATCTTTTAAATTCTTCTTCAAATTCTTTAGAACTTGAGTCGTCCTCATCCCTGCACAGTGTAAGTTCAAGGAGATCCTGCAAATCTTCAACACTAAGGCCTAGTGCTTCTTTCCTTGATATGTACTTCACTTCACCATTGGATCTGACCAGGGTCAATACATGGGTCTTTTGATCAGAGAGCCACTTTAGTATTTTTAAACCCAATGGGTTTCTTGGGAGAGATTTATTTGCAGGTTGACTCAGGCCAAGAGTATCAGCTATCATCTGCTTAATGCCTTCCTTTACAAACTTATATCCTGCCTTTAAGTCTGCCACTGTTTCAGTAACCAGTTGTTTTTGTGGCCTTCTTTTAAAGATGGCTGCACCAGCTGGAGCAGTGGCTCTCCTGATTTGCAGCTTTGATGGTCTTTTTGAAACCTCTGCTTCAGGATAGTCAGGTTTTTGTGGAACTGATGGATCTTTCTTTCTTAGCTCCTCCAACCTTTTGTAGGTGGCCCTGACTACATCTTCTTTCCATCTAGCCACTTGATGTTTAGACCCATAATCAGCAGCAACTAGTTCCTCTTTCATTCTCTTCAGCTCAAGTGATTTATCAGGCACATTCTTTTTGTACTTTGACCATTCTGGAGGAGTGTGTTTGACCTTATTCTTTATCATTTCTTGAATCCTGGCTGCTTCTTGCTCAAGCTCAGGAATGGTCCACTCCTTGTACATGTGTTTTTCTCCCTTGTACTTCTTGGTTGACATAATGCTTTCAATGTAGTCTTTTCTTAGAGATTCATCTGCTCTTTCTGAAATTTGCTGACATACATTTTTGGCAAATTGTTCCAGGGATCTGACTTGTGTGAGCAAGTATTGATAGTTCTGTTGTATTTCCCTATCAGATTTCCCTTGTGTATTTCTTTTTGAGATATCATCTGCTTGCTTAGCCTTGATTTTCAAGTATTCTTCAATATTGTTAGGCCTGGGATATCCTTTAACTGATGACAATCTCCTTTTAGCAGGGTCATCCTCATAATAAAAGGACTTGATTTCTTCTCTGACTGCTATGAGCTCAAGAGGAAATTGAACACCTGCAGGAGCTAAGGGCTGTCGAACTTGTGCTGATGAGAGAGGAATAGGCTTGGGTATTGTAACAAGTGGCAAAGATTTTGAATATGTTGGTGGTGGTGAAGTGTCATCATCTTTCAGGATTAGCCTTCTTCTTTTTGTTTGATGAGGGACTGATGATGCTTTGGGTGGAACAGTGATGGTAGTTTGAGTGGCAGTGGTTTGTGATTGACTAACAGCTGTTGAAACAACTGGTGCTTCAACCACTGTTGTCATTACAACAGATGTTGTAACATCTGTTGTCTTCTGCTTTTTGGCAGGAGGCAATGGTGGTGATGTTGTTTTTGGTGGTGATGGTGGTGGTGGTAAAGCAGTGGTTGTGGTGTGTGTTGAAGTGAGAACAGATGTTGAAACCTCTGAAGTACCAGCAGTAGTTGACACAGCAGGAGTTACAACAACTGTTTGAATGGAAGTTTGATGCTGGGGGCTTTTGGATGGTGGTTTTGGAGCATGCTTTGTGAGACTAGATGGTATGGACTTGGGTTCCCTCACTTTTGTAGTGGGATTTCTTTTTGGCATAGGATTTTGAACATCCTTCAGCCCAGAACAACCCTGCGCATTCAGCTCCATGTAAGCTCTTTTCTCCTCATTCCACCTTGATATATCCTTTGCCGCTCTGTCCCTTTTTACACTAGCTACTCCTTCATCAAGTGCTTCTTGAGTAGCATCAACCTTTTTGCTACCATCTGGCACAGGAATTTTTCTGGTCATGGCATCCCTTTCTGGTTCAATGTACAGACCATCATCTATTCCTTTCCTTTTCCACTCCTGAATTTTCTCCCCCTTTTTGGCATTATCTAGGGGAAGTTGATCAATGAAGAGAACAGTTGGAGGAGCAGTGCCAGTGGTTTCCAATAAATAGGCCTTGATTGCCTTAATGTCTGATTGTGTATTCTTGAACCTAGACTCCATGGTGTTACTCAGCTCTTGAACATGTTTTGCATGTTGCTGATCAGCCATTTGTTTTTGTTGTTGGAGAAAAGGTTGAAATAGATTCCAGAGCTCATTTGCAGCAGGTGCTTGAGGTGGATCAACAGTGGATTGTATCTTTTGTATTGTCAACAACTGTTGTAGCATGTCTTTGATATCTGCAACAGCTGTATCCAATTTGTCAACTCGTTCCGTCAAATCCTGATATTTTAAACCATCACCCAATTTAATGGGATCATCTGATTTCCCACTAGCAGTGGTTTTATCAGTGGTTGAGGTAGGGAGTGTTCTCCAAACATTAACCACTGATGCCCCTTTTTCTTGGTACTGGGGTCTTCTTCCTTCAACACTTGACAATCTTTTGATGTTGCCAGTGGTAAAAAAGAATCCACTGGTAGATGTCAGAGGTGCTATTGAAGGAATTGCCTCCAAGGAAGTCTTATTGATGTAACCACTGTCCAAATGTAAACCAGTGGGTTCAACAGTTGTAGTGGCTGCTTCACTTGGATTACCACCAAGAGTTACTTGTAACTCAAGGGGTGTAACCTCCTTAGGTTGTGTTGGTGAGTTAGCAAAGATTGATACATCAGACCCAGTCATTTGTTGAGGCAAGTTCTAATTGATGGGTGATTGAGAAGGACTGGTTTGTGCCTGGTTCAAATCAATTGCTTCCAACAAAAGTCTTGTTGGTGGAGGAATTGTGAATGTGAGGTTTGGGGTTAGAAGAGAATTTACCCCGGGCATTGGACTGTGGATGATGGAAACGAGTGATTCCAGAGCATCATATTGTGGTGTCCCGATGTGTACAACCTGTTCTTTTTGAGAAGATGCAGGAGGAGTTTTGGTTATGGGTTGAGATATATGTACCAACTGCTGTGAGGAAGTAGCAGCAATGGTTTCTTGTGACTTTTGTGTTGTCACAGGCAGTTGCTCTGGTATCTCATCCTCCAGAGTTGCCTTTTTGATGGGTTTGGGGGGTTTTTTAGGTTTTCTTTTTGTTGGCTTTTTGGTGATTGTAGGTGTGGGTTTCAAAGCAGTTGTTTTGCTACTTTGATCACCTTGAGCAGTGGGCTCAGCAGCAGATACCTGAGGAGCAGTGGTAGCTGCTAAATTCTGCTCAGGCACCTCTGCTTGTGTTTTGCAAGGTATTGACATTCTTGTAAAAGTTTCAGCAGTTAAGCTGTGCATTTGAAGATAGTCACCTTGTTTTATTGCAGCCCCATCCTTACCAAGTTTCTTTTCAAAATAGTAACTTAGAAATCTTGGAAACAGTAAGAATGATTTTGTTTCAACATTTTTAACCAGATCATTAAAAATTTCCCGAGAATAATTAAAATTTTCTATTTGAAGAATGGCATATCCCAGATTTTTAATTTTTAATGGTATTTCGTTAAAAGCAGTGGTTTTGTTTGAAACACACATTAGGAGGGTATGAAATAAAAATCTTGTTGCAGAAGGGAAGAAACCTTTTTGTAAGGTATCCCTCTTCATCATTGTGTCTGCATACCCCCTCTCAATAAAGTCAATTTTTAACTCGTTTTTAGGGAAAAATGTACTACCTTGTTGATCATCGAGCTGAAAGACTTCTGAGATGAATTGCGATGTGATCTTGACAGCTTTACCCTTTAGAGAAGAGTTAATGGCTATTACAGTGTCTCCTTGTTTTTCAAGGGTTGCATTCTTCCAAAACTCTCTTTGGCTTGCCAAGTAAATTGGTGCATCTGTTGTTAACAAAGTTTTGTACTTTGATGCAGATATGAGTTCAAGGATGGAATCGAAGGCATCTGTTGTGCCGGGTTTTGTGAGGAGACCAAGAAGATTGTGAGATGGTTTGTGTGGAATTTCAGAGGATTTATCCTTTTGAGAGGCCGCTTTCGACGATGATTTGGAAGTGGGTTTTGCAGATGATTTCGTCATTTTGGAGAAGAAGAAGAAGAAGAACGATTTGGGATGGAAAGTTTGAAACTGCTTTGAGAAGAGAATTTTTGGAATTCAATTCGACAGTGTAAAACTCTGTTTGGGGGTTTTGATCAGGGTTTTATTAAGGAAAAAGTGATCGCTGATGTGGCAGCGGTTATTAAGATCTGATGGCTAAAAATTGACCACATGCCAACCTCTGATGATATGGATAAAGAGTGGAGAACAGTTGTTTTGAGAGCCATTGATGAAACAAGCATCAGTGGTTACAACGGTAATAATGTGACAACAGCGGATGATTTTTACTATCACTGGATAGCATATCAGTGGTAAGACACTGATTTTGAGCATCAGTGCTTGCCAAGCAAAATGAAGGATCAGTGGCTGACTTTCAGGAGTGGACAGTATTTAGGAAGCAGATGTTTGAGCAAAACAGCGGTTAGGGGTAAGGTAATGGTAATGATTTGAAATGCTAGTATGTCAGCAACTGTTTTGAGAATTTTCATTCAAGGTTTTGCCACATGTCATATTCATATTTTGAAGCTTTTACGACTTCCTGACAGTGGTTTAGTACCCCAGATGATGAAAACTTTTTACTGTGGCTACTCATTTTTATCTTAATTTTTGAATTAGGACATGAATACCCAAGTATTTTAGGATCTGTTTAGCAATCAATCTTTGATCAGTGTTAAAACCAAACTTGAGTTTGACATGACCTTGACACATACACCATTTCCTTTTGATCTATTTTTTAGGATAATATCACCAAAAAAAATAAAGGTTCTATATCCTGTTAGGAGATTGAAACTTTTACTATCAAAAACCTAGTAAAAGTTCAAAATATATTATTCTTAAAGAAAAATAAAGAATAATATATCCTGCTTTATTTAAGAAAAACCTTTACCAGAAAAATAATTAAAGGATTTTTTGAAAACAACACCAAAAGGATCTGATATATTTTTCAATAAAACACATAATCATATCATTCTCAAGTTTTATGAAAATGGTCAGTGGTTTGACAACAGTTGTATGAAATTGTAAATACATTTTGACCACTGTTTGGTACCATTTTCTTGTTGATTGATTGACAACAGAAATGAGGACACATGTTCACATGAGTTTTTGAAAACCCTGTTATAGACTTTGTTACCATGTGAAGATTCTGAAAATTTGTCTAGTCCTCTTGTAAATTCATTCACTGGGAATACTATTGTTACCTGAACTTTCCTGAACCAATGATTGCACATAGTTGCTTAATGACCATTGTTACCCCAATCTTTGACTCTTAAGTGTTTTATGTTTATACTCTTTTCTTCTGATTTCAAAAGTTTTGAGATAAACACACTTCTGAGTTTTTGTGAATTTTTTCTTCCATTTTTACCCTTCCCATTTATAAGGAATGAAATACTTACTGGGAGGTCTTTATTGAAGGAATACTTAATCCAGAATCATTTTGCAGTAATGCTTTAAGAGGTTTAGCCATATTTGTACAAATTTTTTGACCAATCTCACATTACATATGATACGGACTATCTTGACCCCTGTTTTCTTAATGTATTTTAACAGAGTTGATTTGTTCCTTTTGAGAATCTCAACCTGTTTTCAATACATAAGATCTAATGACTAAAGTTTTAATTTCCCTCTTTTTACGTTAGCAAAAACACTAATGTTTTGGTGAACATAGGCTTTTGTTAATCTGAGGTTCATACTTTAGCATCTAATATAATGACATCACAAATTTCATAACAACAGTTGAAATCAATTTTAAGAAGAAGAAATAATACCATAGTTTGACAGACATGTTTTCAGATCTGAAAACTATGAGTGACTTATGCATGACATCACTTGTTGTGTGAAATTTGTGTGTCTTATGATATCTTGGTTGTTTTACAGAGTATTCGAATAACAACGTTAAGCATGATCAATCCTTACTCTGTTTTCAACTGAATGCAACCAACCTTAGTATCAATGAATTTTGAGTTGAACTGTTATGTCAAATTGATTGTTAGATCGAATTTGACTGTCCAAGCTCTGATACCAATTGTTAGGACCGGAGGCTCTAATGACTGTGTTTGTTTGTATAATTTAAACAAATCAAGTAGAAATGAACAGAGTTAAGTGCAGCGAAAATGAACAACAAACTTTGTAAACACAATCAAAGAGAGAAACAATTTAGATAAGCACATGCATTTCATTGAGTCAAAGGATTTACAATACAAATCAAAAGATTACAAGCATGCTTACAAACCTAAGCTCCCCCTCAGCCAGATACTCCATGGTTGGTTGCACAAGATGAAATGATTGAATTGAGGAGAAGAACTCACTCAAAACGATCAAATGTAACAGTACAGAGTACTGTTCCATTTATAGACAATCCAAACCCCTGAGGCATCTCAGCTGACGTCACCATGAAAGCGACGTCTAACAGCCTAACAACCTGTATCTACTGATCTTATACAAACACTGCTAATCTTAACCACTGACTATGTATAAAACAGATGACACACTAAACTACTGCTCTTTCTTTACATCAGTGCTTTCCTCAAGGTTGATCAGTCCTTGGTTGGGCAGTGCTTTGTCATCAGTAGATTGTACCAGCAGTGTTTACTTCTCAGCAGTCTTCTGGGCTTCATCAGTAGTTAGAAGAACAACAGCAGTTGTATACGGGCAGTGGATATAAGACCATCAGATGTTATAATCACTTTCAAGGGAGAAGACTTAGTGTAAACAGCTGCTTATTGTGAATCCACTGTTGTGAACCAGTTTTGGCTTTCATTATCTGTTCCTCTGGTAGGGTTCAATCCCAACACTACCCCATTTTCATAGTTCTATATATATCTATACTATATAACAAATAAAGGTTTTTGAAAACATATATCACTCTCTAGTGCTTCTTCACTCTTATTTTTACGTATGTCTCTTCTATTAAATAATATTGTTCCCGTTTCTTTCTTCTATCAAATAATGATATTAAAACTAAAAGAATATATATTTAGATATTTAATAAAACATAAATTATAAATAGTAATTATAAATTCTGACTTATTTACCATTTTCATAAAATAAACTTTTATATGTATAGTTATTATATCATCAGACATTTTTACATTTTAATCAAGTTTACTATTTTAAACTACCAGATAAATGAATTCTCCTATATATTAAAAAACTAATGTTTTGAACAGTGTTCAAGTTATAATAATGAATATAGTTTTTTTTAATAATTTTTATTATCTTCTTTACTTTTTAAGTTAGATAAGTTTGTGTCAACCAGTATTGGTATCGAAAATACCAGTACGGTTATCGGTACATGAAGGTAAAAACCGACACAAGCCTAGTACAGAAAACACCAAAAGTTGGTATCGAATTGATTTTTAAAATATTTTAGTTCGAGAAATTCGGTACTGCTACCCGGTACCATTTGCTCATCCCTGATCACGGGTGTCGTACGAACAACAACGGTATCGTGCAACTTTTTTTGTTGATTTTCTTCAACTTTTAATGATCTCTTTTTTTAGTTTCAGGGTTAGGGATGAGCTCGGTGCCAACCAATACCGAATCGGTACTGGTACCGAAAATACCAGTTACGGTACCGGTATATGAAGGTAAAAAACGATAGCGAACCTGAACCGGGAACACCAAAAGTCGTACCGAATTGGTAATTAAGATCTTTCGGTTTGGGAAATTCGGTACCGGTACCCAATATCATTTGCTCATCTCTGACCACAGGTTTCATACGAACAACATTATTACCATACAACTTTTTTGGTTGATTTTCTTTTGGTTATCTTTTAGTGTTTTTTTCTATATTTCCGTTTTATTCAACGGTTTCCGTACGCAACGCGCTTGTAGTGATTTCAAAACACATATAAACATAGACTAAACAACAAAAGACGTTCGCCTCAACGCGGCGATAGTAAGAAACTAGCTGTTTCAATTTTTATCTACATTTTTAATTAAAAATTTTGTTTTTTATCAATTAGATTGTTTAAGCATATTTATGAATTCTACAAACTGAAAACAATTTCATGGCCATTTAGATCCAATAAAAACACTCAATCGTATATTTACATATTCAAAGACTTATAATTTTTCATGACTTGTTAAATCCCATTGTATTTTTGTTCATATCATTATAGCCGAAAATATTTAAGTAATTATTTTCTTATGTTCCCATTTCGTTTATATTGTTACTTATTTTAGCTCTTTGCATGTGTTGATATATTCTTTATAGATGTGACAACTTCAACCTGTTTTATTTTCTTATGAACAGGTTGATTTGGATCATACTTTATTTCTATCGGCTCAAACGATTAAAAATGAAATAAAAGTACTAAATGAGAAGATAGATCGGTTGAAGTCGCCATAAGTTTAAAGTTATGCAAATAAATATATTTAGATTATTATATTATAATCAGAATAATACAAATGTTTACTGTTATTTGACACTAAGATATACCTAATAAATAAGTAACTAGTAGCATTACGTGTCACATGTGGCCAAGATTTTTATAACCGTTTGAAAATTTTCCTGCTTATTATTCTGTGAACCCAAGCTATACCTGCTAAACAAGTAAGTGAATGAAATTCTTTCTGTTTATTATTTCTCAGGTATTTATTATATTCTTTGGTAATATTTACTTTATGAATATTTCATTTATTTAGTATTTTTCATCAAATATTTCTGTTTTCTTCAATTATCAATAACTATTTAATTTTTAATTTATACAACCCTGGTAATACATAGATTTCAAACCTATTGTTTCATTAAAGTACCCTCATTTAAAAAAATGAATAAGGGCCAAAATGGTAATAAACCGAATTGTAACAGAGTCAAGGTAACCCTTAAAGTAGAGGTGCATAGGAAAATAGTTTGGGCCTGTGACCCTAAAACCGACTCAGCCCTCCCCTGAAAAAAAAACCAATTTGGATCTTCTTTAAGAGCCCATTTTTTACCGTTAGGATATGTTTACATTGTTGGGAATCACAACAATCAGAAATACTTTACACTCGCAAAAAAAAAAAAAAAAAAAAAACGATAAAAATTGCTCACGTTCCGAATGACTTCAGCAAGTGTTTAATTTTTCGGTTGGTTGTGAGGCAATTTCAAACCTAGGTACACCAACTAGTTTTCGTCATATAACAATTGACTTCTTTAATCTTTTAAAGAAAGAAAATGCTAAACGGGTGATGAAGCGTAATGAAATCGAAGCGGCGAATGAAGCGAGGTGACGATTGTTAAACAACTCATGGAGGCAACACTAAAAGAAACCTAGGACAACATTTGTCAAAAACATAAAACATATGATGAATATTAAAAACTTGTTTAGTTTTCCATTGTATTTGAGATTATAAGTTATTTAGTTCCAATTTATTTTAAATTCAATGGTTATTTTTTTACTCGATTTTATATTTGGATCATTGAAAAAACCTTGGTGTGTTTTCCTTAGGGGTGTTCCCATTTGGACCGATAACGAGGAGTATACCTTGGATACATGTTAGGACCTTTAACTTACATGTGGGGGGTATAATGGATAAAGTTAGTACTAATTTCTGGGAGTGCGTTAAGGATAGATTTAACAAGGAAATGAGTTTCGCAACCAAGTGTACTAGGGATCAAATATTGTCAAAGATGTGGAGGATATCAAAGATTTCACAGAAACTACCGTAGACGGGTGTACAACTGGGAGATGATCGAAATGATGAGACTATTGCAGAAGAATCCTCTGCGGAATATGCACGACTTAATGGAAGGCAATTTACTAGTTTAGAAATTTGAAAGGTTATATTAAACATCAATTTTTATTAGTTTTGTAATATTTAAATGTTTAAATAGAGTATTATTCCTTGTAACTTTTTTCTAATCTTTTTTTTGTTATTTTCTAAGCTTTTAAGTATTATTGAAGATGCTTTTTTAGTTCTTTGTATTTGTTTAAAATTAAAGGGTTTAATCTAAAAAAAATCGGTTTCAAAACTAGTTTGGGCCAAACCCATTTTGGGGCCGACCCTAATCGATTTGGATGGGTTCAGGGTTTCACCCATGAGACCGGTTCTTAACCCGAGCCGGTTTGAGCCCAAATAAAAAAACGGGCTGGTTTTTAAACCGGATCGTTTAGAGCACAAACCAAGTTATGTACACCACTACCTTAAAGAGGATAAATACTATTGGAGTATTGGGGCATTGGGCCGTCTTTGCATAGACATTTAAGGCTGAAGGCTATCTCCTATCCCGAATGAAATATGGAACAAAACCTAGTAAATTGTTATAAAAAAAGGTCCAAAATAGTATTGGTTTTAATATCAGTTAACATTTAATATGATAGTCATATTAGTGAACTGTTCGACTAGAAGTTTGTTTAAGTTCGTTCGTTTGATTAGTGAACGAACATAAACAAGAAATTCCGTTCGATTGGTTAAATGAACAAACACGAACAAATGTCTCGTTTGTTCAATTGTGTTCGTGAACGTTCGATAATGTGTTTGTGAACATTCGTTCATGTCCGTTTGTTTATGTTGCTCATTAAAGATTTCTTTTATAATTTATTTATTTTACTAAACTTTTTATATTCTTTAATTCTTAGTTATCTCCTTACTCAAATAAATAAAATAGGAAACTCTGTCTCCACCTTTTTATACACCATTTCACTTTCCTTCTCATTATTCACATCGAAAAACACTAACGACTTCCGTTTAACGATTAGGCTTTCAAGGTCTGGCGTCGCTCCCTCTCACCATCCACCTCTAGCCATCGCTGTCTTCTCCGATTTTATCCGTGGTTATTTGTGTTCGTGAACACGTTCCTTTCTTTAATGAACAAACACGAACATAAAATCTCGTTCAGTAAGTTTCCATAAACCATTCATGAACACATTATATCCTTCACGAGCGAAAACGAACACGAACAAGGCCTTGTTTGTGTTCGTTCGGTTTGTTTACAACCCTACTTCTAGATAACCCCACGATTTAAGAACCACCTCTCAGTTGTACCGATCCGAATTTTTTTACGTCGGGTTATTGAAATTTACCCAACCCAAACCGTCAAACTGACCCGAATTTTTTACGTCCGGTTATATGAAATTGGAGCATCTAAGAACAATGAACCTACTAGAAAAAAATCCTGAATCCACCACTCTCAATTTGGTCTCCTTAAATACTATATTGGATCCATAAATTTAACAAAATTATGATAAAATAAAAAGTTATATTATAATTATTTTCTTGTTACGAGTAATAGTTACAAACCAATATTACAGCTACAATTTTATTATTTTCTTACAACACAAACACAAACACAAACCACAAAACAGTATTTTAAGAGTATCTCAAGACAACAAAACATACACAACTGGATCGCTCACCTTATTACCAAATATCGGACATGAAAACATTGCAAAACACACACACATTTTATTATTTCCGTTAACTACTTGCTGGCCGTTTATGCTGTCTGATCGTCTCCGATCTCTGAAACATGAGCACCGCTTTCACCGCCTCTAAGCTGTTCATGACCAGCTGCCAAAGGTTTTCCAATATCATAACTTCTTTCACCGCCAGCGGTTGCTGGCTTTGGGCCTTTCGACTTTATCTCCAGATTTTTACAAGCAATTTTAGCAAGCAGTTTTGCGGCCAACGGGATCCCATCACACCTGTTAAGCAATTCCTCTTTGATTTCGTCCAAATTCTTATCATACACCCTCTCATCGTCATCATATCCAATCACCGCGTCTCTAAATATCTCCCAGGTGATCTCGCGGTTGAGTGGCTCCATATACTGCAAACTAACTTCTTCTCCAAGCATTTTTTTTAGCAATTCCTTATCAGTGCTCGACGATACGACTGTTCCACCATCCCCTTTTGGCAAAGCATATGCCAACTCTGCGCCCCAGTTCTCATCCAACCGGTCCTTTTGGGTCAAGTTATAGAAGAATTTATCATCATTCCAAGCATCATCAAGAACTATTAGATACCTTTTGTCATTCAGTTGCAGCCTGAGAAGAAGGATCATTTTCTTGAGTCCACCTTTTCTTGCATCATCAATGAGTTCCTCTTCAATCCCCAAACAGTTCAACATCCTGACAAGAATCTCTTCTTTGTAGTACTCATTTTCGACTAGTTTCTCGAGTCCACCTTTTCTTGCATCATCAATGAGTTCCTCTTTAACAATCCCCAAACACTTCAACATCCTGACAAGACTCTCTTCTTTGTAGTACTCATTTTCGACTAGTTTCTTGAGTCCACCTTTTCTTGCATCATCAATGAGTTCCTCTTCAATCCCCAACCACTTCAACATCCTGACAAGACTCTCTTCTTTGTAGTACTCATTTTCGACTCGTTTCTTGAGTCCACCAGCTTTTCTTGCATCATCATTGAGTTCCTCTTCAATCCCCAAACACTTCAACATCCTGACAAGACTCCCTTCTTTGTAGTACTCACTTTCGACTAGTTTCTTGGGTCCATCTTTTCTTGCATCATTAATGAGTTCCTCTTCAATCCCCAAACGCTTCAACATCCTGACAAGAATCTCTTCTTTGTAGTACTCATTTTCGACTAGTTTCTTGAGTCCACCATCTTTTCTTGCATCATCAATGAGTTCCTTTTCAATCCCCAAACACTTCAACATCCTGACAAGACTCCCTTCTTTGTAGTACTCATTTTCGACTAGTTTCTTGAGTCCATCAGCTTTTCTTGCATCATCAATGAGTTCCTCTTTCATCCCCAAACATTTCAACATCCTGACAAGAATCTCTTCTTTGTAGTACTCATTTCCGACTTTTTCTTGCTTGGATAAGCAGACCCATATCCTTGGAGAGAAATGTTGTTTCACAAAATCATTGCCAAAAAGTCTTTGACAAAGAGTTGTTTTTCCAATTCCGGAAATACCCACAACCCCGAACACCTTAAACGGAGCATCGGTGTTTCGCATGACAAGCTCTCTCACCATTGCCAACACCCTATGGTCAATACCATGAACTCTCCTTGGTTCATGCCTTGAACTCCATCTATAAATCTCTGAAGTGTGTCTTGTAAACGTTTTGTATTCGGGTAGTTCTGGACCATGATAACTATGACGAGACGGGTCAGGATCACCTCTTGATTCTTGCTCACCGTTGATTTCTTTCTTGATCGTCCTCAAGCTTTTCTTGATGTTCTCACGAGCGTCATAAACTTCTTTGGAGGGAAATGAGGTTTGATTCTTGGTAGTCTGCTGCCATTCAATCACCAAATTGTTGAGGGTATAAAGATTACCCCTTCTTACACCCAACCAATCGTCGTCCTGAACTTTTGGGTTTGTTGGTTCTCGCAGAACGCTCAATAATTTTGTGACTTCAGTTTTAAACGAGTATGATTTGGCCAATACATTCTTCGGCTCACTTAAAAGATCAATGGCATCATTGATTTTTTTTACTAGATATTGGTCAATCTCATTATCTTCATTCTCTTGAGCCATTTTTGCCACTCACACAATAAAATAATTTGAAAGATTGAAGTCTAATTGGAGGGAATGATGTATTTAAAAGGGTCCAGATGCTTTTCTTGCTGGAATTAAAAGGGAAAAAGAAGCCTTGTGATACCTCTTCTTTTATCACTTTTTTCTTTATTCAAATGTACAAGTTAAGTTTTAGCATATGAAAAATATACATATCTTTTGCAAGGAGTAAGCAAATCTTGATCACTAGGTTTAGATGGTAAGAGAGTAAGAGCGGCTGTGATGAAGCGTTTTTGGCAAAACTGACAAACAAGTCGCAGGCCACCATTTGTGGCAAAGACCTTTGTGGCTACGGACGATTTCAACAAGTTTGCAGGGCCGTTCATCATAGACTTTGTAATAGATAACTTGTTTAATCAAAAAGTTGTAGAAGATGACAATAATGTGAAAAATGTAAGAACCAACTTAAGGAGGAATTACTTAGGTAAAACCTTAGATAAACCGAACCTTTTAAATATTTTTAGAGATGTTTGCTAGTTTAAATTCTTATTCAGTTTCACATTACCTAAAACTAAAAAAGAGAAACCGAACCTTAACATAAAAAGAAAGCAAAAGAACAATCCAAGAATGAGTGCCAAGACTATTACACAAGTTTGGAATAAATTTCTGATGCATTATCGTATTCTTTTTGCTTTGGAAAATTATCTTTAACGATTCATTAATAATGGACGGTCCTAAATTATAAGTTGAGCCGTCGTTGCAACTTAGCCACTACTTACCCTCAATAAATCAACGTATGTAGAGATGGTGGTCAGTGGTCGCATTGCTGAGTCTGTCACATCTTAGCGATGGTTTATATCCTTCGCTAATGCCTGGTTTTTTAGTAGTGATGTGAAGTTGTGAACCACATTTACCTGTCATATCTTGAAACAATTAATAACATGTAAATAGGTAAATACTTGAATCAAAAGCTATCTAAATATGTATTATTGTTTCACTTAGTCTGGTATTTTTTTGTACATGTGAGAGTAATCATAATTTTTTGTTTAAAAATTAGAAAGCTTGACTTGATATATACCATCATTTTGATAAAAACAACACATAATAATACAAAGTATTGTAACGCAATTAGGCTCCACCCGTACTTCCCTAGACGAGCACACCTCGCTCCGTTATATTTCTATGGCAAGATACAAGAAGCAAGTCATATAAGTTATGACATTTTGACTTAACATGAGTTGGGCATTTTATCAAACAGTTTGAGTGCATTAGCGAACAACCCAAGCTACCAAAATCCGTACCCATAGATATTAAAACTTGCATAAAAATAAAGGACCAAAATGATTTGAACCTGACGTGAATCGAACACGCAACCTTCTGATCTGGAGTCAGACGCGCTACCATTGCGCCACAGATCCTGATGTTTTAAACGGCTGTTTAAATTTATTTCTTGTTATTTTAACTCCAGCTGGACCAAAAGGACACCAAGTTTAAATTAACGGTGTTAGGTTAAGCTTATAGGATTTATTCACGATGGGCCGGCCTTGATGGGTCAAACAAAAATTGGCTGGGTTAATGCAGTCACGGTCCAATAAGTTTATTTGGCTTTCAAAATTTGGATGTTGCATATGTTCCAAGTCTATAATATAAGGATACTGAGTTATAGTAAAAATGACAAAATAGTATAGTATGTTTAGTGGTCGTTTGACAACTTCTGAATGATTAAGTGCTGAAACAGTAAAAGGTCTGAACCATTAAGTGCTGAACCGATAAAAGGTCTGAACCATTAAGAGTCAATATAATGTTTAACCGTTCAGAGGCAAATGTCCGACCGATTCATATTAGTGGTCTTAACCATTCAGACTCAGTATAATGCTTAACCATTCAGAGGCAAATGTCTGAACCATTTATACATTTGCTTATGAAACAAACAATCTAAACCATTAAATGCTGAATCAGTAAGAGGTCTGAATCATTAAGAGCCTCATTAAGAGGTAAACAAACAGGCCCTTAATTTGCAAACAGACATGTATATAAATAGATGATTTGTAATCGCGAGTGTAAAATACAAAAGGACTGTTGTGGTGTCGTCACAAAATCTTTGTGTTAGTGATGACATATAATACTATTGTTCTAGCAATTGGTATCAGGGCTAATTGTAATCATTATTAATCAATCGAGGTGAATAACCAGTTGAAGGTGTGATAAGTGGGAGTGCAACAATCAAGCTTAATCAAGAGGAGTCGACTGATTTGGGTAGAATAACCAAGTAGATGCCGCAGCCAAATAGAAAGCAATCGAGGAGTTTAATTGATTGTAATCTTTATCGTAATGATATCAAAACTAACGAAACTTGGTATCTTGTCATCGGAGTGTCGAACCATATGACTGGAGATTGTTGTCATTTCTCGGAGATTGACTCTTAAGATAAATAGGTTGGTGAAATTTGGCGACGGCATGTTGGTAAAATCAAAAGAAGGGGATTAATTATGTTCGATTGCAAGAACGGTGTCACCAATGTCTACTATATACCGAAATTATGTATGGTAACATCTCGAGCGGTGGGCAATTATTGAAGACCGGTAGTAAGATTATCATTGTACATGAATCACGATTAGGATCCACCCATACTTCCCTAGACAAGCACACTTATCTTCATTTTATTTCTTAGCCGACATACAACTATACAAGAAACAAGTCATATAAGTTATCGCGTTTCGACAAAAATGAGTTGGGATATTAGCAAACAGCTTGAGTGCGTTAGTCATCCAACAACCCATGCTAATCTTGGAACAAAGAATCCAGCATGACCCACAATAATCAGTCACCTGAAAAAACCAATGAAATGCTAGTTTGCTCAAATCCAATTGCAAATTTGCAACCAAAAAAACGAACCCACATATTTTAAAAACTGCAAAAAAGAATGTATCAACAGCGTTTGAACCTGACGTGAATCGAACACGCAACCTTCTGATCTGGAGTCAGACGCGCTACCATTGCGCCACAGATCCCATTGTGTTAAATTCCGCTTCTGTCTTAATTTATACGTTACAGTCAAATCAAGGACGTCATATTATGCAAAAGGATGTATATTAATTCGATTTTGTTATGTGTCATGTTACATTAACGGATCTTAGCAGTAAGAAAACATACGAACTCTTTTGTTACACACAAGAAAATCCTATAACATGAAATGAAACTGAAGGAAATATTCCATCCTAATCAAGTAATGCAAAATGAAGGGAATTCTTTCCATCAAGAGACTTCTTAAGGTAGTTTTTCAAGTACTCCTCATAAACGACTTCCTTATATCGAGCCACTCCGTCTTGAGCCACCACCTCAGGAAACAGTCCAATTTTTGTTGTGAACAGTGGGGCGTTGAATATTGGGATGGAAACTCTTGACTTGATATTCGTGGTTCGCACTATGTGTTCTACACTTTTGTACCTCCCATTACTTAAAATCTAACATAATAAAAACACCAAAAAGAAATAAAAATTAAGCTTTGACATATATTATAAGTATAAAAGCTCTTTTATTACGAGACTTTATTATCATTTATATTTATTAGAGTAAATTACAAAAATCGTCCTTTATGTATGTCACTTATTGCAAACCGTGTCCTTTGTCTTCAATAATTACAGAAAACGTACTCCATATTTGCAAACCCTTGCAAGTTATGTCCTTTAGCCCTAACTTAGTTAATTTTTGTGGTTAAATCTGACCAAATGGACCCCACGTGAGGGTATTTTGGTCATTTTACTCTTATATGGGGTCCATTTGGTCAGATTTAACCACAAAAATACCCTCATGTGGGGTCCATTTGGTCAGATTTAATCACAAAAATTAACTGAGTTAGGGCTAAAGGGCATAACTTGCAAGGGTTTGCAAACATCGAGTACGTTTTCTGTAATTACTGAAGACAAAGGACAAAGTTTGCAATAAGAGATATACATAAAAGACGATTTTTGTAATTTACTCTATTTATTATTATTTGAGTTATCATTTATCTTTACACATGTTTGTTAATAACTATTATATCTCTAACTTGAATAATAGTTATAATTAGCCTTTTATTATTATTATTGTATCTTTATATAAAGGTATTGGTTTTAGCTATTTAATACATAGAAAATATATTGTAACAATGTCATTTTGGTTTTGGTTTTTAACTATTTCACTTAGGGTAAATTACACTTTTCGTCCTTTATGTTTACATCAGATTTCAATGAATAGCCTTTAACTTTAATAATTACAGTCACATTCATTTATTTGAAAAACTCATTACACCCTACGTCCTTTAGCACTAACCTGGTTAAAATTTTCAGTTAAGTTAGACATGTGTCTTGCACACGAGGGTAAGTTGGTAATTTTACACAACCAAAAAACAAGCTTCACCACTGCCACTCCAGCCACCACCCCAGCCACATCCAGCCACCACCATGACGGCCACCTAAACGCCTCACTGCGACCAGCACTCCAGCCACCACCTAAACGCCTCACCATCCATCTCTCTTCCTCCCAAAGACCACCAACCCACGATAAATCAAACAATCATAGCAATCATAGAACAACTGCAAATTAAAAAGAAATAAAAGAACTAACAAGCTTGCTGTACACAACATATAGCAAATTATGAACAAATCCCAATTCACATACTTTGATAAGTAACGTAAAAAGAAGAAAAAAAACCCTTTATTTCTAGAACATTAATCACATACATCATATCATCTCCCTTATCAAATTTGTCGGCACTTGTATCGCAAAACACCTGTATATCCGGTGTAGTAACCAAACCCTCCTCGTTAGCCGGCGTACTAGGGCTTGATCGAGACGAAAATCTCTGTCGAGAACCTCCACGATGATGTAATTGATGCGGAATTCGAGACCAGATCTGAAGGTGGAGGCAGCGTACTAGGGCTTCATCACCGGTAGTGGTAAAGGCGGTGGTGGTTGTAGAGAGTAGAAGTTTCGGCTAGAACAGATCTGATGGTAGTTTGACAAAGGTAGTGGTGGTTCTGGCGGATCTGGATTGAGATAGGGGGTAGTGTGGCGAACTGTATGGAGGGAGCGTGATGGATCTTGGATGGGGGTGGTGGTGTGTGGCAGATTTGGATGGGTTCTTTTTTTTTGAACGGGGATGGGTTCTTTTCTATGGAGACAATTTATATATATATATACTAGTCTAAGTTCCCGTGTGTTACACGGGTGGCTAATAAGAAAAATAACTACTTTAACATGTTGACATAAATATTTTAATTATATATACGTTTAAATATTAACGGAAATGAGAGAGAGTACACCAAATAATTAAAATGCATGAATACAACCAAAAATTACAACTCATTGAAGATCTTTTTATAAACAACATTATTTGTTTTATTCGTAGGTTCGCCGTCGTTGTCAAGTATTAGTAGCTTGACTCAATCTCGTGTTTTAACCTTTGATAAAGCTACATACAACTGACCATGTGTGAAAACGGGTTGTCTCAAGTACAAACCAACTCTTGATATCATCACTCACATCAGTTTATTTCAAAGAAAGCAACCCACTTAAAGATCAAAGAACCCCACAAATTAAAAAGAAAATGAAACAAAAAAGGCATTATGTGACTATAATTTATGAACAACACCAAAACAAATTTCAGAAATACCAGTAGTTGACTTCATATTGTTAACTTTGTTTTTGTAGTCACATATGAAGCAGAGACGTAATAAGTGCATTATAGGGGTTTTCATCATACGCTTCATGTACCAAACAAAGTAGTATTAAAATATGTTACGTTAGTTTGTTGTTAGTTTATATTGTAAATAAACTAATTTAACATGAACTGTAGTCTCAATTGTAAATTGAAAAAATAATGCAAAATTAACTTAACATGGTGGCAACAACTGGAATATCACCATAATATAGTAAATATTAGATAAGTAAGAAATAAACTCACATATAAAAACAGTCGAGTAGACTATGAAAAGGGTAAACTTAAAATAATAACTTGAATTGAAGTTCAACTTTTTATGATGATCTAGTCCAAATACTATAACAAATGTTCATCTCCTAATCAATAATTCAAGTAACATTAGGACAAAATTTGTGAGCAGTACCACATCAAAATCAGCAGATGCGCCAATGGGTGTTGTGAGTGCGTACTGAACCAGTTTCATATTTTCAGTTTGCTCATTTATCTCGTCCACGTCATCAATATTCCTGCACACCCAAAAAATAAAAAAAAATGCAATAGAAACGTAAACAGGAAGCTCTAGGTCATCAATCCTTACCTTGCCGTCGGGTAATAGTACCACAACCGTTTTTTAAAAGACGACTCTAATTCGTCTGCAAGTGTTTTTCCACGTGCTTTCGCAACTTTTGAATGTGAAGAATGGTCTTTTCAGTTGAAGTCCCTGTGTTATTCTTGTCGGTTTGTGATTTTAGTTTCCTCTTTTTCGCATTCTTCACATACTCAATCACATTCGAGAACTTTATTTATCATTACTTTCATGCAATTGCTAGCAAAATGTCCAAAAACTAACAATTTAACAATTTATTAATACAAAAAAAATCCCATTTAATATCAACAAATAAGCTTATGTGTGGTCAGCACCATCAAGACATCTACATCATATAGCAAGTAAGTCCTCACGCCCTGCATCTCCACATATATCACACACTGTCATCAACAAATATATTAGCATATTACACAGTTGAATAAATGTATTTTTAGATACTAAATAATGCCAAAAGCACAATTAATACCTATAAATTTTGAATATTAAAAACTGGAATATTCAGGAAACAGGATGTGGAAGTAAGCAACTTCAGGGAGCCAATGATCCCACTACCACTGAAATATCATTTGAAGTAGTGCATATTTCTTTCTACACTTTGAAATCGTTAGATTGAATTGACTGGTGTTTTTAAAATGAAGAAAGTAAGCCTGTTCACTAATAGAGCGAATAAATATCATATCTAGTCTAAGTTCCCGTGTGCTACACGGGTGGTCTTACAATAAATTATACTACTTAGAAATGTTGACCAAAACTTTTAAATACCGGTACCGTACCGTACATTTTCGGCACCGATATCCGTATTTGGCGAATTTCGGTACCGATACCGTACTCATCCAACTTAATCATCTTATTCATGACACCAATCTTCAGAGCTGTGCAGAGGCATTCGCAATGGCACCCGCTTCGGATAGCAACAACACCAGCTTCCCAGCTCGATGCTTCTCCATAATAGCTGCATAAAAGACCACAATATCAATCAATCCGCGATCAACAAACACTCAAAAACAGACACAAAATTGCTCAAACAACTTACCATCCGAGCCACCAATGTGCTTCCCACCTATGAATACATTAGGAACAATACTCTGACCGGTCCACTCCTTTAGAGTGGATTGGATTTCACCTCCATCACCTATCAAATCCATGCATATTACTTCTTCAAATGTTATTGATACAAACTCCGATATGAATCAATTCATCGAAAGAGTCAAAAGTCACTACTTACTTTCTTCATCCAGTTCGATAACCTTGTTGGACACGTTAAGCTCGGAGAACAGTTTCTTCACGCTCTTGCAATAGCCACACCAAGTCTTGCTGCCAAAATCAAGTTAAAATTTCTTAGTTCTTAATCACACAGCATCATTCATCAAGACAAACCAAGAAAGATAGCTTTGCATCTATACTTTCATGAGTTGTCGTGTAAAAAGCAACTTAACTGTTCTTACAGTAACACTTGTTATTAGGAATCAAGTTAAATTCCTAATTGTTGATTCCGAGAGATTAGCTATAAATCTATGATAAACATAACATCATTCAGCAAGATAAACTAATCAAAAACGCTTGTTAGTAAATAAAAACTATAATACTCACCTTCTTTTGGTTAGGGATGTTGTCGGATCTACATAAAGTTGAATGTCGGACAAATAAGGAACATTGTATTGAACAACTGAATCACTTTCATTCAACACAAGAGGAACTCCAGCTCCATATGCACTCCATTCCTTTAAAGACTCCCAAAGATCCCCAAGTACAAAATATGGGTTGTAATTGTTTACTTTATTCCTCCATCCCTTCATGCTAGTCTACATATATGATATATCAAATAAATCACCAATAAGATCGTGTTTTTATGCCACTCAACAAACTTAATCATAAGTGTTAATGTATTATCAATAGCCACATTCAAGTATCTTGAACATTAATATAATCGCTACTTTACTTGTATGCAACTTTAGCATCATCTAATTTCACAGCATCAGATGCTGAATTAGTAAACTAATGTTAACTTTCTAGTAGAGCTAACACATCACATGCAAAATCATTGACAATACATAATGAACCACAATGATCAATTATTACTCAAAAACATGCATTGTTTCCTAATCCAGTCAAATTCATACAGTACAAATTTTGCTAACGACCCATGTAACCAGTCATCAAAAAACACATAAACAACTTGCAATTTCTTCGTTATCAAAGTTTTTATTTTTTCTTGAATCTTGTTTTAATACATTTTAATGACTACCAATAATCAAAAACTATAAAAAAAATCACATTTTTATAACTACCCATGTAACCAATCATCAAAAAACACCGAACCAACTTGCAATTTCTTCATTATCAAAGTTTTTATTTTTTTCTTGAATCTTGTTTTGATACATTTTAATGCCTACCAATAACCAAAACCCAAAAAAAATCACATTTTTATAACTACCCATGTAACCAATCATCAAAAAACACATAAAAAAACATGCAACTCCTCCATCATCAAACCATTTTAACTTAAAACTTGTAACAATACCTTAGGGAAATGCGGTTTAAGTCACAACTGGAGTCGTGTGTTAATTGAACACCCTACCTACACATCACATTGATTGTTTAAGAAGACCGGAAGAAAATGAAAAAGAACACCAAAAACACATCACATTGATTTTGTAGAGAAACACAATGTGAGTGTAATCAGCAATAAAAAGAGCTGAATTGGAGGCAACTGATCAAACACCAGGTAGGCAACCACTTTCTTAGACAGTTCTGACCCGTTTAAGAAGCAACTTAGACCCTGGATTTGACATAAACACATAAACAACTTCAAAACACAATATATGAAATAATACATATAAAATGGGAGGCAATTGATCAAACACCTAGTAGGCAGCCACTTTCTAAGACAATTCTGACCCGTTTAAGAGGCAACCTAGACCCTGAATCTGAAATAAACACAAAATCAACTTCAACTTCAAAACACAATATCCGAAATAATACATATAAAATGGGAAGCAATTGATCAAACACCTGGTAGGCAGCCACTTTTTGAACCCACTGTAAAAACACATAAACTTTTTTGTTATTTAAATATATAATATAACATCATATGAAACATTAAAGAATTTTGTTACTTGTCCAATTTTCACTTGACCAGAGCATTTGTGTTGATGTGAGAGGGATCATCTCTCTAAATATCGATTGAATGTTGTCATCGCTATTACTTAGCGGCTACTAAGGCAAGGTATCAAAACGGGTCAATATATTGATTCGAGCCAGGTATGTATAATTGGTCAAATCATCATTAGAACTTGAAGTTCAATGAGGGCTAAACAAGTTAAAATGGACATTGGGTTATCTTTTAAGTAAACTGAATGATTTAAGTTATTGTCATTGTGTTTTAAAAACATGATGGCTATTTAAACAAGATCCTAGTTTAAAAAGTGGAATTTTGGTCAATTACGACATAAAAAGTCCTTTGTTGTAAAGAAAGGGTTTAAGATGACCAAAACGCCCTCGTAAGCAAAATCGAGTAAATGAACCTTAAGAGTCGTTTAAAAACAAGTTATATGATCAAGCAAATACTTTGAATAAGTATAAAGAATGAAAAGGGTAAATCTTGGGTCAAATGACTCAATATGGGTCTTTGCCGTAAAATGATAGTCCAAGGGATAAAACTCGGAATATATGTATCTCCATATTAAATCCACCACAAATATAGTTGTGGTGGAAGACTACTTGGTAAGAAATGTGAAAATATAAAGTTAGATACAAATGAAAGCGATTTTAGGCTCGAAAGTGCTTACATACCCTTAACGGGTCAAAATAAGCATACGAGTGAAAACGGGTTTAAATTGTGTAATAAACCTATGATTAGAACCTAATATGGTAGGTAACATTAATTTGAAGAAGTGTATGTGATATAGGAATCAAACAAATACGTTTGTTTGATAAAATGCATAAACGGGTCAAAATTTGGTAAAAGGGCGATAAGCCGAAGACTTAAAAGTCTGAAATTTTATTATGAAGGTTGTTGGATTTTAACTCCATATGATGGAGAATTAAATTACGGACGTGTAGGAAAAAGAATCGGGTAAAACGGATCAATAACGAAGAAGTTATGGCCGTTTCCGTGAAATCAGATCGTGCAGGGAATATGCAGCAACATTCTGCTGAAAAGGGGGCCTAGCGTCACGCGACGCCCCTTGGCGTCACGCAACGCCCCCAAACCCGGAAAAATGTAATTTTTTGTCATATTTAACCCCTGTACTTGTATGAACTTCATATTTAACCCCTGTATTTGTTTGAACTTCATATTTGACTATCAAAGCTAACTTTTAAGTTGGTTTTGATCATAGGCGATTGCCATGGGTGCCCGGATGAAGATCAAGCGATGAGCAAGAACCGAACACGATCACGAAATAAGCTTCCGCACTTTGTATCGTTATTATGTTAAATGACGAATGTCGTTTCATTGTTTCTTTTAAGTGACGAACTTAATTACATTATGTTCTAAACTTTTAAATTGTAAAAAGGTTTTAGTAAACCCGTTTTTCTGATGGATATGTAATCTTAATTACATGATTGTTTTCGTAAATAATACGCTAAACCTTGATTTATAAGAACGGGTGTTACAGATACTTACTTTCTGCTGTAGACGGATTACCCCACCAACTCGGATTCATAATGAATATCTAAAACTGAATGTCTGATAAAATCACTGAATTGTGTATGATAAACGACGAACTGGAATCCTTATCACTGATCGACGAAACAAATTTTGATCAGGTCCGATGAAACTGATTAAATTGTTAATTGACGAAATGGATTTAAATTGTGGTCCGACGTAACAGAAGCCCAAATAGAAGCCCAAATCTTGTGCGACTATCCAAATCTTGTGCGAGCCCAACTTCTTGTGCGACTTTCAAATCTTGTGCGACTAAACAAATCTTGTGCGATTAAATATCTTGTGCGACTAGATATCTTGTGCGACTAAATATCTTGTGCGACTAATTATCTTGTGCGAGCCCAATTCTTGTGCGACTATCATTGTCTGTCTACCTTCTGACACAGCAGACCCACTTTCGGCTACACCATGCCCAATTTACCAACCAAATTATGGCAAACAATATTTTAATCCAATCACAATTTTCAAAACAATAACAACTTTCACAATCACTTGACCAAGATTAAAAAGGTGAAAACTTGAAGAACACTTTGAAGATGATATGAACTGGATGAGTTTCCGGCAAACTATATGAGTTTTCCGGTCACGACAAATTTTCCGAAAACGCGATTTTGATAGAAATGTTTAATAAAAACCAATATTTAACATGTGGACATGAATTTAACAAGGTTTTTAACAAAACACACAGCAAAACAACAAGATTTAATCCCGATTTAAAATGTTTTTCAGAAAATATGAACTTTTGAAACCCGAAAAACAACCCGAAAACACTCGGTTTTAACAAGGAGAAGAGCGAAGGCTCTGATACCACTTGTAGGTCCGGCTAGGGGAGGATCTAGTCGCCTACTCCTTGTGTACAAACCAACCCGGTTGTGCGGAATCCAACCGGGAAAGCAAACCGAGATAGAGATCGACAAGAACACGAGATTCAAGACACGTAGATTCAATGTATAACACACTTGTATATCAAAGAGAAGAGTTCAAGTACAAGATCGTTCAATATCCGGTTAACACACTAAAACTCTCTCTCTCTCGGGTTCTCCCTACCTTGTTCTCCGAAATCACTTGATTTCATTTTATATGTTTTCTTCACATGTGGTTTAATATGGGGTTCGGCCCAATGTTCATCAAAGCCCAAAGAAATGGCCCAATTACAACCATACTTTACGTAAATTCCATGCCAGCCATTGCACGTATATGACATCATCATGACATCATGATGATGATGTCATGATGATGTGGCGGCGGGAACGGCTCGCGGCGCTTCGTGCTTCTCGTGTCGAACTCTGGGGCGCACGACGGAGGACTGTCGTGACGTCGGGCTTGAGCCGAACCTAACTGGGTCGAACCGAACCGAGTCGAACCGAACCGAGTCGTGTCCACATAATATGTATCAACAAAATGCAATCGATGAGTTTAATTGATTGTAGGCTAGTCCTGATTTAGTTTGTAGTGAAGAGGATACACGTCGAAAAACCATGGCTGAAGTTGGCGGTCCTCAAGCACACGCATTGGCTCGAGTAAGGGAATTATGTAGTTTTTTTTTTTTTTTTTTTTTTTGAACGACCAACAAATTTTATTCATCAATAGAACTAACAACTCGTTTGTTCACACCATCATACAAAACAAAGAAAAATAAAAAGGGCCACCATTACAGATATTACAAACTCATACAAGACAAATCGAATTCGCACCATTGTTCCCGTGTAATCGCTTGTGCCTTTGCTCAATCCAGATATACCCCAAATGTCTTATTTGTTCTTTCACACCAATGATATTAGGCTGCTTGTTATTAAATATCATATCGTTACCGCATTTCCATATGCACCATACCGTGATCTGGCTGGATAACCAAGTAGACTGTCATCTTCCATCTCCGAGTACCTTCTTCATGTTTATAAGCTTCGAAAACGAAAAGCTAGCCACAAAGTCCCAAACCAAGTGAGCAAACTCGCATGCGACGAACAAATGCTCGACAGATTCATCCATCTTGACAGTTACAAAAACGACAACGAACTGAATCAATCTGCACATTTCTTCTAACCAATGCATCCATGGTGTCGTAAGATTATCATTGTACATGAATCACGATTAGTCTCCACCCATAGTTCCCTAGACAAGCACACTCCTCTAAAACCAAAATGGCACCCATAGATATTAAAAATTGCAAAAAGGATTTGAACCTGACGTGAATCGAACACGCAACCTTCTGATCTGGAGTCAGACGCGCTACCATTGCGCCACAGATCCTGTTGTGCTAAACGTCTCTTCTCATGATACTTGTTCGTCAAAGTCAAGTCAACGACGTCAGAATATGCCAAAGGCATAGTCAAGAAAGTAAATAAAAAATATGTTTAACAAGATGATTGAAAGGCTCACCCAATATGGATAATATATAAAAAGACGTAATCAGCATGATAATATAAAGGTTATAAAAGATTTGAGAAACCAATGGTTTGGTTTGGTTATGATAATTTTAATAAAGTTAAAACTATTGGAGTATTTTATTTGGTACAAGATATATTAGATTATTAAATTAAATCACCCACATCTAAACTGAACAATATTTTTTAAAAAACATCATAAACATTATGATAATTTAAAAACCAGAATATGAGTTATACGTTCGGTTTTAGCTTAAGAAGCCATAAGTTAAGCAAACCGGTCTGCACTCACCAATATGTTTGGCTTGTTAACACATTTAAGGTGATAAGTTAAATGTGCATGTTATCGTGTCATAAACCACATATTAGCTTGGTTGAAATTGTTTAGATACGTTTTTATTCGTATCATTAATGTGTTACCCATTTATGACCCGAGTCTGCTAGCTCAAACCTTAACTCGTTTAACTATCTTGTTGAGCAATGTTGTGTTTACCGATCATGTCATAAATTTTCAATCTCTAAATAACATAAATAGTTCCTTAATAATTTGGACTTCGACATTAGCTAAAAGTAGAGAGATATTAATTTTGTGTTAATTTGATTTATTCACTGTGTAGTTCAACATTTCTTACATTAGCTAAAAGTAGAGAGATATTAATTTTGCGTTAATTTGATTTTATTCACTGTATAGTTCAACATTTCTTCATAATTAAGTTGAATAATTAAACACCAACACAAATTAAACAAGAACTTTTTTATTTATTCCGTTACATATAAAATAAGAAAACCTATAAAAAGGTCTTTCACATAGGTTCGCTTCCAGTATTACAAAGTCCATCATTACACACAAAATAGTCCTTTTAAGTTTCAACATAAAACAGGATGGTTCGCTTTTCATCTTATTCCATTGATGCAAACTCAAGAGACTTTTTTCCATCAAGAGATTTCTCAAAGTAGCTTTTCAAGTACTCCCCATAAACAACTTCCTTATATCGAGCCACCCCGTCTCTAGCAACAATCTCAGGAAACGGTCCAAATTTTGTTGCGGGCAGTGGGCCATTGAATATTGGGACCGAAACTCTTGACACAGTGTCCGTAGTCCGCACTCTATGTTCTGCACTTTGGTACCTCCCATTGCTTAAAATCTAACATAAATTTGGGTATATTGATGTGAGAGATAATGTGTATATATATATATATATATATATATATATATATATATATATATATATAAGCTCTTTTGTTAACTAACTTTATATATCTATTATTATTTATTTTATCATATTATTTTTAGGTTCGTTTGTAATTATTTTGTCTCTAGTTTGAATATTAAGATAGTAACCAAAGTCTTATCATTATATACTATCAATTTGAAACATCTTAGTGCATAGTGGGTTTGTACATATTGCTTAGTGAGTTTTTTTTTTTTGCATAGTTGTGTTGTACATGATTTGAAACATGTTAGTGCATAGTGGGTTTGTACATGTTGCTTAGTGAGTTTTTTGTGCATAGTTGTGTTGTATATGATCTTAGTAAGTTTTTTTTTTTGCATAGTTGTGTTGTACATGATGCTTAGTGTGTATAAATTTGTAAAATAAGTTATATACTATCAATCAATTTGAGACATGTTAGTGCATATGTGGTTTGTACCACATGTTTATTAGTTTGTTTATATTGTATTGAGTTGTATCATGTGCTTAATTTGTACTCGTATTTTTTCTGGGTATTAACTTTGGGTTTTGTTTTGTTTGGCTTCAAAACTATCAATTTGAAACATGTTGATTCAGGTCAAATATAATATGTTTGTTTGCTTATTTATGTATGTTTCGTAAAAAAATTCGAACCAAGTGGAGTCAAATAATGGTTTCTTTTTTTCCCTATTTTAGAAAGCTCTAATTGATCCCTTTTAATTACGTGTCAGTTTTTCCTTCATACCCATTATGTTTTCTATGTATGAGTTGGGTCACATATAATACGTTATTAATTTGATTTACTTTATGTTTTGATCCAATCACAATGCCCATGCAGGTTGCATTTAGTTCAATTGGATACGTCAAAACGTGTGTTTTCATATGGTTAATGCATTACATAACGTTTGGACTAATCCATTCAATGTATACAGTACCCACTGCGTAACGCGCGCGGATCTTGATGCTAGTTATTATTAAATGGCCAACTTTATTATTATTTTGTTGTTGTTGTGATCTCTTTATTAGAATAGATCTAATTTTAGTTATTCAATACACTGAAAATATTTTTATCAATACGTTTTGTAAATCAATCTATCATCATCATACTCAGTAAATCCCACTAATAGCAAAGCTACGGTAGGGTCTGAGGAGGGAAAGATATAGACACCCTTATCTCTACCCCGTAAGAATAGAAAGACTGCTTCCAATAAATCAATTATTTAGATGAAAATTTATATATACCTGTAGTGAATCACCAACGTTGATGACCAAAGCACCATGCACAGGTGGAATCTCAACCCACAGTTCATTTCCAGGTGATGCATGTTCATGTTCACCTTTTGTAGGTCCCTCGGAGGTTGAGGTTTAACCTATTCCTTGTTATATCTAACACACTAGCGAGTGCGGAATCCAAGCTAACATGCAAACCGGGATGAACAAGCAAGAACAAGCACAAACACAACACAAGAACTTCACCGATTAACACCACTTGTATTAAACGTATGAAAGGTTCCGGTTACAAGCACAATGTTTACAAAAGTGTTTTGCAAACTCTCTAAGTGTGTGTGTGTTTTGACAGAATGCTCTCACACTTTTTGAAGTGTAAGTGTCTAACAAATGAAGCTCTATTTTAAAATGAACACACTACAAGGGTATATATACCCGAAACAGCAGGTCTGAGTCGAAGGATCAGATAGATGATCGAAGGATCATCTATCGACCAGAAACAGCTCGAATGATCAACATGTACCTCGAAGGATGGGATCTTTCGAGGTCCATCAATCGAAGGCTATCTTTCGAGCCCATCGAAGGATTTGAACAATCCTTCGATGACACAGCCTTCGACCCAGCCATCTTTCAAACATTTTCTAACTGTTTGACCGAGTCAAACCGGAGGATGGTTGACTGGTCAAACTTACAGGACTACCGAAGACATCGTTTTACATCGTTTCAAAATACAGACAAAGTACAGACACAAGTGCACCAACAAACTCCCCCTTGGCTGTAGCTTTGTCTCTAGCTTTGTCTCGATCTTTGTGTCTTCAACTTTGACGTCCTTTCAATTCTTCAATGTCGGAGGATCTTTAAAGTCTTCACGTCTTCAAAGCAGAAAGTGTACCAACAAACTCCCCGTTTCATATAGGAAGTGTGTTGACAAACTCCCCCTTAACATAAGCTCCCCCTTGAGTTATGCTTGTGAAATACTTGTTCGTTATGAAGTGAGATCCTTGTGGTATTGATGATGGTCAGCGGCAACTCGATCATCTGTATCACTTGAGTGCCTTCACGTCGTGTCTTCATTCCGAAGCTTGTCATCGACCATGTTCTCCTTGCCTTTAGAATCTGCACAAGCAAGAAATCTAAACGCGTAATGAGAACAACTGCTTGGAACATCATAAGTAAACGACACACATGTGACCATTGTTCAATCAAACACCGTCCGACAGCATGAAAGTTTAATAAATTTATCAATTTCAGTTTTAACTTTCAACTCTTTGCAAATTTCGACCGTTTATGAAGATTTAGTCGTTTCGGTTTTCGTTCAGGTTTCAGGTAACGAAGACTCGAGATCCAACATCGTACGATCGAAAATAAAATAGAAATACAATCTTTTTGGCTTTTTGAATATTTCAAATTTAAAAACTGAAAGCAGTAAATAAATATATACAGAGTTGCAGAAACTGAAAGCATTAAATAAATATTTACAGACATTCTTTTTGCGAGTTTCGAGGGTAAGAGAATCATATCAGTGTACGGTCATGCCAAAACGCTCTTGTTGTTCAATTAGTTAACATTAAGATAAGCATCCTATAACGATTATCGGTATTGTTGTCCACATAAGCTCAACTTATCAGATGTAATCATGGCGAGGGGATACGTTAAGGTATGATTTATACTTACCGACCGGTGTTCATCCACATCACGACACATTCCCGTATCAAGGTATGCACGAGGGTTCATCTTACCGGTGAGTATACCGATTATCATCTGTTTGACCGTATATGATGTGAGATTCTCACTTATTTTGATTTGAAAACAAGCCCTATGTGATAGAATCACTTATTGATAAGGAACTTGATTTTCATATGCATGAGGGCACAGGAGCAAGTCCGTGAACAGGTCAGTACTTTCGTACAGCAGAGAGACGAACTTGACTCCCGGAAAGAATTTGTGATATATTATCACTTATTTTGTGGACATGTGATTGTTGATCACTTATTGAGGTCGAATGCAATATGTACACGTATGTATGGTATCATGGAAGATCTAGACTTGCGTCCCCGTTATTTTTCGGTAAAAGATACAACCATGATACCCAGATGATAAGCAGCATAAAGACCGAATATCTCAGAACCTCGGCAATCTCTCAAACGAAATTTCGGTACTAAGACCATATGCCAATGAATGGTTCCCACCTGGTCTTCAGTCAATTTAAGTTTATATCACCCTGCACACTTTAAAATGATTGTGAGCCTACCGATACACCTTATATAGAGCTGCTTAACATATTTTTCATTTAAGGTTTAAAGAGGTTTAGACAGACCACCGATGTACTATCATTTTCTCTTTTGCTCGCCAGGAAACTCATTTTTGTTTTTCTATTGTTTTTGCGTTTTTGAAATTTTTCAATGTTTTTGGATTTTCAAATTTTGGATTTACTCCCCCTAAAATCAATAAACTAAGACAAATTTAAAACACAAAGGTATTTACAAAAATGATTTTCCGATGTTGGTTTTACTCTTGCTTGACCTTAATGCCGTTTACCAATAATAAATAGTCAAATCTTGATTTGTCAAATGCTTTGGTAAAAAGGTCGGCACGTTGGTCATCGGTGTGGACGTAAGCAACATCGATTAGCCTTTTCTCAAAGCAATCACGTATGAAGTGATACTTAATATCGATGTGCTTAGTCTTTGAATGCTGCACAGGATTTTTAGTGATCTGTAATGCAGCAGAATTATCAACGTAAATAGGAGTAGTTAGGAATTCAAAACCGTAGTCTCGCATTTGTTGTTGGATCCATAGGACTTGGGAGCAACAACTTGAGGCAGCAATGTATTCAGCTTCGCATGTTGATGTAGCGACGCACGTCTGCTTCTTGCACTGCCATGTGACTAGGCGATTTCCCAAAAACTGACATCCAGCCGTTGTGGATTTGCCGTCGATTTTGCATCCGCCAAAATCAGAATCACTGAATGCGATCAAGTCAAAATTATTATCCCTAGGGTACCATAGACCGGTGTCAGGGTAACCCTTCAAATAACGAAAAATCCTTTTTACAGCTGCAAGATGTGAGGCCTTCGGGTTGACTTGATATCTGGCAAGCAGGCACGTTGGGTACATTATATCTGGTCTTGATGCTGTGAGGTACATAAGAGATCCGATCATCGCGCGGTAGTGTGAGGGGCTAACATCTTGACCCTTCAAGTCTGGAGTAATTCCGTGATTTTGCGGCAATGGGGTACCGATGGGCGTTGCATCAAACATCTGGAACCGGCTCAAGATGTCACCAACATATTTCGTCTGATGGATGAATATCCCAGACTCAGTTTGTTGTATTTGTAGGCCCAAAAAGAAAGTCATTTCCCCCATAGCACTCATCTCGAATTTATCCTGCATAATGCGCTCGAAATTCCTACACAAAACATCATTAGTAGAACCAAATATAATATCATCAACGTATACCTGTACCAGTAGAAGATCTCCATCTTGTTCTTTGACGAAAAGAGTACAATCGATAAGACCTCTTCGAAATCCATTCTCCAGCAGATAATTAGATAAGGTTGCGTACCAAGCTCGCGGTGCTTGATGAAGACCATAGAGAGCTTTGTTGAGCAACCAAACCCGATCGGGATGGATAGGATCTTCAAAACCTGGAGCCTGTTCGACGTACACCTCTTCTTCCACCACACCATGTAAGAATGCACTTTTCACGTCCATCTGGTATACCTTGAAACCTTTGAATGAGGCATAAGCCAGAAAGATCCGAATTGCTTCTAGACGTGCAACAGGTGCATACACTTCGTTGTAGTCGATTCCTTCTATCTGACGAAAACCTTGAACGACTAGCCTTGCTTTGTTTCGAATAACGATTCCACGGTCATCCTTTTTGCATTTAAACACCCAACGGGTACCAATCTTCTTGTAACCAGCAGGTTTCTCTACGAGTTTCCAGACACCAAGCTTCTGGAATTGTTGCAGTTCTTCCTGCATCGCTTCAACCCATGAGTTATCTTTCAAAGCTTCTTTCCAAGTTCTTGGCTCTTCCTGTGAGACGTAACACGCGAAAGACCAATCATTTTGTTGACCAGATTCTCGGATAGCTGTATACAAGCCTGCATTGTTGTTGTTTCGCAACATGTTTCTTGTTTGAACGCCACTTTGTACATTTCCGATGATGTTTTGTTGAGGATGGGTATTGTGAATCCTTGTTTCTGGATTATCTTGAACTGGAATATTTGTACCCAGATTGTTGAGATTGAGATCAACAATCAATTCAAGGCCCGGAATTGACGAAGAAGATGATGCAGTAGCTTCAGCTGTTCTAGGGACATCCACTGGAGGAGTACCCTCTGAAATACCATGAACTGCTGTTATTGGGGCTTCTTGATCTGCATCGAGAAATTCATCATCCTCTGAAGATTCGTTCAATTCGGTAGCATCGTGAAAATCCTCATTGTCGAGAGCATTATTGTTCACTGAAGATGGTTCTTGATTGACAATAATGGGACGAACCAACGGTGAATCTGTTGCATTGTCACTCTCGAAAAACATCCTTGCCGCAGCATTTTCTTCAACTGCTTCAACATTGATCGAATTGAAAAAGTCATCGTACTCAAACATCCAAGGCTGACCAGGATTTTTGACTGGTAAAGTGTGCCTTTGTACTCTGACTTCAGACCATTCCTCGACCCTTTTAGTCTCTAGATTCCAGACTCTTAAGTTTGGGGTGGAATACCCAAGAAAGTATCCCTCAATGGCTCTTGCCCCAAACTTTCCATTAGGATCGATCATTGTGCACGGAGCTCCAAACGGTTCAAGATATGCCAAATCTGGTTTCCGTTTGTTAATAAGCTCAAAACAGGTCTTGTTGTGCCTTTTGACTGTAAGGACTCGGTTTAACGTATAACATGCAGAGGCCACAGCTTCAGTCCAGAAGGGAATCGGCAACTGTGACTCTACCAACATAGTCCTAGCAGTCTCGATCAATGTGCGGTTTTTACGTTCAGCGACGCCATTCTGTTGAGGAGTATAAGCTGCACTAAATTCGTGAAGAATACCCTTTGAAGTGCAAAACTCCGCCATGGCATGATTTTTGAATTCAGTACCATTATCGCTATGTATCCGCCTAACCTTCAACTTATATAGATTCTCAATCTGAATGATCAAGTTTTTGATAATACCGAAGGTTTCACTCTTATGTGCCATGAATGCCACCCAAGAAAATCTTGAATAATCATCAGTTATCACGAGGCAATATTGATGATTCCTGATGCTTTTGTGCTTGACAGGACCGAACAAATCCATGTGCAAACGTTCAAGAGGAACTGCCACCGTGTTGACTTTCTTTGTAGGGTGTCGCTTCTTCGTTTGTTTTCCTTTCTGGCACGAGACACAGACGTCTTGAAGATGGAAATTTTTAAGAGGAACACCATTCACCAATTCATTTGATACCAAATGATTCATTTTGCGTAAGTGAATGTGACCCATTCGTCTGTGCCAAGAGATTGAGTCTTTTTCTGTGGCTTTGGAAACGAAACAAGTTACTTGTGCAGACGTTGTGATAGCTTGGCTCATATCAAGGACATACAGATCATTTATCCTTGGAGCCGACAAGAGAATCCATTCTTTTGGAATTTTGAAGCCGGGTTTCAGCACATAACATCCATTTGCATCAAAGTGTACTGAGAACTGCTTATCACAAATTTGAGAAACACTAAGAAGATTGTGATCAAGTTGTTGTACGAAGTTGATCTTATCAAAGCTAACAACCCCGTTGGAAATCATTCCTTCACCCGTAATATATCCGCCCTTATCTCCAGCAAAAGCAACATAACCTCCTCTAATAGATTTAATGTCGTAGAGAAGCTTTATGTCGCCTGTCATGTGCCTGGATGCCCCACTATCAACAATCCAATGACTACTGATAGTTCCTCCTGGAACACCCTGCACATGAACTCACACAATTAGTTGGAGATGGGGACCCAAGCCATTGTGGTCTTGGGTCTTCCATTTTCATCAATAACAATAACTTCTATTCTTTGATGATTTGAAAATTGTGATGGTCCCCCTGAATTTTTAACCGTTTTTGGTTTCCAGGTCTGTTTTGTTATACCAGTGTTATTCTTTAAAACCTTAACTTCATGGTTGTCTGAAGTTTTTAAATTGTTTGGTTTGACAGAAACAGATGGTTTGTTAACCACATCGGTTTTAATTGCCCTTTCAATTTTCTTGACCTGTTGGTGTTTCTGTTTCTTTTCCCTTTCTTTTACAAGGCGGGGATCTTGTTTTACAGAAACAGATCGTTTGCGGTCAGTTTTGTCACGGGGATCATCTTCTTTGGCTTTTAATTTATGAAGATACGGGCAATTTCGAATGATATGCCCAATTGTACCACATTCAAAACATGATCTTCGTTCAACAAACCCCGAAGTATCATGTGGTCGTCTTGCCGATGATGAAGATGAACTTTGTGATCTCGAAGTACTAGGTTTCGAACAACTTGGTTCATTTCTTTTCATCACAGTTGCTTTCTTGACAAAATCTAAGATAGATTGATTTTCAAACGTTTCAATTTTGTCCGTTCCTTTAGATTTCACAAAGTTCACATTCCTTTTCTTCTTTTGATTCGGCTTCCTTTGACCTTGAGCCGGTAATTTCCCTTTTGGTTTGGCATGATTTTGCTGTTTTTGCACTGTTGGTAATTGTTTATTGCCAAATTGTTTTCGAACTTCGGCCTTTGGGATAGGAGGGCACTGTGTTACAGTAACATGTGATCCTGTCTTTCCCAAAAACTTACTTGTTGAATTTTCAAAGACTTTACTGATTAATGATTGATTAACATTCTTAATAGGAAAATCTTTGTCTGAATAAACTTTATCATCACCAACCAGAGTGTACAGCAAATCCACACTCTCCGACTCTTTTGCAGATGTGGACTCGGTTGGAACAGTCTTAGCAGGTTTTGCGGGAGGATCACATAGAATATGATTCTCAAGAGGTATGTCCTCTTCTTTGACTACCGCATCAGACTTTTCCGAATCAGTATCATCAGATTCATCATCAGAAGAATCAGTATCCTCAATCACAACTGGAGGAGTCTGATTCGGTTCAGCAGTTACAAAAGTATCTGCTGACACATCCGAATCTGATGATACTTCTTTCTTGTATCCGAGTCCTGTTGCAAATTCATTAACATCTAGAGGAACAGATGGTTCAAAGTGAGTTCTATATTCCTCATCAGGCATGGCATCATAATTATTTCTCACGGGTGGTGGACATTTCTTGTAACCTATGCATGTGACATCCCGTTTCTCTTTCTGTACATCAATGATGTGATCCAACACATAACTAGAGCTCAAATAACTGTCTAGCTTAAGCTGGATCGCCTCACTTTCAGTTTTCACACAAGCCATTTCCTTTTGCATTACCTCAAGGCGAGTTATATACAAATTAATGTCAGTTTGTTTTCTGGAAACCATTTTTGTTAGCTCGGTTTTATCTTTCTTTAATTTTTCAATCATCGATTTAAATTCCTTTTCATGGTTTTCATAAAACATGTTGGCTTCTGTGCACTTGGAAAGATCCACGGTCAATTTCTGATTGTGGATGAATGTCACATCATATTTCTCTTGCAAAGCCTCGTGCTTGCTTTGCAATTCACACCACTTATCATTCAACGAAACATGTTTGTCTTGCAAGTCAAACAAACTAGCTTGTAAAGCATCATGTTTGCCTTGCAACTCAGACATGTTTGCCTCTAAATCAGCACATTTAACACGCAAACAATGACAATTATCACAGCTAACAGAAGTGGGTTCATCGACACATACCTGACTTGATGAACTGTCGACATTAGCCATAAAGGCTGAATGGAGAGAAGACGAAGAATAAGCAGCTTGATCCACCAAAATAGATCTTCTTTGAGTTTCTGCTGCAGCTTCTCCCAATAGCTCATCAATATTAGCATCGACTGACGCACTTGATGTCTCATCCACATGATCATCGCCTGAACTCGAGGATTCTTCATCTGAACTTCTACTATAACCAGAAGAGTCTTCATCCTCAGAAGAGTCACCACCATTGGCGGAAGATTCTCCACCACTGGCGTGATTTAAATCCTTGACAATTTCAGCAAAACAAGCTGTTCCATCTGGAGCATCATTTCCCAACTGGATTGACCAATCACATCCTTCATCTACTTGAACCACAAGTGCCTGGTTGGCATTAGATGGTCCTGCTTGACTCTGGTTGTTGACAGGCACCAATGTTCGCTCATTGTTCCTTCCTTGGTTCTGATTTGCCCTGTTGCCTTGACCTCTGAAAGGATTTTGGTTTCCATGTTGAGCTGGTCTTGTGCATTCACGTTTGAAATGACCACGTTCACCACAATTGAAGCATTTAACAGCCTGTTTATCAAACCCATACTTGGTGTCTTTCTTGCTTTCCAAGCTGGTTCTGCCAGTTCTTTCCATGAAATCCTTTGCTCGCCTAACAGCACTGGCAAAGGCCCACTTGATGTCCATCATCTCCATCTCCTCTTTATCGATCTGCTGATAGTCTTCTTGAGTCAGATTAATGTTGCCAATCTGACCTTCCACTAATCCACAGTATGCGCTCACCAAAGTGCTTAGCAGCTCCATGTGTTCCTTTGCTACTTCCACACTAACTTTAGAAAAGCTTGAGGTGTCGAGCCGTACTGTATTTGGCTTTGACTGCTGATCAGCAGATGATGTACTTCCATAACATGCTTGCTGTTGAGGAGGAAGAGAATTCCCATACATGTCTGTTGGTCTGATAGGTTGTTGGCTTTGTTGTTGTGGCACTGGTTGAGGAACTGGATTAAGCGGATTTCCATACATGTCTGTTGTTGGAGGAGGAATGCCATACAAACTAGTGCTAGACACAAATGCTGTTTGAATTGGAGCGTGTGAAGAAGGTTTTGTAGAAGTGCTAGAAGCTCCATAATACATTTCAGGATTTTGTGGCACTGGAACTCTTTTTGCCTTGAGAGTTTCTTCCTGATTCTTGTTTTCCAGGAGTTGAGCAAAGTCATTGAAGTTTGTTGTATCCAAAGTGCCATTGTACTTCATGATTTCTAAGAAATTATTCCATTGAGGTGGCAGTGCATCTGCAAACTTCTTCACTATCTCTGCTGAAGTTGTTACAACCCCAATATTTCCCAATTCAGTCAGCAAATGATTGAATCGACTTGTCAAATCTCCTAAAGATTCATTCTCCATACAAGTAAAACCATCAAACTCTTTCTTTAGCAGGTCTTTTCTCAATTGACGTGTCGCTTCATTTCCCACGCCTCTTATCTTCAATGCGTCCCACAACGTCTTCGTTGTCTTGTAACTGACAAATTGATGATAAATATCTTTACTTAACGCCTGAGTAAGAATGGCATATGCCTTCTTTTCCAAATCATAGACCTTCTTCTGATCTTCCGTAAGATCTGCAAACGTAGCAGCAGATGATGCGGCAAGCTCTATTGTTTGATCAAAATCTGTGATGAAACGCAACCACAATTCTGTATTTTGACCAAGGACGTATGTATGAAATCTATCAAACCATCCCGGATATTCACTTAAGTGCATCAACTTTGGAGGCCTATTCAAACTTCCCGTTTCACTCTCGCTTAACAAAATGCTTTGAACACTTGGAGTTTGATTTGATACGAATGCCCATTGACCGGTAGATATAGCATTAGCTTGCGAAGATACAGGTATGGGAGATTCGGCCCATGCAGGAGATGGAGGTAAGGGAATACCCCACATCGAATTCATTTTTGATCAAGAAAAAGAACCTGAAAATCACAACTTGTTAAACAAAAACAGACTAAGGATCGAAAGATCAACACTTGTTCGAAGGATCAACAGTGTTCGAAAGATCACTGTTGAGTTTCGAGCAAAGATTTCGAAAGATTCTCCAACCGAAGGATCCTTATCTTTCGAAAAAGAACTGTAGACCGAAAGATGTATGCTTCGAAATGATCCCTTGGTTCGAAGGATGATGATCTATCGAACCTCCACTGATCGAAAGATGGTCTTTCGAACAGATTCTTTGGTTCGAATGATGGAGATCTATCGAACCTCCACTGATCGAAAGATGATCTTTCGAAATGATTCCTTGGTTCGAATGATGATGATCTCTCGAACCTCCACTGATCGAAAGATGGTCTTTCGACTTCGAAGGATATCCTTCGACCGATTCTGACACAGTTGACAAAGAGTGACAGGTTGGTGAAAAAGGTGATGGGTTGGTGAGATCTTTCGCAGAAAGTATGGTCAGACCATGATTTTCTGCATGCAAAACAGGTTTGAACACATAAAATATAACCCAGAAACCGGTCACCGGAGAAGCCGGAATCTTGGTCGGAAATCACCAAACACTTCAAAAACAAGTTTTCAAGTTACCCAAACCTTCCCTTAACACACCCGATAAGTTTTGAACACGTTTTAACGACAAAAACAGCGATAAAAACACTGAAAACAGGAGCAAAACCGAATGAGTTTTTGTCCAAAACACTCCAAAGCTTGTATAAAACCGGTTTTTAACAAGGAAAAGAGCCACGGCTCTGATACCACTTGTAGGTCCCTCGGAGGTTGAGGTTTAACCTATTCCTTGTTATATCTAACACACTAGCGAGTGCGGAATCCAAGCTAACATGCAAACCGGGATGAACAAGCAAGAACAAGCACAAACACAACACAAGAACTTCACCGATTAACACCACTTGTATTAAACGTATGAAAGGTTCCGGTTACAAGCACAATGTTTACAAAAGTGTTTTGCAAACTCTCTAAGTGTGTGTGTGTTTTGACAGAATGCTCTCACACTTTTTGAAGTGTAAGTGTCTAACAAATGAAGCTCTATTTTAAAATGAACACACTACAAGGGTATATATACCCGAAACAGCAGGTCTGAGTCGAAGGATCAGATAGATGATCGAAGGATCATCTATCGACCAGAAACAGCTCGAATGATCAACATGTACCTCGAAGGATGGGATCTTTCGAGGTCCATCAATCGAAGGCTATCTTTCGAGCCCATCGAAGGATTCGAACAATCCTTCGATGACACAGCCTTCGACCCAGCCATCTTTCAAACATTTTCTAACTGTTTGACCGAGTCAAACCGGAGGATGGTTGACTGGTCAAACTTACAGGACTACCGAAGACATCGTTTTACATCGTTTCAAAATACAGACAAAGTACAGACACAAGTGCACCAACACCTTTTCTCACGTATAATCCACCGATGTTGTCTTGTAGAAGCACCGTCAGCATTCCGGCATCTGAGTGCCTTCTTATGCCGACGGTTAGCTCGGGGTTTGGGCAGGGAGGGTAGAAGTTGAGGTTAACCATATTAAAACCTGTAAGTTCATGGAATCTTGAATCACCTAGCTTTACACCAAGGTTGTTGATGAGTGCTTGAAGTAGCTTTTGTACCATCTCTGATGTTGTCTTTATAAACTCCAGCACCACTCCTCTATTTAGTACAAGAAACCAATTTAATTATATGGTAACTCTTAACCCAAGTGATCGAGTTGGCTCATCTTTTCTTTCTAAGAGCAAAATTAATTACTAGAATAATTTGGATTACATGTTAAATTACAAAATTGTGTCATGAATCCCAACACAACTTATTTAACCTAAAAAATAAGTTATATATATATTTTTTTGGTTGCATAAAAATACTTTAAGAAACATATATAATATACATACTATACCAACTTACTTTAGAGCTTATTGATTTTGGCGTAAAAATATCCAAATAGTTTCTAAATTTAAGTTATTACATAAAACACAATTTAAAATAATAATAATAATAATAATAATAATAATAATAATAATAATAAAGTAATAACAACAATAATAATAAAGTAAACAAATAGGTTAAATACCTCAACCTACCAACCCACCTGGTTAAAACGAACACAACATGATTAGGAGTTTAGCCAAACGTGCTCATGGGTCAACCTGACACTGACCCAAACAGTTTTGACTAAACCCGAGACTTATGAAATTCGTGTTAGATTCGTGTTGTGTTTATGCGTTATATCAGAATATTAAATATTTATGGTTAATTAATTTTGCATATTATTATATTTTATGATAAATATAGTTTGTTTGTAGTAGTTTTTAAAAAATGAAAGTAAAATAATTTATCGTTTATGATGAATTTGAATTAAATAGAATTTATTCGAATTCGGGTTTCGAATACAAACCAAATCGAATACGAATTCAAGTAAAAAAATAAAAATTTGAAAAATTCGGTATTCGATTCGATGAACACCCCTGACCTCAGCATATGGCGCCCCAGAACACCGCCCCTCCACCGCCAAAGGAGGTCGTTATTGATGACATAGCCATGGTTTTGGTGAGCGTTAAGGGCTACATATGTGGGGACCACTTTTCAAGAGCCAATCACATTTTTTTCTTGTTTGCTTTTTTTCTTATTAATAGATAGAGGGGTTTTATGGGGCTTTATCCCAGTGTATGGTAGTTAGCTATAAAACACTCAGTCTACGTGGCACTGCTTATGTAGCGTGATAAAGCACCACCATATATCTCAACGAAGATAGTAGAAAAGTGAAAAATTATAGTACTTTAGGATTCTTACTTGCAATCATTAGGCCAAAACTCACGAGCTTCAGCATCATTAGTATATATCATAGTAACAAAGTCTCTCCACTCCCAAGCCTTCTCATTCTCAGGAACAAAGCTAGTACCATACTGGACCAAGGGAGTAGGACTAACCCCCTTGAGATACACAGCCTTCTTTTCAACCGGTTGGCCGAAAAACTGGTGAGCCACAACTTTAAGCGACTCGAGCAGTTCCAATGGCACTCCATGGTTAACCACCTGGAAGAACCCGATAGTTTCGGATGCATGGGCGATGGCCTTCACCACTTGCTCATGGTTGGGACCATCAAACTCAAATAGATCGATGATCAGGTTTTCATGTGAACCAGCAGTCTGTTTCTTGTTGATTCGGTGGTGCGGTGGCTGGATGTATCGATCGGGTACCTCGGTAAGGCCCAAGTCCACCAGACCTTTGACACCATTCCCTTCTTTCACTACAAAGTTGAAGAGTGAATTCTCATCATTGAATCTTGGAGCCATTTTAAAATTAAAATGTGCTTCTCGAATTTTATGATTGTGTGTTTCCTAGTATATATCACTAACATGCCTATATAGTCTTTCTTGGGTGCTGGTCATGAAAGACAACTTTTTTTTTACCCTTTCAATTATCTAGGTATTTGATAAGGTTGGTCAGCTTGCTGATAGCTTTAAATTTGTACTCCAGCAGATAGAAATTTGTTGGTATGCATATAGACATAATTTTGTTTCTATTTTGAGTTTCAGCTCTATCTATATGTAAAGTTCATTGTCTTTTTTTTAGGGTCATGGTGTCTAGACACCCCCCCCCCCCCCCCCCCCCAAAAAAAAAAATAGTGTACATCCCTCAATACGAAGTGTATAGCACAATACGCTTCCTATAGGTTTAAAAACAATAAATGCTAAACCAATAGGAACCGTATAGGCCAATACGCTTCCCATTCGCTTGCTGAAACCTGATGCTCTCTGCCATGCAGGAAGTGCTGAGAGTTCAGACCTGAAAAGTAGTGAAAAGTTTTGAAAACTGAGTGCAACAGGAGGCGTATTGGCCAATACGGTTCCTTTACAGTTACCAGGAAGTGTATTCAGCAATACGCTTCCCATAGGGTTTTGGTTGGTGGACCAATTAAATCAATAGGAAGCGTATAGGGCAATACGCTTCATATTGATACGATGAACAAATATGCTCTGACATGCAGGTAGTTCAGAACTGAAAAGCTGTAAAGTGACTCGAATATGAAGCGTATAGAGCAATACGATTTCCATAGGGAGCCAATAGGAAGCATATAGGGCAATACGCTTCCCATAGGGTTTTGGTTGGTGGACGAATTAATTCCATACGAAGTGTATTGGGCAATATGGTTCCTATAGGACCAGAAATCTGTTATATATCCAAGCTTTGGGGATGAATGTATTATGACGAAAATTCACAAACTAAACAATCCGATCAAACCATTCGTATCACGATGTCGTCTTGGGGCATCAATTATATTTTTTGGTGATTATTCAAACGAGTCATATCTGAACGAATCATACGTCTTCGAAAGTAAAATCGAACACGTTGTTGAACGAGGGGAGGAAGAGGTTGCATCCGTGGTTCGTTGTAATGACGGGTTTCAGGTGCCCGATTTGAACCAAGAGTACGCAGATGAACCTGAAAGCTATCCGCAGTACCAATACCCGTCTTACCATTCGCATGCGGATTTAAAACACGAGAACAAATACGAGTACGAGTATGAGTTCGGGGAATGTTAAACATATCGAGGAAGATGATAACGGTTTAGAGGAAGATGATAACGATTTCGAGGAAGCTGATGACGAGGAGGAAGTTGCCAACGATAACGAAGAACCTAACCCGGATGTCTCTTTTGAAACGGATCAGGTTTGACATTCCAGTTACTTACGTGTTATTTAAATATTTTGTGTTTATATTCTTTTAGGAGTAAATTACAAAAATCGTCCTTTATGTTAACATTAAATTGCAAAGTGTGTCCTTTGTCTTCAAAAAGTACAAAAAGCGTACTCGATGTTTGCAAACCCTTGCATGTTATGTCCTTTAGCCCTAACTCAATTAGTTTTTATGGTTAAATCTGACCAAGTGGGCCCCATGTGAGGGCAAACTAGTCTTTTTACCCCTATATTTATATTAAACATTTTTTATATAGAGATCTTACCCATTTATTCAATTCTCTCCCTCTCTTCCATATCTCTCCCCCCCCTCTCTCTCACACAAAACCACCACTTGCCACCATTAAATTCTCCCAAGTCCCACTACAAACGCCACTGCCGCCATCACATGATTTAAGGTAAAAACCCAAATTTACAAACCTACCATGAAAACCCCTCATACGCATATATATCAAAACCTGCATAATTGCTAAACTTCACCTTCTCAAAACCTGCATCCTCCATTTTTTTCCGACATTGTTCCTTTTCCTCAATCTGGTCTCTTTTGCTACCTTCTTCATTCCCCACCACGGCCGCTATTCGTCGCCCAGACAACAACCTCTCCACCTATAGCCTCTCCAACTATTTTGCTAGCTTTAACGCTTTCTCGTTCTATATCGACGATTTGAGCACAATCAGTTAGGGTTTTGAGTATCAGTTATGTTAGAAACCGCTCCGGCGAGCTAGTGGAAGCTACATCCAGTTTCGGTTTTACCGGCGGTGGTTTCTCAAGTTTCAGGACCCTCACTTCCTTCTCCTCCGGCGGCGAGATTTGAATCAGCGGCGGCCAGATAGATGTTACGTTTTTCAAATCAGTTGACTCAGTGGGTCTACTAGGTGCCAGATCTAGGATTTTGTGGCCGTTAACGACGACTTGCAACTGGTTGAACAGCAAGTAGGATGGCGTTGGTGGTGGCTGTGGAGAAAAGTAGAAATATAGAGGGAGAGAGGTAGAGAGAGGGGGTGGTGGGTTTTAGCCGGACTCAGGTGGTGGTGGTGGGGGTAGGATTCTTAGAGAGAGAGAAGAGGTATGTATGTTGTGTTTGTGTATATATTTTTAAGCATATATACATATCTCAAATTTTAAACATAATTTTTATTTATTTATTGTTTTAAACATAATGACAAAAATGCCCTTATGTAGGGTCTATTTGGACAAATTTAACCATGAAAACTAACTGAGTTAGGACTAAAGGACGTAACATGCTAGGATTTGCAAACATCGAGTACGTTTTTTTTGTACTTTTTGAAGACAAATGACACATTTTGTAATTTAGTGTTAACATAAAGGACGATTTTTGTAATTTTCTCTTCTTTTAGGGATGTTTTTACCATTAAGGTTTCACTATCACACTTTATAGATTGGGAAATATATGTGTTATTCGATGTATAATTTTTATTAGATTCTGTATTTTGTTACATTTTTTTAGGGTAAATTACTTTTTGAGTCCCTGTGTTTTATGGGTTTTAACCACTTGAGTCCAAAAGCAAAAAGTTTAACGACCTGAGTCCCTATAAGCATTTTCTTTAACTATTTGAGTCCAAATTTCTAACACTGTTAGAATTTTTTGGTTAAGTATTGTTAAATGACTAAAATACCCTTATAATTAATATTATATAAAATAAATCCTATATATAATGTTATCCACACCTGCATACACAAAATTTACTCAGACCTTTCATCCTTTCTCTCTCTCTCTCTCTCTCTCTCTCATCTAGACCCTTACGGCACCACCGTTCACACCACTACACCACCACCATCCCCACCGCACCTCCACCACTATCACCACCTTCCGTTGACCGTCAACCACCACTGTCACCGCCTGCAAACCGCACCGTCAACCACCACTGTCAACCACCACCTGCATACGAGACCACCACCACTGTCAACGGCCGTCTGCATCCGAGACCACCATGTCTCCGTCACCTCTCCCTCTCCACCTATCCAACAAAAGTTCAACGAAACCCTAGAAATAAAAACCCTAATTTTTGATTTTCCCCAAATTGTTAACTACAAATCAGCATGTGTCGGATGATGATGAAAGGAACGGCGGCGGAGGTGGTGGTGTTCGGTAGAAGGAACGGCGGCGGAGGTGATGGTGGCGGAGGAGGTGGTGGTGGTCGGTAGAAGAAACGGCGGTAAGATATTCCCTGTTTACGTTTTGAGCAAAAGGGACATATTATAATGAGATGCAGCCAATGTGAAAATAGTAAATCATATTGCTACTTGTGTTTTGAGATTTGTGTATTAATGCGATTATTGTCCATTCAAATTTCAGGATATTGGAAAAGCTTAGAAGATATGGTATTTCAGGGATACTGTCGTATGGGTTACTGAATACTGCTTATTATCTAACTGTCTTTCTTGTAGCATGGTAAGTAATATTCTTATCCGATCTCGAGGGCCAATATTTTTAAGTAATTGAGCCAGAGGTTTGACCAGTTTAAGGGCGAGGATGGATTGTTAGGGTTTTGATTCTCAACTGAACACGAAGACATTTGGAATTTGATGCAATTCACATTTGAATTGAAGATGAATTTGGTTGTTGAAATTTGTGTTGAAGAGTTGAGCTGCTTTTTTGGTTATTGTTTTGAGTGGTGGGGATGGTGGCTGTGCGGAGGTGGTGGTTGGAGACGGAGGTGGTTGTGGCTGTGGTGGTGACGGTGGTGGTGACGATGGTGGTGTTGATGGTGGTCTAGAGAGAGAAAGAAAGATGGGAGTGAGAGATGAAGGTGAGAATACAAAGGGAGAAAGAGATATAATAGAGATAGAGCATTTTTTTTATTTTTTAATTATAAGGGTATTTTAGTCGTTTAACAATACTTAACCAAAAAAATCTAAAAATGTTAGAAATTTGGACTCAAATGGTTAAAAAAAATGCTTATAGGGACTCAGGTCGTTAAACTTTTTGCTTTTGGACTCAAGTGGTTAAAACCCATAAAGCACATAAAGCACAGGGACTCAAAAAGTAATTTACCCTTTTTTTTTATCTATAGTGTGTTTATATTGTTTTAGAGTCTATAAAGATATTCTCACTCTTAACTTATGGATTCCTTTTCTATATCACAAAACTAAAGATTAAAATATTTTTATTTTTCTTCATCTTCAATTGATTGCTTTTTCTATAATTGAAAGAACAATATTCATTCATAATATATTTGGATGTTTTCGTGTTTGAATGATGTGTTTGCTTTTTATCTTTCGTATAATTTTTTTATGTGAATTGCTAATGTTTGGCTTTAAATGTTATGCCAAAATAAAATCTTTCTGTAGGTTTTGGATATCGAATAATGGTTTTTTTTCATAATTCTCAGGTTTTAAAGTTATTTTCTTAATGCAAATATCACCAAATATTATAGAAGAACAAACAAATATTATTATTATTATTATTATTATTATTATTATTATTATTATTATTATTATTATTATTATTATTATTATTATACTAAACATATATTTTGGATCTAGCCTACAACTTTGTGTTAATATGTTTAGAGACATATTAGCATATATTGTGCAAGTAAAAATTAAATGTGCTGATCTGAACCAAATGTGCTAATATATTCATAGATAATATTTAAATCTATATAATCTATATTAAAAATAAAAAATGCTAACTGATTAAATTATGGAACTAATTACCTGAAAAAAATTTCTCGATATTCGAAACAAAAGTTTACATATTTATTTGTCTTGTCTACGAAATATTTATCCGTATAATATTAATTTTGAAATTTTGAAACATCATCAACAATTGTGGTAGCATAAAACAAATGTGTTGATATAAAACCGAATGTGCTAATATGTTGAGTGTTTAAACCTGTATTGTACTGGTATAAAAATGTGCTAGTATAAAAATGTGCTAGTATAAACCAAATGCGCTAATAGGTTTTTGTGCTGGTATAAAAGGAGATAGTGTTTTTGAGTTACAAGTGGGCCGACTTTGTAGGATTTTTTGACCATTTTCTAATTAAAAACAACACAATTACTAAATTGCCCTTAACATAAAGATTACAAACTACTAATTTTAAGGAATTGATTTGTAATCAACAATTACTAAATTCCTCTGGTCCCTAATCATTGGCTGAAAAGCATCAGAAAAGTGGCTGAAAAGCATCTAAAAAGTTGTCCAATGGGAAGCGTATAGATCAATACGCTTGGGCTCAAAGGAACCATATAGCCCAATACACTTCCTGTAGGATTATGGATGTGCAAATAAAAATGGGGGATGTGTGGATACTGAGAGCCTTTTTTAATATTGTTAAAAATAATAAATAATATTGTGATACTTTCAGTTTTATATTTTATAAATGTTCTAATATTTGTAATTCTTTAAATATGAGGTATGGATTTATGCATGTGGGCTGCTGGCCTGCTGCTGATTAAAGGTTGATGTGGGCTACTGCTATTGGGCTGGTGTATTGCAGATGGGCTCGTGAGTTGCAAATAGGGCTGGACTTCAGCTGCAGTATATAATCTCCCATTTGTCTTGTTTGTCAAAGATAGAGAAGAAACAATTAGTTCAATCTCCCATTTGTCTTGTTTGTCAAAGATAGAGAAGAAACAATTAGTTCTTAATTTTTTACCTTTAGGGTTCCGGTAGATATTTTTTTTTGGTTCTCTCTCTGATCCTCTCGTGTACTAGATTTAGGGTTGTGGTTGTAGTTCTTCAATTCTTTGTAGAACTGATCGTCTGTTAGATTTAGTGTAGTTGATCATCTGGTTGATTAAGGGTTGTAATTGTATTGTCTTTGATAAATTCTTGTTGTTTCAAGCTAGTTTATTTTGAATAAAGTTTCCAATTACCATTTTTGACAAATATAATATCAAAGCAGATAAGTGAAAGTGAATGCATAAATGTTAAAATAGCATTTCACAATGTTAAACCCCACAAAGTTACAAACCCTCTTTCAGTCTGTCACATCATATTTAATTTTTTTCCTAAAAACCTGTACTTTTTTTTCACAATATACACACACATTTTATATACATGTGTATGTAAGTGGGGGGGACCCACACAAGAAGTCCGGAGCTACAAACTCGAGACGAACCGAACATGTGCCACAATGTGGTTGGACGAGCAAAGGAGGTCCGCTGCATACCAACATGAAATGGACGAGTGAAAGGTACCACATTGTGGATTCTCTAACATTTTAATATTTTAATAAATGGTAGCACAACTTGCCTCACATCGGGGACATGATTTAGAGAGAGCCTTTTAGAAAGAAAAAAAACATGCGGCAAGTAATAACCAAATGGTTGGAACGCCAAGGCACACCCGCTAGTTGAAATAATGGATCCAGTCTCTTTCGCGACATCAACATACCCACTTGGTTCAGACACCAAGTCACCACCACATCCGCTAGTTTGACTAGCCGATCACCAATTTTCAAAAGAGCTTTCAAAAAACACCCAAAAGTCTACTTCCATTTGTAAATTGTGTGACAGTACTAATCTAATTCTACAATATATTGCAGTGATTAGAGACTAATTAAAGTGCCATCGTCACAACTTAGCAACTAGTGTGTTCCACCACAATTGCTTAGTGCTTACGCTTGCTAGTTTCATCGCAACAAAGCAACTATTTTGTCCCTGTGAAGTCCGTTGCATCTTGGTGATGAATATTTCCGTCGCTAATGCCTAGTTTTTTTTTTCCTTTTTTGGGAACAATCTGGCATGATGGGTACAATATGTGATCGTAGTAGACAAGTTCAAAAATCGAACCCACATCTTCTAAACTGGAAATTTGAGCAAAGGGTTAGCTTAGAAAATATTTTGAACAAAAAAGATATAAAACAAAAATGAATTGAACCTGACGTGAATCGAACACGCAACCTTCTGATCTGGAGTCAGACGCGCTACCATTGCGCCACAGATCCTGTTGTGCTAAGTAACTCTTTTGAACTTACTTCATGTTATTGTAACTCCAGATCGACCAAACGGACTTAAATTAACGGTGTTAAGTTAAGCTTATAGGATTTATTGACGATGGGCCGGCCTTTATGGGTCAAACAAAAATTGGCTGGGTTAATCAAGTCAAGTTCCAATAAGTTTATTTATTGTTTATTCAGCTTTCAAAATTTAAATGTTGTCTTATTCCAAGTCTATAAGGATACGAGTTATAGTCAGGGCGGATTTAGCACTATCCCATGTTACCTCTGAGCAGATATTAGGATACTCTTAAGATACTCCGTAGTGGGACTGGATATGACGCTGGAGGGTGGGATAGCGCCCGGCAACACCGGGTGAATTTTTGAAGTCTCGCGAAAAATATCACGCCACAATTTTCCTCCCGCACTCACACACATGTATTTACATACATATGTATGTATAATAGAAGGGGTTATATAACCCCCTTACCACTACAATCTCTTGTGATATAACCCCCATAAAGCCCCCTCTTGCACTTTTTCACCAATTGTCGCATAACCCCCACCAAAAGGCTTTATGGAGCTTTATGACTACACATGGCCTAGGAGTATTTGTGATGAAAAAAAGAGTGAAACTAAACCGAATTTTCATGTCATCCATGTCTGTTGTGTAAACTATGAAGAAGATGAGAGAGCTCAGGGCCGGCTCAACCTTTTTGGAGGTCCAAAGCGAAATAAAATTTGAGGCCCTTTCCGAATAATTTAACACTTTTAACTGACCAACTTTATACTTTTGATTTTGATTTGACATAGAGATATAGGAAGCTATTAACAAAACATACAAAAAGGAGGAGGAACATAATTGTAGTTTGTCTACTTGCCATTAGTTTGTAATCGTATTGAGTTTGTTTATAAAAATGATTCTTCATAAAAAAAAAATCCCTTCTCTCAATTCTGATTTTGATTCAATGTTAATAAACATGGAACAACCCAACATAATAGTCATTCTGTTTCACTGTTTGAAAGATTAACTCCAACTTAAAAAAAAATAGTTTCAAACGAAACCCTCCTATACCATCACCACAGCCTAGAGAGGCTTGTCCCTTAAAAAAACATAAAAATATTAATTGAAAACTATGCTACAGGGACTAGAATCTGAGTCTTAGGGCCCTAAATGAACGTATGATAAAAAAAAATCTTTGTTTTATGAATGCACGGTAAAAAAAAAAAATTGGGATACCCTTGAAGTTTTCTTCTAGATCCGTCACTGCTTATAGTATGCTTCATTTGCAAACACACATGTATATAAATAGATGATAGGTATCTTTGTAATCGTGAGTGTAATAAAATACAAAAGTAGACATGTATATATATATATATATAGATGATAGGTATCTTTGTGATCATGAGTTTAATAAAAGTACAAAAGGGCCGTTGTGGTGTCCGTCACAAAATCTTTGTGTTCGTGATTGCATATAATACTATCAATCGAGGCGAATAACCAGTTGAAGGTGTGATAAGTGGGAGTGCGACATCAAGCTTAATCACGAGGAGTCGATTGATTTGGGTAGAATACCCAAGTAGATGTGGCAGCCGAACAAAATGCAATCGATGAGTTTAATTGATTGTAGGCTAGTCCTGATTTAGTTTGTAGTGAAGAGGATACACGTCAAAAAACCATGGCTGAAGTTGGCGGTCCTCAAGCACTCGCATTGGCTCGAGTAAGGGAATTATGTAGTTTTTTTTTTTTTTGAACGGCCAACAAATTTTATTCATCAATAGAACTAACAACTCGTTAGTTCACACCATCATACAAAACAAAGAAAAATAAAAAGGGCCACCATTACAGATATTACAAACTCATACAAGACAAATCGAATTCGCACCATTGTTCCCGTGTAATCGCTTGTGCCTTTGCTCAATCCAGATATACCCCAAATGTCTTATTTGTTCTTTCACACCAATGATATTAGGCTGCTCAGGGGCGGACATACCAAGGGATTCGGGGTAGCCTCCGCTACCGCTAAGTCGCCCGTCGGTAGTGTTAAAAAAAAAACGACGTTTTTCTGATTTCGCTACCGCTTGGAAAAAAAAATGCTACTCCTTATTCCAAGCCCACAAGTTATAGAAAATAATACCCACCATAATTTTGAAACCAATCTATTAATTAAGCCCAATTGGTCCAAGCCCAAATACAATTATATTTGTTATTTGTTTTGAACAATCAGTGTGTGTATCACATTTGAGAACAATTGAACAAAGCTGAAGTATTCAGCCCCTGAACAGAGTGCAGCCCTCGACAGTCGCACAAGCCAGAAGGCCGACCAGACACCAGTACCACCGCCCTCCTGCTCCGCCGCCCGCCGGCTCCGCCACGACCGCCCTCGTCCGTCAGTCCTGCTCAAGTGGTCCGCCCCTGATTTTTAGGTAACTTTCTATTCTAATTTTTATTCTTCTATCCTAATTGTTTGGACAAATTGATGATTTAGGGCTTAATGGCTTATGTAGTTATGTGTAATTGAGGATTTAGGGCTTATGTAGTTATGTCACTTATGTGTAATTGGTATTATTTGCAATTGGAATTTTGTGCAATTGATTTAGGGCTTATGTTTAATTTTGTGTCTATTAAAATTAGGGAATTTGGAAGATGAAAAAACAAAGTCTTATCAGTAATGTTTTTAAACGAAAATTCCAAGAAAATGATGATTTGGATCCAACTCCAAGTTCAAATATTGTTGATGATATGCAAGTAAATGAAGTCTATGAAGATATCGGTCCAAGTTCAAATAATGATATTGGTATCCAAGAAAATGAAGATATCGGTCATAGTCCTAGTTCAAATAATGATATTGGTGGGCAAGAAAATGAAGATATCGGTCCTAGTCCAAATATTAAAAAGGCGTTTCAACCACGAGGTCATGACTTTAAATGGACAAAATATGCTGGTGGCCGGAGACGTTTTAATGTAAAATGGTTTCATAAATATCATTGGTTGGAGTATAGCACTAAACAAGAAAAAGCATATTGTTTATGTTGTTACTTGTTTAATGAAAGTGTTCGTCATAAAGGTGGAAGAGATACTTTTGTTAGTGGAGGCTTTTGTAATTGGAGTAAACCGAGTTACTTAAAACAACATGTTGGGTTAGTCAACAGTTCACATAATTATGCGGTGCATAAATGTGAAAATCTCTTAAACCAAAAGCGATCATATGATGCGAATGAGAAAAGGCGTAACGAGAAAGAAAAAATTGGAAATCGGTATCGATTAATGGGTTCTGTTCGTAGTGCTAGATTTTGTTTAGAAAATAGTTTACCGTTTCGTGGTCACGACGAATCTGAAAAGTCTCTTAATAAAGGTATCTTTCTTTCGGTTTTAAAGTTGATAAGTGAGAACAACCCGGATATTGGTGAATATACTTTAGGGAAGGCCAAAAAGAATAATAAGCTGACGGCTCCATTAATTCAGAAAGAGATTATCGATTGCTACGCGAAAGAAGTAACCAAAATGATTTGTGAAGAAATTAAAGACAATGTGTTTGGGTTGTTAGTTGATGAGTCTAGTGACGTGTCTTTAAAGGAACAAATAGCCTTAGTTGTGAGATATGTCGATAGACTCGGAGTTGTTAAAGAGAGTTTAATTGGAATTGCTCATGTGAGGAATACATATTCTTTAACTCTTAAAGAAGCCATTGTTTCTTTGTTAGCAGATAACCAGTTGAGCATAGATCAAGTAAGTTATTTGTTTCATAATTTCATTACATAAACTTTAATAAAGATTATATGACGTATCACTCTATTTTATTGTTTGTTTTTACAGGTGAGGGGTCAAGGTTATGATGGTGCAAGCAACATGCGGGGAGAGTTTAATGGATTAAAAGCTTTAATTCTGAAAGACAATCCATCAGCACATTATATACACTGCTTTGCTCACCAACTTCAGTTAGTAATTGTGGCTGTAGCAAAAAAGCATGATGGTGTTAAAGAATTTTATGAAACTCTTGGAATGGTTGTTAATACGGTTGGTGCTTCTTGCAAAAGAAAAGATATGATGATGGAGGCAAAAAAAGAAAGAGTGGCAAACGAAATTCTAGCGGGTGAAATTAACACAGGAAAAGGATTAAACCAGGAGGTTTCCCTTGCCCGACCCGGAGACACACGATGGGGTTCACACCATAGAACGATCATAAGTTTGTTGAAATTGTTTCCGGAAGTTGTTGAGGTACTTACTTTTATTAAACAAGATGGAGAGACCTTTCAACAACGATCTAATGCATCAGGTATTCTATCATATTTTGAGAGTCTTGAATTTGTGTTTTACATACACTTGTTGAACGATATATTAGGCCTCACAAATGCTCTATCAAAACATCTTCAAAAAAAGAGTCAAGACTTGTTAGAAGCGTCTCTTTTGATAAACGGGACAAAACGAGCTTTGAATTATCTAAGACAAAATGGGTTTGAAAAGATGTTGGCAAAAGTGACATCTTTTTGTGAAAAAAAACAACATCCGCATGTTAGATATGGCGAAAAATTATGGTAATCAAAGAAAACCGAAAGTATGTCATTACTAATCGACATCACTTTGAAGTTGAAGTTTTTAATACGGTTTTGGATATGCAAATTCAAGAACTTGGAAACCGATTTAGTGAGGTCTCAACTAGTTTGATAGAAAATATGTCGGGTTTAAATCCTTGTGATTCGTTTGCTAAGTTTGACATACCTAAGATAGTGGCGTTTTCTAAGATGTATCCGAAAGATTTTAATAAAGAAGAAAGAGGGTGTCTTGCGGGTGATCTTTCGACCTTTTATCACACTTTAAAGGAAGATGATAAATTTAAAAATTTGACTGGATTGAGTGACCTTGCTCGTGTAATGGTGGAAAACGGAAAAAATGAAACTTTTCCTTTGGTTTATCGAACATTGAAGCTAGCGTTGGTTTTACCGGTTGCAACCGCAACCGTTGAAAGATGTTTTTCAAAAATGAAGCTTATCAAGACCGATTTACGCAATCGAATGGGTGAGGAGTATTTGAACAATGCTCTAATTTGTGCGGTCGAGAAAGAAACTTTTTATAAAGTAAAAGAAGAGGATGTCATGAGCCGATTTCAAGCGTTCAAAAACCGGAGAGGAGATATCATTTAGGTACATGTTTAAATTTATTTATTAGCGTGCTATTATTTTTGTTTCGTTACACTGTATGAACTTTGAACTACGTCAAATTGTATTTGTATCAAGTGCGCTAACTTTTTTTTTTGGAACGCTACCGCTTGAACTAATTTCTAGATCCGCCACTGAGGCTGCTAGTTATTAAATATCATGTCGTTACCCGCATTTCCATATGCACCATACCGTGATCTGGATAACCAAGTAGACTGTCATCTTCCATCTCCGAGTACCTTCTTCATGTTTATAAGCTTCGAAAACGAAAAGCTAGCCACAAAGTCCCAAACCAAGTGAGCAAACTCGCATGCGACGAACAAATACTCGACAGATTCATCCATCTTGACAGTTACAAAAACGACAACGAACTGAATCAATCTGCACATTTCTTCTAACCAATGCATCCATGGTGTCGTAAGATTATCATTGTACATGAATCACGATTAGTCTCCACCCATAGTTCCCTAGACAAGCACACTCCTCTAAAACCAAAATGGCACCCATAGATATTAAAAATTGCAAAAAGGATTTGAACCTGACGTGAATCGAACACGCAACCTTCTGATCTGGAGTCAGACGCGCTACCATTGCGCCACAGATCCCATGGTGTTAAATTCCACTTCTGTCCTCATTTATATGTTACAGTCAAATCAAGGACGTCATATTATGCAAAAGGATGTATATTAATTCGATTTTGTTATGTGTCATGTTACATTAACGGATCTTAGCAGTAAGAAAACATACGAACTCTTTTGTTACACACAAGAAAATCCTATAACATGAAATGGAACTGAAGGAAAATATTCAATATAATTAGTCTCCATCCTAATCAAGTAATGCAAAATGAAGGGAATTCTTTCCATCAAGAGACTTCTTAAAGTAGTTTTTCAAGTACTCCTCATAAACGACTTCCTTATATCGAGCCACTCCGTCTTGAGCCACCACCTCAGGAAACGGTCCAAATTTTTGTTGTAAACAGTGGGGCGTTGAATATTGGGATGGAAACTCTTGACTTGATATTCGTGGTTCGCACTCTGTGTTCTACACTTTTGTACCTCCCATTACTTAAAATCTAACATAATAAAAACACCAAAAAGAAATAAAAATTAAGCTTTGACATATATTATAAGTATAAAAGCTCTTTTATTACGAGACTTTATTATCATTTATATTTATTACTAGTCTAAGTCCCCGTGTAATACACGGGTGGCTAAACAACAAAAAAATTATACTTTAATACGTAAATACTTTATTACATCCTGATGATATTGAGCTATAAGAGAGTAACCGAGTGCTTCTCTTTGACATCCTGAAGTTATGTATATTGATCGTAAACATAATTTTACCTTGGATATAAAATAAATAATGATCCAACCTCGAATTAGTGCTGAAGGCCTTCCACATTACATAAGCAATGATTCCCCTAATAGTAGAAACAAAAGGGCCCCAACATTGTATCTAGTTGCAACATCCGATGATCGGAGTTGTGTTTGCGTGTCAACCCAACCCGACTCATCCCATACCATAAAAAAAAATCAAGGAAGTCTATTTACAAAGAAAACCTCAAATTAGGCATGCAACTAAAGTAATTAATTCAATCTTTTGTTTTTCTAATCGGGGACGACACCCCGTCAAAACTTTATTAATAAAATTAAAAAATAATAGTTACACCTAAAGAGCATTGGGTCTTCCGAGACATACCCGAAGATCACCAACCTCAAAAACGCCTATGGCCTTACAGAACGGGTTTTAACAAACCCCTACCCCAACCACTCTAACCAATAACAATTACTACTTCTAAATCTACTCGCGACCACACACAACCCAAGTATTACAAACATAAAACCTATTCAAAATCCAAACAAAAAACAAACGAAAACAACCAAAATCAAGACAAAATACAGTTCAAACAAAAAAACATCAATCTTCAAAACTCTGTTGGCTTTCATACGCATCAGCAACAAACTTCAAGTTTCTAGCCATCATCCAAGTCAAACCCAAGTCCAATAACCTGCACTTACCACCAAACCCAGCAATACCTATCGGCAAATAAACATTCAATGTGATTTAATCCCAAGTCCCCAAATTTCATGCCAAAAACTTAACAATTGGTTGAAACTTCAAGTGATTTAACTTACAAAATAAATCATGAATCAAAGTAGAAAGCTATAGGAAAACCGAAAATGCATAAACATATAATATCTATCGGCATTGAAGCCAGTGTAGATCATCATTTTTGTTACGCTAATAAGGCTTTTACTAAGATCCCGCGAGTTTCGCGGGTGGCTTAACACAAACACATAATATATACATATATACTGGCAATGAGATGAACTTTGTAATGAAATAACTTTTCAATAATATAAAAGTATAAAAATATGATTTTTCTCACTTAGGTAAATATGTTTTGTTTCATTTTTTATAGGTATTGAGATGTTATTGTACAAATGATTTTATAGCAATTTTTAGAACCCGGATAGATTTCATTTTTTTAATTATTTTTTATAGCTTTGGTTATTTGATATATATATTTTTTTTAAAAGCATTTTTAACCAGTTTTGACCTTAACATATATTGAGCAGAACACATATTGACATGAACCTATTTTGAGCAAAATTCGTTTTGACTGACCCGAACCAAATTGGGATTGTTTAAAATCGGTCCATTATGACCAAAATCTATTTTGAGCATAACCAGTTTTGACCTAAGTCAAACTGGACTTGTCTAAAATCAATATGTTCTAACCCATACCTATTTTGATCATAACCCATTTAGACCAGAACAAAATCGTACCTGTTTTAAAGTGGCCCGACCCATTATCCAACCCGCCCGTTTTGCAAATGAAATCAGTTTATTAATACCCTTAGCATGAAAACATAGGAATATAAAAAAAACCACTTTATAAGAAGTTGGCCCTTAGAAAATGGATCCCCTTAATTTACTCCAAATTTTTCATTATTCATGTTCTCATTTCAATTTTAGATTTGATCTTTCATGTTAAATCTAGAGTGCTTCCTTTTACTTGAGGTCTAAACCAGCTAAACCATACAAAATATGATTATTCCTTCTAAGTTTTCTTTCAACATCAAATTTAAATACTTACACTCAAAACACATAAACAAACACCAAAAATAAGCCACTAATAAATATAATTTAGTGATTTTTTATCTTTAAGCTAACAAAAAAAATTTATCATTTCCAAAGAATATGCCATTTCCCAGCCTTTGGGGCGTCTGCAACACTCTAGGTCGTTTCACACCTTCTACAACATAGTCTAATAAACGTATTCCATTGAACATCATATGCATGCCTTACTTATACTTAAAACACACACAAACACACATAGTCAAAACTAAATAAATTTCATTCAAAACTATGACCTTTTCACAATTTCACATCAATCTCTACTTTTATCAGCAAATAACTACGATTAATTCAAATATGTAAAACTAATTATACAAAAAGCCACAATAATCACAACAATTACCAAATTCCATATTACCGAAACATATAAAACTCAAATTAAAAAAAAAAAACACAACATACTAACATCCAAAACTAAAAGCTAATTTTAATTTTTAAGTCAAACAAATAAACCACAAACTGGACATAAATTATACACCACAAATTGGACATAAATCACCAACACAACACTCAAACAAAAAAAAAAGCTTACAAATCATTGGCAACCACCTGTGCAATAAACTCCTCATATTTAATCTTCCCATTAGATCCAACATCAATCTCCTGTATCCACTAACCAAACTCGGCAGGCTCAAGCTTCTCCCCAATACTTGGCAAAATATGTTAAAGTTCCACAATGTCAACATATCCGGTCCCGTCCTTATCATTACCTTGAAGGCGTCACGAAGCTGGCGATCAAAGGGCTCCTATTTGAGGTGTTTCCGCCAAGTTTACTATGCTTGCTTGCATAGGTTGATATGAGTTATATTCTTCTATTAACACCCTACTCCAAGATACCAACCTTAAGCCAGCCGTATTAGGGAGTGTATAGACAGGTACCCTATTTGCAAGATGGGTTATTGTTGATAATCCATGGGATTGGAGTTGGTTTGGTGCATTGGGAATGTGTTGTTACTACCAGGAGATACACCAGAGTTCCATGGGCATGGAAGCTGTTCTCTATAGCCTTGTCCTTTTGTCTCAAACTGAATCATTATCATTATGCATTTATATATAATTAATAACTGAAACCAAGATTTCCAAGATATACTTTTTATATAAAAAATACATTAACATATTCTTTGATGATCATAAAGGATATTTTGAAAGAAAACGGGGTCATGTTAGGTTGACTAATCAAAATGGTAATTTCCCAACATTACAGTGTAATCAAACATTCTTTTTTTTTTTTTTGAAAGACCAACGTAATCTTTATTTATGCACCTGGCTAAAAATTGATTAACCAGGCAATAAAACATACACCAAGAAAAGAAACTCAATTACATTACATTCCAAAACATGAAACCTCAAAGGACACCCAGCTATCCCAAGACACAGAACATGCCTTTGCTCTATTTCTCAACCATAGAAATACTCTAAAAATACCATATAAACAATTAATATTGTTTTTCCCTCTAATAAAGTAAGTTAATCTATAACTGTATACACCATTGTGGATCTTGATTATATCATCCTTCAACTCAAGTTATGTAACCCGTGTCCTTTGCATACTACCGTGAACAAATTTGTAAAACTAAAAATTTGTGCACCAAAATAATGATTTTTTTTAATATGATCAACTGCTCAACGTGATGGTGAATTACTAAATTGTATTGTAATCATCAAGTTTGCAAAGAAAGTAACTAAACAGATAAAATTATCGGAAAAAACATAATATCATGAGACGTTTTTTATACCTTGAATGACGTCTTCACCAGCTTGACCAAGCTTCAACGATTCAAACCAAATATACTTCACACCTGATGAGCATATCAACTAAATGGCGTGTTGTACAACATCTACCCCTTTTGACGATACACCACCTAAGCAGCAATTAATCAAATATACGACTAAAACAACCTCATTGAAAGTGAGACTTTACATGAGTACCATGCCGAATAACAAAGGGAGGAAGCCTAATTTGGCTGTAAACAGATTGTGAGCGTTTACTTGACTGCAATGGTCTTGAGTGTCTAAAAGAGGATGAACTTTTAATGAGAAGAGGTGAGGAACCTTGTGTGAAGATGCTCCTTTCCACCTACAATATTCCAATATGAGCATATACAAACTTCTTTTCTGTCAATTTTCTTGTTGAAAAGGTTTGCAAATAATCACCTTGCATAAACTATGGTATCTATAGTTCTCTGATCTTGTGGAATGAAATAACCAGGCTCGATATTAACAATTTTTCTACCTGGAATATATTTAGAGACTAACTGGTCAAAACATTGTTTCAAATAATAGATAAGTTAAGGATGATTACAAAAGCCGTACAATTACATTAACAATCCAAATTTCTTAAATAACCCAGATAACAAAAAAAGTGATCTATGTGCAGTTAAACATAATATGTTAAATTATACACTGAAAGACATTTTCTTACGTTTGTTGATAGCTGAGAAGTACAACTAAATGGGCTGATATCCTACCTCTAGATTGTTTAACATGTGATAATACTGAACATAAAGACCTTGTAACAACCAACTTTAATCATCTAATGCAATAATTATTAAATATCAACTAATAAATTCAAACATCCACATAACTCTCTTATATGAATAAGCTGTCACTAACCTAGTGATTTACAAACCCACAAAGTCGAATAGCCTAAGTCGATATAATGATGGAACAAAAAATCCACATAAAATCAAGATGGAACTACTATATCAAGTAATCAAGTTCAAAATACCAAATATAAAATTAACCTATCCAAAGTATTTTTACTACTCATTTTTCTATTTAAGTTAACACCTTCATATGCCACAAACATGTGAATACTCACCTTTTCGCTGTGAAGTTTTAGGAAATATATCAGTTTGCTGCTGCTCCTTGAGTAGCCATATTCTTCCAATCACTTCTTCGCAAAATCTAACAAATTTAGAAATCATTAAACACATTCCAACTTATTTAAAACAAAATCATCGCAGGAAATAGTATAAAATCTCGTAGCAAGATCCACCTTTTCGTTTAGAACTAAAACATTTTGAGATTTAGAAAGTAAGAAGTTTTACAATGACTTGTTTAGAAACATCAGGAAAAGAAATAAATACAAAAGGGAAGCATAAGAAACTTGTCGGAGTTCAATCAGAAAATAAAGAAATCCATTAAGAAGATTACCTTGTCGTTGGTTCTTTTGGTTCAAATGGAGATGAGTTTTGTCGAAGAGGCGGATGTTTGCTGCAACTCAGATTCACTTCCATTTTGTTTTATGATATATTTTGACCGAACAGGGATATTCCCTCTCTCTTTATCTGACGCCAACTCTTCAATTGTGGTTCAACTGCATAAGAAGAGAAAGAGAGTTACACTTCTGTCTACCACAAGGTTGAAGGCTTTTCCTAAAATATCACTTACAACCAACTGCTGCAATCAAATCAAATTTCCCACCTGTAATATAAAGTAAAAACCACAATATGAATAAAAATAGATATGCAACTTGATACCATTTTTTGTAAAATATAAGGGTTTTTTTTTTCAAACAAATTTCCAATTACCTGATCTTGCAGCTTGCACCAGCTCTGTAGAGATATCGAACTGAGATGAACAACGCCTCACAACTTGCTCAGGATCAACTTGTCGGAACCATAGCCTTCAACATAAAAAACTTATAAATTAAAAAAGGATTGTTCAAAAATTGAAGATATAGATTACCGTTTCAGAGGCTTTTTTCGGTGCTTAGAACGCACACGACGAACATGAAAATACCTGTTGAATATTGACCAAACATGAGATAGAGTGATGAACAAAACAGTGATAGATTCTAAGGTTTAAAGAAGCAGCTTATTAGGTCAAAATCCAATCAGAATCAAAATGCATAAACCAACTACAAAAAAACGATTAAACAAAAATCAACAAACAATACCATCGGTCTTCAACATTAGGGTTTCCGAATTTTAAAAACCCCCCAAAATCCACACTACGATTGAACAAAAACATTAATATAACCTAAATCGAACTATAACAAATTCAAAGACGGGATGAATTAGACAATAAGATGGATCGTATTTGTGGCTAAAAACTTACCGATTTAAGAATTCTTCGATTCACCAAGATACGACAGAGGATTGTGATTCAGAGTAATCTCAAAAGTGGATTGATTGAAGATTAAGCAGCGATTGAAAGACCAGAAGCGTTTGAATTCTCTGATTAAACATATAAGCGTTAATAATGGAAACGCATTGATAATTTTGTATAAGAATTTTTGAGAATTGATTGGTTTCCATATCTTCATTAGGCGGTTTCACAAAATGAGGAGAAAGGAGGAAAAGCCCGCTCAAAACTCAATTCTCTGGCCAAAGAGCATTGCCACATCAAAAGTCAAAAAGTCAACATTATTTTGACCTAAGTCAAATTGGACTTGTCTAAAATCAATATGTTCTAACCCATACCTATTTTGATCATAACACATGTAGACCAGAACAAAATCGTACCTGTTTTAAAGTGGCCCGACCCATTATCCAACCCGCCCGTTTTGCAAATGAAATCAGTTTATTAATACCCTTAGCATGAAAACATAGGAATATAAAAAAAACCACTTTATAAGAAGTTGGCCCTTAGAAAATGGATCCCCCTAATTTACTCCAAATTTTTCATTATTCATGCTCTCATTTCAATTTTAGATTTGATCTCTCATGTTAAATCTAGAGTGCTTCCTTTTACTTGAGGTCTAAACCAGCTAAACCATACAAAATATGATTATTCCTTCTAAGTTTTCTTTCAACATGAAATTTAAATACTTACACTCAAAACACATAAACAAACACCAAAAATAAGCCACTAATAAATATAATTTAGTGATTTTTTATCTTTAAGCTAACAAAAAAAATTTATCATTTCCAAAGAATATGCCATTTCCCAGCCTTTGGGGCGTCTGCAACACTCTAGGTCGTTTCACACCTTCTACAACATAGTCTAATAAACGTAGTCCATTGAACATCATATGCATGCCTTACTTATACTTAAAACACACATAGTCAAAACTAAATAAATTTCATTCAAAACTATGACCTTTTCACAATTTCACATCAATCTCTACTTTTATCAGCAAATAACTACGATTAATTCAAATATGTAAAACTAATTATACAAAAAAAGCCACAATAATCACAACAATTACCAAATTCCATATTACCGAAACATATAAAACTCAAATTTAAAAAAAAAACACAACATACTAACATCCAAAACTAAAAGCTAATTTTAATTTTTAAGTCAAACTAATAAACCACAAACTGGACATAAATTATACACCACAAATTGGACATAAATCACCAACACAACACTCAAACAAATAAAAAAGCTTACAAATCATTGGCAACCACCTGTGCAATAAACTCCTCATATTTAATCTTCCCATTAGATCCAACATCAATCTCCCGTATCCACTAACCAAACTCGGCAGGCTCAAGCTTCTCCCCAATACTTGGCAAAATATGTTAAAGTTCCACAATGTCGACATATCCGGTCCCGTCCTTATCATTACCTTGAAGGCGTCACGAAGCTGGCGATCAAAGGGCTCCTATTTGAGGTGTTTCCGCCAAGTTTACTATGCTTGCTTGCATAGGTTGATATGAGTTATATTCTTCTATTAACACCCTACTCCAAGATACCAACCTTAAGCCAGCCGTATTAGGGAGTGTATAGACAGGTACCCTATTTGCAAGATAGGTTATTGTTGACAATCCATGGGATTGGAGTTGGTTTGGTGCATTGGGAATGTGTTGTTACTACCAGGAGATACACCAGAGTTCCATGGGCATGGAAGCTGTTCTCTATAGCCTTGTCCTTTTGTCTCAAACTGAATCATTATCATTATGCATTTATATATAATTAATAACTGAAACCAAGATTTCCAAGATATACTTTTTATATAAAAAAATACATTAACATATTCTTTGATGATCATAAAGGATATTTTGTAAGAAAATTGGGTCATGTTAGGTTGACTAATCAAAATAGTAATTTCCCAACATTACAGTGTAATCAAACATTCTTTTTTTTTTTTGAAAGACCAAAGTTATTCTTTATTTATGCACCTGGCTAACAATTGATTAACCAGGCAATAAAACATACACCAAGAAAAGAAACTCAATTACATTACATTCCAAAACATGAAACCTCAAAGGACACCCAGCTATCCCAAGACACAGAACATGCCTTTGCTCTATTTCTCAACCATAGAAATACTCTAAAAATACCATATAAACAATTAATATTGTTTTTCCCTCTAATAAAGTAAGTTAATCTATAACTGTATACACCATTGTGGATCTTGATTATATCATCCTTCAACTCAAGTTATGTAACCCGTGTCCTTTGCATACTACCGTGAACAAATTTGTAAAACTAAAAATTTGTGCACCAAAATAATGAATTTTTTTAATATGATCAACTGCTCAACGTGATGGTGAATTACTAAATTGTATTGTAATCATCAAGTTTGCAAAGAAAGTAACTAAACAGATAAAATTATCGGAAAAAACATAATATCATGAGACGTTTTTTATACCTTGAATGACGTCTTCACCAGCTTGACCAAGCTTCAACGATTCAAACCAAATATACTTCACACCTGATGAGCATATCAACTAAATGGCGTGTTGTACAACATCTACCCCTTTTGACGATACACCACCTAAGCAGCAATTAATCAAATATACGACTAAAACAACCTCATTGAAAGTGAGACTTTACATGAGTACCATGCCGAATAACAAAGGGAGGAAGCCTAATTTGGCTGTAAACAGATTGTGAGCGTTTACTTGACTGCAATGGTCTTGAGTGTCTAAAAGAGGATGAACTTTTAATGAGAAGAGGTGAGGAACCTTGTGTGAAGATGCTCCTTTCCACCTACAATATTCCAATATGAGCATATACAAACTTCTTTTCTGTCAATTTTCTTGTTGAAAAGGTTTGCAAATAATCACCTTGCATAAACTATGGTATCTATAGTTCTCTGATCTTGTGGAATGAAATAACCAGGCTCGATATTAACAATTTTTCTACCTGGAATATATTTAGAGACTAACTGGTCAAAACATTGTTTCAAATAATAGATAAGTTAAGGATGATTACAAAAGCCGTACAATTACATTAACAATCCAAATTTCTTAAATAACCCAGATAACAAAAAAAGTGATCTATGTGCAGTTAAACATAATATGTTAAATTATACACTGAAAGACATTTTCTTACGTTTGTTGATAGCTGAGAAGTACAACTAAATGGGCTGATATCCTACCTCTAGATTGTTTAACATGTAATAATACTGAACATAGAGACCTTGTAACAACCAATTTTAATCATCTAATGCAATAATTATTAAATATCAACTAATAAATTCAAACATCCACATAACTCTCTTATATGAATAAGCTGTCACTAACCTAGTGATTTACAAACCCACAAAGTCGAATAGCCTAAGTCGATATAATGATGGAACAAAAAATCCACATAAAATCAAGATGGAACTACTATATCAAGTAATCAAGTTCAAAATACCAAATATAAAATTAACCTATCCAAAGTATTTTTACTACTCATTTTTCTACTTAAGTTAACACCTTCATATGCCACAAACATGTGAATACTCACCTTTTCGCTGTGAAGTTTTAGGAAATATATCAGTTTGCTGCTGCTCCTTGAGTAGCCATATTCTTCCAATCACTTCTTCGCAAAATCTAACAAATTTAGAAATCATTAAACACATTCCAACTTATTTAAAACAAAAACATCGCAGGAAATAGTATAAAATCTCGTAGCAAGATCCACCTTTTCGTTTAGAACTAAAACATTTTGAGATTTAGAAAGTAAGAAGTTTTACAATGACTTGTTTAGAAACATCAGGAAAAGAAATAAATACAAAAGGGAAGCATAAGAAACTTGTCGGAGTTCAATCAGAAAATAAAGAAATCCATTAAGAAGATTACCTTGTCGTTGGTTCTTTTGGTTCAAATGGAGATGAGTTTTGTCGAAGAGGCGGGTGTTTGCTGCAACTCAGATTCACTTCCATTTTGTTTTATGATATATTTTGACCGAACAGGGATATTCCCTCTCTCTTTATCTGACGCCAACTCTTCAATTGTGGTTCAACTGCATAAGAAGAGAAAGAGAGTTACACTTCTGTCTACCACAAGGTTGAAGGCTTTTCCTAAAATATCACTTACAACCAACTGCTGCAATCAAATCAAATTTCCCACCTGTAATATAAAGTAAAAACCACAATATGAATAAAAATAGATATGCAACTTGATACCATTTTTTGTAAAATATAAGGGTTTTTTTTTTTCAAACAAATTTCCAATTACCTGATCTTGCAGCTTGCACCAGCTCTGTAGAGATATCGAACTGAGATGAACAACGCCTCACAACTTGCTCAGGATCAACTTGTCGGAACCATAGCCTTCAACATAAAAAACTTATAAATTAAAAAAGGATTGTTCAAAAATTGAAGATATAGATTACCGTTTCAGAGGCTTTTTTCGGTGCTTAGAACGCACACGACGACCATGAAAATACCTGTTGAATATTGACCAAACATGAGATAGAGTGATGAACAAAACAGCGATAGATTCTAAGGTTTAAAGAAGCAGCTTATTAGGTCAAAATCCAATCAGAATCAAAATGCATGAACCAACTACAAAAAAACGATTAAACAAAAATCAACAAACAATACCATCGGTCTTCAACATTAGGGTTTCCGAATTTTAAAAACCCCCCAAAATCCACACTACGATTGAACAAAAACATTAATATAACCTAAATCGAACTATAACAAATACAAAGACGGGATGAATTAGACAATAAGATGGATCGTATTTGTGGCTAAAAACTTACCGATTTAAGAATTCTTCGATTCACCAAGATACGACAGAGGATTGTGATTCAGAGTAATCTCAAAAGTGGATTGATTGAAGATTAAGCAGCGATTGAAAGACCAGAAGCGTTTGAACTCTCTGATTAAACATATAAGCGTTAATAATGGAAACGCATTGATAATTTTGTATAAGAATTTTTGAGAATTGATTGGTTTCCATATCTTCATTAGGCGGTTTCACAAAATGAGGAGAAAGGAGGAAAAGCTCGCTCAAAACTCAATTCTCTGGCCAAAGAGCATTGCCACATCAAAAGTCAAAAAGTCAACATTATTTTGCTTTAGTATAATAGATAGATTATTTGAGTTATCATTTATCTTTACACATGTTTGTTAATAACTATTATATCTCTAACTTGAATAATAGTTATAATTAGCATTTTATTATTATTATTGTATCTTTATATAAAGGTATTGGTTTTAGCTATTTAATACATAGAAAATATATTGTAACAATGTCATTTTGGTTTTGGTTTTTTAACTATTTTACTTAGGGTAAATTACACTTTTCGTCCTTTATGTTTGCATCAGATTTCAATGGATAGCCTTTAACTTTAATAATTACAGTCACTGTCCTTTATTTGAAAAACTCATTACACCCTACGTCCTTTAGCACTAACCTGGTTAAAATTTTCAGTTAAGTTAGACATGTGCCTTGCACACGAGGGTAAGTTGGTAATTTTACACAACCAAAAAACAAGCTTCACCACTGCCACTCCAGCCACCACCCCAGCCACATCCAGCCACCTAAACGCCTCACTGCCACCAGCACTCCGGCCACCACCTAAACGCCCCACCACCCATCTCTCTTCCTCCCAAAGACCACCAACCCACGATAAATCAAACAATCATAGCAATCATAGAACAACTGCAAATTAAAAAGAAAAAAAGAACTAACAAGCTTGTTGTACACAACATATAGCAAATTATGAACAAATCCCAATTCACATACTTTGATAAGTAACGTAAAAAGAAGAAAAAACCCTTTATTTCTAGAACATTAATCACATACATCATATCATCTCCCTTATCAAATTTGTCGGCACTTGTATCGCAAAACACCTGTATATCCGGTGTAGTAACCAAACCCTCCTCGTTAGCCGGCGTACTAGGGCTTGATCGAGACGAAAATCTCTGTCGAGAACCTCCACGATGGTGTAATTGATGCGGATTTTGAGACCAGATATGAAGGTGGAGGCGGCGTACTAGGGCTTCATCACCGGTAGTGGTAAAGGCGGTGGTGGTTGTAGAGAGTAGAAGTTTCGGCTAGAACAGATCTGATGGTAGTTTGACAAAGGTAATGGTGGTTCTAGCGGATCTGGATGGAGATGGGGGTAGTGTGGCGAACTGTATGGAGGGAGCGTGGTGGATCATGGATGGGGGTGGTGGTGTGTGGCAGATTTGGATGGGTTCTTTTCTTTTGAACGGGGATGGGTTCTTTTCTATGGAGACAATTTATATATATATATACTAGTCTAAGTTCCCGTGTGTTACACGGGTGGCTAATAAGAAAAATAACTACTTTAACATGTTGACGTAAATATTTTAATTATATATACGTTTAAATATTAACGGAAATGAGAGAGAGTACACCAAATAATTAAAATGCATGAATACAACCAAAAATTACAACTCATTGAAGATCTCTTTATAAACAACATTATTTGTTTTATTCGTAGGTTCGCCGTCGTTGTCAAGTATTAGTAGCTTGACTCAATCTCGTGTTTTAACCTTTGATAAAGCTACATACAACTGACCATGTGTGAAAACGGGTTGTCTCAAGTACAAACCAACTCTTGATATCATCACTCACATCAGTTTATTTCAAAGAAAGCAACCCACTTAAAGATCAAAGAACCCCACAAATTAAAAAGAAAATGAAACAAAAAAGGCATTATGTGACTATAATTTATGAACAACACCAAAACAAATTTCAGAAATACCAGTAGTTGACTTCATATTGTTAACTTTGTTTTTGTAGTCACATATGAAGCAGAGACGTAATAAGTGCATTATAGGGGTTTTCATCATACGCTTCATGTACCAAACAAAGTAGTATTAAAATATGTTACGTTAGTTTGTTGTTAGTTTATATTGTAAATAAACTAATTTAACATGAACTGTAGTCTCAATTGTAAATTGAAAAAATAATGCAAAATTAACTTAACATGGTGGCAACAACTGGAATATCACCATAATATAGTAAATATTAGATAAGTAAGAAATAAACTCACATATAAAACAGTCGAGTAGACTATGAAAAGGGTAAACTTAAAATAATAACTTGAATTGAAGTTCAACTTTTTATGATGATCTAGTCCAAATACTATAACAAATGTTCATCTCCTAATCAATAATTCAAGTAACATTAGGACAAAATTTGTGAGCAGTACTACATCAAAATCAGCAGATGCACCAATGGGTGTTGTGAGTGCGTACTGAACCAGTTTCATATTTTCAGTTTGCTCATTTATCTCGTCCACGTCATCAATATTCCTGCACACCCAAAAAATAAAAAAAAATGCAATAGAAACGTAAACAGGAAGCTCTAGGTCATCAATCCTTACCTTGCCGTCGGGTAATTGCACCACAACCGTTTTTTAAAAGACGACTCTAATTCGTCTGCAAGTGTTTTTCCACGTGCTTTCGCAACTTTTGAATGTGAAGAGTGGTCTTTTCAGTTGAAGTCCCTGTGTTATTCTAGTCGGTTTGTGATTTTAGTTTCCTCTTTTTCGCATTCTTCACATACTCAATCACATTCGAGAACTTTATTTATCATTACTTTCATGCAATTGCTAGCAAAATGTCCAAAAACTAACAATTTAACAATTTATTAATACAAAAAAAATCCCATTTAATATCAACAAATAAGCTTACGTGTGGTCAGCACCATCAAGACATCTACATCATATAGCAAGTAAGTCCTCACGCCCTGCATCTCCACATATATCACACACTGTCATCAACAAATATATTAGCATATTACACAGTTGAATAAATGTATTTTTAGATACTAAATAATGCCAAAAGCACAATTAATACCTATAAATTTTGAATATTAAAAACTGGAATATTCAGGAAACAGGATGTGGAAGTAAGCAACTTCAGGGAGCCAATGATCCCACTACCACTGAAATATCATTTGAAGTAGTGCATATTTCTTTCTACACTTTCAAATCGTTAGATTGAATTGACCGGTGTTTTTAAAATGAAGAAAGTAAGCCTGTTCACTAATAGAGCGAATAAATATCATATCTAGTCTAAGTTCCCGTGTGCTACACGGGTGGTCTTACAATAAATTATACTACTTAGAAATGTTGACCAAAACTTTTAAATACCGGTACCGTACCGTACATTTTCGGTACCGATATCCGTATTTGGCGAATTTCGGTACCGATATCCGTATTTGGCGAATTTCGGTACCGATACCGTACTCATCCAACTTAATCATCTTATTCATGACACCAATCTTCAGAGCTGTGCAGAGGCATTCGCAATGGCACCCGCTTCGGTTAGCAACAGCACCAGCTTCTCAGCTCGATGCTTCTCCATAATAGCTGCATAAAAGACCACAATATCAATCAATCCGCGATCAACAAACACTCAAAAACAGACACAAAATTGCTCAAACAACTTACCATCCGAGCCACCAATGTGCTTCCCACCTATGAATACATTAGGAACAATACTCTGACCGGTCCACTCCTTTAGAGTGGATTGGATTTCACCTCCATCACCTATCAAATCCATGCATATTACTTCTTCAAATGTTATTGATACAAACTCCGATATGAATCAATTCATCGAAAGAGTCAAAAGTCACTACTTACTTTCTTCATCCAGTTCGATAACCTTGTTGGACACGTTAAGCTCGGAGAACAGTTTCTTCACGCTCTTGCAATAGCCACACCAAGTCTTGCTGCCAAAATCAAGTTAAAATTTCTTAGTTCTTAATCACACAGCATCATTCATCAAGACAAACCAAGAAAGATAGCTTTGCATCTATACTTTCACGAGTTGTCGTGTAAAAAGGAACTTAACTGTTCTTACAGTAACACTTGTTATTAGGAATCAAGTTAAATTCCTAATTGTTGATTCCGAGAGATTAGCTATAAATCTATGATAAACATAACATCATTCAGCAAGATAAACTAATCGAAAACGCTTGTTAGTAAATAAAAACTATAATACTCACCTTCTTTTGGTTAGGGATGTTGTCGGATCTACATAAAGTTGAATGTCGGGCAAATAAGGAACATTGTATTGAACAACTGAATCACTTTCATTCAACACAAGAGGAACTCCAGCTCCATATGCACTCCATTCCTTTAAAGACTCCCAAAGATCCCCAAGTACAAAATATGGGTTGTAATCGTTTACTTTATTCCTCCATCCCTTCATGTTAGTCTACATATATGATATATCAAATAAATCACCAATAAGATCGTGTTTTTATGCCACTCAACAAACTTGATCATAAGTGTTAATGTATTATCAATAGCCACATTCAAATATCTTGAACATTAATATAATCGCTACTTTACTTGTATGCAACTTTAGCATCATCTAATTTCACAGCATCAGATGCTGAATTAGTAAACTAATGTTAACTTTCTAGTAGAGCTAACACATCACATGCAAAATCATTGACAATACATAATGAACCACAATGATCAATTATTACTCAAAAACATGCATTGTTTCCTAATCCAGTCAAATTCATACAGTACAAATTTTGCTAACGACCCATGTAACCAGTCATCAAAAAACACATAAACAACTTGCAATTTCTTCGTTACCAAAGTTTTTATTTTTTCTTGAATCTTGTTTTAATACATTTTAATGACTACCAATAATCAAAAACTATAAAAAAAATCACATTTTCATAACTACCCATGTAACCAATCATCAAAAAACACAGAACCAACTTGCAATTTCTTCATTATCAAAGTTTTTATTTTTTTCTTGAATCTTGTTTTGATACATTTTAATGCCTACCAATAACCAAAACCCAAAAAAAAATCACATTTTTATAACCACCCATGTAACCAATCATCAAAAAACACATAAAAAAACATGCAACTCCTCCATCATCAAACCATTTTAACTTAAAACTTGTAACAATACCTTAGGGAAATGCGGTTTAAGTCACAACTGGAGTCGTGTGTTAATTGAACACCCTACCTACACATCACATTGATTGTTTAAGAAGACCGGAAGAAAATGAAAAAGAACACCAAAAACACATCACATTGATTTTGTAGAGAAACACAATGTGAGTGTAATCAGCCATAAAAAGAGCTGAATTGGAGGCAACTGATCAAACACCAGGTAGGCAACCACTTTCTTAGACAGTTCTGACCCGTTTAAGAAGCAACTTAGACCCTGGATTTGACATAAACACATAAACAACTTCAAAACACAATATATGAAATAATACATATAAAATGGGAGGCAATTGATCAAACACCTAGTAGGCAGCCACTTTCTAAGACAATTCTGACCCGTTTAAGAGGCAACCTAGACCCTGAATCTGAAATAAACACAAAATCAACTTCAACTTCAAAACACAATATCCGAAATAATACATATAAAATGGGAAGCAATTGATCAAACAACTGGTAAGCAGCCACTTTTTGAACCCACTGCAAAAACACATAAACTTTTTTGTTATTTAAATATATAATATAACATCATATGAAACATTAAAGAATTTTGTTACTTGTCCAATTTTCACTTGACCAGAGCATTTGTGTTGATGTGAGAGGGATCATCTCTCTAAATATGACTACAAACATATCAAACAAATTTCACAGAATCATCAGCTATTGTTTGAAATTAATCACTCAAACGTTACGAAAGAGATTAGGTCACTGATTCTTACCAGATTTAGCGAGAGAAGAATAGACAGAAGAAATCAATTTGGAGGATAATGATCTCAATCCGGTGTTCAATGCCATTAGGGTGTATAATAACACCAATAAACACACAAATTAGAACAATGAACTGCTTAAAACCGGCTTAAGCTGACACAAATAGAAATACATTAGGGTGTATAATAACACCAATAAACACACAAATTAGAACAATGAACTGCTTAAAACCGCATATAAAAAAGAATTAGCGGCTTAATCATCAACAACAACATACAAATCATACAACCAAATTAAGGTTTTCTTATAACAAATACAAAATCACAAACAGAGATGGAAACCAACTTACCTATGATTCAGTTTCGAAGGATGATGATGAAGATAAATCAAAACAGGCGACTTCAGTGTTCCTTTGAAACCTCCGATTAAAAGCCCTAAATTGTATATAGAACGTAAAATTGGAAACGCTTCTATAATTTCCAAAAACATCTTCCGGTAATTGATTAATTATTCAACCTTCCATATATAATCAAAGGAGACTTTGAAAGAAGAATGAAGGAATTGATTAATTGAATGAGAATAGAGAGAATAGAGAAAAATGCCGCCCAAAATCCCAATTATCTGGCTAGAGAGATATGCCACATAATGGTCAAATAGTCAACCATTATTTTGCTTTAGTATAAGAAATAGATAGAGAGAGAGAGAGGAGCATAGATTAGATTAAAGACCAAAAATATTTATTGCACAAATATAATAAAAAGACGAATCTACCTTTATATGCAATGCACATAATTGAATTTAATTGAAAATTTTAACTAGGTTAGTGCTAAAGGACGGAAGGTGTAATGAGTTTTCCAAATAAAGGACTGTGATTGTAATTATTGAAGCTAAAGGCTATCCAATGCAATCTGATACAAAAATAAATGACGAAAAGTGTAATTTACCCTTTCATTTATGTTGATGATTGATGAAAGTTTACCTGTAGTGAATCACCAACGTTAATGACCAAAGCACCATGGAGGGGATGAATCTCAACCCACATTTCATTTTCGGGCAATGCATGTTCACCTATTTTCACGTATAATCCACCGATGTCATCTTGTAGAAGCACAGTCAGCATGCTACCATCTGAGTGTCTTTCCATGCCGACGGTTAGCTCAGGGTTCGGACAGGCTGGGTAGAAGTTGAGGTTAACCATATTAAAACCCGTAAGTTCGTGGAATCTCGAGTCGCTGAGTTTCACACCAAGGTTATTTGTTGATGAGTACTTGTAATAACTTTTGCACCATCTCTGATGTTGTCTTTATGAACTCCAGCACCACCTCCCTGTAAGATACAAACATTAATCATGTAACTTTTGCTCATCTTTTTTTTCTCTTTAGTAAGAGTCAAATTATCTACTTGAATAGGTTGTTTATAAGTTATAATGGATGGGGTGACATTTGTGGCTTGTTAAGTTAAACATGACACAAACCCACAAAATTTATACGAACCCAAAAAGTGGTCACACATATGAACCGTTGCAGTGTTTTCATGAACACAACCCCGTTTGACCCGAAAAAGAAAAACTTACATAAGTTTTTTATATGTTTTTTAAATATTAATACTTTTAAATTTTAGATTCTAAATTAACATATTATTTTTAATATTTTAAGTTGGTTAAATTATGTCAACTTACTTTTAAACTTCTATGTTTTGGCATAAAAAGATGAGTTAATTACATAGTTAGTCCCTGTGGTTTGCAAAAATAACATACTTAGGTACTAATAGTTTAAAATCATATTCTAGGGTATTAAATTTTTATTTTATAACGTTTGAAGGTATTAACGTTATTTGTAGTTTTAAAATCACATTCTATTAGTACCTAAGTTTGTTATTTTGTGCAAACCATAGGGACTAACTATGTTAATACCCTAGAAGTTAATATCTCCGAACGTTACAAAATGAAAAGTTAATACCCTAGAAGGTGATTTTAAACTATTAGTACCTAAGTATGTTATTTTGTGCAAACCACAGGGAGTAACTATGTAATTAACTCTAAAAAGAGAGCCAAATAGTTTAAGGTGGTGTTTGTTTTTTTCAAGAAGAGCTTCCTGGCCTCTTATGTCTGCACCGTGCAGACGCGGGAAGAGGTTTAGCCTCAGAAGAGTGTTTGTTTTTTTTTTTTTGAGAAGTGCTTTTTACCTCTCCCCAGCCTCTTCCTGAGGAAGATATAAACCAAATCTTTTTACCTCTTCTTGGCACCACCTCCACCTCCACCCCTGCTCCGCCACCACCACCCCTGCTCCGACACCACTGCTCCGCCACCACCACCCCTGCTCCGCCACCATCATCATCATCATCACCACCCCTGCTCCGCCACCTCCGAAACCCCCACCTCCGCCGACACCACCTCCACCTCCACCTCCACATCTGTTATCATCATCATCGACACCACCCCCACCTCCGCCGACACCCATCGACCACCACCTCCGAAACCCTAAATCGATGGCAAACAAAACACCCCAAATCGATCAGAAACAAAACCCCCAAATCGTCATCGATCTGTTACATCATCATCATCATCGATCTGTTAGAGAGAGAGTAGAGAGAGATCAGTGTGTGGCGGTGATGATGATGGCGGTGGTGAAGTGGTGGTGATGATGGCGGTGGAGATGATGACGGTGGTGAAGTGGTGGCGGTGGTGAAGTGGTGGCGGTGATGATGATGGCGGTGGTGCAGATTGTAGAGAGAGAGAGTAGAGAGAGATCAGTGTGTTGTGTGTGTGTTTTAAAATGGTGAAGAGGTTTTATATAAAAAAAAAACAAACCCTCTTCTCCTTGCAGACTGCAGACATTTGGTCCACCTCTTCTCCTGCAGATGTCTGTAGATGTGGCCTGCAGCAGAAGAGGTTTTCCTGCAGAAAAAACAAACAGCACCTAAGTTATTACATAAAACACAGTTTATAAAAATGACGCCTCACTTGCAGTATGCGCATATAACATATATATGTTTGAGCGTCCGGGGGCAAAAGTGAAAGTGCACGAATTTTAACGTTATTTTACTAATTTTGTGAAAATAACGTTAAAAAATGGGATGGTTAATCATTCATCATTCCAGACTAGGGTCTTCCGGTAAATTGCAATCAACCTTGGTTAATTGATTACGGCTGAGCTATTTATAATTCTTGCATATTAAGACGAGTTTTAGCTAGGTAAATACCCTTAACCTATTTTCCCTATACGGGCTTGGGATACGGTAAATTATTACCGCTTGGTCGGGTATGGGATCATACGTCGGATTGTGACTACAAAATCTCCATGACCCGTTTTAATATATTTTGTCTTATAACATAAACATTGGAGGTTAACGCGACCGAGTCCTAGATATTCTCGGCTCATTTAATTGCAAATGGCCACGAGCAAACACGGGGTGTAGGCATACACCTGACAGATGTTAATGCTATTATAAAATATTTTTCTTACCCATATTGGGGATACCCCTTTGTGGGTTTAAGTGGCGTGTCGGTTAATCATGTTCTCGGTGATTAGTACTGGGCCCCATATGTATTGACAGGCATGTAAAACTGTATACAAGATCATTTTGAATTGTCCCAAGTTATTATGAAAATCATGTGCCTTGTGCACTTAAAACATTTTTTAAATGTTTTCAAAATGAGTCGGTTGATTGTATTTACCAGTATAAACTGACGTATTTTCAAATGACTAAGTTACAGGTTGTAAGGATAGGTAAATAGGCTGGAAGTTGCTCGGTAATACTAGTAGAGGAATTTGCAACTCCTTTACATAAAGCCTAATAGTCTGTTATATCATTTTTGTACATTTTCGATCCGCCTGTAGATCTTTATTACAAACAGTCTGTATTATTATTTTGAACTTTCGGACAGTTACGTTTGTAATAATATTTAAAACTCCAAGACTCCCGTTGTGCTATCTGTGTGTTTGCTTGTCTTCAGACCAATGTACGTCACGATACTCCCTGCCCGGGCTTACCATGCAGATGTGGTAAATGACAGAAGATGATATATATATATATATATATATAGGGGTGTGACAGAAGATGATATATATATATAGGAAAAGTGTAAAATGCATTACGGCTTAACGTACATCACGTACGACAACGTGCGTGATTAATGTTTTCATCATGCATGATTAATGTTTTTCAACATGCGTGATTTGGGTTTTTTAGTTTATAACGTGCGTGATTTTCAAATGAACGTGCGTAATTATATGTCGTACGTTATGTACGTTATGCCGTATTGTACATTAACTGGCCTATATATATATATATATATATAGTGAGGATCCTACGGAAAGTGTGTTTTTCCTAGAAAGTCTAGGAAGTGATCTGGGCCATCCAATAGGTGTGTTTAATGGTTGAGATCAACTTGGTGGCATTTTGGTAATATGTGCTTCTTAAAAATATGATTATTTAATTAATCAGGGGTAGATATGTCATTTAGCTTGTTTTAAATATGGAAATAATTGTCATTCCATAACCACCTCACATTTCTTGCGATTTTTTCTCCCTCTCTATCTCTCTCCCTTTCTCTCTCTCTCTCTCTCTCTCTTCCTTCTATCCGTTATGAAGAAACACATCAAGAAACACATCGTATTAATCTACTTGCTAATCTGCTTGTTGTTAAAACACAGCGTCAAGAAATCCTCCAGCATTACCAGCATGGATGGTAAAACACATCGTATGAATCTGCTTGCTGTTAAAACACAACTGTATGAATCTGAATGCTAAAACACAACTGCATGAATCTGTTTGCTGTTAAAACACAACTTTATGAATCTGAATGCTAAAACACAACTGTATGAATCTGCTTGCTGTTAAAACACAACGTCAAGAACATTCTGGTGGTTTCCAGACATAATTAAAAATCGATACAGACCAGATAATAGTAAACAGAAAAAGAAGTGTATTTGCCATATTCGCAATCTAGAATTGTGTTTGAAGCCATAACTATCTCTCACGTAAAAAATGATTTACGAATAAAGTTGATCAAGATTGTGAAAGGAACGAATGAGAATTTGATTGATATTTACATCTGGTAGTAATTCGCAAATCATGGAGAATCAGTTACCATAAAATCGTGCATAGTCAGTTAATGAGATATAAATTCCAAAATTAAAATAAAATGTCAAATTACACAATTGCCCTTTTAGTTAAAATCCTTCAATGCCACATGTCACGTTCTAATTGCTTCCTAGACTTTCTAGGAAAATAAGGCTTTCTACCCAACTCCTACTATATATATATATAGAGAGAGAGAGAGAGAGAGAAAGTATATCGTACATTACGGCTTAACTTACTTCACGTACAACAACGAGCGCGATTTGTTCTATAGCATGCGTGATTAATGTTTTCAATATGCGTGATTATTGTGTTTCAACATGCGTGATTTTGGATTTTTGAGTTATAACGTGCATCATTTTAAAATGAACGTGCGTAATTACCTGTCGTACGTGATGTACGTTAAGCCGTAATGTACGTTAACCTTCTCTCTCTCTCTCTCTCTATATATATATATGCATTCTTTTGTTTTATTTATTAAACATTTAAATAAAAGCATGAATTGACCATAATACTCTTAAGGGAATAAACTTAACAAAAAGATTTAACCAGGTTAGCGCTAAAGGACGTACAGTGTAATGGGCTTTGCAAATAAAGGATATATTATGACTGTAATTATTGAAGTAAAAGACTATCCGTTGCAATCCGATACAAACATAAAGGACGAAAAGTGTAATTTACCCTGAAAATTAAAATGAATGTGTGTGATTGGTTGAAACAAGAAAGGTACTTAATGCAGTGAAGGTAAAAATAATCAATAATAATTGTATTAGTCATATACCAGGTAATGAAATATATATTATATAGTTAGAAGTTGACTTTAAAGTTTAAAACTCCTAAAAACTGTAAATATTGATGTGAGCCTTTAGATTAAAATAATTTATGAACTATTAGGGTTCGCATATGATGTTTTAGTAATCTAGTAAGTTTTGTTTTAATTTCTGGATGATAAGTCTTTGTCATTGAATATCTAACAATATGATATTTAATCAGACGGTATGGTGTTTTATTTTGATTATCATGTAATATTTTATATTTATAATTGTATGATGGTGTGTTTGAAATCTTTATAGAACATTAGGATTCAAATATGATGTTTTAGTAATCTTCACTCTCTTATCTCTTATCTGTGGATTTTGATTTTGGTTGTTTATGATGGTAATTCACCATTCACTTTATGAGTTTGGGTAACATGTTGGAATTTTAAAATCGTGATGAGTTAGTAATTTGAGTGATTATCGGGTCAAAGTTCTCATACAAAAGCATAAGAGGGTAAAGATCAGCGGTGAAGACGGTGAGGTCACTCAGTGAAAAAAACAAAAACAAAACAATGTAGTGATAAAGATCGGCAGTGAAGATGGTGTGGCCACACAGTGGAAAAACAAAACATTGTGGCCAGTTTCAAATGGTGGTAAAGATCAGTGGTGAAGAAGGTGAGGCCATACAGTGAAAAAACAAAACAGTGTGGCCAGTTTCAAATGGTGGTAAAGATCGGTGGTGAAGAAGGTGAGGCCACACAATGAAAACAAAACATTGTGACCAATAGGAAAACTAAAGCCGTACACACACCGCAAATATTAGCCAATCACAGTCCAATACTATTTATAGTAATCTTCACTCGCGTTTCACTCGCGTTTGGGTTGATAATTCACCACTCACTCTCTTATGTGGGTTTTGATGGGTTTTGGTTGTTTACAAGGCCGGCTTGGAGGGGGTGCGGGGTGGGCGACGGCACGGGGCCCAAACCCTCCGAGGGCCCAAATCTTTTTAATTTTGATTAGAATTTACGTTGTATAAGCTAGAATATATATAATGAACCGAAAGATGACACAAAGAAGCTCTTGTCGGGGTGGTTATTACCTACTACATCTTTTCCTTTAATTAATAAATTACTAACTACACTTAGCTAAAAATAACTATTTAAATTACTTTCACATAAATTTTAGTGATTAAATAATTGATGAGTTTATAATACATGAAAAGGGCCTACATTTTTTATTATCTCGCACAGAGCCATTTTTTTTTTTTTTTTTTCGGAGACAGCCCTGGTTGTTAATGATACATTTTTCACTTTTTAGAAATTCTAGAATTTATAAAATAAGTCTTTAGAAATTCTAGACTTTATAAAATAAGTCTTCCCTATATTGTCTAATAATTCAGTGATAAATTCAACCGTTTCTTTTGTAAAAGAACTCAACAAGTTAGCAGAGTTGATACCTCAGCTATGTTCTAATGAAAATCACGTGTCGTGATTGACGTTAGACTATACGGTGGTGTGTGAGAGTGTCGTGATTGACGTTAGACTATACGGTGTGAGGAGTAACTTGAAAAATGAGACGGTGGCTAAGACGTAAGCACGCGTCAGAAATAGGGTGTGGTGCAAAAACGGGAGGTGTGAAACAGGGCGTGAAAGAATAGCGTTCATTTGACACGTGACACGCACTTTTTATTATTATTTTATATTTAAAATTAAACCCGCCAACACAGAGTTGCCACGTCCAACAGCGGAGCCCACACCGGGTGGTCTTAACCGTAGATTGGTGTGTGGTCTTAACCGGCAACACATGTGGGCTGACTGGGCTCACAACACCTCGTCATCCACCAACCTGCCTACTACACAGAACAATAACCTCCATATCTACTTAATTGAAACCATAATCAAATCATCTTGCATTATGTGAACCTTAAAACTGTTAAAACACGTATAGCCGCCAACGGCAAACCAAAAGGCGAAACATACATAAAAAGCGTGCAAGATGTTAAAAACAACCCAAAATATTTAAAGAAGAAGACATTAATAAAGAAACTAGTAATCCTTTTTTTCATGATCAAGATTCCCAACTTTCCTCCTCAAATTTTCCACATCTGCATCTATCACCTTCTTCGGTTTTCTGGTCCGATCATCGCCCCAAGAATCTTCATCGTCCGATGAAGACGTCCCAACAACAGTCTCCTTAATCTTCTGTGTCGTCTCTTTGGCCGCGTCCCACGCACCTGCCACTGTCTGCTTCGTCTTCTCGGCCACCGTCCCAGCCGCATCTAGAGTTTTATCCTTAGCCGCCTTCGCCATCTCCCCCGCTTTGCTCCTCCCTTCTTCGGCTTTATCGGCCGCCACGCTCGCAGTCTCTTTAGCACTTTCCTTCATCTCACGGCTCTTCTCTTTCGCTTTGTCTTTCATTTCACCGGCTCTATCGGCAGCTCGTCCCGCCATATCATTCGCTTTGTCTTTAACCTCGTCTTTAACCTCACCGGCTCTGTCGGTGGCTCTTCCCGCCATGTAGCTCGCTTTGTCTTTCACCCCACCGGCTCTGTCGGCGGCTCTTCCAGCCATGTCGTTCGCTTTGTCTTTCACCTCATTGGCTTTTCCCTTCATATTATCCATGTGTATATCCTTCATCTCTCCAGCACCTTCTTTCATTCTGTCTTTACCTTCTTCCATTTTGCTCCTCGCATTCTCCGACGACCCATTGTTGGCCTCTTCACTTGCATGTTTTCCCTATCAAAACAAAACACCTGATCAAAACTTGATTATATAATAAACCACTCTAACCCTAATGATGTTATATATATAATCGGTAGGGATGACTGGATGATCGAGCATAATCGGTTTTGATACTTTTCGGTATTTTAACTGAACCGTCATAATCCTTGCTGTATTTGGTTTATGATTTTACTCGTTTTTCTGACGAGTACGTGGTGGAACCCGAACTTTTTAGCCCGGTTTCTCTTTTCATGTTAAAATAGGGAGTTTCAACTTATCTCGGATTTTATATTTAAAAATCCAAAAAATTATGGTAACGCGTCAGCAGACCCTCTTAACCCCCAGCCCTTAGTATAAATTGATTGATTGTACCTGAGAATGTTTGGAGGCAGAAGTGAAGCAAACCCTAGAAGCTTTTTGAGGGAAAGAGAGAGAAGTGAAACGAGGAATGTTTGCTTTAGAGATGTTGAAGATTGCAGTTCTTGTGAAATGCATTGCCGCCATTGTAAACAGACCTTCAACTCAAATATTCTACAGTTGCAGGAGGTTCTTTTGTTTTGGTTGTGATGTTTATCTTGTTTCCGGTGTTGTTGGTGCTGGGGAGGTTTTGGTTATAAGGTGGAATTAGAGGGGAAGGTGGCAGCTTGAATGTGTATACACGTGTCCAAGAGTATGATACGTGTAACACAAAGGTGTTAATTTTTTTTATATCATCAACTTATCCTTTTTATTGTCTTCTAAAAAACTGAGAAATAAAAAATGGCATTGAAGCCATTAATTTTTTTTTTTTTTTTTTTTTTTTTTTTTTGTGTGTAAATATCTATTAACCAGAAAATGTTAAATTATATATGTAAAAATAACATTTCTTATACTCTTATAGGGTTTCTATGAGCAATCACATATATCAGATAATCGAGATTTGAGGCAACTAGGAATAGGCGATCAAAGATACGGACTACGAAGATTAAACCAACTAATTGTTAGCCAATCTTTTTGTCTGATTGCTTTTGTTAGAATCACTAGCAAGCATCTTGTATTTCTTGAAAACAACTTAATATAATGATCGAGCTTGTAGCCGGGCCTACAACATATGTTACAAGCCGGGCTCAATTGTGAATCAGTAGGCTCAAACATATCCGAGCTCCAGATCAAACAGTTCCAAAGATAGAAGGCGTAATGGAGCAATGACGAACGCTTCACCTTCTTTACAAATTCAAAATTCACGTCTTAGTTGTCTTTTTACCATTTTCTAACTATCTTCAAAGATAAAAGACTAGTTGACCACCTTAGTTTATGCAACCAGTGCGTTACGGTGGGATGTTGATTATCGATGTATTTGGTATCACTATATCATATTTTAAAATTTTTACGTTCATTCAAAGCATTCTTTTTATATTTCCAAACCACCGGCCTACAACGCTATATTAAAGAACCAAATTTGCATCAAAACTCAAGGCACACAATAACTTAATTAAAACACTCACTAAACCACTCCCACTATTAATTTGTTTACTCCACCAAGGTAGGTGCATTAAACCGGCGAGTTCCAATACCAAAGAGGATTAAGACAAGGTGATCCTTTATTACCTTTTCTTTTCATTGTAGCGATGGAAGCTTTGCATATTTTGATGGAACGGGCAAAAAATACAAATGCTTTCGTCAGAGTAAAATTACCAAAGGAAGGACCTTATTTAACCCATATGCTATTCGCGGATGATGCAATTTTTGTGGGCGAATGGGGGTGGAAAATGTAAAAAATCTTAAGAGGATTCTTAGACTGTTTTACTTGATATCGGGATTGAAAGTTAACCCAAGGAAAAGTCAACTATATGGAGTTGGTGTGTCAGATGGGGAAATAAATAGTATGGCATCTACTTTTAATTGTAAGAGTAAATTACAAGTTTTGTCCTTTATGTTTACACCAAATTGCAGGCAGTGTCCTTTGTCTTTAAAATTGATAGGTTTTGTACTTTATGTTTCAAAATCCTACACGTTATGTCCTTTATGTCTAACGCAGTTTATTTTTTCAGTTAAATAAGAACATGTGCAGGTCACATGAGGGTAGAAATGTCATTTGCTAATCCACTTATCTTTTCCCCCAATATAAACCATCCTAAACCCTAGTCTTTCACATTTCCTCCAAATTGAAATCAGACCTGCCAATTGGGGGAGAAAATAAGGGTTATGTTTACAGAAGTTGGATGAGGCTGGTGAGCTTGGTTTCTGAGGGTGGTTGCCGTTCTCTGGCTGGTGATTACCATCAACAACCCTCCTCTATTTTCAGATAGAAACAAGAAGCGAAACTGATTTATTCGTCTAGAAACCTTGATGTAAAAGGGTTTAAAACGATTCAAGTATTTGTTAACAACCTCTTTGGAGAACTAGTTCGACGGTGACTGATCATGACTGTTATCTCTGTTGAGCAGAGAGCTAATGGTGACCTCTTCGATTTCACATTTCATCTCCTTCTTGTCTGATTTGGGTTTATGGTTATGAAACCCACTAATGAATACTCGAAAAGGAGACCTGGGGGGTGTTTGTATGGGTGGTTGAGTCTAGTAGTAATATTTTCCTTTTATTATTGAAAAACAGGGGAGGAGAATAAATGTGATTTGACTTTAAATTAGTGCCATCCAAGTTTGAAGATTGGTGATTAGTGGTGACTGTGAATGTGAAAGCCACTAATGACGTTGGCTGTTGGGTGTGTGAAGACTAAATCGAAGAAGGAATTTTCGTCGTCGAAGTCGCCGGCTGTGGTCATGAGGTCTCCGTCGCCGGCGGTTCGCCAGAATTTGAGAAGGCTGAAGACAAGGATGTTTATATTGGGGGAAAAGATAAGTGGATTAACAAATGACATTTCTACCCTTATGTGAACTGCACATGTTCTTATTTAACTGAAAAAATAAACTGAGTTAGGTCTAAAGGACATAACGTGTAGGATTTTGAAACATAAAGTACAAAACCAATCAATTTTAAAGGCAAAGGACACCGCCTGCAATTTGGTGTAAACATAAAGGACAAAACGTGTAATTTACTCTAATTGTAAAGCTGGGAAGTTCCCGTTCAGTTGCCTTGGCCTAAAGGTGGGGGCAAATATGAACATAATATCCCAATGGAAAGAGGTCATTGGTATGTTTAATAAAAGATTATCATCTTGGAAGTCTAGAAACTTATCCTTCGCAGGTAGGGTAATCCTAATAAAAGCAGTTCCCGGCAGCCTTCCAAACTATTATCTGTCGCTTTACAAGTGTCCTGTAGCTGTCTTAAAGATATTGGAGGGTATACGAAGAAAATTCCTCTGGGGTGGCTGTAATATAAATAACAAAATTCGTTGGGTCAAATGGGAAAAAGTGGTGCCTGCCAAAGACTTTGGGGGTCTTGGTATTGGTAATATTCGAGACTTAAACTTAGCTCTAATACTAAAATGGTGGTGGAGATTAAGATGGAGCCGGAGAGTCTATGGGTTAAAGTAGTCAAGTCGATTCATCAAAGTCAAAGGAAATTGGATTTTATTACAGGAAGTGTAACATCGAAGTCAGTAACAATCTAAAGAGCAAGGTAGGCATGGGAGACAAAACCTTGTTTTGGACGGATTTGTGGCTAGGTATCGGTCCGTTAAAATCTCAATTTCCAGCATTGTTTCAGCTCGCAGGCAGAAAGAAAGCATTGGTAAAAGATTGTTATTGGCAAATAAACGGGGGATGTATTTGGGATTGGTCGTGGGTTAGGACTCCGAGTAGTGACATCAAGAAACAGGAGATGGAAAATCTGAATGGGCTATTGCAAGACAAACAACTTACAGGAACCAACGATGTATGGTATTGGAAAGATTCGGAGCAAAAGGTTTTTACGGTAAAAGACGTTCGTAAGTCTCTAAGTTCAGGTTTAGATCTCAACGTGAAGATTTCGTTTGGAATAGTTGGGCCATGATTAAAAGCATTATGTTTGTATGGCAGGCAATTTCAGGAAAAATACCATCAGCGGTGGCGTTAAGGCATAGAGGTGTAAACATACCGGACGTCACTTGCAAAATCTTTGGTGCAGCGGAAGAAACAACGGATCATATACTTGTAAGATGTAATTATGCAACAAGAGTCTGGGAGATGGTAACCAATTGGGTCAAAATTCCAAAGGTCAATTCGGATGGGAACGTGAAAGACTTGATAAAGGAGTTGAATGAGATTCATAGAAATGGGAAAACAAAGAAAGTGATTCATGCTATTGCAATACAGACGATGTGGACATTGTGGAGAGCAAGAAATGATAAGGTATTTAAAGGAAAACATGGACCTATACAAACAGTGGTGGAGGATATAAAGGAAAATTCTTACCAAAGGTTGAAGATGAAATCCAAATTCAGTAGGTTAACGAAACAAGATTGGTGGGATTTTAACATAACAATGTAATTTCATTTTGTTTTTGTACTTGTACGTGTATGATCTCCCCAGCTTCTGGCTGGGGGTCAGTTTTTTAGTTTGATTAATGAAGCGTTAGCGTTTGCCATTCAAAAAAAAAAAAGGTAGGTGCATTAGAAATGAAAGACCCACAAAAAAATTTGACTTTTAGCTGCAATCAATATTCCACAAGAAGTCATGTGGGCCCCAAACAATAACGTGACTTCAAAAATTTAGGAACCATCATGTGAGCCCATAATGTGGTAATGGTTGCTAGTGGGCCCCAAAACATACAAATTTCATTTACCTCATAACATGAATCTAGTCCAGCAATAGTGCACATAGCTGGGCCCCAAGTAAAAATTCAAACCAAAACCTTTTCAAGCAAACCCTAGACAAATATTGTCCAACCGTCAATCATCCTTAAACTCACACTTTCTCTCTCTACAATAACAAGAGCTGACATCACCTGATATTCATCGGCATTCATTCATGCGTCACCACCTTCATCAACCTGAAACACCACTCTCATCCGCCATATACCAGCCGACGCTCGCATTCTTTTACTCGCCGTCGTTCACAACCACGGACCACCGCTGCGGCACCGCCCATCGGCCAACCTCCGTTCACTTTTCACTACCCCCACTCCAATTTGTTGTGAGGTAAATTGTTAAAATTTTATATGTTTCAGCATCCAACGTGCACCTCCAAACATTCAGTACAGAAGTCACCACACATCACCATCTCTGACCTGTTTCACAATCAGACGAAGAATATTCTTCGCCGGAGGTTTAGTGTGTCCTGGATTTTCGTGAGTGGAGGTTCTTCGGCAGGTGAGGAGTTCTTCGTATAGACCAACATCACCGAACAAACGAAGCAACGAAGAATGTTCTTCGTCAAATGTTATTCTTCGGCTAAAGGGGGTTCTTCGGCATTCAGGGTTCTTCGTGAGAAGGTTCTTCGGCTAAGAGAGGTTCTTCGGCAGATGATTCTTCGTGAACAATGGTTCTTCGGCAGGAGGGTTTTTCGTGAAAGGGAGGTTCTTCACTGTTCACTTTTGGGACCAGCTCTGAAGAAACCCTAGTGTTTCTTAAACAGCCGCCCCACATCTCAAGAACACAGCGAACTGTTCATCCGCAGATCTGACCAAAAACACCTCAAAAATGATAAAGGATGATGAAAACTTGATAATTTTGGTGTGAAACATAAAACCTAACCCTTGTGTATGGTCTGTTTCATCTAGATCCATACTTTTCGGGTCCAGATCTGAGAGTTTTTTTTATGTTTACACCACTTTTACATCTTGAACAAAATCCCACAAGGATCACTAGTCAAGAGCTCATGTGACTTAGCAAATGGTTAGATTCACTAAGTCGGGTACCATGGCTCTAATACCAATTGTAGGTTCGTGTTTTGGGACCGAAACCCGTGATTAGTGTATGATTATGTTCAAAGACGGGAGATTAGAGACGGATAAACAACTTTCTTGTATAAATTCGGTACCATAACATTAAAAATCGGCCCGATTACAAGCTAGCCAAACTATACCAAAGGAGCATACATCCGGGTAGAGACCAAGTGGTGATCTCTCCCCCAAGTCTAAAACCTTCAAGTGTTGCAAATGACCAAGGGGTGGTATTTATAGCCACGCCACCTTCACTTGCAAACACACACGGTCAAACAAATAACCCTTTCGTTTGACCATTTCACTAACTATTACAAAATCAACATAAAATGTAATCTAATCTATTCGAACAACATCGGACACAAAAACTGCACCAACACTTAACAAAATTTAACCAGGTTAGTGCTAAAGGACGTATTGTGTAACACCCGTCTTATATAATTGGAACTTTAATATAAAATACACATTTTTAAAAAATAATACTTCATTCCTAAAGTTAAACAAAATGAAAGTTTACATAATAACCGTTTTCAAGTTAACTACCAACTAATTTTTAACATCCCAAAACATCAAGTTAAGTGATTATAACATAAAACATTGTTTTCAACAAGAATAGACAAGCGCGGAAGCTTCAAAAGATAGTGTTCGGTTCTTGAATTGTTGCTTGATCGTCATCCAGAGCATGACCAACATCACCTAAGGTCAAAACCACATCAAAACAACAAAATGTTAGAATGGGTATAAACAAGTTTCATGAGTCAAAACAACAAAATTTAAAAATTTTGTGGAATTAGGCGGCGTCGCCGTACGCCTAGGGGCGTCGCGCTGCACCTAGCCCCCTTTTTGACAGAAAGTTCCTTTATTTGTTGCTGCACTTGCCCAGCTCAACCTTTTATCAAGTCCAAACTTAAAATCACCATAACTTATGATTCGTAAGTCCGTTTTAGGTGATTCTTTTTCCTACGCGTCCGTAATTAAATTACCAATGCATCTATCAAGATTATTATATCAAAAATTGGATGTACGGGCTGAAAGTCTATAAATGCCTTATGTATTTATTTGACCCTTTAGCTTTTTCATTAATTTAACCACTAACAAATTTTATGTCCGCAAGACGTATTTACCCAACATCCGGGGCTTATGATCACCGGCGTTTCATTACCAAATCTATGGTTTCAAGCTCTTGTAATCCGTCATTGCCAAATGCTATTCTAAACACACTTTTACTACTTACTAAACAATTATTCGACCCATTTGGCTCATTTATGGAATCCTCCATTTCTAATGACTACCAAACGCTTTCTAATCAAATTTTAACTCATTAAATCATGTAATGAACATTGTCACTTCAACTAATACCAATATTTATTCTAAAGCACAACTATGAACGATTACAATATCTAATTTGCATAATGTAACGAAACAAGTTACATACTTGCCTAATTTATCCACAACGGTTCCTAACTATAATTACCCATTCCCGGGCTTGTCAACTTTAGCGTATTACTTCCATTCCATGGTTTACGCTTTTATAACTCAAGTTTAACGAATGACGTTTACGTCACTTCGAACACTACCTTCACGACCATTATTTGACCCATTTGATTGTTTAATGGAATTCACCATTTATAAACATACCGAACATATTACAACCAAATATTTTAACCCGTTTCTTTATCTAGTGAGTTCCACCACTTTATTTACATTCCAAACATGACTAATTAATCAATATTATCAGCGAACTTATCTAATTAACTACTTTAACCCGTTTGGTTTGTCAAGTGAACTTCATCACTTCATTGACTTACCAACCATACTCTAACCATTCATTTTTGGCCCATTTGGTTTGCCGAGTGAACTTCGTCACTTCTATGGCATACCAAACTCGCATTTGACACTACGAGCCCATTAACATTTCTAAGGCTATTATTTATGCATGATGTAACGAAACCGAAAATTACGTACCTTTAGAGCGTTCCCTTCAAGCGCGTGTCCGCTCCGGCTTGTCCGCTTGAAGACTCGGTTCCTTTGCCTATATAGTTCAATCATCGCTTCGTTTAGAACTCCATTCATGTCAAATAACGCATAATTCATCTTATCATTCAAATATGCATTTTGTTCGAAATTTCTATATCTAGCTTTCTTTTAGGCATTTCAACAAACACCTAAAGGGCATATTTTCACCAATCAACAATCAAGTTCATGACTACTTATTTAGCCAAGATTTTATCATCTTTTACAAGTCAATCATTTAATTTAAAGTTCAATATCAAGATTAACTTCATAAAATTCAAATAACACTAGTTTACTAATCATGATTCTAGTGTTCATCATGTTTCTACAAAACCCACATAGTGGATGATCATGAATTTCATAGTTTAAACACTAATTCAACAAACTAATGACTAGGGTTTACTCCTAGACATGTTTTAATTACTATTTCATCCAAACAACGATCATGCAAGCTCAAATTTCGAATCTCATGTGTTCATCTAGAATTTGAGATGGAACCAAAATGTGAAATTTGACATACCTTGTGATCACTTTACTGGGGTGATCACTAGTTTGTGCTTGGATTTCAATTTGGGTTTGATTTGGCCTCTTGATTTGATCAATTCTTGCAATTTAGGGTTTTGAGCATGAGAGCTCCGCTGGCTCTTGTTGGAATCGCAGAACAACACACGTATGTGTGTGTTTTGTGTTTAGTAATTTTTTTGAGGGTAAATTACATTTTTCGTCCTTTATGTTTGTATCAGATTGCAATGGATGACCTTTAACTTTAATAATTACAGTCACAGTCTTTTATTTGAAAACTCAATACACCTTACGTCCTTTATCACTAACCTGGTCAAAATTTTCTATTAATTATGACATGTGCCTTGCACATGAGGGTAGTTTAGTAATTTACTAGTATATCTAAAAAAAAATTCCCACAAAAGGTTAAGAGTGATAAGCAATAGGAAAAATTCGAATGTGATTCATACATGACCCTAGACAAAGTTATAAAAATGAAAACAAATATACAGTACCTATCTAGCCAAGCTTAAACCCTACCCCTCAGTTCAGAAACTCTTCTTCCTGCCATATCTCCGGTAAGATTCGGTACAATACAGTTTCTTCTATCTGCAATCAATCATATTCAGTTAGGTTCATCTACGATTCTGAATCCTTTCACAGTTTCTTCTATCTGATTAGGTTAAATTTCATCGATTTTTGCAGGGCCTGTAATGTCAGTTGCAGATTCATCACCCCCATTGGAGATCTTAGGTATGCTAGTTTATAAATAAAACAAAACCCAACTCTTTTATCTCATATCTCTTATTCTCTCTCTCACACTCTCTCTCCCATCATCTTCACCACAATCCCCACTAACCCAATTCAAAACCCCCAAATCCCCAAACCAAACCCTAAATCAAAACACCACCATCAGCCATAGCAGGAGGGGCCAAACAGATTGCATCTTCTCTAGTTCTCTTAGTCTCCAGCTTGTAAAAACGTGTTTGTAGAACGAGATGCCAGTTCCGATTCCATATAGAACAATATAATCACCTCACTACAGATATAAAATACATAGATTAACCAGAATAAACCTACAATTATCGCTACCTGAATTAGAATCGCTGCATGAAGAAGACGGACGAGAGTACGGCAGCTATACGGAATATTTCCGGCAGATTCATGGTTGGAGGAAAAAGATGGGCAAAAGTATGGAAAGCGTTATTGTTGTGTGGGCCCATTGGGGCTTTTGAATCCAATCATCCATGCATTTTTTTTTTTTTTTGAAAATTTTAATTAATTTAATTTTAGAGTAAAATTACCAACTTACCCTCATATGCAAGGCACATGACATACTCAACTAAAAATTTTGACCAGGTTAGTACTAAAGGACATAAGGTGTAATGAGTTTTACAAATAAAGGACTGTGACTGTAATTATTGAAGTTAAAGGTCATTCATTGCAATCTGATAGAAACATAAAGGACGAAAAGTGTAATTTACCCTTGTTTTAATTAAAACTCTAATTCATTTGTCCATGTTTAGTCCCTTAATTTTACCCAAGTTTTATAGAGGGTATTTTAACCATGTTTGTTCTATTATTTTAAGACACTAACTAACTAGGTTATTTATTCCTAGTTATTTTATCTTAACTAATACTGATATTTAGTTTACAATATAATATTTATATTTTTGGGTTGTTACATACTGTGTAATGGGCTTTGCAAATAAAGGATTGTGACTGTAATTTTTGAAATTAAAGACTATCCGTTGCAATCCGGTACAAACATAAAGAACGAAAAGTATAATTTTCCCTAAAAACTAAAATGAATATGTGTGATTGGTTGAAACAAGAAAGGTACTTAATGTAGTGAAGGTAAAAATAATCAATAATAATTGTATTAGTCATATCCCAAGTAATTAAATATATATATATATATATATATATATATATATATATATATATATATATATTATAGTTAGAAGTTGACTATAAAGTTTAAAACTCCTAAAAATTGTAAATATTGATGTGAGCCTTTAGTTTAAATATTTTATGAACTATTAGGGTTCGCATATGATGTTTTAGTAATCTACATTATTAGGTTTTGTTTTAATTTTTGGATGCTAAGTCTGTCATTGAATACCTAACAATATGATGTTTAATCAGACGGTATGGTGTTTTATTTTGATTATCATGTAATATTTTATATTTATAATTGTATGATGATGTGTTTGAAATCTTTATAGAATGTTAGGATTCAAATATGATGTTTTAGTAATCTTCACTCTCTTATATGTGGGTTTTGGTTTTGGTTGTTTATGATGGTAATTCACCACTCACTCTATGAGTTTGGGTAACATCTTGGAATTTTAAAATCGTGATGAGTTAATTTGAGTGATTATCATGTCAAAGTTCTCATTCAAAAGCATAAGAGGGTAAGCGGTTAAGACGGTGAGGTCACTCTGTGAAAAAAAAAAAAAACAAAACATTGTAGTGGTAAAGATCGGCAGTGAAGATGGTGAGCTCACACAGTGGAAAAACAAAACATTTTGGCCAGTTTCAAATGGGGTTAAAGATCGGTGGTGAAGAAGGTGAGGCCACACAGTGAAAAAAACAAAACATTGTGGCCAATAGGAAAACTAAAGCGTACACACACCGCAAATGCTAGCCAATCAGAGTCCAATACTAATTATAGTAATCTTCACTCGGGTTTCACTCGGGTTTGGGTTGATAATTCACCACTCACTCTCTTATGTGGGTTTTGATGGGTTTTGGTTTTTTATGATACATTTTCCACTTCTTAGAAATTCTAGACTTTATAAAATAAGTCTTTAGAAATTCTAGACTTTATAAAATATAAGTCTACCCTATATTGTCTAATAATTCAGTGATAAATTCAACAGTTTCTTTTGTAAAAGAACTCAACAAGTAATTTGGAAATCAATCATAGCAAAGTTGATACCCTCAACTATGTTCAAATGAAAATCATGTGTAAAGAACTCAACAAGTAATTTGGAAATCAATCATAGCAAAGTTGATACCCTCAACTATGTTCAAATGAAAATCATGTGTAAAGAACTCAAGTAATTTGGAAATCAATCATAGCAAAGTTGATACCCTCAACTATGTTCAAATGAAAATCATGTGTCGTGATTGACATTAGACTATACGGTGTGAGGAGTGGCTTGAAAATGAGGCGTTATGCGACATATGGACAAGACGTAAGCACGCGTCAGAAATGGTGTGTGGTGCAAAAACGGGAGGTGTGAAACAGGGCATGAAAGAATAGCGTTATTTGACACGTGACACGCACTTTTTATACGCACTTTTTATTATTATTTTATATTTAAAATTGAACCCGCCAACACAGAGTCACCAACACAGAGTATCCACGTCGTCTCCCGTTTGCGCTCAACGGCAGTGGAAATTTGATAGCACAAGCACAACGCCATGAACGGGTGGTTTGGGCGGGTGGTCTGGCCTCCACGCAAAATTTCAACTCCGGCAACACAGGTGGGCTCACAACACCCTCGTCATCCACCAACCTGCCTACTGTAGGAACTAGGTTCACGTTTTATTAAAAATATTAATAAATATAAATAACGAGACTCTCGTTATTTGTGAGAAATTCGACTAGTACAATACCGGTTACAAAAGTAAATAAACGAATATAAAATACAACTAAATTGTACCAATCTTGATTCAAGCAAGCGTCTTTGAAAAAACTTCAATCACACCTTCCAGATCGAAACTCAGCTGCAAGACAAGTAAAATCGTTGACGGTTTTGGTTGAGGCACGTGTTCAACATGCTTCCCTTAAAACAGATTCTGCGCCTCCTCTCAGACGGTCTGTCTCCTAGGGTACAACAACCGAAGCAGTAGTTGTACTGCCGGAGATGGCTCTCACGCCCGAGATTACACCGGGTATAATTTAGTGTTATGGAAAAAAAGATGAAGTTGTGTGAAAATGTAATTTAGAGAATACACTTTCTCTAAATTTTTCATAGAACAAAGAGATTATAACATGTGTATAAGTTTTCGTATCATTCGCTCTACAATGGACCATTGGTCCTTTTAAACAAGATAATTTCCAAAATTCCTCGATGAAAACTCGACAGTCGAGTATTGCAGGATAGGTAGGTTTTGCCTTTGAACCTTCCTTTGTGAAGCATAATTAGTCTACTAGGGTTTTGTAGACGTGATGTCCTTGAACAACCCCCCATTTGTGTAAACGACAATATACATTCACACAATACTTTCCCTAGCCGGGTCATCCCCTCACTATCGTGTCCTATAATGGTCATGGAGCACTTTCCTGGTTCTGCGGGAGCTCTAGGAATTATGCCCTAATTCCATTCGAAGCGACCACACTTCTCTCCAACATAGGTGATTTCCCTTTAAATCATTAAAAGCATTATGGTTTACTATGATTTACACAAATCATAAAGCCACATATTATGCTTAACCTCACAACAATGTCACTGAATATTATAGGAATGGACTAGGACGTTTTTAAACACCCTTTTATAGTTTTAAGGGGATATATCAACATATACACTAGCTTATATATAAACATAGATATTAGCTATGCCCCCACAGTGACTACCACTCGGTTCATGATTAAGTTAGCCTATTGAACCTAGATCTTGGGATCTCTAGTCAACTAGGTTAGCTTTCCCTCATGTCCCTTTTTCCATGGCTTTAGTCCCATTCCACAACCTGATCTCTTATCAACCAACTGGTTGTTGGATCCAAAATTATCTTTGACTTCGCTAAGTCACCAACGATAATTTAAATTGCGATCAGTTGTTCTAACGTGTTTTTGACTCGCTAGTCACTTTTGCCTTTTAGTCAATTCATAAGACTTATAACTCGTGATCTCAACCTGGATCCAGTTATGTACCTTGTCTTAGAATGACATGAAACTCAATTCATGTGTCACACCCCCAAAATCCACCTGCGGAATACCACCGCTTGGAGGCGTGACTGACCAGGATCCAGCCACCAATCATATTGAACAAGCATGCATGTAATTATAAAAGTTCAACCAATACAATTGGTGTCCAAACAAATCATAGTTTAAGTAGCAAGCGGAAGCATAACGTTTAAAATCAAAACATAAGTTTAATTGTTCCAAGGTTTAACATGGCACACAGCTGTCCATGTCCCACAACGACTCTCTCCCATGCAAGCTCCAGCTAAGTACCTATTGACCTGCAAAGCATGTAGTAACGAGTCAACAACAAGTTGAGTGAGTTCACGGTTGGGTGTTCATTTTTAAGTTATTCCAAAAACAGTTCCCTTTTAACTGGCATCCTGCCGTGGGGGTTACCCCATAGTTGAAAACGTGATTTGTTTACCCATTTATTCTGGCAATACAGCCGTGGGGGCTACCCCATGTTAGTTATCTGGCATTTCGGCCGTGGGGGCTACCCCATATATACACTAGACTCGTTACCATATCGACTGCTGACTGTAGTCATGTTTATGTGCCCTGAACTGTCAATGTCTATCATCATTGACGTGCCCAGATCCATTAGTTCACGCCCGTCCTCTGCGGCACGGTGTGAGGCTTGTCAGACCTAAATAGCGCTATCTAACTAATGACCCGCTCGCCATTGGCCCGGCGATTAAGTCGATATAAAAAGGAGGGACTTCGTGATAGAGTTTTGGTCTAGTACGAGTTATCTGTCCATGAGGACGAGGAATTACATTCCTGAATCAATACTGTCCCACCCAAGAAAGGACGAGGAATCCATGTTCCTTAACCCCATTCCCAAACCCTGGGAATCCCATGCTTTGTCGAGGGTGTGAACTCACCTTGGTTTGCTCGGCAGATACACAGAAAGGTCAATCAAGTTGTGAGTGGTCAACTACGTCCTAACATAGATACCATTCAAGTCAGGTTCATATCCAAGTAGTGCACGTATGTTCTACACGTATTGTACACGAGTACGGTCATGGCATACATGTCTAGCATGGCAGTTCATCAACAGTTCGTAACAAGTTCCACAGTAACATTCACGTAACAACCAATGTCTAAGTGTGCGGCCCAACCACTTAGGCCCATAGCAGTGTGCAAGTCCAAACAGAAAGTGTGTGTGTACGTGGTCTCGAGTCGAGACTAGAGATCTCGAGTCGAGGCTGTGCGATCTCGGGTTAAAGCCTACGAGTTCTCGAGTCATGCATGAACTAGTCGAGACTAGATGGTCTCGAGTCGCAACCGGACTCGCAACCATGATTTCGAGTCATGCTGTTTTTGTGCTGATGCGGTGTGGTCTCGAGTCGAGACTAGGGGTTCTCGACTCGCAACCTGTGTCGCAACCGTGGATCTCGAGTCGTCATCTACATGGTCTCGAGTCGAAACCAGGGGTCTCGACTCCCAGCACCTGCTGATTCTGCATAGTGTACTAACCAATAGAACTTCCATTTCATGCACCCTTATGTACTATCCATACAAACATGTTTTCTTGTCTAATTACTAATCAAAATAGATCAAACAATCAGATTTCAAATATTCATAACATGTTCATATCCTATTCATGTTGTTCATCTTTTAGGGTTTTTATCACCCTATTCATATAAATCTTAATCAAACAAAATCATGAACAACAACTTATCAACACTTAGACGTATAACAGGATTTTTGTTCTTGATTACTAGCTTGCATCCTATGATATCAACACAATGAATCATCCTAATTGTAAACATACCACAACCGACTACAAGCATTCGGTTTCCATTCATCAATCAATCCAACTTGTATCAACATCCAAACCCTTCGGATCCAAACCCATATAGAGCCGATAACACTCATTCATAGTCAAGCATACATTATTCATCCTAACATAATCAATACATTATCATATAATCATCATCAACCGAATGTAAACACATAACATGAAACACTTGTGAACCGATTACTTGAACACCAACTCATCATGTATTGTTTACGAATCAATGTATAAAATCATATAAATCAAAACATCATTTGACAAAACACCAAATCATAAATCACTAACCGGTTCGAGAAGTATTAGTGAAGGAGGAAGCTTCACTTGGCGTGCACAAGCTAATCCGAGAACTCTTGTTGTCACCGGTTTGGTCCGAGAGAAAGGAGAGAAAGTTTGTGCTTCTAGGGTTTTAGTGAGAGAGAATGTAGGAGTGTGTGTGTAGGAGAGTGTGTGTAGATTGCCCAAAGAATGGCAAGGTTGGCTATCCACCAAGGTTATATACGCACTCACTGAGGAAGCTAGTTAAGTTGTATGATTTTCCTGGGGTGTCACATCCTCCCCCTGTTGATTTGGAATTTCGTCCCGAAATTCCGTAGCTTCAGCCTCAGTAGTGGTTGTACTGTTTGCGAACAGTTGGGGATACTTTTGTTTCATCCGATCTTCGCGTTCCCAGGTGAACTCGGGGCCGCGACGTGAGTTCCAACGAACTCGAACGAGGGGTATTCTAGTGTTCTTGAGGACCTTAACATCCCGGTCCGTGATTTCAACTGGTTCCTCGACGAATCATAACTGTTCGTCGATGGTGAGTTCCTTCAAAGGAACTACGAGGGTCTCATCTGACAGACACTTCTTCAGATTCAACACATGGAAAACGTTGTGAACTGCACTGAGTTCTGCTGGTAAGTTCAGTCTGTAGGCCACCTTGCCTATTTTCTCGATGATTTCAAAAGGTCCAACGTATCGTGGGTTAAGTTTGCCTCGTTTACCAAAACGAACCACACCCTTCCAAGGTGAAACTTTGAGTAGTACCCGCTCCCCAACCTGGAGCTCAAGTGGTTTCCTGCCCTTATCGGCGTAGACTTTCTGACGGTCACGAGCTGCCGCCATACGTTGTCGTATTTGAGCAATTCGTTCGGTTGTGTCTACCACATGTTCTGGACCAGTGATCTGACTATCCCCCACCTCTGCCCAACAAAGAGGTGACCGGCATTTACGTCCGTACAATGCCTCAAACGGAGCAGCTTTAATGCTAGTGTGGTAGCTGTTATTGTACGAGAATTCCACAAGTGGCAGATGCTTTTCCCAGCTGTTGCCAAAGTCGATTACACATGCACGAAGCATGTCTTCTAAGGTTTGAATAGTGCGCTCGGACTGTCCGTCCGTCTGAGGGTGATACGCCGTGCTCATGTCTAAACGTGAGCCAAAGGATTTGTGCATCGCCTGCCACAGCTCTGAAGTAAAACGCGCATATCGATCCGAGATAATAGAGGTGGGCACCCTGTGCCTCGAAACAACTTCCTTGAGGTATACTCCTGCTAGAGTGGAGAATTTATCTGTCTCCTTGATAGCCAGGAAGTGTGCGGACTTTGTGAGTCGATCCACGATCACCCAAATAGTATCGTTACCACGTTGAGATCTAGGCAGGCCCGTAACAAAATCCATGGAAATTTGCTCCCATTTCCATTGTGGTATTTCTGGTTGTTGGAGTAGGCCTGAGGGTTTCTGGTATTCAGACTTGACTCTCGCACAAGTCAAACACTTGCTGACGTAAGTTGCTATGTGGGCCTTCATGCTAGGCCACCAATACGTAGTTTTGATATCGTGGTACATCTTATCTGAACCAGGGTGTACCGAGTAGCGAGACTTGTGTGCTTCGTCCATCACAAGTTCTCGTAGGTTGCCATAGAGTGGGACCCAAATACGTCCCGTTACGTAGTAAGTACCGTCTTCCTTCTGTTCTAAGCGTTGCCTTGAGCCGCGTAGGGCTTCAGCCCTGACGTTTTCTGGTTTCAATGCTTTTATCTGAGCTTCTCGTATTTGGGAAGGAAGACTAGAATGTATGGTGAGTTGCAACGCTCGCACGCACTTAGGCGCGGTGTCCTTTCGACTGAGGGCGTCAGCCACAACATTGGCCTTGCCCGGGTGATACCTGATCGAGCACTCGTAGTCATTCAGTAGCTCGACCCATCGTCGTTGTCACATATTCAGTTCCTTCTGCTGGAAGATATGCTCGAGGCTCATGTGGTCGGTGTAGATGGCGCACTTGGTACCGTACAGGTAATGTCGCCATATCTTAAGTGCAAAAACAACAGCTCCCAGCTCTAAATCATGCTAGTGTAGTTTCTTTCATGAACTTTGAGTTGGCGTGAGGCGTAGGCTATAACTTTATCTCGTTGCATCAATACACAACCAAGACCCTGAATTGATGCGTCGCAGTAGACCACGAAGTCGTCTGTGCCCTCTGGCAAGGAAAGGATAGGTGCGCTGCAAAGTCTATCCTTTAGATGCTGAAATGCTAATTCCTGTGCATTTCCCCATCGATAAACAACGCCTTTCTGCGTTAGTGAGGTGAGAGGCTGTGCAATCTTGGAAAAATCCTTAATGAACCTCCTGTAGTAACCTGCCAAACCCAAGAATTGGCGAATTTCCGTTGGTGTACGAGGTGCAGGCCAGTTCTTAATTGAGTCTACCTTGGATGGATCAACGTGAATCCCATCCTTGTTCACCATGTGGCCTAGGAAATGGACTTCACGAAGCCAGAAGTCACATTTTGAAAACTTGGCGTATAGCTGTTCTGCTCGAAGAAGTTTCAAAATAAGTCGTAGATGCTGCTCGTGTTCCTCCTGACTCTTAGAATAGATCAGGATGTCGTCGATGAAGACTATAACGAACTTGTCCAGGTAAGGTTTGCACACTCGATTCATCAAATCCATGAATATCGCAGGTGCGTTTGTCAGCCCAAAAGGCATGACCAAAAACTCATAGTGTCCATAACGAGTTCTGAAAGCTGTTTTGGAGACGTCCTCTTCTCGGACTCTCAGCTGGTGATAACCCGATCTCAAATCAATCTTCGAATAGTAGCTCGACCCTTGTAGCTGGTCGAACAAGTCGTCAATACGTGGTAGAGGATAACGATTCTTCACCGTCACCTTGTTGAGTTCCCGGTAGTCGATGCACATTCTGAAGGTACCGTCTTTCTTCTTCACGAATAAAACTGGAGCTCCCCAGGGCGATGAGCTAGGATGAATGAAACCCTTATCCAAGAGTTCTTGTAGTTGCGTCGAGAGTTCTTCCAACTCCGATGGAGCTAAACGATAAGGTGCACGAGCTATAGGCGCAGCTCCCGGAGCTAGTTCAATCTGGAACTCGACCTGACGACGAGGCGGGAGACCAGGTAATTCCTCAGGAAATACCTCAGGATAGTCGCGTACAATTGGAAAGTCTTCTATCCTCTTTTCTTTCTCCGAGGTGTCCGTAACGAGAGCCAAAATGGCAGTGTGGCCCTTTCGCAAGCACTTCTGAGCCTTAAGGAAGGAGATGACGTTTTCAACAGTACCCTTCTTATCGCCACGAATCATGAGAGGTTCGCCACCAGAACCAGGAATACGAACAATCTTCTCGTTGCAAAGAATCTCTGCTCGGTGTTGGGATAACCAATCCATCCCAATGACAACGTCGAAACTACCCAAGACGATAGGAATAAGGTCGATAGAGAAGATCTGGTTAGCAAGAATAAGTTTACAACCCTTGACTACGTGCGCGGCCTCTAAACTCTTACCGTTGGCTAGTTCTACGGTATGCTTGTTATTCAAGGGTGTTGGAATACGCTTAAGCATTTGACTAACTTCTAGTGACGCGTAGCTAGTATCGGCACCCGAATCAAACAAAACTGTAACATAAAAGTCGTCGAGAAGAAAGTTACCCGTCACAACGTTGGGGTCATTCCTTGCTTCACCTTGGCCAATCACGAACACCCGTCCCCTGGCACCATTGTTGTTGTTGTTGTTGTTCCCATTGTTACCATTCCCCTGATTATTGTTATTGTTGTTGTTCTGGTTCCTGTTCAGTTGGGGACAATCTTTCTTGAAGTGGCCTTCAGCTCCACACTGAAAGCACCCTTTGTTGTTACCCTGCTGCTGCTGCTGTCGCTGGTTCTGAGGGGCTTGTTGTTGGCGAGTCTGGTTCGCGAGGTATAAGCTCCTGCAATCCTTTGCAGCGTGACCTAGCTTGTTGCACCGATGACAGTTACCCCTGGTGCATGGCCCGCTGTGGTGTAAGTTGCAGCGATTGCATTTGGGGTGATTCCCCTTGTACCCATCGTGACTTTGACCACCAGATGATTGCTGACTGGGGCTCTTGTAGTCATCAGTATTTCTCTGCTGAGACTGAGATTGCACAGAAGTTGAACCCTTGCTTGAAGCTCCATCCCATTTTCTCTTGTTGTCACTAGGAGCATCCGAAGTAGCTGTAGCACTTATGCGCTTGGGTAACCTGTTCTGCTCCACCGCCTGATCAGTAAGACGGTGAGCCAACTGAACAACTTGCTGGATAGTAGCGAGGTTTGCTGAAGTCACATGACTTTGGATCTCTGGCACCAAGCCCTTGAGGAAGAGTTCAATTCGCTTAATTGGAGGGTCCACCATAGTAGGACACAGTAAGGCAAGCTCATTCGATCTCCTAGTATACGCCTCAATTTCTGACCCCGTCATCTTGAGGTTGTAGAACTCGACTTCCAGCTTTTGCATGTCATCACGACTGCAGTATTCCTCCTTGATCATCTCCTTAAAAGTCTCCCATGGGGTGGCGTTGGCAGCGACCAATCCCAGCATTTGGACCTGAGTGTTCCACCATGTGAGGGCTAAACCCTCGAGAGTACCGGTAGCATACTTCACCCTGCGCGCCTCAGGGCATTCACACATTTCGAACACAGATTCTAGTTTCTCAAACCAGTGGAGGAGACCTACTGCTCCTTCAGTGCCACTAAAAGTAGTTGGTCGGCAGTCCATAAAGGTTTTGAAGGTGCACACAGGTGGCTGAGCATGTTGACCTATTGTGGCTGAAAGAAAAGACAGAGTTTAACACAAAGGTTGGTTCACGAGAGTATGATCTAAAGATCCTAGAATGAGTTTGGACTGCAGGATATACCTCCTGCGTGTGCAGCTGCAAGTGCCGCAGCAACTTGTTCGTTAATCAGAGCCGTCAACTGGGCTTGAGTCATGTTAACGTGTCCAGACATGATCTTCATATCAAGGGAAACATGAGTGAGAGAGGTTCGTGAAAGTGCGATGACAGAAGAGAGTAAGCACACACGGGTTCATGCAACAGTAGTCATACTAACTAAGCATACCAGAAGCAATGCACTATGTAACTATCAAGTAGGCAATATATACACAGATCATATCACCTAGAATGTCGAGCCTTGCATGTGGAGTGAAGCGTCGTTGTGGATCGTAGAGCACTGTACAGGTTATAGTCTGATTTTAATAAAACCTTTTCCCTTATTAAAACCAAGTTCACTATAACCAATGGCTCTGATACCAATCTGTCACACCCCCAAAATCCACCTGCGGAATACCACCGCTTGGAGGCGTGACTGACCAGGATCCAGCCACCAATCATATTGAACAAGCATGCATGTAATTATAAAAGTTCAACCAATACAATTGGTGTCCAAACAAATCATAGTTTAAGTAGCAAGCGGAAGCATAACGTTTAAAATCAAAACATAAGTTTAATTGTTCCAAGGTTTAACATGGCACACAGCTGTCCATGTCCCACAACGACTCTCTCCCATGCAAGCTCCAGCTAAGTACCTATTGACCTGCAAAGCATGTAGTAACGAGTCAACAACAAGTTGAGTGAGTTCACGGTTGGGTGTTCATTTTTAAGTTATTCCAAAAACAGTTCCCTTTTAACTGGCATCCTGCCGTGGGGGTTACCCCATAGTTGAAAACGTGATTTGTTTACCCATTTATTCTGGCAATACAGCCGTGGGGGCTACCCCATGTTAGTTATCTGGCATTTCGGCCGTGGGGGCTACCCCATATATACACTAGACTCGTTACCATATCGACTGCTGACTGTAGTCATGTTTATGTGCCCTGAACTGTCAATGTCTATCATCATTGACGTGCCCAGATCCATTAGTTCACGCCCGTCCTCTGCGGCACGGTGTGAGGCTTGTCAGACCTAAATAGCGCTATCTAACTAATGACCCGCTCGCCATTGGCCCGGCGATTAAGTCGATATAAAAAGGAGGGACTTCGTGATAGAGTTTTGGTCTAGTACGAGTTATCTGTCCATGAGGACGAGGAATTACATTCCTGAATCAATACTGTCCCACCCAAGAAAGGACGAGGAATCCATGTTCCTTAATCCCATTCCCAAACCCTGGGAATCCCATGCTTTGTCGAGGGTGTGAACTCACCTTGGTTTGCTCGGCAGATACACAGAAAGGTCAATCAAGTTGTGAGTGGTCAACTACGTCCTAACATAGATACCATTCAAGTCAGGTTCATATCCAAGTAGTGCACGTATGTTCTACACGTATTGTACACGAGTACGGTCATGGCATACATGTCTAGCATGGCAGTTCATCAACAGTTCGTAACAAGTTCCACAGTAACATTCACGTAACAACCAATGTCTAAGTGTGCGGCCCAACCACTTAGGCCCATAGCAGTGTGCAAGTCCAAACAGAAAGTGTGTGTGTACGTGGTCTCGAGTCGAGACTAGAGATCTCGAGTCGAGGCTGTGCGATCTCGGGTTAAAGCCTACGAGTTCTCGAGTCATGCATGAACTAGTCGAGACTAGATGGTCTCGAGTCGCAACCGGACTCGCAACCATGATTTCGAGTCATGCTGTTTTTGTGCTGATGCGGTGTGGTCTCGAGTCGAGACTAGGGGTTCTCGACTCGCAACCTGTGTCGCAACCGTGGATCTCGAGTCGTCATCTACATGGTCTCGAGTCGAAACCAGGGGTCTCGACTCCCAGCACCTGCTGATTCTGCATAGTGTACTAACCAATAGAACTTCCATTTCATGCACCCTTATGTACTATCCATACAAACATGTTTTCTTGTCTAATTACTAATCAAAATAGATCAAACAATCAGATTTCAAATATTCATAACATGTTCATATCCTATTCATGTTGTTCATCTTTTAGGGTTTTTATCACCCTATTCATATAAATCTTAATCAAACAAAATCATGAACAACAACTTATCAACACTTAGACGTATAACAGGATTTTTGTTCTTGATTACTAGCATGCATCCTATGATATCAACACAATGAATCATCCTAATTGTAAACATACCACAGCCGACTACAAGCATTCGGTTTCCATTCATCAATCAATCCAACTTGTATCAACATCCAAACCCTTCGGATCCAAACCCATATAGAGCCGATAACACTCATTCATAGTCAAGCATACATTATTCATCCTAACATAATCAATACATTATCATATAATCATCATCAACCGAATGTAAACACATAACATGAAACACTTATGAACCGATTACTTGAACACCAACTCATCATGTATTGTTTACGAATCAATGTATAAAATCATATAAATCAAAACATCATTTGACAAAACACCAAATCATAAATCACTAACCGGTTCGAGAAGTATTAGTGAAGGAGGAAGCTTCACTTGGCGTGCACAAGCTAATCCGAGAACTCTTGTTGTCACCGGTTTGGTCTGAGAGAAAGGAGAGAAAGTTTGTGCTTCTAGGGTTTTAGTGAGAGAGAATGTAGGAGTGTGTGTGTAGGAGAGTGTGTGTAGATTGCCCAAAGAATGGCAAGGTTGGCTATCCACCAAGGTTATATACTTGTCCCACATTGGTGCACCCTAATGGGCTTTGGGTAGACTAAAGGGGTGCATGGCCCGACCGGCCCGACTGTTGCACTGTTCACTCGAGACCGCATGGTCTCGAGTTGGGTCCTTGTGTCTCGGGTCATATAAATACACGCATACATACAAGCACAACACATAATCACATTAATTCACTTATATCATTCATTAAACCAACAAGTTAACTAGTCACATAACGTTCAAGCATGTTACATCGAGGTACGATGAAAGGTTCTAAATTTCGAGTTGTCACATCATGGTTGGACACGTTTTCACCATGCCTTTGGTGTGTCATGACTGACATCTTACTAGATTTTGAATCTAACCAATTGGCATTCGAGTCCAATCTACTCGATTGACTCCATATAACCATTGTGTACTCTACTTGGTCATGCGTTTGCAATATATGCAAGTCACCCCCACATTTAAGTGTAGATAGCATCCAAATGGGGTGATGAAAGGTTCTCCCTTTCATTTCGAGTTTGAGAAAACTTCTCAACTACTATTTCCACATTCAAATGCAAGTCACCCCCACATTTAAGTGTAATTGGATAACATCCAAATGGGGTGATGAAAGGTTCTCCCTTTCATTTTGAGTTTGAGAAAACTTCTCAACTACCATTTCCACATACCTTAAAGGGTTTGTTTCTTAAATGGCCTCCCCCCACATTACTTGCATTTTAATGAAGTTATATTTATAGTTTTGTTTAGCATAAAATTATTTCTTGTGTCATCACATATTTTGAATGTTTAAAGTTAATTTAATCTCCCTCGAGCATATAAATTAACAAGTATTAGTCTAGCATGCTTTAGACCACAATAATCTAGCATGTGAACAGAAGATGCATCATTCTGATTCTTCACAGCCTTAAGAGATAACACACTATCTCTTCCGAACATTCGTTTCTTAGTTTAGACACAATAATGAAATTTTATTTCACCATTCCACAACCATCGGTTTTTAGGAAGGACTCAAAACCATAGTTAACTCCATCCATTAGGATCATAAGTCGTTTGCCTTTTTATCTCCAAGGCTTCATCATTGACTTCCTAAAGACTTAAACATAAGTCTTAATCCAAGTCACTTTGATGAAAATCTTTGTATAAAATCACTTGAGTCTTGAGATATAGTCAATTAGATTGACTCTCAACCAAAGCATTCACGTATGCCGATAGTGATATATACATTTACGTTGTTGTTTCATTAATACCATGTATTGGGATACTCTCCCAAATTGAGGACCAAGCCTCCACATAGTTTAAACAACATTGATGGTGGTAGAAGCATCTACAAGTCCATCACTATTGTAAATTTCCGTTAATAAATTTGCTAAATTTATTAAAATCATTTACAATAATAACATATATTTCTTTCATATGTTATATTCTTTGAAAACTTACATGTGCATTTCCATGTTGATGCTCTCAACATTAGATGACATATCTTGTTTTCGTGTATTCCATCTCAAACCATACATCACGTTTCTCACGACGCCGTTATGCATTTGATGTTTGATTTGTGACTTATTACATAAGTCATGATCACAACCCGCTCGTTGTGTTTGTGTAAATTACTTTTTAAACTTTGTATCAAAATGTTTATCCTTTTGACAACTTATTAGTAGTCCAAAATAACGAATACACCAATGATATCTAAACATCAAAAACCAAAGTGTTATTATTTTCAACACTTTAGAACGAAATAAACGCAATTACATCGTTTTGTCATGTTTTGAGGTACTCCCTCAATGGAACACGTATAACTCGTTTCGTCTGGAAACTCTAAACTTGAATAATCACAAGTTGTCCAAAATATAAAGTTGCGTACAATTAACTACTCGCAAGTAGTTGAGCAACTTATTATATTTATAACAACATCGAGTTGTTTTTCACCAAATAGTCTTACCGAGACTATTATATGGTTGAACACGTTATACTTCTCGTGGAAGTAACGAATCACTTGTAATTCGCAAAGACATGTTTTATTCGTTCAAAACATTTCTCGTTTTTGCAAGTGTTTTATATTAAACTATATATTTATGTTTTGATTACAAATCAAGACAATAAACCTTATAATAGTTTAATAAATAAAACAATTTCAAACTCGCTCGTTTGAAAATAAAACGAATACACATCGTTTTAATAAATGGTTTATCATACTCAAACCATTTCTAACCGCTGTTAGATAATAACGATTATCAATCGTTAACAAGAGTGGTTTGTATGATAACCAATTCTAATATGCTAATTAGAATTTAAATGTTGAACAAACATTCAAAATATTCAGTTTTTATAAAGTAAACCGCTTCTAATGCGCTCGTTAGAAATAAAACGAATACAATTATTCACTTTTGGTTTAAATGAACGTTTTCTAACACGCTCGTTAGAAATGAACACAAATCTTTTCTAACACGCTCGTTAGAAAATATATAAAACAATTACAAATCATCTTAAATAGTTTATCATAGTTAACCCGTTTCTAACCTGCTCGTTAGAGATTAACGATTGCAAATCGTTAAAATAGTTGGTTATAAGATAAACTAATTCTAATACGCCCATTAGAAAATTAGACGATTATTTATTGCCATAAGCCGTTTTTTGTTTATATAAAATAGACGTTTTCTAACCCGCTTGTTAGAAATAAAGAATTGGCAAAGTTGTTAAATCGTTTCTAACACGCTCGTTAGAAATAAACAACTATCAAATTCTTTAAATCGTTTCTAACACGCTCGTTAGAAATAATAGATTACAAAATTTGTTTCGAGGTTTATAAAAAAAATATATAAACTATTTCTAATACGCTCATTAGAAATAAACAAATAAAAATCGTTTAAACGTATGTGGAAAAAATCCGTTTCTAACTCACTCGTTAGAAATTTAATAGTTTAGACGAAACCGTTACAAGGTTTATTATCCAAAATAATTGTCTCCAACACGCTCGTCGGTAATTATTTGAAATAATAATATTTTCTAACACGCTCGTTAGAAAATCTAAACGTATATTTTCTAGCACGCTCGTTAGAAAAATCTAATCGTCTTTTAACAAGTTAGTTTTACACAATCATCGTATCTAACACGCTCATTAGATATAAAGGATGATATTAAAACTTATTATTCTATAAAATTCTAACACGCTCGTTAGAGATATAAAAAGTTTTAATGTCGTTATTCTTTCAAAAACGTTTCTAACACGCTCGTTAGAAGATATTAAAACTAGTTATTTTATAAAATAATTATTTTCTAATATGCTAATTAGAAAATAAATATATTTCAAGACTTTTAAAACCAACATTAATCTCTCAATTATGGTTACTAAAAGCTTATAATAAATAAATTAAACGTTACAAACATTTAATTTGAAAGGGGTTACAAAATAAAATTTTCTAAAACGCTCATTAGAAAATTTAGTATTTCAAAACATATTGAAATACATATTATTTTGTATATGGTTCGGTTTATCTAAACACGAACAAAACCCATGAACTCCAAAACTTGAATCAAAAAATCGTTTTGCAACCCGGTATTCGGATTAAAGATTGTACTCCAATCATAAAATTAATCCGACTCATTGTACTAAATAAATATTTCCCAAAAAATATTTTCAAGATTTTAACAAAAATCTTGTAAGTGCAGTTCCTGCCGGGTACCTGTCGCTTATCAGTTCTGGTCAACCAAAGCAGAAGTCCAAGTTAAAGTCAACGATAATGAAGAATTCTAGACTACATGAAGACCATGCACTGATCAAGGGGGAGTTTGTTAATGCACCTTGGGTGAAAAGTGCATGCCTTCCAATTGTTAGGGTCTTTATTGTACATATCTTGGAACTTAGTCCAAGGTTTATCCTTGGACAATTTGTCCAAGTTTTGGTCTAGAACTTTGGTCAGGGGTTTGGTTTTTGTCTGAGTTTTGTCCCTAGTCTATATATATGTGTTGTATAGGATTAGGGCAAAGGAAAAACTAAGATAATCCCTTGAGTGCTTGGTGCACCTCTCACAAGATCCCATCCATTCTCAATCACTGTGTGTATTCTAGAGAGAGAGGGAGACTATGTGTTAGTGAGAGAAAGCTAGGTTTAGATCTTTGTGATCTAAACCAGCTTGTAGATGATGTATACTCCTTTGGTTTGTGTAATCTGTGATGACTGATTCATCAATAAAGAGATTCATCTTCTACATATTTCTATCTTGTTCATATGATTGTTCTTCATGTCTTGAATCAAGTGCAATGTTTGATGTTCGTCATCGATCCGGTGCTTTAACAGTGGTATCAGAGCATGGTTACCGATTCAGAATGGTCTAACCGCCTTCTGAATCACCATTGCTCTTGATTTGATGTTTGTTTCCGCCAAACATCTTGAAGACTTGAAGATTTTGCAGAAAAGTTGAAGAAAATGAAGTTGTTCGTGGTTGTTTTGTTCTCCAAGTTGTTGCAGATCTGAGGTTTGATCCAAAAATTGCTCTGTCCGAGTTTTTCTTAGTGTTAAACTTGTCTGAGTTTCAAAACTCTGTGTTTGTGTTTCCGGGGTATTGTTGAACCAGTGTGAAGTCACACTGGGGAGATAGTCCGGAGACTGGTTACTGAAACTTGTCTGAGTTTTACATTCTAATCAACCTATTCCGACTTTTCCTACAAGAGTCCGAGGTTTAAGACAGTTCCGCTCAAAGTTTCTGAGTTTTGAAACTTCCGAGTTTAACATGAGTCTCTCCGAGTTTTAAAACTTGAATATTGTTCTGAGTTTTGAATAGTTGTCCGAGTTTCAAAACTCGAAATCTCTTGTGCATCTTGTTCGTTAACAGTTGTCCGAATTTTGTCACTATCTCCGAGTGTTTCTTGTTAATTAGAAGTTTGTCCGAGGTTTCCTGTTCTATTCCGATGTTTAACATCAAAACTACTCCGAGTTTTGAATGGTCTGGAATATGTTCACTTTGCTTTTCGGAGTTTTAGTTGTGGAAAGCATGATTGTCCGAGTTTCTTTCAATATCATAATATCCGAGTTTTGTATTGTCAATCTTCTGTTATTCCGAGTTTTGCACTTAGAAAAGTTTCTGAGTTTTCTGCATTTTCTGTCTGAGTTTTGAAATGCTTTTACAGTCCGACTTTTAAACTCAGTGTAGATACTTCACTATTGTCCGGCTTTTATCAGTCCGACTTTTAATCTTCACAAGGCTTTGTCCGACTTTTAATCTTCACTATTGTCGCTGAGTTTAAGTCCTCGGCGATTAATTGTGTCCGAATTTCATTTTATGAAATTTGAAAGTCAATATGTTCTGTTTTTAATCTTCCGAGTTTTAAACAAGATAGAGGTTCCGAGTTTTTGGTATTCCGACTTTTGTAGTCTTACAGTGATGTTCTGAAGTTCAACTCTAGATAGTTCCGAGTATTTGACAGTCAATATGTCTCTCTGTTCTTATGTGGTCTCCGAGGTTCACTTGAAGTCGGTTTCGGATTATCGAAAAGTTTTATGGCACTTATGCTGTTCGGATCAAGTGAGGAGGTGAAGAGAATAAGACGTGCTTGGATTTTTGTATTGTTTACAAAGAAAAAGGGGGAGTAAAAATTTTCAAGTTCCTGTTTTCTTTGTAAATATAAAGCTTGTGCGTGAAATAGCTCGTGTGTGATGGAGTTTTTGTCACGTGTGTTTATGTTATTAATCAAGTGTTGACATGATGAAGCTGAATTCTCGGTTGATGACTAGTTGAAGATTGAGCCTTATTAAGTTGCTATTTAGAGTAGAGAAGATTAGTTCTGGTCTCGAAATAATGTGGGGCTTCTTGATTTGAGGGGAAGGTCGGAGATGAAAGCCATCGGGGATTCAGGGGATTCGTGAAGATAGGAGATTGATTCATGAAGATTCGTGACGAGATGAGATCATACATGAAGGGTTGAAGACTTTTGATTAAGATGGTGGATGTACTTTTACAAAATTCAGTTTGTTATTAACTTATCGAACTGAGCTTCATGTCTTTGCCAAATTTGAAGTTTTTGATGTTAGGCATTGGAAATCCGACGCTTCGTTCTTCTACTGGTTAGGTTTGAAGATTAATGTATCGAGCGATATTCCTACATGTGGTTGTAGGTTGTTTCGCGTTAACTTGATTCGGGAGTAGTTTGAGGGGGAGGATCTACAGTGTTCGATGTTGGATTCTTCGGGTTTCTCAAAGCGGCCTTAAGTGATCGTCAGCAAGTCTTTAATTAGAAGGGTTGAAGATCGCTGTGCTCTACCTAAAAGATCAAGTCTCAGCTAAAGTTGAAAGCAGGCATGATATCATCAGTCAAGGGAGAGTCTCTAAGTGCAGTATCCGGTGATTGAAGATTATCGATGCCACACAGAACTGATGCAACAGTTAAGGGGGAGACTGTAAGTGCAGTTCCTGCCGGGTACCTGTCGCTTATCAGTTCTGGTCAACCAAAGCAGAAGTCCAAGTTAAAGTCAACGATAATGAAGAATTCTAGACTACATGAAGACCATGCACTGATCAAGGGGGAGTTTGTTAATGCACCTTGGGTGAAAAGTACATGCCTTCCAATTGTTAGGGTCTTTATTGTACATATCTTGGAACTTAGTCCAAGATTTATCCTTGGACAATTTGTCCAAGTTTTGGTCTAGAACTTTGGTCAGGGGTTTGGTTTTTTGTCTGAGTTTTGTCCTTAGTCTATATATATGTGTTGTATAGGATTAGGGCAAAGGAAAAACTAAGATAATCCCTTGAGTGCTTGGTGCACCTCTCACAAGATCCCATCCATTCTCAATCACTTTGTGTATTCTAGAGAGAGAGGGAGACTATGTGTTAGTGAGAGAAAGCTAGGTTTAGATCTTTGTGATCTAAACCAGCTTGTAGATGATGTATACTCCTTTGGTGTGTGTAATCTGTGATGACTGATTCATCAATAAAGAGATTCATCTTCTACATATTTCTATCTTGTTCATATGATTGTTCTTCATGTCTTGAATCAAGTGCAATGTTTGATGTTCGTCATCGATCCGGTGCTTTAACAAATCTCATTAAATATTTTAACTTTCGTGAACCTAAATCCTCGTAGAGAAGGGATTTAAGATTGTAGCAACAATCTTCACGAAAGTCTGTTTTAAGATTGTAGGAACTAGGTTCACGTTTTATTAAAAATATTAATAAATATAAATAACGAGACTCTCGTTATTTGTGGGAAATTCGACTAGTACAATACCGGTTACAAAAGTAAATAAACGAATATAAAATACAACTAAATTGTACCAATCTTGATTCAAGCAAGCGTCTTTGAAAAAACTTCAATCACACCTTCCAGATCGAAACTCAGCTGCAAGACAAGTAAAATCGTTGACAGTTTTGGTTGAAGTACGTGTTCAACATGCTTCCCTTAAAACAGATTCCGCGCCTCCTCTCAGACGGTCTGTCTCCTAGGGTACAACAACCGAAGCAGTAGTTGTACTGCCGGTGATGGCTCTCACGCCCGAGATTACACCGGGTATAATTTAGTGTTATGGAAAAAAAGATGAAGTTGTGTGAAAATGTAATTTAGAGAATACACTTTCTCTAAATTTTTCATAGAACAAAGAGATTATAACATGTGTATAAGTTTTCGTATCATTCGCTTTACAATGGACCATTGGTCATTTTACTTATACACAATGTATTAAAACCTATTTAATCTTGTAATAATTACAATATTAAACAAAATAATTAATTTGTAACTACAAGACAATCAATCTTGTAATAACCAGGTTTTAATTTGGATTAAACTGCCATTGAAGAGGTCAACGTAACTGTCATATTAATTCATGACGATCCCGTAACTGACAGAGATTAGGTTGACTAACTGTGAGCAGCCTGCAAGCGAGCTGCACACTATATAGTCGGATCCGCGCCTATGCGTGTCGTGGGTCGCCAGTATGTTATACGCGCGCACCGCACTTTTGTAACTACAAGACAATCAATCTTGTAATAACCAGGTTTTAATTTGGATTAAACTGCCATTGAAGAGGTCAACGTAACTGTCATATTAATTCATGACGATCCCGTAACTGACAGAGATTAGGTTGACTAACTGTGAGCAGCCTGCAAGCGAGCTGCACACTATATAGTCGGATCCGCGCCTATGCGTGTCGTGGGTAGCCAGTATGTTATACGCGCGCACCGCACTAGAACCTGCGCGGACACATAGCCTCGCGTCATGCGGATGCCGCTACGCATACCAGGATGCCACCTGGTCATGCGCCATCCATACTCGTGCGCCACCTGCACTCTCCGCCCTAGCCAATGACGTGCGCCATACGCCTAAGGAGCTCGCACCACATTGACATGTGCCATGCCATGTCATCCGCCTACGCCACCCAAAGGTGCGCCATAAGCGGACCCGCTATGTATCTAACCACACGCTCATGGACAAAAATACAAAGGCAGTGTACGAAGAGCAAAGTGCGTCACATTGCGACCATCACCCATGCCACGCGCGTGCGTGTGTGCACGAGCGCACCCTTTAGGGTCCCCACTAGTGTTTCCCTTTAAGGAAACAATATACAAGGAGTGCTCCTCCTTATAAACCACTTCAAGTTTTGTCACCCCACCTATGTGGGACAAGTTGACAAAACTTAATCCATTTTTCTCATCTTTGTTTGTTCCAAACATACAACTTCAAGCTTCGATATTTCATTCATCTTAGCTCTATTTGGACATAGTTTGAACACAAACCCATAAACAAATATTTATACAACACATATATAAATATTATTGATGTCCAAAATATTTAGTGAAAAACTCATTTTCACTAAAATTTCCAACACCTACTACACAGAACAATAACCTCCATATCTACTTGATTGAAACCATAATCAAATCATCTTGCATTATGTGAACCTTAAACTGTTAAAACATGTATAGCCGCCAACAGCAAACCAAAAGGCGAAACATACCAACATAAAAAGCGTGCAAGATGTTAAAGAAAAAAAAAAAGAAGACATTAGCAAAGAAACTAGTAATCCTATTTTTCATGATCAAGATTCCCAACAACAGTCTCCTTAATCTTCTGTGTCGTCTCTTTGGCCGCGTCCCACGCACCCGTCACCGTCTGCTTCGTGTTCTCGGCCACCGTCCCAGCCGCATCTAGAGTTTTATCCTTAGCCACCTCCGCCATCTCCCCCGCATTGCTCCACCCTTCTTCGGCTTTATCAGCCGCCACGCTCGCAGTCTCTTTAGCACTTTCCGTCATCTCACGGCTCTTCTCTTCCGCTTTCTCTTTCATCTCACCAGCTCCGTCGGCAGCTCTTCCCGCCATATCATTTGCTTTGTCTTTAACCTCGTCTTTAATCTCACCGGCTCTGTCGGCGGCACTTCCCGCCATATCATACGCTTTGTCTTTAACCTCACCGGCGCTGACGGCGGCTCTTCCCGCCATGTCGTTCGCTTTGTCTTTCACCTCATTGGCGTTCTCCGACCACCCATTGTTGGTCTCTTGACTTGCATGTATTCTCTATCAAAACAAAGCACCTGATCAAAACTTGATTATATAATAAACCACTCTAACCCTAATGATGTTATACATATAATCGGTAGGGATGATTGGATGAGCATAATCAGTTTCAATACTTTTCAGTATTATAATTGAACCGTCATAATCCGTACTGTATTTGGTTTATGATTTTACTCGTTTTTTTTTTTACGGTATTTTAAGTACGTGGTGGTGGAACCAGAACTTTTTATCTTTCAATACTTTTCGGTACTTTAATTGAACCGTCATAAGGGGATAGGGGGAGGGGTGGTCATCACTCACCACTCATTTATCACTCACAACTTCCAATCAAGATCCGCCACGTTATCGAGCTTTATTCCATCACTCACAACTTTTTTTAGTGGAAATGCCCATTACTCCCACCACACCCAACAATTTCCCTCACATCCCCAAAAGATAACGCGTCAAATATATAACGGACAAAAATATCCACGCGTGATGGCAACAGGGTGGCAGTGGTATATGGCCAAGTTGCACGCGTTGAATTAATACATCACGGACAAAAATTTGTCCACCCCGGGTGGCCTAATCCGTACTGTATTTGGTTTATGATGTTACTCGTTTTTTGACGGTATTTTAAGTACGTGGTGGAACCAGAACTTTTTTTTTAAGAGTTTCAACTTATCTCGGATTTTATATTTAAAAATCCAAAAAAATATGGTAACGCGTTAATGGACCCTCTTAACCCCGCAGCCCTTAGTATATAATAATAAGTGGATTGATTAGAATAAACTGATGGATTGTACCTGAGAATGTTTGGAGGCAGAAGTGAAGCAAACCCTAGGAGCTTTTTGAGGGAAAGAGAGAGAAGTGAAACGAGGAGTGTTTGCTGTAGAGATGTTGTGGATTGCAGTTATTGTGAAATGCATTGCCGCCATTGTTACAAGTCAAATATTCAACAGTTGCAGGAGGAGCTTCTTTTGTTTTGGTTTGTGATGTTTTATCTTGTTTCCGGTGTTGTGGAGGGTTTGATTATAAGGTGGAATGTGTATACACGTGTCCAAGAGTATGATACGGGTAACAAAAAGGTGTTAGGGTGTTTTGGATTTTTCAATCCAAGATATTTGCGGAAACTTGGTTGTTTAAAAAATCTAGATTTCATGATTGATGTCAATTTTTCAATAAATGATTTACAAAAAATTAATTTCATTTTTGATGAATTGTTTTCCACCACAGGAGCCACCTCTGTTCTTCATTTTTGTGGATCGGAAATTTTTAAATTAATTATTCTTATTTAATATCGAAAGCGATGTGCTTGTTCTGTTTGATGATTTCATTAGAAAAATTGATGTTACTTAGAAGTTTTGGATTTGATTGTGATGCATACAAATAGGGTATATACTTTCTTTTGATGTAAAAAAAACAAAAAATGGTTTCGATTGCATGCTTGTAACGTTGCCTTCGAGTATTCTTAGAATTTCAAGACCCGAACTTTCCTTTCTCATACGCGTGTTTTGCATTTTTATATTTTCCTACGTCGGCTTTAGATCGAAGTGAATTTTCAGTTTCATTGAGGCGATCATTCTTATTCTAATCATCATGATCGGTGAATGATTGTGGGGACTGGGAGATCGATAAATGAGTTTGAAAGTTTTTAAATGGATGATCACATATGGGGGAACAGTGGTGGGAGGAGATGTATCGGTTAGGTGGTGTTGCTTCGGTTGATTGGTGGAATCGGTGGTACCCTTAGGCATGAGGGTGTGGGGGGTGCCACCCTCGCCACGTCAGAGGCTATAGCGCCCCCGGCGCTATACACCCACACCCACACGATTAAGAGGGGGCGCTATAGAGGGGGCTCCATGGTGGTAACGAGGGAGAAGGGGCTTTATCAGGTGGGGCCCTCACATGTCATCCAATCAAAAAAAAAAAAAATTTATTTTGTTTAATAGGGGGCTCCATCCCACACCGTGCAAATTAAAGGGGGCGTTATGGCTGACGTGGATCCTACGTGGCGCTTACGTGTCTTGATAAAGCCCCTAGGGGCTCCATCCCACACCCTCCAGCCTTAGTGTGGCATACATGTCGGTTTGGTGGTGTTGCTTCGGTTGATTGGCGGAATCGGTGGTACCCTTAAAATGTGGCATACATGTCGGTTTGGTGGTGTTGCTTCGGTTTGGTGGTGTTGCTTCGGTAATTGATGGCATTGGTGGATGGTTATTGTGTCGTGGATGGTGGTGTTAATTTATATGTATTGTATGTCATGGATGGTGGTGTTATTTTTTTATATGTATTGTATATAAATAATTTAGAAAGTTGTGTATATGTATTAAATAAAAATATGACACCTAAATATAACCTTATAAAGTGGAGTCTGACAATTTGTTTGATATGTTGTGGCGTCAATTTTGCGTAACGGTGGCAATTAGTTGTTTCCAAATATTAAAAAAGTTCTAATGTAAATTGAAGTGTTCATTTTTCAATCAAAACAGTGGTATAACATTATAATATGAAAAAGTGTATCGTACAATATGCCTTAACGTACGCTGCGTATGCGATTATGTTACAAAAAAAGGGAAATCGCATGTACATAAAAAAGAGAAATCACATGTTCCAAAAAAAAAATTCAAAATCGCATTTACATAAAAAATGAAATCGCATGTGAAAAAAAAGTGAAAGTCGCATGTTATAAACCAAATTTCGCATGTTGATACTGAATCTCATACGTAGCGTACGTTAAGGCATTTTGTGCAATAACCGGCCTCTTATAATATTATATCATATAATTGAAAGGTAATTACAATTTTTTTAAATCATTGTGTATTAAGTTATAACTAAAAGGTCGTGACTTTTTGCAAACCATTATGTCTTAAGTTATAAGTGAGAAAGGTTATGACTTTTTGCAAACTATTATGTCTTAAGTTATAAGTGAAAGGTCGTGACTTTTACAAACCATTGTATCTTAAGTTATAATTTAAAGGTCGTGACTTTTTACAAATTATGGTGTCTTAAGTTACTTTTTGTATGCATATAAAAGTCACCACTTTTCATTCTAGAGTGATAACCCAAACAAAAGAGTATGTATGTGTGGTATTTTAAAAGTTGTCACTTTTCATTCTAGAGAGGCAATCCAAGTTGCTTTTTATAGGTATAGATAATTTCTCTCCTCAACCTCACCAACAATTGGATTTTTGGCCCGAGTGTAGTAGTTTTCCCCAAATTGGGTTTTCTAGGTACATTTTGACGTTTCCGGTCAAAGCTAATATTTAGTTCCATTGTTTTGATACGAAGGTTTTTAAATTGTATTGTATTGTATATATTTAAAGACCAGGGAATAGTGCTATTATATGTGTTTTTAAAGACCATGTCAAGAATAGTGTCAGACTGCCTGATATTTTCCTATTAGTTTAAACAAATAATGATTTTACCCCCAGTTTAAAATTACAGTTTTGTCCACAGTTCAAAATTACAGTATTGCTATCGTTATAGCTTTTGACAAGTTACGATTTTACTTGCAGTTAAAATTATGATTTTGCCCCCAATTCAATATTGCAGTCTTGTCATCACTGTAGCTTTTGACAAATTACGATTTCCCTTCGTTCAAAATTACAGTTTTGTCATTGTTTTAGTTTTTTTTAGCAAACCTATGGTAGTGTTCTTTTTAATTGGTTGACTCGATATGATTTTATTCATGTCAGGCAGCTACCTAGCACTTGCTCATTTGTCCTGACAAATTATAGTATTACCCTCAACTCAAAATTACAGTCTTGTCATCGTTTTGGTTGAGAACGCGAGCGGGGCATAAAACTTGTTATTTAAATAGATAAACATGGCGGTAGAGTTGCAACCATATAACATTAATTTTGCATTTTAGAACAACTTGGGTTAACCTCAAGTTTCGATGGGATCAGATTTGTTGGGAGCGATGATGTACCAATGATATAAAGCGAAGCTAACAGCACTCGAACCAACACCAACCTAGACTAGCTCGTTGGTTAGAATGAAACCCACGTTTAGCGAAACACATTCTACCACGCAGACTCACCAAAAGGCATTGCTATAGCAATCGTGTATCAAGATAGAAACTTGCAGTTGATAACGTAATGTAATCAACAAAGAACACCACACGATTCACATGAAATATAACAAGAAGAAGAAGATTTTGAATACAATGTACTTGATTGAAAATTTACAATCGAACGGGCAAGATAATGCAGTGATGATTCACGTCCTGCAGAAGTAAACAATGCAGACTTATGTTAGCGTCTTGGCGCCCTCAACCTGTAACCGAACAGTTGAAACCACGGTAACTATAATGGTCATTTAACACAGTTAACCCAAACTATAAATAGTTAAATACAAGGACTCGTATGACAAAAATTCAGGCCTCTAAGTCCCTTTTTATACGGAGAACCATGCGATTGCCCAAGTTTCATAACAACGATCAAATGGGTCCTGCATACACATCAATTCGAGTCCAAATATTTGTGCGCAAAAAGAATACCTGCATTGTAAATCACTCCCTTCAGCACAATTGATGCACACGCAAACGCAAGGCAAAAATCAAATGGAACTTCATTTCAGGTCAATCCTCGTTTGGTTATTCCAGACTTTTGATAGGGTGCGGGTCAATTTTGGGACTCTTTCACTAACTACAGTTGTTAGTTAATCAACATAAACTGTTAACCTGTCATTTCTGTAACTTTATAAAATTTGAGCTGTAACTGTCTAAAAGAAGTCTTGTTACGACATTGGCAGACCAATCTCCCAACCGTTGATGGTTAGAGGACATAAACTGGCCATCCATTCCAATTAATGCATATAGAAGGACAATAAGCTCAATAAGTCACGTCTCTACGGATGTAAACCAACAAATTTCATTTGTAGCCAAAGGGTAAATTATGCTACAAATTATATTCTAAGTATCATGTTCTCTAATGAAAATAAAACGAAGAAAAGTATTCCAATTACAAATTGAAGTTTATAAACAAAACTACATGAATTGTGGGAAATAAATGTCAAGGATCTCGACCACATTAAACTACTCAAAAAATATTTTACGAATGATACCAGATAAAGCATACAACCATTACTCTGAAAATGTGCCAACTTAAACTTGTAAATCACAATCAGTCCAACAAACTTGTAACTCTCTGTCTATTATTCACATTGTAGAGGTTTAAAAGCTATTAAACAAGCTTTATTATATGGATTTTCATGTTTATTATTTAATGTTAAGGCACATCTATATGGTTATGTTTCTTGAATTAAAAAAAAAAAAAACTGATTAAAAAACAAACTGGCAGGCTGATTATTCAAAAGTAGGTTGCAAATCTTAGAAAACGTAGAAACTAATAATTACAATATTAATCAATAATTTTTCTGCATGCCACAATATTTGACATGATGGGGAAGAACAAACTTGGTCGATTACTTAAAGAGGATATGTAATCCAGAATTTAGGAAGAAAACGGTCATTTAGCCCCCATCTATGACTAGATGGCCTATTAAAGCTAACAAATTTACTTAAACTTCGAAGTTTTGATGTTCAACGCTAACCTATAAACTTCAAAAGAAATACAGATTGTGATAAATTTATCATAAAACATTTGCCTAACACGTTGCAACTTATAACACCCTTTTACACTCTTATATCTCTCTATATCTATGTATATAGAGAGAGAGATAGAGAGAAGGGGTGTGTGAATATTAACTCCCATAAACAAATAAGGCTATGTAAAAACCTAAAAATGATTATACATACCTGTACTGTACCATGAATCCACGTGTACTCTTGGTTTTAAAAGACGCAAGCGCACAGAAGCGATAGGATCCCAAAGCCGAGGCAAGAGATGAAGGCACACGCATTACGTACGTGAAGCGCACCTCCTTTGTAAAAAAACATATTAATATACATGATTAATATATATATATTAAAAAAGAAACTAAGCAAGTAGTTCGATTTCGGACTGATGAAGACAAATTTTATGATTTCCACAAGATCGAATATATAGACAAGGAGGGAATCGACGTGTTTCATCAAAACCGTCGCAGCCCTTTACAAGTCTACTACTAAACTACATCTTGACCCATAGACTCCTAGATGATACAACTTTGACACCAAACTAACTACACATAAATTACATATTTGACTCACTAACTTTTGTATCAAACTTGGTCATCAATTAAGGCTAACACAGACTTACGCAGGAGGAGTTCGATTTGCTCCAACAAGAGCAGCTCAGCAATTGATTTGCTCCAAGCAGTCGACTGAGATGTAACTGTTGTGAGACTAGCGTTTGATCTATGCAGTCACTAGCGGTGCTATAGCGCTTAGCGGACCACGGATTACATAGTGGTCAAAATAGGGCATAGGGCAACAGAATAATGTCATCCTTCAGCAAATAGATTAAAAGGTAGATAAGAGATGCGTACATATAAGTTTTAATCAAAAACAGAATGTATAACAAAGGTGACGCATTTAAAATGTTGGTACCAAAACTTTAAATATCAACGATTATATTTCACTAAGAGCAACACCAAATGGTGTCACTCCATAATACCAGATAGAGCATCTGGGATGCTCATGCATGTATTAAATTAAACTTTGGAATCACAATCAGATCACCAATCTTGTAGTTTAGTATTTCATTCGCATTATAGGGTTTTAATAAGATTTATACCTCAAATGTGTCAAGAAAGCTCACTTCAAAACAACTCAACACGCAGACTATTTCCAACTAATATAACACGGATTTCCACATATAAGATCAACCAATTTTAATGAATTGCCATATATAATGCTTTTAGTCTTTCGCAAAAAAAAAATTAACAGTATTTCCTTATCGGCCTTCTTCTTTTCGGTTTTCTAATATGGTGATACTGTTCTTATTAAAGTTGTTTGTTGCCCCAAAGTTTGAGATATCCACACTAACAGAAAAAAAAAAAAAAAAAAAAAAAAAAAAAAAAAAAAAAAAAAAGAGTTAAGGGAACAATCTGATAGCACCTAAGCAAATTTGTTGAACAATAACTACCAAAAACAAAGTGGTTAGCTGACTATTTGGTTGCTGGCTGTCTCCCTTAAACACTCGAAACTAATAATAACGATCTTAGTTATATTTTTTCTGCAAATTTCTGTATACATCATGATTTGGTTGGTCAGTTGGTCCGATATAAAGGAGTAAACTAGTCTTTGCTAATTCCCAAATAGTAGAACAGGTCGAAGCATGCTACTAAACTCTAATTACTAAAACAGTCGAGGGCCACTACTATAGTCTAGCTACTAAATGAGCCGAGGCCCGAGGGCCAGTACTAAACAACAGCTGTTAGAAGACAATAAGGCCCAATACTAAAGCCTACTTGTTAAAATGGGTTGAGGCTCCCCTGTGAATAAACACAACCATAGTTCGTGACTTCTCGATTTTATACGTATATTTAGAAGATTGTAATGATACAACCACTCAAAGAATATTAAATATACATTTACAAACATCATCTATCTAATGCCAAAAAATAATGCACCTTCTACATGTGATACGAACCTTACGTTAGTTTTTATGCGTTAGGCCATGCAATGCCCCCTCTACTCGCATATATCATAATGGTAGCGCTCCTTTAGATCCTTCTCGAAACTAATTGAAAGAATCAATGCAAAGCTTTATATAGGGAAAATACCTCCTATTTGCATGATACAATAACACTCATATATGTAGAACCTCACCATAGAACATGCTTCAAGTTATCTAGGAAAGATATGTTTTTATATCATACCTCAAAGTTCAACCTTAAATGTGAAAAAGAAAAAAAAAAAATACTAGCTTACAAGTTGATTTGTATGTCATGAGGATGCTAACAAGCACTGTTATATAATCAAAGCACACACACACAAACAAAATTATATACGAAAGAGAAATTGACACAAGGATTTACGTGGTACGGTAAGTGTGACCTACGTTCACGGGCTGTAGCTAGGATTGTGATATTATTATGAGGTATTAAGAATTACAATTGCCCTATCATTCTATTTAGAAAGGATTACAACTTGTTGAAAAAGAAACATAATTAATGAAAATTCTCATTCAAGGAAACCAAATTTTCAAATGGAGAAACCTTCTAAAATAACCCATACGGTTTTGGGGACTTAGGCAATCGAATCCATATCTCAACAAGCACAACGGAGAGCAACCCCTTGTATCACACGGATTGGCAGCACTATATGTGCTAGATATGTTTGAACAAGTATTTAGTGAACAACCATATTAGGGTAAGAGGGGTGTAAACAAGTCGAGCAGCTCCTCGGTTACTTGAGATCGGATCACTAGAATCTCGAACCGAGCCAAGCTTAAATGAGTTCGAGCCAAGCTCAAGCCTAAATTGAAGTTCATTTAAAAAACGAGCTCGAGTATGGGCTTTATACACCGAGCTTAATTAGCTTCGAAAGCTAAATGAGCCTGTTACTATACAAATATAATAATAGATATAATTATATATAATTATGATAAATATAAATAGGTAATATATATTACATTTTATATATGTGTGTGTGTGTGCGCGTGTGTGTGTGAGCGCGTGTGTGTGTATTTCTCGAAAAAAAAATATATATACAAAAATAAATAATAAACGAATCGTGCCCGAGCTTGAGTTTAGTCAAGCTAGGCTCAACTCAGCTCGTTTACACACTTGTATTATGATAATTTGAGATTATTCAAGCATTATGAAGATCTTTCATAACGGTTTCAAATAACCAAAAAACAAAACCAGGTCTAAAGTATTATGTAACGGAAAATAACCAAAGAATAGCTTGAAAGGTTAAATCTAATTTTTGAAGTAACGGATGAAGATGGCTAGAGTATGGCGTAATAGAAAATGTAACCAAAAAAATGAACTTGGAGAGGTAAACGATGGCTGTTAGGAGTTACAACCATTTAAGGTTAGATTGTTTTCTCAGACGTTCCACTTATCGTTTCTAGTACGATACGAGTTGACCAATTGAGTTATTGGTCCCTAGTCAATATTAGAGGCCCTAGCTTTTGTTGATTTATTCTTGTAGTGTTTATCTTCTTTCTGTTTCTCTATCCCTCTAGGTATGCAACTTTTTTAAGTAATGCATATGTTACTTCCATCATTGCAATATCCTATTTGTTTTCGCATGTTCATCGTTTACACCTAACCGAACTAAGCGACTATATAAAGTTACTTAGCATCCCCACAATCAAAGCTTAATCCTCATGGACATAAAACGTAAAGCTCTCTAAGTTCATTCCCGATTCCATAACTTGTCTTAGTTTTACGCAATTTTCAGGCCTTGTTGGTCGTGCAACATTTACGTGGGGGCAAGAGGGTGTGTTCTTGTTTTAAAAAGTGTGCCTGAGGTTGACTTGCGCGTCTCTTCGCTTCAGCCTACATAAGGTGCGAGTAATACATAAAGCGCGCAGATTAGGCACGGTTTTTAGGCAGAACTTTGACCTTGAGGCGCGTGCTTCATGTATATGCCATATTTTTGTGCATTAGGATGTTCTACAACATGCTTTTAGGTTGTACATGTAGGTAATTTATATATTAAAACATGTATAAAATGTTTGTCTAAATTTTGGGTAAATGATACTAGAACCTATACGAAATATATATATGAAAAATTATATAATAATTTGCGTCTCGAATACGAAAAGCAAGCACTTAGCGCTTTGCGCCTCCGTTTTAGACCTTGTCGCCAATGTGTATCTTAAAAATCTAAGTTTCACTCGAGTATATTGCGAGTTAGAATTCAAAATAGTAAAAACCAAAGCACTCCGGTTTCATTCAGTGGTATGTTCACCAATTTGTATGATAAGATATGATCACTTTACTTACTAATATACCTATGCCTAATTAATATATAGGAACTCGAGTAAGTTCACAATAGTCAAGTCAATATACTACAATAATTTACTATGTAAACTAATAGAAACCATCTTGTAGCTAAAGGCTAGATGATTCAACAAAATCGCTTGTAGGAACTTGAAACAAGGGAATGTGTAACTTTTAAGAACCTTAATAATATAACTACACCTAATTAACAAATAGTAACTCGAGTAACTTCACTAAAGTCAAGTCAAGTCAACATACTTCAATAATCAACCCTATGTGTAGCTAAATGGTAGATGAGTCCACAAAATAACTTTTAAAACATAAAACAAGGGAAGGAGCCATCTCCTTTTTAAGAACTTAAAACAATTAAAGTATTATTTTTAGGAATTTCAACTTATTAATTCAAACTACCAGGTTTGCTTGCGGCTTGACTCGTGATCCTTGAAGCTCTAGCTTATGCTGGATCGCTACCATTAGTCTTCCCTGCTCGACTCCCAGATCTATTCACCTGTAACACAGATAAAGTTTGAACTACTTATATATAAATTATAAAAATGCTAAACTTCTTATAAAATGCATGCACATTAGTACAGATGGAATTCCGGCCCATATAACAAATGGATCGATTTGGGTTGTGTTTGATCTCAAACGGGTCAAACAGAAAAAGGCTAAAGAGAACAGGTCAAAACCAGCTCAAAGTATATTTTTTTTTAAAATATAACCTCCTAAATTTGTAAATCATTTTATTCAACGACTCATATTATAATTATAATAACCAGCCCATTCATAAATGACCCATTTCAACCCGTTACCCAACCGACCCATCGTACCACCCCTTACATATTAGCATCATACCCTGCGGCGGGGCCGTCGCGGAATTTGGTCCGTGCTGAGCCTGCAGAAGTTACCACGTTAAGTATGAAAATGTGGCAAAAGAAAAATAGAACAGCATTAAAGGTAACAAACTAACAACATCGAATTAAATATTTCAAAAAATACCTGGGATTGCTTGACGGAATAGCGCATCCTGGGTTAAACTCCGCAGTGACATAACTAGGAAGAACACCAAGTTGATCATCATTCAATGTAGAAACCAAAATAGGATCACTCAACATGTTAGCATAGTATTGCTGTCCGGCCAGTCCCCATATTGATCTGAGGCTACCAGCAGCATAAGGTTCAAAACCCAACATTCCATTGTCCGCTAAAGTCAACGCACGAGCCGGAATCTCAGTCTGGGCCTGGGCCCGGGTCTGAACCTGAGCCACAGCCTGACTCTGAGTCTGAGATACAGCTTGTGCCTACATAAGATATACAAACAGATATACAATATACATTAGTCTACAAGCACACGCGCGCACGGGTTAATTCAGAATACAACTAAACGATCACCTGCGCAGAGGATTGTGGGATATCCTGGCCAGCATTAGATTCAGCAGCGCGTGTGTTCGAAGAATAACGGTCCCAGAATACTGCCCACCAGTCACTTAAAAAAAACCCATCACCACCATTACCCCCTACACCAACACATAAATAACTTTAAAAAAAAAAAAAGACTATGTTCATAAAGGCATGGTTGTAAAAATCCCGAATACCCTCCTATTAGTCGTCGTTAATCACCAATCGGAGGTTCATCAATTAATCACTAGGTGATCAATGGCGGACTTATTCTTGCCAAAATGTGGCCACATCCCAGCCAAATTTCGACCAAGCCTCATAAGTTCCCGCCAATTACTTAAAAAAAAGGGTCAAATGGGGTTAAAACATGTCTACTTTAAAAAAAACTACATATAAAAATGTGTGTATATATATATAACTAAAAATTACACATAAAAAATCCCAATCCGATTAATCGTTGGTTGGTACCCAACCGACTAGCGCCTAGCAATTCTTACAACCCTGCGTAAAACGGAAATTGTAGTATCTAACATTTAAATCCATTGAAATAACTACTGAACAAATAACAAAAAAGTATCAAACAAATACACCTTAAAAATCATTATAATATTGGCTAGGGTTTGTTAAATGTAAAATGAAATTCGATCGAAACTAGTATAGCATTAACTATAACACTAATGGTTAAAAAATAATAATAATAATAATAATAATAATAATAATAATAATAATAATAATAATAATAATAATAATAATAAACAAGAAGCGGTGATCGGAAAACAATCGGCGGTGAACGTACCAGAACGGGGGTCGGTTATTCCGGCCTCTTTGGCGAAAATCTCGGCCGTTTGATTCATCCCCCTTTTTTTTAAATAGTCGAGCATATAAACATGCAACCTGAAATAAAAATTTAAAAAAATATATATATAAGAAATAAAAAGAAGGTGATCTATGAGCATGTGACATGAATATCAACGGCTATTTTTTTTTTTAAAGGTGAACTTCTTAATGGTGACCATTGTCACATCCGCAAATCGCGGACCCTCGCCAAGAACGTGGGCCCAGATAGCAAGACCAGCGCTGGGTTAACCAGTCTTGGGTCGAAGGCTTTCCCCCGGAAACCGTACTGCCTCTACACGAGTTGCCTCGCTAGAGTAACAGCCGGATGAAAACCGGAGTGACGCTCAGGATCAAACCCTCCTCGGTAGGGTTTTCACCATCATTGCGCACGGGTGTCCTTCCCCCTTTCGCCACTATAATAAAAAGTTTGTGAAGCATAAAAGTTAATAGTTTTGTGGTTTTGATAGAGGGTAAATGCCATAAAAAAAACTAATATAATTTTTTTTATTTTTCTTATAAAAGTCTTTCTATTTTTATTTTTTTTTTTTCATTTAAAAAAGCAGCATGCTTTCTTTTTTCTTTCAGAAAAGTCCCTTCACTTTTTTTACACATAAAAAACCAACATACTTTTCTTTTTTTGTCTTAAAAAATTCCCACAACCACTTTTTATAGATAAAAAACAAAATAATTTCTACTCTTGTGTCATAAAAGTCCCTTAAAATATTAAACTTTAACAAAAAATCTCTTAATTATAATCGGATGAAATCAAGAAAACATTATTTGACAAATTATGTTATACTTTTTAACGATTTTATATTCATACCTACCATTTTATATGTTTGTTATTTTATTTTATTTTGAGTTATGTCATCCACGCTCATGAATTTTATTATATTGTTTTTCGTATATTATTGTTATCAATTTATTGAATTAAAAATATAAAAGAAAAGACAAACATTGAACATACTTTTGTTTGCCATATATCCAATTTAAAACATTAATTTATATCAATTTCTTTTCTAACGAGATATTAATAAGAAACAAAAATATTCACAATTTTGTTCAAATATAAGATGTGGAGAGACTTTTATATACAAAAAGTTATTTAGGGACTTCTATGAGACAAAAAATAAAGTATGTTAGTTTTTAATGTGAAAAAAAAAGTGAAAGGACTTTGATGAAACAAAAAAGAAAGTATATTGGTTTTTTAATTACAAAAAAAAAGTAAAAGAATTTTATAAGAAAAAACAGAAAGTATGTTAGGGTGGAGGGTATAAGGGTGTTTGAGTTGGGTGTTTGAGTGGAGTCACCGATCGGTGACCACCCCCACTTGATGGAGTTGGGTGTTTGAGTTGGAGAGAGGTTGCCATTTTCGGTGAGTGTTCACCGATTTGTTTGAGAGGAGAGAGAGAGGAGAGACCAATCATGTTTTTTTTTTTTTTAATTGAGGGGTGTTTGACTATACCTAGTGATTGAGTGTAAAATGGGAAGTAGAATGGGGAGTTGACATGGCATAATACTATTGGGTAGGATTTCACTCAAACACCATAAGTTGTTTGACTATACCCTCCACTCTTAGTTTTATATGGCATTTACCCTTTGATATAAAATGGTACATAACAAAATCTGTAACTGGAAAAAAGTAAGAGCTGTAGTTTTCAAAAAAGGTAAATAAATGGTTGTGTTCATATGAACAAGACATGAACATATCATAATTTGACTTAAAAACTATAAAGTTGAATGGTTAATAAATAGTTAATGGGTATTAAAAAAGGTGAGATGTATTCTATATAACGTTTGATGGACTTGTAAGTAAAAATATTTTTTGTATGATAAATTAATTGTATAAAATTAATAAAAGAATTGAAAATATTAATAAATTTATGAACGATGATATGTAATCATGATTTAGCGGTCTAGTCGTATGGTGTTTGCCCTTACAAAAGTGATGTGATTTAAATTGTTGAAAATGAAGAGTTATAGGTTGTTTAGCGACCTTGTACTAAATCATTAAGAGTTCTTACTAGTTGACCGTAAAGTAGTCTCTGAATCCAAAAGCATGTTTCTAATTTCCATTTTAATTCTAAACACATGTTGTGGTATTATTTAATATTTTTTTTATTTTTGGAAGAAAAAAGTTATTTGAGGAATTCTTAAGATGAAATGATGAATTGAGATAATAAAAACTATTTTTTTTTTGTAAGACAACCATCATGTAAATAAAAAAGAGTTTTGTATCACCTAAAATGTATGTTTTGTAATTGAAAAGTTTAATCAACAAAACCAGTATTATAACTTCGATTAAACACAATACATCATAAAAAGAAGAATTAGAAAAATAAAACAAAAAAAAAAGCATTTAAAGAGTGAAGAAAAAACTCACATTTCCTGACAGTCAACATCCATAATGATAGCAACGTAGTTCTTCCTGGATTTTCATAAATTACTAGAGTGAGTTTCAAGGATTGTCCTTTATCGTTATACTTATTTTCAGGCGTTGTCCTTTATGTTCAAAATTGACGAGTTTTGTCTTTTATGTTTTCATATCATAAACGTTTTGTCCTTTAGGCCTAACCCAATTAGTTTTTTCAGTTAAATTTGCTCATGTGCTTTGCACATGAGGGCATTTTTGTCAATTCAAAGGAATTTAACTGAAAAAACTAACTGGGTTAGGCCTAAAGGACAAAACGTGTATAATATGAAAACATAAAGGACAAAACTCGTCAATTTTGAACATAAAGGACAACGCCTGAAAACGGGTACAAAGATAAAGGACAATCCTTGAAATTCACTCTAAATTATTATAACAAAAGGTCATGTTAGATAAACATTAGCCGAACCAGACCATGTTGAACTAGATATGTAACAAAGTTTTGTTCTCGTAACTACTAAAACAAAATAGTCAGGCAGTCTACGTACTTTAATAAAAAAAAATAATTTTGGCGATCGATCATCAAATCCCTTGATTATGTTTTTGCAGACGAATAAGCTATATTAACTAACAACAAAAGTTTGATTTTTACCTGAAGTTTGGATTTCTTAGACAGAAATTGTTGAAGACTTTGACTGATTGAAGAACCAAACTAAATTCAAGCACTAGAGGGAGAGATTTATGAAATTGTGGTGGTTGAATGCATATGAATTGAGAGAGGAGGGAAACAAAAGCATTTGATGGGAAAGAGATAATATTACCCTGAATCTAATTACAAAAATATGTACATTTAATGTTAATAAATAAAAAGTTATATATTGAAAAGATTTATTAAACACAAAATGAAACAATTATATTTGTTAGCATTAATGGAAGGCGAAATGATGATATTGATATTAATTAATTATGTTATTCATTGTATTTAACCTATTTAACGAGATGTTAACTTTAATATTTGTATTGAATTTTAATATAAGTGTATATTGGTAAACTTACATAAATCATTAATTTGTATTCTTCCCCTTTAATAACTAGCTAAATTAAATTTGTAACTTATTTTCAAAATATATATACTTTTTTTCAAATTAAAAAAAAAACAACTTAATTCAAAGTGTAGAATAAATTACTAGTTGTGTAGGGTAAATTAGAGTTGTGTAGGATATATTTCGAGGTGTGTAGGATAAATTTCGACTGTGTAGGATAAAATTCTATAATGTGTAGGTTATATGTAGAAAAATTTTGATTTGTGTAGGTTTTATAGATTATATGTAGAATAATTAATGATTAGTTGACTAATTAATTAAAGAGAGAAACATTAATCATATGAGCTAAAAATGAAATATCATTTTACTAATATGCCTTTCTTCTTTTTCTTCTCAAATTAAATTTCTTCTCAAATGAACCTTCCTCTATCATACTCATTTTAAATATATGAAAAAGTTTAAATTCAATCTCATACCTAATTACTCATTTTAAATGTTCTAGTATCGAGTTTCTAGATGTTTAAAGTATTAGGTTTCCGGATGTTTTGGTATCATGTTCTGGTTCTTTTGCCGTTACTGCCGTTACTATATATAAAATGGTGAAGACATATTAATATTGTTGGGAAGATCAAATGAGGAGAAAATCAATTTAAAAAATAGGCAAAAGATCAAATACAAATAAACTTAACATACTAAACATACAAATTGAAAGAAAAGTAAAAAAGACAAGGTGGCATTTTTGTAATTACCACTAACTATCAAAGTTACTATACAAATGTGAACTCAACCAAAAATACCTAAAAAACACAAAAAAAAATTAATATTTTTTATAAAAATCGCTACATTTTGTTACCAAAAAAAAAGTAGAGATTTTTTTATAAAAAATATTAAAAAATTTTATTTTGTGTGTTTTTTTTTTATTTTTTTTAGGTTTTTTGGGGGTTTAGTTTTTAGCATTTTAGCTTGGGTGGGTGGGGGGGGGGGGGGGGGTTAGGGTTTTTTTTTTGGGGGGGGGGGGGGGGGTTAGGTTTTTTAGATACATTTGTAGAGTAACTTTGATAGTTATAGATAATTACAAAAATGTCACCTTGTCTTTTTTAGTTTTCCTTCAATTTGTATGTTTAGTATGTTAAGATTATTTGTACAAGAACTTTCCCCTTAAAAAATAATAAAAGGGTATAATAAAAAATATTAAATAGTTTATAACTCCTTACATTAATTATTCTATCTCTAACTAATTAGTTAATTTTATTTTATTCTACACATATAAAATTTTATCCTACATATATTCTACACATATCTCGAAATTTATCTTACACTTTATCCTACACACCTCGTAATTTATCCGATACTCTAAAGTTTTTTTAAATATATATTTTGAAAATAACTTATAAGTTTAATGTAGTTAGCTATTAAAGAAGAATACTACAAATTAGTGATCTATGTAAGTTTACAATATACCCTTACAATAACATTGGATACAAATATTAAATAAAATATTTTTATTGGTTGAATTTTATACTTATTTTTACAAAGAATTTTTTCTCTTTTAAACTTGCACTATTGTTAATAATTAATATATAGAGTTGATTACACCGTTAGTCTGTGTGGTTTATGTAAAGTAACAACCTTATGTACTAATAGTTTAAAGTAACAATCTAAGGCTTTAACTTTTGATTTTGTAACATCCTGGGGTCTTAAGGCTAACGGCGTTAAATACTAACTGGAAACTTATGGTAATTTTGACAATTAAGAACTTAGCACCCAACCTTGTTACTTTGGAGAAACCACAGGGACTAATCTCACAACTAACTCTAATAGTATTTAAAACATAATTTTTTTTTCATTTTCTTTAACCAAGTTTTTTTTATTATTTAACTAAAAAAAATATAAAAAATAAGGACAAACCAAAACACACTAATTTATAAAATCCAAAATGGTCAATATAAGTTTATTTTGAAGGTGGTCATCAAACAATAAAGCAAATATGAAGTTTATATCCATCATATACTCATCCATTCATCACAATTTAGTTTGAACTAAATTTCTGTAAAGTTTAACATATCTTTATTCTCATCCATTCATCACTTTATATCCATCAAGAACTAAATTCTCATTTGCATGGTGGTCACAAAAAAATGGTTGGATGGTTCTACGGCACGATGCCGATGGTGGTTCCACGACACGGTGTCGGTGGTGGTTCCACGACACGGTACTGGTGGTGGTTCCACGGTACAGTGGTAGTACGGCATGATGATGCGACAGTGTTGGGTGGTGCAACAATTCGGTGGTGCGACAGTTGGATGCTACGTTGGGTGAAATATTCCTAAAACTTGGTTATCATTTTGTAGAAATATTCCCGTTAATTTATTTGTAAGCTAATTACTGAAGTGGCTTCAAATTAGCTATAATACGTCAATTACGTATAATTATTTAAAAAATGGTTTAATTAAATAATAAGAGAAAAAAGAAAAATTGTGTTTTATATATTACAAGAGTTAATTTTGTGGTTAGTCCATGTGGTTTCTCCAAAGTTCAAGGTTGGGTACTAAGTTCTCAGTTAGTTTTTAACGGCCATTAGCCTTAAGGCCCTAGGATGTTACAAAATCAAAAGTTAAAACCTTAGATTGTTACTTTAAACTATACCCGAGGTTGTTACTTTCCATAAACCACATGAACTAACAGTGTAATTAACTCTAATATATAATAATGATCATAAAAAGTTCAATTCTTAAAACAGAAAGTTAAGTAATGCAATTACTCTTAGAAAAATCCAAAAGTAACAAATAATAAATAAAACATAACATATTAGAAAAATCCAAAAGTAAAAATAGTAAATAGTAAATAAAACATATACATATATGTATATATAGGGTCAGTATTTAGAGAAAACGGTGGAAAGTGTGAGAACGCTTATGGATCGTCCGATCAAAACAATCTATGGACTAGATTGGCGCGGTGGCGTTTTCGTAAATAACATCAATTTTATTACGTGGACGCGCTTCATTAAGGGTAAAATGGGTCTTTTGACTACTCCACACAAAACGCCATCTCATGAAAATAAAACGCTAAACAAAAATCACGCACCATTCTAACTAAAATCGTCATTAGATATAAAACGTCAAACTTAATTATAATAAAATCTCGCCTAAAAAACCGCAAAAAAAATCCTATATATACAACAACTCAGACCTTCAATTAAAAACACACACAAAACCCCAAACGCCATATTTAATATATACCATTCGTCTTAGAAACGCCAAAAAACCCAAACATCAAATATCTTCTAACCCAAAACGTTTATTTGAAATTCAGTTTGGTTGTCTGTAAGCTTTCGCTCAATATAATGGACAAAATCCTTAAGTAAATATATTGTCCATTTCATTGAGTAAAATCTTATTGACTTATCCTCAACTTCCATCCAATTTATAACGCCAAAACATACAAAAACATTATTGAGGTTTGTTGTCAATAAAGTTTAGCTGTATGAGGTGGACAACATTGTCAGTTATCTTTCTTAACTAAGGATTAACAATGTTGTCCATCACCATACAGCAAAACGTTATTGATCTTAGCATGATTAAATTTAGAGTTTTAAGATGGTTTATTTAGTGGCGTTCTTTTTCTCGGTAAAACGCCAAAAAAGATAAAAAATCAAACATCGTGTAATGAAAGTTCAAGGATTGTTGGCTGAAAGGGTGTAAACTCAATAACATTTTGCTGCATGAGATGGACAAATATTATAGAAAAAGAGGCTGATTTCAGACTTTGTGCTTCCACACGGCGACAAAAAAACTACTTCAAAAAACAATAATAATAAAAAAATCATACAAAAGTCGAAACAGGCAGTGAAGATGCTTCAAAAGAAGAAAGAGACTGGTGACAGTGAAGATTTGGAAGATCAATATATATTTTTTTTAATTTTCTTTTTCAGTTGATTTTTATATAATAACAACGCCATATCTAATAAAAACGCCACAAAGCCAAATGCTTGTCAAAACGCCAACATGCCATAAAATGCCCCAAAAACTACCAAACCATAATAAAATTACTTTGGACAAGTATTATAAAAAATCCCAAAAAACAAAAAAAAAAAAAAAACAAAATAAAATAAATAAAAACCAAACTTGAAAATGTAACTAGAAACAGTAACTACAAATCAGTAAAACTGAAGAGAGGGAAAATTTATTATATTAGAATCTAAAACGCCAAACTTGAAAGACGAGACGTGTTACAGACTTCAGAGATAAAGTTTATCAAAAACAATAATTACAAACAGTAACTGAAACGACGAAAACTTTATTATAATAATACACCGCCTAACTTACGTGCCAAAAAGACATCCTATAAAATGATACGTCTCAGCAACTTCCATTTGATCAAACCAAAAAAACAAACGCCAATACTGCTAAATACCACTCACTGTAAAACGCCAAAAAATTAAAAAAAATCAAAGATGGCTAATATGTTTTCTTGGATATTCAGTATGGTTCTTCGTGAAGTTTCACTGAATGAATTTTTAGCAGAGGGGAGTAACTCAGTAAGATTTTGCTGCATGAGATGGACAAAAATTCAAGAAAAAGATACTGATAACACTCATAAGTCATTTTGTATTCTTTGTTCCTGAAGAAGGCTTGGATGAGGAGAAGAGATCTGTTACGACCGTCTCAATTAATCAAGATTTTAAAAATAAAATACACATTTTAATGCTAAAATGTGACTTTACAAAAACTTGTCATACTAACATTCTCATATGTTTACAACATTATAAAAACATATTTATAAGTGTTTAAATAATTCACTTTTAGCAAAATAACTCAAGATTTGACGCGGAAGCTTCATTTAACGTGTGTTCGGTTCTTGCTCGCCGCTTAATCTTCATCCGGGACTCTCGACATTCACCTATGATCAAAACCAACTTAGAAGTCAGTTTTGATAGTTAAATAACAAGTACAACAAGATAATTGGGTCAAATAATCAAATTAAACAAAATTTTCAACATTTTAGGTCGTCGCCGTGCGCAACGGCAAAAGGCTCTGGCCGTGGCGCGACGCCACGGTCCTATTTTGACAGAAAGTTGATGCTGGTGCTGCATATTCGCCCAGCTACGTTTGATTTTACGAAAACGAGCATAACTCTTTCGTTATTGATCCGATTTGCACGATTCTTTTTCCTACGTGATCGTAATTTAATTCTCCATCACATGGAGTTAAAATCCAACATCCGGATTAACAAAATTTTAGACTTTTAAGCTTTCGGCTTAAAATAAAATCACTAGATTTTTTATCCGTTCATGTATTTATTAAACAAACAAGTTTGTTTGACCCCTAATTCTCGTGAAACTCTTAAATTCAATATAGTCTATCATATTAGGTTCCAATCATGGGTTTATATACATCTTTAAACCAAATTTCGCTCGTTTGAGTATTTTGACCCGTTAAGGGTATTTAAGCTTATTTCACGCACGAACCGCATTCATTCGTTTCTAGCGTCATATTTCCACATTTCTTATCAAGTGTTCTTCCACCACAAGTATATTTGTGGTGGATTTAATATAGTGATCTATGTAATCCGAGTTTTACTCCTCGGATTGTTATTTTACGGTAAGACCCATATAGAGTCGTTTGACCCAAGACCTACATCTTTCTCCTTCTTATACTTATTGTAAGCATTCATTTTAATCATAAAACTCATTTCCAAACAACCTTTAAAGGCCGTTTGTTCAATTTAGCTCACAAGGGCGTTTTAGTCCATTTTAACCTTTCATTTACGATGAAGGACCTACGCTACTTATTTGCCCAAATTTGTACGTTAGCTATAGTCATATTTATACGTACCTGGCTCGGGTCAACATTTTGACCCGTTTTAATACCTTGCGTCCGTAATATGCTAATTCATAGCATCGCTAATTCATAAACCATTTTATCCTGTGAGTATAAGACTTGACAAGCATTCATTAGTCATCGTTTGTCAAATGGTATCAACTTTACCATTTGACCCGTTTGATCTAAGCAACCAAACATTTTGCGCTTAACATTGACTGGTATTCATCCACCATTTCATTAATTAACTCTCTTTATTCGTTAGGCTTACTTATAAAGTAGCCATTCAAAAACTCGTTTTACCAATGTCATTTCATGACTAAATTACCATTTCGCCCTTTTTCACCATTATACATGGTTTTAATTGTTTTATTCGTTCTGACTCATTTCGTTTCATGTCGGACCCATATTTCGGATATATTCCGTTGTCGTGTTTATCACCTATAAAATAAATACGTATACTACAAATAGGTGTAAGCTTTACTTACCTCGCATCCGCACTACGCTTTTTCTTTCCTTCTTGATTCGTTTGACCCGCTCCCTCGTCAAGCTTCCACCTTTGTTAGGCGTCAAACTATCATCATAATTCATAAGACGGTTAGATTAGTCATTATCAATTATGACTACCCCACCTTACGGGTCTTATGTCGAATTTATCACTCGATCAAATCATTGGTCAGTTTGACTTCCTAAAAGTCAATTGACTTATCAACATATTCAAATGCATATTTGGTTCATTGAACTCACTTCGACATTTCATCCGAACTCTTAACAAATCAAGTTTTTACACACCTACTAGTAGGTAATATGATTTCTAGCATCTATATCACAATTTTAACATCGATTCTTTTATATCATACAAGACCTATTTCGTGAAAAGTATAATCATCTAATTACACAACTCATACTTTTATTACACAAAATCTACGGGTTCCATCTATGAGTGAAACCTGTTTCATCATGTCATTAGGCATTCATTCGGTTACCTATTCAAATCAAGCTTTACATTCGAACTAGTTGATATCATGGTTTCAAACATCACATTCATGATATAAATCGCTAATTTCACTATAACATTCAAAAACCCATTTCGGATCATGTATGATCAATACTCAAACTTGCAAATTGTTTAAGTATCTAGCTTCAACTATCAATTGTGATGATTCCTAGCACAAACATATCATCATCTTCATTATTAGTCAAAATCCACTTAGCACATTCAAGGGTGATCATCAAATCCCTAGTTTCTAACATCAATTCACCAAGTTTTTAACTAGGGTTTATTTCTAAACATGATTTCAACACATATATCACTCATACATTCAACGTTCATCCCCGAATTTTGATTATGAGTGTTCATCATAATTTCAAAACATCACCAAATTACAAAATTTGTTGGTGCATATGTCTGTCGACTTCGTCTTGTATCGAGTCTTGTATTTAGATAAATAGATCAGGGCACGTTATACGAGAAAAATATAGGTTGTGGCCATTTCGCACGAAATGGAATATGTCCATTTCGTAGGAAATGAACTTTAGCCATTTCGTGTGAGCTTGTTTCGTACGAAATGGACAGCCTATAAATATGAGCCTTGTTCATTTCATTTGTAATTTTTCTGATTCCGGTGCCGAGGTGCTGCCGAAGTGTCTACTGCCTGTAAAACGTTGTTTTATCAATAAACAAGACAATTAGAGTGTATATCAAGCTGTTTCAAAGTCGATATGTTTGTTTCCGCCTCTCGTATTGATTAGAACTCTTCTGAACGACTCAGTTTGGTCGTGCAAACGATCCTACATGTGGTATCAGAGCTCAGGACGAAAAGTTCTTACCGAATTCAGCTTGATTTCATCAAAAGTCTGATTTCTACACCTTCTTTTACAAGATTTTTAAAAATTAAACAAGATTTTACGGTTAAAATGGATTGATTTTCACACATAACAAGCGAAACACTATTTTAAACAATCCTTGAAAGAATTAGACCTAAATTCGAACTAAAACCGGATCAATTTGACAAAAACCAGCCGATTGTGTGACATCAGCACCATTTCGCACGAGATAGAACTCCATTTCGCACGAATTGAGCTTTGTGGTCCATTTCGCTTGAGATTAGGTCCATTTCGTTTGAAAGCTTGTCATTCCGTACGAAATCATCCATTTCGTTTGAAGCTTGTCATTCCGTACGAAATCATCCATTTCGTTTGAAAGTGAACCATTTCGCTTGAAAGGTCCATTTTGCTTGAAGAGGTCCATTCCGCATCAAAGTCGTTTCGCTTGAAAGGTCCATTTCACTTGAAGAGGTCCATTCCGCACCAAAGTCATTTCGCTTGAATAGGTCCAATTCGTTTGAAAGATCATCCATTTCATTTGAACAACTGAATTTGTAAATTTTTTACCGAATCATGGAAGAAGAGTTTTACAACGCGTTTGCTACTGCCCCGGGTACTCCTGTTACCATTGCTCAGAGTGTGAACATGGAAAATGAAACAGGAACATTACAGAAACCTCCAAAGTTGATGGGAATTGAAGAATACTATGGTTGGAAAGACCGGTTTGAAAATTGGGTTCAAGCAAATCATTTGAGGTCTTGGGAGTGTATTGAGAAAAAGTATGTTAAACCTCGTACAGATGTGGGAGTTATCAAAACTATTTCTGAATTGTCAGATAAAGAAAGAGACATGTACAAGGCAGAAAAAATGATGATCAGTCTACTTCAGCAAGCTGTGAAAGAAGACATCTTCATATTACTTCAACATGATAGTACTTCACGTTCGATTTGGGAACCACTTCGAATTAAGTTTGAAGGAAGTACGGAGATGATCAGGAGTAAGAAATCATTATTAAAGAAAGAGTTTGATTTGTTTACTAGCTTGCAGGGCAAAACTACAAAGAAACTCATTGAAAGATATTGTCATTTAGTGCGTTCAATGTCACTGTTAGATATAAACAAAGATCGAGAAGAATGGGTTGACAAATTAGCTGATGCTTTACCTCAGAAAGAATGGGGTACATATCTGATGATCTTAAAGAACACTAGAGAATATGATAAATTGACAATTTCTCAGTTCATTGAAAAACTTGAAGGACAAGATCTTGAAAAACAAAAGATTGCTAGAATGAACAATCCAAGTGGACAACAAGACATCAAGATGTATTACAAAGGGAATGTTCCGAATGTTGAAGTAAGTCCGAAGGTCCAAACCGCTTTCAGTGCAGAAAACTCATCTGGATCAGTTAATCAAAGTCCAATCAGCAACAGTGGTTTTTCTTCATACTCGAATGTTAATCCGAATGTTTCTACCTCAAATCATCAGTTCCAAAGCTCAAACAACAGTAATGGTCATGTGTTACACTGCAACATCGCGTTGCATCTTCAGAACGATCAAAATTTATCTGAAGAAGTTGCTAAAGGTCATATGGCATTACTAGCTACAGTGTTAGAATCATATGAGGGTTTGGTTGCAGGAAGAATCGGAAATCCTATGTTGACGAAAGATGATTACGATCAGATTGATGTTGAGGAGATGGAGCTGATGGATATTAAGTGGTGTTTAGCGAGTGTGTTGAGGAGAGCTGAGAAATTTAAGCTGATTACAGGAAGAGATGATTTTCGTGATGCTAATGTTTCTACTTTAGGTTTTGATAAATCTAAAGTTACTTGTTTTCGATGCAGGGAAAAAGGACATTTCAAGAGGGAATGTACCAATCGAGAAGCAGGAGGAGCTCAGAATCCGTTCGGAAATAATGACTATTATCGGAAAGCTATATATCAACAAGTTGCTCAACAACCATCATCATCCAATGCTATTGAAGATGGAAAGAAGAAAGCTTTTCTAGTTAATCAAGATGATGAAAAATTGCCAGAAGGTTTTAGCTAGGACAAATACTGTCCAGATGAAGATTTCTTAAAGCCTAAGGCATTTATTGCACAAATAGTTCAAGAACCAGAGTTGATGAAGGAATGGATGGATGTGTTTGCCAATAATGAGAAAAGTCAAGATGGAGAGTCTGTCTCTTCAGAAGAAAACTCAGAAAAGACACCAGTCTTTGATCAATCATCGACTGATAGCAGTGATTATGAAGAAGAAATACAAATAAATATTGGAAAAACTCAATTATCTCCTGAAATTTTCAAATTTTATTTTGCAGATAGATTGGAGAAACTAAAGGAGAAGCGAGCAGCAAAAAATCAGAAAAAGAATAAATACGAGAATGTTGCTCAGGAAGAGAAGTTTGAACAGAGTGGAGAAGTTAAAGTTGCTGAGAAGGTGGTTGAAGCTGAGAAGGTGATTGAAGTTGAAAAGATAGTTGAAGTTGAAAAGATTATCGAAGTTGAAAAAATTATTGAGATCACGAAACCTTGTCTAAAATGTTTGGAACCATGCAAACATTGTAAAGAGAAAGATGAGAAGTTTAGTGAGCTTGATAATATGAAAGAAAAAATATTGTTCGATGTCAAGTATGTGAAATAATCGTATGATGTGTTGAACAGAACAGTGAATAATCTGCAAAAGACTAATTGAGAAAGAGAAGATGCTTTAACCATGATGAATGCAGTGATGATGTCTAAGCAGAAGGCTATCAATCACTATATTGAGGAATGTGCAAAGTTGAAGCAGGAGTTGGAGACAGAAAAGATAGAAAATGAAAGAATCAGACGATTGCTGCAAAGTTATTCAAGTTCTGATTATTTGATTGATAGAATTTATCCAACTGTTGCAGGCCCTGAAGCTTTTCAAGACAAGAAGTCGGAAGAGAAAGATACTGGTAAGAAACAAAGTGCAAATTATAACAAGTGTCCGCCTCCGATCTGGGAAGGTTATTCTCCCAGAAAACCAAATGAGGAACAAGTCAAAAAGGCTGTCAATATAAAGTTAAAGTCCGAAACAACTGATGATTTACCAGACAACATTGACGTCATATTCACATCGTCTGACACTGATCATGAGTCTGAGTTAATAAAGAAAGTGGTCGATCAGGTGTTGGATAAGGATGAGGAGTCTGAGTCTGAAAGTTCGAGTTTGTCGTTCAACAGTTCAAAATCATCGGTTAAAAGGGTTTACAATAAAGAATTTATGTTATCAAAATCTAATTTGAATGACGAACCAATCAAAGTGGCATATACTTTAAATGATTCAGACAAATTATATTCTGATGAAGAATTTCCAATAAGAAGTGTTCAAATTGAAAAGATTAAAAAGGTTTTCAAATTAACAGAAATTAATATTTCTGAAATAAAAGATGTAGATCTTAATGAAAAACCTAAAAAGTACACTTCAAGAGTTCAACAAAGATTGAACAAGAAAAAAGGTTACAGTTCTGGTTCGGGTTATCGAAAGAAACCAAACCATAACAGTAATTTCAAAAAGAAAGGATTAGGTTTTATTCCATCAGAAAATCATAAAAATTATAAAAATGATAAACCAAAAACTATATTTGTTTCAGGGTCAAATTCGGAAGAAGAAGAAGAAAGGAGCTCATTCTGGAAACAATCAAACAAAGAGTTCTTTGCAGAAAAACAAAAGTTTGAGAAGAATGGAGCTTATCAGAGAAAGGAGACAAGAACTTGTTACCGATGTCAAGTAGTTGGTCACATAGTCTGGAACTGTCCAATGGTTACCAACACAAAACAGGAAGTTGTTTCTAAACTCAAAAAAAAAAATTGTTGATAAAACTGAACCACCAACTGACAAATTCAAAGTGTTTAAAAATTCCACATTTGAAGTTGGTGAGTGTTCAAAAAGGTTTTACAAAAGAAGGGTGAATCTTAACAACCAAACATGGGTTGCTAAGAAATCTGATGTGAAATCTGGCAATGAATCTGACTCGTCAAAGTCAGAGGAGCCACAAGTTGAGGTTAAAAGTGATAATTCAGTTCCACCAATGGATGATGTCAACTTTCCACCATTGAGGACTGAAAATTTTAAACAAAAAGTTGGAAAAGTTGAAATTTCGAATCAATTCTATTCTGAAAAGAAAGAATTTGATGTCGAAAAAGCTTTCAATGGCAAAGTAAAACATATTTTTGGAAAAATGGTCGATGGAAAGGCAAAAGGGGTAAAAGAATTTTATGAAGCAAAAAGAAATGTTCAAACCCCGAGTGAAACTGAAAAGGTCACACCCAAAGCTGGTCAGGCTTGGGTGTCTGTATTCAATATGTAAAAATCCTGACTTGCCGGAGCTCCCAAGTTGGTAATCGTGGAGTAGGAATCGGCATCTTTCTTGAGAAATTCACGTCAGTGATATTTCGACCTACAAGTGGTGGTAGTATTCTTGAAAATTGTCATATTTCTTTTTACAAATGGTATGGTTGATAAGTGAACCTACAAGTGGGTGATAAAGGGTTTTCACCTACATGTGGTTAATCAAGGTCATTAAATTGAACTTGATTTAACTTTCATTCACAAGTGGTTTTTGGAAAACAAAATAATGAACAAATCCCCGATTCTACAAGTGATTTCGACAAAACTAATTTTCCGAAAAAACCATTTGAGTAAAACAAACTTAAGTGTTTTGAAATCATAATGGGAAAATAGTTTGTTGTCATGGGGAGTTCTGATTGTTTATGCCAAGTGAATGGTGATTTGAAGCAATTCACAACAGTTGTCACTTTATTTGTACAGTTTGTTTTCAAATTTTCTTTAAATGTTTTGAATTTTAGGGGGAGTAAGAAATTTCAGAAAATCCAAAAACATTGGAAAATTTGAAAAAGTCAAAAACATGATAAAATAAAAAAGAGTTTTGCTGTGAAAAAGAGGAAATGATAGTACATCAGTGGACTATCACAGCACGCTAAAGAATTGGAAAGTTTAAATGTGATAAACGATCTCACTGATGATATGCCAGTAGGTTTTTACACGCTTAGTAGATTGTGTTCGAGATATAAACCTAAATATCAAACTTACTTATCTCGTGGGGAACATCTCTCGGATATATGGGTAACCCCCGAAATCTTGTTTGAAGGGCTTTCTATTTCTGACAAACTAGGTCTTTGTGCGTGGTGATATTTGGGGTATTATACCTGGACTTCTGATTTTGCGGGAGCAATAGCCTAGTCCTCGTATAATACTTTGCATTGCTTTAATCTTAAAGCTCACCCTCAGCATAAAAAAAGATGAAACATTGAAAAATGCTAATCATGTACTGTTGAAGAAAAGATCCCCAAACGGGACACACCTAAAAGTCGAACCATCATCTCTCTTATTTTGCGGAAGCAATAGCCTGAGCTCTCACTGTCTCGCATTAACCCGTTTACAGATATCATTAGTGTATATTCACCTGTTAGACTGAATATAGGAGTCTGGATACGGGAGTATATTCTGAGGTGGGACACGCGAATAAGTTCAAGTGCTTAAAACATTAATCTCGTATCTCGAAACAGTTGAACTTTGTGTGAAAATTTAAGTGGATCTGTATACTGACAATCTAAGTGAATCGTTTAGAACTTAAAGTGTTTAAAGCTCAACGGTACTAGAGATTGGTCTCAAAAACTGATATGATCCTCTTACACAAACTCACAAAAATATTGTCTATAAATATTTCTTTACTGTTTTTCATTAAAAACAAAATTCCAAAAAGATGGTGTTTTAGCATAAAATTTTGAAAAACCAAAAAGATTTTATTTCATCTTATTTTCGACAACTGATGTTGGAAAGCTGATTTTCAAAATTCCGAGTGCTAAACATGATGAACAAAAGGGTTGGGAGAGTTTGTTTGAAATGAGAAAAGATTTCGAAATGAAAATGTCAAATTTGAATGTTATTCTTACAAGTGGTCATCAAATATTATAAATGTTAAATCATTTTGAACGATATCTGCCTGTGGTATATAAATTTGTCAAATTGTTAAATTTGTGAAATTTATTTTGATGTAGAGTTTGTGCAGGTTAGTCAGGTTTCGATTTCTGAAGACTTTCCGCATAAAGCCTGAGCAGAGTTTGAGCCAGGTCACAATCCTAGAGCAAGAGCTAAGTCAGATTGCGATCCCGGAACAGCTTAAGGGGGAGTCTGCTAGCAAAGGGGAGCCTGAAGATAGTAGAGCCAGTTTAGTTTTCTGATGATAAAGATTATAAGATCAACATCCAAGGGGAAGGATAGAAGTTGAGAGAAGAAGAGAAAAGATTGAGGATGCTTACACTGTCAGATACTTTGGAAGAACACGAGAAGACTGATAAAGATTGAAGACTCGACATACTGAAGAGTTGTACTGAAGACTCGTCGACATCCAAGGGGGAGTCTGTTAGTGCATATGTCTGTCGACTTCGTCTTGTATCGAGTCTTGTATTTAGATAAATAGATCAGGGCACGCTATACGAGAAAAACGAGAAAAATATAAGTTGTGGCCATTTCGCACGAAATGGAATATGTCCATTTCGTACAAAATGGACAGCCTATAAATAGGAGCCTTGTTCATTTCATTTGTAATTTTTCTGATTTCGGTGCCGAGGTGCTGCCGAAGTGTCTACTGCCTGTAAAACGTTGTTTTATCAATAAACAAGACAATTAGAGTGTATATCAAGCTGTTTCAAAGTCGATACGTTTGTTTCCGCCTCTCGTATTGATTAGAACTCTTCTGAACGACTCGTTTTGGTCGTGCAAACGATCCTACAAAATTTGACATACCTTACGATCCCCTCGACTTGATGATCGTTTGTACGTGTTCATGCATTTGATTTGAGCTAGTCTTGGCCTTCAATTTGGTGAATTTGGGTGAGCTAGGGTTTGGAGCTCTTGCTCCTTCTTCTGACCGTATACACGCACACACACTTAGTGTGTGTGTAGTGTTTTGTTTTTTTTTTTTTTAATAAAAATCAAGTTTCTAATCTTCCCTTTTTAGCCCCTCAAGTTTGTAACTTTATTTATAAAAGGCTATAACTTGTTGTTCAAAGATTATTTTCTCTAATTAACTAGGTTAAACATCCCTAGTTAACTTAGTGGGTTCAGGGAAATTTACGACTAGGTTTATTTTAAGTCTCGTTAACTCAGGCCTCTTATAAACTCATTTCCTTAAAAGCTTTTATTCACGTTGTAGTTAATATTAGGATTATTTATTTAAATCATAATATTTACCGGGTTACTTTTACCACTAACGGTACTTTACCCGTCTTTTAGTGTTAACGGGGTTTGATTACCAAACCCGTTTTCTGGGTGTTATAAGTCTACCCCCCTTAAAGAGGTTTCGTCCCCGAAACCTTTCTTACGTAGTTCTTTAGGTTTAATTCTACGGACTTAGTTTCGGCAACTACTTGAGCACTGCTTGTAATTAACAACCTTACCAGAAAAGTAGGGTAGTGTGCTTTTGGTTTTAAGGCGTATGACGTATGCACCTTTCACATGTAAGGCCCTGTAGGCCATTACTTTCAGCTTGTACTTCTTATTTTAGTCACTTATTTGACCGAGTTGTCATCTGGTCGCTTGGTTGTATTTATTTTCCTCATGTTTACTTTAAGCTAATCTTATTTCAAAGGCGCTTTATATAAGTCGTAACACTACTCCGACTTTGAAAGGTTTTACCGGCCTGACTTATTAGTCGCCGTCACTTTATTCCCCGTCATTAGGGTATATCTTATTGCCAACCCGGCCTTTTACATGTTTTCTGATTTTCATATCTCGTAACTCACGTTACGACTTGATTTTTTCTATATCACTTTTTGTGACAGTGATTACATCACGTTTTGTTTAAGTTTATGTCGACTTTTATTATCGGAAATCTTTCCTTCGAATGTATCGCTTTGCACCTACCGGTGTCAAGATCCATATTCCTTGATATTAATCATTTTCCGAATTCGTTTCATAATATTCGTATTTATTAAAGCTTTGTTTCTCAATAATAATAAATTTTAGTTTAACGCTTTTCTCTTGAACTCATGTCAATTCCAATGATTTATCCCCTTCCGTTGTCATTTCGGTAATGACTTCATCCACTTTTGTGACGTAACACAATTTAAATAATTGTGAATTCTTTTGTCATTTTTGCCCGTTTGAATGTTTTAGTGAAATTCTTCACTTTTGTCAACCCGGCCTTTCACAATCTCTTCGCTTTTAACCCATTTAGTTAACTTAGCGAAACCCATCGCTTTTATACGAACTTTATCTCCCGTTATTATTTTACGCGGGATGTTACAACTAGTTTCCTTGTTTTATACTATTGACCCGTAGGTTCTTTCGCTTAGCCTCGTAGGCTATTTCTTTATATTTTCACCTTTTTACCTTATTAAGGTGAGACACCAACAATTCGTTTCTTTCTATTTGGGACCCGAAGGTCTTTTTGGTCCCGTGGACCTTAGCCTCATTTATAATCTCGTAGGTTATGATAATCCCGTAGATCATCTTTTATTCAAGTCTTTATTCAAAGGTATATACATTCATATATGTATATGGCATTAAGGCACCTTTTTTATGTTCAAAATCATTTATGGATATCAAACTTCATTCTTTGTTTCGACCCGTTCAACTTTAAAATAGTTGAACATAATTTATCAAAATTTCTATTTACATCATCTTGTCGTCTTTTAGTCATGACTCAAAACCCGAGTCTTTTAACTTTCCATTCGAGTTCCCGTTTCTCGGTCTACGCATGTGTTTAATCCTTACCCATCAACCGGGTGTTTTACCGAAGTCGTTATTATTGCAACCCTTCCGGTATGCATTAAGACTTCGCTTCACTTTTATATTCTGACTTTGTCCTCAAGTTTGACGTTTTACAAAAATGGCCCATTAAGAGACATATTTGCATTCTCCGGGTTCGAGTGTAAGTACACCCCCTCCCAATGCATATCTTAATCATTTTACATGTTTGCATTCTTCGGGTTCGAGTGTAAGTACACCCCCTCCCAATGCATATCTTAATCATTTTACATGTTTGCATTCTCCGGGTTCGAGTGTAAGTACACCCCCTCCCAATGCATATCTTAATCATTTTACATTAATCTTTGTCCCTTCACTCGGGCTCATTATCCTAATGTAATACGCTTCCATCACCCGGCTGTGCGTTTACATTATTATCAATTATCTTGCTCATTTGATTCATTTGGGTACTTTTTAATTTGTCCCACTCACCCCGTCCTTACTACATTGGATGTAAGCATGTCCATCATAAAAAGTTCATGGTACCACGTGCTCACCACTTACTTGGCCAGAGTAAGCGATCAATACCTGGTATACATGACCTTTTTATAATTTTCACATTACACCCCATGTAAGTAATGCCTCTATTTGTTTCTCTTGGAAACAATATCCCGGATAGATTTTCTATTCGGGTTTTTTTTCCAAGTTTTTCATCTACATACGCAACTTTCAATCTCTACGTACTTGTTGCATATTACTATTTGTGCAATTAAATTTAAAATGTGCACCTGGTAATGCTTGCCCAAACGGGCTTCTCTTGCCATTAGCCTTGTTCGCGATCGCTACGCGATTTAGGTCCTTGATGAGCATACTGTCACGACCCCGACCCACCCTGGACGGAATCGGGAGTCGCGAACAGCCCGTGGTACCGGTGATTTAGTTTGAAAAATATTGCAGCGGAAATTTCATCAGGACCGTGAGTTAGGAAAAATATCAGAGTTTAGAAAACACCGGATTTTATTTATTAAATAGATGGGATAAACCCATGTTTTACAATGGTAGCTTAAATAAAGATAAATTTTATTACATAAAACAATATTTCTTAAATTGATTTATTTAATAAATAAGCCACTTCTTGATGCCTTTCAGTGCCGTATCCATCTCTCCAATCTACTGTAATTACCTGAAACGTGTTTTAAAAAGGTTTTGTCAGCGGAAAATACTGAGTGAATCATTCTATTTAATAAAACGACTTGTTTGTTATAATTTACAGTATTAAGGGTGATTACATTGTTTCTATATCAACCAACTACCCACAGTATTTGTCACTCGACTCGTTTCTGTGACTGTGGTCATATCACCATTGGCTGCCCCAATGATGACGTATATCACTGTTAGGGCTTATTTGCCTAACCTGTGTTAGGGCTTATTAGCCTAACCCTGTGATACTTCACTGTTAGGGCTTATTAGCCTAACCCTGTGAGAAATTAATATTGTGCACAATACCCCACATACCGGCTGTAACTTGGTGATTACAAAGACTTAATCCCTGTAATTATAACTTTGAAAATAAACATGCTTTTGAAAGTAATTTGATAAAAAGAGAATGACTCACATTATAAACATGCAAATTCATATGGGCAAAGTTTAGTCTACATATAAGCCTTGATATATTGCAGATTTATACAGGCAGAGCTTAGCCTAATGATTAGTCTGGTAACCTAGTGCACACGAACTAGGTAAATAACTAATACAGCATTTACGATAACTCACGAGATTAAAACCCTCACAACGAATGACAAAGTGCAATCACTTAAACATCCATCAGATTCACAACGAATGACAGAGTATTCCCCGAGTTCGGGTGGTACTCAAACATCCTGTCGGAATCACGACGAATGACAAAGGATAGTACTAAAACATCCATCGGATAGTTTCTATCGATCGGGCATTGAATCGTAGCAGCGATCGAGTTAATACCCTGTATCGTAGCAGCACCCCGCTATACTAATTAGTGATTCGTGTGTGTTTTTAGAGTATTTGGACGATATCTCTGCGTACAATTTGAATTTGATCGTCGAACGAACGCCAGGAATCAAGTCCCACTGCCCTCTATTTATACCTGAATTTTGACCAGGCTTGCGCACCGTAAGCCTTATCCCTTACGGTGCGCAAGGGACACGAAATCACTATAGTCTTGCCACGCGTATTTCTAGCCTAGCTGAGTCGACGGAATCGAGAAATTCAATTTTTACAGCATTTTATAAGGATAATCGTTAAGTAGGGAATACCCCCCTGAGTTTTAGGGGCCCTGATCCTGATTCTGATTGTTCTGAAATTTGTAGGGTTTGTGCAGAATCACTTGGGTGTCTCAATTAGGGTTTCCTATTGGATAAAATAATAAAATAAATAGGACTTTTAATGAGGGTTGTTACATTCTCCTCACCTTAATAAAAATCTCGTCCTCGAGATTTGGGTTATGATATTTGTTTTAGACTTATGTCACATTTTAGTCAATAAAAACAATTTTTAAGGTAGATGACACAGAATTAAAATATCAAATTTTGTGAATACGAGTTGTACAATAAGTAGGATTTAATGGTTAAACTGAATTAGTTTAAGAAATTGATGACAAACGAATGAGATGAAATGATATAATTTCCAAGATGACTAGGTTCAAGCCAAAAGATATATGATCAATAGATTTTAAAATGAATGTGAATGACTTTTAGAATTTAATAAAATTCTTTGTCAGAAGGAAGCTTACTTTGATTGGCAACTGAGGAAGACTTAGAATTGACAGGTTCAAAATGAAATAAAAGCATGAAAAATGATTTGTCAAATATTTATGATATGAGAAAATCAAAGTGTTGAGATGAGTGAATTGCAAAGATACACCAAAAGACAATAGAGTTAGTGTATCATTGTTTAGAGTTCCAAATTGTTTTAATTGTGAAACAATGTAATAGGACACTATTAGTAACCATATTTTTCATACTATATCCTAGAGATCGAAATATAATAAGAACAAGTTGTTTTAGCATGACTAACCATTATATTATTTTTGTAAAGCAATTGTAATATATATTATTTGTGTTCCTGTCTGAACCGTATTTTACATATTAAATATAAATACTATGTAATATATATTATTTGTTACATATTTTTACTATATGTAAATGGTCACCACTTTTAAATAAATATTATTTTAGTATTTTACTATACTATGTAATATAACTTATATTTACTATATATTACAAAACTCCGCAATGAAGTTATTATATTACAAAATATTTTAGGATTATTATTTTGTAAAAGAAATCACTATTATTTATAACCTTAAATGAAAGTTGTAAATAAAGGTGTAAAAATATTTATTGTACAAAAGTTTTTTGTAAAATATTTTGAAAATATATAATACTTAATGGGTCGATTCTATGTGATTACTTATTTTCATTTTGAAACCATATAACGTTGTGAAGGTATTTACAAATATTGTAAATAAGTGAAAACGAGTCTATTCTTATATAGTACAATGTTCCCCTAACCCAACGTAGTTGATGACTATCATATTATTCTTATATGGGCATTTTCTTGCCAGAGTGTTACGGTACATAGTTACCACAAAACATGTGATAAACAATTATTTATATAATTTTATTCATCCCTTTTATTCTTGTATTGTTTTATGAAAATATGTCTTCTTCTTATAGTACAAATTATATATATAAAATATATTTTTATATATAATTTAAAATTTGCTAAATAAGTATGATGACTTAATTTATATATATTAACTAGTCATTATCATGGTTGGATATTGGCTAGTGCTGCCTTGTTTAAGCATAGGTGGCCAATCCATGCCTAACTAAGGCCAGGCTATTCAATACCTGCCCCTGACAATAACCCTAGTACTTAAAAATAATACTAACACTTCAGTTATTAATTTATTATTAATAATAAAACTAATATTAATTATCAATAATAAATAACTGAACGTAAATTTAAATGAGAGTATACTTCAACATAAATTTTATATATATATATATATATAAATAAATTCTTTACCTCAATGGTTTAATAAGAATATAGTAATACTATTTTGTAATTTAGGTAATCACTTATGTAAGTTTCCATATATAATTAATTTTATATAATGTTTTTCGATTGAAGATGTTAAAGCAATGATTATTACGAAAGGCTAGATTGATGTTGTAAGAATCTTTAAGAGATACACTGAAATATGACAAGAATTTGTGTATCATTATCTTAGCACACGATGTTAAGATGGCTTTTATAAATATATAAATAATTAAATCCGTAAACGAGATTAGTGCAAGCTTTAAATTTTGTGAAAACGTCAGTACAAGGTGATCGTGATCAAAGAAATGATTTAATGAAGTCGAAGATTTAAACAAGCCTATTATGGTTCAAAACAAATGAAGTGCTTGTTGGGACTATTTTGAATATGATAGCTTCCATCCATCATATAGGATCTTTAAATGAATATGTAATGTGAGCAAGTCAAATAATTTGAACTTAAACAAAACAAGTTTTAATAAGAAAGTTCGGACATGGTCACAATAGAAATTATGTATGTCAAAGAAAATTAATTTTTTTTTCAAGAAATTCATTGACTCGATATCAAAGAGTTATTGTTTTGCAATAATGCGGTTCACAGTACAAAAAGCGGAATGATATTTGAGTTTGGATAAAATAACAAATCGGAATGAAGCCCTCCAGTGGTCTTTATAAATCAAATGAATCACATGCGCAACAAATAGTGCATGTGTAATGTGTGAATTTACCAGGAAATAAAATAGATCAATATTCGTTATTATGAAAAAAAATCCTCATGGTATGATGACTATTAGGGAAGTAGAAACACGAAAGTCAACTCTTTATATGCAGAAGTCAGAATTTCAACGAAAGAAATATAAGAACTTTATCTGGAATTTCGTGTGATAATCGTTGTTAAGTGACATTACCAGAGAATGCCAAATAAAATGAAATAGGGGAATTGCAAAGGTATGTGACTCCTTTTTCAGTGATAATAATTATGACTCTGATTAGACTGTGCACCGATGGTTGTGAAATCTTGTTACAACGTACCTCAGCGATTCATGTCATTTGTAGGATCGCGTGGCAAAGTGCTTCTTTTTTATTAGTAGTTCTTCTATTGACGGAATTAGCATTGGTGTCATCGTGCCTAATTTATATTTTCCAAAGGTCTTGCCTTGGAAGTCGTGTGTAATATACTTCAACGTCTGTGGATTTATAATTAAATTTTCATGTGTTTTCTTGTGCACTAGCACAACTTTACATGCTTCTTACTTGCGTTAATAGTTTATGGTAATGTATTGGAAATTCTTATACTTTTGATGGTATCTTAACTTAAAGAGTTTCCATTGTTTATTTTGTTGTACAAGTTACGTGGTAATTGATCAAACGAAATAATGTTTGATATCGGAAAAGAAATTCCTGATAAAGAAATCTAGACACAGATGCTTGTGCTTTATTCCAAATTGTCAATCCTTATGGTTTTTGGATTTCCTTATAGATATACATATCTATATAATCATATATTTCACATACTGTAATATACATATACTTCATAATGTATTTAACATATTTGTATTTTCAAGAACCAGTCAAATATCTGGTCATGATACTATTTAGGGAAATCTTGTCACTTGTTTGACATATTATATACCCCGTCTTATCGGTTCGCGCCGGAGAGGTATCCTTAGTATATCCGGACAAGCTGGAGAGTCTGCTTCACCATACCCAGTCTTGTCGGAGAAAATTTTCTATTTCCCATAAATAGTATCTTTTCAAGATTTTAAAAGTGCCTCTTTTATTTAGGCTTTTATCCAGAATTAGGGAAATTTGTATTCCCGTAACATATTCAATTCTAGACCAAGTAATATCACTAAGCAATAATTACTATTAATTCTTGCTTATTTATCATATCTTGCAATATTCTAATTACCATTCTTATGGTATATCAAAATCCATCATACTTTATTTACACAAGTACTTAGCTTATCTTGAAGCTGATACTAAGGCATATTTTCTTAAATTCAAGTCTAAATGCTATCATGTGTGCTACCAGTTACTAGCAATCTCCTAACTCTTTTATACAAACTTAGGTATTATTATCACAACACTTATAGGCTTAAAGCAGTGGCTCTGATACCACCTTCTGTCACGACCCCCGACCCACCCTGGACGGAATCGGGAGTCGCGAACAGCCCGTGGTACCGGTGATTTAGTTTGAAAAATATTGCAGCGGAAATTTCATCAGGACCGTGAGTTAGGAAAAATATCAGAGTTTAGAAAACACCGGATTTTATTTATTAAATAGATGGGATAAACCCATGTTTTACAATGGTAGCTTAAATAAAGATAAATTTTATTACATAAAACAATATTTCTTAAATTGATTTATTTAATAAATAAGCCACTTCTTGATGCCTTTCAGTGCCGTATCCATCTCTTACACCAATCTACTGTAATTACCTGAAACGTGCTTTAAAAAGGTTTTGTCAGCGGAAAATACTGAGTGAATCATTCTATTTAATAAAACGACCTGTTTGTTATAATTTACAGTATTAAGGGTGATTACATTGTTTCTATATCAACCAACTACCCACAGTATTTGTCACTCGACTCGTTTCTGTGACTGTGGTCATATCACCATTGGTTGCCCCAATGATGACGTATATCACTGTTAGGGCTTATTTGCCTAACCTGTGTTAGGGCTTATTAGCCTAACCCTGTGATACTTCACTGTTAGGGCTTATTTGCCTAACCTATGTTAGGGCTTATTAGCCTAACCCTGTGAGAAATTAATATTGTGCACAATACCCCACATACCGGCTGTAACTTGGTGATTACAAAGACTTAATCCCTGTAATTATAACTTTGAAAATAAACATGCTTTTGAAAGTAATTTGATAAAAAGAGAATGACTCACATTATAAACATGCAAATTCATATGGGCAAAGTTTAGTCTACAGATAAGCCTTGATATATTGCAGATTTATACAGGCAGAGCTTAGCCTAATGATTAGTCTGGTAACCTAGTGCACACGAACTAGGTAAACAACTAATACAACATTTACGATAACTCACGAGATTAAAACCCTCACAACGAATGACAAAGTGCAATCACTTAAACATCCATCAGATTCACAACGAATGACAGAGTATTCCCCGAGTTCGGGTGGTACTCAAACATCCTGTCGGAATCATGACAAATGACAAAGGATAGTACTAAAACATCCATCGGATAGTTTCTATCGATCGGACATTGAATCGTAGCAGCGATCGAGTTAATACCCTGTATCGTAGCAGCACCCCACTATACTAATTAGTGATTCGTGTGTGTTTTTAGAGTATTTGGACGATATCTCTGCGTACAATTTGAATTTGATCGTCGAACGAACGCCAGGAATCAAGTCCCACTGCCCTCTATTTATACCTGAATTTTGACCAGGCTTGCGCACCGTAAGCCTTATCCCTTACGGTGCGCAAGGGACACGAAATCACTATAGTCTTGCCACGCGTATTTCTAGCCTAGCTGAGTCGACGGAATCGAGAAATTCAATTTTTACAGCGTTTTATAAGGATAATCGTTAAGTAGGGAATACCCCCCCCCCCTGAGTTTTAGGGGCCCTGATCCTGATTCTGATTGTTCTGAAATTTGTAGGGTTTGTGCAGAATCACTTGGGTGTCTCAATTAGGGTTTCCTATTGGATAAAATAATAAAATAAATAGGACTTTTAATGAGGGTTGTTACACATAATCTTTGGACCGTTCCTCTGTCAAATCCGCGATTTGTTAAACTCTCGCTATCTTCATATATGAGTGTCCTTCAACCAAAACATTTACAACAGTTGGTAATTTCGACATTAATGGATGCCCGTATTATAATACAAGGCTTTTCTACTATACGCATCAACGCGTGTAATTTCGTTGACTATATCTATTCTATATCGTTTTTATTGGTGTAACGTGTATTACACGATAACCATATGTGTTGTTCTCAACACTTTAATCATACTAAACCATTCATATACATGTACTTACCGGATTTGCGATCAAGCCTCGAACCGAACAAACTTTATTCTTTAACCATGAGCTCTGATTACCAACTTGTTACGACCGTCTCAATTAATCAAGATTTTAAAAATAAAATACACATTTTAATGCTAAAATGTGACTTTACAAAAACTTGTCATACTAACATTCCCATATGTTTACAACATTATAAAAACATATTTATAAGTGTTTACATAATTCACTTTTAGCAAAATAACTCAAGATTTGACACAGAAGCTTCATTTAACGTGTGTTCGGTTCTTGCTCGTCGCTTGATCTTCATCCGGGACTCTCGACATTCACCGATGATCAAAACCAACTTAGAAGTCAGTTTTGATAGTTAAATAACAAGTACAATAAGATAATTGGGTCAAATAATCGAATTAAACAAAAAAAACAAAATTTTCAACATTTTAGGCCGTCGCCGCGCGCGACGGCAAAAGGCTCTGGCCGTGGCGCGACGCCACGGTCCTATTTTGACAGAAAGTTGATGCTGGTGCTGCATATTCGCCCAACTACGTTTGATTTTACGAAAAACGAGCATAACTCTTTCGTTATTGATCCGATTTGCACGATTCTTTTTCCTACGTGATCGTAATTTAATTCTCCATCAAATGGAGTTAAAATCCGACATCCGGATTAACAAAATTTTAGACTTTTAAGCTTTTGGCTTAAAATAAAATCATTAGATTTTTGACCCGTTCATGTATTTATTAAACAAACAAGTTTGTTTGACCCCTAATTCTCGTGAAACTCTTAAATTCAACATAGTCTATCATATTAGGTTCCAATCATGGGTTTATATACATCTTTAAACCAAATTTCGCTCGTATGAGTATTTTGACCCGTTAAGGGTATTTAAGCTTATTTCACGCACGAACCGCATTCATTCGTTTCTAGCGTCATATTTCTACATTTCTTATCAAGTGTTCTTCCACCACACCTATATTTGTGATGGATTTAATATAGTGATCTATGTAATCCGAGTTTTACTCCTCGGATTGTTATTTTACGGTAAGACCCATATAGAGTCGTTTGACCCAAGACCTACATCTTTCTCCTTCTTATACTTATTGTAAGCATTCATTTTAATCATAAAAATCATTTCCAAACAACCTTTAAAGGCCGTTTGTTCAATTTAGCTCACAAGGGCGTTTTAGTCCATTTTAACCTTTCATTTACGATGAAGGACCTACGCTACTTATTTGCCCAAATTTGTACGTTAGCTATAATCATATTTATACGTACCTGGCTCGGGTCAACATTTTGACCCGTTTTAATACCTTGCGTCCGTAATATGCTAATTCATAGCATCACTAATTCATAAACCATTTTATCCTGTGAGTATAAGACTTGACAAGCATTCATTAGTCATCGTTTGTCAAATGGTATCAACTTTACCATTTGACCCGTTTGATCTAAGCAACCAAACATTTTGCGCTTAACATTGACTGGTATTCATCCACCATTTCATTAATTAACTCTCTTTATTCGTTAGGCTTACTTATAAAGTAGTCATTCAAAAACTCGTTTTACCAATGTCATTTCATGACTAAATTACCATTTCGCCCTTTTTCACCATTATACACGGTTTTAATTGTTTTATTCGTTCCGACTCATTTCGTTTCATGTCGGACCCATATTTCGGATATATTCCGTTGTCGTATTTATCATCTATAAAATAAATACGTATACTACAAATAGGTGTAAGCTTTACTTACCTCGCATCTGCACTACGCTTTTTCTTTCCTTCTTGATTCGTTTGACCCGCTCCCTCGTCAAGCTTCCACCTAGCTTGTTAGGCGTCAAACTATCATCATAATTCGTAAGACGGTTAGATTAGTCATTATCAATTATGACTACCCCACCTTATGGGTCTTATGTCGAATTTATCACTCGATCAAATCATTGGTCAGTTTGACTTCCTAAAAGTCAATTGACTTATCAACATATTCAAATGCATATTTGGTTCATTGAACTCACTTCGACATTTCATCCGAACTCTTAACAAATCAAGTTTTTACACACCTACTAGTAGGTAATATGATTTCTAGCATCTATATCACAAATTTAACATCGATTCTTTTATATCATACAAGACCTATTTCGTGAAAAGTATAATCATCTAATTACACAACTCATACTTTTATTACACAAAATCTACGGGTTCCATCTATGAGTGAAACCTGTTTCATCATGTCATTAGGCATTCATTCGGTTACCTATTCAAATCAAGCTTTACATTCGAACTAGTTGATATCATGGTTTCAAACATCACATTCATGATATAAATCGCTAATTTCACTATAACATTCAAAAACCCATTTCGGATCATGTATGATCAATACTCAAACTTGCAAATTGTTTAAGTATCTAGCTTCAACTATCAATTGTGATGATTCCTAGCACAAACATATCATCATCTTCATTATTAGTCAAAACCCACTTAGCACATTCAAGGGTGATCATCAAATCCCTAGTTTCTAACATCAATTCACCAAGTTTTAAACTAGGGTTTGTTTCTAAACATGAATTCAACACATATATCACTCATACATTCAACATTCATCCCCGAATTTTGATTATGAGTGTTCATCATAATTTCAAAACATCACCAAATTACAAAATTTGACATACCTTACGATCCCCTCGACTTGGTGATCGTTTGTACGTGTTCATGCATTTGATTTGAGCTAGTCTTGGCCTTCAATTTGGTGAATTTGGGTGAGCTAGGGTTTGGAGCTCTTGCTCCTTCTTCTGACCGTATACACGCACACACACTTAGTGTGTGTGTAGTGTTTTTTTTTAATAAAAATCAAGTTTCTAATCTTCCCTTTTTAGCCCCTCAAGTTTGTAACTTTATTTATAAAAGGCTATAACTTGTTGTTCAAATATTATTTTCTCTAATTAACTAGATTAAACATCCCTAGTTAACTTAGTGGGTTCAGGGAAATTTATGACTAGGTTTATTTTAAGTCCCGTTAACTCATGCCTCTTATAAACTCATTTCCTTAAAAGCTTTTATTCACGTTGTAGTTAATATTAGGATTGTTTATTTAAATCATAATATTTACCGGGTTACTTTTACCACTAACGGTACTTTACCCGTTTTTTAGTATTAACGGGGTTTGATTACCAAACCCGTTTTCGGGGTGTTACAAGATCAATGACACTGAAGAGTGAGATGATTATAAAGATGAAAATCAAGATGAAGAAAAAGCGAAAAACCCACCCACACGTCATAGATCTATGTCCCCAAAGATCCACAAAAAGCCACTTCAACAGACGAGCAGACAAAATAATCAAACCGATGGGTTTTTTAAGTTTTACATAAAACGTCATATATTTGGTGACAGTTCTTGTACTATTAAAGAAGAAAGAGACTGATGACAGTAAAGATTGTGAAGAGAGATCCGATTAGGATTTTTAATTTATTTTCTTCACTTCTATTTTTTTTCCATGTGGTTGCAAATATAATCTTTCAATTGTAACACGCCAAGATACCACAAACGTTAAAATGTATATAAAAAATAATAGAACAATGGGCCATCTTGTTTAAAACGCCTTGGAAAACGTCATTCAGATATATTTCTGACCCCCTGGGTTCCAATGGAATACTATTTGAATAAACGTCATAAACGCCATAAAAGCCTAAATGTTAATACAATGAAACCATTAAACACCATTAATTATTGAATTTGGTTAACGCCAAAAATATTAAACCTCAAAAATAAAACAATATTGTGAAAAGCGGGACTGGAAAAGCAGAAGATAAAAGGACAAAAAAGCTCCTCCGCCTTTCTCTATGCCGCGTGACACGTGTTGGGCCAGGAAGCGTTCTCACCGTTCTCACACTTTTGAGCGTTTTCTCCTGACCCCGTTTCTATATATATATATATTACTAGCATTTTTATCATTCTAAGCTATCTAACTTTTGGTTTTCTCACATCTCTTCTATTAAATAATCTTATTAAAAAATACTTTTAGATACCTAATATAAATTTAGTTATAAATACTTATTATTTAATTTTGGATAGTTATTTAAGTGTCCAAATAATTACTTTTAAGTCTTAAAATAACTAAATAAACTTATTTTCTTTATTTAAAGTTTTCATTTAAGTCTTCAATTATTATAAAATTCAAATTATGTTCGTTAAAATATTAAAAAAAGAATAATATTAATAATAATTGTTTATTATGAATGATTTGTACTTTTTTTTTTAATATTAAATGTGATTGAATGCTAAAAATACAATATGTCAAGTAATAAAAAAATAAGTGGAATAAAAATAATCTAAGCTTTGATTCTTATTTTTTGTATGTATTTGTATATTTATAAATACAGGTTCATTAAGTCAATTTAAATGTGGTAAAAGGATATTTAAAGGTAATAACTAATAAGTACAATGTGGAGGGTTCAAATGAGAAGAAAAAATTTGTAAGAATAAAAAGAATAAGTTTTAAACCAATAGAAATGCTCCATTTTACTTCATTTAATATGTGTATTTAATGTTATTAATAAGGGCATATAAGTAAATTTCTAATTGTAATTAATTAGCTAACTAATTAAATTTGTAACTCACTTTTAAATATACTCTTTCAAGATAAAATAATTTAGGGTGAAGGACAATTTTCCACATGTGTAGGATAAATTTTATTACGTGTAGGATAAGTTCTTAAATGTGTATGATAAATTTAGTTATGCGTAAGGTAAATTTCGGTAAGTGTAAGATACATGTAGGATAAATTTTGAAATGTGTAGGATAAAATGTTTTTTGCTTATTTAATGAGAGATAACATAATTAATGGGACGAGTTATAAATTATTTAATGTTTTACCATTATGCCATTTCTTCTTTTTCTTCTCACATTAAATTTCTTCTCAAATAAACCTTCCCCTAAGTACAATTGTCTATATATTAAAATTGTCTATAAATATAATAATTTTTTTTGAAGGGTGACTTTCTATGTACAGGACCTAGTGGTCATCGGGTTCTTGTCAAAGATAATCCTCCGTCAGCCCCGCCTACGGACGCGATGTTCTATCGGGCCCCGGCCGCAGCGCAAACTGACATTCGCCCGGAAACCATACTGCCCTCACACGATAACCTCGCTGGGGTAACAGCTGGGTAAAACCGGGTTGCCCTTCGGATAGAACCATGCTTCCGTAGGAAACGATCCATCATTTGGACGTCCCGCACCTTTTGCTACAGCCGGGAGTCGAACCGGCGTCTCCAAGGAGAACACCAGCCCAACTGAGCTAGGGTAGGGGATAATATAATAAATTATTTAATACAATTTTTTTATAGTTTTATTATTTTTATATTATAAAATTGTTATTTTTTTTACTTTTTAAGCTTATAAGTTTGGTGTCAACCGATACTTGTATCGAAAATACCAGTTTGTTATTGGTACATGAAGGTAAAAACCAGCACCAGACTGATACATAAAAAGCCAAAAGTCGGTACCGGATTGAGTTTGATAGTCTTTTAGTTCGATAAGTTTGGTACCGCTACCCAGTACCATTTGCTCATCCCTGATCACAGGTACCGTACGAACAACAACGGTATCGTACAACTTTTTTTTAGTTTCAGGGGTAGGGATGAGCTCGGTGCCAACTGATACCCCGGTTACGGTATCGGTATATGAAGATAAAAATCGGTAGCGAACCAGTACGAGGAACGCCAAACGTCAGTACCGAACTGGTAGTTAGGATCTTTCGGTTCAGGAAATTCGGTACCGGTATCCATTACTATTTGCTCATCTCAGACTACGGGTTTCTACCGAACAACATCATTACCATACAAATTTTTTAGTTGATTTTCTTTCGGTTATTTTTTAGTGTTTGTTTCTACATTTTTTTTTATTCTTGTCAGCGGTTCCGTGTGCAACGCGCTCGTAGTGATTTCAAACACATATAAACACAGACTAAATAACAAAAGAAGTTCGCCGCAACACGGTAACTGTTTTTATAACTAGTTTAATTGAATTGAAATTTATCAGTTACACGGTTACACAAGTTAACAAGTTAGAACATACGAAATACAAAGCATAAGCCAGATTAGAAGAACAAATTAGAACTTTGTGAAATATATACCCATACCGGCCTCTTCTTGGTTTCTCCTTGTAGAAAGTAAGCGTGCAGTCTTTCCCGTATACAAAATTCATTCTTCTTAGGTTCCTGTGGCCAGTCAACGTGTTCAAACCTTGCCCCTTTTCACACCTGAAGAAGAAGAAGCATCAGATACATGAGAACGACTAATATCTAGTCAGATCCGCTTTGTCTAGATATTCTTTTTGCGGCACCTGTTAAAGAATAATCCAAACACTAAATTGTTATCATATTAAAAGGTTGAAGGATTTGACCTCACAAACAACAAAAAGTCATCATCTCAGACCATCAACAACCTGACTGCAAATCGGACATAAAAAAAACACAGAGATTTACAGGTCTCGCAACCCATCCGCATCCGTAAAACGAAGAAAAACAAATAAAAACGTAAAAATATATACAAATCAAAGTACCTCAAGCAATTCCAAATGAAAAATCATCAAATTCTTGTTGCAGGAATTATTTACCCATCCATTTCTCTCTCTATCTCCCCATCCCATGATTTCCCTCTACATTGTACAACTCAATCTCAACATGCCGCCGCCGCACCACTCTTTCATATTTCTCATGCAAAGTCAATGATAGAAAACCATAATCCCCAACCACATTAGGTTTCAAATCACATCACGAAAGTATAAATCAACAACACTTGCAACAAATACAAATGGGAAAAAAAGCACTTTTTAATCAGTATACATAATTGAATCCCACATAAACCCTTTTCTTACCAGGAAGATTCAGTAATAATAATATCTTAGCAAATGCTTAACAAATTTTATTGAAAGTTATCCCACAGATGTAATACAACTTTGATGATACACTGATTATCAAAGTAAAATTCTAATAAACCTATAAGAATACCAAAAACCATTATATAAATCTAACAATGGGATAGATTCAGTGAAGGAAACATACATACGACTCCGATTGAGAAGACTCCACTTGTTTGCTCAAACTGAGATGATAGAAGATCTGCAAGGAATTAAAGACAAATCAATGAAAAAAGGAATGATATTTTGAAATCTTACAAAGAACTGGCCTACATACGACTCCGATTGAGAAGACTCCACTTGTATTAGAATTAAAAAATGAAAAAAATATGAATACCTTATAAAAATTGGCTAGAAATTCTCACAAAGAACTAGCCTGCAAAAGCTCTCAAATTAGGACATCAATAAGATTATGAATATTAATGTTAATCTCAGTTACTCATATGTACCAACTCTGTTACATACTTTTCATGTTAGAAACAAAGATCAACTTTGAAAACAACATGAATACATGCTATCACGAGTTTCCTATTCCCTAACAGGTAAAAAAATTTCAAATTTCAAATAAAAAAATTAATGCCTAATTAAGCACATAAAAATATAAATAAACTGAATTTGGAAATCACCTTCCAAAGAAGAATACTGATATCATAATGTGAATTCCTAAGTGGATATACAAAGGATATGCTTGTATCCGTTGCTATGTTACTATTGATTTGAACAAAACCTGAGCACAGTAGCTTGATATGCATCATCAAGTTACACCCAGAGAAAGATTCAAAATTTCAAATAAAGATTTATTTTCATTGAAAGGCACAACTTCTACTCAATAAGATACAACAATCAAGATAAGTATTACATATGAAAATATTTAAGAGACCATAAATATCAGTGTCTTCAATTTTCATCAATCTATAGAACATTGTTTTGATTGAAATAGTAAAAGAAATAAATAAAAAAACCTCCACGAGATTCAGTAGATTAGCAAGGATTGAAATCAATTTCAGATTGTCCATCTCCCATTGCTTCGGCTACCTGATATCCTCATCATCAAAACCTCTTCACAATAAAAACCCTAAAAAATTGAATCGTTATGAATGAAAAGATGTCAGAAAATAGATAAAAATAGTGAAGATGAATGAGCAATACAGGGATTTACAAAAGAAGATTCTGGCAAAGGCTCTGGCGGCCATAGATACCCTAGATGACTATTAAGGTTTGTTAATGTGAAGGGGTGAAAGAAAAGGGGAAAAGAAGCAGGTGGGATGTAAATAAACCATACAATCAAAATTAAGGAATCAAAAAATTATAATCTTACCTCAATCAACCATTCAACCACTCTCTTTCTTCCAATCGCATACCTTCAAAGCTCCATAGCCACCGTCGCCAATACTCATCATATAACCCTACATCACACTCGATCATCTGAATTACATCATGAAAGATCAAGAAAACATACCTAGATAGTTTTTATGTTTGAGACAATTGAAGAAGTATGAAATCACAGGAATTGGATGGATCTTCAAACTAACTCCAAGATATATGCTAAGATATATGAGATTGAAATTAGGGTTTTAAGGATTGATTGAAGAGACGACGTATTGGAGAAGATTTCTAACTGATTGATTAAGAATTGAGTGGTTTCCATATAAAGCATTTTGCCGCTCAAACACCAATTATCTGGCCAAAGACCATTGCCACATCACGGTCAAATGGTCAACATTATTTTGCTTTAGTATAAGAGATAGATTATTTTTTTTAATAAAAAAATCAGGTATGTGATTATTACTGATCAATTAATACATTAAATTAACATTATAAACTTTTATACATCTGTGTCAATTTGTTACATTTTTTTGGTATTTTATATGAAATTTAGAGTTAATTACACAGATGGTTTTTGTGGTTTATTGAGAATAACACTTTTAAGTACTAACTTATTTTTGTAACAGGTTCAGGTTCCATGGTTCGATTTTGTAACACCTTTGAGTGTTAAGGCTAACTGTGGTTAATTAGAAGTTTGAAGAAATTGTTTATAGTTAGATTTTGGCACTATCATTTTTAAGGTGTATATTTGACATATCATCACTTGAACTACTCATGGAGCTCGATTAAAACTTCAAATCATAAACCAGCGTATATTTTAAATGGTGTACCTATCTACACACCATTTTGCCTATTTACACACTAAAAAATGTGTTTTTTGTCCTTATATGCACACCCTGCAGTGTCGAACTATGGCCAAAACGCGGCGTTTTGGTCCGGTTAACCAGACAAAGACTGACGGGTGTCTGACGGGTCTGTTGACCGGACCAAAACGCCGAGCTTTGGCCGCGTTTTGGTCCTATCAACCAGACAAAAGACTGATACCCGGTCTGGTTGACAGGACCAAAACGCGGCCAAAGCTCGGCGTTTTGGTCCGGTCAACAGACCCGTCAGACACCTATCAGTCTTTGTCAGGTTAACCGGACCAAAACGCCGCGTTTTGGCCCCAGTTCGACACTGCAGGGTGTGCATATAAGAACAAAAAACACCTTTTAAGGGTGACTATCTGCACACTTGGTGTGAAGATAGTTTGGCCCATTTTAAATCCCCTAAAAGATAATTATAAAAAGAAATAAAAGACCCAACAACCCGTTATGCCAACGGGTCTGGGTCGATGTGGTTCTCGGTTACAGGTACAGGTTTTGGGCCGTTTTCACTGGGCTCTAGGCTGTCTTCACCATCTGGGCTTCCCGATGGGCCACATGCATCATCAGCTAACCCTTAAAACTAAATTTAGAATTATGAGTTATAAATAACAAATGTTAAAAACTAAAACATCTGTTTATTTTCGGAAAATAAAATAATTTTTTTTTCTGACATCACCAAATGGAAAAAAAACGTCGGAGGCATTTTTTTATACCAGTAATGTGTAAACAACTAATATAATTTTTTAAAGATGAAAATTAAATATAAAATGATATTATTTATTTAAAAAAATTACCTACGGATTATTGAGTACACCAATCGTCCGTAAACTTTCAAAGAATTCATCGATGGAAACACCACCAACCACCTATGATGCTGACAAAGTTGTTGGTACTTCCTCGCTAGTTTTAGTCGTTGATGATTTGTTAATTATAAGTCGAATCGGTAATCATCTGCATCGACAGATTAGGTTATTTGTGAAACTCATTTTTGTAAATGTAGTTATTAGAAATTTTAAATGTCACACAATGTATTTTCATAGATATAGAATTTTATTCAACTCTTTAGTTTAATAAAACAGCTCAATGTGCACATGGTCATTGATCGCGACCATGCACCATGGTTATCCGAGTCTTCTTTGATGAGGATTTAGTATGTACGAAAACTTGTACGCAGTGGCATACCCAAATAAAAAATTTATTTGTCACCTTTTGAAAATGTGTAGTGAATCAGTGTTACCGATGTGTCAAATTAGTATATTACAAATAAAAACAAGTATCAAATACTATATAACACATAAAAAATGTATGAAATGTCACAACACCAAACTTTGTGTCTAGGTCTGCCAGTGTTGTAGGTTTTCAGCTCAGGGACACCAATAGACGTGGGCTTAATAAAATGTAAATTGTGCTTTAGGTATAGTTTATATGCCCCTCTGTATAAAAAAATTAAAAAAAAAACTAGAAGGTTGTATATGTCATAAAACAGATATACAAAACACCCCTTTGTAACTGTCTTGGCATTTAACCTCTCATAACTCTTGTAACTGCCTTGGCATTTAACCTCTCATAATTGTTTTGGCAATTAACACATGTACGTTATATATACTATTGTATGTTGTTATTTAGAGGTATCACATTTGTATCATATGGAACATATCGATTGAAGATTCAATACAAATTTCCCATGGTTTTATAACACGTTATCAGCACGAGGCTCTCCACTGAGATTTATCGGACATCTGAAATCAATCACAAGAATTTGTACCTGTTTCCCCGTCGCCGGCCACAACACATATTCACCGGACTCTATTTTTGTGATTCAGAAACTATTCTGTTCTACCACATCCTGGTACATATCATCACAGTCCCAACTAAGTGTTTATTATGTTTCAATTCTTTTTCTCTTTTTACAGATTTGATATTCCAAAGGATGATTCACATGTTTAAATTTTACAAAGTGAGTATTAGAAAAGTAGATTTTTTTATGTATATATGCTCTCTACAGTGGCAATTTTTTCACAAAAGGATCCACGCCATTTTCAAATACTTTTCAAATTGGATTTTAAGTCTCATCCTTTGGAACAAAAGAAATAAGAATTTCGATCCGGATACTAGATTACTCAATTCGGATTTTTTTTATCTGGACTTTAGAACAACTAGGAATTTCTTTTGATTTGTATATACAGGATCATATATTATGAACAGATACAACAGATTTTAAGAATTGATCCACATACAAATCAATGAATCGATCGATACACATCGGCGGTCACTACCGCCGCACACAAAACTCTTACCCGGCAATTTTTTTTTTTCTGGCGATTGTCCTCAACCGCCAACTGTTTCTGTGGTGGTTACCGTCTTCTCTAACTAACAAATCAACAATTCCTCCACCACATCGAGATCTACATCTGATCACATCCTCCACCACCACATCGAGACAAACTAAATCATGAGATTTGATATAAAACCAGACGACGGTGCGGAAGTGAACGTTTTACCGGCGGCGTGGTTCTGAACGGTTTAACAGCTGCGTGTTCGCCGGAAGGGAAGGTGAGAAAGTCGTTGAGATCAGCGGTTACTCACGATTTACGGACCGATCTTGCCGATCATCGGCGACATAGTCAGTTCTTTATTGATCTATAATAAAATTTGGCAGATAAGATCTTCAACCGGTTTTGAGTAAAAAAACAAAAAAAAAAAAGTTAAAACGGATTCCAATTTAAATTGGAATAAGAATTTTTATACAAAATCATATAAGGATCAAATACACCAGCAACTTCTCTTCGGTGTGTTTTTAGTAGGTATGGACATGAAGGAAAAGTTAAGTGGGAATTAAATGGATGGTTGAAGTCCGGTGGGACCATGCTGACTATTTGATCTTGTGTGATCTCATTTTAGTGTTTGTTTGTTCACCAAAACCCCAACAAGAGAGGGTAACAAGTCCATTCCTTTTATATATTCAATATAAAAATATACTAATAAAAAGTAAACATAACGGGTTACATTTTTTCGAGCAAAGTTTCTTGGGTTACACTTTTACTCGCAAATGTTAACTAGACTTTTAACTTTGTGTTCGTCGAAAGGGTTGTAACCTATCGGCATTAAGTTATGTGAAACGGTATTCCTTTGTAATTTGTTAAGAGCTCTAGTTAATCTGATTGTTGATAGATGTGTAGACTTAAAAGTAAACATAACGGGTGTGTAAGTTATTTTGTCTAAAGAAATTAACTTTGTGTTCAAATGTATTAAATTATGGATTTTTTTTATTTATTTCCTGAAGAAATATACATGCTAGCTCAAGTAGAGCTATTATTGGTGATGAATGTCTGGTAGATAGCGGTAGTACTAATACTATTCTCAAAGATATGAAATTTTTCTCTGAGTTGTCTCCGGCAGAGACGCCGATTGGTACTATATCTGGTGTCAGTAACCTTATCGAAGGTTACGGCAAAGCACACATAACATTATCTTCGGGTACCAAATTAACTATTGATAATGCATTATATTCTAGTAAATACAGAAGAAATTTACTTAGCTTTAAAGATATTCGAAAAACGGTTACCACCTAAAAACAACATCTGAAAATAATTTTGAATATCTTCAAATCATTTCAATCAAAAATGGCAAAGAAACAATTGTTGAACAATTAGAAGCCTTATTCTCTGGATTATATTGTACTAATATTACTCCTATTGAATCATACATGGTGGTGAGTAACCAAAAGGTACTAGATAAAGACACATTCACAATATGGCATGACCGACTAGGTCACCCGGGTAACATAATGATGAGGCGAATAATTAAAAGTGCAAATGGGCACCCTCTTAAGAACTTAAAAGTCTTGTTATCACAAGATTTATCATGTGCGGCATGCTCTCTAGGTAAACTCATTACTCGACCCTCACAAACTAAGTTGACACAAGAAAACCCCTCGTTTTTTGAAAGAATCCAAGGGGATATCTGTGGGCCAATACATCCTCCTTGTGGTCCATTCCGCTATTTCTTAGTCTTAATTGACGCCTCATCGCGATGGTCACACGTGAGTCTTTTAGCTACCCGAAATGTAGCATTTGCCCGACTATTAGCGCAAATCATACAGTTGAGAGCTCATTTCCCTGAAAATCCAATTAAAACCATACGAGTGGATAATGCAGGAGAATTCACATCCCAAGCTTTTAACGATTATTGTATGTCGATTGGGATAAAGGTTGAACATCCAGTAGCTCATGTTCATACACAAAATGGTTTAGTTGAATCATTAATTAAACGATTACAAATAATCGCTAGACCTCTCCTGATGAGATGCAAATTGCCATCTTCTGCATGGGGACATGCTATTCTACATGCTGCTGCACTAATCCGATTAAGACCAACTGACGATCATGAATACTCCCCATTACAACTGGTCTCCGGAAGAGAACCAAATCTGTCCCACCTCAAAATATTTGGTTGTGCGGTATATGTACCGATATCGCCACCACAACGTACCATTATGGGACCACAAAGAAGACTGGGCATTTACATCGGTTTTAACTCACCGTCTATTATTAAATATTTAGAACCATTAACGGGTGACATGTTTACAGCACGCTTTGCTGACTGTCAGTTTAATGAGACATTATTCCCAGTCTTAGGGGGAGATAAGACTAAAGAAAGACTGGTAACACAAGAGTTAACATGGAATGCATCATCATTATCGAATCTCGACCCCCGAAGTGGTCAATGTGAATCTGAAGTCCAAAAGATTATACATTTGCAAAGAATCGCAAATGAATTACCAGATGCATTCACAGACACAAATAGGGTGACAAAGTCACATATACCAGCATCAAATGCACCTGCTCGAATTGAAGTAATCCCAGAAGCGATTACCATACAAAGAAAACGTGGGAGACTAATAGGTTCCAAAGATAAAAACCCACGTAAGCGAAAAGAGCAGAATAAATCAGTTGGTGAAAATTTAGTAAATGAAACCCTAGAAGAGGTAAATGTCCCAGAAGAGACAAATATAATTCCAGAGGAAAATGAAAATCCAGAAGATGCACTGGTACCAAATGAAAACGAGATCTCTATCAATTATGTACAAAATAGTACAATATGGAACCGAAATGAAACACGTGTTAATGACATGTTCGCATATGCTATAGCAACAGATGTAATCAATGAAAATGATTACATACCTAAAACTCTAGAAGAGTGCATGCACAGAGTTGATTGGCCAAAATGGCAAGACGCCATAAAGGCTGAGTTGGATTCGCTTGAAAAGCGAAATGTTTTCGGACCTGTAGTCCGAACACCCATAGACGTCAAACCAGTAGGTTATAAATGGGTGTTTGCTATAAAAATAAATGAAAAGAATGAGATTGTACGATACAAGGCACGTCTTGTAGCACAAGGGTTTTCCCAAATCCCAGGAGTTGATTACGAGGAAACGTATTCCCCTGTAGTGGATGCGATAACCCTTAGATTTCTAATTGGCCTTGCAATCTTAGAAGGACTTCAAATGAGACTTACGGATGTCGTCACTGCATACTTGTACGGGACACTAGAAAATGACATCTACATGAAAATCCCTAAAGGATTAAAAATGCCCGAAGCATTAAAATCAATACCTCGAGACATGTGTGTTATAAAGCTAAAAAGATCTTTATATGGTCTTAAACAATCTGGCTGTATGTGGTACAATCGGCTCAGTGAATATCTTGAAAAAGAAGGATACAAGTCTGATGTAATTAGTCCATGTGTTTTTATAAAAAGATCACTCTCAAAATTCACTATAATAGCAGTCTACGTGGATGATATAAACATCATTGGAGCTCCTGAAGAGATAGAAAAAACTGCTAATATATTAAAGAGAGAATTCGAGATGAAAGACCTTGGCACAACAAAATTATGTCTCGGCCTGCAATTCGAGCATTTGCGCAACGGTACATTCATACATCAGTCAAATTACATCCAGAAGATGTTAGTACGTTTTAATATGGACAAAGCTCATCCGTTCAGCATACCCATGGTTGTCCGACCGCTAGATCCTCAAAAGGACCCTTACCGCCCTCAAGAAGAAGGTGAAGAAGTACTTGGTCCAGAAGTACCGTACTTAAGTGCGATCGGTGCTCTTATGTATCTTGCAAATAACACGAGACCTGATATTGCATTCTCGGTACATGTACTAGCGAGATACAGTTCAAACCCAACACGTAGACACTGGAATGGAATAAAACACATATTCCGATATATTTGCGGGACACAAGACTTAGGTCTTTTCTACCAGAAAGATCAAAAGTCCCAGCTTGTTGGGTATGCTGATGCTGGATATCTATCAGATCCACATAAAGCAAAATCTCAAACAGGTTATGTATTCACATATGGTGGCACAGCAATTTCTTGGAAGTCAACTAAGCAAACACTTACAGCAACGTCATCAAATCATGCCGAACTAATTGCACTATATGAAGTTGGTCGAGAATGCGTGTGGTTGAGATCAATGATTACTCATATACAAGAAGCATGCGGATTAGAACAAATCAAGAAAGACCAGACGATTATCTATGAAGACAATGTTGCTTGCATAGCTCAGATCAGAGAAGGTTACATCAAGGGTGATCGAACAAAGCACATCTCACCAAAGTTCTTCTCAACATATGACTTGCAGAAAGAAGGGGAAATTGATGTTCGCCAGATCAAATCAAGTGAAAATTTAGCTGACCTGTTCACAAAATCTTTACCTAGAAGCAGTTTCGAACAGTTATCACATCAGATCAGGCTTCGTAGATTAAAAGACGTTAGCTGAATTGAGGGGGAGCATTATACACGCTGTACTCTTTTCCTTGGCTAAGTTTTGTCCCACTGGGTTTTTCTTAGCAAGGTTTTTAACGAGGCAGCATAACTGGTCCTGCAGTATCAGTTTATCATATAGGTCCTGAAGTATCGATTTAACATCATCCTGAAGAATGTTGTTAATAATGTATAGTGAACAGTATGTATATCTGAGGGGGAGTGTCATAAAACAGATATACAAAACACCCCTTTGTAACTGTCTTGGCATTTAACCTCTCATAACTCTTGTAACTGCCTTGGCATTTAACCTCTCATAATTGTTTTGGCAATTAACACATGTACGTTATATATACTATTGTATGTTGTTATTTAGAGGTATCACATTTGTATCATATGGAACATATCGATTGAAGATTCAATACAAATTTCCCATGGTTTTATAACAGTATAAGCTTTTAATTGCAACCACTTGATTCTGTTATCGGACTATTGGGACTATTCACGCTACTTAGATCCTTTTATTAAAGAGAAAATCACAAAATAACTATTATTAGTGAGTTATATTTTTATCGGTATGTTAAAACAATTTCACACATACAGAGACTCGTGTATACTATCTACTTTTACTCATGTTCGTACTTTTTATCAATATTCAACTTTTGTTCATGGATCAAACTCTTAGGGGCTGTTTGTTTAACTCTTAATGAGGCTCTGAATGGTTCAGACCTCATACTGGCTCAGTACTTAATGGTTCAGACTGTTTGTTTCACGAGCAGATGTCTGAATGGTTCAGACATTTGCCGCTAAATGGTTAAAAATTATACTGAGTCTGAATGGTTAAGACCTCTAATCTGAATTTGTCAGACATTTGCCTCTAAACGGCTAACCATTATACAAGCTCTTAATGGTTCAGACCTCTTACTTCTTACTGGTTCAACACTTAATGGTTCAGACCTCTTAGTGGTCCAACACTTAAGCATTCAGAAGTTGCCAAAAAGCCCCTTAGTCAATGTGTTGTGGGAGCTCTATGTGAAAGAAAAAAAAATGTGTCACTATGTAGGCCCATTTTTTTCACTATTCACACGGGGAGGGGTATTGGAGTTTTATGTGAAATATGATATTGGGTTGAGGTAACTCGAAAGGACTGTTTTATACATTAATTAAGAAAAAATAAAAAATACAAAACTCGCCCCATGCACATGATACTTGCCGTGGCAGCGTCCAATAGTGCTAGCTAGATGTGTAATGGTTTAGTGGCGTGAAAGGTGATGGTGTGGAGTGCCTTTTGAGCCCACAAAACCCAACCTTATTCGCATACATATTCGTGTTTGTATTTCACGTATATAATGATTATACTTGAGTGTCTGGCTTAAATCTAGAAACAAAAAGTGTCCCATATAGGTGGGCAAATTAACCGCCATAACCGAACCATAACCGAGTCACTATTAACTGATAACCAACATAACCAATAATTATGGTTGCGAAACTTTGTATAACCGCTCAATCTGTTATGGTTACGGTTATGAAGTTTGGTTAGCCGATATAACCGAAACCGAACCGAACTTGTAATGTTAAGTTTATATAGTGGATTTATGTTTTACATAACCATATAGAGGGTTTTTACCAATATAAAAGCATGTTAGTAACTAAATGTTCTTAATGTTGGTGCCCTTTATTTTGATTAGGAATTAAAGTGTTATGATCGTATTTTTTTTTTGTTGCGAATTACCTTATTTAAAAGAACCTCACATCGGTAGTTAACCAAAAAGTTTAATCTTGGTTACCTTATAAAAAAAGTTCAAGCTAAGTCCAAACCGTGCACATCCCTATTTATTTTAAACCTTGCTTGGTTACTTAACCGATATTAACCATAACCGACTTTATAACTGATTAACCATAACCGAAGTTTGGTTATGGTTACCAGGTAGAGGATCATGTACATTAATCCAGAAGTGTGAGAAGTGTATTATAACACTATATATAACACTATATAACACCATATAAACACCGTATAACACGATGTAACACCATATAACAATATGTAACACTATATAACAAATATAACACTATATTTTGTCTGGTATCATGTCTATAATAGATGTATAGTGTTATATAGTGTTACATAGTGTTATATGGTGTTGTATGGTGTTACATAGTGTTATACGGTGTTTATATGGTGTTATATAGTGTTATATATAGTGTTATAATACACTTCTCACACTTCTGAATTAATGTACACTATCCCTACCCATGGTTACCAAATTACATAACCGAAACTAGCGGTTATGTTTATGGTTATGGTTAATTGTAAAAACCGAACCAAACCGACCCATGCACACCCCTAAGCCGTGCACATGGAGAAATCTAGGGTGTTTAAAAAACTCGTGGCTCGCAGCTCGCTCGAAACTCGCTTGAAAAAAGCTCGAAGAAAGCTCGGCTCGAAATTGGCTCAGTTGTAAACGAGTCGAGCTCGAGCTTGGCCTGGCTCGGCTCGTGAGCTAGCTCGATAAGGTTTACATCATTTTTTTGTCCCACGTCGCTTAGAAAACAAAAACTAAGGGAGTATCTCCCCTATAAAAGATGGTAAAAACAATGTACAAAGTGAATTAACTATTTATACTTGCATATATAGCCATATGATTAAACTAAATGACAATTATGGCCCTTAGTCTACGAAGAAAATTTTGCGGTTCTTTGTTAGTTCGAGCTAGATCGAGCTGAGCCGAGCTAGCTCGATTTGAAATTCGAGCTCGAGCCGAGCCAGCTCGAATCGAGTTTGAGCCGAGCTCGAGCTGGGTCTAGCTCGGCTTAACTCGGCTCGTTTACAACCCTAGAGAAACCTAAAGGTGAGCACCTATTTAATCTTCATTCATTCTTTTGCATTTCAGGTGGATGTTGGTTTCTTCATGTAAAGTGTAAACACTTCATATTTAAACTTTGATACTCATAAAATATTTTTTTTTAAATTTTGTATCGTAATTCATTTATTTGGTTTGATCAGATGGATCATTTGGTTGTTAATCACTAACTAAACTGAGAGATTGGTTTCCCTAAACCCCAAATTACCCTATATATTAAAAAAGTAACGTTTTGAACAGTAATTTTTTATATATTATATTATAATGAAATATTATAATAATTGTTATTTTCTTTATTTTTTTAATTGGTGTCAACCAGTACTTGTATCGAAAATACCGGTTCAACGCTAAAAGTCGGTATCGGATTGAGTTTGATAGTCTTTTAGTTCGAGAAATTTGGTACTGCTACCCAGTACCATTTGCTCATCCCTGATCACGGGTACCGTACGAACAACAACGGTATCGTACACCTTTATTTTTAGTTTCAGGGGTAGGGATGAGCTCGGTGCCAACTGATACCCCGGTTACGGTATCGGTATATGAATGTAAAAACCGGTAGCGAACCGGTACCAGGAACGCCAAACGTCAGTACCGAACAGGTACTTAGGATCTTTCGATTCAGGAAATTCGGTACCGGTACCCATTACTATTTGCTCATCTCTGAATACGAGTTTCTATTGAACAACATCATTACCATACAACTTTTTAGTTGATTTTCTTTCGGTTATTTTTTAGTATTTTTTCTACATTTTCTTTTTATTCTTATCAGCGGTTCCTTGTGTAACGCGCTTATATTGATTTCAAACACATATAAACACAGGCTAAATAACAAAATAAGTTCGCCGCAACGCGGCGACAGTTTTTATGACTAGTTAAAATTAAAAAAAAAAACTGACTACTTAAAATCAAAATCCAAACAATTCTAAAAGGCAAAAAGTGGAATGAAACACATCATGTTATACTTATACCTGAATGACTGATTCACCACTAGCTTGGTAAGTACAAATGCATACCGGTCATTCGAGATTGTTATCTCTTTGGCTAAGGATGGCTTTTTAAGGTTCGTACTCGACGCCATCAATATGTGGTGTACGTACTTTTATGCTCATGGCTTTGAGCCTTAAATTCTAAAGTGAATGTCGAAGTGATTGAAATAAGTGCATATGGAAGCATCAAAGATATGAAGTGATGTTGGTTGGTTGGTACATTCGTGGCACTTTGGATAGGGTACTAATACCTTATCATATTTTTCGCGTCTAACAACTTTGAAGTTTCAGTAACATACGTGTTGAACGGTAAATATCGATACGAGGGCCCCTTCAACAGCATGGGCGAAGTATAGTAGGGGCGGGAGAGGGGGGGGGGGCGCCCCACCCCCCGAACTTTTCATTCAGTAGTGTTATTATGTAGTTTTCGTATAGAAATCTTTGGGTATATACGTTTTCGACCCCCGGTTCTATAGAAATTTTTGGGTATATACGTTTTCGACACCCCTGTCATTCGGGTCAAGCTTCGCCACTGTTCAACAGTCTCTTGATTTTGAATCTCATATAACTTTCACAAACGTCAAGATCATTGTTTTGAACATGAATACCACTCTAGGATGTTATCCCATTAATCATTTTGTCACAAAACACAGCAAAATAAAACAATAAACGTGAGGTTGCGGGTTCATATTCTTGCAAGTGCAAGGTAAAGATGAAAGAGTTAAGATGTTGAAAAATTTGCCATTCAAAAAAAAAAAAAAATTATGGGGGTTACAAATTATATTATAGAATTACTCTCTTGAGGGTGTAAGGAATGCAAGATGCATGCATCTTCATTTTGAGGTAGTATTTACGTTTGTGTATCTTGTAAGTCTGATACTGACATATGATTTCTAAACGGTAGAGTTCCTAACTTATGTGCCAACATTGTCATAATTGAGAAATGTGAGTTGCTTATAAGTTTGAAATAGTTGCCTACTAATAACTTTTTATGTTTTAAATGTTACACATTGTTTCACCTGTTTTTCTAAAGCTATCCAAGTTGGGTTTTTTTTTTTTTTTTTACATTGGAAGTTATAAATCGTTTCACCTGTTTTTTCTAAGCTATCAACAATACACATATATTTAGGCATGTAAACAAAATGAACGTTCATGAACTGTTTGTGAACTTTTTCGGCAGAAAGTTTGTTTATATTTATTTAATTAAATGAACAAACATGAACACACATGTCATTCGTTCATTTATGTTTTTTTAAATTTCAATAAACAAATAAGTAGTTATATTTATATAAATATAAACATAAAATGAGTTTTCTAACTATTTATATAAATATAACTAATTGACAATTGGGCTTTCCAATGGAACCTATCTTAATTAATCAATAATTTATATAAAAATGTTACTTTATGTCCGTTTATGTTTGATCATTTATGTTCATTTGTGTTGTTTTATGTTTGCTATACGCCCGTTCAAGTTTGTTTGTTTATGTTGGTTTACATTTGTGAACTGTTTGTTTAAGTTTTAAAAAACGACCATAAACGAATACGAACATGCCCATTTTTAATGAACAAACAGGAACAAAAAAGTGTGTTCGGTTATATGTTCGTGTTTGCCTAAAGCTAAATAAACAAACACGAACATGCCTCTGTTCATGTTCGTTTAGTTCATTTACATGCCAACATATTATTTAGAGATACAATTTATTGGGGGTGGCGGCGCAACTTGTTGCCCGACTACCTGCTATTGCTTTGTAATTGCTCTTTTCGTGTGGAATGATATTGCAGTTTATTTATTGGTCTAACTAGTAAGTCTAAAAATCAATACAAGAATATGATATAGGCATATAACAAAATGAAAGAAAAAGATAAGAAAATATATTTTTCTTATAAAAATAAACAAAGTTGATTCCATGATTTTTCATGCTAGAAATTAAAGTAAAGCAATCCTACAAAGCATCCGTGACTTTGTTATCCCTTGCACTCCAATTCAACATGTTTCAAACTTAAATGTTCATAAACTTTCTACTCTCCTCTCCTAACATTTTCTTTTATGGAAAACTATTTTGTTTTATTTATTTAATGAAACAATTTAGAGATAAAGACCCCCCAAAAAAAACAAAGAAAAAAACTAATACTCTATTATTTTGTTTAATAATAATCACATGTTTAATTAAATCCTTATAATCGTATTAAATACGTCTTTTATATTAGTCCACTTGATATGATATATCATATATTAATACGAATGTCAATTTAATGCAGTTGTCGCAGTTGTTTATCAGTCAAAAATATAGTGCTCGATCATATTTGTTAATCCTTGCTCATATTAGTAATGTGTGGATGTATGTATATTGATTTTTTATTTTTATTTTTATCATACGAAGAGAAGAAAAAAAAAACAATTCACTCAAATCATGTGATATGTTCGTTATGGAATGAAAGTGTAAAACACACATTTGAGCTCTCACCACCCTTTTGTTAGCAAAGGTATAGATAATTATTTAATTAGTCTTTAAAAATAACAAAAAATCAAAAGTACAACAATTCAAAATTAGAAAAACAGGTTGTTTTATAAATAAAAATATGTCCATAGCATCATTTTATTTTATTAATATACATGATATAAGATCTCTTATATATACATTAATCAAGACACGTTCGATACATAATAACTTTAAGTAAATAATCACGAATATCATATGACACACTTGTATAGTATAGTATAGAATGTCATCTTGATTCTACGAGAGAGAAAAGAAAGTTTATAGAATAGATGAATAGTTACATAACTGTCCGTTTTATGTGAAATAAATTTAGTTTAATCTTGTGTAAATCACCACTTGGAAAACCCAAATACCAATCTTAATGCTTTTTCTTACAACATTAGTGAATGTAGAATGAGCCCCCAGCTATATAACAAATTATTATGTTTCTCCCTTTACCTATATTATCGGTTTGAAAACATATATTAAATAGCGTTAAATAACATCCATCAAATTGGAATAATAAAAATAGTGTTTTTCGATCTAGACTAAAACAATAGGTTTTAAAATACATGTCTACATACTTTAGACTGCGGGGTATGGTGAGGCGGGGGTTGGGCTTGGGTTGGGGCATTTGTTGACACGTGGCTTGGGGTGGCAGACATGGGGCGACCCACATTTAAACAGGGTATGGTGGGGCGGGGGTTGGGGGCGTGGGTTTGGTGGGCTTCGCTGGGCTGACCCGGCTGGGCTCTTTGTATTTGTTTTTAATTAAAGAAAATTACATAAAAATTAAAGAAAATTACATAAAAATTACATAAAAAAAATTACATAAAAAAATTTCCTAACGTTTATATTTGTTTTTTATCTCTTCTCTCATCTCCAAGACTATTTCCAACTCGTCACCCTTTAGGTGATCAATCGGCTGGGATAGAATTTTCAAATCCTCCCGTCTTTGTCTCTGGGCTTCTCTAGCGGCATCTCTAGCTTCTTTGCTCTTCCGAATTTCGGCCCTTTGTTGTTGGAATACGTTGAATGTATCCATCTTGGATGAAATGTCATCCAACTGGCCGCTGTATATTCCTCTATGCAAGAGCGAACTCCCAGCTGAAGGTGATGCCGTAGCAGATCTTGATTTTTGAGCACGCCTTTTTGTGGCATCTCTTCCATACTCAGGCCGGTTTGGGCTTGGCGAATCATCAAAAAGGTCCTCAATCTCTTGATCTCGTGCATCAGATTGGGTTTGGGACGAGGCCCTCGACCTTTTGGAAGACGTGTTGCTTTCGCTACCACTGGGGATATTCGCCCACTTTGGATGAAACTTACAAATCTCCCAACAATGCATGAAACGGAAGTCAGTCCCCACATTTGTCTTGAATTGAACCAATGCATTCGTCACAATGTCGGCTTCGGTTTCACCACTTTTTGGGTTTTGTTTTGCTTTATTTAAAAAACCACTATATTTTGTAAGTTGGCCGCTTATCTCGGTCCACTTCGAGGATAAGCTATCGTTTTCACGATAAACCTCTTTTCCCAATTCTTGATGGAATATTCTACTAACCCCTTGCCACAAATAGGTTCGATGTTGAGAATTTCCTGTTTTTATAAAAAACAAAATTTAATATATTACAAAGTTATATAAAAAAAACATTAATAAAAACAAAGTTTAAGAATACCTAAAGTTGAATGTTGAGATTGTTGAAACCAACCCCTCGCCAATGCAAGTTCTTCAGGAACGGTCCATTTTAGTTGTTTTCGCTTGATGGTTTCAAGTGCTTTATCCGCCTCGGTTTTTTTCTTATGGCTTCTCTTTTTTATGGGTTGGGGTGCGGAAGGACCATCGTTGGGTGGTTGAGTTTCGGGGACGGTTTCGTTTTGTGAAAGGTCGATGGAGGTTGGTGAAAGGTTGATGGACGTTTGTGTAAACGGTGTAGGTATCGCATCATCGGAGTGTGGGAAGTTAGTAAACAAACAATTCCCAAGATACGATGCATAACTCGCTTCTTGAGGCATAGAAGAGTGTATCATAAATGGACGAGGCATTGGACGAATGGGTGGTGGGCTAGGATTATTTTCTTGGAGTGCATACGGGTGGGTCGGGTCAAAAGGACGGTTATGAGGATGCATTTTTTCGTTTTGTAGATGGAGAATTGAAGATGAATGTGGTAAAAAAATGAAAGAAATTGTGAGGTTTATAGTGGAAAAATATTTTTTTTTTTTTTTAAGATAGCCCAACGGCTTCTTTGGTTTGTCCAATTAGAGCCCGCCATGTCAGCTTGGCCAGACCGCCCCACGCCCGGCTTGAAACCCATGCCCCAAGGGCCACGCCGAAACCCATGCCCACCCGGGGTGGTGGCTTGGGCGTTTTCCCCCTACCCACGCCCAAACTCCCGCCCCATACCCCGCAGTCTTATGATAGAATATAAATGTAATTATATATACACTTAAAAGGCTATGTCGGTGGGACAATCCGACATAGCCAAGAGTAGCCTTCTGATTGCCCACAACAATTTAATGCCTTTAACCTTTGACTTTTCTGATTTACATGTTTAGTCCTTCTACTTTAGCTTTCATAATATACGCATTTAGTCTCTCAATTTAATAAATTTTATTCCCTATTAGTTAACTTTGATTATATACATGTTTAGTCCATCTACTTTAACTTTGTTTATATACATGTTTACTCACTCTACTTTTACTTTTATCCAGTTAAGTATTTCACGGTTTCGCCTTTTAGAGTTTTTTTTTCTCCGTAACATGATGAACCAAAGGCAATCCAACTAAACAATATTGTTTCCGCTATAGGTATTATTGGAACCAATATATTTTTTTTTAGTATTTCGTTGTTAGTGTTTTTTTATACATACGCGGACGTTTCGATTCTCCTTTTCCAATTATTTTATGTAATCTCTTTTTTTTTCTTTCTTTTTTGTGGTTTTTTTTTTTTTTTTTTTTTTTTTTTGCTTATAACATTTAATTTCCAGCATTGACTCTTACAACCTCTTAACTTTCTAAATTATTTTTAACCAACTTTTACGTCTTTATTTATATTTACGTGTCGATATAAACTTTGATTTATATTTCAACATAATTTTTTTGTCTTCTGTCAATTTGTAGCATTCATACTGACAACCTTTTTACCTTCTAAATACTTTTCTGATCGAGTTTTCCAGTCGATGTAAGACACATGTCGACATAATTTTGTATCGAATAAAAAATCGGGTTGCCCCGCCGCGAAGTGCGGGTGTAATACCCTAGTTCATATTATAATGTATAAAGAAATGTTGTATATTTAAGATAAGTTAAAATAAGTTATATATTTTCTAGATCACAAGCAAGAGAAGCGCATAGTGGGCACTTTTGTCCTGGCATCTCCTTCGTCATCAAAAGAGTCAAGATTCGACAACCATTTCTTTACAATTTCTCTGTCAAGTGACAGCTCTCACTTTTTTCACGACATCTTACACCAATTAACTTAACTAGCTTGACTTTTTACTCTTGTAAAATATATTTTAATCTATACCCATAGTAATTGACAAAAATATTACATTTTTTCTATCTTTTTTAATGAATTTAAAGAGTTGTTATCAAGTATAAAATCACACATTATTATTTAGTTCAATGAGTAAAATTAAAATATAACATATTATGTATACTCGTAGAACGTCTTATATCGGCTATATACACGTGTATATTATCAGGTATACACGTTTATCGACTTCTATTGTTAAAATTATTTGTTTGATTGCCTAGTACTTTAAATTTCATCTTAAACACTCCTTAAAACCAACTTTAAATACAAAATATTTTACTAGATTTTTAATAGTTCTACAATTTTAATATGCTATTTTTCGTCATTTACAAGATTATATATTATTATGTTAATAAATGCGTTTTTTGGTGTGTATCAAGCAATCATGTGCATATCGCTTAACACCATATACGTCCTGTCGTTCTAAACTCGTAATTTTTTTTTTAAAACTAATCTCACATAAAAAAAGTGAAATTCAAGTTTCTAATCACTAACTACTACTCAATACCCACCAAGTTCTTTTCTTATTCCTTAACATTGCCTATATTTTAGTCATTTGTTATGATAAAACTAAGTTTTTGACGTTTAGACTCTTCAACTCGATAAACTAAACGATCTGTGATTTAAGAATAGGATATCAACTTAATAAACGATGTATGATTTAAGAGTAGGATAAAATTAAAGGTGTTTGAGTTAATAATCACATCGTAAAATGGTTGAAAAACAAGATATTTGTTTTCATTGTCATGTGTCACCTACGTTTCTACCAAGTGTTTTTTTTTTTAAAGAAAACTTCATTAAAAAACGGCACCAACTCGAAACGCGGCCAAGCCAATTACATATTCACAAAATTACACCACGACTCCCATGAAACATTCCTATCTTTCGATCTATTTTTATACCAAACAAAACCTAAAGATCTAATCTCGCTAAAAATATCATTAATATTCACATACTTACCCGAAAACAAATGTAACATCCAAATGTTAATTTGGATATTCGAAACCTCATTGTCAACTCTAAATTTAAATTTAAATAAAACATTAAAAAAAAACTATCCATAGTAACAATGTAACATCCAATAAAATTAAAATCATCATATCATATTTATTAATAAAATAACTAAGGTTAAAACTTAAAACTAATGTACAACAAAGCACAACAAAAAGTACCATCCATCACTCAACATCAAGAACTCTCGGCGAAGTCAACGGAAACAACGTCAACAATTGCGGCTCAGCCTCTCTCCTCGGAGTACTCACCGGCGACGGATGCAAATAAAACCCTTTTTCCGCAATCGCTTTTTCCTCAGCCCCAACGTCCAAATTCGGGCTCCCATCAGTCACCGGCGACCGGTTAAACGGATCAAAAGTAAGCGGTGTCACCGGACTCAGCACCAGTTTCGGAAAATCAAGCAAACTCGGCGACAAAATCTCCACCGGATTATAATTCCGGGGAGACCCAGAACACCCACCAAGTGTTTGTGAAAATGTCCCACTGGGGTTTGTGAAACCGGGGACCAACGGGCTGATCTTGAAGTTTTTTAAACTGTTTCTTCGTTCGTATAGCTTTGAGGGTTTTTTGTTTGGGCCGGTTTTCATGGGTGGGATCGGGTTTTTGGGTGGTGGGTCGGGTCGGGTGGTGGTGGAGGCTTGTTTGACTGTTTCGGATGATCCGGTTAGCATTTGAACTACTTGTTTGAAAGAAGTGGTGTCGGCTTGAACGAAGGTTGTTGGATATGGGTTGTTCGGGTCGGAGATGGTGACCGGAGTTGGCGGCGGCGATGGGTGGTGGGTCGCCAGAGAATTCTCCATTTTAGGAGAGAAAAATATCTTCAAGAGAGAGAGAGGGGATGACTGAAATGTAAAGAAGACGAAAAGATTATATATATACACACATACATTTATTATTATTATTATTATTATTTTCTAAATGTGATGACTTTTTTTTATAATACATTTATTATTATTTATTTTCTAAACTAGGTTTTTACCCGGGATTGCTTCCCGGGCTCGGGAAAGTTATTTAGATTAATTAATTACAATTTATTATTAACGAGGTAACGTCTGTCGCGCGTTGCGGCGAAACGTTGATTATGAAAATATTTTAGATCACTATGTCTTCTGTATTTGATTTTACCTTAATGCCACTATGTATTTCATTATTCAATTTTTCTTTCTCCTAAATAAAAAAAAGGTAAACACACATCTCTATATTTAGGGAGTGCAATAGAGAACCTGAGATCCGATGCGAACAATCAGTCACTATCTCATTCCTTATCCTCACCCTCATGCCTCATGCATATTATTAGGCAAATGGAATGCAAATCTGCAAGCAAACCGTCGTTGCCTTTAACACCTTTGTTTTTAATCCTGCATTTGCTTTACTTCATCATTGAAATTGAACGAGGGGATTTCATGGGAAAAGAAGCAAGGGAAAAAGAATTAAAAGAGATATATTTAAACTTACCGATCCAATCGCCTAACCGGCAAACCGCCAGATCGCTACGACCAGACGGTTTATTCATGGACAAAATTATTGACATTTAACCGGACTGTTCTGATTAAACTTGATAAAACCACCCTCGTCATTTACGGTATCGCCTATAACAGTTCGTAGTCGTGTCGATCTGTTATTGTCGTCGCCTACTATCATTATGCATAACAAAAATTACGCGGTCTTTTCACTATTTAAATCCTTTTATTCATATATATTATTTATCATCATCTGGATAGTGTTCGTGAATACATCTTCATGAGCAAAATTGAGATCAATTCGTCTTCAAGTCCTGAATGACTAATCAGATTTTTTGATCCAAGTAATACATTCGCACACAACCGGTTTTGTGAAAATGATTAATCGTAGGTTACCCCCTGTTTCTATCTCCATCCAATTCTAAAAATTCATATCCAAAATTTTGAAGGACTGTTGAAATCATATTTAAACTCATACAGACGGAACCAAGGTCTGTTAAAATCATATCCAAACCAAACACTAAATCTCAAAACCGATTCTGCGACCAGATTACGAATCAGAAAAAAACAGTGTTTTGTGTTCGCATCAAGCGCGTTACAGTTGATTGATTGCGTCTGATAATCGGTCGGTAACAGAGGAAAATATGAAACCACATGTATAGATGGTGATGTTACGGTTAGGCGTCGTATGTGACAGTGGTGAAATTAATTAGCGTCGGAGGGTGCGACGGTTTAAAGGTTGCTTTTCGTAATCCGACATGAACTTCCATTCTATTATTTAATCGTCCCGTCTTTTCCCAAAGTCAAACGGTGCATCGGTCCATTTTAGAGGCATTGTGACTATGGATATGGATTAGTGTACACGTGTGATAATAGCCACGCATCAGTTGTGAATGAAACGGTGCCTTCTCCGAAGTGATGCGATGATGGTTAAAGGCAACTTTAAGTTGCTTTTTGTATAAGGGTGTAATACGACCACATTACATCAACCATCTTATTCTATTCAACAACATTGTCTTAAAATCACGGAATTAGATCTATTCAACAACAGGACCACATGAATAACATTATTTCCAATTTTACTTCAATGCACTTAAATGATCGGGTGATTTGGGATCTTGTAAAAATGTTTATTCTTGTACTTCTTAACAAAATAAGATGTTGACCAAAATTCAAACAAATGTTGACCAAAAGTAAATCAGATCAGATGTTCAACATAAACAATGAATCTACAACAACAGACACTACAGACACTGATTATATTCAAACTACTGATACATAAACATTGATTCTTCATTCCACTGCTGTAATCTAAGCACTAATGTTGAGGACCAGTGCTATTTTCAAAGGGTGATCAGAGCTTGAATGACAATGCTTTGATCTTCAACAATGCTTGGATCCCATCAGTAGTTTGAGGTTCAATTTTTATGCTTCATCAGTGGTTGGATTCCAATGTATGTAGAAGCTTTGCTGAGCTGTCATCTTCAAGTGCCATTGTCTTCATAGCCTGTTTAAAATATACAGCTTCTTGCTCTTTCTCTTCTGCATCAGTTAACTTTTGCCTCTTTCTTTGGTTTAACATAATGACAGAGGTATCTGATGATGTGAACAGTGGTTCAGAATTGTGGAGCTGCTTCTTTGACATGTTAATAGTTTTGTAATCAGGCTTCTTTGGAAGGCTAAGATCTGTTTCTCTCTTTTTTCTAAGCCTTTCATAAGCTTCATCAGTGTACTGCCTTGTCCATTTTGCTATGGCCTTGGCAGTTGCAACCTTTGCATCAACCAACTCTTGTTTCTTTCTTTTATACTCCAAGGTAAGATCATCAATAGCCTTTTTGTATTTACGCCAATTTGGTGCTGACCTTTTCATGCTTGGATCTCTTTTTACTCTTTCAATTCTATTGAGTTCCGCTTTGAGACCAACAAGTGGCCAATCTTGGAATTGCTCTTCCTTGGCAGGGTAGAACTTCTCACTCATGATCAATGCCAGAATGTCTTTTCTCACATCTTTTTGCAGGCCAGGTTCTGGTGGTAAATTTGACATTTCTTTACTCAAATCTCTAGCATAGTCTTCCATGAGCTTGACTTTGGTGAGTAAAAACTGATAATGACTTGAATACACATTGTCATTTTCTCCTTCGCATTCAACCCTAGCTATTATTTGAGCTTGTCTAGCTTTTAGTTTTAGATATTCATCCATGTTTTTTGGATTTCTAAAACCAACCAGAGAAGGGAATTTCCTTTTTGAAGGATCATCAACTGTGTAGAACTGCCTCATTTCATTCTTTACTGCATGGAGTTCCAGTGGATAACTGGCAGCTGCTGGGGTACCATCTGCAGACTCATATCCTTGAAGAGCTATTGGATCTTTGATTGGATTGACCAATTTTGGAGGAATGAAAGATTCAGGTTTGGTGATTTTGTAAGGTACAGATGAAACAGGATCAGGTGTTGGTATATCATCATCATGCACTTGAATATTTTTTCTTCTAGTATACACCTTTTCAGGAGTAGGTGTTTCTATTTGAGGTTTTGGAGCAAACAGAATTATGGCTTGGGAAGGATTGTTAAAAGTGGTAGGTAATTGACTAACAGTTGTCGAAACAATTGGTGTCTCAACCACTGTTGATGTATCAACAGTTGTCTTTTGCTTTAAGGCAGGTGGTGAGTTTTGTGATGATGGTTTTGTTTGGGGTGTTTGAGTAGTGATGGTGTGTGTTTGACTAACAGCTGTTGAAACAACTGGGGTTTCAACCACTGTTGCCATTACCACGGATGATGTGTCAACTGTTGTCTTCTGCCTTTTAGCAGGTGGTATTGGTGGTGGTGAAGGGATTTTTCGTAATGGAGATAAGACAGTGGATGTAGTGTGTGTTGAAGTGGTAGTGGTGAAAGTTTGGATAACAGATGTTGAAATTACTGAAGAAGCAACAACTGTTGATACAACAGGTGTTTTAACATCTGTTGGTTTCGAAGATTGATGTGTGGAACTTTTGGAAAGTTTGGGAGTTTGTTTTGTGGATTTGGGAGGTGTGGTTTTAGGTTGTATGACTTTTCTAGTAGACTTTCTTATGGGCTGAGAATTTTCTTGATCCTTTGGCTCAGAAGTACCCTGTTCATTCATCTCCATAAAAACTCTCTTCTCCTGTTCAAACCTTCCTTTATCCTTTGCCTCCATATCCTTTTTCACCCTTGCTTTTGCATCAGCAATGGCATTTAAGGTTACATCAACCTTTTTGGAACCATCTGGCAAAGGGATGTGTGCAAGCATTGTTGAATTATCTGGTGCAATGTACAGACCATCTTCATATCCCTTTTTCTTCAACTGCCTCATTTTCTCCGCCTTTTTGGCATTATTTGGTGGTGGGCTGTCCACAAAGATGATAGAGGGAGGAGCAATGTCAGTGGTGTTCATAAATTGAGCCTTCAGGGTTTTTATATCTGCCTGAGTGTCTTTGAACCTGGCTTCCATTATATTTCTGATATTTTGAAGCTGAATTTCATGTTTCTGATCAGCATTTGCTCTTTGTTGGTGAAGCAGAGGTTGAAATAATGCCCAAAGGTCAGTGGGAGCAGGTGGTGCCTGCTGTTTTTGTAACAACTGTTGCAGTATGGTTTTGATTTCTGCAATAGATGTATCCAGTTTGTTAAGCCTCTCCATCAATTCTCGGTACATTAAACCATCATCCAATTTAATGGGATCATCTGATTTCCCACCAGAGGTGGTTGTAACAGTGGTTGACTGAGGGAGACTTTCCCAAAAGTCATCCCCTGTTGCCCCTTTTTCTTGGAATTGGGGACTTCTTTCCTCAGCAGAGGTTACCAATCTAAGCTCACCAGTGTATACATGATACACACCAGTATTTAGAAAGGTTCCCATAGAAGAAATTGCCTTCAAGGAAGTCTGATTAATGAAACTACTGTCCAAGTGTAAACCAGTGGGTTCAACACTTGTAGTAGCTGCTTCACTTGAACTACTGACAGGAAGTACTTGTACATCCTGCAGTGTAACCTCCTCAGGTGTTGTTGGTGGGTTAGCAATGATAGGGAGCTCAGACACAGTCACTTTCTGTGGCATGCTCTCAGTGATAGGGGGTTGAGAGGAACTGATTGCTATCTGATTTATATCAACTGCATCCAACAAAAGTTTTGTTTGTGGTGGAATTGTAACAGTGAGTACGGGAGTGGAAAGAGGATTTGCCCCGGGCAGTGGGCTGGGGATGATAGATTCAAGTGAGTCCAAAGCAACATAATTTGATGTCCCTATTCTTACAACCTGTTCTTTTTGAAAAGAAACAGGAGGAGTTTGAGGCTCAGGTTGAGATATTTCTAACATCTGCTGTGAGGAAGTAGCAGCAGTGGTTTCTGGTGACTTTTGTGTTTTCACCGGCAGTGGCTCTGGGATCTCATCTTCCAGAGTTGCCTTTGTTTTAGGTTTGAGGGGCTTTTGTGTTTTCTTTTGTCTTGTCTTGGTCTTTTGGTGGATTTAGGTGTCGGTTTCACAGCAGTTGTTTTGCTGCTGTGATCACCTTGAGCAGTGGGCTCAGCAGCAGGTGCCTGAGGAGCAGTGGTAGCTGCTAAAGTCTGCTCAGGAGCCTGTGCTTGTGTTTTGGACACTTTTGATAGCCTTGTAAATGTTAACGGTGTAAGGCCATTTATTTGAAAAGGTTCACCCTGGATGAGTACATGAGCATCATCCTTTCCAAATTTCTTTTGTAAATAAAAGCTTAGGAACCTTGGAAATAGTAAAAATGATTTGCTATCAACATTTTTTACCAAGTCATTAAAGATCTCCTGTGAATAGTTAAAGTTTTCCCCATGCAAGATAGCATATGCCAGGTATTGGATCTTTAATGGAATTTCATTGAAAGCAGTGGTCTTATTAGAAACACACATTAAGAGGGTATGAAACAAAAACCTTGGGGCAGGGGGAAAACTGCCTTTTTGCAAAGTGTTTTTTTTTTCATTTGCTTTGCATACCCTCTTTCTAAAAAATCTGTTTGATACTCTATTTTAGGGGAAAAAAAAGTCTTACCTTCAAGATCATTGAGTTCAAACACCTCAGAAATGGTTTGTGGTGTGATTTTAACATAAACACCCTTTATCGAGGAATTGATAGCTATGGGTGTTTTATCTTGATATTCAAGTTTTGCATTTTTCCAAAATTCCCTCTAGGTTGCCAAGTAAATCGGAGCATCAGAAGTCAACAAAGTTTTGTATTTTGAAGACGAAAGGGCATCTATGACGGAATTGAACGTTTCAGTGTTACTTGGTTTTGTCAAGAGACCCAAGTAGTTATGGGGAGCTTTGTATCGAATTTGTATGACCTTTTGACTGGATTTCCTTTTAACTGATGAAGACCGTGATTTTGCCATTTGAGGAAGAAGGACGATGAGGAATTTTGAGAGAAATGGAGGATAACTGCTTTGAAAAAGGAAAAATGAATTCGATTCGACAGTTAAAACCATGATTGGGGGTTTTGATCAGGGTTTTATAGCAGGAAAAGTGAATGTTGACGTGGCAGCGGTTACAAAAGATTTGACGGCTATGAACTGTCCACGAGCCAACCCCTGATGAGTAATGGAACACAGTTGTTTTATGAAGACACTGATGGAATAATAACAGTGGTTGCAATGATTACACTGAAAAACAGTGGGAGACTTTAAGTTATCAGTGGATAGCCTTAAAACATTTTAATGCTTATAATTCATAAAAAAAATTCATTTTAACTATTTCTAAGATGAATTTTGAGATTTTTTAAATAAAGTATTACATATAATCAGTTAGCATGCTGGGGTGATGTGATAAATACCGTTACATATAAACAACCCTATGATATGAAATTTAACAATCTAACAGAGTATAAAATACTGATGTTGAATCCACTATAGATGCTGAAGCACTGCTGCTACTGAGCAATGTTTTTCCTTTCGTTGATGCTTTAGGAACATAAGTGCTTGTCTTTAACATGGCTTTGTCTTCAACAGTGGATAGGCCTCATCAATCTTTAAGAACATCAGTATTTATAAGGAGCAGTGGTTAATTATAACAGTCCTTAGCATGATCAGCTGTTATAACGACTCAAAAACCTCTTTGAGAGGAAGCATTGAAAGTATTAAACCTCTGTTGTCTTATCAAACAGATGTTCAGACACAATTCAACATCAACATAATTTAAATCGTACTCAAACACTAAATAATAAATAAAAATAGAATACAACATAGAAACACTGGTACATAAATACTAAAGTTGAATCCACTATAGATGCTGAAGCACTGCTGTTACTGAGCAGTGGTTTTCCTTTCGTTGATCAGGCTTTAGGAACATAAGTGCTTGTCTTTAACATGGCTTTGTCTTCAACAGTGGATAGGCCTCATCAGCCTTTAAGAACATCAGTATTTATAAGGAGCAGTGGTTAATTATAACAGTCCTTAGCATGATCAGCTGTTATAACCACAACATAAGCCTTTGAGAGGAAGCATTGAAACTATTAAATCTCTGTTGTCTTATGAAACAGATGTTCAGACACAATTCAACATCAACATAATTTAAATCGTACTCAAACACTAAATAATAAATAAAAATATAACACAACATAGAAACACTGGTACATCAATACTAAAGTTGAATCCACTATAGATGTTGAAGCACTGTTGCTACTGAGCAGTGGTTTTCCTTTGGTTGATCAGGCTTTAGCTACATAAGTGCTTGTCTTTAACATGGCTTTGTCTTCAACAGTGGATAGGCGTCATCAACCATTAAGAACATCAGTCTTTATAAAGAGCAGTTGTTAACTATAACAGTCCTTAGCATGATCAGCTGTTATAACCGCAACATAACCCTTTGAGAAGAAGCATTGACACTATTAAACCTCTGTTGACTTACCAAACATATGTTCAGACACAATTCAACATCAACATAATTTAAATCTTACTAAAACAGTAAATAAAAAAAAAATACAACATAGATTCATAAAATAAAATTTATTAATTTATTCATGACCTTAAAACTAAAAGTCCAATAATTACATGACATACTAAACAGTATTAAAGTTCAAATCTAAGAATAACAGCAAGAATTAAGAAACTTTAGTTTCAACTCCATCCATTGCTGAACCTCTAGATGTATGTACTTCAGCATCGCCAAGAACTGCAAGTCTCTATCACCGCACTCTATATTACTGACAACACAAACAAGAAACAAACCTAAAATGCAAAGGTCTCTTCTCAACTGTTGTAGCACATCTAAGTTTTCAAGATATTGCAAGAATCTATCCATACTTTCTATAAAAGAAGAAATCCCAATGACAAACCTGACACAAGAAAACCTGACTTTCGATTTAACGAAAATCGAACAACGCAACTTTTCACGATGTTGCAACAATGATACTGCAACATCCATATTGAAAGGTTGACTTGTGATGGGAATCTTCATTGAAACGACGATGTTGGAACAATGATACTAGAACGATAACATGTTCAACAAACATTCGAACAAAGAAGTGTAATCGGAGATTAGCGCATAATCACGAGAAAGATGCATTTGAGAGAGAGATATACGCACACATATATGAGCGAGCGAGATTTGAATCTGATAGTAGATAATTATATCTTATTTATAGGATTAGAATATACGGTTTGAATGAGCCTTTGATGTAACACCTCGAAAATTCACGTCCTATAATGTGTTGACACGTGTCATAAAGTTTGAACGTGTGAAAGAATGTTATAAAAGGACTAAAATTGACAAACATGGAAAGTATGAGATTATACGGATTCTAAGTGTCAACAGTGAATAAATATACTTCATAATAACCCTACATGATGTTCATAACATCAGACGAATAAATCATGGATCATACGAAGCTAAAAGTGAGAGATTACAAACTACAGGGGTTAAATGTGTCAACATGTTAAAGATATACCTCTGAGTGACCTTTTGACAAACCCGAAGCTTTGTAAATATAAATTATGCTCACTAGAATGCACGATTAAAATTTCATAAAGTTTCGTTAACGTATGAGAAAGATATGATCAAATTCGTGTGCGAAGCGTTAAAGCGTAAACGTCGAAAGTTAGGACTTTTCGGGTGAAAATAAAGTTACCCGGGGACTTGGCAAAGTGGGTATATGTTTTAAGGCCTTAGTAGATAAATTGTGGAGGTTTAAAGTGCAATAAATCAGTAACCATTCGAGTTTTGAAGAGACAAGGGCTGAATCGCAAACAAAAATCAAAAAGCTGATCTGGTAGGGGGTCGCGCTGCGCGACGGACCCTCGCGCTACGCGAGGGTGTGCCCAGCTCCGAGAAATTCGCTGTTGGTCTGCCTTTACGTAATTTCGCGACCCCAACTCGTTTTTCCACTTCTCCTGGCCCCTAAAACGTTCCCTAAGCCCCTAGGACACATGTCAATCGATTGTGGGCACTCCTAGACTCAGTTGTCAAAGATTTATGGTGTGTAGAACCATTATAAATAGCCTTTCAAGTTCACCATTTTTCTCACACCTTCATTTGATCATCTGGAGCCTTTCTGGAGCTAAGGAACTCTCCCAACTGATCATAAGTCGTGCATAGGACCCTTGTAAGTGTTCTAATCCTTTCTTGTTTGAGTTTAGCTTAGTTAATTAGCTAAAAGTCAAACCGTCGTAATTACGGTTTGACTTCGAGATTAGTCAATAATGGCTCAGTCAAATCTCGAATCAAAAGTAGTTATAAGTTGGTATTTATGTGGGTAATAAAACCCCAAAAGGGTTTCCCCTGATCACCACTTTAACTAGTTCAAAAGTCGGGTCAAACATATACTTAAAAAGTCAACAGAATTCTTAAAAGGCCATTTATGCATAATTAGCTATCTAGGCCATGTATAACCTGTTTGATTATTGTTATAACTTAGTAATTAGTGTAAGAACATGATCAAACCTGTTCAACCCAACTATTTCCTGTTTAGACCCGGTTCGGAACCGAAAGTCGCATAGTTTGACTTTCACTTTGACTTTCAGTTCTGACCCGTTTTGGCATATTTTAGAAATGCCTCAGAGCTTTAATTGGACTAGGATACATGTTAGAACAACCCTCTGTGATTGTGCACCTCGGTTCATTAGTTATCCAATTAATATGCAAGTTTCCGTTAATTGTTCGTATGTTGACCGTTATGCCCTTATTACCTTAAAACATGATTTATGAAAATGTAAAAGTGTAGAAACCTTGAATATTGATATATAAACTTGTATGCAAAATTTGACATCAGTTTGACTTGTAGATTAAGAGTTATGCTCATTAGCGTAATTACGGTGCTTTATGTTAATAAAGTGGCGTAATTAGCGTATAGCCTAATTAAACATACTTTTTGGTATCAAACGAATTACCCACTGATGTAATATATTATTTTGGGAATTTTAAAGATTTTTAATTAATTTTAGGCTGAGCATAACTCATAGTCGTAGGCTTAAATCGGTAATTGTCGATTTTGCCCTTACGGGCCATAAAATAAGTTTTACACATCTAAACGACTCCAAACCTTTTGCCACTGATTAGTTATGATTAATAAATTATTTTAAGCCTTATGGAAATATAAAAATATCAGATTTAAGTATAGAACCCGGAAATGGCCTTTAATCGCCATAATTAGCGTTTTTAACGCATAGTATGTCTTAGAATCATATTGGACATACCCGGGTTGATACCTACTGATATAAGAAGAAAATTATCATATTTTAACACTAAGCAAAAGTTGATAAACTCAGACTTCAGTTTTGAGCTTGTCGGCTTGTGTGAAATTACCAAAATACCCCTACGGGGCCTAGTTTGGTTAAAAATGATAAGTTTCACATACTTGCTTTAGCCTACTGTTAAAACTCATCAAATTGAGTATGTTTGCTGTTTACATCAGACCTGTAACTCAGTTAAACATATAAACACTTTTACAAACTTTAAAATGACCAAACTACCCCTACGGGGCATAGTTTGTGTTTAAATTAGTTCGGGGCATAACGAAAGACATCCTACTGATGTCACAACATATTTGAAGCATATTAACTTAGGAAACCTGTATATGGCTCTTACGGATACCCGTTACGCATGTTACGCGTTCGGTTCGGTTTATGTAACAAGTTTACATAAATTAGCCGAAACGGGTCAAACCTTATCGGTTTTATCTCAAAATCCAGAATGTGAATAATAAACCCATATTAAACAAGTCTCTGAACTTGTCGGGTCTAAATCATATTCTATCCGGTCTTCGCTTAATCGTGCGTACGAACCGTATCCTGAAAACTAGCCGGTCTAAGCTTAAGCTTAATTAAAGACCCGTTAGGATTCTAATAGGTTATTAAAAACCTTCGTTCCAGATTAGGAGCCCAGTAAAAGCTATCTGTACTTGCTGAATTGATATACGGCTGGGATTGAATTTATATTTAGCTCAGGTAAATACTTTTAACTTATTTTCCCTATACGGGCTTGGGTTACGGTACATAGCGTACCGCTTGATCGGGCATCAAATCTCCACGCTTAGTGGGTAGTTGAATAATTTGATCGGCTCGTTTTAAACAGATTTGTTTACTTTAAAGCCTTTGGGGGGTTAATGACCATGTCCCGGATATCCTCGGCATTATCTTACGAGATGGCCACGACCTGAGCACGGGGTGTAGGCGTACACCTGTCAGTGTATAACTCTAGAATTGTGGTGTGTCTATTGATCTTTAACCCGGATACGTTCCGGGCTACTGAACGCATAAGTAACATGTAAATCGTTCTCAAGATTATAATATTAAATAATTCTCCCAAGTTAAAAAGATTAATTTTGCCTCTGTGCATTTTAATCAATGTGTCAAGATATTTTGTGCCACGTGCATTCAAAACAATTTACAAACTCTTTTTTTTTAAAATGAGTCAGTTGAATGTATTTACCAGTGTAAACTGACGTATTTTCCAAAAAGGCTAAATGCAGGTACTATACGAAATTGGCTGGATATGTCTCCTTAGCATCAATAGAAGTCTCGCAAGCTTAAGATGCCTAAAAGTCTGTTGAACTATTGTTTCCATTTTATGTTCGATCCTTCTGTGGATAAACTTTCGAATATTGTGATAGTTGATATTACAATAATAAATTCGGTTGTATTATATTTTAAATTGTTTCCGCTGTGCACATTGATATTGTGTTGTTTGACTATTATGTTGCTAACCATGACGTCACGACACTCCCCACCGGTGACACGTGGAAATTCGGGGTGTGACAGGTTGGTATCAGAGCCAACACTGAGTGAATTAAACACTAGCCTTAGTGTTTAATCTCAGTTACACAATTGCACATATCTAAACCTTCTGAGTCTAGACTTAACTTAGGAATATTCTCAATCCTAATCAAAAAATTTTATTTCCAAATTTTTGGATACGTCGCCAAGCGAAGAAGCCGTAATAATAATTCTCCACATCTGGAGCCTTGAAATGATGAGCTTCGTACCGCGACCAGGATGAAACGTGCGACCAAGGAGAAAGCATTCAAGAATTGAATGAAGAAGAAAATCCTTTGCTGAAGATCGTTTCCTCAATAGTCCTTATAAGGACATATTTACCTTTTCAGTCCCTTCGAGGACAACATTATTCCTTTTAAGTCCCGCTTAGGGCAACTTTATACTTTTATTTTTATATAATGGAATGATTAAGTTTAAACTTTCATTCTAAATAAGAAATATTAAATAAATGGAAAAATAATATTTCCTTTTTGCAAGATCTACCATTATTATAAAATGGCAAAATCTAAAAGGGCAAGACCTAGCTTCGGGTCATATTAAAGACCGGCCAAGATGGCAGTTCCGCAATTTAGATTAAGATCCATATTTACACCTCAATTTAAAATTGTTCTGCGTGAATTATAAATTAAGAATCTTAAGTGTGAAACCTAGCCTCGGGTCAATTATAAGACCGGGCCAAGATGGTAAGACCTGTTTAAAAAGATTCAATTCCCTGTTAACATCTTAAAACATGTTAACACTCCTGGCAGATGTGATTCACTTAAAATCACACACGTCATTTTTATATAGGATTCTTCAAAAGATTCCTAACCCAGTTTAATGATCCCTGAATCCTGGGTTTACGTCATCAATTAAGATGATCATATTTTAACCATACGTGGTAATATAGTGCCTACGGGCCTTGCTCATTTCTACATGAGCCAAAATACAGTGGTAGCTATGACTCCCTGTCAGATAAAGGTAATGAACTAGGTTCAAACCTCAAATGCTTTGATTCTCTGAAATCCTAGCATATAATTTAAAAATTGTCCTTGTGACTAGGCCTATTGTGCCAATATACTTTCGTGCTTTGATTCTCTGAAATCATAAGCTTATAATTTATAAATGTCCTTGTGACTAGGCCTATTGTGCCAATATACTTTCATGCTTTGATTCTATGAAATCATAAGCTTATAATTTATAAATGTCCTTGTGACTAGGCCTATTATGCCAATATACTTTCGTGCTTTGATTCTCTGAAATCATAAGCTTATAATTTATAAATGTCCTTGTGACTAGGCCTATTGTGCCAATATACTTTCATGCTTTGATTCTCTGAAATCATAAGCTTATAATTTATAAATGTCCTTGTGACTAGGCCTATTGTGCCAATATACTTTCATGCTTTGATTCTCTGAAATCATAAGCTTATAATTTATAAATGTCCATGTGACCAGGCCATTGGGTGCCACTAATAAAACTGTTAATGTTTTATAATTAGGATAAATTATAATAGAAATCCTAAATAAATATGATTAATAAATTAACCAAATATGGTCTCTGTTTACCATGGTTAATGAATTTCCCTAAGGGGTAATTCCGTAATAAACATCTCTTATAAGGGAAGTGCCTACGGGCTATAGTTAATGTCATCTGAGACTAAAGACAGTGGTAGCCTACAGCTCCCTGTCAGGAAAAGGTAATGAACATTGATTCAAACCTTAATGCCACGATTCTATGAAATCATGGCTTATAAATTTAACTTGTCTACGCGACAAGGCCATTGGTGCTATTATTAACTTATGAATTAGGATTTATGATAAAAATCCTGGATAAAATAAATATTCTTCCTTCTCTGTCAGTATGCAATTGAAGGGAATTTTAAAGGTGAAACCTAGCCTACGCGGCCAAGATGGTGAAACCTACTCAAGGGATTCAAATCCTTGTTAACACCTAGGAATGTTTTAAATGTCCAAAGCTCAAGAAATTAACATTAATTACTGATTTGATTTGCAACAAATAGTTATAAAGAAATTTTTTTATTTTTTAATTTAATTTTAAATTTTATGATCAAAACAATGTTGTTTGAAATCTTACCTAGTTGGTATGTAAAGATGAGGTAAAATGGTAATTTTATTGTAATTCTACTTTTTATTTGATAATTTCAATCTATCACTAAACTAAAACAATCAATAACAAAAAAAGTGAGCAATGGCCGTTTTTTAGGAAAACCACTGATGGTCAATATCAATAGATCTCAACAATAAAAAAAGTGAGCAGTGGCTATTTTTCCTATCAGTGGATACCCCACAGTTTTTTAAACACTGATGTTTGGTCAGTCAATGGTCAACAGAAAGATGCATTCGAACAAAGTATTTTTTTATTTTTTAATTTAACATTAAGGATAAAAATATATATGGTTTGAATTTTGAATTTCAAAATTACTGATATTATTAGTAATTACTGATTTGATTTGACCGCAATTGTGATGATGTTTATTGGGAACTGAAAGGTAAGTAGTGTATATCTTTATATCCCTTCTTATTAAAGTAAATAAATATTAGTAATGATATGCAAAGTAGGGAAAAAAAAGAGAGAACGTCAATTCTAAATTACCATCTTGCATAAATTTCAAAATTACTGATATTATCAGTGATCTGATTTGAAAGCAATTGTGATGTTGACTTTTCTAAATTTTATTTTAACTTTAATTAAGAGATAATAACCGTCAGTTTGAAATTCATATTTTGCATATTTTAAAAGTCCAAAGCTGAAGAAATTACCATTAATTAGTGATTTGATTTGCAAGAAATTAACATTAAATTTCATCAGGAAAACAATATTGAAGGAACTCTTATCTCATTGCAATGTAACGATTAGGTAAAATGGTAATTTCATTTTAATTGTAGTTTTTATTTGATAATTTCAATATATCACTAATTAACACCATGGATGGTAAATATCAATGGATGTCAAGAATAAAAAAGTGACCAGTGGCTATTTTTTCCTATCAGTAGATACCGAACGTCATTTGTCATTATGACTTTTCTGTAATTACTGATATTATCAGTAATTACTGATGATGATTTGAAAGCAACTGTCATTGTCATGATGACTTTTCTAATTTTTAAACCGTGAGTTTGAAATTCACATTTTGCATGTTTTAAATGTCCAAAGCTCAAGAAATTAGCATTAATTACTGATTTGATTTCCAACAAATAGTTATAAAGAATTTTTTAAATTGTATGATCAAAACAATGTTGGAGGAAATCTTACCTCATTGGTATGTAAAGACGAGGTAAAATGGTAATTTCATTGTAATTTTAGTTTTTATTTGATAATTTTAATCTATTACTAATTAACACCATCAATAACAAAAAAGTGAGCAGTGGCTGTTTTTTAGGAAAACAACTGATGGTCAATATCAATAGATGCCAACAATAAAAAAAGCGAGCAGTGGCTATTTTTCCTATCAGTGGATACCCAACAGTTTTTTAAACACTGATGTTTGGTCAGTCAATGGTCAACAGATTTTGAAGAAACATATGTTTCGCCTTAAACAGAAGTTTGCCCATAAACAGAAGTTTGACCATAAACAGGTGTTTGCACATAAAGAGATGTTTATCTGGTGGTTTAAAACCACTGTTGGGTCAAACAAATTTCACAACAGGAATAATACTCAAATAGATGTTGACCTTAAACAGATGTTTGGTTTAGAGCCGAACATCTGTTAAACCCCAAACATCTGTTTAACCCTGAACAGATGTTTAAGTTAATAACATCTACTGTTCAACCTAACAGGGGTTTCCATTAACTGTTGACCAAATTGCAAACAGATGTTAAAACCACTGTTTGTTATTGTACTTCTTTACAAAATTACATAGAATTCAAGAAAACGAAACAAACACTTAAAGAACTATAATTTAACACATAATCTAATCGGGCAAAGCAATCTATTATCTAAGAATTCACTGATTCTTACAACATGAAACAAACTCATAATGAAATACTAAAGTTACATAAGAACCACTGATAATTAAACCCCAAACATCTGTTTAACCCTGAACAGATATTTAAGTTAGACAAAATTGCAGAAAACAACCTTTATGTATACCCAAAACTGCACTTTATACCTTTCACTATGAAATCCGCCAAAACCAACCTTTACGTTCATGTTTTGCTACAAGTTCAACCTTTAACACAAACTCTGTTAATATTCTTGGTTAAATCACCTCACATGCTTTGCATGTGAGGGTATTATTGTCATTTCAACCTTGTTTTTTTTGTTTATTAATAAATTATATATAAAGGTTGTTTTCTGCATCATCACCAATCATCTTCCTCATCATCTTCGACCACCACAACAACGACACCACTTCTGTAACCACCGATCACCATCATTAACCATAACCATATTAATAATAATAATAATAATAATAACATTTAATGGTGAAAATTTAAGTTCTGCACACGAAGAATGAAGTGAATATTCAATCCCCTGTTTTGCAAATAAGTTGCAGACACAAACGAAACGAAAACAAAACTGATATCAAAGGTGTCTGATTAGTGATTCAGAAATCATTTTCGACATCAAAACATTGAAACCGCTGCAAAGTTTTACTTCATATTCATTCGTTTTGACATAATATGGACCCTTAATTATTTTGCACTCATAGCTTTGAATTTCTTTGAGGTTAGCCAGCCCAGCCCAGCCCCTCTTTCATTTTCAGTTTCTCTTATCATTCTACTTCCTAATTCCTTCCTTCATTCATTTTCCTGCAACAGCAACCGCTATGGTGTAGCTCTGTTTCTCAGGTTTCTTGCAGTAACAGGGACTACTATTATCTTGGAGAGCTTCCATACTTGACTAATGCAGAATCTCTTGCTTTTGAGGTTTCTATCCTTCCTTCCTTCATTTACATATTTATCATTTATTTCATCACCTATGTATGTATGTATGAAATGGATCCTGTTCCGCTTCAAGTACCGCTTCTGTACATACGGTTGATTGATATTTGCATCTATCTGTGTGTTTTGAGATGAACATACTCGTGAAATGATGAATCCGATCATAAAACCTGAATGTGTGAAATCACACACACGCGAGCATATACGTGTGTGTATAACTGTATATTTGTGAATTCGACCATTTCACCTTCAATTTAGTTTCATCTTCATCATTATATGATTTCTATCGCATGCTCTGTTTCACTTACGATTGATTAATTTCTGTATCTCTGCGTATATTTGTGAATTTCACCTTCAAATTATCTTCATCTTCATCATCACATGGCGTTCTCTGTTTCAACTTTCAATCAACACATACAATTGACTAATTTCAGTATCTATATGTGTGTTTTGAGATCGATATACACTATTATCGATAAATTCGATCATAAAACCTATATGTGAGAATATCTATATATGTATGGATGTATGTATAGCTGAACTCGGTTAATTATCGGCTTGTATTTGATGTCTGTATATGTATATGTATTAATTTGTTATATGTATATACAGCACCTCGAATGGCTGGAATGATTGCGAAGTTATTTTCTGAAGAAGAATAACCGAATCCAGAAGGTATTAATCTTTATTCTTTTGTCAATTAGATTTTTTTTAACTAATTTGTATTTCGTTAATTGTCTTAATTATTATATTAAATTAACGATTATAATAATACAAACCATTAAATAAATAAAAAGCTTTAAATATAATATTCATAGTAAAAGGGGTGAAAGGAAATGACAGATATGCCCTCACATGCAAGGCATGTGACTGCATTTAACTGACTTTTTTGACTAGGTTAGGTGTAAAGGTTGAACTTGTAGCAAAACATGAACATAAAGGTTGGTTTTGGCGGATTTCATAGTGAAAGGTATAAAGTGCAGTTTTGGGTATACATAAAGGTTGTTTTCTGCAATTTTGTCTTTAAGTTAATAACATCTACTGTTCAACCTAACAGGGGTTTCCATTAACTATTGGCCAAATTGCAAACAGATGTTAAAACCACTGTTTGTTATTGTACTTCTTTACAAAATTACATAGAATTCAAGAAAACGAAACAATCACTTAAAGAACTATAATTTAACACATAATCTAATCCGGCAAAGCAATCTATTATCTAAGAATTCACTGATTCTTACAACATGAAACAAACTCATAATGAAATACTAAAGTTACATAAGAACCACTGATAATTAAATACTAAATTTGAATCCGTTGTAGATGCTGAACCACTGCTGATACTAAACAGTCGTTTTCCTTTGATTAATCAAACTCTAGGTACATAAAGTGCTTGTCTTTAACAGGACCTTGTCTTCAACAGTGGATAGGCCTCATCAGTCTTTGTTCATAAAGAGCTCCTTTAAAACAAACTTTATGCTTCTTTTAATACAAAAAAGGTGGGAAACACCATTACTCTAGACTCTCTAGTAACATAAAATCTTATCTTACAACAATAGCAGATCCTTTCTTGCGTTTAGTAGGAACTACTGTGGGTTCTACATCATCATCTTCTGCACAAGTCAATTATAATCATCATCATCATTTAGACATAAGCAAAAATTATTTTAACTATAAATTTAATAATCTTTCTTTGTGTTTAATTAAACTTTATGCTTCTTTGAATACAAACCTATAATAACCCGCATCAGATTGTATGAATTTCAAACAACTGTGATTAGACTGAAATTTAAACCGAGAATTAGAGTATATCACTTCAAAATAAAAAACTCAAAATTGAAAATCAAAGTAGCAAAAAACACATACTTTAAACGATGTTGGAACAATAATACTGGAAACAACCGTGGAACAATCATCATCATTATATGAGAATACCCTTAATTTATGGAACCTGTAGAATGAAATGCTCCACTGTTGGGTTATTAACTTTCAACCTCACTTTCCCTAAATTTATCAATTCTAATTTTCAACAGGATGTAATACAATTATTACCTTAATTAAGATATCTTCAACTGCAAACAACAATAGCAAACAACATCAAACAACAATAGCAAACAACATCAGTCAATAATAGCAAACAACATCAAACAATAATAGCAAACACCTGATGTTGAATCCACTGTAGATGCTGAACCACTGCTGTTACAAACAGATAATACCAATGAAACTCTAATTTCAGAAAGAATAATGGCTGAACATACTCAAACATCAATAATCAACAGATGTTATACTCATATTATCACCATCTAGAAAAAAACGTTAATTTCAAAACATATTCAAACATACCAGCTTATGGCAGTTCTCTTATCCGCAACTAAGCGGATTTCAACTTTGATGACAACAACCCTGGAACCATATGATTAGATTACGAGTAGAAATTAGGATTAGTGTAAATAAGAGGAAATCATGAAAGTATTTCAACTAAAAAAAAGAACAAACCTTTTGATGAAGTAATCGATGAACAAAAGAAGATTTTATGGTGGCGTCTGAAGAAGATTAAGGTTTGGATGGAAAGAATTATCTCAATAATTTGCAGGGTTTGTGAAATTTGAATTTGAATCGCCTGAATATAGAGAGAGAAAGAACCCTAGGCGTTTGTAAAGAAAGATCAGAAGTGAGAAGAGAGGTTATATAAGGAAAAGGGGATGACACTGTTGGGCGGGAAAAGAGAACTGAGGATGCCCTAATCAAGTGACACGTGGCCCAAATAACTTTCATTTATTATATATAATAGATGCGATGACTTTTTTTATTAGTGTGGCATATGTGCTCTTTCATTTTTATCTTTAAACTAGCTTAAAGGCTTGATGTAGGTGACCCTTTATATAATTATCTCTTCCTTAAACCACACATTTCACATTTTGACACTAAATAATAATAGGATTATGTCTTCACCTTTTATTTTATTTATGTCACCTCTTTTGGTGTTTCTCCATTGTGCACATCTAGTATGCATCCATTGATTAAAAATATCATATTAGGTCATCTTCTTCGATATTCGGGGTTAAAGTTACGCAAAATGTTTAATGACGAATATTCTATGTTCACTAACATTACTTTTTTTTCCTTTTTTTTACATATTATCATTGTTCCTTTTTTTCTATAGAATTAAATGCTTATTGTGATTTTGGTCATTTTGCAAGTTTAATACAAATGTTTCATTTTTCGCCTATAGGTCCAAAAAGTCCAAAAATGTTTCACTGTTGCCATTTTAGTCAACTGAGTTAAATTCATCCATTTTTCTGTTAACAAGAAGGGCAATTCGGTCATTTTATATGGCCGAATTGTCCTTTTAGTTAACAAAATTACATATAAAATTCCCGAAATGCCCTTCTTGTTAATTATTAGCCACATGACATGCACATGATGGGTAATAATTGGTAACTTCCCCTCCCTTTTCTTTTAATTACTTTATAAAAAATAAAACAATAATTATCATCTGCACATCATTATCTTCTTACCCAGATCTTCATCGTCAAACCCAGATCTTCAAAGACATGACCCCCTTCAACCATCATCATCATCCCCTACTTCTAACCTACACTACTCAATTCAAGACTATCATATACACTCCTCCCCTGTTCTTCTAAACTATTTCATATCACCTCTAATATCCTCACATAGGTTTAACGAAACATACAACAATAATAGTGAAAGTGAAGACAAAAACCTACTAGAAAGAAGAGCGAGAACGAGCAATGGCGGAGCGAGTCTAACGGCGATCGCTTTTTCGAGAAGCTTCCAAGCAATCGGAACATTATTGGACCAGCAGATATTCGAAACGAGCAATTGAGCAACCTGCGGCGACGGTAAAGAGATTCCGGCAGATATTAAACTCGACGACAGCTCAACCACCCAAAATAACGGATCCGTACCGTTGCTTTGAGCACACTTCATCATTTACATCACTCTGTCCCATACTTGTGTATATCTGAAATATGGGTTTTGGTTAGGGGATGATGGTTGAAGGGGATGATGTCCTTGAAGATGTGGGTTTGAAGATGAAGATTTGGGTAAGAAAATGATGATGTGCAGATATAATTATTGTTTTATTTTTTATAAAGTAATTAAAAGTAAAGAGGAGGGGAAATTATAAATTTACACATCATGTGCATGTCATGTGACTAATAATTAATCAGGGTTTGGGGTTGAGTTAGACTCAGATGCCAAAATAGTTAGTTATAGAGACCATGAGGGCACATATGTTAAAAAATCTTATTTTTGACTAATATAGTAAAACTGATATAACCAAAGGGGCAAAAAACGTAATTTACTTAAAAAAAAAAAAAATCCTATAATGCATCTTAAAATGTGATTTATCCCCTTGATACATCATATTTTTTGCCTGATAAAGCCCGAGTACTTCTTCACATGTGTTGAGTTGTTGAGTACAAGATAATATTTCATCTATGATCTATGAAATGACTTTGTGGGATCCAGTGGATCTATTCCCCTACGCGCTAACTAAAAACGTGAGAGCTACGTGGTGGATGGTGACTTGTGACGGCGGTGACGTTGAGCAATGAGCACGGTAGGATCTCCACACGCGCTATTGGAGGGAGTGGTTAATAGGGAGTAGAAAAGGGCAATTGGTTCATGCCTAGGAATTTCAGCCACCGAGATGTGAAGTGTGGTTCCGGTGTTGGGACCAAGTTTAACACAAAGTCAAACAAGGTTCCCTTTTTTATACATATTTTAGTTCATTATTTTTTAGTTTTCTTTTTATTATATATATTGTACAATAGTAGTATTACTATATATCAACTTTTCATTTTTTTAAAATAACTATATTTTTGTTAGGAAAAATTATACGTTTTGTCCTTTATTTTGATACCCTCTTTCAGGTGGTCTCCTTTTCAACGAATTTTGACAAGTTTTGCACTTTATAGGCAAAATCCTTGCACGTCTTGTCCTTTAGCTCTAACTCAGTTAGATTTTTTTGTTAAATCTGATCATGTGACTTGCATGTGAGTGCATTTTTGTCATTTCACCTAAAAGGACTAAATATGTAAATAACTTAAATACTCAACCATTTTAAATAAATTAAATCTGATCATCCACCACCACCACCATCACCGCCATCCTCCCCCATCGCCACCACTTTCTATTTCTATCACAGCCGTAACCCACCTCTATCAAGAACAATTCTGATCCGAAACCAAATCACTGAACAATCTGTACATTATAATGAGTAATTAAATGAAATCGCAAACCTAATCACTAAACATCAATTAAACTAAGCAATCTGTATAAAATAATGACTAATGAAACGTTGTTGTAAACGAAATCGGAACCCTATTCACTGAACATCAATCAAATTAAACAATTTGTACTATATAATGACTACTGAAACGCTTTTTCTAAATGAAATCGACAACCTAATTACAGAAGACATCAGTCTAGTTAAACAATCTGTGCATTATAAGACTAAAGGGTATGGGGGCCGGCTAGGCCCGGCTAGGACCGGCGCCGGTCCCCCACACCGCCCCCCTGAGGCTCGGCTCGGCCCAAACGGCTCCCCACAGCCGGGTGAGACGGACCAACTTTCACCATTTTCAAAAAAGGGCCATTACTCAACGGCTAAATTTAAAAAAAAAAATCCATTTTTCTTTAAAAACACACTCATTTTCACCATTTTTCCCCACTTTCAACCCAAAACCCTCTCATTTTTATACCATTTTCTCTCCACTTTTTTTTTAAAAAAATTACCTTTTCATCCACAATGCCATCTAATTCTTGGTGGTCCTCGTCTTCGGATGAGGAAGAGGAGATGTTTTTCGCGAGCGCTGTGCTACGGGCGGCGGAGATTCTTATCGAGGAGGAAGAGGAAGACGAAAAGGAAGACATCTCGTCTGAAAGCGTTATTACCACACGAATACGGATTAACAGAGACCGCCAAGGTTTATCATTAATAAATTTTATTATCCTTATTTCCTCGTATTTATATATTTTTTACGACAGGAGCACACGAGAAATTGGTGAACGATTATTTTTCGGATGCACCCCTTTACAATGCCGAGATATTCAGACGCAGATTCCGAATGAGTCGTAGATATTCACACAGATTGCTGATGATTTGGCGGGGCTAGACCCGTTTTTCACGCAACGACCCGATGCTCGAAATTATGAAGGGTTCACCACGTTACAAAAGTGTACTGCGGCCATTCGCCAACTGGCGTACGGGACAGTGGTCGACGCTTTGGACGAGTACTTACAGGATTTGGTAAACATATTTGGAACAACGTTAACGTAGCGGACGATGACGAAGACGAGTAGTGTAATTTTTTTTTTAGGTTATGTAATTTTTATTTATGTTATGTAATGGATTTTATTATCTTCCTTTATGTTTTATTTTTATTTAAATGTTGAATAGTTTTTATAAAGTTAAACAAATAAAAAATAAACAATAAAATTTAAACAAATAAAAGTTAAACAATAAAAAATTACGTGGGGTAGGCTCATCCTCCACCCCCCTCAAAAAGCATGGAGGGTCATCCCCCACGAGCCGCCTACGTGGCGCCTACGTGGAGGCTCAACCCCACGGGATGAGCCTCACCATACCCTTTAGTCTAATGACTAGTGAAATGAAATCGAAAACTTAACCACTGAACATCATTCTATCAAACAATTTGTACATTACAATGACTAATAAAAAGCTGTGAATCAAATCAAACAATCTGAACATGAATCAAATCAAACCTAATCACCACAACATACAAACCCTAAAATCAAGACCTTTATCTTCTACTCAAAACCAAAACCTACAAACACTTATACACAAAATCATAACCTGCATACACAAAATCGAAGGATTGCAACACCACTAGAAGACCTCCAATTGGAGGATTACGACTACAAATTCATCACCAATGCCTTAGCGACGCTCTAGAAGCGTAAGCAGATTCTCACGGAGGATTCCGGGGACAATTTTGAACCGGAGATAAGTCTGGCGTTATAGTCGAAGCGTGGTGGTGTGGGTGGTTCTACTTAGAAGCGTGGGAGGTGGTGCGGTGGAGGGGGTAGAGGGTGGCGGTTCTTTGTGGTGGTTGGTTGTAGGTGGGGCGGTGGGTGCCAGTTGTTTAGGTGGGTGGTCAGATGTATTGAGAAGGGCTAGAGAAACAAGGAGAGAAGTAGAGAGAGAGATGGGTGAGAGTTTCTGTACATATAATTATATGTATTAATTATGTTAATTTCTTAAATTTGTTTTTGGTTTATTGTTAATTAAAATATATATATATATATATGGGTAAAAAGACTAAATTACCCTTGTGTAATCTGATTTAACAAAAAAATCTAACTGGGTCAGGGTTAAAGGACAAGACGTGCAAGGATTTTGCCTATAAAGGGTAAAACTTGTCAAAATTCGTTGAAAATGATACTCCCTGAAAGAGGGTATCAAGATAAAGGACAAAACATGTAATTTTTCCTTTTTGATAACCATAATAACAAAACTTTAGCTTTCTTTAACAACAACAACAACAACAATATTGTGTGAACAAATAGAAAAAAAATGAATATTAAGTTTTCAATCTTGAGATTAACAATAAAATAAAAAAAGGTATAAATATAATAATTATTTGTTTCTTATACGCTCTTCTAACTTTTTTATATAATATGAACAAATTAATTTGATTGTTTGTTTGTTTGTTTATTTATATGCCTAAGGTAGTATATCTACACCTTTGTAGCTAAACTATACACAACTACAAAATATATGAAAATATTTAGTTGGATAGTTTTTATGTACGAAGAACCCATTTATATCAGTATAAATTTTCCAGATATCATATATAGCAAACCATCATTTAAACTTTCATATATCCCCTTCTATAATGACAAACATGTCACTAAAAACAATTTATAACTCCTTCAATCTTACTTAACGACTAAGGCTGGCAAATCGTGTCTTAACAGGTTTAACAGGTTTCTGACAGCGCACGCAACATATGTTTCAAACATGATTACGACTCGTTTAACTACTTTCTACCTCATGTTTATAAAACAGTTTTATGTTTTATGTACTTTCAAACATGATTACGACTCGTTTAACTACTTTCAAACATGATTATGAATAAATGATAGATCCTAACATTGTAATTTTAATTATTTTAAAAATTAAAAAAGTCAAAGGGTGTATTTTTCAGTCAAACAGGTCTAATCGTGTCTTAACAGGTACCCAATTGCCAGCCAAGCCTTACCTCCATTCTTAGGGATAGATAGTCTACTTTCAGAGAGACCCCCCGACTCTAAGCAAAAAGTATACAACAAGCAAAATTGGATAACAAAATTGAGAGCTACCAATAACAAAAAAAAGTGGTGAAAAAATAATATAGTAAATCTAGGGACAAATATAACATAATACGCAAAGTCACAATCACATACAAAGTCCACCTAAAGTGGATTAGGTCCTTGGTTCAAAACTAACACTTATGTACCTTCCTAAAAATCCTTAACCTTAATCATAAGTCTCTGTGGCCTCCTATTCTGAACCATATTCTCAAAGAGGTGCAACTCTATCAAATATTTCCTAATTCAATCATCCCAAATCAACATGGGTCTACCTCTACTCATCTTCCTCTCAACAGTGAGGGTTTCCACTACTCTAACTGGCACCTTAGGTTTATCATTTAAAAAAATCTGTATTTATTAAATATAGTGGATCGTGGTAATTAGTGGCGGACCTATAATTTTTTTTCATGGCGGTCGATTGTCTATTGTTAAATATTAATCATCTTCGGTGTTATTTTAGGCACATTTTACCATACATCATTAATTGCATTTTAGGCATTTAGACCATAGATATTGTATGATTTTAGAAAATACACAATTTATTAGGATGGAATTTACTTGAATAAATTTTGTTGTTTTTGGAAGTGTGGAATGATTGCGAGAGACGACACAGAAGATTGAAGATACATATTCTTGATGTATGGTGATAGATAAAAACAAGCATGGATGAAGAAATGGTTTAAACGAAAGTTGCTTAAAAGTTGATTAAAAAAAGAGAGAAATTGTAATACTTTAGCAATTTGATGTATTTTGACGTTGGGTTGGGTTGCAATTTGCAACATCTAAATGAATTAATTATGAGCTTGAAATAGGCCACATGGCCCATCACAGAAAGAATTCAGCCCACGATAATTGGAGGGAGGAGACGATCTTGAACGACTTCGACGGCTAGGAAAGGGAAGCAAGAAATTAATTGGAAATTTGGGTTTTAATTCGAGCTCAAGACTATTAGATTTTTTTTTATAGTAAGTTTTAATTTATGTTTTGGTTCATGTATGTTTTGATTGTTTTAGCCGTCATGTTCGGCTAAACCAGTTAAATTCTGACACTAGTTTAATTTCTTTGTTTTTGATTCGTAAACTTATGTTAAACTTTGTGAGATTCGATTATTGAATGGTTTGTTTGTGTGTTTCTTGATCTTAAATCCGGATTTTCCCCATATATATATATTAGTTTGTTAATAAAACTAGCCACTTTGTTAATTATTTTAATAATGTTCTATAAGTTTTAAAACCCTAATCGGTTTTAATTTTTGATAAAAGGAACAAATAACATGTGTTTGTCAATAAATTCAGTTTCCTATAGAATCACACAATCTAGTTAAGCATTCTAACGTTGTGTGTTTTAATCATAATCGATATTTCTATCACGCAACCTGCATACTAAGATCCGAATGACATGAGCTTAGAGTAGCAGGTTGGCTCTAATCAATGATCCGTGCTTGGTTAGACTTTAGATGGAATGGATGTCCGAACGATGTGACGTCTAGTATTGATACAAACCGTTTAATTAAGGATCAAGACACCATAATTGATAATGATCGTAAGCCGAATCAAATCAAGAAATTGCCTTAGTGTTGGAGTTGTTTTTTTTTTTAATATCTGTGTTTCCCAACAATTTAATTGTCTTAGTCGTTTATTTTGTTTTCATCAATTTTTAGTTTAAATAAAATCCCCCCCCCCCCCCCCCCCCCCCCTTAAAACAATCATATATGCACTTGAAATGTTTTTGGTATAATTGGTTAATCTGTATCCCTGAGGACACGAACCTTAGTTCCATTCATACTAATCTTTATGAGTCATAGTAGGTTCATATTTTCGTCTTTTATTTACTTGATTCGACACCCAACATTCGGTTAAGATCTAGACACATAATAAACACACTATGTGAATCCTATCCTATATCCAAGTTATAGTTACAAAACGTACCAGAATCATTTGTTAATGGCCAAAGGCCATGATACACGACTCGTATATAGTTGCGTGTAATAGATACACGCCTATATAAATTCTTTAATATGTAACGAGAAATCCTGTAACGTGTATATTTTTATATCATTGGATGTTAATAATATATACAAAAAATTGATATTGATATGCAAAAATAAATTAAAAAATACCATTTTCGTGATTTTTTTTCTAAATCATAGGTTGAATTGATATGTACCAATCGCCCAATCGGATATAGATAACCCGTTGAGTGGGTCAAGCTCAAAAAAAAAAAAAAAGGAAGAAGAAGAAGAAGAAGAGTTTGAGATAACTCTTTATTTTTTCATTCATAATAGACTAAAACATATAAGGCCTTTGAATTCTGTAATCCTATGCTATGCTATATTTCTTGCACAAATCCTTTCTATACTCATGTATCTGCTTGGAATCATCAAGATCATTGTTTGCTCTAAATCCCTCATTTCTTTCGCAGGTTCTTGTTTAAATTTATTCATATGTCACCGTTAAACCTCAATGTTCTTGCTGTTCGTTAGTGGCGTATCATCATGACCACATGATCAAGATTTATGGGGACAATCTCAAATTTTCATGGGGCTTGGTGTTAAAATTTATTGGGTCGGTCGGTGTCAAAATGTTTAGATACATAAAAAAAAATTAATTAATTGTAGTCTGTAGAGGATCCCGCTCCACCTGCAACTAGGCCAGCCCATGTCGATAACGCTAGAAAATAAATTATATCTGTTATACTGCCAGTGCCAACCCAACTTAGTGCTGTAAACACCATAGTAAAGTCCCAAGGCCCAAACATATGGGACCTCTCTCAAACCATCAAGTTGGATGAATCATCATCATATATAATATAATATATGCTTATATCTCAAATAGAAAAGTTAGTTGATTCACCTGGATTGGAACATTTTTTAACAAATGAATATTGATGTTTTATGAATGTTTGCTTTTTCTTTATTTGAATGCAAGATGAGATTATTTAAAGGCATCAGTTGTTTGTTTCATTTGCAAACATGGAAATATCTAAATAAGGAGTTTATTTGTTTATTCATTAAAAATTGATGGTGAAAATATCTACATAAGCATAGGAGGATCTGCACCTATTATGCATCTGCAGAATAGTTTTTGGTGGAATGTCTAAACCTGGTATAACTGCTACTGATGTCAAATTGTCAATGAGGCTGAGGTAATAAGTTTTAGCAAATTTGAAATAGTTAATTGCATATTTTGATCCTAAATAATCTAAATGTTAATATAACAGTCATATATGATATTGTGAGTAGCTTGTCAAAACCAGGTGGGTCGGATAACGGGTCAAAAGGGGTTTCGTCCAAAATGGGCTCGGGTAAAAAAGTGCATCCAAACACCCGCTATATTAGATTCCTATGCGAATTCGCTACCATATATTTCATCCTGTTAGGTTAAAGAAGGAGATAAACTATGTTTAACTAGGCATGTAATTTTCTTGAAGCGTATAACAAATGAACCTGACAAAACAGTTCCTGAAATGCAGTTCCAAAACAGTAAATTCCGCCAAATTTTACTTGATTACTATTTTATTTGGATGAACGGTCAACGTCTAAATAAAACCTTATTTATAGTTAAATTTATTTACAAACACTTTTGAGTAAGAACTCAGATGCAAACATTTTTTTAAGTTGTGTGTACTGTCTTCTTTTTTAACTTTACAATCTGATGAGTTTTGTTATATTATGGTTGCAGTGCCAGATGGTGATCGACGTATAGCTTTTGTAGCCACAACATCCGTCGTCAAGTGCATTTGTAAGTAGTATTTGATTATTTGTATTTTAACAGATTGTTGTTTTTTAAACGGATTATGTTTATCAAAGCATTTTGAATCAATATTGCAGTTTTGAAGTAGTATTATAATAACAGATTCTTAACTTTGACCCAAAAAGGCAATGCATATTACGAGTATATTTTGGCATCAACAACCCGACTACAAAGGAAATTAACAAACCCAAAAACTTTGTATTAAATATAAATAATATAACAGAGACTTTGATGTTAAGAAATGCTATAACGCCACCGACTTTGCTTTATAAAAGCTAATGCACACATAATACGTCATGTTATTTGTTCGATGTTTGTGATGTAACTGCGCTGCAACGTGCGCTAGGGCCTAGGGGTGTTCATCGAATCGAATAACGAATTTTCGAATTATTCGAATTGAATTTTTCGAATTTCTATTATTTTTACCTGAATTCGTATTCGATTCGATTAATATTTGAAATTCGAATTCGAATCGAATTCGAATAAATTCGATTTAATTCAAATTCACCCTCAACAATAAATTATTTTACTTTCATTTTTTAAAATACTACAAATTTATTATATTCAACATAAAATATAACAATCTGCAAAATTAATTAACTATCAATATGTCAAAACACAAAAAATTAGAAGATAGGTTGGTTACCGGTAGCGATTTAAGTTAGGTAAAAATATAGAAATAAGTAGCATGGACATGGACTATTTGTCAGTAGGTTTGGTAATATTATGAATAATAAACTTATCACTTATGAAGGTACTTCATATTTTGCCCAAGTTTAGAAGTTATACGTGTGTATATATGTTTGTGTGTGTATATACATATATCAAAAAATTATATATAAATTGAATTCGAATTTCGAATTGAATCGAATTCAAAATCATAAATTCGTATCCGATTCTAATTCGATTACTGTACTCGAATACGAATCCGAATTCGAACCTTTTTAATCGAATTCGAATCGAGTCGAATTTCGAATTTTTCGAATTCGAATCGAGTCGAATTTCGAATTTTTCGAATTCGAATCGAATTCTGAACACCCCTAACATGCGCGGGTCTAATCACAAGAAAGAGTGGGTTAAACATAATGGGCCACGTTAGACTGGACCAAAGGGACCCAGGATAATGGTACCATCTACTGCCCATAACATTTCTTAATAGTAAACCACTATTGAAAACAAGTTTTTTTTAAACGACAATTAAACAAAACTTTATTGTCCACTACTCCACCACGGGGATTAGATTTGAAGTTACATTCTACCAAACATAATCCAATGGACAAACAAGCCCAATGGCCCAATTTTTTATTTTTTTTTAAACATGAAACGAATAATAATATATATTTCAAAGAGTTTACATCAAAATGCACTTTACATCCATATCGCAGGTAAACGAGTAACAAGCTGCGCCACTTTAGGCCCGGTTTATGCATTTTCAAATACTCACCATTTAAACTATTTTTGTATTTTTATTATTGTCAGTCAATTATTAAATACGACATGTTATTGTCAATTATTAAATTCAACATGAGATTTTTTAATAATTTTGTTAGATTTTTTATAAACATTTCTCCGTATTTTTTGTAGATTTCTGAGGAAGAATCCAGAGGGATGATGAAACGGAAGGAACATGTGGACCAGTGGGAAGGAGAAGTGGAAAATAGGGTTTGTATTTTTCTATTTTTTTGTCCTTTTTTATAGCTACTTTAATTAATTATTATCATTTCATCGAACTAAATTCCAAAAAAACGAGCATGATTATGTTAGTCCCTTTGACCACTTTTAGTTAATCTGATTTCTAGCTGGAGGGACTTTAATACTTTATGAAAGGGGAAAGAAGATAAACATAATTCTCCATTATCACTTTTCTTTTGTACTCGTGTTTTCATTTTTGAAAATTACGTTTTTGTTATAAAACTAGTCTAAAAGCTGAATAATATAGAAGATAAGTAGAGAGAATTTTCAGAGGATTTCTTATATATATTTCTTGGTACTCCAAAACTATAATATTACATGAGTTTATATAGACAGAAGAAAGAAACTATGTTGTACTGTGCGTCAATAATTCGAACGAATTATTGAAGTTACTGTGTCAATAATTCGAATGAATTATTTCCTTTACTGTGTGCTTTTACTGTGCATCTAGTTGTCATCCACAATGATTCATAACACTCCCCCTTGGATGACACTTTGCAAACTTTGGGGTAATTAAGTACTGCATCATTAAAAACCTTGCTAAAGAAAAACCCAGTGGGAAAAAAAACCTTAGCTAAGGGAAAAAGAGTGCAGTCTATAGCTCCCCCTCAAGTTGCAATTTGTAAGGAATCACATTCTCCGTACGTGACGCATGCCAATGTCATGAACGTGTTTCTTGAAAGTTGTTGTAGGTAGTGCTTTTGTGAAAAGATCGGTTGAATTGTTGCTGGATTTGACATATATCATCTCGACTTGATTGTCTTTAATAAAGTCTCGAGTATATTCAAAAAATCTTGGTGGTATATAAGAGTGCAACTTGTAATACTCCCCCTGATTTCATTATGTATCGTTTAATCCTTCTGCGTAGATCTTTTAGTTAATATTTTGCCACTTCATTCCTTGATGTGTATAGTCCTTTGTGTTGAACAATGTTATATGGTCTTTATATGAGATTCTTGGTGCTTTATGTAAACAAATACCATATGATCCACAATTATATGTTGTTACATTCCCTGCATTTACAAAGCTAACAAAACTTGTTTTGGTAGGTTAGTAATATAAAATTTTTATCTTTCATACCTTAGATGTTAATTTATTATATCCGATTATATTATCTCTTCTTTGTACACGAGTAATATGATACAGATGGTAATGTATAACTAGCAAAATATATCAATATAATCCATCATTCTCTATATGTGTAATAATTTATGGATAATGATGCAAATGCTAGTTTGTATATCAAGGCATAAATTTGTATTTCATATTTGATTTTTTAATATGTTTTAATAGTTATAAAACCTCATACGGTTTTCCAAAGAAAAATATATAGTCCAACTATACCGTATGCATTTATCTTTTCTAACTTCATTAAAAAATTCGTTATACCATATTCATCTTATAGTCCATACAATCTTTACTACTTTAAGAAGATGTATTTACAGGTTTTGAAATTATTGTTTCATGCATTTACATTCATTGAAATACATCTTTTTGATTTTACCAACTATGAATGTACATTCATTCTATCATGTAGATTTCCTCATTGTTCTCTATATCATATGCAAAAGATGCCTTGAATACTTACTTCATTCATACAATCCATAGTTTACCATGCTTATACATTAATCAATAGCTATCATAACCATCGAATTTCATTAAATTTTTCAACAGCCTTAGGAAACTCATCGAGAGTTCCATTTCTTTTCAGCATTTATAATAATTTAAGCATATTCATATCTTATAATGTTCTTGAGATCTCGCCTTACATGACTTTGATAATTTAAATTCTTCATGAATTTTTATGTATTTTGTAGTACCACATGATATATAAATATTCATAAGCTGCATGTCAATTTTCTCTTAATATATTACCAGACGAATCAGATATTGGAAAGTTATTATATCCACCACTGGATAATGTGTCTCCTCATAATCAATCAATGGTTTTGCAACATTCTTGTCCCACCAAATTTTCTTTGTATTACTCAATTTGATTTATGTAAGAAAATCTTTTCCTTAAGAACGGTTGGTCTGAAAGCTTTTCATTTCATGAGAGAATTTTAACTTTGATTTATTCACTTTTTCCAAAATTGGTTAATTAATAACATGAATTCATTCATGAGTAGATTCAAAAATCTTGATCCTCATTGTTTCATTATTTCTAGCGCTATGTTATATAAAAGTGTAACGGTGCTAATTTTATTTTGATTCCATTTCTTTTAGACATGATACATTGATTTTTTTTTCTTTCAGGTACCTGAGGTTCTTCTAGAAACATCATGTCAATATTGTCTTCTTTAAGATAATTTTATACTAAACCTCGACTTGACCATCTTTATTAATTGCTCCAAATTTCGAGGATTTTGATTCATGGAATCAATTAGTCTATCACGCTTTAGGCATGCCATAGATTTAATACTAGTGTATGGTTGTCCTTTAGGGACACAAATTATAATAATTGGAGCATTAGCAGTTGATATATATGACTTAGCTTGTCACTTTATTTTGGTAAGTAAATACGTCTGGTAATAGATTTATTTTCCAAATGAGTTGTTCTTTGAACCCGTAGTTCATATTTTCAGTTTTAAGGATCAATGATAATTTATTTCAACTCATTTCTTTTTCAACTGCTTTTATCTTCCCCTAATGTTGGGAATGTCAGTCCATTTAGATCGATATTAATAAACTGAACCATAAATAACTCTTTCGTTAAATGCTATATTCCCAATCACCTTTTAAGGTCCCATATTTGTGCGTCGTGGTGGATCAATTTCAATATATATCGCACAATCAAAATCTTAGAATGGACATATTTGGTTTCTGACCAAAACCCAATTATAATGGGGAGAGAATATTATAATATATTGGCATTATATGAATTGATACATGAACTTTTGCTCTCATGATCATACACTTAGCAAACACATCCAGTGATTGTCTCAATAAATCATGTATAAACTACATGAAGTTTTACGTGTATTGCAATGATCATTATGTGAAATTGATTTATTATCAAAATCATTATATCAATCTGGAATAATATGCTTGCTATCACATTAGCTAAGCCTTAATCACAAAAACTTCAGGTTGTGGATTTGATAACCATTTAGACGATGCATCGATTTTTAAAACACTAAATGGTATCATGTTGGATATGTATATCCTTTGCTTATTCCAGAATACTTAGGGATTCACACCCTACTTTCATTGATTAACTTTTCTTGAGAACAAAAATTACATTTTATAATTTTCTGGAAGGATCTGTTAGTTCTTCAATACATTTTACATTATCATTTTACTCGGTGTGGTCTAACCGGTCATGCCAACTGATTATGATTCATAAACTTCTTATTTATGATAATATATGTATTACTTGTAGGTAAAAACACAAAATAGAATGTATGTATTAAACAATTTAATCATAATAATTTGATAGTCTATTATGATGTGAACGAACTTACATTTGAAATTAATCATATAATGAATCAAATTTAGACTCAGAATCATAAGGTGGTGAAGGTGGTAGAGTTAGTTGCATACTATTAGCTATTTGTTTTAGCATGTCTTCCAACCATTTATTTCTTTATATCAGCCGTTTTATTTGTTTAGACAAATTTCGAATCTGACCGTTTAACCTAGCCACTTCGATTCCTATTGAATCTGAAGGTAGATTCATTTGACTGTACATGGTTCTGTTATATTAATTGGTGGCAGTGGTTGTTCTACTTCGTTTAATAGTGATTGGAAAAACTGTTGCGGTAATGGTGATTGCAAAAAATGATTCTGATGCTAACTGCTCTTGGAATATCATGTTTTAATCAAACAAAGTTTGTTGCATCGTTGAATCTTCCTCGAAAACTAAGGGTGAGATGTTTTGTAAGATGTTCGGTGCTAGTGGTTGAGATAGGTTAGTTGTAATATGTTCTTGTACGGGTGGCAACTGTGGTTGCAGATCAAATCGATAAAAAGACGGTTGAGGAAGCTGCAACAATGATTGTTGTAAATTTTGTGTTGAGGTACTTTCTAAGATAACCTGAGCTTCCTCTGACTGGAATGGTTGATTTAGTGTATAATTATGAACAGGGGTTAGCCTAACAGTGTTAAAATTTACAATCCCAGATGCCTTTGGTGGGGATAATCCTTGGATAATCTGATTAATTAAGATACCTAATGATTTTGCTATTTTTGTAATGTAAGACCCTCCCATGAGACTTCTCAGAGGATTTGTTTGTTGATTTAAAAGATATGTAGCAAGCTCGTGGACAATATTACAAGGAACTTGCTCAAAAATACTATGCAGATGGAAAAGGTCGGTAGCACTAACCCTATGTTGATTATTCTTGCGCCCCGTGATAGTGTTGGCTAAAACATGGTGCATATATTGATAACGAGGGTCTGTGAATTTCATAGAATTATTATTGTTACACCACTCTTTCGATGAATGGTCTAGCCAATATTCTCTAATTTCCTCAGAGGAATAAGAGGTTGATGCCTCCGTAAAGATAGGTTGTTTAACTTCTTCATCTGTATATATGCCCAGATGAATTGCGAATTCTGTTAATGACATATTATGAGATTGTCCACAAAGTCGAAAATGAATAGATTCATCGGTAAGACTTTTATCATATTTGAAATAGAAAGTGGACAAGAACTCATATACAAGTTCATCGTATGACGGTTCTAGGATGTCGAAGAAACGACGCCAGGGCGTATTACGTGGTAGTAATCTCGCCAGTAAACCACTTGGATCAAACATTTCCATTTGATACCTATCAATACCGCTAATAGAAAAAACTTCAAGATTCTTGAGTTTTTGATACCTCTCACGATTGGGTAAATCAGTAAACCGAAGGAATCGATGAATGTTTGCTGCATTTGAAGATTCAGCATATGCTACTGGAAGATTTGCCATTTGAATATATGGTTTTGTTAAGAAAAGTTTGGGTACTGGTTATTTTGGGTATGTGTTGAATTATATCAGAAGTTCACTGTAGATTAGCTCGAGTAGTGAGTTTCTCATATAGATAAGAAAATTTAAGCTTACACCATACGTTTGGTTAAGGCTTCCATGATACGTTTTGAAACAGTTCACTGTAGCTAGTAAATATTATATTGCATAAATAAATATTAGATGCATAAACAAAAAAGTTAGGTACATAAATAAATGTTAGTAGTCCCATAATTATTATATCTCCAGAGCAATAGGTCACATGTACTAATTTTAATTTATCACAGAACTATATTATAAGTATACATATATATAAAGGAGAAACGGGATCTAAAAGATCATCCTAAAGGTGTATGGTTTTACAACTCACTGGTGCACCCTTAGGCTTTCAACCTATATATATGTATATATTTAAATATATTAAATTCTTACATTGAGTATGGTAATAGCTCCTTTGCTTTTGTTGATTTGCTTGGTTGACAGCGCTCGTGCTGATAACGTGTTATAAAACTAGCCTAAAAGCTGAATAATATAGAAGATAAGTAGAGAGAATTTTTTGAGGATTTCTTATATATATTTCTTGGTACTCCAAAACTATAATATTACATGAGTTTATATAGACAGAAGAAAGAAACTATGTTGTACTGTGCGTCAATAATTCGAACGAATTATTGAAGTTACTGTGTCAATAATTCGAATGAATTATTTCCTTTACTGTGCATCTAGTTGTCATCCACAATGATTCATAACAGTTTCTAATTTTTTTTTCTCAAAAAGAAATTTTGGTGTGTTCAAGAAGCTTCACGAAGAAACGAGTTTCATTGCAAATAGTTGGAAGTAGTTTGCAAATAGTGGAAGTGGACGGGGTGCGGGTCTAAGGAGTTCTCGGTCGCGGCTGTGAAGCAGTTCTTGGTTTCTAGACGTGATTTTAGCAACCGGTTTGTTATGGAGTGGTGTAAATGGGTCCCTAAAAAATGTAACATTTTTGCTTGGCGTGCGGATTTGGATCGTATCCCTACGGTTGAAGCTCTTGAAAAGAGGGGAGTGACGGTGATTGACGACACGTGTAATTTCTGTAATGAAGGTTTAGACTCGGTGACTCACATCTTCACTGCTTGCTCGGTAGTGTTGGGAGTTTGGGAAAAAATTAGTTTATGGTGCAGGGTTCGGAATTTTTTCATTTTTTCTTTCAGAGATATTTTTGAGATTCATAATCTGGGAGACAAAGGGAAGGCGGAAAGAGAGGCGGCTCATGGTGTCTTACTCACTTCTTGTTGGGTGCTGTGGAAGGCGAGAAATAACTTGAGGTTTAATGGTAAAAAGTGTACTGTTGAGGAGATATTTAGTGAAATTAGAATTGTTAGTTTTTTTTGGTATAAGTATAGAGCTAAGAAATGTAGTTTCGATTGGGGGGATTGGTGTAAATTTGTGAATATGTAATGTTGTCTTGTGGCCGTCCCGGTTTTCGGGTTTGGTGGTGTTAATGAAGTTCACGTTTCAAAAAAAAAAAAAAAATCAACCATATTTGATTAAATGACGTAGTGTTGATTGATTTCGCACAAAGAGATTAAGTTAAACATCAACCATATTTGATTAAATGACGTAGTGTTGTTTGATTTCGCAATTAACAACACCATACATACTAATACTCCCGCAGAGACTCCGACCAAGGGCCCCAATGGGGTTTCTATGCAGGGGCGATGCTTTGAAGGGGCCGGGAGGGGCGCCCGACCCCCCGAACTTTTCGGCCAGTAGTGTTATATATGTAGTTTTCGTATAGAAATTTTTGGGAATATATGTTTTCGACCCCCGGTTCTATAGAAATTTTTTGGTATATACGTTTTCGACCCCCCTGTAAAAAATTTCAAGCTTCGCCACTGTTTTTATGTGATACAAAACTAACGACTTGACATACTCATCTAGCATGACCGTAGGATCGTTGTTGCAACACACTTGATAAGCAATTTGTTAAAAAGATTTGTTCATTATTTCGGTCATTAATTTTATAGACGACTTTTTTTTGTTCCTTTTCTTCTTTGCGATGTGCCTAACTAAAAATGAATATTATTGGTTTAGTTTACAAATTCTGGTAGAAATTACAAAGCCACTCAATGTTATCGATCTTGATTGCAAGAGAGAAAGGGTGGACGGAATTGGCATGAAGAGCTATCTCTGAAGAAAAACCAATCATGCATAGTTATGTCTTCATCTATTCCTTTATAAAACATTTTTATGAATTAGAACTTTATCTTTATAAAACATTTTTATTAATTTCATAATTTACATTTTTTTAACCGTAGATAAATCTTTATTAAAGAAAAACTAGAAAGATGATCCAGTGCCGGCCCATTAGATTATAATATTAATTATCACATGACTATTATCATATATGTTTTAACAAAGAATTAACAATGTTAATCATATGGGATATTGGGATCTCAAGACTCCTAAATTCTTATGGGTAAAAAAACGTACAAAGCGTAAATATATTGTTAGAGTGGTCGAAACGGTGTAAACTTGTATTCTAAGGCATTTGTATGGTACGATTTGGCTATAAGTTGTGGTTATGACCCAAATGACCACACCACCTTTTACATCGGTGTCATGTCACCCCACTCTCATCCACCACCCAATATGGTATGGTCATGACGTAAACCACCATTCGCTTTTTAATTTTTAAATTATTTTTGTCTCAAACTCAACAAATGGGAGTGTCGTGGTTGCCGTGGATTGAACCATGCGAACCACAGTGGTTTGTAGTGGCGAAGCTTGAGATTTGACCCGCGGGGGGGGGGGGGGGGGGGGGGGGGGGTCGAAAACGTATATAGCCAAAAATTTCTATAGAACTAGGGAGTTGAAAACACATATACCAAAAATTTCTATACTAAAACCATATATATTACACTACACTACTGAGCGAAAAGTTCTCCACCCCTCCGCCCCTTCTAACCTGCACCAATGGTGGTTTGGGAAGGGGGCGATGTAGAGATGGATCCATGTTTCATATGCCAAAACATGACCCAACTTACGACCCCCATACCATAGCCTTAGTGTTTTTCTTGCTAGTTTGCTGTGAATAAAAATTGCAAACAGAAAAAAAGAACATTATTAATCATATGATGGTCATGATGAGAAAAGATTTGACTAGAAAAAGTGAAATATTTTGTGTTGGAATCGTTGGCCTTCAAACAAGCTTTTTCTTTTTATGTGTAAATTTGGAATGGAAATTGGGAATGTTTGGGGAGCGGTGCTACATTCATTCATCATCATGGTTTTACCCACTCCGATGTCTACATTTGTTGAGACACCACCCCTAATTACTTTTCCACCACCTTCAATTTATTGTCATTTTATTCCCATCACCACTTCATGCATTATGGAGACCTAAAGTGTGATCGGGTGCAAAAAAAACTAATAAAATATATAAGTTTTATATAATTGTGTTCCTTTGAAGGTTATTTATACATGTAATTTATTATTATCTAAATAAGAATACTTAGTTATTTTTTTCCTATTTATTTCGTATTGTATTTCCCTGTATCACATATATAATTTTAAAGTAGTATAGTTTGTTTCACTCCATACCCCTTTTTCTTTCTATAATCATCTCACGTCCCGTCTTCTTTAACCATTGGTGACCACTCTCCCCGCCTTCTCTCACAAACACACCTAGAGCCCAAATTGCCCACCGCAACTACCACCTTCATTGTGTTCATCTTTGACTCAACCCTCTCATTCGATATCTCCTAGCGGGCCGTCATGAGTAGTCATGCTAATATTGTATAACAAAAAAAATCAAATCTAATCATATTCATTTCTTGATTCTGGAATTATTATTATTATTTTTTTTACAAAAGACATGAGCATTGAAATGCATAAAAGGAAGAGGGAATTACTTTAAAATAAACAACTAATAAGTTACTATGGTTAATTCTAACAAAACTATAGCTTTGATGGTTAAATCTTTAATTTACTCTTACAAATCTTAAATGTTTTTTCTTGTTGTTTTTAACGTTTATAAAGCTAGATGGAAAGAAGATTTATTTAATACTTGTTCCCAAACACTACAAAGCAAAAGTACATGATCTTCCATCAAATTACCAAAGTGCCACTCAAACATCTAAATCCCAAATCGAATTATTAAAAAAAAAGTAAGATCAATCTAATTAACACGTAGGCCATAGCATCCTTGAACAAATCATCACAACCTTTTGAATACCTCAACTTGTAACTCTTGAGTAAATCAAGCTTCGATGGTTTCATGCATGTGGGCATACTATTTTCTTGGAGGCTTCATATGCGAACGGACCGACGGTGAAAACATCATATGGTAGTGGTGGCGATGGCAGCTTGGACTTAACCGGGGTCGGGGTTGGGACTAGGGTGGCTCCCTTGACTCCATAGTGTAGGTTGGTTGGATGTTTGCATGTAGCCTTTGGTGATGATAGCAATGTGACCTTGCACTTGTGTACACCAAAAGTGGTCAATGTCTTTGGTGGCTCGATGAAGAAGAAGCCGTTTTTATCGGTTGTACCGCTGACCCTCAATGGGTACTTGCTGTTCTTGCATGTCAAGAGTACCTTAGCTCCTGTAATTTATTTTTCACAAGTTAAACGAGGACCAACAAGAAACTAGAAGCCGACACAAAATACTATAGTTACAATTTGCAAAGGGTGCTACTTTCTACACCCCCTAATTACTTTTTTCACCCCCCTCCTCTCACATACTTACATCAAAATGTACACATCAACCACTCTAATTAAAACTCACCATATTTTTATTCCACAAAAAGAACAATACTTTAATGTTATCCATAATATTTTATACACGTTAATGGCTTGTACTTTTCATACATTGGTCTTAGATTGTTTTATTACTATCACTCGGTCACCGTATTTTATTTGATTTTTATATATAACATCTTATTTTTCTAATAGAAATATGAATTGAACATTTTAGTTGTAACAAGTAGATAATAAAATCTTATGATTATTCTGACTTAAAAAAGTTTTGGTTACGCCACTAATAAGCTTGTAACTAACTCTTCTAATGTTTTTATAGTTGAGTTGGAAAACTAAAACTAATATTATGAATTAGGTAAGACTAGAAGATCATACCTTGAAGTGGAGTGGCACCCATGAGTGTATCAACTCCCTTGTACTTGCAAGCTTTGCAGTAAACCATACCCCGGACCGCAACCTTCCTCCTAACAGGAAGTGGTGAGTGAGTCGGTGGGTGAACCGGGGCTACAACTGGTGGATGAACTGGAGCCTTGGTTGGTGGGTGAACCGGGGCCTTGGTTGGAGGGTGAACCGGAGCCTTGATTGGTGGGTGAACTGGTGGATGAACCGGAGCCTTGGTTGGAGGGTGAACCGGGGCCTTGGTTGGAGGGTGAACCGGGGCCTTTGTTGGTGGGTGAATCGGGGCCTTGGTTGGAGGGTGAACCGGAGCCTTGATTGGTGGGTGAACCGGGGCCTTGGTTGGAGGGTGAACCGGAGCCTTGATTGGTGGGTGAACCGGGGCTTTGGTTGGAGGGTGAACCGGGGCCTTAGTTGGAGGGTGAACCGGAGCCACACTTGGTGGATGAGTAGGTTTGTGGTGGTGACCACCAGGACGCTTGTGGTGGTGGTGGTGCGGCGCTGGTGCTGCGACCGGTGGGAGCAATGGTGAGAGGTGTGGAGCCTGTGTCCAGCTTACATGATCAAGATCAAAGCTACCAAACACATTGATCATCAAGCAAGAACCAAGGACCAACAATGAGAGCAAGTTAACCCTGAAACCCATTGTGGTTTCAGTGTGTGTTTAAGGTGTTTGTGTGTAAGGAAGAAGTGAAGGGGATGGTGAATTTGGTGGTGGTGGTGTTGCTTATATAGTAGTAGCTTCAAGGGGGGAGTGGGGACTACTCTTGCTGAATTTACTGAGATTAATAGATGTTAATATAAGGTAAGGATAAACTCTAGGGGCTAAATCTTAGCATATGCTACTTTTAAGGGGTGAAGGTGTAAATTAGGAATATTGTTGTGAAATACTAATATTATTTTTTGATTTTCACTCTATTTTGCAACTTCATCCATTCATCAATCATCAAAACAATCCTCACAACCTCCTTCATGTAAGTCATCTATGAGGGGAGATAAGCATAGGAGGGTTATCATCAGTTTGGACAGTTTTGCTACAATATTGATCGGTTTTATCTTGTATGCCATGATAAAGCATTTGTGTCTGGTCCATTAGCTTTATTCTAATTGATTACAACGACGATTCCTACTTTAGCCGGTCATATTGATTGTTTTGAATCGGTTATTGAATAAACTCTTTCATAACTAAATCGACTGTCACCTATATAATTACTATATATTATTATTATTATTACTATATATTAATAATACAAATGAATGAACAGTTATTTTATTATATTATAATGATATATTAATATAATAATAATAAGTATTATTATTTTCTTTACTTTCTCAGTTGGATAAGCTTGGTATCAACCAATACTGGTATCGAAAATACAGGTACGGTTCGGTTCATTATCGGTAAATGAAGGTAAAAATCGGCACCCGCCTAATACAGAAAACGCCAAAAGTCGGTACCGGATTTAGTTTGAAAATCTTTTAGTTCTGGAAATTCGGTACTGCTACACGGTACCATTTGCTCATCCCTGATCACGGGTGCCGTACAAACAACAACGGTATCGTACAACTTTTTCTTGTTGATTTTCTTCAACTTTTAATGATTTCTTTTTTTAGTTTCAGGGGTAACGATGAGCTCGGTGGCAACCGATACCGAAAATACCGGTTACGGTACCGGCATATGAAGGTAAAAATCGGTAGCGAACCGGTACTAGGAACGCCAAAAGTCGGTACCGAATTGGTACTTAGGATCCTTCGGTTTGGGAAATTCGGTACCGGTACCCAATATTATTTGCTAATCTCTGACCATGGGTTTCATACGAACAACATCATTACAACTTTTTTTGTTGATTTTTTTTCGATTATCTTTTACTGTTTTTTACATTTTCTTTTTATTCTTGTTAGTGGTTACGCGTTGTACGCGTTCGTAGTGATTTCAAAACACATATAAACACAGACTAAATAACAAAAGAAGTTCGCCGCAACGCGCCGCAACGCGGCTAGGGTGATAAACCTAGTTATGATAAAAAAAATTCATGATCAGATCTCTTATTGTGAAGAATGAGAAGGAGAAGCTAGTGTCAACTAATAAGAAAAGTATCGATGTTAAGTACGGTAGAACTAACATTTACCGTTAGAAAAATAAGATCACCAACTTCTAAATGTTAACCACTCTATACTTTTATTGAACTTTTAATTTTAAATTCAAAAAATTATTAAATAAAATATAAGATACATTTTTTAATATAGTAGAAAGTAGAAACATATTTGAGGGTCAAGTTATTATACAAAGGCTTCTAATTGTAAGAAGTGTAAGAAGGATTTATAGAGTGACAAAACCCACTACATCACCACCAAAAACCTAAACACCCACCCCCACCCCAGTGCCCCACCACCACCCAAAAACCTAATCCCCACCCCCACCCAAAAACCTAACCCCCCCCCCCCCCCCCGGCAAAAAAAACAAAAACAAAAAAACTATACCTCACCAAAAAAAACCCCAAAAACCTTAAAAAAACCTAACTCCCCCCACTCCCCAAAAACCTAAAAAAAATCTAAAAAAACTAAACACCCACCCCCACCACCACCCAAAAACCTAAACCCCCACCCCCTCGGCAATTTTTTTTTTTTTTTTTTGGGTGGGTGATGTGGGGGGGGGGGGGGGGTGGATGTTTAAGGTTTTTTATTTTTTTTGTAGTGAGGTTTTTTTGTGTAGTGGGTTTTTTAGGTTATTGGACACTTGTCACTATATAAATCATTCTTACACTTCTTGCAATTAGGATCCTTTGTATTTGATCCTAATCCAGATATTTGATTTTAAATTTGCAGCGACTGAAAGCAAAAGTATTAACAAGGCTTTGTTACATAAGCATTTCAAAATAATAAAGAATTGTGAAAATCGTATAAACACTTATACAAGCCTGGTTATCCGGATAAACTTGTTGGCGAAAGACCACTCACGTCATGCGAATACGAACATCGTTGGTGACCAGGTCCACCCACCATTCCAGGAGAAACCCACCGCTCGAAGGCCTACTGTGGTAAAACCCTAGGCCACTTGGAAACTATTGCAACAAGTGGTACTCCAATCCATAACCTCCACATTGGAAAATCATAGGGTGTTTCCTCTAAAACCAATTGATCTAGGACTCATTGGCAAGCGTTTGATATATCTAGTTCAAAAAATACGTAACAACGTCTATATGGGTTCTGTGTAAGTGAACGCTATTAGTAAATTTTAATGATTTTGTTATAGAATTTAAACATCAATTTATAAGTCATATTACATGTGTAAGCTTAGTATTTTTTAGATGATTTATTTGCTATAATAAATTTGATTTCCTGTTTCATGTTAGCTAACCATCAGTTGTCGCTAACGGAGAAATAGGGCTTCTTCTCTCTCTTTCTCTCTCTGATTCCTTCAACGTTCATCTTCTTCCACCGGTAAGGTAAGGTTCAACCAGCAGCAGGGCTTCTTCTGAACAGGGCTTCTTCTCCGACCAACAGGGCTTCATCCCTCCCTCAAATCTTCTGTTCAATCGGACGATTTGTTGTTACTTCACTGGTGGATCTTGCGGATTTTGTAGATCTGCCTAGGGTTGATGCGAAATTTTGCATAGATTTGACCTGATTTGGTTTGATTTCGTCTGATTTGACTCTACAGTATCTAGAAAGGAGAAGATAATTCTTCTTCTTCTTCGATCAGTTCTTTCTTTGCACAGGAACTAGTCTAATCGAAGCAAACCCTAGATTTCAGAACCCTAAAGGTATATCTCTCCGGCGACTCTCAGGCGACTCTCCGGCGACCAGACCTAATTGGTGTTTGAAGATAGGGTTCGCTTGTGTTTCAACATTCGATCAGGTTGTATTTTTCCACTTTTTAGTTTGCTCAACTCGCTTCTGATTTATTTCGTGTGTTGATTTTGTGAATTTAGGCATTAGGTTGAATTTTTATCATTGTTGATTCTTTGTACATTTTTAGGCTAGAGTCTGTGTATATACAAGAAGCTTGTGTATATGCGTGTGTTGTTTTGTTAACTTTAGGGCCTATGTAATCATCAGAAAAATAAGAAAAAGTCAAAAAAAAAAAAAAAAGAGTAGGTAGTTTTGCCTTTTGTGTACTTTGTGTTGCCCGTTGTTTGTTACCTTGTGGTTAGTTGTTAGTTGTAAGCATAGACAATAGAAACCATGATTGTTACTTGAGACCATGTTCAAGGACGAGGGGTGCAGGTAAGGGTAAAGTTAGAGGCTGTAGTTTACGCGTGGCGTCTTGGAACGTAGGAACTCTTAGTAGTAAATTGTTAGAAGTGATAGACGCACTTAAAAGACGTAGGGTTCAGATAGCGTGTCTTCAGGAGACTAGGTGGAAAGGACAAAGAGCAGACGAGCGCAATGGGTATAAGTTGTTGTATTCCGGGTCGGATGGGGCCAAGAACGGAGTAGGATTTTTGGTGTCTATAGAATTGCATAAGAATGTAATTGAGGTGATACGACACAACGATAGAATTATGGTGTTAAGGTTAGTATTAGGTGAGCAAGTAGTAACAGTGGTATGCGCATATGCACCGCAGGTGGGACTAGGAGAACAAGAGAAAAGAGAATTCTGGGATTGTCTAGATGTAGTAGTAAGGGCCATACCTAGGGAGGAGAAAATTTTTATAGGAGGAGATTTTAATGGGCACATTGGTAAGGATCGTGATGGCTTTGAGTTGGTGCATGGGGGTTTTGGTTTTGGCGATAGGAACGGCCCTGGTAGAGACCTTTTAGACTTTGCGGCAGCTCACGGCCTAGGTATTATAAACTCCTTCTTTAGGAAGAGGGAATCTCATTTGATCACTTTTAGTAGCGGAGGACGCAATACGCAAATCGACTATCTTTTAACGAGGCAGGAAGATCGACGGATGTGGATGGACTGCAAGGTTATACCAAGGGAGACTGCAGCGACTCAACACCATTTGCTAGTAGCAGATATAGCCCTAAAAGTAAGGCTTACTGAGGGGGAGATGAAAACCCGACCTAGGATCCGTTGGGGAAACTTGAAGGGAGAAAAAATTATGATGTTTAGAGATAAAGTTAACTCGATGACATCGATGCAACTAGGTGACGACGCAAACGGTATGTGGGAGGCTATGGCGACTACGATCACTACAGTAGCGAATGAGACGCTAGGGGTCACAACAGGAAAGACTAGTGGGCATAAGGAGTCCTGGTGGTGGAATGAGGACGTGCATACCAAAATAAAGGATAAGCAGCAGAGTTTTAGAGACCTATTGAGGTGCACAAGTGAGGAGGAGCGGCTGCGGGTAAGGGAGATATACAAGAAGGCAAAAAGGGAAGCGAAAAAGGCGGTGACCGAGGCAAAAAACACAGCCTATAAACAAATGTATGAACGTTTGGATACGAAAGAGGGGGAGCATGCTATGTTCAAGATTTCCAAAGCTAGGGAGCGAAGAAGACAAGATCTAGGAGCAGTAAAGTTTATCAAAGGAGAGGATGGACGGGTTTTAGTCAAGGCAAATGACATTAAGTTGAGATGGCAAACATACTTCCATAATCTTTTCAATGACGGTAGGGCATACCAACAAGATAGCAGCAATCCCGAGACTCAGAGACGACAACAGAATAATTGCTACTGCAGGAGGATCACACACGAAGAGGTGAAGATGGCACTCACGAAGATGGGAAGAGGCAAGGCAGTGGGTTTGGACAACATACCGATTGAGGTGTGGAAGTGCTTGGGGGAAGAAGGAGTCAGATGGTTAACACTTTTGTTCAACCGTATTTTCAAGACTGGAAAAATGCCAGATCAGTGGAGGAGTAGCGTTGTGGTGCCTTTATACAAGAATAAAGGAGACGCTCAAAGTTGTGGGAACTACAGAGGGATTAAATTGCTAAGTCACACTATGAAGCTCTGGGAGAGGGTAATCGAAACTAGAATTAGAAGAGAAACTCAGGTTTCAGTAAACCAATTTGGATTCATGAAAGGGAGGTCAACTACAGAAGCGATACATATTCTAAGGAGGTTGATGGAAAAATATAGAGCGAAAAAGCAAGATCTACATATGGTGTTTATCGACCTAGAAAAGGCATATGACACTGTCCCACGGCAACTGATTTGGGATAGTTTGGAGGGTCGAGGGCTACCTGGGAAGTATATAGACATAATTAAAGATACGTACGATAGAACGGAAACTAGTGTCCGCGCGCCTGTAGGGGATACAAACTTCTTTCCGGTGGAGGTAGGACTCCACCAGGGGTCTGCGTTAAGTCCTTTTCTTTTTGCGGTGGTCTTGGATGAGTTGTCCCAGTTGATTCAGGAGAAAGTTCCATGGTGTTTGCTTTTTGCAGACGATATTGTGTTGATTGCAGAGACCAAACAGTGCCTGAACGCAAGGGTAGAGGAGTGGCGTGTAGCTCTAGAGGGCAAGGGCCTAAGGATTAGTCGATCTAAGACTGAGTATCTACATTGTGATTTCAGTGGTGTAGCCGATAACGATGACACCCAGATCACCATTGAGGATCAATTGATCCCGCAAGCAACTAGATTTAAGTATTTGGGGTCGTTTGTCCAAAGAGATGGTGACATAGATAGTGATGTAACCCATCGCATACAGGCTGGCTGGTGTAGATGGAAGGCAGCCAGTGGGGTATTGTGCGATAGAAGGTTCCCAACTAAACTAAAGGGGAAATTTTACAGGGTAGCAGTTAGGCCTGCTATGCTATATGGAACAGAATGTTGGGCTATCAAGAAGACACAAGCGCGCAAGATGGAGATAGCAGAGATGAGGATGCTGAGGTGGATGTGTGGACACACGAGGTTAGATCGGATAAGAAATGAGGTTTTTAGGGAAAAATTAGGAGTGGCTAGTATTTCAGATAAGATTAAGGAGGGGAGATTGCGTTGGTTTGGGCATGTGAAGCGGAGGGAAACGACGGCACCAGTTAGAGTAGTGGAAACTCTTACTGTGGAGGGGAGGAGAGGAAGAGGCAGACCCAAACTGACATGGGATGAGCAGATTAGGCATGATTTACTAGAGTTGCATCTTTCTGAGGACATGGTCCAAGATAGGACTTCGTGGAGGCGTAGAATTAAGGTTAAGGACTTCTAGAGGATATTGCAGTAATGTCTTAGGTGTATTTTAGGGACGTATGACTTTTCCGGTGATTGCCTTATGTTTATGCCCAATTGAGGTTGTATACTATTATACATGATTTACATTATATTGTGTCATTCTGATCACTTTCTTGGTATGTGAGACTGCTTGTGTCTATATTATTTGTCTTGGTGTTTTTGTATGATGTGCGTTTTGGAGCCGAGGGTCTCTCTGGAAGCAGCCTCTCTATCCCTAGGGATGGAGGCAAGGTCTGTCTACATCCCACCCTCCCCAGACCCTATAAGTAGCTTTGCTATTTGTGGGATTTACTGGGTATGGTTGTTGTTGTTGTATTTGCTATAATAAATTTAAATAAATAAAATGTTATAGTTTTAGCAGCGGAGCGGGATACCCTAGTCATTTAATTTTTAGTTGAACAAGCATGAAGTTATGGCGGGATTCATGGTCTTGATTCTTTTTCACATGCCTTGCATTAATCGTTTATTTCTCCGCTTTAATTTTTTTTCGCTATTTAACACTTGCATTTTTTTTAAATATCAAGTTTTAACTCATCAGAATTAAAAATTATTATAATTATATTTAATATGATAACTAATAATGAGATTAGTAAATTATAATCTATAAAAGGATATAAAAATGTATATATTATATATAGACATGCTCGACTAGTAGACATTAAAAGAAGTCACATGATTTTTGTTACTTAAGTCAAACACTAAAAACCACTTCAAAAATGGTTCCTATTTCACATTCGTCAATTAACACATTAATTTTCATTCAAAAAAAAAAAAAAAAATCAACACATTAATACATGACACCACATTAAATTTTCTCATTTCTTCGGTTTAACACTTTTGATATATTTCCTTTTGTTTTACATCATTGTTATATTTTAAATTAATTTACATAATGATAATTCATCAACCTATATAAAGAGTATAATATAATTTACTATAACTGTATTAGCAAACAATCTCAGTGAGGCCTTCCAAATGAGTCGATATTAGGAAAAAATTTAGACTCTTCATTTTAACAAAACTTAATATTAATTTTTAAATACTACATTTTAGTTTACGAAACTATTTATTATATAAGATCAAAGTAATTTATTGATACTATCTCAAACACAATAAATTTGATGAAAGTATGTATATTTGGTGCATAACATAAGCCTTGAAATTTGAATCTCTTTCAGCATAACCATATAATACTTATATTAAAATAATCATATATGAAAATTAATTAAATAATATGTTTATACAAATTAATTTTTGTATTTCATGTATAATAAATAATTACGCATTTTAGGGATACAAAACAAAAATAAATTACTTAAAATGGAAGATAATATTTAATCAAGACAAGAAACGAAAAACAAGACACAAGGGTGGCAATCGGTCGGGTTGATGGGTTGGCGGGTTGACGGGTTATGGGTTGGCATGTTGGTGGGTTGAAATGTTCAACCCGAACCCGACCCATATTATTATTCGGGTCAAAGATTTCAATCCTAACCCGACCTATATTAATTCGGGTCAACCCGAACCCGACCCGTTTAACTCATATTTTTAAATGAGTGATATAAGTTGGCAATTTATAAACGACTTGTTCGGTTTTAAGCGGAGTACCGATAACATGTTTAATGATGAATAAATAATATAATGTGTCAAAATTAAGATTATTATAACTAACCACGTAAAATAGAAATCGAAAAAACAAAAATATAAAAGATTTTTTATCTAAATAGTTAAACAGGTTAATGGGTCAACCCGTTTTTATACGGGTCAACCCGAACCAGACCCGTTTTTAATACGGGTCAACCCACCGCTTTATTGATATTGAAATGATATGTATAAAAGATGTGAATATCAATAAGTATTAAAGAGTTATCACGTGTCGTCATATGTGCTTGAACGTATTTTCAATATAAAACCGGGAGATGGTGAGTCTGAGCAAAACAAGAAAGGCATTGGCTCAGAGTTTCATCAAGTTCCACCACCGGGAAAATTTGCATTTTATGATGATGAAAAGGTCGAAAAAGCTTTCAACATGGTAGACCAATTGCCAGACAACATTGACATAATCTATTCCAAATCTGATGATTCTCATGATTCAGAGGTGGTAGGTAAAGTCGTTGAAAGTGTGTTGAAAGAAGAGTCGGTTGATACAGGTAAATCTGAATCACAGGATGAAGATGAAGGAAATCTTCTTGATAGTTATCTGAAAAACACAAAATCTGAGAAAAGTTTGAATGATGATTCAAAAGGATTGGTTTATACCATGATTGGATCGGACAAATTGTTCTTAGATGTTGTATTCCCGATTCAGAATGTGATTTCAGAAAAGGTTGATAAAGTTTTCAAAATGGTTGAGATTGAGAAGTCTGAGATTTCAAAGTTTGCTGGTAAGAGTCATAAAGGTTCGTATAACAAACCTGGTTTTAAAAAGAAAAACATGAAGGCTGGGTTGGGTTATAAGAAGAAACAAAGTTGGAAAAGAAATGAAACTCCGAATTTTCAGAAAAAAATGAGTTTTGTTCAAGAAAAAAGTTTTGAAGAGGAAAAACTCAAATTTAGTAATGAAGAGTGTTGTGTTCAAAAGGAAAAACAACAACCACAGGTCAAAGATGTGTCCAAGAGAACATGCTTCAAGTGTGATCAGTTAGGACATCTTGCACGAAAGTGTCCAAATCAGAAACCTGTGGATGTTGATAAAAAGGAGTCTAAAGATGTTGAGAAACAAAAATCTGAGGATGTGAAACACAGGTCAACCAGATTTGATTCAAAACAAACTTGGAGGTATAACACAAACAAGTTTGTTTCGAACCAAATTTGGAAAGCAAAACCGAATAGGTTTGATTCAAAACAGACCTGGAATTCTCACACACACAGAGTCAGAACAACTCAAAGTTGGAAAACAAATGTTGATATGACAAAACCACAAGAGTTTTGGAAACCAAAAGTTGTTCAAAAACAAAATGCTCAAAAAGAGCTCATTTTTACAAAAGAGGTACTCTAAAAGGTCAGATATGGAGTATTAAGAAACAAGTGACTTCAGTAAAAGATGAAAAAATTGAAGTAAAAGTTGAAAAGATTTTTGTGAAAGATGACAAAGAGTTTCCAGCATTGAATGAAAATTATTGTGTTGAAATGCCTAAGGTTCAACAAACCTGGGCTAAATTGTTCAAGTAATCAAATAGTTTGAATGTGCAGGTGCTCATGGAATTTGAAGATTGTGAGAATGGAGGTTGGAGCAGCCTGTCACAACAAGGAGAGGAGGCTGCTGGATCCTGTGTTGTTTGAAACAGGAAGTTTATTTTCATTCTGTATATAAATAAACAATATTTCAAAAACCATAAAAATTGAAAAATTTGAAAAACCAAAAATATGTTTGTTTTTAATTTTTGTCAAAAATAGAAAATTACAAAAATATATGTTGATTGAATACGCCGAAACCCTCACGGCTGAACAAACATGATTATTTTCACAAGATTGAAAAACGGTTTTCAAACTGTAAATATCAATGTGTTGTAAATCATGGGGGTACTTTATATTAGTTTTCTGCAAATCAGACCACTTTTAGCAGAAAATGGATGGCGAGACAAAGCTATCAGTGTTGGTTGTCAAATTTTCTTTAAATGGTTTTGCATTTTAGGGGGAGAAAAATTGTCAGAAAATACAAAAACATTTGAAAATTTGAAAAAGTAAAAAACATGATAAAATTCAAAATTGAGTTTTTGCGTAAAAAGAGGAAATGATAGTACATTAGTAGACTGTTACAGTACGCTAAAGAATTGGAAAGTTTAAATGTGTTAAACAATCTCACTGTGGATGTGTCGGTAGATTTTTATATATTTAGTAAACTTTTTCGGGATATAAACCTAAATTCAAACTTGCTTATTTCGTGGGGAACACTACTTGGATATGTAGGTAACCCATGAAATTCTTGAGTAAGCCTTTGGGTTAAGTTTCTCCTCTGATTTTCTTCTCTAGTACGAACTAGTTCATCAGTCAAGGTATTGGCTAGTTCTACGGCTTCTTCTATGGTTTGGGGTCTGGTTTCCTTGACTACATGTCTAATTTCTCCAATTAATCCCCAGATGTAACGGGAGATTAATACCGGTTCTGGTGATGCAAGGGTTGGCACTATCCTAGCATATTCAAAGAATGTAGTAGTGTACCCTTTACTATCTACACCCGTCATTCTAAGGTTGAGGAACTTGTTTGCTATCTGTTCCTTTTCATTGGGTGGGCAGAATTTCCTTTCTACCTTTTCTTTAAATTCTTCCCATTCCATATTATAGGTTTTATCACTTCCTCTTGTCTGAAGGATAGTGTTCCACCATTCTAATGCTGCATTCTTAAACAGATTAGAAGCAAACAATATCTTGTCTTCTTCAGCACACTTACTTATCCTTAAGACCGCCTCAGTCTTCTCTATCCATCGTAAGGTTGCAATGGCCCCTTCATTGCCCGAGAATTCCATTGGTTTACAAGACCAGAATTCTTTATAAGAACAACCATAAGGCATGGTTCTTCTTCTTTTGGGAATAGGCAATTGAAATACTGGTCCATTGTTTACACTGTTTTCTGGTTCAACGGGTCGCTTACTGCTATGCTTACTTTTATTATCAGCATCCTTAACAGTTTGAAGAATAAATGGCATAGCATCTATAATTCCCTGTGCCACTATGTGTTGAATAGCACTATTATCCACTTGGTTTTCATTGTTATTGATACTCGGATTATCATTAACCATATTAATATTACTCTGGTTATTGTTATTCAGATTTCCTTGATTTTCTTCATCGGCCATCTGAATTTTAAACATTTATCCCATATTAATATCACAATTAATATCTTACTATAGTTAATCCCATGATACGCAGTTTTGCCAAAAGCGTAGATCATTGCTACTTTACTCTTTTCATATACTTATGCGTCTATTACACACTAGTACTGAAATAAAATTATAATACCAATAGAAATAAAAACACACTAGTAGTAATATGCATCCGTACACACATATTTTATTTTATTTCTCATTATCAATTTTTAGGATCTTTTGGATTTCCTCATATATGTAATTCACATATTGTAATATACAGACCATTCATAAGGTCAAAGTATTCAACAGATTCACAAATCAGACATCAGGTCATAGTATTATTTAGGGAATTCCATTATCATAACATATACTTTATCTCACCCGGTCTTGTCGGAGAGGTAATCTCATCTCACTCAGTCTCGCCGGAGAGGTAACCCCATCTCACCCGGTCTCGCCGGAGAGGTAACCTTATCTCACCCGGACAAGCTGGAGAGTCTACCGCACTATGCCCAGTTTTACCGGAGAGGTAATTATCATAGTATTTTCCACCCATAAACTTATTTCAAATCATGATCTTAAAAAGGCATCATTTATTATGGTTTACATCAAGAAACAAGGAAATTAGTATTCTCATGAGGAATCATATTCTAGAACCGAGTAGTATCAATAAACAAGAAATAACAGTGGCCAAGTGTTATTGCTTATTTATCATACAGGCACTGTTCTAGTCATTATCTTCACAGGATACCAATAACCATCATACTTTATTTATGCAAGCAATTGGTTTATCTCAAAGCTTCATATTAAGGCATAGCATTAAAAATTTTCTTGTACTTCTAGGCCTTATTCTAGTTTTTATTGGTTCACTTTTGTTGTTCATCCGAATGTTTATTTATCATAAACGAATATCTAGTACAATTATACAAACAGATTAATTAAAATGAAATATTGTGATTTATATATTTATTACAAACTAGAACTGAAATTCGAAATATATTATTGGTTATACATCCGTAACTTATTTTAGTCTAACTAGGTTATAGGAATATTATGCTCAACACACTTTATATAAGGTTTATTCTATCTCTTTCTTCTCACTAGGTTATATTCAAAGGAACGAAGTTCTTTTAAAGTTTCTAGCTCGTAGGTGGCATGAGTGCTGGCACTGGTTTGACGATTCAACTATAAGTTAACATTTACTGCTATAGTAGCTAACATGTAGAGATTTGCCCATTTTCATCTAATTTATCTTCCCAAGGTGGGTTACCATATTTTCTGGGTTTCCTGAGACTTTTTCATATTCTCTTGACTTTTTCTAAAAATCCGACTTCTTTTACTAGGGGTAAGTGGATTTTCATACTATACTTTACGGACAAATATTCCTTCCTCAATATCTGCTGAATATCCTGAGAAATTTGTTTGGGATGAACTTCCCTTTTCTTTGGGTGAACTATCTAGTTTATGATAGATATCCGAAATTCTTTTCTTACTCATACTGTAAACTAACAAATAGTCAATTAATATAAAACACCTAATCACATAAATTATTTCCTAACATAGAATTTAAAATTTAAGTGTCAGCAGAACACTTCTTTGGCTTGAGCCAGTGGCTAGGCTCTGATACCACCTTCTGTCACAACCCCTGATCCCTATCTGTCCCGGGAACGGGCGGACGTGATCACAGATTTCGGTGGTATCAGTTTGTTTAGTCTTGCAGCGGAATTTACATCAGGACCGTAGTTAGGAAATGTTTATCAGAGTAAAACCACCATATTTTATAATATTAAACAAATGGGATGAAACCCAAGTTCATAGTACACACGTTTTTATAGGAATAAATCCTATTTTATTTAATAAAAACATCTATTTTATTTTAGGTAACTTTATTGCCACTTTTCCAAGCCTTCAGTGCTCTCCAGCTGGCTTTTATTGGCTTCACACTAAGTTACCTGAAACACGTGTTTAAAACATTTTATCAGCAGGAAATACTGGTGAGTGAATCCCAGTTTAATCAAGTTTAATTAAAAAGTCACAGTGAACAGTATTGAGAGCGATCACATTGTTTATGTCTACACAATTACTCCATTTGGTACTATCAATCCTGACTTGTGGGTCATATTACCCATTGGCTAACTCATTGTCCAATGGTAACGTATTGTCATCCCGACTTACTACTCGCAAGTAGTACAAAATTTTGTATACAAAACCCCAACATACCGGCAGTAATTGAAGAACTACAAAGACTCAATCACTGCTAAATTTCATAGTAAAACATTTAATGTTTGGTAAAACATTACCAAAAAGATTATCAAAAAGAGGATAAACTCACATTGCTATCTTAGATTTCGCGTGAGGGTTTCCTGGATATAATCTATAATTTATACAAATGTACATTGATTAGTATCATAACCCTTTGAAAATATTAATAATACCCTCCCCGAGACGGCATTCCAACAACTACGTCGGGCAGAACCACGACAGTTGTTACGGAACCCTAAATCAATCGGGCAGCGTAACTGAAACTGGGGTTATAATACTTACAACGGAGCAGAACCTCGCTAATTAGGGGTATAGTACCCGACTATAATGCCTCTAATTCAGAAAGTGAGATTGAGAATGAAATTGTGAGCGAACTGAAATGAGATCCGATGCCATTTATTTATACATGCTGAATTCGACTTTCAGGCGGCCCGCGTAAGGTAAGGCAAAGCCTTACGCGGCCCGCGTTGACTCTAGTCAACTTAGTAGCTTAGCTGGGTCATCAACTAGGTTCGACACGATATCGACACGTGTCAGCTCCAGGATGCGCCACCATTTAGAACACGCGCGGCCCGCGTCAACTATGGAGAACTCTTACGCGGCCCGCTTGAACTAAAGGTTTCAGCGGAGTCAAAGTCTGGTCTTGATACGGCCCGCGTGAGATTGAGGTGGGATCCTACGCGGCCCGCCTCAACTCAGAATTCAGATTTTATATTTTATTTCTAATACTATAACATATTTCGGGTTTGGTTTTCACATACTGGGTGTAATATAAGACATATAAGGGTATTTAAGATATAATGGGGTGTCGGAAAATATTTGAGGGTGTCGGTTTTCTTGAGGGTTGTTACATTCTCCCCACCTTAATTTAGAGCTCGTCCTCGAGATCTACTGGAATAAATGCGGATATTTCTTTTCATTTGTAGAAAATGAGCTGACTTGATTAGTCTATCTACAATCACCCAGATTGTATCATTTCCTTTCCTAGTTTTGGGTAATTTAGTAACAAAATCCATTGTTATTAATTCCCATTTCCACACCGGCATTTCCAATTGCTGTAACAAACCCGAAGGTTTCTGGTGTTCAGCCTTAACTCGTGAACAAGTTAAACATTTAGAAACATAGACTGCTACGTCCTTTTTCATTCCTATCCACCAGAAATTTTTCCTTAAATCCTGGTACATTTTATTACTTCCTGGATGCATTGTATATATAGACTTATGGGCTTCTTCTAATATACGGTTACGCAGATTTCCTAATTTAGGTATCTACATTCTTTTTTCATGGAATCTCCAAATTCCATCTGTTCCTTGTTTCAATTCTTTTAACATACCTTTTTAACTTTTCAGTATCTTCCTTGATTACTGACTCTTGTGCTTCTCTTATCTGATCATTTAAATCTACTTGCAGATTTAATTTAAGAGAACGTACCCTTTTTGGCTTTTTATGATACTTTCTATTTAAAGCATCTGCCACTACATTTGCTTTTCCTTCATGATTGACTAAATGTCCAAGGAATTGTACCTGTTCTAACCAAAATTCATATTTAGAAAACTTAGCATAAAGTTTTTCCTTTCTTAACAGACTTAAAAGTGCGTGCAAATGTTTTGCATGATCTTCTTTACTCTTAGAGTAAATTAGAATATCATCTATGAAAACAATTATGAATTTATCCAAATATGGCTTACATATTCGGTTCATCATGTCCATAAATGCAGCTGGGGCATTGGTTAAACCAAATGGCATGACAGTAAATTCATAATGACCATACCTTGTTCTAAATGCGGTCTTAGGAATATCCTCTTCCTGTACCTTTAATTGATGATATCCTGACCTTAAATCGATCTTAGAGAAAAATCGAGCTTCTTGTAGTTGATCAAACAATTCATTGATTCTCGGTAATGGGTACCAATTCTTAATCGTGACTTTGTTTAATTCACAGTAATCAACGCACATACGCATTGATCCGTCCTTCTGTTTAACGAATAATATCGGCGCTCCCCTTGGCGACTAACTCGGTTGTATGAATCTTTTCTCCAACAATTTATCGATTTGTTTCTTAAATTCCTGTATTTCGGCGGGTGCCAAACGGTAGAGTGCTTTGGCGATGTTTCTGGTAGCAGGTGAATTATGAATTTAATTTCTCTGTCTAGAGGTAGTCCTGGTAATTTTTTCTAAAAAGACATCTGAAAACTGAGATACTACTGGAATGTCTTTTAGTTCTTTTTCTTTAGTGTTAGTGACTATAGAAATCAAATACACTATAGAATCTTTTCTTATAGGACTTGCAATTTTCATCACAGAGATGAATTTTGTGGATCTAGATGGCTTATTTCCTTTAATTGTGATCGTTTTACCTTTAGATGAATTTACTTGAATTGAGTTTTGATCACGTAACATACTGGCTTTATTGGTTATTAACCAATTCATTCCTAAAACAATATCAAATCCGGCTAGATTCATTGAATAAAGGTTTGCCCTAAATGTTTGGTTTCAAATTTCTATTCTTGCTCCCTGCAAGATTTCAGAAATCCTAATGGTTTCTCCATTGGCTGTCTCTACTAAGCATTCGTGTGGTAGTTTAGTTAATGACTGATTTAGAAATTTGCAAAACGATGTATTAATAAAACTTTGGTTTACACCAGAGTCAAATAATACTTTTAGCAAAAGACATCACTAACCAGAAACGTACCAGCGATGACATCTGGAATCATCTTGGCTTCATTTGCAGTCAGAACAAATGCTCTAGCATTTTTAGTATTCTTGTTATTCGTAGCTGGAGCCAGTTTTGGACAGTTTGGCTTGATATGACCTTTTTCTCCACAGTTAAAACACAATCCATTACTGGATTTCCTCCTGCAGTTCTCTTCATTGTGTCCTGGTGCTTTGCAGAAATTGCAGTGGGTGGAGCATTTTCCAGAATGCTTCTTTTTGCAGATTCCGCAATACGGTGCAAAGGTAGAATCTACGTTCTTATGATTGAAATTTCCAGAACGAAATTCTTGAGTAAGCCTTTGGGTTAAGTTTCTCCTCTGATTTTCTTCTCTAGTACGAACTAGTTCATCAGTCAAGGTATTGGCTAGTTCTACGGCTTCTTCTATGGTTTGGGGTCTGGTTTCCTTGACTACATGTCTAATTTCTCCAATTAATCCCCAGATGTAACGGGAGATTAATACCGGTTCTGGTGATGCAAGGGTTGGCACTATCCTAGCATATTCAAAGAATGTAGTAGTGTACCCTTTACTATCTACACCCGTCATTCTAAGGTTGAGGAACTTGTTTGCTATCTGTTCCTTTTCATTGGGTGGGCAGAATTTCCTTTCTACCTTTTCTTTAAATTCTTCCCATTCCATATTATAGGTTTTATCACTTCCTCTTGTCTGAAGGATAGTGTTCCACCATTCTAATGCTGCATTCTTAAACAGATTAGAAGCAAACAATATCTTGTCTTCTTCAGCACACTTACTTATCCTTAAGACCGCCTCAGTCTTCTCTATCCATCGTAAGGTTGCAATGGCCCCTTCATTGCCCGAGAATTCCATTGGTTTACAAGACCAGAATTCTTTATAAGAACAACCATAAGGCATGGTTCTTCTTCTTTTGGGAATAGGCAATTGAAATACTGGTCCATTGTTTACACTGTTTTCTGGTTCAACGGGTCGCTTACTGCTATGCTTACTTTTATTATCAGCATCCTTAACAGTTTGAAGAATAAATGGCATAGCATCTATAATTCCCTGTGCCACTATGTGTTGAATAGCACTATTATCCACTTGGTTTTCATTGTTATTGATACTCGGATTATCATTAACCATATTAATATTACTCTGGTTATTGTTATTCAGATTTCCTTGATTTTCTTCATCGGCCATCTGAATTTTAAACATTTATCCCATATTAATATCACAATTAATATCTTACTATAGTTAATCCCATGATACGCAGTTTTGCCAAAAGCGTAGATCATTGCTACTTTACTCTTTTCATATACTTATGCGTCTATTACACACTAGTACTGAAATAAAATTATAATACCAATAGAAATAAAAACACACTAGTAGTAATATGCATCCGTACACACATATTTTATTTTATTTCTCATTATCAATTTTTAGGATCTTTTGGATTTCCTCATATATGTAATTCACATATTGTAATATACAGACCATTCATAAGGTCAAAGTATTCAACAGATTCACAAATCAGACATCAGGTCATAGTATTATTTAGGGAATTCCATTATCATAACATATACTTTATCTCACCCGGTCTTGTCGGAGAGGTAATCTCATCTCACTCAGTCTCGCCGGAGAGGTAACCCCATCTCACCCGGTCTCGCCGGAGAGGTAACCTTATCTCACCCGGACAAGCTGGAGAGTCTACCGCACTATGCCCAGTTTTACCGGAGAGGTAATTATCATAGTATTTTCCACCCATAAACTTATTTCAAATCATGATCTTAAAAAGGCATCATTTATTATGGTTTACATCAAGAAACAAGGAAATTAGTATTCTCATGAGGAATCATATTCTAGAACCGAGTAGTATCAATAAACAAGAAATAACAGTGGCCAAGTGTTATTGCTTATTTATCATACAGGCACTGTTCTAGTCATTATCTTCACAGGATACCAATAACCATCATACTTTATTTATGCAAGCAATTGGTTTATCTCAAAGCTTCATATTAAGGCATAGCATTAAAAATTTTCTTGTACTTCTAGGCCTTATTCTAGTTTTTATTGGTTCACTTTTGTTGTTCATCCGAATGTTTATTTATCATAAACGAATATCTAGTACAATTATACAAACAGATTAATTAAAATGAAATATTGTGATTTATATATTTATTACAAACTAGAACTGAAATTCGAAATATATTATTGGTTATACATCCGTAACTTATTTTAGTCTAACTAGGTTATAGGAATATTATGCTCAACACACTTTATATAAGGTTTATTCTATCTCTTTCTTCTCACTAGGTTATATTCAAAGGAACGAAGTTCTTTTAAAGTTTCTAGCTCGTAGGTGGCATGAGTGCTGGCACTGGTTTGACGATTCAACTATAAGTTAACATTTACTGCTATAGTAGCTAACATGTAGAGATTTGCCCATTTTTCATCTAATTTATCTTCCCAAGGTGGGTTACCATATTTTCTGGGTTTCCTGAGACTTTTTCATATTCTCTTGACTTTTTCTAAAAATCCGACTTCTTTTACTAGGGGTAAGTGGATTTTCATACTATACTTTACGGACAAATATTCCTTCCTCAATATCTGCTGAATATCCTGAGAAATTTGTTTGGGATGAACTTCCCTTTTCTTTGGGTGAACTATCTAGTTTATGATAGATATCCGAAATTCTTTTCTTACTCATACTGTAAACTAACAAATAGTCAATTAATATAAAACACCTAATCACATAAATTATTTCCTAACATAGAATTTAAAATTTAAGTGTCAGCAGAACACTTCTTTGGCTTGAGCCAGTGGCTAGGCTCTGATACCACCTTCTGTCACAACCCCTGATCCCTATCTGTCCCGGGAACGGGCGGACGTGATCACAGATTTCGGTGGTATCAGTTTGTTTAGTCTTGCAGCGGAATTTACATCAGGACCGTAGTTAGGAAATGTTTATCAGAGTAAAACCACCATATTTTATAATATTAAACAAATGGGATGAAACCCAAGTTCATAGTACACACGTTTTTATAGGAATAAATCCTATTTTATTTAATAAAAACATCTATTTTATTTTAGGTAACTTTATTGCCACTTTTCCAAGCCTTCAGTGCTCTCCAGCTGGCTTTTATTGGCTTCACACTAAGTTACCTGAAACACGTGTTTAAAACATTTTATCAGCAGGAAATACTGGTGAGTGAATCCCAGTTTAATCAAGTTTAATTAAAAAGTCACAGTGAACAGTATTGAGAGCGATCACATTGTTTATGTCTACACAATTACTCCATTTGGTACTATCAATCCTGACTTGTGGGTCATATTACCCATTGGCTAACTCATTGTCCAATGGTAACGTATTGTCATCCCGACTTACTACTCGCAAGTAGTACAAAATTTTGTATACAAAACCCCAACATACCGGCAGTAATTGAAGAACTACAAAGACTCAATCACTGCTAAATTTCATAGTAAAACATTTAATGTTTGGTAAAACATTACCAAAAAGATTATCAAAAAGAGGATAAACTCACATTGCTATCTTAGATTTCGCGTGAGGGTTTCCTGGATATAATCTATAATTTATACAAATGTACATTGATTAGTATCATAACCCTTTGAAAATATTAATAATACCCTCCCCGAGACGGCATTCCAACAACTACGTCGGGCAGAACCACGACAGTTGTTACGGAACCCTAAATCAATCGGGCAGCGTAACTGAAACTGGGGTTATAATACTTACAACGGAGCAGAACCTCGCTAATTAGGGGTATAGTACCCGACTATAATGCCTCTAATTCAGAAAGTGAGATTGAGAATGAAATTGTGAGCGAACTGAAATGAGATCCGATGCCATTTATTTATACATGCTGAATTCGACTTTCAGGCGGCCCGCATAAGGTAAGGCAAAGCCTTACGCGGCCCGCGTTGACTCTAGTCAACTTAGTAGCTTAGCTGGGTCATCAACTAGGTTCGACACGATATCGACACGTGTCAGCTCCAGGATGCGCCACCATTTAGAACACGCGCGGCCCGCGTCAACTATGGAGAACTCTTACGCGGCCCGCTTGAACTAAAGGTTTCAGCGGAGTCAAAGTCTGGTCTTGATACGGCCCGCGTGAGATTGAGGTGGGATCCTACGCGGCCCGCCTCAACTCAGAATTCAGATTTTATATTTTATTTCTAATACTATAACATATTTCGGGTTTGGTTTTCACATACTGGGTGTAATATAAGACATATAAGGGTATTTAAGATATAATGGGGTGTCGGAAAATATTTGAGGGTGTCGGTTTTCTTGAGGGTTGTTACATTCTCCCCACCTTAATTTAGAGCTCGTCCTCGAGATCTACTGGAATAAATGCGGATATTTCTTTTCATTTGTAGAAAATGAGCTGACTTGATTAGTCTATCTACAATCACCCAGATTGTATCATTTCCTTTCCTAGTTTTGGGTAATTTAGTAACAAAATCCATTGTTATTAATTCCCATTTCCACACCGGCATTTCCAATTGCTGTAACAAACCCGAAGGTTTCTGGTGTTCAGCCTTAACTCGTGAACAAGTTAAACATTTAGAAACATAGACTGCTACGTCCTTTTTCATTCCTATCCACCAGAAATTTTTCCTTAAATCCTGGTACATTTTATTACTTCCTGGATGCATTGTATATATAGACTTATGGGCTTCTTCTAATATACGGTTACGCAGATTTCCTAATTTAGGTATCTACATTCTTTTTTCATGGAATCTCCAAATTCCATCTGTTCCTTGTTTCAATTCTTTTAACATACCTTTTTAACTTTTCAGTATCTTCCTTGATTACTGACTCTTGTGCTTCTCTTATCTGATCATTTAAATCTACTTGCAGATTTAATTTAAGAGAACGTACCCTTTTTGGCTTTTTATGATACTTTCTATTTAAAGCATCTGCCACTACATTTGCTTTTCCTTCATGATTGACTAAATGTCCAAGGAATTGTACCTGTTCTAACCAAAATTCATATTTAGAAAACTTAGCATAAAGTTTTTCCTTTCTTAACAGACTTAAAAGTGCGTGCAAATGTTTTGCATGATCTTCTTTACTCTTAGAGTAAATTAGAATATCATCTATGAAAACAATTATGAATTTATCCAAATATGGCTTACATATTCGGTTCATCATGTCCATAAATGCAGCTGGGGCATTGGTTAAACCAAATGGCATGACAGTAAATTCATAATGACCATACCTTGTTCTAAATGCGGTCTTAGGAATATCCTCTTCCTGTACCTTTAATTGATGATATCCTGACCTTAAATCGATCTTAGAGAAAAATCGAGCTTCTTGTAGTTGATCAAACAATTCATTGATTCTCGGTAATGGGTACCAATTCTTAATCGTGACTTTGTTTAATTCACAGTAATCAACGCACATACGCATTGATCCGTCCTTCTGTTTAACGAATAATATCGGCGCTCCCCTTGGCGACTAACTCGGTTGTATGAATCTTTTCTCCAACAATTTATCGATTTGTTTCTTAAATTCCTGTATTTCGGCGGGTGCCAAACGGTAGAGTGCTTTGGCGATGTTTCTGGTAGCAGGTGAATTATGAATTTAATTTCTCTGTCTAGAGGTAGTCCTGGTAATTTTTTCTAAAAAGACATCTGAAAACTGAGATACTACTGGAATGTCTTTTAGTTCTTTTTCTTTAGTGTTAGTGACTATAGAAATCAAATACACTATAGAATCTTTTCTTATAGGACTTGCAATTTTCATCACAGAGATGAATTTTGTGGATCTAGATGGCTTATTTCCTTTAATTGTGATCGTTTTACCTTTAGATGAATTTACTTGAATTGAGTTTTGATCACGTAACATACTGGCTTTATTGGTTATTAACCAATTCATTCCTAAAACAATATCAAATCCGGCTAGATTCATTGAATAAAGGTTTGCCCTAAATGTTTGGTTTCAAATTTCTATTCTTGCTCCCTGCAAGATTTCAGAAATCCTAATGGTTTCTCCATTGGCTGTCTCTACTAAGCATTCGTGTGGTAGTTTAGTTAATGACTGATTTAGAAATTTGCAAAATGATGTATTAATAAAACTTTGGTTTACACCAGAGTCAAATAATACTTTTAGCAAAAGACATCACTAACCAGAAACGTACCAGCGATGACATCTGGAATCATCTTGGCTTCATTTGCAGTCAGAACAAATGCTCTAGCATTTTTAGTATTCTTGTTATTCGTAGCTGGAGCCAGTTTTGGACAGTTTGGCTTGATATGACCTTTTTCTCCACAGTTAAAACACAATCCATTACTGGATTTCCTCCTGCAGTTCTCTTCATTGTGTCCTGGTGCTTTGCAGAAATTGCAGTGGGTGGAGCATTTTCCAGAATGCTTCTTTTTGCAGATTCCGCAATACGGTGCAAAGGTAGAATCTATGTTCTTATGATTGAAATTTCCAGAACGAAATTCTTGAGTAAGCCTTTGGGTTAAGTTTCTCCTCTGATTTTCTTCTCTAGTACGAACTAGTTCATCAGTCAAGGTATTGGCTAGTTCTACGGCTTCTTCTATGGTTTGGGGTCTGGTTTCCTTGACTACATGTCTAATTTCTCCAATTAATCCCCAGATGTAACGGGAGATTAATACCGGTTCTGGTGATGCAAGGGTTGGCACTATCCTAGCATATTCAAAGAATGTAGTAGTGTACCCTTTACTATCTACACCCGTCATTCTAAGGTTGAGGAACTTGTTTGCTATCTGTTCCTTTTCATTGGGTGGGCAGAATTTCCTTTCTACCTTTTCTTTAAATTCTTCCCATTCCATATTATAGGTTTTATCACTTCCTCTTGTCTGAAGGATAGTGTTCCACCATTCTAATGCTGCATTCTTAAACAGATTAGAAGCAAACAATATCTTGTCTTCTTCAGCACACTTACTTATCCTTAAGACCGCCTCAGTCTTCTCTATCCATCGTAAGGTTGCAATGGCCCCTTCATTGCCCGAGAATTCCATTGGTTTACAAGACCAGAATTCTTTATAAGAACAACCATAAGGCATGGTTCTTCTTCTTTTGGGAATAGGCAATTGAAATACTGGTCCATTGTTTACACTGTTTTCTGGTTCAACGGGTCGCTTACTGCTATGCTTACTTTTATTATCAGCATCCTTAACAGTTTGAAGAATAAATGGCATAGCATCTATAATTCCCTGTGCCACTATGTGTTGAATAGCACTATTATCCACTTGGTTTTCATTGTTATTGATACTCGGATTATCATTAACCATATTAATATTACTCTGGTTATTGTTATTCAGATTTCCTTGATTTTCTTCATCGGCCATCTGAATTTTAAACATTTATCCCATATTAATATCACAATTAATATCTTACTATAGTTAATCCCATGATACGCAGTTTTGCCAAAAGCGTAGATCATTGCTACTTTACTCTTTTCATATACTTATGCGTCTATTACACACTAGTACTGAAATAAAATTATAATACCAATAGAAATAAAAACACACTAGTAGTAATATGCATCCGTACACACATATTTTATTTTATTTCTCATTATCAATTTTTAGGATCTTTTGGATTTCCTCATATATGTAATTCACATATTGTAATATACAGACCATTCATAAGGTCAAAGTATTCAACAGATTCACAAATCAGACATCAGGTCATAGTATTATTTAGGGAATTCCATTATCATAACATATACTTTATCTCACCCGGTCTTGTCGGAGAGGTAATCTCATCTCACTCAGTCTCGCCGGAGAGGTAACCCCATCTCACCCGGTCTCGCCGGAGAGGTAACCTTATCTCACCCGGACAAGCTGGAGAGTCTACCGCACTATGCCCAGTTTTACCGGAGAGGTAATTATCATAGTATTTTCCACCCATAAACTTATTTCAAATCATGATCTTAAAAAGGCATCATTTATTATGGTTTACATCAAGAAACAAGGAAATTAGTATTCTCATGAGGAATCATATTCTAGAACCGAGTAGTATCAATAAACAAGAAATAACAGTGGCCAAGTGTTATTGCTTATTTATCATACAGGCACTGTTCTAGTCATTATCTTCACAGGATACCAATAACCATCATACTTTATTTATGCAAGCAATTGGTTTATCTCAAAGCTTCATATTAAGGCATAGCATTAAAAATTTTCTTGTACTTCTAGGCCTTATTCTAGTTTTTATTGGTTCACTTTTGTTGTTCATCCGAATGTTTATTTATCATAAACGAATATCTAGTACAATTATACAAACAGATTAATTAAAATGAAATATTGTGATTTATATATTTATTACAAACTAGAACTGAAATTCGAAATATATTATTGGTTATACATCCGTAACTTATTTTAGTCTAACTAGGTTATAGGAATATTATGCTCAACACACTTTATATAAGGTTTATTCTATCTCTTTCTTCTCACTAGGTTATATTCAAAGGAACGAAGTTCTTTTAAAGTTTCTAGCTCGTAGGTGGCATGAGTGCTGGCACTGGTTTGACGATTCAACTATAAGTTAACATTTACTGCTATAGTAGCTAACATGTAGAGATTTGCCCATTTTTCATCTAATTTATCTTCCCAAGGTGGGTTACCATATTTTCTGGGTTTCCTGAGACTTTTTCATATTCTCTTGACTTTTTCTAAAAATCCGACTTCTTTTACTAGGGGTAAGTGGATTTTCATACTATACTTTACGGACAAATATTCCTTCCTCAATATCTGCTGAATATCCTGAGAAATTTGTTTGGGATGAACTTCCCTTTTCTTTGGGTGAACTATCTAGTTTATGATAGATATCCGAAATTCTTTTCTTACTCATACTGTAAACTAACAAATAGTCAATTAATATAAAACACCTAATCACATAAATTATTTCCTAACATAGAATTTAAAATTTAAGTGTCAGCAGAACACTTCTTTGGCTTGAGCCAGTGGCTAGGCTCTGATACCACCTTCTGTCACAACCCCTGATCCCTATCTGTCCCGAGAACGGGCGGACGTGATCACAGATTTCGGTGGTATCAGTTTGTTTAGTCTTGCAGCGGAATTTACATCAGGACCGTAGTTAGGAAATGTTTATCAGAGTAAAACCACCATATTTTATAATATTAAACAAATGGGATGAAACCCAAGTTCATAGTACACACGTTTTTATAGGAATAAATCCTATTTTATTTAATAAAAACATCTATTTTATTTTAGGTAACTTTATTGCCACTTTTCCAAGCCTTCAGTGCTCTCCAGCTGGCTTTTATTGGCTTCACACTAAGTTACCTGAAACACGTGTTTAAAACATTTTATCAGCAGGAAATACTGGTGAGTGAATCCCAGTTTAATCAAGTTTAATTAAAAAGTCACAGTGAACAGTATTGAGAGCGATCACATTGTTTATGTCTACACAATTACTCCATTTGGTACTATCAATCCTGACTTGTGGGTCATATTACCCATTGGCTAACTCATTGTCCAATGGTAACGTATTGTCATCCCGACTTACTACTCGCAAGTAGTACAAAATTTTGTATACAAAACCCCAACATACCGGCAGTAATTGAAGAACTACAAAGACTCAATCACTGCTAAATTTCATAGTAAAACATTTAATGTTTGGTAAAACATTACCAAAAAGATTATCAAAAAGAGGATAAACTCACATTGCTATCTTAGATTTCGCGTGAGGGTTTCCTGGATATAATCTATAATTTATACAAATGTACATTGATTAGTATCATAACCCTTTGAAAATATTAATAATACCCTCCCCGAGACGGCATTCCAACAACTACGTCGGGCAGAACCACGACAGTTGTTACGGAACCCTAAATCAATCGGGCAGCGTAACTGAAACTGGGGTTATAATACTCACAACGGAGCAGAACCTCGCTAATTAGGGGTATAGTACCCGACTATAATGCCTCTAATTCAGAAAGTGAGATTGAGAATGAAATTGTGAGCGAACTGAAATGAGATCCGATGCCATCTATTTATACATGCTGAATTCGACTTTCAGGCGGCCCGCGTAAGGTAAGGCAAAGCCTTACGCGGCCCGCGTTGACTCTAGTCAACTCAGTAGCTTAGCTGGGTCATCAACTAGGTTCGACACGATATCGACACGTGTCAGCTCCAGGATGCGCCACCATTTAGAACACGCGCGGCCCGCGTCAACTATGGAGAACTCTTATGCGGCCCGCTTGAACTAAAGGTTTCAGAGGAGTCAAAGTCTGGTCTTGATACGGCCCGCGTGAGATTGAGGTGGGATCCTACGCGGCCCGCCTCAACTCAGAATTCAGATTTTATATTTTATTTCTAATACTATAACATATTTCGGGTTTGGTTTTCACATACTGGGTGTAATATAAGACATATAAGGGTATTTAAGATATAATGGGGTGTCGGAAAATATTCGAGGGTGTCGGTTTTCTTGAGGGTTGTTACACATATTTCTTTACTGCTTTATATTTTTAGAAAGATACAAAAATATTTTTGATTCTGCTTTATTTTCGACAACCGATGTCTGAGATGCTGAGTTTCAAAATCTAAGTAAGCTGATTGTGTTTCTGAAAATAAAACAAGTTCATTAATTTGAAACTTGAATTAAAAATAAAAAATTTCAAAAACAGTTTGTGATATCTCCAAGGTCATTAGTTTGGACTTGGAAGATTAACTGTGAGGGAGTTGGATTCTTAAACTTTGCCATATCAATTTAGTTTGTTGATAGGGGGAGTAGTTAAAGAGTTTAAAGAGATAGTTTACAATTTCTGAGTAATTGAATTTGAAAGCATTGAACTTATAGATGTTTGAGTGATTGCAGATAGTCCAGATTACGATCCCGAAAGCAGAGTCTAAGGGGGAGTCTGAAGACAAGCTTGAATCAAGAAAGATCTTGTAGATGGAAAGCTAGGTGTCGATCCCAAAGCACGGAAGCTTGACGAAAGGGGGAGCCTAAAGCTGATGGAGAAGATAAAGATTGATGGATGCTTATAATGTTACAACTTGAATGAGAAGGCAGAATGATCAAGACTGAAGATGTGTCATGCTGAAGACTAGACACTGAAGACTTCGTCAATATCCGAGGGGGAGTCTGTTAGTGCACTACGTCTATTGACTTCGTCTTGTATCATGTAATAGGATAGGATAGAATTATCAGTGCCCGAGGTTCGAGAAACAGTTTTTCAGGTTTAAGGAGGTGATTCCGCTCGAAACGACACAAGGTCATTTGGAGCGAAATCAGAAGGTTCTGATTCCGCCCCAAAGTACAACATGTCATTAGGAGCGAAATCAGCCCCACTATATATAGGGCATGTGTTGATTCAATTGGTACTTCTTCCGGATTTGTAACGAAGTGCTGCCGAAATCTGTTCAGGTTGTAATTGATGTTAAAATCAATATAAGTAACAGATTTAATAGTATCAAAGTTGTTTTCAAGTCCAGTTCACTGATTCCGCCTTTGAACCAGATATAAAACTCTTCTGAACGACTCAGTCGGGTCCAACAACGATCCTACAACCCGAACCCAACCCGTTTTTTAAACGGGTCGTGTTAGTCGACCCAAACCTGTTTTTTTTTTGTATCGGGTTCGGGTCAGGTTAACGGGTCTTGTCAAAAATTGCCATTTTTGATTATTTCCTACATATACAAAACCAAGATAGGGGAATAGAGTCACGCAGCTGCGTGACACTTCCCTATTAGACCAACCCTTTTACTATTTTATATTCGTTTTAAAATTACGGTTTCATCCTTAATTTAAAATAAAATTACGTTTTGCCCCCACTTCAAAATAAAATTATGTTTTTATCCCTCGCTCAAAATTACGATTTTACCCTCTGTTCAAAATTATGATTTTATCCCCATATTACAATTACAATTTTTACCCCAGTTCAAAATAAATTTTTCCTTTTGTCCCAAACTAAAAATGACGATTTTGCATTTGCGCCCCGTTTCAAAAATTATGATTTCGCCTTCAGTTTAAAATTATGTTTTTGCCCGATTCAAAATAAAAGTATGCTTTTGCCCCCCAATTCAAAATTACGATTTTGCCCTTAGTTCAAAATTTTGCTTTTGCCCCAGTTCAAATTAAAAATATAGTTTTGTCCCCAGCTTAAAATTACGATTTTGTCCTTAGTGCAAAGCTATACTACGGTTTTGTCTCTGGTTCAAATTTATAGTATTGCCATCACTTTAACTTTTGGCAAATTACGATTTTACCCAAGTCAACAAATACAACTTTACCCACACTTCAAATTACAATATTGCTATCGTTTTAGTTTTTTTAGCAAAACTGTAAAAGTGTTTTTTTAATTGGTTGACTGGATTTAATTTTTTCCATGTCAAGAAGCTGCCTAACACTCGCTCATTAATCATGACAAACTACAGTTTTGCCCTGAGCTCAGAACTAGGGTCTTGTCATCGTTTTAGGTTTTTTTTCCCTAAGAAAACTATAATAGTGTTTTTTTAATTAATTGAGAATTATTCGGCCATCGCCCCGCAACGCGGGCGGGGCATCAACTAGTTTTATATAAAATTAAGATTAAGATTTGATGGATAATCAAATATAATATTATCACCATAAAATAAAGATTGATATCATTTCTCATGTAACGCGGGGATTTGAGGATCATGTGACAGCCAATTATGGCTCACGTGATAGTTGACAAAAGTCATCTAAATTCTAACCAATAGAAAATTTGTAAAATCATGCATCGAAGCCTCGAAGGTGCAACGCAACACAGTTCTTTCGAAATCATTCTTTTAAAGGGATGGATTAAAACAATAAATAATGTATTATAACTTCAAAGTGAAGCCAGACAAGTTGAGAGAAATGAGGAGGAAATTTTGATTTTGAATTAAATAACTGAGATAAAAAAAATAATAATAAAAAAAACAATGATAAATAGTGAACCAAAAACTAAGGGTATATAGAAAATTCATTTTAAATCTTTATTTTTTTATAAATCTATCAAGGTAAGGCATTGTGTACAGCTCGGAATTTAGAATTTATGACACCATATGACTCGATGATAAAAGAGTAAACGGCAAAATTAAAATTGTGGCTGAACAGGTTAAACCTGCTTAACTCGTTTATCACACATATACCACGTCTAACTTACCGTGTTATGGCATGGCAACCGGGATGTTAAACATTCACGGTTTGCAGCCACAATGTTTGCCTACCCTGAGCCTTAAAAGTAAAAATAGTTTTCTTAATCAAGTGAGATTGAAAAGAGGTTGTGGTTCCTTTGGTCTGCGATTTAAGGCAAATACAGTGTTGTTTCTGTTGGGTTAATATCCACGGATCACCATACAACGAATAGGTCACATGTCAAAGGGGGTCAAGTCGGGTCACCAAACAACGAACGGGTCACGGGTCAAACAGGTACGCGTCATCCAGAAAGTTTCTAGGAGTTTATTTTAATTGCAAGTTTTTACTGGGTTTAGTAAGTCACCATGTAGTATGTTTTGTTTAGTCAAGGGTATGTAGTAGTGGGTAAGTTTTTCTTTTTCTTTAGGAGCAAGAGTTTGTTTTCATTATTTAATGTCATGTTTGAGAATGAATGAAAGTGCATAAATTTTTAAGCAGAATACCAATTAAATTCTCTGGTTAGTGTGTTTTTGTGGTGGGCCTGAACCAACAATTTGTAGGTCTTTGAGTTTGTTTTTTGCAAAAGAGGTCTTTGATAGTAGTATAGTACATTGATTTTACTTTGGCTAAAACCAAGCTAGATTTGTTTTTTTTTTCGACACACACAAAGTTGAAATTCGATATGAGATTTAAAATTTTGAAGAATTAAAATTATTGAAAATGTTTAAGAGCTTGGTTGAGTGAAAATAAAATAAAAATCTTTGGCCAAATAAATGATGAAAATTAAATAAAAATCTTTGGCTAAATAAGATGAATTGAGTTATCAATCATAACACCATTAATACGTGTATTGAAAATAATATTTGATATATTATTGTCAACTCAACCATTTTGGAGGCCTAAAGTAAAGTGAAAATACGAGATATTTTTTCCATTATCTTTGATGATTTTTTTTGGTAATTTCATATTTAAGCAATTAATAAAACTTACATCACATGTGTTGGGCTTGAGCTTCACATCCAAGTTCTGCCCATTAGATAAATACAAGTATTTCTAAAATTTGGAGGCCTTTTTGGATTGGAGGCCCAAAGCATGAGCCTCAAAATACCTGGGCTAAAGCCGGCCCTGAACTTATTGCATACTATATTTAACAACTAATTAAAGTGTTAATTTATTAAAGTAGAGCTATTAAGGTGTTTTTAACGGCTTTAATAAAAACGATCCACTAACACGCGACTTGACTAGCAAAGGGGCCATAAACAATAACTACAAGACCAGAAAAGAAAAGACATTAAACATCAAATACAGACCATCTAACCCAATTCAAACATAAAGATTTCGACATATGTTTAATCCACATAAAGCTTAGCGCATTGATTCCCCAACAATCTTCTCAATCATTGATTCTTCATTAGAAAACAAGCTCTTATTCCGAGCTATCCATAAAGACCAATGTGCAATCACCACACGTGATCATCCGTGGGACATGCGGAGCAACGCCTGCGGGCAAATTTACTAGTATATATATATTAAAAATCTCATTTTAAGCTCAATGGGCTTATTTGCAATTTACGAAAATATGATGAAAAAAATCCGAATGCATATACTAAGAGCTACGTGGATTCAAACCACTCATTACTACCATCAAATAGAAACATGCCACGTGGAAAATATCACCCTATATAAACAGTCTCTCAAAATTAATCTCATTGACAAAAAAAAAAACACTTATTTTCTTTAGAGAAGAGAGGGTGGTCCATGGGCAGAACCACCACCAATATTCCGATGAGCCACCGTGTCCTATCGCCACATCACAATTACGATGCCGGTCACAACCCGTGTGATCAACAGCCGGTGCAATTTTGCGGTTCAATCTTCGGGTTCCTCGAGGAAGAAGCCACCATGTCATCGTCCGAAAATGATATGTACAACATTCAACAAGATATAGAAGACGAAGAGTGTGAAGACCCCGAAGATGTTGAAGACAAGATCAAATTTTGGGAGACCCAACATCAAAATTTACATGTAAGTTTCGCTACGATAGCTATCTTTTTTATAATAGCTAACACACCCCTCTAAGTACACTTTTAATTCTACGTCAATGTCTACTACGACTAAAAGCCTTATCACTTTACTTTATACACATTAAGTTGTTATCTTTTTATAACATCTTAACCATATAAAGAGGGACATCACTTTATACACGTTGATACCACTATGATAGAAGTCAACAATTTCATTTTATTAATTTTCCGACAGACAACCTTAGTTAGGACGACAAGTTTGGAATCAAAAATCCGAAACATAACAAAAGAAGTACTCGAGGAAGTCAAGATGGCCGAGAACGTATGCTCATGCCCAAGACCGGTCTCCGGTGGTTGCCGAAGTTGCCGGATGAGAGAAATATGTAGCCGGCTGCAGAAGTCCGGTTACGATTCGGCTATTTGCAAGTCCAGATGGAAGAACTCGTTAGATTTTCCTTCGGGTAGTTAAAATCTTATGTTTTATTTTAGCTCTCATTATTCTCACACCCCTATATCTTATTCGCGCACTTTTTTTTTCACTCTATCTCTCCATATCTATGTATATACATCGAGACATAGAGTGAAAAGGTGTGTTAATAATTTAATATTAACACGCTTTATTTTTTCGTGCAATACAAACCACAAATACATTTTTCTTTCATTTCCACGTGTATGTTGTTTTTAAATTTAAAAATCTGCTTTGGAATATTCCATTTAGGTATTCTGGTATGTTTAAGAATATCTATTTGTCCCTTGTATAAAGTTAGGATTTTTTCTTAATTATTGTGTGGTTCAGGAGAACACACATTTTTGGATGTGATCGATAGTTCTAACCATAAAAAAGATTCGGTGCGGGTGATAATCGAGTTAGAGTTACGTGGCCAATTTGAGATGAAGAAAGGGAGCGAGGAGTACAACAGTCTCGTTCGCAAACTGCCCGACCTATTTGTGGGAAAAGCCGACAGGCTACAAACTGTAATCAAAATACTAAGTAACGCTGCGAAAGAATGCATGAAGGAAAAGAAAATGCATTTGGGGCCATGGAGAAAGCGAAGATACATGCAAGCAAAGTGGCTTAGAGTGGCAGAACGATCTAGGGTCATGACGACGGTCAAGCCCCTAGTAGAAGACGAGTGTTCTACTCGATCAACCCGAGCTAGAACATCAATGCTAACTATGGATCTTCTTGGCGATTTGCCGAACATGTCTTGTTATTATGGTCATCGTGTTGAAGTTTTGTAGAACGTAGGTACTATATTAGTGAAATGTTTCTATGAGTTTTAACAAATTTTAGTATGTTTTTCAATTATGTTTTAGTAAGGATTGCAAATAGCATAAACTATCATTTATATGTTTTAACTTATATCATTCGTTTGGTAAATTAAATATTAATCATATATGATTCAAACTTTATTCAATTAATGTTTAACATGTGATACAGGATAGACAAACTTTGATATAAAAAGTTATTTTGTAACTAAAATTAATTCACACTCATCCATCACCATATATATTATAATCATATTTTGGTTCACAGGTAAAGGATCCTGTACAAAGTCCTACTTTTGTAAGAAGTGTGAGAAATAATTTGGTGATGACAAGTGTCCTTTATCTTAATTAATTCAAAAGGGTACATTAGTAATTTACCTTTCTTATCAATTAATTGTGTGTAACTGTTTTGGAGTTAATTTGGGAGATTATATCATCAGAATCAATCATCTTTAACGCAGCAAGGTCCCTCCATCATTGAATTTTCATACAGATGGCTGCTGAGTTGTTGCAGAACCACCGTACCCTCTGCCGTCGAAGTCCATATCCACAGTCTCCGGCCATCACGTACGCTTTGCATGGTTTTCTGGGCCAATAATACTAATCATCAATCACTCATGCATTGCGTACCCTCAAACTACCACCAACTGTTTCATTTTGAGAGATAAGTCATTTGAGTGGTACAAAATTTTATTTTTTTTAACGGCAAATAATGTTAATACAATGCAAGTTATAACGTATAAATAAGAAATATTTAGTGTTTATATGTAGACATTGTTCATGGTGTGGTGTTTTATCTGGAGAGACTGTTCATGGCGTGGTGTTTTAAACATCTGGAGACATTGTTCATGGTGTGGTGTTTTATCTGGAGAAAGTGTTCATGGTGTGGTGTTTTATCTGGAGACATTATTCATGGCGTGGTGTTTTATCTGGAGACATTGTTCATGGCGTGGTGTTTTAAACAATGTCTCCAGATGTTTAAAACACCACGCCATGAACAGTCTCTCCAGATAAAACACCACACCATGAACAATGTCTCCAAATAAAACACCACGCCATGAACAATGTCTCCAGATAAAACACTACGCCATGAATCTGATTACAGTTCTTCTAAACGTAAAACACCACGCATTGAATCTTATATAAAACAAAGAGGCTTCCAATTTAGATCTTGGTAATTAATTCCGATATTTAAGGAAAAAGGAGTGAATGTAGGTGTTTTTGGTTGTGTAGAATACGGTTACCATATTTGAAATATTGAAAAAGACACTATTGCCCTTCAATTTTACATAAGGTCCCTCTAATTAAAACACAATTTACATTTTTATACCCTATTGATCTCAACCATTAGATCAAATATCCAATGGTTTAAAACACTTCTTACCCTTCTCACATTTTAAACACTTTTTACCATATCCCTACCCTTGGTTCACATATTATTTAAATAAATCTGAATAGGAAATGTCGTTAATGAATGAGAAATGTATGGACCAACATTAATTTCGCAATCACTGTACATAGCCAAATATATCTTTTCAATTTATATATTTTAGTTAAATTATGTGGGAAACGTAATATAGAAAATAAATGCACCTATGCACATACATGATACATCCCTTTCAAGCTATCCTCTTTGTATTGGAACATTGATAAAATGACATTAAAATAGTGTTTATTTTTATACTTGTTATTTTTATATATGCTCATAATACATAAAGAATTTTGTTTGTTGTTACATTTTATATGGATCTGGATATTGCGCTACTTAATTGGAAGCTGGTCTTGAGCTGAGAGAGTAGCTGTAGCTTAGAGATGTTACTGGTGGGTTTTAGGTTCGAATTGAAGATGGATCGAATCATTGTATCAGCCGCTAGGACTATACAAAGGCTATAAAGAGTGTTCATTTGTTCGGATCGGATTTGAGAGATTCCAGATTAACCCTTTAGGGTTTCTAAACAATCGCTTGTTATTTTTTATGCTCAATATCTCTCGTGTGCTAGATCCATGGCCGGCCCTGAGGGTGGGCGGGGAGGACCACCGGCCAGGGCCCGATATTTTGACGGGCACGCTATTTAAGAAAATCCGATATATATATGTAAAAAAATAAATTGATAGGGTATACATACCTATACAAACATCAACATAGGCTCACTTACAAAACTATTTTTATGTTTTAGATTAGTTATTAGCCCATTGGCATTAGGTTTAGACCTTTAGTGAGCCCAATACCCAATTTCGTTAAGGTCTAAGAGCACGTTTTTCGAGCTTGAACATAGTACATGAATTCTTAGGGTCGGCTCTGGCTAGATCTAGGTTTTGATTTTGGTTCTACATGTTGTAGAACTTGTTGTCATCTAGATTTAGTGAGAGTTGTGTTACAGATCATTATATTGATGATCTGCAATTGTTTGTGAGGAATTTACTGTTGGTTTTTTGTTGAATAAAGTCTAGATCTACCATGTTTGACAAACATCCAATTTTCAAAGTATCAAATTGAAGTGAAAAAAATGTTTCATTCAAACCAATGAAGTATAGAAATAAAATAGATAAATCTCATTTTTCACGGCACTATATATATACAATTATTCACCAAGTAGAAATACTTGCAAGAATCCTTTATTTATGTAATGTAGCTAGTTTCAAAATAATTTTTATCTTGGCCAATCTTGTGTAATATTTCCCTTAATGCTTCTAAATGAGGTTTGTAATCATTTTAGCACACGAAGGAGGTGGATATTTTTTAAAGCCAACTAGTTTAAGCTCCCGTGTGTTACACGGGTTATATAAAGAAAATATTTCTTATAAATCTATTGATTAATAAATTATACATAAAAGTAGATGCTAGTATACTCGCAATTGCCATGTTACGATTAACATATTTTAACACACTCGTACTCTTTACCAAGGATGGGACCATCTACTTGCCCTTCAACTATGACTGCAGCCATCTAAGTACACATGTAATGAGTCTATTGACTAACACGAAATATTATTTTGTAACTGCCAAATTAAATTATATAAGTAATAACTTTACGAATTTAAAAATACAAATGAAATTACATATTACATCAGATAAAAACAAATTTACATTACATTTATATATTACAAAAACAAATTAACAATCTTATAGAACAAAGTAATGTATCAAGAAACCTAAAAACAATCAAACTAACTTAGAATCTGGGTTTTGTTCTTCAAATGCTCTATCAGGTCCTCAGTTACACCACCAGCTTGGTAGAGGTGAAAAAATTGATGTAAAACCACGTATATACTAATTCAAAATCAACTTGCATTGTAGGATTGGTAAGGCGCTCTTTCAAAAGAATAATGCTAAGATGTCAGGACATAATAACATACCTATTATCGAGAAGGAAGAGTGGGTGACTTAGTGCAAACCGTCTAACATAATCTGTAAGTAGGTATGTTCTTTCTTAGCAGACTAAGAGAAAAAAGAGTTCCCAGGTGGTTCATTGGATTAAGAACATAATGCATGAATCTTTATTTCTATAGTTAATATATTCTTTTTTGAGTATATATATGAATATATGAGAACTAATGGTATCTTATAAAGTTATAAGGGTAGATGTAATCTTTTATAATACAATATTGACAAAAAGAAAAGAAAAGAAAAATTGTTTTTTGCAAGTTAAACATTCGACGAAAACACAAAAACTACCCAATTTACACCAATGGCGCTTCTATAAAGGACAATAATTATAGACTGTCCCAAGTTCTACAAACCTCTATATTTAAAGATTTGTCATATCGAAGACCCTACTAAGATTTGTCATAACATCCAGGAACTTTCTTAGCCAAATTATTATAATACCCATGATGAAAATGAAAGACAATTTGTAAAGTACATGTATAAGTTAGAACCATCGCGTGCATGATACAATGGTAAACAATGTAAATAGTTTGCATATGAGATGAAAAATGAAAACTCACCAAAACGTGTCAGTGTCGTCGCTGCAATATCAGTGACCAATCTGCAGAATTACAAAAGTTATCTAAAAAGATGGAAATTTTTACAATAAACAAAGCATATGGGTCAATTAAGGCCAACCTATATCATACCAATCTACTATACATATTAGTTGTTTCCTATTTAGGAGCTCCCCTTTCGAAATTTGTTTCGCTAGTCCTACTGTTACTGTCTAACTTTAGTTGATAGCTTTGACTATCTACCACTCTTGTCATCAAGATTTTTTACTTTAGAGACCAGAGTGACTGCTATTTATGGGAACAACACCATGTCTGCCAACTGATGGACATCACTCGGTACTTTAGACGAATCCACTCGTGTAATTGGCTCTTAACCTCGTCGATGAGCTTGTATATAGATAGCGTAATGTTCTTAAACACAGTCGGTCGCCCCGAGCCATTTAAAACAACCATTTAAAAGGTGTTATGTATATGAATACATAATAGTACAGTACGACCAATTAGAAGGCCCAAAGCGAAAAGTAAAAATTTGAGGCCCTTTACATGCTTTTATTCTTTCGTGTGTTTGCTTAAATTATTCAATATGTCTTATTGCCTAAATGTGATAATTACCAGAATACCAGTGTAACACCCCAACTCGGAAGGGCTGACGTGTCACAATAACAGTAGTATCATAAACAAAAGTCATAATTCCATTTATTTTTATTTGACAAGGATACAACCACATAACAACTAAACTTAAGGTTAATTATACAAGCGGAGACATTCAACTTCATTAACTAACATCTTCAGATTTATTCCTAGGCTTTATTCTTCTCTCTTTTTCCCGCCCAAAGTAACATGCGGACCTGTATACACAAAAAGTTTTACGGAATGAGTCGAATGCTCAGTACGGAATAATAGGCTCAAATAACAAATAACGCTTTATAGAAATGTTATCTGAATGGAACTTATTGCGAAAATGATACGATGCAAGAACATAATTTCATAATCATATCTTACGGATGTACCCATGAGCAAACTTAAAACGTGACAATACACAGGTAGCTACTCCTGCATAATTATCACATGAGATGGCGAGTTGGCATACCCGTTATCCACCTCCTTAACTTAAATCCTAGGATCGATCCATACGCCTCCTAATAGCCTTATGTACCACACTTGTACTTAAGAGACGCCGTGAACTGATCTCTCCGTCACGGGTGGAGCACATGATGTCGATGCCGCAACAACATGCTCGTGGGACACTCCACGAGAAGCGATACTCAGGGTATCAGAGTACAAATGGTCTTATTTACATAACTTATCAAAATATTTTTCATAACAAGACTTAACATATATTGGAACATGCGATAATGAGTATAATTAACAGAATACTATCGCATGACATGAAAGCTAAATCCAAAGTTTAAAATAGGAATTCAACGGACTGTCAAATGAATCGATAATCAAAGACGTGAGGAGTGTATGAATTTAATGGGTTTATAACAATTTGAATATGAAACAATAAGGAGTGGGGTAAGGATCCGTACCTTAAAAATTCCAAAGTGATGCTACCTTGTGATAATATTTCAGATTTATACGGGCAGAGTTTAGACTACTGATTAGTCTTTTAACCTAATTTAAATAATATGCACACAAACTAGGTTAGTAACTTAATACAGCATTACGATAACTCACGAGATTAAAATCCTCACAACGAATGACAAAGTGCGATACTTAAACATCCATCGGATTCACAATTAATGACAAAGTGAAATCACTTAAACATCCATCGGATTCACAACGAATGACAAAGTGTAAACACTTAAACATCCATCGGAATCACAATTAATGACAAAGTGAAATTACTTAAACATTCATCGGAATCACGACTAATGACAAAGCATAACCCAAATTTGAGCAGCACTTAAACATTCATTGGATTGATTTCAATCAATCGGACATTGAATCTTATCAGCGATTGAGTTAATACCCTGTTCTGCAGCACCTTGCTATACTAATTAGTGTTTCGTGTGTGTTAATTGAAGTAAACAGAGCATAACTCCGTGTATTTTCCGACTTTGTTTGTCGTTCAAGCGCCCAGAAGCAAGTGCCAATGTCTACTATTTATACCCGAATTTTGCCCCCCCTTACGGACCGTAACAAATAACCCTTACGGTCCGTAAGGGTTACCTATATTTTATAGAGTAGCCACGGTTGGGACTAGCCTAGCTGAGTCGACATTTCTAGAATATTTAATTTAGACAGCGAGTTAATTAGATAATCGTCAATAGGGAATACCCCCCCCCCCCTGAGTTTTAGGGGCCCTGATCCTGATTCTGAAAATTCTGAAAATTTTAGGGTTTGTGCAGAATCACTTGAGTGTCTTAATTATGGTTTCCTATTGGATAATTTATAAATAATAATAATAGTTTTGGTTGATAAAAAAAAGGATCATAAGATATATATATATTATTATTATTCTTTTATTTCTAGAATAATGATTTTTAATTTTATGGTTATTACAACCAGTACATAATCTGCTATAAAGTTTATATGAAAGTCAACTCCAAATAGTTGTAAATAATCTGTATATACACATTTTGAAAGAATTGCTAATAGAACTGGAATCCATAACCCATACCTTCAATTTGTTATGTACTCTGCTTCCTTTTCAAATTTCACTTCCTTTTTCCAGCAACTGAAGTGTCACCAAGGCTGCATATCATCAAGTAAAATCGTTGTTTTGAACACCAAGGGAAGGAACAACTTTAGCCCAACCATTAGAGATATGTTAACCAGATGATGTCGCTTTGACAAAAATTGTCCAAAAGTCACCTTCCTGTGTTTATAGAATAACAGAACCCACAAGATAGCCTTGTGGTTCACTGTCCAAATTGTCGATGGAGGCAACGACTGTAAATGTGAATAAAAATATAAGCTTGATTAACAAACCCCGTCATTAACTTATTGTATTGTACTGATGCTCTTGCTCAGCTCCTCGAGCTTCTTCATATTCCTCTCCTTCCTGCTTTCGCTCAACAGCTGATTAACATAAACACATAAATAGTCAATTTTCTTTCTTATTTCTTCACAAAAAGGCGTGTTTTTTTCCCATGAATGTTAAGACTAACCTCCATTAATCTTGTAATTAGTTGTAACGATTGATAAAAATTAAACATAGATTAAAAATGAATAATAAAAGAGTATTAGGTTTACATCACTCTAGATCAAGAAAAAACCTTACATGTAAATATATAAGATGCAATGGATCCGATTTCTAAATCGGAGTTTCAATGAAAATCTTTCATACCCAACTAATGGTAAAAAAAAATCCCTTAATGTAACTGATATAATAGGTCAAAGATTTATGTATACAATTATAACTTAATAACAACAATTACTCCTTAATATCAGAATCGAATTGAAACGCACCTGCTTGATTCGACCAAAACCTCCTCCCTCTTAGCATTAATTAAACATAAAAAGGGAATGTAAAGGACTAAAGGGTGAACAAAATTTGCAAACAACACATGAACACAAACACCTCATGAAAAAGAAACCCTAACCTGATATACCAGTCACCTATTACTGATGTGGATTTCTACCTTTGCAATTCGACAAAATGGATGTTGATATTATAACTTGCTGCTCTGATCAGATAAAGGATGAAGATGCCTGCTGCTCTAATCGGATGAGGAATACCTGCAGTAATGAGGGCATAGCCTAATGAAAGCAAGATCAATGAGCGAGTTATAGAAGTTGCTAACAAAGAAAACCCTAATAAAAAAGCAAAAAGGGAAATCATGAAAAACCTTCCTGTGATACCTTTGATTCAGTTTCAAGCGAATCATGTGTAGAAAGGAATGGTTTCAGATGGAAGAATGTAGTGGTGGAGAGTCTTAAGCGGCGGTGGATGATTTAGGGTTTTTGAGTAAACGGGAGAATGTGTGAAAGGAGAATAGAAGAAAAGAAATTGCCCGCCCACGGATTAATTCTCTTGACAAATAGAAGAAACGAAATTGCCGCCCATGTACCAATTCTCTGCTCAAAGAGACATGCCACATCAATAAATGATTGCTTAAGAAAAGGACATGTGGCATTAAGTGTATTTTTTTAGTATAATAGGTAGATACACACTTCAATTCTTAATTCTATACCATCTAAAACTCATCTAAATACTTATAATATAATTTAAGTGTTAAGTTCACGTACAAACAGTCTTATAGTACTAAACGTACGAAAGACATGAAAAAAAAACGCGGTGACATTTTCATAATTATTTGCTCGTAGGGTAATTTTGTAAAATTTCTCGTAGGGTAATTTTGATTTTGTATGGCAATTTTGTAAAATGTTATTTTAGGGTAATTTTGAAACTTGCAGAGTAATTTTGATACACTTGTAGAGTAATTATGATACAACATTTTACAAAATTACCCTATAAGATCAAAATTACTCTAAAAGAACATTTTATAAAATTACATCAAAATTACCCTACAAGGTCATTTGTAGGGTAATTTTAATAATTACTCTACTAGTAAATAATTACGAAAATATCAATGTCACTGCGTTTTTTTACATTTTCACCCTATTCCCTATTCATACGTTTTGTATGATATAGGGTGATTTGTATTTCACCCTCACTACTTGATTGAAATAAATTCACCAATGTCGTTGGAAGAATGTTGATTGACGAGGAAATGTGTAGATTATGCAAAAATCCAAAAAGGATTCCCAAAGAAATAATGAATCTTGATATTTTAAAATTTCTATTTTTTTTCATCCCTTTTTCTTCCTGGATCTTGAAAAACAAAACGATATTTTTATCTTTTTTTTCCCTATCAAATCAACCAAACAATGTATAAAGGGACTTCGTGGAACTAAAATTCCATTAAATTATTGTATTGTGTTTCAATATGAAGACACGTCACGATTTTTTATCTAATGGATGCAACTTGTTGAATGTCGCAATTTTTTTAACGGTATCTATCTATAGGGAGGTTCATTTGAGAAGAAAATTAATTTGAGAAGAGCCAACGAGCCGAGCCATGGGCCGACCCGAGCTTAGCTCGAGCTGGGCTTGGTTACAAAATGAGCCAGCCTGGTTCACGTCATCTCAAATTGAGTTTTTTTAGCTAGTTTTTCTCGAGCTTCTTTCGAGCGAGCTACGAGCCGAGCTACGAGTCGCGAGTTTTATGAACAGCCCTACCCATTTGGTAATCGTGTGGGTGGATTCGCTTAACATTACCAAGAAGAAGAAAGATGTTATTAGGCGATTATTTATTTTGCTTGATGGTATGTTTGGAGATTTCGGAATGGAGAGGTGTTCCGTCATAAAGAAGCACACAAGAAAGTATTTTTTACTAGATTAGTTCTGTCTTTTTTTGGTGTACTAGGCGTAATGCTAAATTAGTAGTTGACTCGACTTAGAGGCTGTTTGGCAACATCTGAATGGTTAAGTGCTGAACTAGTAAGAGAGAGGTCTGAACCATTAAGTGCTGAACCAGTAAGAGGTCTGAACCATTAAGAGACTCATTAAGAGGTAAACAAACAGCCCCTTAGCGACTTAAAAATCTAACTGTGTAACATTTAGGTGTTTTCTCCTGGCTTAGTTTTTTCGTTTTTTTTTTCTAACCAGATGAGTATTTAATAAAGTTTCCCTTCAAAAAAAAGTTGTTGCAACATGATAGGACAAAATAGTTGGACGCCTTTGGTAAATTGTTGGGAATAACCATAGTCAACAATGCAATGGCACCTTATCATATTAGGCCTAACTGGGGTATCAAGTCATATTGACCATTAGAGCCATGGAGGTTGTGTACTTAACGACTCTGAGCCACTTAGCTTCCATGTATTGTGCCTTCGTCCATGGTCCCAAGTGCACTTTATTTTCCAATTTCCATTGCGTATCGTTTCCCCATTTATTGGTGTTTTAAGATTTGCAATCTCTCGATGTTCCAAAAAATACATGCGAGAGTTCGGATACAAGACCATTGTACTCCTCACTTTGTTTTTCATTTCAAACTGACCACGAAAATCCAGCTCTATTATCAGTTTATCACCCTAGCTCCATCACATTTGTTGTTCAAAAAAAAAAAAAAAAATCTATCACGTCTACAAACAGATGTTCGCTAACATATATAAAGACAAAAGATCAAATACAAATAACTTTAACGTACAAAACGTATGAACTGAAGATTTTGCTGAAAAAACGCAGTGACATTTTCGTAATTATTTACTCATAGAGTAATTATCAAAATTACTCTACAAATGATCTTGTAGGGTAATTTTGATCTTGTAGAGTAATTTTATAAAATGTTCTTTTAGCGTAATTTTGATCTTGTAGAGTAGAGTATCATAATTACTCTACAAATGATCTTGTATGATAATTTTGATCTTGTAAGGTAATTTTGTAGAGTATCATAATAACTCTACAAATGATTTTGTTGAGTAATTTTGAATTGTATGTTGTTTGATAAACTGACAGAGTAATTTTGATACACTTGTAGAGTAATTTTGATGCAGAGTAATTTTGATATACTTGTAGAGTAATTCTGATAATTATCCTACAAGATCAAAATTATTCAATAAGATCATTTGTAGAGTAATTTTGATAATTACCCTACGAGCAAATAATTATGAAAATGTTACCGCGTTTTTTTGGCTTTTTCTTGTCTTTTGTACGTTTCATACGATAAGACACTTTGTACGTGAACTTAACTCTACATATAAAATATAAAAGTTACTACGTGGGGATTGAATTTTGAAGTCGGGTGGATTAGTTGTACCTCCTTGCACTAGAATGAGGGCTACAACGTGTAACGAGCTCTAGTGGTGGAGGACTGAGACCAAAAAAAAGTTAGATATGTTCTAGCAAACTTTTATAAAGCCTATTGGGAGAAATTTTATTGTAATTTCTAAAGTTGTCTCAAGTATCACAAATGAGGCTATGTTTATGCTATGCTATGCTATTCTAATAATATACTCATTAAGTATGATCAAAGTAACAAGCATATTGACTAGAATCTTAAATGGAATAGAAAACATAACTTAAGTATTAATTTTGATCAAAATAACCATCAATCTAAACTTAATTAAAACAAATAATAAAAACCAACAATCTAAATTAAAAATGTAAGAAAGGTTTTATGATGATTATTTTTATGAATGATGAATCGCATTTCACCTATCTTTCGTATTCTCATCAGTCCACGACTCCACGTACAAATCATTTGTTCGAATCATCGTTCTCCTACCATCAAGAAACACCCCCCAAGAGTGATATGTATCTTATTGTGTGGTATAAGTAGAATAATAAAGGATATAGTAGAGATCGAGAGCAAGTTTTTGGGAGTTCGATACTTGAATGGCTCTTGTCGGGCTGGATAACAAACTATAACCCAAAAGAGGGGCCTAAGTCCTTGTTAACTCTAAAATAAATACTGTTTAAAACATCATATAAATTATTTACACGACACCTCACAATCTCACATAAATGTCGAAATGATTGATTCGGCATTTTAAAAACATATATTACCAGTAATTCTTGAAAATTGAAAATCCTTCAAAGGAAAAACTAATCACTTAATTAAATAAATTTCAGGTTGGTTTTAAATATTTTGTATCAACCGATACGAATATTGTCCATATAAAATAGTCATGGTTTTGTGATTGATTGGATTGGATTGCATTAACTTTTTTTCTTATGTAATTTGCCCTGATGATTGGAATGAAAATCTGGTTCATTTTAAATTTTTTTTTTTTTAAAATAGGAAATTTTATGATAAATTCGGCCATTGTCAACTTAAACATCCTTCATGATGACAATCTTATATTATACCACTCTTCAGGTATGTATATTCCTAACGGCATGGAATCACCTAATAACTAACAAAGAAAGTGACTGATTTATACGGAACCACTCGGTTACATCACTCAGCACCAAGAGTAAGGCTCAGTTGAAAGTACACTCCTCACATCACTTTGAATCATTCTTTTATCTCGATTATCTTTTACAATTCTCTAAATAATTATTCTCATATCGGAGCGTTGTCACAGATAGACCCCACTCTCTGTGAAGAGTCTAACCGGTGTTGATTGTGCAGGGTTATTTGCTGCCAGGGAATTTCGATCACTTTCCTCACCAATATCGAATTCACTTCAGATAGCTTATGTTCCTTGCTAATCCTTAAATATAGGTTTTTGAATATTTATGTAGTAAGTCAATAACTTTCAAATCCTGGTTAAATCACAATTTTGATCCCAATGGACACCTTTTGAAAATTAACAAAATCAATTAACAAAGTTACCAAAATTTACTATGGAAAAGAAAAGAAAGTATGTCTAATGGTCTATTCTTACCATGTTTGTTTAATCCACTTTCAAAATTCAGTTTTACTTTTCAGTTAAGTTAAGTGAAAAGAAAAAAAAGTAAAAGAAAGAATGGAAAGGAAAAGAAGATAAAAGAAAAGAGAGTATGTCTTTCCTTTCATTTCCTTTCAAATCGAGAGGAAAGAAAAACTAAATAATTTAGGGGCTGTTTGTTTACCTCTTAATGAGACTCTTAATGGTTCAGACCTCTTACTGGTTCAGCACTTAATGGTTCAGACTGTTTGTTTCACGAGCAGATGTCTAAATGGTTCAGACAGTTGCCTCTGAATGGTTAAGATTTATACAGAGTCTGAATGGTTAGAACCTCTAATATGCATTGGTCAGACATTTACCTCTGAACGGTTAAGCATTATACAGGCTCTTAATGGTTCAGACCTCTTACTGGTTCAGCACTTAATGGTTCAGACCTCTTACTAGTTCAGTACTTAACCATTCAGATGTTGCCAAACAGCCCCTTAGCCTAATTTTCCTTTCATTTCCTTTCTTTTTTTCCTTAAATGAAACTCGGGAACACATATTTTCAGTGGCGAAGCTTGAAAAAAATGTTCGGGGGGGTGGAAGGTACCGGACCTAAAAAAAATTCTATGTTTGGGTCGGATGTCGGTGATTCGATTCGGGTCGGATCGGGTCAAATATTAATATCAAATAAAATACGTTCTCAAACATTAAAACGTAAACATTCTTTAACAAACAATTGAACAAAGACACGAAAACATTAAAAAGAAGAGGAAGGTGGGTACCCGGTGGCCGGTTCTCCTGGATGAAGAATTATAGTTCTGCTCGTCTTCCTTTAAGATTTTTGAATTCGTCAATTATGGACTCCGAATCAAAGCTCTTAGCAATCTCCTTTTCTATGTAAATCACCATACTGTTTGCTAGATACTGATCTGACATCTTATTGCGAAGTCGATTCTTAAATATTTTCATCGCTGAAAATCCTCTCTCCGTTGTTGCAGTCGAAACTGGAAGCGTCAAGATTAGCCGACACACTCTTTCAACCAATTTGTACGTGTTATTTTTCTGACATTGCACAAGAGTTTTGCAAAGATCAAGAAAGAGTTGATACCTCACTTAGCTTGGGATTATTTTTTCTTTCAACTTGAAAATTATCCAATTGACCACGTAATAGATTCCTTTCTTTCAGCTTGGGATTATTGTTTTTCCCCATAGCGTAATCTAACAAGAAACAAGTCAACAACACAAGTTAAATCCCTAATTTCAACAAGTTACATCATGTCAGCCTAATTAACCATCAACAAGGCATTTTCTTTTTCTAATATCTAGCATGGTTACAGCCTAATTTCACCCCTAAATCCCTAATTTCAACAAGTTTATGGCAAAAAATCGGTCCAATTTCATCCCTAATTTAAACCTAAATCACATAAATTAAGCCCTAATTTAAACCTAAAGATAAAAAAAAAACACATACCTTGAAGAGTTGAAGACAGCCGCACCTGCACATAAATCCCGAACGAAGAAGACAGCCCTAAATCCCGAACGAAGAAGACAGCCGGCCGCACCTCACCTGCGTTTTTTTCTTCTGTTCTCGGTCTCCAGTTAGCAGCAACAAGGAAGCAGTTTGTTTTTTTTTTTTTTTTTGACCGGTTGCAGCAATAAACATACTAATGGGTTATGGGCTATTCAAGTTATATTGGGTTTTTTTGGGCTTATCATTAATGGGCTAAGTAGTAAGTAATAAACATACAATCCAAGTTATAATTATAATGGGCTATTTAAATAATTTTATTTAGGCAATATAAATATTTTTTTTATAAAACCGGAGGGGTCTTAAACGTATATACCAAAAAAAAAATTAAACCGGGGGGTCCAAAAAAATATATACCTAATTTTTTTTTTAAACCGGGGGGGTGAAGACATATAAACCTAAAAATTTCTATACGAAAAATAAATACGTAACACTACTTCGCAAAAAGTTCGGGGGGTCGGGCGCCCCCTCCCGGCCCCTCATATCCTGCGCCCCTGCATATTTTATTTTCCTTTCTTTTCCTTCCTTAAATGAAACTCTGGAGCACAAAATATTTTTAGTTTCTTTCTATTTCCTTTCATTTCATTCCATCAGTGAACTTTGAAACACAGTGTAAATGTTTCTCAAGCACTCTCCTTTTTGCAAGACTTGGGGGTTTTGTGTCGTATAACAAACAACTTGTTAGAAGGTTTACATAACCGAAGCCTCACTAACGCTCTAATAATCAAGTCAATTTACATATAATATGTATCAAGTGTAAACATTTTTGAAAACTATCATATAATACCATTAGTATGATGTGTATATAAAAGAGAAATTTTCCGGATAGAACTTCATGACAAGGGAAGAGGGTGCACCCTAACTTAATAGTTGGATTAAACCAAGTGGACCAACATGTATTAGACAATACCTGTTGTGATGGACTTGTTAAATAACGATACCTCTACATACTCGAAATCAATAATTCTGAGTCTCTCATTAAAAACTCATATGGAATCCTCTGGTTAATGTGTTTCATCATAACATAACATATTGTATAAAAACTTTTGGGTCGTGATATAATCTCAATTAGGGGTGTTCATCGAATCGAATATCGAATTTTCGAATTATTCAAATCGAATTATTCGAATAATTTTTATTTTTCCTTGAATTCGTATTCGATTCGAATTCGATTAAAACTTACCGAATTCGATTCGAATTCGTATTCGAATAAAAAGCCCAATTCGATTCGTATAAATTTGCTTTAATTAAGATTCTTTAAAAACATGTTAAAAAACTATCAAAATGAAACATAAATTTTAAAGAAGCCATAAAGCATGATATCACGTTAAAAAGTTTCAAATAAAGTACTATAAGTCTAAAATTCAAAATGAGAAGTCGGGAATAACCACTCCACATTACAAGTTAATATTTTTAGGGTTATAAATCTATTCATAGATTTATTACTTAGGTATTAGTTATGGGCATGTAGTGGGTTTGGTAGTGGATAATTTTTTGGAAAAAAAAATTGAAAATAATTTATAGTATAGCTTAATAAAAGTTATATATGCATTATATATAAAAATAATAGATAAAAGTGTATAATTTTTATTCGAATTTCGAATCGAATTTCAAATTATAAATTCGTATTCGATTTACTTGATTCGAATTGAATCGAATTCGAATTCTTTTAATCGAAATGAATTCTTGATAATCGAATCGAATTTAAACGAATATCGAATTTTTCGAATTCGAAACGAATTCTGAACACCCCTAAGACTGCGGGGTATGGGGCGGGAGTTTGGGCGTGGGTAGGGGGAAAACGCCCAAGCCACCACCCCGGGTGGGCATGGGTTTCGGCGTGGCCCTTGGGGCATGGGTTTCAAGCCGGGCGTGGGGCGGTTTGGCCATCCTAGTTGGCTGAATATCATTGGCTCACCCGCCACGTCATAGCGGGCCATCCCAAAAGTTTTGAATTTTTAAATTCAAACCGTTGGCTTGGCCAAGCGGTCACCCCAACCGGTCACCCAAACCCCAACATCCTCTATAAATACCCCCAAACCCCAACCGGGTGGTCCATCCCAACCCCCACCGTGGTCCCAAAAATTCGACAAAACCCACCCGCTGCCCCAGCCGGTCACCACAAACCCAACATCCCACGAACCCGCTATGGCATCCTGGACCCACGACGAAGAACTTGCCCTAGTCACAAGCGTCGTTGACGCTATGAAGGGACGGCCACCGGGCCAAACCAAATATTGGCCGGAAGCTTTCGCGGCCTACCGACTAAACGTCGGTAACGACCGCCACAACATGAACGCGTGCCAACATAAATGGCGCGAGCTACGTCCCAAGCTCGAGCGTTTCAAGGCTTACTACGAAGCCGTTCCCGGGGGCGAGTTAAGCCACGAGGACCGGGTGGCGGTGGCGAACATAGAGTTTCGCGGCAAGGAAAAAAAGGCGTTCGACAAGATCGACCTTTTTGAAATTTATTTAACGCTTTAGGTTTCTTATTTTGTAATTTTTAGGTTTATGTAATTTTATAAATATTAATGAAGTTGTATGTTTTTTTTTTATAAATGTTTGTGTGATTTTTTTAAATTTTGTATATTTTTTTTTTATAAAACTACCCTGCCACGCGGTGCACCCAACCCACGCCCCACCATACCCCGCGGACACGTACCAGGCAGTGGGGAGGGGGGCTCCCATTCCACGTGTCATCACCCGCCCCAACCCACGCCCAACCCAAGCCCCACCATACCCCGCAGTCTAATCTCTATATGGTTTCCTCTAATTAATGTGTTTCATCAAAACATAACATATTGTATAAACTTTTGGGTCCCCATATAATCATTTTTATTTGTTACTCTTATGTGTGTGGAACAATCACGTTTTTTTTTTATAAATAAACTAGTGATATTTCCCCGCACTTCGCGGCGGGGATTAAGTCAGTATCAATTTGGTTCGTTACAGTACCTGCACTCGATATGGTAATTGAAAGAGAGCACTACATCGATCAAAATAAAAAAAAAAGCACATATTGATATGGTACCTATATATGTTGTTCAGATGATATCGGTTCGTTTCGCTTGCATTTTATGTTTACTTTATTTCAACATTATGATATTTTTTTTTGAAAAATGGATATTTTGCCGCTATCATACCAAGCTCAATCGAAACCAATTGAACAACATTTGTATCGGTACCAATATATTTTTATTTGTAGTTGTTTGGCTTTCAATAAACTGGTATTGTATCACTACCATATTGTACCGAACATCATCGGTACCGATATACATTCCGTTTTATTGTTTCCTATTTGATAATGGGTACTTTGATCGTATCTTAATAAAAGTTATATGAGAGAACAAAATATACTTAATCAATTAAAGTAATAAAACAATAAGACTTTAGAAAAAAAAACAATATTGAAAAAAATCAAAAACAATTGTTCCTCTCTTCTTATTTCAATATTACGATATATATTTTTTAAACGGATATTGTGTCGCTATCGTACCAAATTCAATAAAAACATATTCAATAACATTTGTATCCGTATCAATATTTATTTTTAGTGTTTTTGCTTTCGATAAATTAATATCATACCGCTACCATACCGTACTGAACAATATCGGTACCAGTATACATTCATTTTTATGATTTCTTATTATTTGATAACTGGTACTTTGATCGTATCTTAAAATTTATATAAAAATATACGTTTAAATCGCTTAAACTAAAAAACAATATAATAACAAAAAGCTAGTAAAAAAACAATATTAACAGAAATCAAAAGGCACTGTTCATGCCCACTTTTCATTAATATGTATAACTAGATTTTGCCCCTCCCGCGTTGCGGGGCACTTGTACATACTACACATAACACGATCTCAAAAAAATTACATTGAGTCAAACAATTACATTAAAACACTATCATACTTTTGTTTAAAAAAAACAAAAACGATAGAAAAACAATAATTTTAAACTGGGGCAAAATTGTATTTTTTCAGGATAAATGAACGTGTGCTAGGTAGCAGCCTGACACAAATAAAAGTTACACCGAGTCAAAACAATTAAAACAAAGCACTACTATAGATTTTTCGAAAAAAAAAACTAAACCGATGGCATGACTGTAATTTTATACTGGGGGCAAAATCGTAATTTGACTATGAAAGCAAAGGAAAACGATGGCAAAAATGTAAATTTAGACTAAGGGCAAAATTGTAATTTGGCTGGGTGGGGGAAAAAACAAAAGTAATGGCAAAACTGTAAATTTAAACGGGTCAAAATCGTAATTTTGAATCGAGGGCAAAATGGTAATTTTTAGTTGGGGGCAAAAGCATAATTTATTTTGAACTGGGAGTAAAAACGTAATTTTGAACTGATGGCAAAATCGTAATTTTAAAGCGGGGATAAAATCGTAAATTGGTTGGGCCAATGGGGGAGTGTCAGGCAGCTTCCTAGCACTATTCCCCCATCTTGTGTCTATACTGATACACTGGGAGCAAAATCGTAATTTTACTGGGAAAGCAAACAAAAACGAAGAAAAAAATGTAAATTTAAATTGATGGCAAAATCGTAATTTAGCTGGGAGGAACAAAACAAAAATAATGGCAAGCGGGCCAAAATCGTAATTTTGAACAGATGACAAAATTGTAATTTTTAGCTGGGCAAAAGCATAATTTTATTTTGAACTGTAGGTAAAAACATAATTTTAAACTGATGACAAAATCGTAATTTTAAATCAGGGACAAAATCGTAATTTGATTTGGCACAAAACAGGTAAACTACTGTTCACCAAATTTCATAAATGTTATAGAGTTAATAATGATTTAAGTATATATAATAATAATCATAGAAATCAATTAAATAATAAAAAATATAGATAATATTATAAAAAACTTGAAGTACTGTTCATGGGAAGTTTACTTTAATATGTATAATATAATAATAATATCTCCACTTCAAATCTTCAAATCTTCTAGAAATATCACAAGTGTCAAGTGACTATAGCATCATGAACAAAACCAATACTAACCGAATTACCGCCGCAGTGCGCGAGTACTAGTTTAATATATAAATAAATTATCTTTAGATATGAGATGGGCTCGTTTCTATGCTTTCTTTAAATTTATTCCCGGCCCATGATGTACCTCTAACAACTCAACATATTTCCAAGCAAGTGATCTCTCAGCCTCAAGGGTAGGGTGCCCATCACTCATCATTCACAACTTCCAATTAAGTTCTGCCATATCATCAAACATTATTCCATCACTAGTGATGGATTTTAGTGGAAATGTCCATCACTCACCACACCCAACAATTTCCCTTACAACCCAACAATTTCCCTCACATCTTCACGCGTGATAGATTCAACGCGTTATGTAATCCACGCGTGATGGCCACGGGTGGCGGCGGTGTTCCACGCATGGTCACCAGCCACCACGTGCCATCACGAATACACCCCGTCCCCCCATACACAACCAATTCAGGCTCCTAGTCTTTCAATTCACTATTATATATCTTAAATGGTAAAGATCACTAGTTTACAAGTCGTTTGTCTATGACAATAGAGATCACCAACATTTCTCCCTACATTCTCTTTGGAAACGATCGTTCGTGAGTCGTGACCCTCTCACCATCACCTTAACACAATGCTAAACTTGAAAGTGTATTAATGGCCAGGCGAGCGTATGTTGAAACTTCATAATGTTTTTAGAATGGAAGAGACTAGCTTAAGTGCCGGAGGGAATGTGAAAAAAACCAGCAAAATTTGATATATGACTCACGATACAACCACAACCACAATCAAATCGTACATTGACTGTGCTCCTTTCCAAAGCGCTTTTATCTCACAAATTTTAGTCGTCGTAATGGGGCAACAACTTGTTTGTAGACTTTGATCGGCTTTGAAACACTGAACGAGCTTCTATCTGGAAAATTATCTCACAGAATTTATTTTAGTTGTTGCAACAAGTCAATATCCGATTTGTATACTTTCACTTAATTTGAAACACAGACCAAAAACCCTATTCCAGTGACCAAAGCAATTGGGAAACAGTCTTATCTATCTACAGAGATCAGGTGTGGGTTTATATATGTTTTGGAAACTTTTAAACGTTTTTATTCATAGGTCAGGTGTTGGTTTATGAAGGAATAGGTGATCCATGGTGAAGGAACAATGGCACTTGGACGAGTTGGTTTTGATCACAATCCATTAAAAAGGTGAACCAATTGAGAATCAGATATGTAAACCATATGCAACTACCTTCATGTGAAAGCGCCATGACTTGCAGATTTCTCAGGTAAGGGTTTTTTTCATGGTCATTTTAGGTGGGATTACATACCCAACCCTTAAAATCAATTACCCGGGAGGAAATATGTTTACGTATTCATTCATGTTATAAAAAGGGTTGGGTTGGAACTTACTCTACAGGTTGGAATCAGATGACTGTCATGAGTTTGACTGACCGACGACACGCAAGTACGCAACAGAAGGGTGCAAACTAACTAATAAGTCAGCCAACCATATGGAGTTTGTGCAGCAGCAGCTAGTTTATGCAGAAGGTTTATACCATCTGTGAAAGCTCAGCTTGATTACTACCACGCAGTAATTGATCGTCAACTTAAGCGTGAGTGGACAAAGGAGCTAGAAATAGAGTGGCCATTACATTTCATAAGAGTGCCTGTTTGGGTTGGCAAAAAGCTTTAAAACCTCATGTGAAGTGAATTTGGTTGTGTGTAACAGGTGAAGTGAATTTGGTTGGGTGTAACCGGTGGAAAATCTCACACGAGGACTAATTCAAAGGCTGGCGGGTTGTGTAACAGGGCTGGCTTATAAAGCATTTTTGTTGAAGTGGAAACAAACCTTAAAATTAATCGAAACAGGCCAGCCAGCCAGCCAGCCATCAACAGTCTAGTTAGATTAGAGATGCAAGCATCATAATCATGTTTTTTTTTTTTTTTTACTTCTTCATAAATAATAGATAAGACCACACACAAGTAAGTAAGCTGAACAAATGTCTGGTTAAATCATCAAGATTAGATTAGATCAGAGATTGGATTAATTATTTACTACCAACCACTAGTTGTTGTTGTTGTTGTTGTTCTGAAGGTCGTTGGTAAGCAGCGGATCCTTGATGAAAAGATGGGGGAAATTAAGCTTAGCTTTGGAGCCGTAACAGTTAAAAGCTTCTCGATCGTAAACCAAAGCCGCTTCCTCCGGTGACCTATAAGAGCCCAGCCATGCCCGACCATTACCATAAACATCACCAGCACGCGGCCTTGGATACCTAATTATCGCCGTGAACCACTTATCCAGAATACGACGTGTCTTAACACCCCTCCGCTTCTCCACCCCAACCTGCGACCGCCGCCTATCCACACCCATCCGCCTCTCGCCACCGCTCCGCGACGATCGCCTATCGACATCGATCCACGCCGACGTGTTGCTCACACCGATGAAATTCTTCCACGAACATTGCTCCACCTCTTCTTCTTCCTTCTTCTCCAACACTTCTTCCTTCTTCAGCTTCACTGATGCATCCTCCAGCTTCATCGCCGGGAAAAGCTTTGAGATTTCAGATACTGACGACATCATTCGCCGCCTCTTCCTTTTCTCTTTCTTTATTTCTTTCTTTCTTTCTTAGGGTTTTGAGACAGAAAAATAAAGTGATGGCAATATGGGTTGGGTAGTTGGGTACCCATACTCTAACACGGTCCAATATCAGTCGGGTATTTTAGTGGTGCACAAAAAACCCGAACCCGGACCCGAAATTAAAACCCGGAATCGGGTATATAAAACCCGGGTTTTTTATACCCAAACCCGACTCTACCCATAGGGTAGGGGTTGGGTATGCATTTCTGTTATAAAACCCGAACCCGGAACCGGGTTTTTTCAATACCCGGTCCGGGTTTCCCAATACCCTGTTTAGGTTTTTTCGTTTTTTTTTTTGTGTTTTTTCGAGTTTTGTACCTTGGTAACGGCTATATAACCGTTAGAAAGTGTATTATGATCATTTGTTTGGTTTACATTGTATCTCTATACCCTATAAAAGGGGTATTTGATGACGAACAATAAACGAAGACGTTCAAGTTATTCGAAGCTATCTATGTTCATCATCTTATTCTTATTCGATCCGGTTCAAGGATTATTTAGGTGTCATGTATTTTTATGTTTTATGAAATAAAAAAGTTTTGCATTTTATATTTCTATGATTTATTCAAAAGAAATGAATACCCGAGGCATACCCGATCCATACCCGACCCTACCCGAACCCGAAAATAGCGTATTATAATACCCAGGTATTAGAAAACCCGACCCGAACCCGGGTATATAGGGTATACATTTTTTATATAAAACCCGGACCCGGACCCGACCCGGGTATTGTCAATACCCGATTTTATAGAACCCGATCGTACTCGAACCCGGTTCCATACCCGGAACCGGGTATTCAGAAAACCCGATTTGTGCACCACTAGGGTATTTACCCATCGGATGGATTTCTAGTATACCTTTTGCCTTTGACACATTTGCCTTCCTAGCGTCAGAAGCTATCAAATTCCTGACCAGGGTCCAACGGGTCATCCACAACAATCGCTCAGCCTCAGGGGACAGGGTTTTGTCTTTGGTAGATTAGGGTTTACAATTCAGAAAGGGGTGGCTGCGCAGCTTGTTGCCCGTCTACCTTCTGACCTTCTGTGATGATGTAACTTGGCAAGTATGAATGAAATCGAGATTGTGTTTAAAAAAAAAAAGTTTTAAAAATCTTACAAAAACAATATCAATTTTAAACCACCTCTACTAGTTTAATACCTGTCCGGTGTACGGGTTACGTTGATGTATTATATTGTAACAGCATGAATTACAAAACACTATTAAAATGTTCTTTTATGTAAAAGCAATCCTATGTGTATTTAAATTCATCTAAAAACTATTATCTGTCACAAAAATAATTGACATTAACTTCTCTAGGAAGAGAGTTTTAGTGGTGACACATCCATATTTCTCTCTGTAATTTTGTGTTTTGATAAGTATTACATATAACAAATGTAACATCCCAATATCTTAATATTGGGAAAATATTATTTTAAAATATCCCAATATTTTAATATTGGGTAAATATTATAATTAGGTGTTGTCATATAACTATATGGAAATTTCATAGAATGTGGGGAACAACCTAGTTAGTTAAGTGTTTACTAACAAAAAAAATAATAATAATACATGGGGAAATGTTAAATTAAGCTAACTAGTGAAACATGAGGGACCAAAGGTGCCAAAGGTAGAAAGATAAACAAAATTCTGCACATTTTGTAAAGAAAACACACAACACACACACACAAGGGTGTGTGGGTCGACATATAGAGAAGGAGAAAGAGGGGTTTCAAGAACTCAAGCTTAAACAAGCAAGATTCAGCCCTAAAAACCCGAATTCAACATGAAATTGAGGCGAATCTAGTGTGAAATCAAGTCTCTAGTACCTAAACAACTCAAGGTATGTGAAGCTAGGTGTTCTTGCAAATTATGATGTATGTAGGAGCATGTTAGATTCTGAATTTGATTGTTTAATGATGTTATGTACTTGTATTAGTGATGTTTATCACAATTATATAGTTGCATGTTTGATAAATTTGAAGATTTATGTCATGTAACCTTGCCCTAAGTGGGTTATGAGGTAGTAACTTAGTATGTGATAAATCATGGATAAATTGGTACATTTTAATTGCGTGGAAACTGTTAAGTTGATGTTTAGGAAGGTATATAACCATATGATGTGAAAATTTCCACTCACATGGTGATCTTGGATCTCATGGGAATGGAAAATAAAAAAAAATGTTTGTTAAAAACTTATGCACACTAGGTGCTTGATGAAATGTCTAGGTGAAATTGAGAAATATAATCATGGCCATTTAAGTCATTGTAATGTTGAAAGCTCATGTGAGTAATAGAAAGGAAGAACCATATTATAAGTATGTATTCTAAATGGTCATTGAATTGGATTGTACATGTTAAATCGAATGTCAAATGAGCGTGAAAATGGTCCATAGGATGATGGTCATTATGTAGAATAATCAAGCTAACCATCTTATGGATGTCATGTATTAGTTTGACTCTTATCAAGCTAGATGGGAGCTTGAAGAGGAACGGGTCAAACGGATTGAAGATGCGAGGAATGCTATGCGAACGCAAGGTAAGTAATACTTACACCCTTAGTTAGATGTGCAAATTTTATATGTAATACCATGTTTAATAATAAACGGGTAAAGGAGGTTAATCACATTTTAGTGATTAACAAGGTGTTTCATAAAGTACCCAATGCTGTGAATCACCATACGGGTCAAAACGAGTAATTAATGGTGAATCAAATATTGGTGATTTACTGGAGGATTGGGAATTGAGGTTCTTTAATAACGGGTCAAAATGGGTAATAAGGTTAATCACACCATAGTGATTAACAAGATAACTTGAAATTAGAATTAGACTATTAGAGGCTATAAAGCACCAAGTGGGTTGGAATGGGTGAAATAATGGTTAACCACATTGTGAGTGATTAACAAAGGGATTTTAAGTAAGACCAATGGTGTAAATCACCAAATGGTCATACGGGTCAAGTGGTGACGAAAACACCACTTGAACCCGAGCATAGATGATTATGTGTTGTGTGAGTGCCATACTTATAGGGAGGCACAAAATACTAATAGGAGATGCTACTAGTTGGATTTAGAAATGTGCCAGATGGTATTAACGGGTCAACGTCTTGACCCGTGCTAGGTACGTATAAATGATGATACCCTTGTGAAGGGTCATGGTCGGCTATAGATGGTTGGGTCACAATTTATGTTTAACAGACTTGCATAATATACACCTCATAATGGGGTAAAGCGGTTAGTAGAATTAAGAGTTATCTAAAAGTCTAAACTTTGACTAAAACACCCTTGGAAAGGAAATTTTAGAGTTTTGACAAATTATCCAACCACAATTACGATTGTGGTTGGGAAGGAAGATATAAATTGGAAATTTAAAGGTGGGTATGAATTTAGTACGTAACTTGTAGTACGTTTTGGTACTATGTCATAGTGTATTATTATGTATTTTATTTACCGAAGTTTTATGCAATAAGAATTAGAATTGTAAGACAGGATAGTGGTTGGATAGTTTGGATTACCACAAGTGAGGTAGACTGGAAGGGAACCAAACGGGTCGTATAGAGGAAGAATACCTCTAAATGGATCCGATGTTGGCGTGTTATTCCGAGGTAAAAGTGACCATAAGCGTCATATAAACCAAGGAAGGGTAGATCAACCTAGGTTCTAAGTCTAGGGATGTTAAAATAAGCGTTTAAACAGTGTAGGAATTGAAACAAGAGATGGAAAATCGAGATTATGTACAAAATACCAAAGCTGAACTGGGCACCACAGTAATTTACGGTGTCACCGTAAGTTACGGTGGCCCCTGGACACAAATGTCCACTGTAAGACAGTAGCTAACCACCGTAGCACAAAGGTTGCCACCGTAACTTACGGTGTCACCGTAGGTTATGGTGAGCCCCCTTGATGTTTGTTTGTTCCATTGATTTTTTTAAAACTCCAAATTAGTAGACTTGTTTGATCGTATTATTTTTACACGATGATTAACTAATGACTCAAGTTGAGAGATGTAATTCATGTCGGATAAAGATCAGGCGAAGGGCAAGAACCGAACAAGGACCGAAACGTCACCCGCCTTGCAATAAGCTTCGGCATACGCTAAAATTGTAACTATAAATTTTTGTATAGATAACCATTATGATGGTTCATTTAGTTATTCGTGAAACTCAGTCGTGCGAGTTATGATTACTTTAAAAAAAAACAAAATGGGACCTCATTTTGTTAGAAAATATAATAAAATATTCAGTTTTATATATATATATATATAGGGTGTTACAAGTTGGTATCAGAGCCCTGGTTTAAGAGATTCAAGTATAGTGGGGACTATATTTGGACTTAAACCTTGTGTTCTTACTCGGGGAAGGCGTGTTCGGTTCGAGGCTTGATTGCAAGATCCGGTAAGTATAATTTGTTAATGGTTTAGCATGTTAAAGTGTTGTAAACAACATATAGGGTTATCAGGTGTTACTCGATACCCCAATGGAATTAATAAAGGATCTATATAGATAACGAAATTACGCGCGTTGACATGTATAGAGGAAAGCCTTGTGTTATGATACAGGCATTTATTGATATTGATGTTACTAACCCATGTAAACGTTTTAGTTGAAGGACACTCACATCTGAAGATGACGAGAATTTAACAAGTGACGGGTTAGACAGAGGAACGGTCTGAAGTATGACAAGTTGGGCATACTCACAAGGACCTAAATCACGCAACGATCGCGAACTAGGTTAATGGCAAGGAAAGCCCGCTAGGGCAAGCATTACCAGGTGCACGTTTTAAATTAAATCACACAAATAGCAATATGCAACAAATACATAGAGAATGATTGTTGCATAGGTAGGACGAAACTTGGAAAACCGGAATAGGACACCTATTCAGGATGATGTTTCCAAGAGACAATTTAGTAGAAACATGCGCTATTCACGAGTGTGAATAACGAGACAATAATAAGAGTCAGTTTATGTGGAAACTTGGACGGGTGTAATTATCCAAGTGAATAATTCTCAAAATTATATTATTGCAAAAAGTAGCAATCGCGTTAACGAATGTGATTACATAATAGTTTGATAAAAAGAAAACATTTTATATGTTCAAGGGCAAAATGAGTAAAACTAATGATTGACATTTAGTAATTAAATAAATTTTTACGGAACGAAGTTAAAGACATAGAAATAAATAGAGACGTTACTTACATAGGGCGTGATGTGAAGATCATAAAAGATCATGTGTGTCTAGTGTCGATCGCTTACTCTGGCCAAGTAAGCAGTGAACACATGATACAATGAACTTCTTATGATGGACACATTTATGTCCAATGTAGTAAGGATGCGGTGAATATAAATGTAAACGCAAACCCGGGTAACGGGAGCGTTAAAACATTAAAATAATGAGCCTGGGTAATGGACTTACATGGAAATAAATGTGAACACAAACCAGTGAATAGAAGTGTTGAAACATAGAGATAAAGAACCCGGGTAACGGGTTGAAAGAAAATAGAGGCGAAAACCGATTAACAGGGAACGGAGAACAAACCGACGCGTAAATGACGTAAGAGGATCATAAAGTCGGAAGATTTGTTTAAAAAAAACGAATGTAACCTTAGACTACAGTCAAGGTCCAAGGAATTCAAAAATGAAAATAAAAAAGGTGAACCGCACCATAAACAACCTACGGGGTTGTATAAGAAGCGGTAGTGATGAAAAGGTGAACCACACCATAAACAACCTATGAGGTTGTATAAAAGTGGTAGTAAATAGAAGTATAGTTACCACATATATAAATGTGGTAGACACTTGTATATAACAGGCGGGTCCAAAGAGACCCGTGGGATGAATGATGAGTCATGAGGGTGGTACCCCTCACATTTAATCCCTAATAATGAGAAAGGCATATTAACGAGTACATAAAAAGATCTCCGAAACCTTGGTTTCGGAAAAGATGGGATAGGAATGACCAAAACATACACGTCTTAATTTTCATGGTCTAATAGAGCCATGAGTAATAGATTGACAAATGAAAGTAAACCTGAAAACATAAAACGGGTGGGATAACACCAAAACATCTTAAAAATAAAGACACAGATAAAAGATGATTCATGAGATTATCACGACCTTTGGGTCATATTGAGTGATAAGGTCAATGGGACCAATGGACCTACGGGTCATGGATCAAAGAAATAGACATACGAGTCATAGTTAAAAGGAAACGGACCTATGGACCATTGACAAAAGAAATCGACCTACGGGTCATAGATTAAAAAAAAAAAAAAGAGACCGAGGAGTGTAAGGGCCTTGTTAGGCAAGGAAATGGTATAAAGGGGATGTAAAGACCCGACTGAATTTAAAAATATAAACATATATATATATATATATACATATACATATAATGAGAATTTTGGAAAGTTATGAACCGGGTGTGTTAATATTAAACACATTCCGGAAATGAAGTAAGGAAAAAGGTGATTAATGGGATAATCCTGCTCTTCGGGTCACCATTATAGAGAAAATATTTTTTTTTGGAGTATAGGTAATGCTAAGGTCTACGGGACCGACGTGACTTACGGGACACTAACAAAAGGGGCGGATATTAAGAGCAATACCCTTCGAAAAACAAAGATTTAAGGAAATAGTCTAAGGGTCGAAGTACAAAAAAACAAAAAAAAGATTGGAATACAGTAGCATAGGCTACGAGATAGCGTCTATCAAAGCCAGTAAGGCCTTAGAGGACTATGTAGGAATAAGGATCCAAGAAATCCTATTTGTAAAAGGCACATAGGCAAGGTATGTTGTAAACCTTGAACAAAGACTAATCGTATTAAGGACAAAGTGATAACAAAATAAGAAAGGTTTCGGAGACGAAACCTCCTTAAGGGGGGTAGACTTGTAACATCCCAATATCTTAATATTGGGAAAATACTATTTTAAAATATCCCAATATTTTAATATTGGGTAAATATTATAATTAGGTGTTGTCATATAACTATATGGAAATTTCATAGAATGTGGGGAACAAGCTAGCTAGTTAAGTGTTTACTAACAAAAAAAAAAAAAATACATGGGGAAATGTTAAATTAAGCTAACTAGTGAAACATGAGGGAGCAAAGGTGCCAAAGGCAGAAAGATAAACAAAATTCTGCACATTTTGTAAAGAAAACACACAACACACACACAAGGGTGTGTGGGTCGACATATAGAGAAGGAGAAAGAGGGGTTTCAAGAACTCAAGCTTAAACAAGCAAGATTCAACCCTAAAAACCCGAATTCAACATGAAATTGAGGCGAATCTAGTGTGAAATCAAGTCTCTAGTACCTAAACAACTCAAGGTATGTGAAGCTAGGTGTTCTTGCAAATTATGATGTATGTAGGAGCATGTTAGATTCTGAATTTGATTGTTTAATGATGTTATGTACTTGTATTAGTGATGTTTATCACAATTATATAGTTGCATGTTTGATAAATTTGAAGATTTATGTCATGTAACCTTGCCCTAAGTGGGTTATGAGGTAGTAACTTAGTATGTGATAAATCATGGATAAATTGGTACATTTTAATTGCGTGGAAACTGTTAAGTTGATGTTTAGGAAGGTATATAACCATATGATGTGAAAATTTCCACTCACATGGTGATCTTGGATCTCATGGGAATGGAAAATAAAAAAAAATGTTTGTTAAAAACTTATGCACACTAGGTGCTTGATGAAATGTCTAGGTGAAATTGAGAAATATAATCATGGCCATTTAAGTCATTGTAATGTTGAAAGCTCATGTGAGTAATAGAAAGGAAGAACCATATTATAAGTATGTATTCTAAATGGTCATTGAATTGGATTGTATATGTTAAATCGAATGTCAAATGAGCGTGAAAATGGTCCATAGGATGATGGTCATTATGTAGAATAATCAAGCTAACCATCTTATGGATGTCATGTATTAGTTTGACTCTTATCAAGCTAGATGGGAGCTTGAAGAGGAACGGGTCAAACGGATTGAAGATGCGAGGAATGCTATGCGAACGCAAGGTAAGTAATACTTACACCCTTAGTTAGATGTGCAAATTTTATATGTAATACCATGTTTAATAATAAACGGGTAAAGGAGGTTAATCACATTTTAGTGATTAACAAGGTGTTTCATAAAGTACCCAATGCTGTGAATCACCATACGGGTCAAAACGAGTAATTAATGGTGAATCAAATATTGGTGATTTACTGGAGGATTGGGAATTGAGGTTCTTTAATAATGGGTCAAAATGGGTAATAAGGTTAATCACACCATAGTGATTAACAAGATAACTTGAAATTAGAATTAGACTATTAGAGGCTATAAAGCACCAAGTGGGTTGGAATGGGTGAAATAATGGTTAACCACATTGTGAGTGATTAACAAAGGGATTTTAAGTAAGACCAATGGTGTAAATCACCAAATGGTCATACGGGTCAAGTGGTGACGAAAACACCACTTGAACCCGAGCATAGATGATTATGTGTTGTGTGAGTGCCATACTTATAGGGAGGCACAAAATACTAATAGGAGATGCTACTAGTTGGATTTAGAAATGTGCCAGATGGTATTAACGGATCAACCTCTTGACCCGTGCTAGGTACGTATAAATGATGATACCCTTGTGAAGGGTCATGGTCGGCTATAGATGGTTGGGTCACAATTTATGTTTAACAGACTTGCATAATATACACCTCATAATGGGGTAAAGCGGTTAGTAGAATTAAGAGTTGTCTAAAAGTCTAAACTTTGACTAAAACACCATTGGAAAGGAAATTTTAGAGTTTTGACAAATTATCCAACCACAATTACGATTGTGGTTGGGAAGGAAGATTGATGTATTGCAAAATACATCTCTTATTCGTGTATAGTTTGTATATTTTATAGTTATTTATAGTTTCGTTTTCGTTAGAATATGCATACTATTGATCAAATCGTGTTTCGCAGGTCTTGATGTTTAAATATGAGAGAAACCGAGTGAAACGAGCAAAAATATTGAAGTGTCAAGTCTTGGAGCATGTTGGAAAGGTCGAAGAGTTTAAATAGAGTTAAAAAAGCTGAAAAATCACTCTCTGGCACCCCATCACCTACTAAGCAAGTCTGTGGCACCCGGCGAGAGTCTGAAGGTAATACATGAGCTGAAAAACAAGGTGGCACCCCACCACCCAGTCCTTCAGTGGGTGGCGCCCAGCCAGAAGCTTGTATGCGAAAATTAAAAGGGTTTGTTAGAAAAAAGAGATATATAATCATCTTAAACTTTGGTAAAACCCTAAGTTACGAACCAAGAACCCTAAGGCGACTTTTGGAGCAGATTTTCAAGGTTTTCTAAGTGCTTTAGCTTGCGGGAATCAATTGGTTGAAGCTTGGAGCGTGGAAGTGAAGATTGTTCGGGTTTTATCTCCCGGTTTCTCTTTAATTTTCGTGTTTCAATACTTGTTCCAATGAATTCTTGTGTTGAACTTGATTTATTTGTTTTAGACATAATGTTTCTTGGCTAAACCTTAGATACTACCTAGACAAGATGATAGTTTGATAAAGTTTGGATCTTTTAACGGTTTATTATTGTTTGATTATGGATTGATTTCTGAAAGTAAAGTGTTCTAGAATTTCTGATTTGGTGCGTATGCGTATTTACTTTTAGTTGTTGATTATTTACTGTTTCACATAGATTTTGGTGAATGTCTTTCACATAATAAATTTGTGTTGATTATTTGCATCCTTGCGGGTGCGGGTGATCGTTGGGTAAATTGGCCAATAGCCTTAGAAACAGTAATTAAAATACAATTAGAATTAAATATTCTGCTTAGCTTGTCGCTGAGAGGCTCGAGTTAGTTATTAGGTCGCAGTGCAGTATATATCTAAGATAGGTTTTGAGAGAAGTCAATCTTAGTTCCCTTATTGCATTTGTGTCTAGTAAACTAAGTAAGAACCTAGAATTGCCTTAGATTATCGCGCCGAGAGGTAGATAGTCGTATTAAGACACTTTTAGAGTCGTTAGAGGACCGAGAGGAAGTCTAACAGTCGGTATTCATAACAGCCTTGTGGGATTTCCTAGGTTTCTTCCTGAGAAGGGTCGGGAAGTCTTAGCATTGAAATACCTTAAGGTCTAGTATTTTACGATCCTGGCTCCATACAACAATAATACCGTTAGAAGTCCATTCATAGTCAAACTGGATTCGAGTCTAGGTAGTCGTTAATCTCATCTGAATCAAACCCTAGTCTTCGTTCGTGTCTTAGTATAATTTCATTTTAATTTCAATTTTAGGATTTCAGTAAACCCCCCTTAAAACACAACAATTGTTTAGTCGTGTCAGTGTCTAGTCTAAATAAGTCGTTAACGTAATTCATTAGAGCCCTTGTGGGTTCGACATCCGGACTTACTTTTCTGTGCTAGAGTCGACCGGTTCACTTGCCGGTAAGTAGTTTAGTCAAGTTAAAGAGTCTAGATTTTTATTACTTGAGTCTTAATTTAGGGTAATTTTAGTTTATTTAGTTGAACTACTTTTTCCACATCAAGTTTTTGGCGCTGTTGCCGGGGACTCTTGGCAATTGGGTTAACTGCTTCGTTTGGATTTCAACTGATATCGTTACGTGCTTTTTGTGTGTTTGTGAGTCGTAGGAGTCCAAGTAATTTTAGTGTCTTTTTCGTATTTTTAGAGTCTTTTGTTGGAGTCGTCTTACTTGTTTGTTCTTGGTTTTGCAGTTCATGCCCCACACGCGTTCGCAGGGACCAGTGAAACCACCGATTGATAAGTCTTCCTTCTCCACACCCGGTATTCAGGTAAAAAAGTCCTCAACTTCATCTTCAGGCCCTTCTGACTCTACATTTCAATCCAAACCACCGAACTACGACTTCACCCCGAAGTCGTCACCCCATAACTCCCCACCACCCTCCCGTCACCCTAGTCCACCACCAGTTCACCAAATGGCCGATAACCAAACGGTCCACCAGCGTTCCACCGTGGGTTTTACCGCAAACTCACCCATCACCCTTCCCGAAATAACCAATGATAAGTCTTGGCAAATTCCTTCATACATCATGACTGCCATTAACAACTCTTGTCAGTTTCATGGTCATGATGACGAGGATGCGCCAGCACATATCAATCGCCTTACCCGTCTGTGTAGCACATTCGGCATCGAAGGTGTTAATCTTGATGCCCGTTTCCTCCAAGTCTTTCCCTTTTCACTTGCTGGCCGCGCAGCCACATGGCTCGATTCGCAGCCAGCAGGTACTTACACTACTTGGGCTGGACTTAGAGATGCCTTCCTTGCTAAGTATTTCCCACCTGCGAAGGCCTCTCGCCTTCGAGATCAGATCCATTCCTTCAGAATGGAGCCTGACGAACCATATCACTTAGCTTGGGAGAGGTTTCAAACTTTACTCTCACGTTGTTCCCAACATGGTCTGTCGGATTTGGCTTTAGTAGAAAAATTTTATAATGGTCTTACCCCTGAGTGCAAGGCCCGATTCGACACATCTGCAGGAGGCCACCTAATGGGAAAGAAAACTGTGGCCGACTGCAATGATCTCTTTGAGAGCTTCGATCATGCTGATATAGATCATAGTGCTACCAGCAGGAATTCCAATCCTGTGATTACTTCCTCATCTTCTCGAGGAGTGAACCAAGTCGTTACAGACTCAAAGGTAGTTTCTCAACTAGACTATATCACCAAAGAGTTGCTAGAAATTAAGAAGAAGGTCGATAGGTGCGAAGTTTGTAGAGGTGGACATGACACCATAGATTGCCCAACACTTACCCTAGAACAAGTCGAGTATATAGCAGGTCAAAATAGAGGTCCCACTAACCCGTTTAACAATAATAACTCTAATTGGCGTGCTAACAATTATCGCTCTTCAGGTAACCCCCTGGTTTTCCATCAGGTCAATATCAAAGAAGGGGGCCAGGTTTCTATTCTAGTGGGGGGTCGGGTCAAACAGGTCAATTTGCTAGTTCAGGTTCAGGTGCACAGTTCAGAGGTGATGGGTCAAACCAAGAGGTTCAACCTAAGAATGAGGGGTCAAATAGTAGTCTGTCTAGGATAGAGGACCTTCTTACCCAACTAGTGGTTAAGGATCAGGCTACCCAACGTACCTTAGAAGAACACGATACTTTCTTAAAGAATAACCACTCGAATTTCTTAGATCTTCAAAGGCAAGTTGGGGATATTGCACGCCAGTTGCAAGAGCGACATCCCGGTCAATTTTCGGGCAACACAAAGCCCAACCCCTCTGGCTCTTTGAAGGCAATTTCGACCCGTAGTGGTAGGACTCTAGGAGAGGTAGTGAGACCCGAGAGTGTCGAGGTAGAAGATGAGGACCCCGTAGATGAGGAGATTGAAATGGAGGCGCCCGGTAAAGTGCAACCTAGGTTAAGCCCAGCAAGTACCGCACACACCGGGGGGCATCAAGGCGTTTGACTTCTTGAAAGAAAAACTCGTTAGTGCACCGATACTTGTTTCGCCCGATTGGAGCTTGCCTTTCGAGCTCATGTGTGATGCAAGTGATTATGCCGTAGGTGCGGTCTTAGGTCAAAGAGTCGATAAACACTTTCATCCAATCTACTACGCGAGCAAAACTCTAAATGATGCTCAAGAGAACTATACCACCACGGAAAAAGAGCTCTTAGCCGTAGTGTTTGCGTTTGACAAGTTTCGCTCATATCTCGTTCTTTCCAAAACCACCGTATTCACCGATCATGCCGCTTTGCGCTTTCTATTCCAAAAGAAAGACGCGAAGCCGCGTCTCATTAGATGGATTCTTTTGCTTTCCGAGTTCGATATAGAAATTAAGGATAAAAAGGGAGCGGAAAATGTTGCCGCCGATCATTTGTCACGTTTAGAGGATCCGAAGAGAGAAGAGGTTCGTGAGGATTCCATAGGAGACACTTTTCCTCACGAATCCATAGATTTTGTTAGTACCGAGGTAGAAGGTTTGCCATGGTTCTCGGATTTGGCAAATTATTTAGCGACCAGTGATCTTGTGAGGGGTATGTCTTATCAACAAAAGAAAAAAGCTATTTAGGGAAGCTAGGAAGTATATTTGGGACGACCCGTACCTATTTAGGATAGGTGGAGATAGAGTGCTTAGGAGATGTGTTTCCAAGGAGGATGGTTTAGACATCCTTAGACATGTGCACGAGGGTTTAACGGGAGGCCATCACGGAGCGAATGTGACGGCACAAAAAGTATTTGATAGTGGCTTCTATTGGCCAACGGTAGTGAAAGATGCAATTGAGTTTGTTAGAACATGTGACCGTTGCCAACGTACCGGCAACATCTCATCCAAGGACGAAATGCCCCAAAACCCTATCCAAGTTCTAGAAATCTTTGACGTGTGGGGCATTGACTTCATGGGACCTTTCCCATCTTCAAGTGGGAATAGGTACATCCTCGTGGCCATTGATTACGTTTCAAAGTGGGTGGAAGCTCAAGCTTTGCCTACTAATGATGCCCGAGTGGTGGTAAGATTCCTTAAAAAGTTATTCACACGTTTCGGAGTCCCTAAAGCTATCATAAGTGACCGTGGCACGCATTTTTGCAATTCTGCCATGGAAAAGACACTTGCGCGCTACGGTGTCACTCATCGCCTTTCGACCGCTTACCACCCGCAAAATAGTGGCCAAGTAGAAAATGCTAACCGAGGGGTGAAGAGAATTTTAGAGAAAACGGTAGGAAAAAGTAGAAAGGATTGGTCGGAAAAGCTCGACGACGCTTTGTGGGCATTCCGCACCGCCTATAAGACACCGTTAGGAACGACACCCTTTATGATTGTGTATGGCAAAGCTTGCCATCTTCCAGTAGAGTTAGAGCATAGGGCTTTATGGGCTTTGAAAACCGTTAATCTTGATCTTACCGAAGCCGCTAGAAGGAGATTTTTCCAAATTCATGAGTTGGAAGCTTTGAGGGATGCCGCCTATGAACGATCTTGGAGTATCAAGGAAAAAACTAAGGCGTTGCATGATAGGAGGTTGCGAGGTTTGAAAGAATTTAAGGTAGGTGATAAAGTGCTCCTATTCAATTTGAGGTTGAAATTGATAGCGGGGAAGCTAAAATCAAGATGGAGTGGACCGTACGTGGTGAAAGAAGTGTTTACATACGGCACGGTTGAATTGTATGATGAAGCCGACAAAGGAGTGTGGAAGGTAAACGGTCATAGACTGAAGCATTACTTGGGAGGTCCGATAGATACCACCGAAGAGGAAGAAATTCCTCTAGAGGACCCACCCACCTTTACCGAGCAGTGAGTGTGAAAAGCTTCGGTTGTAGAGTATGTACCGTTTGTAAATTTCGCTATTTTTCATGATTTCCGTAGTTTTTCGTGTTTGTGTTTTGTGTCTTGAGTCATTTTGCAGGTGCATCACAGAGGATTTGCAGGAATTTGCGAGGAGAATAAGGTACCAAGTAAGTTTTACACTTAGAAAAATTAAGGTTGAACTTTGATGGGTTTGGGAAAAACATAAATTTTTTTTCTAAGGCAAGAAGCAAAAATTTTAGTAAAAAAACGTGGTGGCTGGCCGCCACCTACCTACTCATAAATCTTCTCGCCCGGGCCAGCACGTATGGCAATTTTTCGGAAATTTTGATCGTAGTGGCGGGCCGCCACCCGTTTAACTTATTTGTGGCGGGCCACCAAAACGTATATCTGCACCCATTTATTTAATTTAAAACCCAAGTACCCACCTACCCTTTCTTCTTCCCTTCGCCGATATACTTTCTTCTTCCCTTCGCCGATATACTCTCCCATACCTCCATTAACACATTAAATTATATCACGTTTACATCCCTGACCTTACCTCTCCCATTCACCACCGAAAACCCCCATTTATCACCTACCTCCTCAACACCCTCCACACCCACCTCCACTCACCGATAACTTACCCCCCTTCACCTTGACCTCCATAACCTCACCGCCATAACCCCTCTATTCACCTCTTCTCCCCACCGCCGACCACCTCCTTACACCCACCTCACAACCTCCGTAAACCCCTTCATCGATTACACCTTCATGTACTACCTTTGACCTTCATGTACTACCTTCATCGATTACACCCTCTTTCCACCATTACACCCCTTCTTCCTCACCTAATACCCATAACCGATACCTTCCCCCGACACCCTAACACCACTCACTGTTACTCACCCCTTCTCCATAGACAACCCATCCCCTTCAACAATTAACCCACCACAGCCGATAACTTACATAGCCGACCACCCACCATATCTACACATCCGGCCATCGTTCAGGTCCGATTCGGGAATTGCATAACTCGACAATTTCATCTTTTTCTCGCATCTTTCGTCGATTCAGGTACGATTCTTCTCTAGTTTCTTACATGTTTGCTGATTGAAGATTGTTGGTCAGTTTATTGTGTTGGTTTATGTTTTGTCCGGTTGTGTCGAGTCAGTTAAGTGGGTGTTTTTGGTCTGATGATGGTGTCTGCAGAAATCTGGTCAGAGTCAGTTTCAGTTTGAGTCGATGTGTTTTAGAGTCGAGTTCAATGTTACTTGAGTCACTGTGTCGAGTCATTCTTAGGTTCTAGTCTAGTTTTTGTTAGTCGAGTTTGTGTTTTGAATTTGGGTCAGGTCAGTGGTTTCGAGTGTTTTGAATTTGGGTCAGTTGATTGTGTTAGTCGAGTCCGCAGCGTCGGCGGGTCTGAGTCAGTTTGGTCGGGTAATTGTTGGCCAATAGTCGAGTAGTTGTCTAGTCAAAAACTTCGAGTCATTTTTCGAGTCACCAATATCAAGTTTTTGTGAGTCAATTTTATGTGAGTCAATTTTATGTCCAGTTCACTTGTTTGTAAAATTGTGAGTCAAAAACAATATCACGTTTAGCGTCGCTTGTTTGTGTGAGTCAATTTTATGTCCAGTTCGTGTTTTGGGGTCAGCCGAGTCAATAGGTTTGTGTGTGTCGGTTCAAGTTTTTGTGTCTGAGGTTGGTATTAAACGGTCAAGTCGCGGGTCTGTATGTCGGGTTGGCAGTTTGTAATATTGTTTTTGGCACTTACACAGCAGCTTTTAGCACAGCAAGCTGCTGTGTCCGAGGTTAGTGTACTGATAAGTTTTTGTTAGGCTGATTACAAACGTTCAATATGAGTTCGGATACCATACTTATTAGTAATTGTTAGGCTGATTACCGGTTATAAACGGGCTGTTCGGGTTGGTTTGAGTTGATATTCGGCTGGTTTGTTTTTGGCATAACAAAAGCTAAGTGTGGGGATAGCGGGTAAATTGTTTTTGTATTAATTTTCACTAAATTTTGACCCGTTTTCCACTGTTTTCCACTGTCTTTTCACTAAAGTGCCGGGGTAGGTAGCGTACTAAGTCTTGTATATTGCGTCTAATGTAGGTCGTTTCTAGGTCAGTGTGTAGTTTAGCTTTCGTTTTTTAGTCTTATTAGTGTCGTCTAAGTGTCGTTATGCATTGTTTGCTTATTTGAATATAAAAACCCCTCGCCCGTACTCAATCTCCATTCGGGCGAGGTTTGGTTCGTGATTTCCTTGTTTTGCAAGACGATGCGGTAAAGTCACTTGTTTTCAAACAACGGCCGCGAACGAAATGCTATACGGCCGTCGTTTGAATGTTTAGTATATATTTACAAAAAAATTAAAAACCCAAAAATAACAAAAATAGTTTGTGTTTACTGACTTGTCACCTGTTTTGCGAGTTATTGAACTGTTTTACAGGATGTCAGGTGAGGCATCAGAATGTGATAGGTCAGAGACGTGTTGAGGATGGGATGAAGGTTTTGATGGATCACTTCTAGTTGCAGCCGCCGCCTTCTTGGCAGCCGTCTGAGGCAGGATCCAGTGGGATGCAGTTAGGAGATGAGGAGTAGTTCGAGGATTGCACGAGGATGCAGAGCAGCAGCTGACTATTATATCTTTTGCTTATTATTTTTATTTTATGCTGTTTTTGATCCTCATACTTTTGGTCTGTATTGCTATTAACACACTTTAAACAGGTTGGTTAGGATGGATGGGTTGGTTGATGTGATGAAATTGATGAACTACCGATGATTTGTATATATATATATATGATATGCTTTGGTAGTTGTTTGATTCAGATAGGTTGATTTTGTTAGCCGCTTTCGTTCGCGTGTCCGAGTTAGAGTTGTTTGCTGAGCGCGTTTCGAATTGGAGGGCTTATGTGGAAATGACTGGCACTTTGACAGTCTCACATATCAGCTAAGTCGTTTCCCTTTTTGTTGTTGTAATTTATTTATTTATTTCGTCGTCTAGTTATTTAGTAGTTCGTTAGTAGTTTTAGGGTCTAATTTTAGTGTTTAGGTAGTTGTGTCGTTTTTCCATTCTTGCATTAGGGACAATGCAATCTTCAAGTGTGGGGATGGGATACATGTAAATAATTGAGTCTTTTATTGAAAAATACAAAAAAAAAAATTAAAAAATTGAAAAAAAATTGAAAAAACAGAAAAATGTTTTTTTGAATAAAGAAGTTTGCAAATAAAACGGAAAATGATAGAAAAGGTGAATTTTTGCTTGAGTCGAATAATAATAATATGAGATTATAATAAATCGAGCTTGCGTCTAGTTAGGGATATGTGGATAGGCCCGTGTTTGGTTTTAAGTCCCTTTGATCTAATATACCTTAATTGTCCGTCTGCTAGTGGGTTTTCGCCTGGGAAATATGGGAAACTAAAACTGCCAATAATAGTATAAGGGGCACCGTTATAAGTTAAAACTGTTAGAGTTTGTGATCATGTGAAAAAAATATAGAATAAAAAGTGAGCTAGAAACTAAATGAAAGTAACACAGGTCTATGTAATCCGAGTTGGGGATAGCAACTCTACAGCCGGAATGCCTCTGGGATGTGTGAAATCGAATTGCCGATTAAAAGTACCGAAACCTAAGTAATCTGTGGTTGGGGATAGCGACTCTACAGCCGGAATACCTCTTGGTTAGGGAAACCATCGTCTAGACTCACGAGAGAGAAAAAAAAAAAAACAAAAAGCAAAGCAAAGCAAAGATAGAAAAAAAAAATGATGAAAAAGAAAAAAGAAAAAATTTGATTGTAAACTCTCTTGGTTTTGATATAAGACGGTTGGGAATTGGTCCAGTGATCGTTCTCTTAGTCCTATAAGCTTGAGGTGGGAGTAGGTGGACCGTAGATTCTAGTGTGAGGCCCTAGGTGGATTGACCGCACTTAAATTAAATTTACATGATAAGGGTTTAGGATTGGATTCGGGTTTAAAGGGATAAGTATATTCGCAATCGCGGCTAACGCAAGTCTTGGTTTTAATAAGATATAACTAATTTTTGACCCAAGTGATTATTTATCTCTGATTCCGTTGCACAATTCTTTTTCGAGGACGAAAAAAGAGCAAGTGTGGGGATATTTGATGTATTGCAAAATACATCTCTTATTCGTGTATAGTTTGTATATTTTATAGTTATTTATAGTTTCGTTTTCGTTAGAATATGCATACTATTGATCAAATCGTGTTTCACAGGTCTTGATGTTTAAATATGCGAGAAACCGAGTGAAACGAGCAAAAATATTGAAGTGTCAAGTCTTGGAGCATGTTGGAAAGGTCGAAGAGTTTAAATAGAGTTAAAAAAGCTGAAAAATCACTCTCTGGCACCCCATCACCTACTAAGCAAGTCTGTGGCACCCGGCGAGAGTCTGAAGGTAATACATGAGCTGAAAAACAAGGTGGCACCCCACCACCCAGTCCTTCAGTGGGTGGCGCCCAGCCAGAAGCTTGTATGCGAAAATTAAAAGGGTTTGTTAGAAAAAAGAGATATATAATCATCTTAAACTTTGGTAAAACCCTAACTTACGAACCAAGAACCCTAAGGCGACTTTTGGAGCAGATTTTCAAGGTTTTCTAAGTGCTTTAGCTTGCGGGAATCAATTGGTTGAAGCTTGGAGCGTGGAAGTGAAGATTGTTCGGGTTTTATCTCCCGGTTTCTCTTTAATTTTCGTGTTTCAATACTTGTTCCAATGAATTCTTGTGTTGAACTTGATTTATTTGTTTTAGACATAATGTTTCTTGGCTAAACCTTAGATACTACCTAGACAAGATGATAGTTTGATAAAGTTTGGATCTTTTAACGGTTTATTATTGTTTGATTATGGATTGATTTCTGAAAGTAAAGTGTTCTAGAATTTCTGATTTGGTGCGTATGCGTATTTACTTTTAGTTGTTGATTATTTACTGTTTCACATAGATTTTGGTGAATGTCTTTCACATAATAAATTTGTGTTGATTATTTGCATCCTTGCGGGTTCGGGTGATCGTTGGGTAAATTGGCCAATAGCCTTAGAAACAGTAATTAAAATACAATTAGAATTAAATATTCTGCTTAGCTTGTCACTGAGAGGCTCGAGTTAGTTATTAGGTCGCGGTGCAGTATATATCTAAGATAGGTTTTGAGAGAAGTCAATCTTAGTTCCCTTATTGCATTTGTGTCTAGTAAACTAAGTCAGAACCTAGAATTGCCTTAGATTATCGCGCCGAGAGGTAGATAGTCGTATTAAGACACTTTTAGAGTCGTTAGAGGACCGAGAGGAAGTCTAACAGTTGGTATTCATAACAGCCTTGTAGGATTTCCTAGGTTTCTTCCTGAGAAGGGTCGAGAAGTCTTAGCATTGAAATACCTTAAGGTCTAGTATTTTACGATCCTGGCTCCATACAACAATAATACCGTTAGAAGTCCATTCATAGTCAAACTGGATTCGAGTCTAGGTAGTCGTTAATCTCATCTGAATCAAACCCTAGTCTTCGTTCGTGTCTTAGTATAATTTCATTTTAATTTCAATTTTAGGATTTCATTAAACCCCCCTTAAAACACAACAATCGTTCGTGTCATAGTGTATTATTATGTATTTTATTTACCGAAGTTTTATGCAATAAGAATTATAATTGTAAGACAGGATAGTGGTTGGATAGTTTGGATTACCACAAGTGAGGTAGACTCGAAGGGAACCAAACGGGTCGTATAGAGGAAGAATACCTCTAAATGGATCCGATGTTGGCGTGTTATTCCGAGGTAAATGTGACCATAGGCGTCATATAAACCAAGGAAGGGTAGATCAACCTAGGTTCTAAGTCTAGGGATGTTAAAATAAGCGTTTAAACAGTGTAGGAATTGAAACAAGAGATGGAAAATCGAGATTATGTACAAAATACCAAAGCTGAACTGGGCACCACCGTAATTTACGGTGTCACCGTAAGTTACGGTGGCCCCCGGACACAAATGTGCACCGTAAGACAGTAGCTAACCACCGTAGCACAAAGGTTGCCACCGTAACTTACGGTGTCACCGTAGGTTACGTTGAGCCCCCTTGATGTTTGTTTGTTCCATTGATTTTTTTAAAACTCCAAATTAGTAGACTTGTTTGATCGTATTATTTTTACACGATGATTAACTAATGACTTGGTGGGTGTAACCATGTTAGGTACAAGTTAAGAGATGTAATTCATGCCGGATAAAGATCAGGCGAAGGGCAAGAACCGAACAAGGACCGAAACATCACCCACCTTACAATAAGCTTCCGCATACGCTAAAATTGTAACTATAAATTTTTGTTTAGATAACCATTATGATGGTTCATTTAGTTATTCGTGAAACTCAGTCGTGCGAGTTATGATTACTTAAAAAAAAAAGAAAAACAAAATGGGACCTCATTTTGTCAGAAAATATAATAAAATATTCAGTTTTATATATATATAGGGTGTTACAACAAACCTCGAAAAACACCCCTAAACGCCCTAACAATACCCCGTATACACATAAACGGACCTCATTAACCTTAATTTCATTAAAAAAACAAATAAAACAAAATTCTTGGGTCACTCGCGGGCCGCGACCGAGAGTTGCTTGCCGGACCACCCATCTCGCCACGTGTCCCCCTGCGTGTGAGACCTACTTGGTGATCTGCCACCCTAGCCGTAGCTAGGGTGTTCCTCACGGGGCGCGATAGAGACAGGAAGGGGGCTCACGGGGCGCGAGCAAGCCCGGGATCAGCCTATATAAGAAGCTTTTCAGCTTCAGTTTTCAATCGCACAAATCTTCTCTCTCTTAGACTTCTAGTGCGAAAATTATCGGGTATTATACCCCTAAAATTTATCAGACTTCTAGGCTACGATTAGCAAAGTTCGAACCGTGACTAACTTTGCTGCTGGAGCAAAAGTCTCATCGAAGTCGATGCCTTCCATTTGTGTGAATCCCTTTGCTACTAGGAAAGCCTTGTATCTTTCAACGTCTCCATTTGGTTTGTACCTGATTTTATATACCCACTCTGGGTCAATAGCTTGCATTCCTTCTGGTACTTCTCTAAGGCCCAAGTTTCATTTTTTTTTCAAAGGCTTGAATTTCTTTTTTCATTGCTTCTATCCACCTTAAGTTACGAATAGCCTGGTTGCATGCTATTTTTCAATTATGCGAAACCAAAGTTTACTCACCTACTACTTTTAGTTGACCCTTTATTTTACACATGATAGAGGTAACGAAGTTTGATGATGCTATGAAGATAGAAATCATATAGGATTGGTATGGACCTAGTCTAACAAGTGAATCAATATCAAATGCTTATTGTATTATGGTTTTCATGAAATTACATGTTATGTGCGACATTCAAAATTGGTGATGAAATAAATTCATTTTCAACAACTATATTGAAGGGAAAAAAGATGAACAATTATGAAGAATATAGTAGGGAATAACCGTAGGTAGTTTTTTTATTCGTAAAGACTATCGTATTTTGTATCATGTGTTTTTAAATTCTAACGACAATGTTTTTTTATTATTATATTTTTATTATGTAGTGGATGCCCGACCTGAACCGTCGAACCGACCCGAAATTTTTATGTTCACTCATATAAAATTGAAGAATATATAAAAGTGAACTCAATGGAAAAAATTCCTATATCCGTCACTGTTCTTAATGGTTATCAACTCAATAATCATCAACAAAAGACTAGAACAAAGCTACAACAAATCTCAGCTTCAAGATTAATTTGAGAATAAACCCTAATCGCCTCAGCGAGTGAGAAAGAAAAGCATATGATGAAATGTGAGAGTTAACTCATCTCACCAACAACACCACTCTTTTAGTCTTTTATAGCCATTGCTGAGTTAAACCCTAACCCCGAACACTTGGACCCAATATTTCTTCAGTCTTGAGCCCAATAGCTGCTCCTAATCCAGTAAGCCATCCAGCCAATATCATTATCTAGCACAAAGCTATTATTATACAGCCCAAAGCTCTAGGTCATTTTATCTCAGCCAAAATAGTAACATTTTTTTTAACGGCAAATTTGGATCACTGACGGACCACTAGAGTATTATCGTTCCACCAGCGGAACCACCCGATCATATCCATCTCCACTAGGCATAATGCCTAAACACCAATTCAGGAGGAAACCCATTAAATACGAGAAAACCCCCTTGTGGGAATCGAACCCAGGACCTAGTGGTCCCAAAGCCTTATCTCACCCCCAAGATGGCATTAGGCTATAAATAATAACATTTATAATTAGACATTGATTTGAATATAAATGTAATATACATTGTAACACAAGTTTTATTTAAACTAATAACATTGGTGAATCGTGTTTTGACTTGTTTAAGCTTATCGAAGCGAACTCGAGACGAGCTCGAGCTCAAAATAGCAGGCTTGAACTGAGCCGAGCTTGAGCCTAGTCGGGCTTGGATTCGGCTCGACTCGTTTACACTAGGGATGAGCTCGGTACCAATTGGTACCGAAAATCCCCAAAACTGGGTACCGGTACCGAATATACCCGGTACGGTTCAGTACCGGTACTTAAGGGTAAATACCGATATTGTACCGGACCGGTACCGAAAATTTCAAAAATCGGTACTAAATCGGTACCGAAAATATACCCGATTCGGTACCGGTACCCGATACGATTTGTTGTTTACACCTTTATTCTATACTTTACATTTTGTTATCACATCTATTCTATGTACCATTAGTTTGACCGGAGAATAACATGAAATGCGTGTGATAATATTACTATTACTATTTTCATGAAAATGTAAATTAAGTTTATTTTTTTATTTTTTTAAACGAACTCACTCATCATTTATATAATTGGGTTGTGGCTTCATCCCCATTTCATCTCACCATCTTCTTCTTTTTCTTCATTTTCTTGATCATCATCATCATCCACAATGTCCGAAGAAAGTCGGTCTTTTGATTCCCGAGACTATGACCCTTCTACGGACTCCTCCAGAAACACAAAAGCCTCAGATGTAGCCCAACCTACAATAAACCTATCTTGCCCGTCTGATTCGGATAATGAGTCTGAAGCTTCTTTGAACTCTTATCATCCCCCACCTAGATCCTCACCCTCACACAAAGTCCAATGGTTTTTCCCAAAAGGAGAACCTAGCCTAATTGAGTTGTATAACCCACATCCACTCATGCTTAACAAAAGTGACCAAATCTTGTTGCTCAACGACGTTATTGCGTACATGGAGTTAAAGAAGAAGAGCCCTCTTGATCACTCCGAGACTATGTATGATCTCTACCAAAACATGACAACTTCTAAGCTTTTTGCAACGTCGTACGAGGTTGATGCAACACTACGTAAGGTGATTGCTGACACTAAAGCTCGCAAGGAGGACCATGACGATGCTGATCGTGATATTAGGCGACTATGCAACAAAATCGAGCGCGGTGTTGTTGTTGGTGGTGATGATGATGACAATGATGATGATGATGATGATGATGATGATGGTGATGATGATGGTGATAATGGTGATGGTGATAATGGTGATGGTGATGATGGTGATGGTGATGGTGATGATGATAATGATGATGATGATGGTGATAATGGTGATGGTGATGATGGTGGTGGTGGTGGTGATGATGGTGGTTCTGGTGGCTATAGTGGTGGTGGGTATGGTAATGATGGTGATGGTTATGGCGGTGGTGGTTATGGTTACGGCTATGGTTACGGCTATGGCCATGGTTCTGGTGGCTATAGTGGTGGTGGGTATGGTGATGGTTATGGCGGTGGTGGTTATGGTTACGGCTATGGCCATGGTTATGGTGGTATTTTTTAGTCTATCTTACTTGTTGGTTGTTGAAGTACGTAGAATAGTTTTAATTAGGATATATTGTTAGTGTTTCACTTAGTGTGGGGTTGTCTTGAGTTCCTATTTAGGTGTTGTGTGAATGTTTATGTTTATGTTTCTATGTTAATATATTTCGTCAATGAATGTTTGAGTTTTTATTTAACAATCATATGCATCGATAGATATTTAGGTTGATTTAACTAACAAATTTTGGTTGTCGGATCAATGTGAATCCTGTTAACAATTATATATCCAATGGATCGATGATCAACCTTCCTCTTTCTTTCTCTGTTCCATTCTACTCGGTTTTTTTGCAACTTATAACCACAGTGTGTTCGTATATATGCACTCAGCCTTTCTGATCCAGAAAATAGCCAGTTGATGCATGTTTGTATGTAGAGCAATTGTTTTGTTTTAAGTTTATTTTATAAGTATTAATTAAATTAAAATGATAAGTTTTAATTATCTCAAAGGCAACTAGATGGTGTGTTTAATTCTGTTTCATGTTGCTTTCAATGTTTTAGTTTTGTTATCAAAGAAGGAAAAGGTTACTGATGTTTACTTGTCCTTTTTGTAACATGTTTACCTATTTCTTTTCAGATATTTTTTTACCTTTTTATATATTTTCTCCTTTACCTTTCAAATTGATCATTATTTTATTTCTTTTTATACTTTAATTTTCAAATTGATCATGACTGTCGATTTTCCAATGGATAATTGGTTCTTCCAAGACGCACGGAAACCCGACTTCCACCCGTCCGAAGGCACGATGGTGGAATAATCAATAAAACCCCGCCTCCCATCCAAGTCGAACCAACGTCACCCGTATTCGCTCTTCACCTGGATGCCATAGAAAATAGTGAGGAGAGTGAGAATCAAACCTGGGTCACAAGGAACACCAATTCTTTCCCTAACCACTACCTTATTGGCATGTATCTATTCTAGTTAAACCAATGAACTTATAACATGTGGCACTTTTTACACTATAATTTATAGTGATTTCGTTGTTAAAACTTTTTTCTCGGCCCCTAACTTTCAAGTAAGGGTGTGCAAAAAACCGAATTAACCGAAAAATCGAACCAAATAAAAAACCGGTGGGTCGGTTAATGGTTTTTTTGAAAACCGAAAGTAGCGTGTCGGTTATGGTTATCATTTTTTCCATACCTATCATAACCGAACCAAACCGACATGTAATAAATCTTTGTAGGATTTAGGACTTTTCACCATATTTTTAATAATTGATGTTTTTGACTGAAGATTTTTAGTACTTATGGGTTTTTCATATCATTTTGTGGTTTTGATTGAATGTTTATTTGAATTTATGAAATGTATCATATCACTTTATTTGAATATTCGATAATAATTAGTATTAATATTATAGATTATATGTATTTTTTAATACTATGTAATATACTAATATATATATACAAATATGCAATAACAATTTATTTCATGTTAAAAAAAATTAAGTTACTCTTAGCTAAGTTAAATACACGGTTAACCACCTATAACCGACCCACTATAACCATCAAAACCGAATAACCATGACCACCATAGCCGAACGGTTATGGTTATCCAATAACTGACATCGCGTTTTTGGTTATTGTTTTTGGTCAAAACTGACCCAAATCGACCCATGCACACCCTTACTTTCAATAATTTAACGGTTTGACTGTTATATTAATATATGAGTTAAATACTTGGTTGGTCCCTGTGGTTTGCAAAAATTGCAGACTTGGTCCTAGTGGTTTATTAATTATACGCGTGGTCCCAAAACTTTTCAAAAATGCACTCGGTTGGTCCCCAGCCCTAACCTCAGTTAGATTTCTCAGTTAACTATGTGTGAAATGACTATATTACCCTTGAACAATTAAAAACCTAAAGCTAAGAATTAAAAAATTAAAACCCCCCACAACCTTCATCATCTGCATCACCATCATCATTTTTGTGGGTGTGTGAAGATGAAGTCTCTGATTTCATCTTCAACCTAAAGAACACCTTATCCCCTCAATTTCCATTTCTCTGCAACTCTATCTAAACACCCACACAAGAAAACCCTAACGCTTTTGAAAAATTCCAGCCACACATAACCAGATCCTCATCATCTTCTCTATGAAGAAACCCTATATCTTCTACATACACACACAGAACCTTAACTACAACTCAAACACACATACATAACCCAAGCCAAACACCCTCTCGGTCACCCTCTCTCCTTCGTCCTCCCTCTCTACGGTGACCGGCCGGCCACCACAGTTGGTAGCGGCGCGTGATGGTGGCGGCGGATGGGTGCTCCGATTGGAACAGGGAAGCGACGAGCCGACAGATGGCTCGATGGCCGGCGACTAGCCGGTGAGGTTTTCTGATTTCCGGTAGTGGAGGCGACGACGGCGACATAATCAGAGAGCCGGAGAGAGAAAACGGGGAGTTAGTTTTGGCTCAAGTGACGGTACGGTTTTGGGCTAGTCGATTCGGGTTCATGTTCGGGTGTGGTCTTTGTCATGTGAACAGGGGCGATGATTTGAAGGGGTCGGGAGGGGCGCCCGACCCCCCGAACTTTTCGGCCAGTAGTGTTACATATGTAGTTTTCGTATAAATTTTTTTGGGTATATATGTTTTCGACCCCCGGTTCTATAGAAATTTTTGGGTATATACGTTTTCGACCCTCTGTAAAAAATTTCAAGCTTCGCCACTGCATGTGAAGATGAAGTCTCTGATTCGCCGGAGAAACCGGACGGCCGACAGGTCGCCGGAGATGGTGATGAAGATGATGCAGGTTGTGGTGGGGTTTTTAATTGTTCAAGGGTAATATAGTCATTTCACACATAGTTAACTGGGAAATTTAACTGAGGTTAGGGCTGGGGACCAACCGAGTGTATTTTTAACAAGTTTTGGGACCACGCGTGTAATTAGTAAACCACTAGGACCAAGTCTGCAATTTTTGTAAACCACAGAGACCAACCAAGCATTTAACTCTTAATATATTGTATCTTGTAAATATTGTCAATTATATATACAAGTCTTATTGTCAATTATATATACAAGTCTTAGAAAACAATAAAAATACACACACACAATATCGGTTAAATAATTTAACTTACATATCTATTATAAAACCACGTCTATATCGTGTGTTGTGCATGCTTTTATATAAATTATAAAATATCATTTTCTTATAAAGAGGTTTCATATAAAAAGATAAAATACTAGTTAGAGAAAATGTTTTTGAAAACGATTTTGATTTTTTTTAGTGAAAGTGTTTTTTAAATCTTTAGTTTGAGAAAGTGTTTTTGAAAACGATTTTGAATTTTTTTAGTGAAAGTGTTTTTTTTAAATCTTTTAAAATAGTTTATTATTATTTTTAGGAAAAATTACAAGTTTTGTCCTTTATCTTTATACTACTTTTCAGGCGGTGTCCTTTTTAACAAATGTTGACAGGCGGTGTCCTTTACTAGATATTTTGTTGCAAGTTTAGTCCTTTACACCCAATCCAGTTAAAAAACCCTGTTAATTGTTGGGTGTAAAGGACTAAACTTGCAACAAAATACCTAGGTAAAGGACTAAACTTGCAATAAAATACCTAGTAAAGGACACCGCCTGTTAACAATTAACAGGGTTTTTTAACTAGGTTGGGTGTAAAGGACTAAATTTGCAACAAAATACCTAGTAAAGGACACCGCCTGTCAACATTCGTTAAAAAGGACACCGCCTGAAAAGTGGTATAAAGATAAAGGACAAAACTTGTAATTTTTCCTTATTTTTAAAACGGTTTGTTTATTTAAAAAAGTAAAACCTCTAGATAAGGAGTATCAGGATTTTCTATTTGATTTTCTGTTTTACCAAAATAACTGCAGTCAAAGTTCTATTTATAGGAAACATCATTGCCATCATTATTATAGTAACCTCTGGAGCTAACATTTATGTTTTCAGAAAAAGAAAAAAAAAGGTAAAATGCAATTTTACCCCTTGAGGTTATATGTGATTGGCACTTTTACCCCTCCCAGGAAAATTTTGCTGTCTTATCACTCAACTATTGAAAAACGCTGCAATATTACCCCCCGGTGTTAAAATCTGTTTAAAGTCAACGTCACTTATTAACGGTCAAAGAGTAATATAGTCTTTTCCACTTGTGTTTGATTGCTTCCTCAACATAACACCCTATATTATAAACTTCACTTCGACCTTAACCCCCCCCCCCCCCCCCAAGTATTCTCCCAATCTCCTATCTTCTCCCACAAAAGTCCGGTGACCGGAAATCTGGATTCCAGCGCCCTCCTTCAGCGTGGGAAGCACCCCCGAGAAACCCTTTTTCTCATTCACATCATTTCCACACACACCCCTCTTTTTTGTACAACATCTAAACCACAATCCCCTCTAAACCACGACTGTAACGGCGGCAGTGTGCACCCCCGTTCTTACCTGAGCTAAAGAATCTCGCCTTGTTAGAACATCTAGAAATCAGAAGATGTCCAGTCATTGATGTTTCCATTTATTGTGTGCATTGGCCTCCCAATTTGTGTTCTCTTAATGTAGGGAAGTTGAAGAAGCCCATATCGGAGTGGGGGGATCTGAATTTTCCAACTTCCCTTGTTCACCTAACGTTACAAGGCGAACCCAATGTGAGTGATTTTTGTAATTTGTCCCATCTTCTTCTTGCGTCTCATACATATCTGGACATAGCATTTTTTGATAATCTGGAATCTATTTTAACGAATATCTTATATATTACAACAAAATGTTGTAGGGACATATAACCATTACATCCTAAAGGATCTTCTAGGTGATGGAACATTCACAGTTGACTGGGACAAATGTGAGAACAAAGAGATTTTAGCAGTGTAAGCTCCTTTCAATCAACCTGGTTTTGATTATTGGTATTAATGATATAACATAGGATTCATTTATTAAAGCCTGTTCTAAGTTGCTTTGGGAATTGATCTTGACAACAATTAACATGTGTGGTTCAAGTGAAGGTCTTGGATTTAGTTCATACTTTGACATAACCATCAAGAAATAGATAATTGCTTACATTTTGGGGTGAGTTTACTGTAGAATGCGAATCTTGAATTGATAAATGATAAGTGAATCCTACATTGTTGCTGCATTTTGATCTTTGAACAGTGTATCTGATGTTGACTTGCAAAAAGAATTAGATGAGGTTTCTGAATCAATATATCCAAGAGGGCATTTAATTAATTAATAAATTAATTAGGTCACAAATATTCAGTGAACTTAGAAATGCTTCTGCAGACTGCACTTTCTGGTCCACAAGCCCTACCTCATAATTCTTGATACAATTCCATCTTAAGATCTTGATTCCTGCACTCTGTTTTAAAAAAGTTGTTAACTTTATAATCTTTAACAGTTTCTTTAATTAAATGATTGATCCACATTAGTTTTCTACAGGGAATGGATCTTGATGCCTGGTCAAACAATTTAGGCGGGAATGGATTCGTTTTCTGCAGGGGGTAAGGAAGGAAAGAAATATTTAACACCGGAGGGTAATATCTTTTCTTACAACAAAGTATAGGGGATAATAAGAATGGATAATATAGTCATTTAACACTGGGGGTAATACGTTTTCTTACAACAAAGCATAGGGGGTAATAAGAAAGGGTAATATAGTCATTTAACATCCCATTTAACAGAACTTTTAAGTTTTTTAATATCGGAGGGTAATAGTGCAGCGTTTTTCAATAGTTGAGGGGTAAAACAACAAAATTTTCTTGAGAGGGGGTAAGAGTGCCAATCACATATAACCCAGGGGGTAAAATTGCAGTTTACTCAAAAAAAATCACATGAGACTTCTCCAAACACCAATGAAGTTTAATCATCAATGTGATTTTCAAAACGAAACGCCGTTAGACCGTGGGGGTGTAGGGGGATTGGGTTGCGGGCATTGTTCGACACGTGGTGAGTATGAGCTTCACCAGACCATCCCAAAAAAAGTGGGGTGTGGTCGTGTGGAAACGGTGTTGGGTGACATGTCGATTTTTTTATATTTTTATATACAGTTGATTTTTATATAATAAAACACAAACTTGTATTAATTAAAAAAAGTTACATAAAATCCTAAAAATAAAAAAAAAACCTACTTATTAAATCCTAAAAAAATAAAAAAAAAGTAGTTACTAAATCCTAAAAAAGATAAAAAATTACAAAGTTCGGTAAATATTAAAGTAGGGAACCACTTAAAATCCGAATTCCCATCGTGCCGATACTCGATCATCATGGGTCAAGTCGCCCGCAGGGACACGGTCGAAGCAAATTTTAAACCGATCCAACTTCGGTTTGAGTTCACGCCGCTTTTGTTGGCACGCATTTAAATTGTAACGCGCGCTCCCAACGTGTTGTTGGTATTGCAGAAACGATCGTCCCCGATACGCGGTTTGACCGCGTTGTAGAGTACGATGTGCATCGAAAATCGATGTCACAAGTGAGATTTCCTCCTCCTCTGTCCAATGCACCATATTCGGTTTTTTGTGTGGGTTTGGTTGAAGAAGATTTGTTATTTGGTGTGGATTTGGTTAAAGAAGATTTGTTATTTGTTGTGGAAAAAATGAAGTTTGGGAAGGGTATTTATAGGTATTTTTTTTAAAATTTGAATTTTATTTACCAAAACCGATATCCCCAATGGCTAGATCAAACGGCTAGTCCAAACGGTTATCTATCACCAGCCAATCCAAGCCAACCACCTCACCTCTCCTCCCGCCTCACACCAAGCTTCAAAGCCACGCCAGCGGGGCAACGCCGTGGCCAACACTGGCCCAGTGTGGTTTAACCAACGTTGCCTGGCATCCCCCGCCCCAACCAACGCCCCACACCCCGCGGTCTTAGACTCGTCACAGGAAGTAAACTTTACATATATATGATCGCTATTTGGCGTGAGAATATGTACCGATTTGTCACTAGAAAATACATATGTAAGAGTAAGAGTATGTATAGTGAATAACCTAATTGTACATTAAGACAATAATATTATATTTATACTAAGTATTGTTACATGTCATTGTTAAGAAGATGTGAGCATGTTGAGGGAATAATTACCGATTCGATTGTGACATCTATATTTTGATTGGTGGTCATGTAATCATGTGCCTCGTGACCCCGTCCACATCAACGTCGTATCACAATGCTCCTCACAGTTATCACCAAAGTAGGTGTACAATTTCCCCTCTTATGGAACCCGTATTTATCTCATACGACCCTATAACAAACCATCACGTACTTTGGTTTCCTTGTAAAATTCGTACACAAGCCGCCAAAATTAAAATCACAAAACAAAAGCTTATTAAAAGTGATGGAGTAAAAGATAATCTTGAATGATGCTTAAATAGCCCTTTTTCTTAATCACAAGTCTATTTAACACATTATCAGCCTAGATAGAACTTATACCAGAACTTTAGGAGGTTAAGAGATCAAATGCTTACCACTTAATGTTCCAGGTCCAGGTCCAGAAGTAAAAAAGGCAATTTGGGCATGTGGTGAAGACAAAGCTCCACGTCCAGACGGGATGACCTTTAAATTCATGAAGAAATATTGGCCGCATTTGGAACCATATATAATGAATATGCTCAAACAATTCCATAAACAACCAAGTATTCCAGTGGGATGTAACGCATCTTTCATTGCATTGATTCCTAAGGTACGTGATCCATGTTCAGTTAAGCATTTTAGACCCATATCTTTGATTGGATCAATATACAAAATTATTGCAAAGATTTTGGCACAAAGAATAAAAATGGTAATACCTGACTTGGTGAGTAATACTCAAACTGGATTTATAGAGGGAAGATATATATTAGAGGGGCCGCTAATAGTAAATGAAATAATTTCTTGGGCCAAAGGAAGTAAAAAACAGATTTTCATTTTGAAAGTAGATTTTGAAAAGGCATATGATACCGTAAACTGGAAATTCTTGTTATCTAATTTAAAAGCGATGAATTTCCCAATTCTTTGGAGAAAATGGGTCGGAGCGAGTTTAAAATCAAGCAGGGCGTCGGTTTTGGTAAATGGGTCGCCAACGAAGGAATTCACTATGTCTCGTGGGCTACGTCAGGGGGACCCATTATCACCATTTTTATTTATACTTGCAATGGAGGCTTTAGATGTTATAATGAAAAGAGCGGTAGATGCGGGATTATTCAAAGGGGTTGTCTTACCTAAGGATGGGCCGATGATTTCACATTTGTGCTATGCGGATGATGCAATGTTTTTAGGGGAATGGTCGGTAGATAATATTATGAATTTGAATAGAATTTTGAGATGCTTTTATCTTTGCTCAGGATTAAAAGTAAATTTGGGGAAATGTAGTTTGTTTGGGGTAGGGGTAAATGAATCAGAAATCGAAGGTATGGCAAAGTGCCTGAATTGTAAAGCTGGGAAAACACCTTTTAATTTTTTGGGGATACCAATTGGAGTAAATATGAAGAGGGTAAAAAACTGGAAGCCAATAGTGGATAAATTTAACTCTAAGCTTTCATCATGGAAAACAAGGTGTCTATCGATGGCGGGAAGGATTGTCCTAGTAAAAGCAGTATTAGGGCCACTTCCGAACTACTTTTTCTCAATATTTTCAGCACCAAAAAAAGTAATAGCAGAATTGGAGGCTATAAGAAGGGACTTTGTTTGGGGGAAAAAGAATGGAAAGTGTAAAATGAGATGGGTGGCTTGGGGAAAAATGGTAAAAGCAAAAGGTTTTGGTGGATTAGGGATCAGGGACATTCGTAGTGCAAACTTAGCTCTCCTAGCGAAATGGTGGTGGAAATACAAGGAAAATTCAGATGCATTATGGGTAAGAGTTATAGAATGTAATCATGCTAAACAAAACTCGACGTCTTTAATTCCCATGAAAAGTAAGTTTAGTGGAACATGGAAAGATATTAGCGGCATTGAGATGGCTTTTGGGGAGTTGAATTTGTCATTAAAGAAAAATTTAATATCAAGAATCGGAAATGGATGCAAAACAAAGTTCTGGACAGATTTATAGGTCGGGGAAGTTACACTAAAAGATCGATTTCCTGCAGTATACTCTTTGGCGAAGAACAAAAATGCAAAAGTAAGTGAGTATGTGAATATAAGAGAGAAAACAGTCATATGGGAATGGACCTGGAAACGTGAAGCAAGGGAGGATCATGAGCGTCAACAGCAAGCAGAACTACTAAAGATACTTCAAGGATGCAAGTTAAAAAAGTGTGAAGATACATGGAGATGGAGAACAAGACCGGAGAAAGAACTATCAGTGGCTTTGATAAGAAAAGAAATTATGAAGACCGACATAACAGATAATGATACGGCATGGATGTTTTGGAACAAATGGGTACCAATGAAAGTGAATCTTTTAGTATGGAGAGCTACAAACAACCGAATCCCGGTACAGGCAGAATTAATGCGAAGAGGAATCAACGTAGGAGACCAGCTATGTTCAAGATGCGGAGACGATGAAGAGACGGCAGAGCACCTGCTGATGAAGTGTGTATTGACCCGAGCTATTTGGTGGAACATTATGGTGGTATGGCTAAAGTTACCTTCAAGCGAGGATTGTGATTCATGCGAGGAACTGCTACAGCATATACAGGAGCATAACCAATCGAATGAATGGAAAAAATTAATTTCGGCCATTGTTATGATTACAATATGGCAATTATGGAAGTCTAGAAATGATTTAATCTTCAATGGAAGAATTGGGTTGGCAACGAAGACGGTTGATGATATAAAGGAACTATCGTTTATGTGGATCAAGGAAAGGTCAAAGTTAAAAAATATGAATTGGGAGAGATGGAAGAATTTTAATATAAGAGATATAGTCAAGTAATGTTGTAAGTCTTTTTTTTGTTTGTTTCTTTTTGTTTTTCGTTGTTCTTGTACTTTCGGGTTTTACAGCTTGCTGGCCCTCGTTCTATAATCATATATTTTTCGCCGTTCAAAAAAAAAAAAAACTTAATGTTCATAGTGTTGAGAGAGGAAGAAATGCGTTGTAACACAAGACATGGGAGACAAAGGTCCGTTTATCTAACTTATAGACTCCAAATAATACCATATGGCATTCTCTCCTTCAATCTCATAAATTTTATTTATATTTGTTTAATATATTTCTTATAATATTAATAACTAATATATAGATAACATTTATCTTTATCCTTATCTTTATCTAATATTAATAAATAATAAATAACTTTAATTAATGCCACATTGTATTTTCTCATTCAATCTTTTAATAATATTATTAATATCTAAATCTAATATCTAATAAACTATTAATATCTCTTAATCTAATATGAAAAGAATTAATTCACAAATATTAAACTAATCAAAGAATAAAAAATAGATTGAAATCATATCATGTATTATGCAGATAATATATAAGTATTTAACTATTAACTAGAGTTTACTCTATTAATCTAACTTATAATAAAAGACTCCAAATAATGTCACATGGTATTCTTTCTTTCAATCTCATAAATTTTATTTATATTTGTTTAGTGTATTTCTTTTAATATTAATAATAAGAGTAAATTGTCATTTTAGTCCTAAAGTTTTGTCCTAAATTGTCATTTTAGTCCAAATAGTTTTTTTTCTCCTATGGGTCGCTGACTTTTCTCATTTGTTACCATTTTCATCCAATCACCCAACTCACTCTAAAAAACTCAGTTGACTCAAGGGTATTTTGGTCACATTACGTATATGTTTTTGTTTTTGCCATTTTCATCAAATCTCTTTTTTTACAATTATTTTTTTAATTATTTATCTTTCTATCTTTCCTTTATAAACTAACCAACCGCCGCCACCCCCATTACCGTCTAACACCACGGCTACAACCATGATTCGAGTCATCATGTATGGAAACAATCTCCGATCAAAAAAATAATAAGAATATATAAATAAGGGGTGAATTTGGTCAGCTATTTTTCAATCACAAAATCATCCATTACATGTTATAGCCACACCTTTTGTTTCAATTTGGGTATTGTATCTTCAATATACAAAATCAACTAAGTTTTCCTAAAGTTTAATCCCAGCATCAAGGCAAATTAAACCACTAATATTGTTTTAGATGATATCCACTTTCCATCCGGTTACCTTATCCTAACATATTCGAAGTGATGATGGGCAGTGGCGGAGCTTGACCAAAAATTTCGGGGAGGGGGGGGGGAGTCATGGAATTAATTGGGAGAGCGATCCTTTATAATTTTAAAAATTTTGCACAAAAAATAGGAAATTGTATACTTCTAACCGAAACATTTGGGGGGGGGGGGGGGGCAGGTGCACCCCCGGGTATCAATTATCCTTTGCTCCTGATGATGGGTGTTTCCAGTGAAATAACAGTGAAGGGTGGGAGTGAACGGAAATTTCCAAGAAACAAAATCCCAAAGTTGAAACCAAAAAGAAGAATTATTCCAAAAAATTGGCTTTGCTAAAGGATTTGCAATGAACCGTCAATTGATCTTTACAATCACTCCAATCGCATCCGAATTACGTACCTCCGCCCGATAGCCACTGCCGAAACCCAAGTCAGTCACTGATGTCGCTAGTTCGAAACCCTAGGTCATCGGAATCGGGTCCTCCAACCTTGTAGTCATCAGATCCGAACTTTGCTACCAAAGCTATGGTGCAGGTTTCATGGTGATGTGGAACCGCTGGGAAAACGAAGGGGGAATCTATATTATGGTTTTCAATTGAGATGGTGGTGGTTATCGTCTAGATCTGTATAACAACCCTCCTAGAACCCTTAACGTGACCCAAAAACGTTCCTTATACCCTGTATACGAGAAACGGACCCGAAATACCTTTGTACATGTGAAAAACAAGAAAAAAAAAGTTTGGTAGTCACTCGGGGGCGCGACCCAGACACCCTCGGTGCTTCGCGGGGCACGAGGACCTTTGTTTATCGGACAAGGCAGACTGCCACGTGGCAGGTGACTCACCAGACCTACTTGTTGACTAGACAAAGCTAGGCTAGACATGTGCTCTCTCGCGGACCGTGAGAGAGTTATCCTAGGTCTTACGCAGGCCGCGAGCCGCCTTTGATCAGCCTATAAATAGAGCTCAATGAGCTCAGTTGCAACGCGTTCAAATTTTGAAAACTCTCTCAAATATTCTGTAGGCAATTACTATACTCGTGCATAATACCCACTATAAAGCGAAGCTTTGCCTTGTTGTAAGTACTATAACCTTGTTGTTACCCTACACGATCGATTTGGGATTCCGTAACACATGTCGGCTCCGCCCGACTTAGTCGTTGGAATTCTGTCTCGTGTGCACACTCGGTTGATCTAGGATTCCATAATGCATGTCAAGGCTCTACCTGACTCAGTCATTGGAATTCTGTCTCGAGTTGTACGGTTAATGTGATTTGGGTTATTTTACTAACACGTGTGCATTATTAATTTTAATAGATAATAACCAGGAGAATCATCAGGAAGCTATAGTAGTATCACCTAAGTCAACAATGTAAGTACATTCACTTTTTCTCAATACTTTTATGAGTCAAAATGTTTTACCAAAACCTCAAATGTTTTCAAATACAATTACAGTGATTAAGTCTTTGTAATTCTACAATTGTTGCCAGTATTATGGGGTATGTATACAGTACTTGATAACCTTCACAATTGGGCACGAGTATCCAATGTGTGATATGACCATAGTCACAGATCCGTCGAGTGACACGTACTGACCAAGTAATTATGTAGATATAAACATTGTAATCGCCCTTGATACTGTAATATGTAAACAAATGATGCTTTACAAAAACAGAGTGTACTTACCAGTATTTCCTGCTGATAAAATGTTTTAAAACGCGTTTCAGGTAACACAATGTGAAAGCCAATAGAAGGCAGCTGGAGAGCACTGAAGGCTTGGAAAAGTGGCTATAAAAGTTACCTAAATAAAAAGGAGTTTTTGTTTTCAATAATTAGGGGTTTACCCCTACAAATGTATTGTCAAATGAACTTGGGTTTTACCCCAATATTTTGTTATAAATAGTTTGGTGTTTTACTCTGATAAAAATATTTCCTAACTATGGTCCTGATGTCTCATTTCCGCTGCCAAATTAATAAACACCGATACCACCCATCTGGATGCCCGCGGCGCCCGCTCTCGGGGTAGGGGTCGGGGGTTGCGACAGAGAGTGGTATCAGAGCTACAGCCACTGGTTTAAGCCAAAGAAGTGTTCTGCTGACACTTAAGTTTTAAATTCTGTGTTCAGAAATAACTTATGTGTTTTGTGTTATTTGACTATTTGTTAGTTTACAGTATGAGTGAGCAAGGAACTTCGGACGCTTATCGTCACTTAGATAGTTTACCAAAAGATGAGGGAACACCATCTCAGCCAGATCCCTCAGGTTACTCAGCCGATACTGAGGAAGGGATATTTATATTTAAGGCACAGTCTGAGGAACCATTTACTACTAAGAAAAGAGGTTGGTGTAGTAGAGAAGCATTTGAGAGAAGAAAAAGAATGAAAAAAGTTGCAATAGCAGAAAGCGATAGCCAGAGCTAATAAGGAAGTAAATGCACAAACTCAGGAAACAGGCAATAGACCACCGTGGGAAGAGGAACTTGATAGACAATTGGCAGATTTCCATATGCTAGCTACTACAGCAGTAGACTCTAACCAAATAGCCGAACCGCCACTGTTACCTTTATTTCCAGACCAACAAATGTTAGAACCCAACCAAGAAAACCAATACCCGATACCTGCATTTGACCCCAACGAGTTACCTAGAATCCCAACTCCACGCGCTTTAGAGTATGATCCGTGGTTTGATGACAATAGGTCGTACTCGGCTTTATATCCTCCCAAAGAACCAATGCCTTTAGAACGTGATCCGTGGAGGGATGATGATAGAACATTTTTCGAAATGAATAGCGCAGATCCTTACGAAGAACCCGTACCTCATCCTGAACCATTAGACCCACCAATGAGTCAAAAACAGGTGCAGGAACTCCATCAGTATGGAGAAAGTTTAGTGGATGAAGAGAATAGAATCTGACAGATAGGGGAGAAACTAGTTTGCAAATACGATGAAAACGAGATGAGATACTGGATGAATGATACCTAGAAAAATACCTTGATATATGTGTAATTTTGTATTTTGATAAAAAAAAACTAGACTAGATAGACTAAAATAAATACGGATGCATAACTACTAGTGTGTTTAAATTCCAGTTGTAGTTTGTAATTGACGCATGTATATATATGAAAAGAGTAAAAGTCGCAATGATCGACGTTTTTTATCAAACTATTTGTATAATTGTGTATACATATTTGTGCTGAATTTCATTCTGTGATAATTAAATACCTAAATGTTCACAATTCAGATGGACAATGAAGTAAATCAGGAAAACCAGAATAATGAGAATAACGGAAACCAAATAGATAACAGTGCCATCCAACATATAGTAGCACAAGGAATTATAGATGCTATGCCATATATTATCAAGACTGTTAAGGAAGCAGAAAATAAATCTGCAAATGGAAGTAAACGCCAACACACTGAACCAAGTCACAGTGTGAACGATAATGGACCTATTATCCAAGCTCCAATTCCTAAAAGAAGAAGAACCGCTTCTTACGGTTGTTCTTATAAAGAATTCTTGGCCTGCAAACCAATAGAATTCTCAGGCAATGAAGGAGCCATTGCAGCCTTACGTTGGATAGAAAAGACAAAAGCAGTCATAAAAATAAGTAAATGTGCAGATGAAGATAAGATTATATTTGCTTCTAATCTTTTAAAAAATGCAGACTTAGAATGGTGGAATACTATTCTCCAGTCTAGGGGAAGTGACAGAGTTTATAATATGGAATGAATCAACTTTAAGGAAATGGTTGAAAGAAAATTTTGTCCTCCCAATGACAAGGAACAAATCGCCAATAAGTTCCTAAATCTTAGAATGACTGGAATAGACTGCAAAGTTTACACTACCATATTCTTTGAATATGCTAGGATAGTGCCAACCCTAGCCTCACCCGAACCAGTGTTAATCTCCCGTTATATTTAGGGATTAATTAGTGAGATTAGACACATGGTCAAGGCAGCTAGACCACAAACCATAGAAGAAGCAGTAGAACTAGCCAATACCCTGACTGATGAATTGGTGCGTACACAAGAAGAAAACCAGAGAAAGAACCTAGCTCAAAAGCTTACCCAAGAATTTCACTACGGTAATTCCAACCGTGAAAAAGGAACAGGTTCTTCTGCAGCTTACTGTAAGTTTTGTAAGAAAAAGCACTTAGGAAAGTGTGCCGTGTTCTGCAACTTTTGCAAATACCCAAGATATAAGGAAGACGATTGTAGGAGAAAGGTTAGTACCAGAATATGCTACAATTGTGGAGAGGCTGGTCACATCAAACCGAACTGTCCGAAACTTGCTCTAGCAGCAACCAATAAGGCTAAAACAACTGAAACTCCTAAGAAAAATGTTATAGCCTTTGTTCTGACAGCTGTGGAAGCCAAGATAATTTCGGATGTGATTACCGGTACGTTCTTAGTTAACAACATATTTGCCAAAGTATTATTTGACTCTGGTGCGAACCAAAGTTTTATCAATACTTCTTTCTACAAACTTATTGAGTAACCCTTAGTTAAACTTCAACAAGATTGTCTGGTAAAGACAGCCAACAGAGAATCTATTAAGATAAGTGAGATCCTGCAGGGAGCGAGAATAGAAATCCTAAACCATCATTTCTTTGCTAACATTTACCTAATGAATCTAGCCGGATTCGATATTGTATTAGGAATGGATTGGTTGGTAGCCAATCATGCCAGTATTTTATGTGATCAAAAGTCAGTACAAGTAAGTACACCAAGTGGTGAAAAGATCACAATTAAAGGAGATAAGCCAACCAGGTCGACAAAATTCATCTCTATGATGAAAGTTGCAAGTTATGCAAGGAAAGGAGGAATAGTATATATGATTTCCGTAATCATTAATATCAATGGAAAAGAATTAAAAGATATTCCTGTAGTATCTAAATTCTCAGATGTTTTTTCAGAAGAATTACCTGGATTACCGCCTGATAGAGAGGTTGAATTTAGAATTCACCTAATACCAGGGACGGCATCGATTGTCAAAGCACCTTATCAATTAGCACCAACGGAGATGCAGGAACTGAAGAAAAAATTGGACGAACTTCTTAACAAAGGTTTTATATAACCAAGTTCATCACCGTGGGGAGCACTAGTGTTGTTTATTAAGAAGAAAGACGGATTGATGCGTATGTGCATTGATTACCGAGATTTGAACAAGGTTACGATTAAGAATTGGTACCCAATACCGAGAATCGATGATCTGTTCGATCAACTTCAAGGAGCTCGATTCTTTTCTAAGATCGATTTACGCTCAGGATATCATCAACTGAAAGTACAGGAAAAGGATATTCCTAAAACTGCTTTCAGAACAAGATATGGTCATTATGAATTTACCGTCATGCCATTTGGTTTAACCAATGCCCCAGCCGCATTTATGGACATGATGAATAGGATATGTAAACCATACCTAGATAAATTCATAATTGTTTTTAAAGATGATATTCTAATTTACTCTAAGAGTAAAGAGGAACATGCAGCGCATCTGCATACACTTCTGACACTGTTGAGAAAAGAGAAGCTTTATGCTAAATTCTCAAAATGTGAATTTTGGTTACAAGATATGCAATTCCTTGGACATTTGGTCAACCATGAAGGAATTCATGTGGATCCCACAAAACTTGAGGCGATTACCAAATGGAAAATCCCTGAGTCGCCAACGGAAGTACGAAGTTTTCTAGGACTGGCAGGATATTATAGACGGTTTATCCGGTATTTCTCTAGAATAGCCATACCATTAACCAAACTGACCTGCAAAACAGTTAAGTTTGAATGGGGATCGAAACAAGAAGAAGCTTTTAAGATTCTTAAGCAAATGTTAACCAACGCACCCATACTCACATTACCAGAAGGAACTGAGGACTTTATAGTCTATTGTGATACGTCTAAGTTAGGATATGGATGTGTGTTGATGCAACGTCAAAAGGTTATAGCTTATGTCTCTAGACAACTTAAGAAACATGAAGAGAATTATACAACCCATGATCTAGAATTAGGAGCCATAGTTTTTGCCCTTAAGATTTGGAGACACTATTTATATGGAAATAAATTCGTTGTCTTCACCGATCATAAGAGTTTAAAATATATTTTTGGGCAAAAAGAATTAAATATGAGACAGAGAAGCTGGATGGAAGTTCTTAGTGATTATGATTGTGATATCCAGTATCATGCTGGAAGAGCTAATGTAGTAGCTGATGCTTTAAGTCGAAAGTATCATGAAAAGACAAAACGAGTACGCTCTCTCAAATTAAATCTGCATATAGATTTAAATGAGCAAATTAGAAAGGCACAGGAAACAACATTAAAGGACGATGCCGAAAGTTTAAAAGGAATGATTAAGGAATTAGAACAACGAACAGATGGAATTTGGAAGTTCCATAAGAAAAGGATGTGGATACCTAAACAAGGAAACCTATGCCACAAAATTTTAGAAGAAGCCCACAAGTCTAAGGGGCTGTTTGGTAGCCTCTTAATGATCATTCAGATGCTACCTCTTAATGGTTTAAAACATCTTAATGAATAAGAGGTAACCTCAAGTCTGAATGGTTAAGAGGTAACCTCTGAATGGTAAATCATCACATGTCACATTCTTCTACCTTTTCATTGGTAAAATTTCTTAATGGTTCTATTAAGAGGTAGCCTCTTAATGACCATTCAGAGGCTACCAAACAGCCCCTAAGTATACGATACATCCTGGAAGTGATAAGATGTATCAAGATCTAAGAAAGAATTTCTGGTGGATAGGAATGAAAAAGGATATAGCAAACTATGTTGCTAAATGTCTAACTTGTTCCCAAGTTAAAGCTGAGCATCAGAAAACCTCAGGATTATTGCAACAATTAGAGATGCCAATATGGAAATGGGAATTGATAACAATGGAATTTGTTACCAAATTACCCAAAACAAGAAAAGGAAATGATACAATCTGGGTGATTATAGACAGATTGACCAAATCTGCTCATTTCTTACCAATAAAGGAAACTTTCGGTATGGAACAGTTAGCCAAGCTATATGTAAATGAAATAGTTTCATTACATGGAATTCCTTTATCTATCGTATCAGATAGAGATAGCCGTTTTACTTCTCATTTTTGGACAAGTTTCCAAAAGGCAATGGGAACCAGGTTAAATCTAAGCATAGCTTATCATCCACAGACGGACAAAGCGAAAGGACGATAGAAACAATGGAAGATATGCTTAGAGCTTGTGTAATTGATTTCGGAGGAAATTGGGACGATCATTTACCATTAATAGAATTTTCCTACAATAACAGCTATCATACTGTCATTAATGCTGCACCATTTGAAGCACTTTATGGACGAAAGTGCCAAACTGCAGTCTGTTGGGCAGAGATTGGAGAAAAGCAATTATCTGGACCAGAGATAGTGCAAGAAACAATAGATAAGATAATTCAAGTCAAGGAAAGACTAAAAGCAGCACGAGATCGTCAAAAGAGTTATGCAGATAACAGACGAAAACCTTTAGAATTTTAAGTTGGAGATAAGGTATTGTAAGGACCTGCACGAAAATGTCCCAAAACACTACGTAAGTAGAAACCAGGACCCCTAAAACCCTAAATTTTTATCAAAAATCAAGAAAATAAAAAATTTAGTGGTTGGTCGCAGGTCGCGTAAGAGTTAAGTAATTCTTACGCGGGGCGCGACAGCTTGAAAGTTCTCCGGATAAGCTTTAAGCCACGTTTCAGACACGTGACATACCTACACCGTGACACGGCAGCCCTAGCCGTAGCGAGGGTGGCCCTTGCGGGCCGCGTAGGTGCCCCTTTGAGTTTACGCGGGCCGCGTAAAACTCAAATTTTTGCTATAAATTGGACGTTGCATGGCCTGGCTTATGTGTTTGAAAAATCCTTTCAAAACACCAAATTTCTGCTTATATTCGAGTAATTAAGGGTCGAGACGCTGCTACGATTACAGGGTAATAACTCGATCACTGCTATGATACAATGTCCGATCGATTGAAACCGATCCGATGGATGTTTATGTGCTGCTCGAATTCGGGCTATACTTTGTCATTCGTCGTGAGGGTTTTGATTTCGTGAGTTATCGTAAAGGTTGTATTAAGTTACTAACCTAAGTTTCGTGTGCATTGTTATTTAGCTAGGTAATCTAGCTTAATCAGTAGGCAAAACTCTGTCCAACTAAACTTGCAATTTGAGTCATTCCTTTTTATCAAACTGTTTTGCAAAACCTTAACGTTTTTCAGTTATACTTTGCAGTGATTAAGTCTTTGCTAATCTTTAATTACTGGCAGTATGTGGGTTTTTGTGCACATTACTGCTAATGATTTATCACTCTTAGGTGGGCGAGCTTAATTAGTGATTTGTCCACAATCATAGATCTGGTCGAGTGACAAATGGACCAGATAATTATAAGATAGGGGCAAATGTAAAAACTCTTAATGCTGTAAATTGTAACAATGTGTCGTTTTATGCAAATTGAATGACTCGCCAGTATTTCCCCGCTGATAAAACCTTTTTGAACATGTTTCAGGTGATTTACTGTGAACCAGGAAAAGTGCCGCAGAGCACTATAGCTTGAAGAAAGTGGCTCAATAAATAAATAAATTTCCCAGTGAAATTCCTTTACTGTAAATTACGGGGTTTGTCCCGGAATATGAAATAAAATAATTGGATATTTTCAGTTTAAAATATCCTGTTAAAATTTCCACTGCCTAATTAAACACCAATACCACGGGTTTCTGTCCCGCGGCTTCTGGACCGGGTAAAACCGGGCCAGGGGCCGTGACAGAAAAAGGTGCTATCAGAGCCACTGATTTAAGCCAATCAAGTATTTAGAAAATACTTAATTTTCAATCTGCCATTCTGTGATTCTGTGAAAATTTGATTTGCAAATAAATAAAATTCTAATTGGGATTTTTGTGTTTTTCTTCATATATGCTAACAACATGAATGAACTGTCGAGGCACTCCGAAACTTTACTATCCATACCACCGATATGGATACGACAGGAACCCAATCTGGCTATCAAGCGGATACTGAAGAGCCACCAGTATTTCAGGCCCAGCCTCAGGAGAAACCTAAACCTAAAAAGAGAAGAAGGCTGCTGGACTAGAAACGTAGACGAATGAAGAAGCCACCTGCCCAAAAGTGAAAAAGACAGAGGATCGAAAGGACAAAGGAAAAGGAAAGGAATAGGAGAGAGCTCAGGTCAAGCCCATAAGTTGCCACCTTGGGAAGAACTCGATCGAAAACTGGCGAATTGTGACCTCATCGGACCTGCAGACGAAACCCTTTTCAATTTCCCTGCCCAATCTAAACTTCCAATTAATTTGGAACCTGCTATTCCAGACCATATTGTCAACCCTCAACTTGTTACACGGCAGCTGGAAGAGTGTTGGACGAGTGACTGGCAATTTCAGAATTTCATGAATAACCCAAATGTTTATTTTTCCCAGTTTGATCCAGAACCTACACCATTCCCACCGATGAGCGCGGAGAACGTTGCTGAATTACGCCACTATGGCGAAGAGTTGGTATATGCGGGGAATAGGATTCGGGAAGTGGGGGAAAACATCACGTGGAAGTACGACAAGAGGGAGCGTCGTTTCTGAAAAGCCAGTTGATTGTGGTTAAAAAGTTTTTTATAATAATATAATATGTATAATAGTAATAATATAACATGTATAATAATAATAATATGTGAAATAATAATATAATATTGTATTGTATAATAATAACTAAAATAAACTTTTGTAAAATAGATGGTGTGTATTGAGGCATACTATTATATAAAAATATAAAAGTCACAAAGTCGACGATTTTGGCTATATCTGTGTTGATTTAGTTGTGTTGTGATTTTCCGACTGTGTTTGGTTGCTATCTATTCTGTGACAATAATTTGCCTACATTGTTAACTATTCAGATGGAAAACGCAGAAAACCAACCGGCAAACGAAGTTAACCAATCTGAACAAAATAATGAAGACCATTTTCTTAATTGGTAAGATATAGAAAACATTGTTGCTTAGGAAATAGCCAATGGTATTCCAGCAATCGTGGCCGCTGCTAGAAATCCTGTTGAACCTTCCCAAGCCAACCATAGCAAACGCACCCGCGAAGATAATTTCAGTAACAGTGTAAATGGAGGCGGCAATAATGATAATAATATGGTCCAGGCCCCATTTCTTAAGAAAATGAAAGTTGCAACACCTGGTTGCACTTAAAAAGAATTTCTTGCCTGTAAGCCAGTCGAATTTGCAGGCAATGAAGGGGCAACTGCCGCACTGCGTTGGTTAGAAAAGACCGAAGCTGTAATTAAAATAAGTAAATGCGTAGAAGAAGATCAGGTGATGTATGCATCCCACCTTTTCAAGGAAGAGACATTGGAGTGGTGGAATACGGTGCTACAAGCTAAAGGAAGTGACGTGGTTTATGCCATGAGTTGGGAAGAATTTAAGAGATTGGTGGAAATAAAATTTTGTCCCGACTATGAAAAGGAACAAATGATGAATAAGTTCCTAAACCACCGGTTGGTGGATGTTGACTGTCGAGGGTATACTTCGAAATTTTTCGAGTATGCTAGAATTGTACCAATTCTGGCCTAGCCAGAACCGGTACTTATTTCTCGCTATATTTGGGGTTTAATTAGCGAAATTCGTGATATAGTCAAAGCTGCGAGACCCCGTACAATTGATGATGCGGTCGAACTGGCCAACACCTTGACTGATGGACTGGTACGCACTAGAGAAGAGAACAGGAAAAAGGAATTGGCCCAAAAGATTATCCAAGGATTTCGTGTGAGTAATTTCAAGAAAAAGGGGACTGGGCAATCTTCCACCCCGCCATTCTGCGGAAATTGTAAAAAGAGACACTTTGGAAAATGTAAGGAAAATTGCAATTTCTGCAAGAGACCAGGCCACCGAGAGGATGAATGCAGGAAGAAATCAGTAATCTGATACAACTGCGGCGAAACAGGACACTTCAAGCCTGACTGCCCAAAATTTGTCAAGCCAGCTGACAACAAGGTAAAAGCAGCTGAAGGAACTACTAAAAAGAACGCAAGAGCCTTTCAGCTGACAACGCAAGAAGCATATATGATTCCGGATGTGATCGCTGGTACATTCCTTGTACATGACGTTTATGCAAAAGAATAATTTACTCTGGTGCAAACCAAAGTTTTATAAATACTTCATTCTGCCAAGCTCTTAAGCAACCTTTAACCAAACTTAGGCAGATGTATACGGTAGAAACAGCAGATGGTAATTCTGTTAACATAGATAAGGTTTTGCAAGGAGGAAAGATAGAACTCTCTGGCCATAAATTTTCTGCAAGCCTGCTACCTATGAATTTAGCTGAATTCGATGTCGTATTAGGAATGGATTGGTTAGTAGCCAACCATGCTCGAATCCTCTGTGATAAGAATTCCATAGAAATTCATACACCCGCAGGAGAGGTAATTGTGGTTACAGGAGATAAGCCACATAAACCAATGAAATTCATTTCAGTAGTGAAAGTTGCTAGTTATGAACGAAAACTAGGAATAGTATATATGATTTCGGTCATCATTAACACTAAAGGTAAGGAACTTAAGGAAATCCCAGTAGTGTCCAAATACCCTGACGTATTTCCAGAAGAGCTACCTGGATTACCACCAGATAGAGAAGTAGAGTTTAGAATTCATCTGATTCCTGGAACTACACCAATAGCTAAGGCACCTTATCGGTTAGCACCCACAGAAATGCTAGAATTGAAAAACTAGTTAGATGAATTATTAAGCAAAGGATTCATACAACCTAGTTCATCCCCTTGGGGAGCACCTGTGTTGTTTGTGAAAAAGAAGGATGGTTCGATGCGTATGTGTATCGATTATAGGGAATTGAATAAGGTTACCATTAAGAATCGATACCCATTACCTAGGATTGATGATCTTTTCGATCAACTTCAGGGGGCTAGATATTTCTCTAAGATAGATTTGCGCTCAGGATACCATCAGTTAAGGGTACAGGAAGAAGATATCCCTAAAACTGCTTTCAGAACTAGGTATGGTCACTACAAGTTTACAATCATGCCATTTGGACTAACAAATGCTCCTGCAGCATTCATGGACATGATGAATAGAATCTGTAAGCCGTATCTGGATAAATTTGTAATTGTCTTCATCGAAGATATACTTATTTATTCCAAAAGTCAGGACGAGCATTGTGAACACCTACATGCACTCTTAACTTTGTTAAGAAAGGAAAAGTTTTACGCCAAATTCTCGAAGTGTGAACTTTGGCTACAGGAAGTGCAATTTTTAGGACACATGGTGAATCACGAAGGTATTCACATAGATCCCTCCAAGATAGAAGCCATCACAAATTGGAAGGTCCCACAATCAGCAACCGAAGTAAGAAGTTTTATAGGATTAGTCGGGTACTATAGGTGCTTCATTAAAGATTTTTCTAAGATAGATGTTCCATTAACTAAGCGCACCTGTAAAACTGTTAAGTTTGAATGGGGACCTAAGCAAGAAGAGGCCTTTAGGATTTTAAAGCAAAGGTTAACCAATGCCCCAATTTTGGCCTTACCAGATGGAACAGAAGATTTTGAAGTATTCTACGACGCTTCTAAGGTAGGGTTAGGATGTGTGCTAATGCAACGTAAAAAGGTAATTGCGTATGCATCAAGGCAGTTGAAGAAGCACGAGGAAAATTATACGACTCATGACTTAGAATTAGGAGCGATAATTTTTGCCCTTAAGATTTGGAGGCATTATCTGTACGGAAGTAAGTTTACAGTCTATACAGATCATAAGAGTTTAAGGTACATATTTGGGCAAAAAGAATTAAACATGGGTCAAAGAAGGTGGATGGAAATTCTAAGTGACTACGACTGTGATATTCAACAGCATGAAGGGAAGGCGAATGTAGTAGCAGATGCCTTAAGTTGTAAGTATCATGAAAAGCAACAGCGAGTTCGTGCTCTTAGACTAAATCTCCAACTAGATTTAATGGAACAACTAAAGAACGTTCAGGAAATAGCAATCAAGGATGATGCTGAAGGAATGAAAGGAAGAATTAAGGAATTAGAACTGGGGACTAATGGAATCTGGAGATTCCATAAGAAAAGGATTTGGGTACCTAAACAAAGAGACTTAAGAAATAAGATTTTAGAGGAAGCCCATAAATCTAGGTATACAATGCACCTTGGTAATAATAAAATGTACCAAGATTTAAGAAATAACTTCTGGTGGATAGGAATGAAAAAGGACATAGCTAGATATGATTCTAAGTGCCTAACTTGTTCGCAAGTTAAGGCAGAACACCAGAAACCCTCGGGTTTACTTCAACAGTTAGAAATGCCTGTATAGAAATGGGAACTAAAAACAATGGACTTTGTTACTAAGTTGCCTAAGACCCGGAAAGGTAACGATGCAATCTGGGTGATTGTAGATCGATTAACCAAATCAGCTCATTTCTTGCCAATGAAGGAAACCTTTAGCATGGAAAGATTGGCTAAGTTGTACGTAGATGAGGTAGTATCCTTACATGGAGTCCCACTCTCCATTGTGTCAGATAGAGATAGTCGTTTCACTTCACATTTCTGGACAAGTTTCCAACAAGCAATGGGGACGAGATTGAATCTAAGTACTGCCTACCATCCCCAAACTGATGGACAAAGTGAAAGGATGATCCAAACCCTTGAAGACATGCTCAGAGCATGTGTCATCGACTTCGGTGGAAACTGGGATGATCATTTACCATTAATAGAATTCTCCTATAACAATAGTTATCATACCAGCATCAATGCTGCCCCGTTCGAAGCACTGTATGGACGAAAGTGTCGAACTCCGGTATGCTGAGCAGAAATAGGAGAAAGTCAATTATCAGGTCCCGAGATTGTACAAGAAACCACCGATAAGATAACTCAAATCAAGGAAAGACTGAAAACGGCTCAAGCTTGCCAGAAAAGTTATGCCGACAATCGACGCAAGCCGTTAGAATTCCAAGTTGAAGACAAGTACTACTAAAAGTTTCTCCTTGGAAAGGAGGAGTTCGGTTCGGTAAGAAAGGAAAACTAAGCCCAAGGTATATAGGACCCTTCAAAGTTACCCAACGAATAGGACAGTTGCCTATAAATTTCAACTACCAGAAGAGTTAGCCGGGGTAAATGACGTGTTTCATGTATCTAATTTCAAGAAGTGTTTGTCTGATGAATCCCTGGTAGTATCTCTTCAGGACATAGAGGTAAATGAAAAGCTAAAATTTTGAGAAACCACTTCAAATAGAAGATAGAAAGGTCAAGTTTCTCAAGCACAAAATATTGGTGCTAGTCAAGGTAAAGTGGGATTCGAAAAGAGGACCAGAGTATACATGGGAACTGGAATCAGAAATGAAGCGAAAGTATCCTCACTTGTTCTAGTAAATCTCGAGGACGAGATTTTAAATAAGGTGGGGAGGATGTAAGGATCTGCACGAAAATGTCCCAAAACACTCCGTAAGTAAAAACCAGGACCCCTAAAACCCTAAATTTTTTTTATCAAAAATCAAGAAAATAAAAAATTTAGTGGTTGGTCGCGGGCCACGTAAGAGTTAAGTAATTCTTATGTGGGGCGTGACAACTTGAAAGTTCTCCGGATAAGCTTTAGGCCACGTGTTAGACACGTGGCATACCTACACCGTGACACGACAGCCCTAGCCGTAGCTAGGGTGGCCCTCGCGGGCCGCGTAGGTGTCCCTTTGAGTTTACGCGGGCCGCGTAAAACTCAAATTTTTGCTATAAATTGGACATTGCATGGCCTGGCTTCTGTGTTCGAAAAATCCTTTCAAAATAGAAAATTTATGCTTATATTCGAGTATTTAAGGGTCGAGATGCTGCTACGATTACAGGGTAATAACTTGATCACTGCTACGATACAATGTCCGATCGATTGAAACCGATCCGATGGATGTTTAAGTGCTGCCCGAATTCGGGCTATACTTTGTCATTCGTCGTGAGGGTTTTGATTTCGTGAGTTATTGTAAAGGTTGTATTAAGTTACTAACCTAAGTTTCGTGTGCATTGTTATTTAACTAGGTTATCAAGCTTAATCAGTAGGCAAAACTCTGTCCAACTAAACTTGCAATGTGAGTCATTCCTTTTTATCAATCTGTTTTGCAAAACCTTAACGTTTTTCAGTTATACTTTGTAGGGATTAAGTCTTTGCTAATCTTTAATTACTGGCAGTATGTGGGGGGTTTTGTGCACATTACTACTAATGATTTATCACTCTTAGGTGGGTGAGCCTAATTAGTGATATATCCACAGTCATAGATCCGGTCGAGTGACAACTGGACCAGATAATTATAAGATAGGGGCAAATGTAAAAACTCTTAATGCTGTAAATTGTAACAATGTGTCGTTTTATGCAAATTGAATGGCTCGCCAGTATTTCCCCGCTGATAAAACCTTTTTAAACATGTTTCAGGTGATTTACTGTGAACCAGGAAAAGTGCCGCGTAGCACTACAGCTTGAAGAAAGTGGCTCAGTAAATAAATAAACATGTTTTTGTAATCATGGAATTTCCCAGTGAAATTCCTTTACTGTAAATTACGGGGTTTGTCCCGGAATATGAAATAAAATAATTGGATATTTTCAGTTTAAAAGATCCTGTTAAAATTTCCGCTGCTTAATTAAACACCAATACCACGGGTTTCTGTCCCGTGGCTTCTGGACCGGGTAAAACCGGGCCGGGGGCCATGACAGGTATTGTTAAAGGTTTCTCCATGGAAAGGAGTAATAAGATTCGTTAAACAAGGAAAACTAAGCCCCAGGTATATTGGACCTTTTGAGATTATTAGAAGAATAGGACCCGTAGCCTATCAGCTACAACTGCCAGAGGAAATGGTAGGAAAACATGATGTGTTTCATGTATGTAATCTCAAAAAGTGCTTAGCAGACGAATCATTAGTGATACCTCTTAAGAATATTGAGGTAAATGAGAAACTTAAGTTTATCGAGAAACCCATTCAGATTGAAGATAGAAAGATCAAGAATCTAAAACACAAGAGATTAGTTATGGTCAGAGTGAAATTGAATTCCAAGAGAGGGCCAGAATACACATGGGAACTCGAATCAGAGATGCAAAGGAAATACCCATACCTATTCCAGTAGACCTCGAGGATGAGATCTAAAACAAGGTGGGGAGGATATAACAACCCTCCTAGAATCCATAACGTGACCCAAAAACGGTCCTTATATACCCCGTATACGAGAAACGGACCAGAAATACCTTTGTACTTGTGAAAAACAAGAAAAACAAAGTTTAGCAGTCGCTCGCGGGGCGCGACCCAGACACCCTCGGTGCTTTGCGAGGCGCGAGGACCTTTGTTTGTCGGACAGGGCAGACTGACATGTGGCAGGTGACTCACCGGACCTACTTGTTGACTAGACAAAGCTAGGCTCGACATGTGCTCTCTCGCGGGCCACGAGAGAGTTAGCCTAGGTCTTAAGCGGGCCACGAACCGCCTTTGATCAGGCTATAAATAGAGCTCAACGAGCTCAGTTGCAACTCGTTCAAATTCTGAAAACTCTCTCAAATATTCTGTAGGCAATTACTAAACTCGGGTATAATACCCACTATAAAGTGAAGTTCTGCCTCTTTTTACGTACTATAACCCTGCTGTTACCCTACACGATGGATTTAGGATTCCGTAACGCATGTCGGCTCCGCCTGACTCAGTCGTTGGAATTCTGTCTCGTGTGTACACTCGGTTGATCTAGGATTTTGTAATGCATGTCAAGGCTCTGCCTGACTTAGTCATTGGAATTCTTTCTCGTGTTGTATGGTTAATGTGATTTGGGTTATTTTACTAACACGTGTGCATTATTTAATTTTAATAGATAATAACCAGGAGAATCATCAGGAAGCTATAGTAGTATCACCTAAGTCCACAATGTAAGTACATTCACTTTTTCTCAATACTTTTGCGAGTCAAAATGTTTTACCAAAACCTCAAATGTTTTCAAATACAATTATAGTGATTAAGTCTTTATAATTCTACAATTGTTGCCAGTATTATGGGGTATGTATACAGTACTTGATAACTTTCACAATTGGGCACGAGTATCCAATGTGTGATATGACCATAGTCACAGATCCGTCAAGTGACACGTACTGACCGAGTAATTGTGTAGATATAAAAATTGTAATCGCCCTTAAAACTGTAATATGTAAACAAATGATGCTTTACAAAAACAGAGTGTACTTACCAGTATTTCGTGCTGATAAAATATTTTTAAAACGCGTTTCGGGTAACACAATGTGAAAGCCAATAGAAGGCAGCTGGAGAGCACTAAAGGCTTGGAAAAGTGGCTATAAAAGTTACCTAAATAAAAAGGAGTTTTTGTTTTCAATAATTAGGGTTTACCCCTACAAATGTACTGTCAAATGAACTTGGGTTTTACCCCAATATTTTGTTATAAAAAGTTTGGTGTTTTACTCTGATAAAAATATTTCCTAACTACGGTCCTGATGTCTCATTTCCGCTACCAAATTAATAAACACCGATACCACCCATCTGGATGCCCGCGACGCCCGCTCCCGGGGTAGGGTCGGGGGCTGCGACAATCTGGTGGAGAGAGGAATCATGGAGGCGATCGGTGGCTGTTGACGGCAGCGAGTGAGGTAGTTGATGGTGGTATGAGCATCAATGGTGATGGGGTGGTTTGGTTATGGTGGTTCATGGTTGAAGATGAAGTAGTGGTTTAATGTGTTTGTGTGTATGTGTATATATGGATTGAGTTATAATACAAAGGAGTTTAAAAATAAGAAGTATAAGAAGCCATTATAGAGTGACAAGTGCCCATGGAAGAATCAAGTAGGAAGGGTAATTTTGTCCACAAGAGAAAAAGAATATGCACATGCAAGTCACATACTATCCCCCTCCCATTTTTTAAACATCCGTAACTTTTCTATACGTCATTTGTTTTAAAAAAAAAAACTATACCATAAAATCGTGAATCTTTTTATCTTTTATACGAGTATCATATTGTTATACTTTTTGAAAAAAAAATTGAAAACCCAATTACATATTACACAATGGACATGCTGTAAAATACAATGGAAAGTAGACCAAAAACACAATCAATGACACTAGGTAAAAGACACATTAGACAATAGACTAAACAATGGACATAACGTATAACACAATTGACATAACATATAACACAATGAGTATCAAACTAAAAATTGCAATGGAAAGCAAACTAAACACAATTGATGACAACAGATAAAAGACACAATGGACAACAGACTAAAAACACAATGAACAATAGACTAAAACACAGTGAACACCAGATTAAAACACAATGGATAACAGATTAAACACAATGGCCTAAACCTATAACACAATGTAAATAACACACTGTATAGAAAACCTATATATAATATCATCTTCATTATGTCATAGATTGTTTTATGGGTTCTTGTAACAACCCTCAAAAACGTCCTATAACACTCTGTAATCGAAATCCCTAACTTGCGTATCGATCCTTAGCTTGAAAAATGAAAAAAAAAATAATTATCTGTCTGTCGCGGGCCGCGACAGACTACTCAAGACCTATCGCAGGTGGCGAAACCCCAAAAACTTCCCGGACATGCCTAGGGACACGTGTCATCCACGTGTCAAGTCTATACCAGTGACTAAGGACACCTAAGCCCTAGCTAGGTAGTTCCGCGGGGTGCGACAGGATACCCTAAGAGTATCGCGGGTGGCGATAGGCCGCCAAAACAACTATAAATATAGCGTTCATTCAACAGTTCAAATCCGATCACAACTTTCATTCTCTCTCAACATTTTGCACAAAATTATTGTACCCAATACCCCTAATTTCATGAAGCTTTACCCTGTTGTAAGTGTTTTAACCCCTAGTCGCTAATTCGATACCCTGTCCGATGGATCCTGAACCCAGCAACGGATTTCAAGGTGTTGCCTGAATAAGGCTACACTTTTCTAACTATGTTGGGGTTTTGATCTCGTTATGTATCGAGAAAGTTGAGTTGGGTTATTATACTAACACGTGTGCATTGTATATTTTATTAGGAACACAAGAATTTCTCCTGGAAATATTATCAGGAAGTTTTTAGTAAAACCCTAAGTTTGCAAAGTGAGTCACTCTCTCTTTTTATCAAACTGCTTTGCAAAACCCTAAATGTTTTCAGTTATATCACAGTGATTAAGTCTTTGTATTCTACAATTACTGCTGGTATGTGGGGTTTTGTATACACTACTTGATAAACTTCACTATTGGACGAAAGTTAGCCAATGAGTGATATGACCACCGTCACAACGGCACTGCCACCGTGTGACAAGTACTGAATGAGTTTTTAGGTAGATATAAACATCGTAATCTCCATCTTGATACTGTAAAAATATAACAATGTGTCTTTTTATAAAATGGAATGAACTCGCCAGTATTTCTTGCTGATAAAATATTTTTAAAACGTGTTCCAGGAATCCCACTATGAAGGTAATAGAAGCCAGCTATGGAGCACTGAAGGCTTAAATAAAGTGGCTTTGATTACCAGAATAAAAGAAGAAATTTATATTTTCAGCAATTAGGGTTTATCCCTATAAATACATTTGAAATGGAATATGGGTTTTATCCCATTTGTTTAATATTAAAATTTTGTTGTATTACAAACTCTGAAATTATTTCCTAACTACGGTCCTGATGATTTAGTTTTGCTGCAAATTTATAAACACCAGTACCACTTGACTGGTAGACTCTCGCTCCCAGGGTGGGGTCGGGGGTTGTGACAGAAGGTGGTATCAAAGCCACTGGTTTAAACCATTTAAGTTTCTTTTAATACCTAAAACTTAAACAATTATGTTAGGAAATTAATGAAATAACTTATGTGTTATTCTTTGTAAATAAATCTTAATATTTATATTATGATTTTTATGTTATTTTGACAATTTTGAGTTCACAGTATGAGTGATCAAAATATATCTGACGCCTATCGTCACATGTCTGATTCTGAAATGGATGAGGGTCCATCTGGGACGGCATCCGGATATGAGGCTGATACCGAAGAATCTTTTGTTTTCAAAGCTAAATTAGCTGAAGCCTTTCCACCCAAGAATAGGGGATGGTTTAATAAGGAAAAAAAGGGAAAAGCATAGGAAAAGGAAAAACCGAGAGGCAACCATAACCTTAGTAGAAGGAACTGCTCAGTTCCAGTGACAAGACCTCTGTGGGAAGAACTAGATAGAAGATTAGCAAATCTTGATATGTTCCGACCCGCAGAAAATAACCTTAATCTGTTAGCAGAACCAGAACCTCGGTCACTACCCTTATATCCAGAATCGCCCATAGCACCAATACCAATGTACCTAGAACCAATACAAGAAAACCCACTGCCAATACCAGCATTCAACCCCGAGGAAATATCCAGGTTACCTGCACCAGCCCTACTAGAAGAGCGGTGGACCAATGATTGGGGCTTCCAAAACATGATAAACGACCCAAATCCCTACATGCCATATGGAGAACCCATACCAGCTTACAACGAACCCATACCAGCCATACTCCCTCCTATGAGTCATGAAAACATAGCTGAACTTCGTCTCTATGGCGAAGAACTTATTGACGAGGGAAATAGAATAAGCCGCATAGGAGAGAATCACGTATGGAAATACTACGAGAGGGAGATGCAGTTTTAAGAAACAATAAACCCAATATACTATAATATAATATATATACTTTTACTTTAATTTGATTAAAAAAATATATAAAATCCATAATATATAAATAGTATATATCATTTATATATATACATATATATCGACGCATATAGTTTCTAACGTCTAGAATTTCAGTTGTAGTTTGTATGGATGCATAATATATAAAAAAAAATAGTAAACGTTGCGATGCTCGACGATTTTGGTTAAATGTGTTTGAATATTTGTATGTTTAAATTATTCTGTGATATTAACACCTGATAATGTTTGCAATTCAGATGTCAAACGAAGTAAATTAGGAAGTTCAGAATAATAACGATAACGAGAACCAAGTGGATAAAAGTGCCATAGAACACATAGTAGCTCAAGGAATAATAGATACCATGCCGTTTATTATAGACACTATTAATGTCACACCCCAACCGATGGCGGAATCATCGGGGCACGACACTTGGCGAAGCAGATTGCTCAAGAGAATCCATAACAACTATTCATTACCAATATTTTAAAGGTTCATCATCCCATACTAATGAACAAATATTCAACAAACAGTCATTACAGATAACGAGTTCTCATAAACAAAACATGATCCGACAACCTAGATTTTTTTATTGTGGGTTTCTAGACTTCCTATCTTGTTGCAGCATAAGAATCCATCAACCTATTACATACGTTAAAATAAAAGTCAATACATAAAGTAAAGGCGAGTACACGAGTTTGATAATAATATAGTATAAAAGCGTTTACGCATAACCAGCATGTAACACGTAACGGGCGACGCATGTAAACTACCAACAATGATACAACCTAACCACGTGACTGTGAGTAGAGTATGCGCGACACATGTTCATCGAAGAGAACACCTGAAGTAAAGTATGTGATCCTTAGCAACCCCTGACAAATCAGGTGCTGAGTCCAAACTATAGTACTATCGTTGCTACAGGCGGTCGGGAAAGTAATCACTGTATAAGCATAGCAACAAGCATTCAACAAATCACGTATAGCATACGGGAGCGGTTAGCGTTTATAAAGAGTTTGCGTGGTGTGTTGTGTTTTTTATAGAGAATATATGTAACACCCAAAAATGCATTAAGCGAAAAAGGGTTCGAGTATACTACTCATAGTGCATGTCTAACAACTAAACACGTTCTGAATGGATTGAAGGGAGTGCCGGATCAGCCTGCATATGGGAACAGAACCGTAAGTCTTCCAAAGTGCTCAAACGGTCGAAAATCAGAATGTCGGTGGGAAACAGAAGCTTTGTACGAAGTTGTGCCTTCATACGAAGGCGTGCCTTCATACGAAGGTGGGTCTTCGCACTTGTGCAACTTCCGTTTTCCAAAATCGAGTGTCTTCGTGTCTGTCTTCGGAAAATCGAGTGTTCATCCCTCCAACCTTAAGCTACTGAATAAACTTAGAGTCGGAGAGGTCTTTGTCGGGTCACGAAATGAGAATCGGGCTGTGATGTGTAAAACCAGTGCCTTCGTACGAAGCCAGGCTTCGCACTGAATAGTCCAGCTCGCATTCGTGGCTGTTCTTAGCATTCAGAGCTGTGTTTTTTTCCTGAATCGGATGTATTTTTGAGTCTCATTCAAGGCGGTTTCGATGCTACTTCATTCCACTATTCAGTGAACAAAATACATGTCGTTTAAGGTTCGTTTTAGTATGTAAATCAAGTTTAAAATGGTTTTAAAGAGTTTTCACCTAGATCTAACACTTGGTGAGTGTGAAATCAACTGATTTCTATCTTGGGAAGCCGTAGCTAGGCCCAATACACTCGGTTAAGTGTAGATCCATGGTGAAATAAGAAGATTCGATGAAAAAGATGTAGATTTTGTAAAAAGAATGAAGGTTTTCTACGAAAAAGATGAAGTTCTTTGTAAAATGATGAAAAATATGAATTTTGGTTAAAGAATAGAAGAGTTTTGATGAAATCAAAGTGAATCTTGTGGAAAATCAAAGTAAAAAACGTTGTGTAATCATACAAAACTGTTAAATCTTACTTGAAAATGGTCGGACAGCAATTCGACAGAGTTTCGGTATGAAAATCATCAAGTGAGAATGAGGAAGGAGGGCTTGGGTATTTATAGAGGTGGTGGGATCGCACAAAATACCTTGGTTCGAACCAGCTGCCTTCGTACGAGGCTGCATGGCTTCATTCGAAGGTGCTGTTTTGTGCGGATAATCCTCGTTTTTGCGTAGAGGATGCTCGTTTAATGTGTTAGTTAGTATTGGTACTTTAAGTATTTTAGCGTAACACTGAGTATCGGGTTGCGTTGCATTTTAGAGTGATAAATCGGGTTGTGCAAGTAGCATTTGAGCGTTTCAAGCGAGTAAACAATACATATAAAGCACACACACATAAAGCATATAATAACACACAACATAACATTACTACTACTTATAGCGTTTGCGATTTAGCGTTTTAAGCATGATAAGCGAATGCGGCGGTGTATGGTAACCAAACAAACACACTCGGTAAATAAAGTAGCATAATTCTCTATTATTCATGTTGCGTTAGCGTTAAGCGTTTGCGAATATATAGCGTTTAAACGTGCAACGGTGCTGTGTGATGAAAATGTATATAGTATAACACAAACCTTTATTTATATCGAATCTCAGAGTACAAGACAGTTACAAATCGATGCAAGTAGCAAACGGATAACAATCTGAAAAGTCGGGTTGTTACACATACCCCTACTTTAGGGAATTTCATCCCGAAATTAAGTAGTGGCCATAACAAAGAGTTGCGAATATTTACCTTTCATATCACTCTCGAGTTCCCAAGTGAACTTGGCGCCACGTTTGCCTTCCCATCTAACCTTGACTATGGGAATGCGAGAGCGTCGCAGCTTCTTGGTCTCCCAATCCATGATTTCTACTGGCTTTTCCTCAAAGTGTAGAGTCTCGTTTTCTTGCAAGTCTTTGAGAGGTACGTGGAGATTTTTTTCAGCTAGACACCTTTTGAGGTTTGAGATGTGGAAAGTCGGGTGTACGTTGCTGAGTTCAACCGGTAATTCGAGACGATAGGCCACTTTACCAATTCTCTCCAGAATCTTGAAGGGACCCACGTATCGTGGTGCTAGTTTCCCTTTCTTGTCAAATCGGATCACCCCCTTCCAAGGTGAAACCTTTAGGAGTACGTGATAACCAACTTCGAACTCTAGGGGCTTGCGGTGTTTATCGGCGTAGCTCTTTTGACGACTCCAAGATTTCAAGAGATTTTCTCGTAACTGTAGAATTTTTTCAGTCGTTTCTTGTAGTAACTCGGGACCAGTGATTTGTGCGTCTCCGATCTCGTGCCATACAATATGCGATCAACATTTCCTAGCGTATAGTGCTTCAAATGGTGTCATTTGAATACTAGCGTGATAACTGTTATTGTACGAGAATTCTACTAAAGGTAATTGCGAATCCCAATTACCACCAAAATCTATAACGCACGAACGAAGCATGTCTTCGAGGGTGCGGATCGTGCGCTCAGTCTGACCATCGGTCTGGGGATGAAATGCGGTACTGATATTCGTACCAAGAGCGGATTGAAATGTCTCCCAGAGACGTGAGGTAAAACGACCATCGCGGTAAGAGATGCTGTCACGAGGCGTCCCGTGTCGACAAATCACTTCATCGGTATAGATTCATGCTAATCGTTCCACCTTAAAGTCTTCTCATATCGAGATGAAATAAGCGGACTTCGTGAGACGATCAGCGATAACCCAAATGCTATCTTGACCAGAAGGCGTTCGACGGAGTTTGGTAATAAAATCCATAGCGATACTTTCCCATTTCCACATTGGGATTTCGGGTTGCTCGAGCAAACCAGAGAGTCATTGATGTTCGGCCTTAACTTTCGAGCAAGTTAGGCATTTCGAAACATACAGAGCGATATTATTTTTCATGCTCGGTGGTGTGCGTTAGGTGTAATATGTTTTTATTGATATTTTATGCCCATTTTACACATTAATCAAGTTTTAAATTTATAAAACACGATATTCTACTAATTGTGACACCCGACTTTCCAGGCCATACCGTATAATTGTAACACGTGTTGTGAATAAATAAAAAAGGTTGTATTTGACTGATATTGATGTTTATATGTGATATTTGATGCGTTGCTAAATCCAAACTTTGATAAAAATTATGTTGGCAACGATAAAATAAACGCCTATCGCGTAACGATTAAAATGCGAAACGAATGTCGGTGACCACCCGATCAGTGTGAAAATCCTAAAAATAGTCTGTTATGATTAGAATAGTAATTTTAATCATATTCGCGAGGAAAAATAAATTAAAATGCTAAGAAACTCTATTTTTCGAGTTTGAGCGCGTACCGCGCGATACTGCGCGTAATTGACAAAATACTGTCAACGCAGCCAGTCAAGGCAACTGGTAAATATTACAATAATAATTTAGTGTGATTATTTTTATAGAATGATAAAAATAATTTAAAACGCACTAAAACGAGATTAAAACGCTAGATAAAATACCCGGTATCCAGTAAAATACCAGTTTTTAGCCAAAATTACATATATATGTATATGTATACATATAAATCGGATATAGGTGAGAGGTGGACATGTTGTGGCAGCCATACAAAGAATCTTCTCTCTCTCTCTCTCCTCTATTTATTGGGCCAAGAAGAGGTGTGTGATGATTATGCCACCCCAACCCTTTACAAGTCTTCCAAACTTCCAAGAAACCAATTTCAAAACAATTTTCACTCTCTCTCTCACTACAGGTGGCCAAACACTCCCTCTACACTTCCAATTTCAAAATTTTAAAGCTTCTTTCAAGAACCAAGTTGAATCCAAAGAGTTTCCAAGTTGTTGTGAAGATCCAAGGAGGTTTCCAAGAAGAAACAAGCTCCATAACATCAAAATCTTATCAAAAACCCACTTGAATCTTAAAGGTATAAAACTTATTTTCTAAAACATATTCTTGATTCTTGGTGATGTTCATGATGTTGGAAGGTTTCTCTTAAATCTTGGAATATTTCACAAACTTGAATTCTTAAACAAACGGGTTTTTATATAAAATTTAAAATGGAACTTGTGTGAGTATTAACTTGGCCGAAAATAATAGTATGTATGGATTAGAGATTTAATTTTGAAGTTATTTAATTTTGATGATGTGATTTAAGTGAAAATAATGCATGCATGATCAAGTGATGATTTGGTAGAAAGTTCTATGAATAAAGAATGTTATGGAAAGTAAATTTTTGGAACTATATACATGTATATGTATATGGTCCTGTAAGTATGTATATAAATACATGCATGTGAATTTTAATGATTAAAAGTCTTAGACATATAAGAAGGTGTAAGTCTTGCATTTATGTTAAATGATTTGATAATGATCATATGAAGATTTGAATGTTCTTGAAATTTTGAACATGATTTAAATACATATTGGATTTATTTTAGTTCATATAAAATGATGATGATGTTATATGGATGTATTATATGCATTTACTTAAACATGCATGATGATTTGTGGTCATGAAATGATGATTTGTGTATGGTATGATGAAGATGAATTTTAATAAGGCCCTAAACACTAAAAATATGAATATTTGAAGTGTTAAAATGGTATAAAACTTTATCATAAAGTTTACTAGCTTTGCATGTTGTACTTGGTGCATTAGGAGTTGTAAAATACGTGAAATCGCATGATTTATGTGACTTACACAAAAACTGCACTAATCTAATTATAATCACTATTTTAATAAGTAAATAACATGTATTGTGTTAAAATATCAAGTCATTTCGAGTTGGGATGGTTATAAAACGTTTAACGCAAAACTATGTGGTAAAACGGTCAAAAATCGGCTTTTCGAACGATTTATATGAAACTGATTTAGATCAGTAAGTAAAGTGATATTTCTAGTTTAAAAATAAGTATTTTAACTAATTTTAAGTTTACTTGGTGTTTGGTTGGTCATACGTGACTTCCGACGCCCGAAAAAGTTACCGAATCACTAAAATACGTGTTTTTCAATGAACACTAGTATGGGTAATCTTTGGGTGAACCTTAAGTGTTAAAATGTGTTAAGTGATTTAAACATGTGAATGTGAAAAATATGTTAAGTTTTAACATGATATTGGAAATTTAGACCATGTATGTATACTTGTGCGTTTTATGTGGTAGAAACGGTAAAATCGCGTTAAACGGGTAACTTGTTTGTCGAGCATGAAATTTGGTACATATAAAATATTTTATGTATACTTGCCTTAAAAATGACAAAATAGATAAGTTAACGAGATTACGCGTATTACGGTGTTAATTTATGTGTACGTTTATGTATATATATTACGACGAGCAAATCGTAGATATATTAAGTATAAAAGGGTGTGTTAAGGGATTTACATGATAACGGTCACCAATAAAATCGTTCAAGTCGCAAAATCTTAAATATATATATATATATATATATATATATATATGGACTCATATATATATTAACGTGCCAACATAATAAAAAACGATAACTTTTCAAGAAAATCTCAAAGTTATGTGAAAATTCTAAGAAATGGAGGCATATATCATATATGGTCTCAATATGGACCCTGCGCCAATGATGTTGATTAATCGATTAAGTATTGCACGCGATGAATTGTTGGTAGATCTATCGGGTTGACAACCCCGTCGTGACCGGTCGCCTCGTTTCAATTCAAACAACGAATTTAAATTCTGGTTATTGTCTAGCATTGATTATCCCTGCATGGTAAATATATAGTTCGTATTGTCTAGCTAACACACGAGTCCGAATGTTGACGCTATGAATTTAATATATAAAACTTGGGAAAATGCCTTGATGTCGGGTTTTCAAACTTACGACGGATGACCCATGGATTTTATTAAGGAAATAAATGGACTTACTAAAAATTATATGGATGTTTTACAATAACCACATAATTAGAAAGTTTCTCCTTAGGATTAAATTGTTTAAATTTGAATATGTGAACTCACATTCCTTTGTGTTGACACTTGATTTTAAACTTGTTCTACAGGTACTTGAGTTCGGCTTCGGGAATCATGGCGTATCTTGTGGTTGTTGATGCATGTTTTGTCAATTAAATATGTTAGACTAACTTTAAAACTTTCTGGGACAAATGTAATAAGATCCGTGAGGATCAAAGATAACTTTATCATGTCATAGTTATGTCGTGTTGTGGGATGCTAAGATTAAAATCTATGTTTTAAATAAGTAATATTGTCCAACAGTATAATGCATCAAACATCAAGATAGAAATGGGCACCAACTTCCGTCACCACTACGTTTTATATTCCGCTGCGACGTTTTTGGGGTGTGACACTAACACTGAACACACACTTGGGCAAGTGCACCCATCGTGGGTGTAGTATAGCGTTGGTAAGATACCGAGGTCGTCCAAGGACACAAGAGCTTTTAGTACCGGTTTATCCTCAACGTCTAATCAATATAAATTTTTTGAGAAAAGATTTTAATCATGAAAATAAAAACTAAAAATGCAGAAATGAAATAAAATAAAAACAGATAGACAAGATGAATCACTTGGATCCGACTCGCCTTTAATGTATCCTTTGATGATTTTCGCACTTTCGGACTTTTTAAGAGATTATCTTAGTTACAGTAGTAGACCCCTCTTTTGAAGGTGACGTAACCCTCAACCCAGTGGTTTGAGTCAGCAAGGATACAATCCCAAAGGGTCAGAATATTGAAAGATAATTAATTAAGTTATTAATGCGAAAAGTGGTATGCCCCTCTTTTGAAGGTGACGTTACCCTCGGCTAAGTGGTTTGAGTCAGCAGGGATACAATCCCAAGTAGCCGGTTTAATGTATTAATAGTAGTTTACATATGAGGGGATCAAGACATTCACACCCCCGCCATCCAATACCAGTGGGTATTGAAGGTGGTCCTAGTAAGTTTGACCCAGGTCCTTGCAGGATCTATATACTGAACAAGGAAAGAACCTTACTAAACCATTCCCTTAACCCCCGACCAGGTAGCCAACATATCTCTATATAGACCGTAGAGATATGAATGGTATAAATCTTTTACTTTATATAGACAATAAAGCAATGTCAAGACACCACGGACAAATGATAAAGAAAATTCACCTTCAACATAAGAAACTAGTTATTAAAGTCATTAATACAAAACCAAATAAAAAGTGCCGAAAGATTAAAAATCAAAAGTAATACATAAAAAACTTGTCTTCACCAAGTGATGTAAGAGGCTTAACTAAACATGGCCTTTGATTGGTAAGAACTCTTACGATCAATCTTGGATCCCTAGACTACTACACACACTCTAAGGTGGATGACGGATGATGGTGGTGGATGTGGGTGTTGTAGTGGTGGTGAAGTGGTGGCAAAGTGGGAGAGTAGTGGTTTGCCAAGGGATGCCTTTGAAGTGAACCAAGCACCCCTATATATAGCCAGAACAGAGCTCTCGCCATGGCCCCATGCCCACTGGGCACGGCCTCGTGGTCAGCATTTTCTCTTTCTTCATTAATTGCAAGTGTCAACAGAGGGCCCAACATGGCCCCGTGTTCAGCGGGCACGACCCCGTGGTCAGTACCGTATCTGTACTATCAAGATTCGGCAAGATTCTGCGCATCTTTGCGTTGACCACGCCCTTGGTGAGCTGGGCATGGCCCCGTGGTGGGCGTAGAAGCTTCCACAGGTTTTGTCTTCTTGTCAGGGCTGAGCACGCCCCGAGGTGAGCTACCACGCCCCGTGGTGAGCTGGGCACAGCGCCATGGTCAGCTTCTGCCTTCTTGTTTTTTCTTTGGGAGATGATGCCGAGGGGTCAGGCATGTAACATTATTCCTTCTTCTTGTATTTATGTTGGTATTTAGCTGCTTATTTGTTCCTTTTGTTCTTTTAAGCTCATTTGGTTCTGTAAATTCAAAAGGAAGAAAGAAAATTGCTTTTTCCAACATTAGTACTAAAAAGGGTTAGTTTTATGCCTCATTTGATGTAATTTATATGTTGCATTTTACACACATCAAATACCCCCACACTTGAATCTTTCCTTGTCCTCAAGCAAAACTCTTTAATATGTGGCTTACACACGCAAATGGAAATGGTAGAAGAGAAGTTTTTGGGCTTATCTTGAGTGTCGGGAATCCAAGATCTTTATTGGGTTTTATTTTTATTTTATTTACAACCCTATTCATCATGATTTATTTAGAACATTTTATAAGAAAAATTATTTATTTGGGCATAACATGCCTCTTTCAAATTCTATTTATATACAAGTTCACATACCTCACGGGAGATCACTCAACACTCGGCCGAAGATGTATTTTTGTGAAACACTCGAGACCGGTTTGGAACTTACTTCTACCATATGGTTGCCAAGCGATCAAACCTCCTCCTTTTTAACTATAAACCTTCGTAAATATCAAGAGGACGTAGGGAAGGGTTAGGCTTGGGCTAAGGGTAGGTGGTTTTTGGTTAGTGGTTAGTAAAAATGGCGAAAAGCGTAAAAAGTGTCGGTCGTCGTAAATTTTTTTGATTTTGTGACTTTTATTCAAACTAAGCACTTTCAAACAAGATTTCTTTGAGGAACTTGTTTGTTTATTGCAAGACTTTCTCTTTCTCTTTTTTTTTTCAAGTCACAAGATAACCGAACTTTTTACTAAAACAAATGGGTTTAAAAAGAAAAAAGTTTTGGTGGGTAATGGGTGTTTTTTTTTTTGGTTTTGAAATGAAAAGGTTTAGGCTCAAAGGGGTTAACTAGGGGGATTTTTGGTAGGTGATAAAAAAGATGAAAAATAATGGTGTTGAAAGGAAAAAGGGTTAGTCCTAATGCCTCCATCATTTACTTACTTGGGTTCAAGTTGGTAAGGACCGGGAATGTATCATCATGGCAAGTTCTAGAGTTGTAAGAACCAAGCGGCTATTCACACAAGAAACGAAAAATGAGCATTTAGTTTAAAGATATATGCATGTATGCTCAATAAAGGCTCAAAACTCACTTGTTGTGGGAATAGGTTTATAATGTGATCAAGTATATATAATGAAATTTTAATTAGATTTGTCATGCCTTTTCATAATTTTCTTATTTGGTTCTTTTTATCACGACGCTGGGGTGAACAGCGGTTCCAATAGAGTTTTGTGTAAGGCTTGTTATTAGGACTTGAAGGATTCAAGGTTTTAGCATTCCCCCCCTCCCCACACTTAAATTACACATTGTCCTCAATGTGTCTCAAAAATAAGTTTTTAGGTTGATTAAATGTGTAAAAAGGGGTAAAAACAAGTTTTTATGTTACTGGTCAGACTGCCAGTAACAAAAAGTTATAGAAGGTTGACCACGGGGCCGTGCTCAGTGGACACGACCCGTGGTCAGTTACCTGTTAGAAAATTATTCTGCGGAACCCTGGGCACGGGGGCGTGTTGGGTGGCCACGGCCCCGTGCTGCACATACTGAAATGATGGAAAAATTGACGGGAGGCTCTATTTTCGTGCATGGGTGTGGTTTAAACATTCCCTTGGTAACCTCCACCTTTTCAAGTGTGTTTTATTCCTGAAAAGTAAGACCAAACTAGAAAACATAAAAGTTAAACTAATCTAAAACTAAGGATAGTTCCGCGGAATGCCTCCGTGGTGCGCCACGTTTATAAGGGTCCTTGGCTAGACCCACCTTATCGGGTGGTTCTGGCTCATCTTCAATTAGGGGGTCGTCATTGCCAATTGGATAATTCATTGATTGTTCAAGATCGACATACTTTTTATAGGCCCCTAATTGAATGGGTAGGTTGTTTTGCTTCCGATTGATTAATGCTTTATGGTTTTTCACAAAAGGTCGTCCCAACACAAGTGGAGCGTCATCAAGAATGACAAAGTTGGTTGGGACTACCGTTTGATTTGTTTGGACTAACGCATCTTCAACTACTCCCATTGATTTTATTATTTTCTGATTAGAAAGAAAAATGGGTATTTGAAGTGGAGAAAAATCACTAATACTTAACTTTTCGAAAATGTAGTTAGGCATTACATTAATACAAAGATATTTATCGATTGTAATATTACTAATAAAGGAATTTTGAAAGAAACATGGAACCGGTGTAATGTTAATTTCAAATGGATCATCTTTTATTAGCGTAGTTTGATCATTTGTTAACTTAATGCTTACCATTTCGTCAATTTTAGTGTTAGTGTTTAACTCTTTTAAAAACTTAGCATGAGTAGGTATCAAACAATGGTTTTCGAAAGAAGGTGTTAAGAGATTAATTTCTTGAAAATTAGACTCTTTTTGAAGATTAGCATTTTCGGACTTACCTTTTTCGTTGTTTAGTTCACGCATCGGTTTTTCACTTACTTGTTCTTCCATTTTTACCTCTTCTACTATTACCTCTTTAGTACAAACTACCTCTTCCCTCGCGCGGGATTCTTTTATGTAGCATTCGATAGTTTTGAGGTGTTCTATTATTCTTTCGGCTACGGGGAGGATAGTTGGTGGTTCATCAAAGTGAGTGGGATAAGTATCCCAAAAGCTTGAGAGCGGAAGTTCGATCCTTGGTCCTTCATAATATTCATATGAGGTGGGTGGTTCACACCATTGTTCCTCATAGTAAGTATATGACGGAGAAGGTTCATACCTTGGTTCTTCATAATACTCATATGAGGTAGGTGGTTCACACCATTGTTGTCACACCCCGATATTTCCACATATTACCGGTGGGCCCGGTGGGGAGTATCGTGACGTAGTTGATATCATCATGGTCAAACATACACAGAATAGCACAGCGGAAGTCTTGGAATATAAAATATTATTACAAAATCAAATGTCTGAAAATGTCAAAGTATTTATTATAGACGAGCCTGTAATATCAATTCCACAGGAGGATCATTACAAAAAGTATAAACTGAAGCTTAGCAGACTTTATGGCATCTTTAAAGATTTGCAAGATCCTCTATTTCGACACCGAGCAACTCCCAGCCTATTACGAGTAGTACATGCCACTTAGTCTTTTGAAAATACGTCAGTTTTCACTGGTAAATACAATTAACTGACTCATTTAAAAGGAGTTTATGAAAATTGATTTAAGTGCACAAGGCACAAACCATTTATAACTTGGGACAATCTTTAATAAAATCTTGTATGCAGTTTTTACATGTTTGTCATACATATGGGGCCGGTTTGGAAGCCGTCATGATTAACCGACTCACCACTTATAAAACCCACAGAGGAGTTATCCCCAACTTATGGGTAATTTAATATTTAGCATTTGCATCTGTCAGGTGTATGCCTACACCCCGTGCATAGGTCGTGGCCATTAATAACTTAAATGAGCCGAGGATATCCAGGACACGGTCGTTAACCCCCAATGTTTATGTTATCAAACAAAACAGATTAAAACGGTTTATGCAGATTTATTAAATCACAATCCGATTAAATGATCTCATACCCGACCAAGCAGTACTAATATTCCGTATCCCAAGCCCGTATAAGGGAACATAAGTTAAAAGTATTTACCTAAGCTAATACTTGATTCACAGCAAAATAACTCAGTCGTATCCAATCTATCTAAATGCAGGTAGCTTTTACCGGGTGGCTCTAGTCTGGAGTGATGGTAATATATAACCAATTCAGAATGCTAACGGTCTTTATTTAAGTCCTAGACTTAGACCGGCTAGCTTAATGTATCTAAGCGGTACGATACGCTAGATTAAGCGATGACCGGAATAGAATGTTATTTAGACCCAACAAGTTTGGATACTTGTATAATATGGGTAAACTAAACACATTCCGGATTTTGAGGTAAAAACGATAAGGTTAAACCCGTTTCGGCAAACTTACGTAAACTAGTTACATAAACCGATCCGAACGCGTAAATGCGTAACGGGCAACCAAATGAACCATATACAAGTCCCATATGTTATTATGCTTAGAATATGTTAATACATCAGTAGGATGTTAACATATATGCCCAAAAAGTATTTAAAAACAAATTAAGTCCCGTAAGGGCATTTTGGTCATTTTACTCTTTATAAAAGAGGTTTTAAAGCAAACCGAGGTTCTGGTCTTTGGTAATCAGTAAAAATATTTATTTTATCACATTACATCAGTAAGATATCATGCATATGTGAGGTTTACCATTTATGGCCAAACTATGCCCCGAAAGGGTATTTTGGTCATTTCACATATGCTTTTATGGACATTTTTGGAAGTCTGAGTTCACGACTTATACCTACTGTAATAATATTAAAAATTGTTTAAAAATTTAGTAGGTAACAAGTCTTAGGAGTTAATTATGGTTTAAAACCATACTATGCACCTAAATAGTGTAAAAATCGCTAATTGACGATAATTAAGGAGTTTTATGGAAATATGAGATTTTGATCAGTTTTGAGTGTTCAAAATAATTTATTTAATATATGAAATTATTAGGAAAAGGTTTGGCATTCAAATCCTTTGTAAATCTCATTTTATGCATGAAAAAGGTATTATCGTCATTTACCGAATAATACAAGAACTCTATGATATGATCAGTTTATAATCTGATCTTAAATTCCAAAAATCTCTAAAAGTAATATCATAACAGTAGGTAATGAGTTTTGGGTCAAAATCCAAGTTTAAACATGCCTTATGCAAGATATCGCAAATTAATTAATTAGAATATTCTAATTACGATATCGAGCATAACTCCTATTCGGGACCAAGAACTGATGTCAAATTTTCGGGACAAGCTTATATATCAGTAACAAAGGTTTTTGTCCTCTCACATTTCTAAAAATCTCATTCATATGTAAAAAGGGCAAAATGGGCGTTTATGAGCATAATAACGGAAACTAGCGTATAATTCAAACTACTAAGGACCAGGTAATATAACCTTAGGGGGTTATATTACAACAATATATGGTCCTAAAGGAAGCTTAAAACATAAAGGATTTAAGCTAGATTGGGCCAGAACTGAAAGTCAAAGCAAAAGTCAAGCTTTTGCGACTTTCGGTTGCGAACCGACCCTAAACTCATAATTGTCGGGTTGGACATGCTTAGACATGTTCTAATAGTAATTACCAAGTTATTAAAGTGTTAAAATATAATTTATAACATCTGCATCTATGGTTTTGATTAATATTCACAAATCTGCCAAGTTTGACTTTTTACCTAAACGGTTTGACCCGGAAATTAACTAAGCAAACAAAGGAATTAGGAGGTGCCCTTTTAGGGGTTAATCGCCTACCTAACTAAGGTCTTATACCCACTTTCATTTTGATCAGTGGCTGGACCATTAGAGTTAAAACCGAAAGTCAAAGTTAATTTACGATACTTGACTTTTCGGTCTTTAAAATTATGAAACTGAACTAATGAGAGGGCTTAAGACACTTACAAGAGTCCTAGCTATCTTTTCTACAAAAAAAAAAAACAAGTTCCATTCAGGTCATAAAGCTCCAGATATGAGAGAAGGGATGATAGAATGAAATGTGCCATGAAATGAATGAATATGCTTCTTATTTATAGTTTTTGGTTATGAATAGGATCAAGACATGTGTTTGGAGGGTCATTAGGATCATTACACCTGTTATAACAGCTGTTATAACTGTCTTGGTGACCAAGGATTCGAGTATTATTGGCTGAGAAGGGAATAGGGTGGACACCAAGCAAGAAAAAGAAAGAAAAAAATAATAAACTGCAGATAGGGGGCCTCGCGGCCCGCGTAGATGGGCGGCCCAGTTTCACGCGGCCCGCCTGGGGTCTGGCCCAAAAAACAGGTTTTGCTGAGTTGCAGTTTCGGTCCCTGTTCTATGTTTGTCTTCAAAACAGCACCATAATGTTGTTGTTTGTTTATTTTGGTCCACGAAAGATGCAGCCCATTGGGCTTATGGCCCGAGACTAGACCCGAACCAGTCATAACATGTTTCAGGTTTTACTATATCAGTCCCTGGACCCTTTTTAGCGACTTAAGAACTTTCAGAATTGACACTTTAGGCCCGTAACTTTCAACTTCGTGTGTTTCTACGTTATAAGGTGTGAAAGGTGTTCATGGCCAATCCTTGGCACATCCGGGGGTTTGACTGAGCATTTCGAAGCTCTTGGTTCATTCAAAAGGCCTCTTAAAGGCGACATTTCACATATTGACACATTTAGTCCTTTTAACGCATAAAGTTGCGTATAATTTCATTTATCGATATTAAAGCCTTCCATGGCCCATACGAGGCATTCCAGAATGTAGGCTTAATTATTACGACGCTTCAGTTCGCTTAAAAGGTCACACAAAGGTGTATTTTCTGATGTTGACGCTTTTGGTCTCTTAAATGCGTAAACTTGCGCATATCGTCCTTTCTTAGCATCAAAGCCCTATGTAGCTCATGATAAGCATTCTCGAGAGTATGGAAACACATCATAATGCTTCGGGCTCGTTAAAAGGTCATTCAGAGGTGTAATTAAACATGTTGACACTTTTAACCCTTAATCGCGCAAACTTTCAAATAATTACGCAAACGGCTCCTCTCGTCAAACAAGTGGCTTGTTTGAGAATACGGACACCGTATAAGGTCACTCAGAGGACTAGTTTAGGCATGTTGACACTTTCAGTCCTTCTATAATCAAAGTTTTCGACTTTTGATGAAATTAGTCCCTCATAGTCAACGTTTGACTTTATTAGGGTTCATTATACGTGTCAACACATTATTGGACACGATTTTACGAGGTGTTACAATTGTTACTCATAGTAAGTATATGACAGAGAAGATTCATACTTTGGTTCTTCAAGATATGAGTATGAGGGAGAAGGTTCATACCTTGGTTCTTCATAGTACGTGTATGAAGTAGAAGGTTCATACCTTGGCTCTTCATAGTACGTGTATGAAGTGGTTGGCTCGTACCTTGGCTCTTCATAGTATATGTATGAAGTGGTTGGCTCAAACCTGGGTTCCTCATGGTATGTGTACGAAGGGGATGGTTTGAAGAGGTCACAATATTGTACCGAGTGAGGATTACCGCAAATGGTACAATACTCTTCTTCATAATCATCCTCTTCATAGTGGTAATTGTAACCTCCTGAGTATTGATCCATAAGAATCACTCAGAGGCTCACCACGGCCCCGTGTTCAGTGAGCACGGCCCATTGTCAGGATCTGTATTTGGGCATTTAAAAAAATGCAACTGGTTTTGTGCAGCACGGGGGCATGTTCAGTGAGCACGGCCCCGTGTTCAGACTCTGTAACTGGGTATTTTGTTATTTTTGTGCAGCACGGGGGCGTGTTCAGTGAGCACGGCCCCGTGTTCAGACTACAGTAATGCAAAAGGTTAAAAATGTAAAAATGTGCGCGCGGTTTTTAAAAAGGTTTTGAAAAATGATTAGGCCATCGATTTTAAGCTTTCTTAAAATCCTTATGTCCCCGACAATGGCGCCAAAAACTTAGTGTGCTTTAAGTTTTAAATTAATCAAGTTTTAATCCCATTTTACACATTAATCAAGTTTTAAATTTATAAAACACGATATTCTACTAACACTAAACACACACTTGGGTAAGTGCACCCATAGTGAGCATAGTATAGTGTTGGTATGATACCGAGGTCATCCAAGGACACAAGAGCTTTTAGTACCGGTTTATCCTCAACGTCTAATCAATATTGCGGCTCTTGTTTCACAACACGCTGTGGGCAGACATTTGTAAAGTGATTCAGGTCACCACAGGTGTAGCAGGCTCGTGCATGAACAGCGGGTGCAGGAGCTGTTGGATTAACCTGAGGAGTAAGGGGTTGAGCTGGCGGTGCAGGAAGAGCTTGAGGAGCTTGCTGGCGGGGGCCTGAGCGGCAATGAGCTATAAAGTGCCCATAGAGATTGCAGTTTACACAAAAATGGAAGTTCACTCCCACTGGGTGATGATAAGTGCAAGTTGGGCACAGTGGGTGAGTACTAGTATACGCACGCTTAGCAGGCGGTGCGTTGGTTGTAGTGACTTGTCAAGTCTGGGTGTTGGGCGGTGCTGTGACTACCACGTTGTTCTTGCTTGAGTTCCTTCGCTTGTGATTCTGGCGACTAGACTTTGAAACTTGAGATGCTGCAGATTCGGCACCTGACACTGTAGTAGCTTGGTTGAGACTCTTGGTTGAGGTTTTGAAAGCGCCAGCCAAGACTCGCTTGTCGTTGATCTCGGCTGCTAGCTGATAAGTTTCCTCAATCGTTGCAGGTCTCGCGGCTTGAACAAAATCAGCTGCACAATCAGGAAGAGCACGAATATACTTCTTGATAGTCTTATCAGGCGTGTCCACCTGACCGGGACAGATAATGCTCAATTGTTTGAAACGAGCGGTGAGACCAGCGTTATCAACTCCATCTTGCTTGATGTTCCAGAACTCATTCTCCAGCTTCTGGACTTTGTGGGGAGGACAAAATTCCTTCATTATGAGATCCTTAAGCTCCTCCCATGTGAGACCATGAGCTGCATCATTACCACGCCTGTTGCGCTCGGCGGTCCAACAATCAAGTGCCCTTAATTGAAAGAGTCCAGTGGCGTTCACAGTGCGGAGATTCTCGGGACATCCGCTTTGCCTAAATGTAACTTCAATCGAGTCAAACCATTGAAACATTGCACTGGGTCCATCTTCACCAGTAAAGTTTGCAGGACCACATGCCTTGAACTGCTTGAAGCTGAATGGGGCTTCTGGCGCGTCATTCTTGGAATCCACAGAGGAAGTACTGTTGGCAGCATTGATTTCACTGATGATCTGGGGAATCACCTTGGCCATTTCCTTAGCCACGAGGGAGTCGATTCGTTTGTCGGCATTGTTCCTTTGAACGTTTCGGCGAGTATGAGAGCCAAAGGAAGACATCGTCAAAGGTGAGTTCTGCAGCAGATATCATCCCAAGGGATTAGATGAGATTAGATTATATTAGGTTATGTTTGAAAAGTTTAGCGTTTTAACAACCCATTTATTACAATTACCCATGTAAAGCTCAGAAACACGTAGGCACATATTCACGTATACACATAATTCACATAAGCACGTATACACATAAGCACGTATGAACGCATAATTCACGTAAACACATATTTTTTCACGTATTCACCTACATATTTTGCACGTATTCACCTATATTTCAAGGGCGCGTAGCGCGTGCGAGAGTTACGAGAGATAGCGAGTAGCATAAGCGAGTAGTATAAGCGAGTTCTATACTCGTCGCTTCGTCTTAAGGTAAATAAGACTTCTTAGTTTGTTTGCGATTAGTTAGCGTTTTAGATTACGGGGGCTGTGCGAGTTGTGCGCATTTGGCGGAGCGAGAGGCGATAAATCGAAACCATAATTCAAAAATCCAAAACATAAACATAGTAAAATCGATGACGCGTAAAATCGGCGATTGCGAGCTTAAAACGAAATAGAGTGTCTTAGGTGTTAGACAGCGACTACCCAAAGTGATTCAACTATTCCCAACGAATTCGAGTACACGCTTTGGCCTAATATACTATGCTCTCACAGTGATATGGCTACCGGCATCTATCCTTCCAGTTACTACGTGACTCGAATCATTCGAACAGTCGAGACTTTGGTGAGAATTGTAAAATCGAAGAAGGGAGTGGACGAGTCATTAAGATGCGGGTTTCACCCCTAACTTAACAACTTCGCTCCTAACTATGGTTAAACAACCACGAGATAGAAAGGGAGATTCCCGTTGAGTTGTGGATGTCACTCCTAACTCAACAAAGAATTCTTGTGCTGAGAGTAAAATACGCGGGGTGAGTGATCTTATCGAGAGTTCTTGGTTTTCACACCTAATCTCGACACAATCACTCGTTGGTGTTATACGACCGTTTTCAAAATGTGTGTATTTTGTTAGCCTTAGGAAAGGCAAAATAGTTTTCACCCTTAGGAAAGGTTGCCTTCGTACGAAGCTACTGAGTTTGTACGAAGGTGCATTGTTTTGAGTTCGTTTGAAGGTACAACATCCAGGTTCGAACAAGAGATACGACAATATGTGGGTTCGTACGAAGGGTCTGTTTTGGGTACTTAGACTATAGACTAGGTGTGTTCTACACGACTCGACCTAATTCCCTATAGTTATGGCTCTGATACCAATCTGTCACACCCCAACCGATGGCGGAATCATCGGGGTGCGACACTAGGCGAATCAGATTGCTCAAGAGAATCCATAACAACTATTCATTACCAATATGTTAAAGGTTCATCATCCCATACTAACGAACAAATATTCAACAAACAGTCATTACAGATAACGAGTTCTCATAAACAAAACATGATCCGACAACCTAGATTTTTTTTTATTGTGGGTTTCTAGACTTCCTATCTTGTTGCAGCATAACAATCCATCAATCTGTCACATACGTTAAAATAAAAGTCAATACATAAAGTAAAGGTGAGTACATGATTTTGATAATAGTATAGTATAAAAGTGTTTACACATAACCAGTATGTAACACTTAACGGGCGACGCATCTAAACAACCAACAATGATACAACCTAACCACGTGACTATGAGTAGAGTATGCGTGACACATGTTCACCGAAGCGAACACGTGAAGTAAAGTATGTGATCCTTAGCAACCCCTGACAAATCAGGTGCTGAGTCCAAACTATAGTACTATCGTTGCTAAAGGCGGTCGGGCAAGTAATCCCTGTATAAGCATAGGAATAAGCATTCAACAAATCACGTATAGCATTCGGGAGCGGTTAGCGTTTATAAAGAGTTTGCGTGGTCTGTTGTGTTTTTGATATAGAATGTATGTGGTGTGTGCAAAGCGTGATATGTTTTTATCAATATTTTAAGCCCATTTTACACATTATTCAAGTTTTAAATTTATAAAACACGATATTCTACTAACACTAGACACTCACTTGGGCAAGTGCACCCATCGTGAACGTAGTATAGCGTTGGTAAGATACAGAGGCCGTCCAAGGACATAAGAGCTTTTAGTACCGGTTTATCCTCAACGTCTAATTAATCTAATTTTTTTTTTTGAGAAAAGGTTTGAAACATGAAAATAAAAGCGAAAAATGCAGAAATAAAATAAAATAAAAACAGATAGACAAGATGAATCACTTGGATCCGACTCGCCTTTTATGTATCCTTTGATGATTTTTGCACTTTCTGACTTTTTAAGAGATTATCTTAGTTATAGTAGTAGGCCCCTCTTTTGAAGGTAACGTTACCCTCAACCCAGTGGTTTGAGTCAGCAATGATACAATCCCAAAGGGTCGGAATATTGAAAGATAATTAATTAAGTTATTAATGCGAAAGTGGTAGGCCCCTCTTTTGTAGGTGACGTTACCCTCGGCTAATTGGTTTGAGTCAGCATAGGTACAATCCCAAGTAGCCGGTTTAATGTATTAATAGTAGTTTACATATGAGGGGTTCAAGCCATTCACACCCCCGCCATCCAATACCAGTGGGTATTGAAGGAGGTCCTAGTAAGCTTGAACCAGGTCCTTGCAGGATCTATACACTGAACAAGGCAAGAACCTTACTAAACCATTCCTTTAACCCTCGACCAGGTAGCCAACATGCCTTTATATAGACCGTAGAGACATGAATGATGCAATCTTTTACTTTATATAGACAGTAAAGTAACGCCAAGACACCACGAAAAAATGATAAAGAAAATTCACCTTCAACATAAGAAACTAGTTATTAAAGTCATTAATACAAAACCAAATAAAAAGTGCGGAAAGATTAAAAATCAAAATTAATACATAAAAAGTTTGTCTTCACCAAGTGATGTAAGAGGCTTAACCAAACATGGCCTTTGATTGGAAAGAACCCTTACGATCAATCTTGGATCCCGAGACTACTACAGACTCTAAAGATAGATGATGGATGATGGTGGTGGGTGTTGATGTTGTAGTGCTGGTGGAGTGGTGCCAAAGTGGGAGAGTAGTGGTTTGCCAAGGGATGCCTTTGAAGTGAGCCAAGTACCCCTATTTATAGCCTGCACAGAGCCCTGGCCACGGCCCCGTGTCCGGTGGGCACGCCCCCGTGGCTAGCCTTTTCTCTTCCTTCACTAAATGCATTTGTCAGCAGAGGGTCCCACACGGCCCCGTAGTCAGAATTGTATATGTACTATCAAGATTTTGCAAGATTCTGCGTATCTTAGCATTGACCACGCCCCGTGTTGATAAGTTTGTCTTTTCTGCAGGTAGCTGACCACGCCCCTGTGTCCAGTGGGCACGACCCTGTGGCCAGTCCTCTGTTGTCTTGTTTTTTCTTTGGGGATGCTGCCGAGGGGTCGGGCATGACACATTCATTCCTTTTCTTTGTATTTATGTTGGTTTTGGCTGTATATTTGTTCCTTTTGCTCGTTTAAGCTGATTCGGTCATGTAAATTGAAAAGGAAGACAAAAACACACTTTTTCCGACATTAGTACTAAAAAATGGTTAGTTTTATGCCGCATTTGATGTAATTTATATGTTACATTTTGCACACATCAAATACCCCCACACTTTAATCTTTGCTTGTCCTCGAGCAAAACTCCTTAATATGTGGCTTACACACCCAAATGGAATAGGTTGAATTGAAGTTTTGCGCTTACCTTGAGTGTCGGGAATCCAAGATCTTTATTGGGTTTTATTTTTATTTTATTTACAATCCTATTCGTCATGATTTATTTAGAACATTTTATAAGAAAAAAATACTTATTTGGGCATAACATGCCTCTTTAAAATTCTATTTATATACAAGTTCACATACCTCATGGGAGATCACTCAACACTCGGCCGAAGATGTATTTTTTGTGAAACACTTGAGACCGGCATGGAACTTACTTCTACCATATGCTTGCCAAGCAATCAAACCTCCTTCTTTTTAACTATAAACCTTTGTAAATATCAAAAGGACATTGGGAAAGGGTTAGGCTTGGGCTAAGGGTAGGTAGTTTTGATTAGTGGTTAGTAAAAATGGTGAAATGCGTAAAAAGCATCAGTTGTCGTAAACTTTTTGTTTTTGTGACTTTTATTCAAACTAAGCATATTCAAACAAGGTTTCTTTGAGGAACTTGTTTGTTTATTGTAGGACTTTCATTTTTTTATAGGAAGCATCACAAGATAACCGAGCTTTTTTACTAAAACAAATGGGTTGAAAAGAAAAAGGGTTTTGGTGGGTAAATGGTGTTTGTTTTGTGGGTTTTGAAATGAAAAGGTTTAGGCTCAAATGAGGTAACTAGGGGGAGTTTGGGTAGGTGATAAAAAAATGAAAAATAATGGTGTTGAAAGGAAAATGGGTTAGTCCTAATGCCTCCATCATTTACTTACTTGGGTTCAAGTTGGTAAGGACCAGGAATGTATCGTCGCGTTCTAGAGTCGTAAGAATCAAGCGGCTATTCACACAAGAAACGAAAAATGAGTATTTAGTTTAAAGATATATGCTTGTATGCTCAATAAAGGCTCAAAACTCACTTGTTGTGGGAATGGGTTTATAATGTGATCAAGTATATATAATCAAATTTTAATTAGATTTGTCATGCCTTTTCATAATTTTCTTATTTGGTTCTTTTTATCAAGACGCTATCGGTTGTAAATTTGTAAAAATATAACATTTTTAGAACTTGTTATTCCCAAATTAAACCAAGACAAGTAAAAAATGATTTTTTTTTTGAAAAAATTTGGGGTGATTAGCGGTTCCAATAGAGTTTTGTGTAAGGCTTGTTATTAGGACTTGCGAGATTTAAGGTTTTAGCATCCCTCCCATACTTAAATTACACATTGTCCTCAATGTGTCCCAAAAATAAGTTTTTAGGTTGATTGAATGTGTAAAAAGGTGTTGAAAAACAATTTTTTATGTTATTGGGCGTCTGGCCACGGCCCCGTGTTGGTCTGGGCACGGCCCCGTGGTCAGATCACGAGTAACAGAATTTAACAGAAGGCTAGACACGGGGCGTGTTCAGTGAGCACGGACCCATGTCTAGTTACCTTAAATGGGCAAATTTCCTGCAGAGCCTGGGCACAGGGCGTGTTGGGCTGAGCACGGCCCCGTGCTGAACTTGCTGTAATGCTGGAAAATTGTCGGGAGGCTCTGTTTTCGTGCATGGGGTGTGGTTTTAACATTCCTTTGGTAACCTCCACCTTGTCAAGTGTGTTTAACCGTTATAACATCATCCAAACACCATTCCATAATTTAAAAGACTAGAACAAATCCAGATTGTGTGCCTAACAAGTGGTATCAGAGCAACAGGAAGCCGGATCGGAGATAGCAACAACATTTCACCGAGATTTCAGACATTTTCTTCATCTTCTTCTACATTTCTTGCAGATTTCATACTTTTACACCTTAAAATCTGAAAAACTCAAAATTCAGCTAGATTTGACGGACGAAATTGAGTAAATTTAGTATCAAACTGATCGGAATTCACAATAGAACAATCTTACAAAGTTTCATTCAAAACCAAAAACTGCATTTACTGCTGAAAGTTCAAACATGGTGACTCAAGAAAAGCAAGGCAGCAGTCCTTCGCCAAGCAGTGGTTATCATGGAAGCTTTTCTTCGTCTGTTCCAAGCAATCAACAACAACAAAATGTTCCCAAAAACGTTTTTCAATGCAACATCGTTGTTAACCTGAACAACGCTCAAAACTTCAACGAGGAGACAGCGAAACAACAAATGGTGTTTCTTGCTTCTATCTTAGAGTCGTATGAAAGTCTAGTAGCTGGAAAGATCGAAAATACAAATCTTACAAAAAAGGACTACGACCAGATAGATCCTGAGGAGATGAAATTGATTGATATACGTTGGTGCATGGCGAGCGTTGTTCGAAGAGCACAAATGTTCATGGAAATTACGGGAAGAAATTCGATTAGAGGTCCATCGACGAAATTGGGTTTCGACAAATCCAAGGTGACATGCTTCAAGTGTAAGCAAAAGGGGCACTTCAAGCGTGAATGTAGAAACTCTGTGGCTAATGAAACAGAAAATCATTTTCAGGATGATTACTATAAAAAGGCGATTTATCATCAAAATCGTGAGGAGCCGCCAAGAATGAAACAAATCTAAGAGACTCCATAGGAAAAGTCGAGAGCTTTAGCTATGATTCAGGATGATGAAGGTTTCGATTGGAGTGAATTCTTGCCAGATGAAGATGCAGCTAGTTTTGCATTTATGGCACAAATCGAACAAACACAAGAAGAGAGAACATACATCCGTCGAAAGATGATGGCATTACATACGAAGGAAAAGATCTATGCAGCCTGGAAAGAAGCCAAAAGAGCAAAAAGATGGGATCCAGATCGCGAATGCTACTTAGATCCAAAAGGCAACATCATTGTGGAACCATCATCACTTGAATTCGAAACTCTTATAAAATTAATAGCAGAAACTGAGGAGCAGAGAGAGAGATGAGGCAAAGAAAGCCGAAGAAGAAAAGCTAAAGTCAAAAAAGGTAGACGATGGAATCATCAACACTACTAAAGAAATGACGGCAGAAAACCTGATAAAAATGGCCGACAAAGTTCTTATGGCAAAAGCACTCGAGGTAGATTCCAAATCTACTTCTAGTTCTGTTTCAACAAGCAAGGCCAGTAGTAGTGGTTCAAACAATGAATCAGGTAAGACTGATTGTGCTAAAACAGAGAGTGATTGCAGAAATTGCATGAAAGAATGCAAAGTCTGCAGCACACATGCGTATCTCTTACTAAAAAGATCCAGGACCTGGTTGAAAAAGTTGAAAGAACTGAAAAAGATATTTTAAGTCGAGATAAACTTCTTAGAGCTTCAAATGAAAGAATTAAAGAATTAAACGAAAAGATTGAAAAAGATAAAAGAGATGTTGAACGTTTTCAGAAAGAAAATGAAAAATTAACTCTTGAAAACAGAACAATTTCAGAAAACTTTGAAAAGTTGAAAAGAACGGTAAAAGATTCTGATGAGCGAAATGGTAAAACTTACAAAGGAAACATTCATTTGACTGGATTTCTTCAGGCAAAAGAAAAACAAATCAACCAGCAATTGATGAGATCGCAAGTCTTAAGCTTCAATTCCAAGAAGCTAAGATTGAAGATTGAAAAAATCAATCTGAAATTGACCAGTTACAACTTTGTTAGCTTTGTTCTTCAACACATCGTTCCCAAACCAATCGGGAAGAACAAAGCTGGTGAGGATGTCTACTTGGATGGAACAGGGGTAGGTTATCATCAAGTTCCACCACCTGTGCTCAATAATTTTTCAAAGAAACAATCTGGGTTGGTTAACATTTGTGAAACAAGTGAGAAAATAGATGCTGAAAAACTTCCAGATACAATTGATGTCACATTCACTTCATCATCTGATGAAAATAGTGTTCAATCTGAAATGGTAAAAAAAATATTGTTGAAACTATGCTAAAATCAGATAGTGATTCCACTGAAGATGAGAAATGTTTTCTGAACAACTACATTCCGAAACCAAAATCCCAGCACAACTCAAGTGATGAGCCTACTCTTGTCATGTACAAGATGTGTGGATCTGATAAGTTGTATTCGGATTTTGAGTTTCCAATCGAGAATGTGAATGTTGACAAGCTGAAGAAAGTTTTCAAACTTGTTGAAATTGATATTTCTGAAATTGAAGGGTTAAAAAGTTCCAAAAGGCATTTGAACTTCGAACAAGATAAATCTTACTATAAGAAACCTGTTGTACCACCACGTTTTAACAAGAACAATCAAAACAGTTGGTCGGGTGGTTATCAGGGTGGTAAGAACTATCCAAAATAGAACTTTCAGAAACAAAAGTTTCTTGAAAAGAAAGTGTTTGTTAAAAGTTCAAGCTCAATTTCTGAGCAAGAAGCAGAAATCTTTTCAAAAACGAATGAAGATTTTTTTTGCAAAGAAGGTCTCACAGCCCCAGACTGAAGGTAAAAGTCGGGAAGTTGACACACGTACTTGCTTCAAATGCAACAAAGTTGGACACATTGAACGAAAGTGCACCAACTCAAAACCTAAGCCTGTGGTTGTTAAGAATCTGAGAAAGAAAAATGATGTCAAAGGCAAAGCGCCAATGTTTGTTGAGAAGAAGATTTTGAAAAATGAAAACATAAAAGTCAAATCTGAACCCATAAAACAGACGGTAAAGAAAAATGAACATTTTTACAAACTGGCCGCTTCTCAACAACAAACATGGAAGGTAAAATCTCAAACAATGACATCCGTTGAATCAAAACAAAAGGTTCAGTTGAAACAAACTTCAACCTCACCAGGGAAGAAGTATGTTCCAAAGAAAGACCAACTATCTGGGCAACCTCCGAAACACAAATTCTTTTTATATACAGAGGTTGAGGTTGGATCTGAAGAGAATCTTAAAATAAATGACAAAAACTTTCCACCATTGTATACTACAACAACCCACATCAAGCTACCCGAGTCAAAGGAGGCTTGGGTTGCTTCAACTTCTAACTAAACTCGTGTGAAATGTGCAGGAGATCCCAAGATCTATCTCGAAGTGGATTATGGATAGTGGAGTGTCCAGGCACATGACAGGGAGAAAGACCTTGTTATACGATGTTAGAGGTTTCAACGGTGGATACGTCGGTTTCGCAGGAAATCAAGGAGGACGTATTAACGGGGAAGGAACGTTGTCAAATGGCGTGATTACATTTGAAAGAGTCAACTACATAGTTGAGCTGGAGAATAACCTACTTAGCATTTCTCATATTTGTGACAGAATGTATTCAACTCATTTCACTGACAAGGAATGTCTGATCCTGAAGCCAAGGTTTGTTATCCCCAAGGAGTGGATCATCATGCAAGCACCAAGGGTTAATGATCTGTACGTGTTGGATATGAGCATTGCTACGACTACCATGAGTCAACCACAGTGCTTCGTATCAAGAGCTTCTGAAAAGGAGTCAGAGTTGTGGCATCGAAAGATGGGCCACATTCACCTACGCAAGATGAACTACCTGGTGCATAATGATCTAGTAAAAGGTGTTCACTTGAAGAGTTTTCATCTGGAGGGAGAATGTATCAGTTGTATGAAAGGAAAGCAACGAAAGAAATCCCATCCTTGCAAAAAGATGAACTCCATCTCGAAGCCACTAGAGAGACTTCACATGGATCTTTTTGGTCCTGTCAATGTCAAGAGCATTACTAGCGATCTTTATTTCCTGGTAGTCACCGATGACTATTCGATATTCTCATGGGTGATGTTCCCGAAGACAAAAGACGAAACATTTGAGAGTTTGCTTAGGGTATTCAGGAAGATAGAGAATCTGTACCAAACCCGCATTCGAAGACTAAGAAGTGATAATGGTACGGAATTCAAAAACAACAGAATGGAGGAATTTTGTGATCGACGAGGTATATTGAAAGAGTTCAGCCCACCATACACTTCGCAACAGAATGGAGTTGCAGAAAGAAAGAACAGAACGCTGATCGAAACGGCGCGAACAATGCTAGCTGATTCAAAGTTACCAATCAATTTATGGGGAGAAGCTGTATCTGCCGCTTGCTATACACTCAACAGGGTACTTACTGTGAAAAAGCACAATAAAACATGTTTCGAGTTGATCAACAATCGCAAACCAAATCTTGAATATCTAGATTCGTTCGGGTTACCCTACACAGTTCTAGATCCTGACGGAAAATTTGGTTCTAAGAGGATAGAAGGAATCTTCGTGGGGTATTCCAGTCCACTAAGACGCGTCTTTGTTCCAAGTCTCAAAAGGATCATCGAAGCACAGCATGTTGAATGTCAAGGCTATACTATGCCTCCACAGAAGCCCACAGACTCATGGCGATTCGACTATGATGCCTTATGGGAATCATTTGATTTAGAAGAAGAGCCAGAGTACTTTGATGAGTTAGATATTTTACATGAATATGAAGCATCTCAGGGAAGATTTCCAGCAAGGTCTTCTAAACGTCAACAACAAACTTCCAACATTGATGAAGCCGGTCCCAGTAATGCTGGAGAGAATGATGAAGTTCAGCAAACTCTGACTACTTCGGAATGCGAGCCTGCTCCTGAAATTTAGACGGGAGTCAATGATGAATCAGAATCTGATGATGGCCCTACTTTTGATCGTGGTGATTTAGAATCTGAGGGGAGCAGATCCAATCTTCAGATCAGACAGTTCTTGAAAATGAACAAGTTGCGGATCAGAATGTCACTAATTTGGAGGGCAAGGTGGATGTTCCTGGTGAAGTTATGCCAAGGACTCTTTCATACCACCCCGAGGAGTTGAAAATAGGAGAGCTGCAGTCAGGAGTTCGCACAAGAAGCCAGATTGACCATGGCCTTACTTGTTTTTATACTAAAATTGCTTACAAACTGAATTCTCACTCAGTTGCTTTATTTCAAAGATCGAACCTCAAACATACAAAGAATCACTGACGGAAGAATCATGGGTCAATGCAATGCATGAGGAGCTGAGTCAATCTGAAAAACTCAGAGTTTGGAAGCTTATGGACCTACCTGATGGATACAGAAAGATATACACAAAGTGGGTATTCAAATGCAAGAGAGACGCTCGAGGAGTGATAATAAAAAACAAAGCTCGACTCGTAGTTCAGGGTTTCAGCCAGCATGAGGGGATAGACTTCACAGAGGTTTATGCTCCAGTTGCCAGACTCGAGGCCATTAGAATATTTCTTGCTTTTGCTTCATACAAAGGATTTAGAGTTTACCAGCTAAATGTGAAATTGGCATTCCTTTACGGAAAGGTGAAAGAAGAGGTATATGTTGGTCAGCCACCGGGCTTTACCGACCCGATCCATAAAGACAAGTTTACCTCTTGGACAAGGCCCTCTATGAATTGCATCAGGCCCGAGAGCCTGGTACGAGACATTGTCTCAACATCTGCTTTCCAATGGGTTTATCCGAGGCAAGGTAGATGCTACACTCTTCACCAAGGAAGTCGATGGACATTTGCTGATTGTTCAAATATATGTTGATGACATTATATTCAGGTCAACAAACGAAGAACTTTGAAAAGATTTTGAACAAGTGATGAAGCAGAAGTTCGAAATGTCATCAATGGGTGAGATGAAATTCTTCTTAGGTCTACAAGTCCATCAGATGCCTGAGGGAACTTTCATACATCAAACGAAGTATGTTTACGATATTCTGGAGAAATTCAGGATGTCCGAGACTACACCAAGTTCCACCCCATTAGCAACTAATCATGGCATAAACCCTGATCTCACCAAAGAGAAGGTTGATGAGACGCTATACCGCTCAATGATTGGTTCGCTGATGTATTTGACAGCATCCAAACCTGATATAATGTATCTGACATGCCTCGCGACCCGATTTCAGTCAAGTCCTAGAGCCTCACACATGACAATCGTCAAAAGGATCCTACGCTACCTGAAAGGAACCCCAAGCCTGGGGTTATGGTATCCTAAAGACGGAAACTTCAAGCTCGAAGGATATTCAGACTCAGATTTTGGTTGCTGCAAAATCAATGCAAAATGAACAACTGCAGGATGCCAATTCTGCAGACCCCGATTGGTCACATGGCAGTGTAACAAGCAAACCTCTATTGCTCTATCAACATGTGAAGCAGAGTACGTGTCTGCCAGCAGCTGCTGCTCGCAGATCCTGTGGATTCAGCAACAGATGCGCGATTACAGTTTGCAATTTCTTACCTCTCCTATTTTTGTTGATAACGAAGCTGCAGTCAACATAACAAAAAATCTGGTACATCACACTAAAACTAAACATATAGAAATTCGACATCACTTCATTCGCGATTGTTTCGAAAAGAAGTTGATTCGAATAGATAAAATCCACATCGACGAACAAAAGGCAGATTTACACACCAAAGCTTTTAATAAATCAAGATTTCAATATTTGTTAAAATTGAATGGTATGAAGCTTTTGTCGTCAGGGGGAGACATAGTCAGCGTTGATGAGAAAACCACAGCAGAGGATGTTGAAAAGCAGACTGCTTTGGTTTGTCGACTTTTTAATTGTTTTGGTTTTTAGGGGGAGATAGAGTTTTCTGAAAAATCAAAAACATTAAAAAGTGCAAAAATCCAAAAACATGAGAAAATTTTATAAAATCCAAAAACAATAGAAAAACCAAAAGAGTTTGTGTAATGAGAGGAAATGATAGCACATCAGCTAGACTGTTACGGTACGCTAAAGATATGTAATGTTTAAAATGCATTAAGCAGTCTCACTAATGATATGCCGATAGGTTTTTACACATTTAATAGAATTTTTCGGGATATAAACATAAAATCATAACTTGCTTATTTCGTGGGGAACATCTCTCGGATATATAGGTAACCCCTGAAATCTTGTTTGAAAGATTGCCCATTTCTGAGATACTAGGCCTTTATACTTAGTGATATATGGGGTATTATGTCACACCCCCAAAATCCACACGCGGAGTACCACCGCTTGGAGGCGTGACTGACAAGGATCAAGCCAACAATCATATTGAACATAATAAATAGTAAATGTAATTCAACCAAGCCAATATGAAAGGTGTTCAAAACGTAAGTATAATTCAATGTATAGCGGAAGCATAAAATAACCAAATCATAAGTATCAAGTTCAAATGTTATAGTGTTTACATAACACTCATAATCCGTACCCACAACGACCGTGCCTCCCGTGCAAGCTCCATATGTACCTAAGGTCCTGCAAGGCATGTAACAGAGAGTCAACAACTAGTTGAACGAGTTCACAGAGAGTTTGTTCAGTTATAGTGTTCGTATTGTAGTTCGTATGTTCGTTTAGTAATCATGTATCGTATATATCGTATCGCGGCCCTCTAGGCATGTTTGCGAAGTTTGGTGGGGGTTTCCCATGTATTCTAGACTAGGTATAGTAGTATCGCGGCCCACCCGGCATGTGTGCGAAGTTTAGAGTATAAGTTCGCGGCCATTCCAGGCATGTGTGCGAAGATTAGTTCTATTATTGTGGCCTTACCCGGCGTGTGTGCGAAGAGAAGTAAAAGTATCACTAGTCTAGCAGTATCTACCAACTTCCTTCCTCTCCCGAGGAACAATCCCTTTAACCGTGTGGGTACAAATATTAATCAGCCCATTCCCAACCCCGGGAATCCCATGCCTTGGTAAGAGTGTGAACTCACCTTGGTTTGCTCGGTATGCACAAACAAGCACGCAAGTAAATCAATCAAATCCTAGATTGTTCACGTATACGAAATCAGTTTACGTACGAGCACAACATGGTAACACCGAGTTAAAGATCATCACGTAGCACATAACACGTATTCAAACACATACGAAACATGCAATTCAGTTATCAGCAGTTAATTAGGTCAGTTAAGTTCTAACGGAAACAAACCAAGTTAAAACAGGTTCCCCACCCGACGAAACACCTTCAGTTTCGTCGAGAGTCCCTTCGGCGAAACAAACCCCAGTTTCGTCGTTTGATTTCTTGACGAATCAATCCTGTTTCGTCATGTTTCAGATTCGTCATTAAGTTCAGATTCGTCAAATGTCAGTTACGTATCACCTCAGTTACGTCATAATATCACAAAAACCCTAATTCGCCGACATCAACACAAGATTTACAGAACAATTATCATAATCATGTATCTTAGTCTCATCTATTACCTCCAAACACATCGTATCATATCAAGTTCACGTAACACGTTCATGCGAAATCCTTTCCTATATATATATGTGTATTATCAGTTTAACGACGAGCATATCAGGACAAACATATAATATCTATAAAATAATAAACCCTGATAATGAACATATTAATCAGTTTCACAATCAACATCGATACGTGACATCCGATTTTGCAAACCCTAGTTCTAATCACCATGCGGATCGATCGAAAGAACGAGATACACATCTAACACATAACAATCAGAACATAAACAATCGATTAGAACTAACCGGAAATATAGACGATGATCAGTTCGATTACAAATCTCCAATGGATGTTAGGTTGCCGTCACAAAGCCTCTAGGGTTCCTGGTTCTTGTAAAAGTGTTTAATTCTAATCGGAAACTAAGTTTTTATAGGTGATAATCTATTGGGCTTCATGGGCTCGGCGAATCAACTTTGGGCCGGCGAATCAGACCTTGACGAATCAAACCTGATTCGTCGTGTACAAAAATGGCGAAACAGATTCTTGTTTCGTCGCTGTGTGTGATTTGTCGATCCGGTTTGTGTTTTGTCCAAGGTGATGTGTAAATGTTTAAAATAAGTAACATTCTCACATAAGTTCATACATTAAAGCTCAGTGTTTTACAATTACAATTTAAACAAACAAACAATCAAACAGTCACACGTGCATTAAATGCGGACACGGAATTCGAAGAGTCGAGTTGTCACATTATCCCCAACTTGAAAGAAATTTCGTCCCGAAATTTAGCATGCGGTTACTGAGGAAGCTAGTTGTGTGACGTTGTTTACCTGTTTCGTATCGCGGCTCCCCGAGCAGGTTTGCGAAGATTACTGGTTTTCCTGGGGTGTTACATATTATACCAGGACTTCTGATTTTGCATCGTCAAAGACCTGGTCCTTGTATAATACTCTGCAAGCTTTATTCTTAAAGCCTCCCCTCAGCATAAAAAATGATAAACATTGCAAAATGCAAATCATGTGCTGTTGAAGAGAAGATCCCTAAGTGGAACACACCTTAAAGTCGAGCCATCATCTCTTTGTCTGAACGAAAGTTCTAACCTGAGCTCTCATGGTCTCGCACTACCCTAATACATATATCATTATAGTTTATTCACATGTAAGACTGAATATGTGGGAATCTGGATACGAGAGTATATTCTGAGGTGGGACAAGCGTATAGGTCAAGATTTTAAAACACTTAACTCGAATCCTGAATTAGTTGAACTTTGTGTGAGAATATAAAAGGATCAATATTCCGACAATCTAAGTGAACTGTTTAATACTTAGTGTGAAATTAAGCTCAACGGTACCTGTAATTTATCAGCAGTTGATATGATCCTCTAACACGCTCACCAAAAATATGTTTGTAAATAGTTTACTATTTACTTTACTATATTTCATTTCAGTTTATATTAAAACCCAAAAAGATTATAGTTTGTTCTCAAAAATCCCAAAAAGATTTTGTATTCTGCTTTAGTTTACGACAGACCAAAGTGGAAAGCTGATCTTCAGAATCTGAGAAGTGAAGCGAAGCAGGAAGTTTCTGGACTGAACTACTGGGTTGGGAGCTAGTCTTGAAAGATTGAGAATTTCCAAAACGTCAAAACAAGTTCATTAAGTTGACACTTGTACATTATTTTTAGAAAATGTGTTTGAAAAAGTTTGAACAAATGTCAGTTGGTTCGTTTCGGGTCAACCAGGGTCATTAACTTGGACTTGGTAGGCAAATTGAGTACCTAGGGTCATTAATTTGGACCTAGATACTTGAATGGATTTCTAAAACTAATCAAACCTGATAAAACGATAAAAAGTCAAAACAAAAGCTCAATTCAAACATAGGGTATTGTAGATCGGCCTTAGATCTATAGGTTTACCGTCTCAATTTCATGAAAAACATGTTAGATTTAATGATTTGATGTTAAAGGGTGCTCGGCTATCGGAGCACTAATTGTCAAATTAAACCCAAACCAGGACGTTTTAGAGAAATCTGAACATATGGTTTTGAAAATCAGCAAAAACTCTACGTGAAAATGTGTTCAATTTTGTGAAATTGTTAGAAAAATTTTGATGTACATATGGTTATTCAAACTGTTCTTCATGTCTGTTGATCGAATGGCAGTTTGATCGGATGGCCATCCGATCCAATGCACATCTTTATATGCTTGAAATTTTTTTCTAAGTGTTGAATTGATATTCATGCTTTACTTGTTAACAAGTTGCTTTGGTCAAAATGGCAACTCGATCGGATGGCAATTCGATCCAAATCACTCTATGATATGCATGTTCATCACTGTGCTAATATGTCATTAATCAAATGGCAATCCGATCGGATGGCCATCCGATCCAAATCACTCACTTGGTTGACTTATCAAAAGGTGCTGATCTGATTAAGTCCTTTGGAACGAATGACAATCCGATCAGATGGCCATCCGATTCAAATGCACATGACTTGTTTAAATATGATCTTAATTGTGATGTCTCATCTGATCAGATGGTAATCCGATCGGATAGCTATCCGATCCATCAGTACTACATAGAGAGAAGATTTCCAGAGTTAGAAAAATTTTTGAAGTTTTCAAAATATTTATCATATTTCACTTTATGTCTCGAAGTACGTGCAATCTCTAACGATGATCATTATTGCAGACAAGAGCATCAGAGTGGCATCACTCTCACAACATTTACTGTATCTTGGAAGAAAATTATGCAAATATGGAGCCATTCCGAGATATGGCGAAGTTTTTAAGGGAGAGTAGGATTAATAAGGCATTAACTGATAGGACGAAAGTATATGAGTCTCATGTTAGAATGTTCTGGAGGTCGGTGAGGTATGATGAGAGTGAAAAGATGATATACTCTACAGTTCAAAAGAAAGACGAGAATGATCAGGACGTTGATGTTGAAGTTAAATTCAATGTGGGAGACGTGAGAAGAGTACTGGACTTGGGAGATAGTGATGATGGCCCTACTATCATTCCTGAAAGATTATGCAAGGGTTTATGGTTGAGAATGGGTTTTTCAAGACAAGTAAACGGCAAATATCTCAAGTCTATGTTCAGTCGTCCTTACAAATTCTTACTTCACTGTGTGATACATGCTCTATCGCACAGAAAAGGAGCTTATGACGAACCATCAGATTATATCATGAATATTATTACTTGTCTGGTACTCAACAGACCTTACAATATTTCATAAGTAATATTTGATCACTTGGTGGAAAATATCAAGGGGGAGAAATACATAATGTACCCAAGGTTCATACAAATGCTGATTGATGATCAAGTGAATGATCTTGTGAAGGATCCAGCTGAGGAATTAGATCTACATCACATGAAAAGTGAGACTTTGAGCACATTGAATCAGTATAAAGGTCTGAAGAAAGATGAACCAGAGCCAACGACAAAGAGAATGATTTGTAAAATTGATAACCGAAACTATGAAGCTCCTGAAAATGATGCTTGGAGGCACAAGAACAGCAATTCAGAGGATGAAACAGAACGGCTAAGTGGAATGCATGAGACAAAGCTTAGATACTGGTTTGTAAAGGATGGAAAGAGGAAAAGAACACCAAAGAGTTCACCAGCTGTGACTGCACCGATAGTGACACCAAAGATAGTTATTAAGGGTAAAGTTGAAAGGGGGAGTCACAAGGAAACTTCGAATTATTCATTGTTATTTTATTCTAATAGTTGATTAATGTTTGTTTTACAGGTCCTTTAAAGAAAAAGTCTCCTCCAAGACTTGTTGATGAAACAGTTATTGATCCAACGGAGTTGATAAGGCAAGGAGCTGATATTCTTAACATGTCTTATGATCAATACATAAAGCAATCTGATGATGTTGCAAAGGCTGAAGCTATAAAGATTCAAAGTTCAGATGTTGAAAAGATTGATGAATCTTCTGCAAAGAATGCTGAGGCAGAAAGATTGAAAGAGAAGGTAGATGAAGGCATTGATCACACATATTCAAGCGATGCTGATGATGAATCAAGTGATTCTGAGCCAGAGATTGATTTGTCAAAGATTGGTGTTGGAAAGGTTACACTGAAAAGGAAGCCTCAAAAGAAGAAAAAGGGTTCTGATGAAGAGGATTCCACTTGTATTCCTACACCTCAAGCAGAGAAAAAGAAAGGCGCTTTAAAATGAAAAGCAAATCCTCAAGGTGTTATTCCTCGGAGGGTTAGAGCAAGAAAGGGATCTGCATCAGTTCCTGAGATCCAAAGTGGCAAAAGTGAGAAAAGTCTTGAAGCTAATAAATATAAAAATGTTGAAGTTCCTGAAGTTCAACAGGTTGAAAGTACTCCAGAGGCTGAATTAGAAAAGGTTGATAAGCCTGAGGTTGAGAAGAAGGGTGATGATGAAGATGAAGTTGTAATTACATGTGAAAGAGTATCTACGCCACCACCATCACTAGAAAACCCAACCATTCATATTTTAGAAGATCCAGAATCATCAGAGGCTAAGAAAGTTACTTCACCTGGTTTATTTGAAGGTTTTCCTAATATTCATGGTGAACTCAAGGATGACATTCTTCCTGATGAAAAATATGATATGTTTCATGATGAAAAGATCAAGGATCTAACAAAGAAAATAAGTCTTCTAGAGAAAGAGAAAGCAAAAGCTGAAGCTGAGTGTGATGAGTTGAAAAAGCAGCTTGAGAAGATTATTAAAGTGAATGAAGAAATGAAGTTTGTTGTGAATGATCATGCAAAAAGGATAAATACTTTGGTTGAAGATGTGGATGATAATGCTAAACTCTTTGAGCAACTCTCTGCAGAGCTTTCTGAAGTGAATGTGAAATACGCGAACATGAATGAAACAAATCAGACACTGCATCAAATGTTAGATGAACTTCATGTAGCATCCTCAAATGAAATCAAAGTGTTAAAGCTGGAGATTGAAGCACTAAGGGCTGATAAGGCAGTGAAAGATGAACAGCTTAACATGTTATACACAGTAATGGAACATCAGCTTGGTATCAATGTCCAAGCTATATACAATAACTTGGAGATTCAAAAGGTTGAAGAAAGAAGAGCTCAGAGGGAGAAAGAGTTGGCCGAGGCAGCAACTCAAAAGAAGAAAGGTTTAATTGTTGAAATTCAAGAAGCTGGAGGTTCTTCGAGTCAGCCTGAAGGTGATGTTGATATGGTTGATGCTGAAGTAAATGCTGAGGTTGAAAACATGGAAGTTGATCAAGATCAAGGGTTTGTTCTAGTTGGTGCTTCAGTCTCTCTATCTTATAGTTTTGATGATATAATCCGTTTAGTGCAAGTTGAATAACGAAGACGGAAAGTGAGAGAACCTGAAGTGAAGTTACTTTGTTGGAAGGTAGATGAAGAGGAAGAAGATGAAGAATTGAATGAAATTCTTGATGTAGTTGAAAACTACGATCCTTCATGGGATAACTTCAAAGATGATGATGATCAAGGGTCAATAGGGTTATTGATTGTGAAGCCTTCTGTCCAACAATCGTTGGATGATTTTCTTAATGATGAGATCAATGAACAACAGGAGGATCAGCATCAGGAGACTTCTTCTTCTGAAAAGCAACATTCTGACCAGGTATTCCTCACACAACCCATTGTTATTTACTTGAATGCTCCATTTGAGGGGGAGTTGGAGGTACCGAGGTCTATGGCTGAAATGTTAGAAGAATTGGGGTTGGATGATGGGAATTTAAAGTTCGACATGGAAGATGAGATTCCCTCGTCACCAGAGAAAGAGTATGAGTTCAAGCTTGCAAATGAAGCTGACAACTTTAATCATGTTGAAGTTGAAGAGGGTTCAGATACTTCTAAAGAAGATACATCCTTTCATTACTCTGGAGTTGACGATACTTTCCCTACGTTTGCTGAAATGTTCAAGTCTCAGAATGAAGATGAACTACGTAGGAAAGTGGTGGAAAAGATAACAACAGAAGGGATTCCTAAGACCGTTCCTCAAGAGACTTTGTTAGAAGGACGAAAGAACTAGTTTAAGGTGATGCCCAAAGAAAGAAAGTTCAGACGTCCACTGCAATACTTCACAGATCATCTGGATAAGTCTCTGGGTGATATACTCTTGTGGGGATATCTTGAAGACTTGAAAGTGTATGCTATAAGGAGAGAACAAGGAGTACAGTATTTTCAGTTCTTATCAGATATTCAAACACTTCCTTGGTGGGATATTGAGGAGTTGGTACAGACCAAGAACATCAAACAATTCTATCATGGTCTAGATGTAAAAGTTCATGATCAGAAGTTGTGGAAATACATCAAGTATCAAGCAAAGCACAGATTTCCTAATTGGAAACCACAGTATCCAAAGCAAAATATTAAGATTGATCCGGTGACAAAAGAAAAGGATATTACTTTAATAATAAAACCGCCAAGATGTTTGAAGAACATGCCACTGCGTGCAATGGAGCAAGACTTCTATGAAGACTTCCAGGGTTGGATGTGCAATCAGAGCACAGCAGAAGCGGTTATTTCATTGTTTGACAAGAAGACTGGAGAATCAAGGAGGATCAGTGTGTTGGATCCAATGTGGTTAGTAAACTGTTCGAAGAAGGATGTTGAGTGCTTGTGCTTCAACAAGATTGTTTATGATGCTCCTGATAAAGCACAGGCTCAACAATATCAAAAGATGGCGAACTTATGTTTTGAAAAAGATATCAACTCAGGCAGATACTGGAAAACAAAGTTCAGAGACTTGGAGATAGATGAATTCTTGAAAAGAGAGAAGCGCAGCAAAAGATTTAGAGAGATTGCTGAGAGAGCTGCAGTTGTGGGCAGAAGAAAGCTGATGAGACCTCCACCAACTGACCAAACACCAATCGAAAAAGAGGAGAACAAAATTCCAAGGTGGGAAAGAAAGCGTGATGGTGATCCTGAGTATAGAAAGTATTGGATTGAAGTGGGTAGACCTCTGAGGCAGAAAATGCTTGCAGAACGTGACGAACAGAGGAGACAGAAAGCTAAGGCTAGGAGACGCAGCATGAGGATAGAATAAAGACTATGCAAGAAGGAAGACTACAGCTACATCCAAGGGGGAGTCTGTTAGTGCATTATGTTTGTAGCTTCCGTCTGTATCAAGTCTTATGTATTTTGTCCTATTTGTGTGTTTTTACATATGTATGTATTTGTGTGTCTAGACAAATCAGGGAACGGCACGTTAACTGTCAAGTGAAATCTGCCGGACAACATGTGTCATCCGAACGGGTGACACTCTTTCCTTCCCTGTTTGCCTATAAATACTAGTGTAGGGCTAGTTGTCTAGAACTTTTGGCTGGATTGCTGAAGCGAAGCTCTGTCTGACTTTCATCCGGAACCTCTCGTACTTTCATACTTTTTCAATGAAATCAGACATGTTAAGCGTTGAGATTGTTGTTAGTGATTCTCAGACGGTGTCGAGGGATTCCACACCTCGCCACTGATCGATTCCGCTACGTTCTACGACTAGAACAGATCCAGATTGTGTGCCTAACATAGAGAAATCCATCGCTTTTATTCAATCAAGTCCTTTATTCTTTATTTAATTCGTTTGACTTGTCCGTGTGAATTTCATCGCTTGTGACAATCAAACTTTTATCCCTATGCCTTAACATTCTTATTAGTCGGTCTGTATTTTCATTTACTTTGATCCTTGTCCCTTCTCTCAGGCTCGTTATTCTAACGTAATACGCTTCCGTCATCCGACTTGCGTCTACGTTTATTATCAAACATTTTGCTTATTTTATTCATTTGGGTACCTTTTTTTTTAATTTTCCCATTCACCCCGTCCTTATTACATCGGACATAAATGTGTCCATCATAAGAAGTTCATGGTATCATGTGTTCACTACTTACTTGGCCAGAGTAAGCAGTCAACACATGACACGCATGACCTTTTCATAATTTTCACATCACGCCCTATGTAAGTAACGTCTCTGTTTATTTCTATATCTTTAATTTCATTCCGTAAAACTTTATTTAATTGCTAAACGACAATTATTAGTTTTACTTGTTTTGCCCTTGAACATATAAAATGTTTTCCTTCTATCAAACTATTATGTAATCACATTCGTTAATGTGATCTCTACTTTTCTCATAAGTATAATATTGAGAATTATTCACTTGGATAATTACTCCCATCCAAGTTTCCACATAAACTAACTCTATTATTGTTTCGTTATTCACAATCATGAATAACGCATTTTTCTACTAAATTTTATCTTGGAAACATCATCTTGAATAGGTGTCTTATTCAGGTTTTCCAAGTTTTATTCTACGTATGCAATAGTCATTCTCTACATGTTTGTTGCATATTGCTATTTATGCGATTAAATTTAAAACGTCCACCTGGTAATGCTTGCCCTAACGGGCTTTCCTTGTCATTAACCTTGTTCACGATCGTTACGCGATTTAGGTCCTTGGTGAGCATACTCTGCTTGTCATACTTTGGACCATTCCTTTGTCAAATCCGCAATTTGTTACACTCCCGCTATCTTTAGATGTGAGTGTCCTTCAACTAAAACATTTATAAAAGTTAGTAATTTCGACTTTAATGAACCCACGTATTATAATACAAGGCTTTTTTAGTATACGTGTCAACACACGTAATTTCATTGACTATATCAATCATTTATTGATTTGATTGGTGTAACGTGTATTACACGATAACCCTATGTGTTGTAGACAACACTTTAATCATACTGAACCAATAATATACATGTACTTACCGGATTTGCGATCAAGCCTCGAACCGAACACACTTTACTCTTTAACCATGAGCTCTGATTACCAACTTGTAAGACCCTCGCTAATATTTCACGGTTTTCGTATAAGTTACGAAAATAAACATGTAATTATACGTAATTATTGTTGAATAATACGGGTAAATTAAAACTTTTACAATTTGAAAATAATACAATTTAACATGAACGGAATCGTCGTTTAAAATGACGATGAAACAGCGTGCGGAAGCTTTAATCTCGTGTGTTTGGTTCTTGTACGCCGCTTGATCTTCATCCGGGTACTCCTGATATTCACCTAAAATCAAAACCAACTCAAAAGTTAGTTTTGGGTTCAAAATAAACAAAATATAACTTTTTTGCCAGCTCTGTGGTCTGTCGCGGGCCGCGACAGACTTGGCCACAGCCTTCGCGGGGCGCCACAGCCCGTGGCGGGGTGCGTCAACATAAGTCTTCTCCGTCGCGGGGCACGACGGCCACATTTCGACAGAAAGCTGTTTTCTGTTGCAGTATTTGCCCTGCTATGTTTTCTAAGATTATTTCCAACTTAAAAGTTACATAACTTTTGATCTAGAGGTCCGTTTTGCGTGATTCTTTTTCCTACGCGTTCGTAATTTAATTACGGACCCGTTTATCATCTTTGTTCGCATCAAAATCAGATTTATAAGCTTAAGGCTTATAAATCCTTTTTTATGATTATTCGACCCGTTTATGTTTAAATCACAAACTTGTTTTTAGTTAATCATAAATCATACTCCAAAGTATTTAACTCAAAATCTATTTAACTCAAAATCTTTATTTCAGATTCGTACTTTTGTGAATTACACAGCCAATACCCAAGCTATGCGTGTAATTCGTTTTGACCCGTTTAGAGAATTTAAACTTTTAAGCTTAAATTTCGCTCGTTCTTTTCATCCATTATTTTCCCACATTTGAATTATCTACTTACATTCCACCACAACTACTCTCGTGGTGGATTTAGTATATTTGACCAATTTTCCCAGATTCTACACTTCGGTTGGTTGTTTTACGAAAAGACCTATTTATAGGCACTTGACCCAAAAAGGCTTATGTCTAAACCTTTATACCTATAAAAAACTTACATAATCATAATACATGTTCCTAAACGACCTCTAAGCGTTTGCCCGGTTTACCCTTTAAGGGCTTTTTAGTCAATTTTAGTCCCTCATTTCACGACGAAGGACTTTCACTAATTATTTGACCAAAATTGCACTTTTAACTATAAATTTGTTTATGCGTACCTGGCTCGGGTCAACATATAGACCCATTTTATACCTCACTTTTATTAGCCCCTACTTTATAGCGACACAATTATCCAATTCCAGTTCACTCCTGTGTACATATGAATTGACAACCAAACGTTAGTCGATATTGTCAAATGGTGTTATCACCACCATTTGACCCGTTTAGCCTATAAGACCAAACTTTTTACCTTTATAACAAACATGGTTTTTAATTACCAATTCACACATCCGACCCATTTAGGATTTTACCACAAATCCTTTTCCTTGCATATTAACCCATTTCGGCTTATGCCATATGGTATCTTTTGAACTTAAAACTTACATTTGTCAACACGTGACTAATTTACTATTTTACCCTTTTTCTCGTTATAAGTTACCTCATAAGGTAACATTTCAAAAACTCCTTGTTTGTTTGTCATTCCATAACTTGATTACCGCTTTACCCCATTTTACCATTCATTATGGTTTTTCATCATTTTCATTTGTTCCGACCCGTATCAATCTACATCGGAACATCATATTTCAAACATTAGCTCATCATATTCATAACCTTTATTATAATTAGGCATTCTATAAAAGGGGGTGTAAGATTTACTTACCTTGCATCCGTTTTTTTTACTCTTTCTCCACGTATTTAATCCGTTTGACCCACTTCTTTCCCAAGCCTCTACCTTGCTTGTCAAGCGTCAAACTATCATATAATATTCACAAGGTGGATAGGTTAGTCATTCTAGATCATAACCTTTATGCCTTATGAACCTTTATACTACTTTTCTTACCGAACTCTATCATAGGTCGGTTTGACCCTTTAAAAGTCAAACTACCTCATAACACATGAGTTTTGAACAACTAAATTTAACAACTCATTTTGGCATTCCGCCATTTACCCGGTGGGCGCTAATCCTAGGCCACCATTTTAAATTTTGTTTCCTACTAATTTCATCACAATTCTATAATCATTCGGGGATTTTAACAAACGCCTTGCAGGCATGATTTGTACATTTTTTTATCAAGTTTATGATTAACTTTCTAATCAAATTTTTAGCATCAATATCACGCCCTTATGTCTAGTGTACATGAATAACACCTAGAACTTATATCATATCATCAGTTTTCTCACAATTTAACATACATACTCATGTGTTCATCACAATGATATAAAACCCACTTAGCACATATATGGGTAGTCATCAAATTCCTAATTTTCAACATTAATCATCAAGTTTTTAACTAGGGTTTGTTCCTAGACATGGATTCAACCCAATATCACTCTTAAATATAACATCCATCATAGAATTTCGATTTATAAGTGTTTATCATAGAATCATAACTTCACCACATTACAAGATTTGACATACCTTGTGATCCCCATGCTTAGGTAATCACGAATTTGTGTTCATGCATTGATTTGAGGCTAGAATTGATCTTCAATTTGATGAATTTGATCATGTTAGGGTTTTGGTTTCTTGGAGCTCTCCTGGTCGTACGCACACACATACACTCTTAGTGTGTGTGTTGTGTTTTATTACTTGTTTTAATTAAAACAAGTTTCCCCACTTGGCAATATTAGTCCCTCATATTTTATTTTGATCTATGAAGCTATAACTCACTATTTATCACTTAATCACATTAGTCCCTCATATTTTATTTTGATCTATGAAGCTATAACTCACTATTTATCACTTAATCACAAACTACTAACTAGGTTAATTATTCCTAGTTAACTTAATGGGTTTGGGAAGTTATAACCCGTTATATTTTAAGTCCCGTGAACTCGGGCCTTTTATATACTTTATTTTCTCAAAGCATTTATTTTCCTTTTTAATTAATATTAGGATTATTTGTTTATGTCCTAATATTCACCGGGTTAATTTTACCATTAACAGTATTTTATCCGTCTTTTAGTATTAACGTGGTTTGATTACCAAACCCATTTTCGGGGTGTTACAGTGAGTGTGAAATCAACTGATTTCTATCTTGGGAAGTCGTAGCTAGGCCCAATACACTCGGTTAAGTGTAGATCTGTGGTGAAATAAGAAGATTCGATGAAAAAGATGTAGATTTTGTAAAAAGAATGAAGGTTTTCTACGAAAAAGATGAAGTTCTTTGTAAAATGATGAAAAAGATGAAGTTTGGTTAAAGAATAGAAGAGTTTTGATGAAATCAAAGTGAATCTTGTGGAAAATCAAAGTGGAAAACGTTGTGTAATCATACAAAACTGTTAAACATTACTTGAAAATGGTCGGACAGCAATTCGGCAGAGTTTTGGTATGAAAATCAGCAAGTGAGAATGAGGAAGGAAGGCTTGGGTATTTATAGAGGTGGTGGGATCGCACAAAAGACCTTGGTTCAAACCAGCTGCCTTTGTACGAAGGTACGAGGCTGCATGGCTTCGTTTGAAGGTGTTGTTTTGTGCGGATAATCCTCGCTTTTGCGTAGAGAATGCTAGTTTAATGCATTTTGTTGCGTTAGTTAGTATTAAGTATTTTAGCGTAACGCTGAGTATCGGGTTTCGTTGCGTTTTAGAGTGATAAATCGAGTTGTACGAGTAGCGTTTGAGTGTTTCAAGTGAGTAAACAATACATATAAAGCACACACACATAAAGCATATAATAACACACAGCATAACATTACTACTACTAATAGTGTTTGCGATTTAGCGATTTTAAGCGTGTTAAACGAATGCGGCGGCGTATGGTAACCAAACAAACACACTCGGTAAATAAAGTAGCATAATTTTCTATTATTCATGTTGCGTTAGCGTTGAGCGTTTGCGAATATATAGCATTTAAACGTGCAGCGATGCTGTGTGATGAAAATGTATGTAGTATCACACAAACCTTTATTTATATCAAATCTCAGAGTACAAGACGGTTACAAATTGAAGCAAGTAGCAAACGGATAACAATCTGAAAACTCAGGTTGTTACAATTAATAAAAAGGTAGTAAACGATAATACTATAATAGGTAGTAAACACACGCAGGGCGAGCCGAGTCACAGCATTAACGGAGATAACGGTATTCTTATCAAAGCTCCGATTCCAAAACGAAAGAAAACCATCTCTTATGGTTGTTCTTATAAAAAAATATTGTCATACAAACCGATCGAATTCTCAGGCAATGAAGGAGCTATTTCAGCTTTACGCTGGATAGAAAAGACTGAAGCAGTCTTCAAAATTAGTAAATGTGCTAATAAGGATAAGATCATGTATGCTTCTAATCTTTTCAAGAATGAAGCATTATGAGTGGTGGAATACCATTCTTCAATCAAGGGGAAGTGACATGGTCTACAATATGGAATGGAATAACCTTAAGGAAACAATTGAAGGAAAATTTTGTCCTCCTCATGAAAAGGAGCAGATTGCTAATAAATTCCTTAACCATGGAATAATTGGGGTAAATTGTAGGGAATTTACTACCAAATTCTTTGAGTATGCTAGGATAGTACCAACACTGGCTTCGCCAGAACCAGTATTAATCTATGTTACATCTGGGGATTAATCAGTGAGATCAGAGATATAGTTAAAGCAGCTAGGCCATAAACCATTGAAGAACCAGTGGAGCTTGCTAACACTCTGACAGATGGATTGGTACGTACACAAGAGGAAAACCAGAAGAAGGATTTAGCCAAGAAGATTACCCAGGAACTACGTTCTGGACATTCTTATCGTGGGACAAGAGCAGGTTCATCTTTGTCACCATTCTGTAAGTTCTGTAAAAGGAAGCACACAGGAAAGTGTGCGGTGTACTGCAACTTCTGCAAGAAGTCAGAGCATAAGGAAGAAGAATGCAGAAACAAAGCTAGCACTAGGATATGCTACAACTGCGGAGAGGCAAGTCATATCCACCAAATTGCCCAAAACTAGCTACAGCAGCTAACAACAAGGCAAAGGCAATAGAAGGACCCAAGAAGAATGCCAGGGCATTCGTACTGACGGCCAAGGAAGCTGAGTTGACTCCTGATGTAATTCCCGGTACTTTTTTAGTTCATGATGTCTATGCTAAAGTATTATTTGACTCTGGTGCAAACCAAAGTTGTATAAATACTACTTTCTTCCAATTACTTAATCAACCACTAACTAAACTTCACCAAGCTTGTACGATGGAAACGGCAAATGGAAATTCTATCAGCATAAGCGAAATCCTTTAGAAAGGAAAGATAGAATTTTTAGGTTATAAGTTTACCGCTAACCTTTTACCAATGAATCTAGCTGGATTCGATGTCGTATTAGGAATGGATTGGTTGGTAGCTAATCATGTGCGAATTTTGTGTGGTCAAAATTATGTGGAAATTCGTGCACCAACTGCAGATAGAATCACAATTCAGGGAGACAAGCTGACAGCATCCACAAAGTTCATCTCTGTGATGAAGTTGCAAGCTATGCATGAAAAGGAGGAATAGTGTATATGATTTCAGCAATCATTAGCACTAACACTATGTTCCCGAGTCTCATTTAATAGGGGGAGGGGAAGGAAGATTTTCTCTTCTAATCTCTCCAATTTGGGAGGATGAATATATGGTCATATTTGGTCATATTTTCTTCCCTTTTTCCTCCTTTTCCCTCCCCTCCCCCTATTAAATGAAACTCGGGAACATGGTTTTTCATATGTTCATCTCTTTTCCCTCCCCTCCCTGTTAAATGAGACTCGGGAACAGAGTGTAAAGGAAAAGAGTTAAAAAATATTTCTATAGTATCTGATTTCTCAGACATTTTCCCAGAAGAGTTACCTGGACTACCGCCAGATCGCGAGGTTGAATTTAGAATTCACCTAATACCATGAACTGCACCGATTGCCTAAGCACCCTATCGCCTAGTGCCAACAGAGATGCTGGAATTGAAGAAGCAATTAGACGAATTATTAGAAAAAGATTTTATACAACATAGCTCATCGCCATGGGGAGCACCTGTGCTATTCGTCAAAAAGAAGGATGGATCAATGCACATGTGTATTGATTATAGCGAATTGAATAAGATTACGATTAAAAATCGGTATCCACTATCGAGAATCGATGATCTATTCGAACAACTTCAAGGAGCTTGATTTTTCTCAAAGATCGATTTACGCTCAGGATATCATCAACTGAAGGTACATGAAGAGGACATTCCTAAAACTGTTTTCAAGACAAGGTACAGTCATTATGAATGTGCGGTCATGCCATTCAGGTTAACCAATGCCCCAGCAGCATTTATGGACATGATGAACAGGATATGTAAACCATACCTGGAAAATTCATAATTGTTTCATAGATGATATTCTAATCTACTCCAGAAGTAAGGAAGAGCATGCGGAGAATTTACAAATACTTCTGACATTGTTGAGAAAAGAAAAGCTTTATGCTAAATTCTCAAAATGTGAATTCTGGTTGCAAGAGGTACAATTTCTTGGACACCTAGTTAATCATGAAGGAATTCATGTAGATCTTACAAAGATAGAAGCTATTACTAAATGGAAAGTCCCTGATTCACCAACAGAAGTAAGAAGTTTTCTTGGATTGGCAGGATATTATAGACATTTCATTCAAGATTTTTCTAGAATAGTCATTCCATTTGTAGGATCGCATGCTGACCCGAACGAGTCAATCGGAGGCGTTCTAATCCGTTTCAGGTGCGGAATAACAAGAAACGAACACGAAAACAACTTGTTCTACTAAAACTTGCCTTGTATATTGATTTCACACTGATTACAATTCAATCGGCACTTCGGCAGCAGTTCGTTACCGGAAACAAGATCACTACTTATGATTTCGCTCATGTGTCCTTTATATAGGGTTGGTGATTTCGCTTTTGTGTCACATGACCACATAAGCGAAATCCCAATTAACCATAAAAGCGAAATCACATGTTTACAAAAGCGAAATCACAAAGTTCAAATAAGCGAAATCACAAATATACAATCTGATATCACGTGACCATGCAATACTATTTTGTCTTCATGTGATGTGATGTCATTGATGATGTCATATAGATGATGTCATCATGACATCATGCTTGACCATAACCGCAACGAACCCGAGACACGATATAAGACGAAGTCGACAGATGAATGCACTAACAGACTCCCCCTCAGATGTTGACGAGTCTTAAGTGTCGAGTCTTCTCAATCTTCAGTCTTTATCAGTCTTTGGGCTTCCTTCAGGATCTCTATCAGGCTTTATCCTATCTCCAATTCTCTTTCAGAATCTCTAGCTCCTAGCTCTCGCATCTTCAGACTCTCTTTCTCTAACAAACTCCCCCTCAACTTGTACTGGGATCGTAGTCTGACTTTTCATAGGTTCAGGTATCATAACCTGATTCACCTGCATATTCTCTACCCAAAACATAAGTTTCATACAAGATAAGATATAACAAATTTAGAAACTTTGCTAATCCCTTGAAGACACAACCCTGAATGCATCATTTATCATGTCAATTTCTGATGAACCACATGAATATATATCATTTTCATTTCACACATTTTCAAACACACTTTCCCAAACCTGTTCATCATGTTTAGCACTCGGAATTTTGAAAATCAGCTTTTCAACATCAGTCGTCTAAAATCTTTTTGAATTTTTCAAACTTTATGCTAAAACACACCAAAAATCTTTTTGGAATTTTAAAATAACAGAAATAAAATGCAGAAATGAAATATTTACATACAATATTTTTGTGAGTTTGCGTAAGAGGATCATATCAGTTTTTGAGACAAATCACCAACACCGTTAAGCTTTAAACATTTTAAGTTCTAAACGATTCACTTAGATTGTCAGTATACTGATCCACTTAAATTTTCACACAAAGTTCAACTGTTTCGAGATACAAGATTAATGTCTTAAGCACTTAAACTTATTCGCGTGTCCCACCTCAGAATATACTCCCGTATCCAGATCCCAATATTCAGTCTTACAGGTAATTATGACACAAATGATATCTGTAGGGGTTAATAAATTATGAAGAATCATGAGAGCTCAGGTCAGAACTACCGTTCAGCAGAGAGATCATGACTCAACTTTTGGGTGTGTCCCTTTTAGAGGATCTTTTTTACAACAACATTGCTAATCAATTTTATTGTCTTATCATATATCCTGAGGGTGATGCTATGTTTCAAGCATTGCGGAAAGTATTATTCGAGGACTAGGTCAGAACTTCCATTCAGCAGAAGTCCAGGAATAATACCCCAGATATCACTGAGTATAAAGACCTAGTATATCAGAAAAAGGAATCTTTCAAACGAGATTTCGGGGGTTACCCATATATCCAAGAGGTGTTACCCACGAATTAAGCAAGTTTGAATTTAGGTTTATATCTCGTCACAATCTACTAAATGTGCAAAAACCTACTGACACATCATCAGTGAGACCGTTTATCACTATTTAACTTTCCATTTCTTTAGCATGCCGTGATCGTCCACTGATGTGCTATCATTTCCTCTTTTATACAGCAAAACTCATTTTTCATTTTATCATGTTTTTGCCTTTTTCAAATTTTCAAATGTTTTTGGATTTTCTGAAAATTTTTACTCCCCCTAAAATGCAAACACATTTTAGGAAATTTGAAAATAAACTGTACAATAAAGTGACAACCAATATCAAATCACTTCAAATCGCCATCCACTAGGCATAAACAATCAGAACTCCCCCTCACAACAAACTATTTTCCCATTGTGACCTCAAAACACTTAAGTTTGTTTTAATCAAATGGTTTTTCCGGAAAATAAGTTTGATTGATTTTACCACTTGTAAAATTAGGGGTTCATCATGTTGTTTTTCCAAACAATCATTTGAAAGTATGGTCCAATCAAGTTCAACTAAATGACCTTGATTAACCACTTGTCAATGAAAACCTTCAACAATCACTAGCAGGTTCACTTATCCATCATAACCACTTACACATCAAAATATAACAATTTAAATATACCACCTGTAGAATTACCAATCAAACCACTAGTAGGATCATTTGCTAAGAAAGATGTCGTTTCCTGCTCCACTCTTACCAACCTGGGATCTCCGGCATGTTTGGAATTTATGGTGAAAATGCTGTCACCCAAGCTTGACCAGCCTTGGGTGATTTTGGTGGCAAACATCTGCCCCACCAACATTTTGACTTGTAAAATTCTTGAGCATCTTTCACTTTCCTGTCAACCATCTTACCAAAAATATGTTTAACTTTGCCATTAAAAGCCTTCTCAGCATCAAATTCTCCCTTATCAGCGAAAAATTGATTTGAGATCTCTACCTTTCCCACTTTTTTCATCAAATTTTCTTTTGTTAATGACGGAAAGTTTTCCTCGTTCATCTCAGGAACGGAATTATCAACCGTTTTCTCAACACATGACTCCTCTGATTTTATGGAATCAGATTCATTGTCAGAATTACCCTCATATTTAACCACCCACTTTTGCTTGTTCATATCACCTTTTCTTTTGTAAAAACGTTTTGAACTTTCTCCTTCCTCAGAAGTAGAATTTTCAAACTTTTTAACATTTTTCACAGGTTGTTCTTTCTTATCAACACAAATCTTTCTCAAACCAAAGTTAGAAGAAACTTCTTGTTTTTGATAGTTGGTCTTGGGGCAATTCCAAGCTATGTGTCCAACTTCCTGGCATTTGAAACAGGTTCTTCTGTCAACTCTTTCAGCAAACCTTCTCACATTCTTCTTTACTTCAGCAAGAAACTCCTGGTTTGACTGTTTCCAGAAAGGTTTCTTCTGTTCCTCTTCAGCACTTCCACCTGTTACAAATGTTGTTTTTGGTTTATAATTTTTCCCATTTTTATAGTTTTCCTGGGGAGTGAAACCTAATCCATTATTTTTGTAACTACGGTTATGGTTCGGTTTCTTTCGATAACCTGAACCAGAACTGTAACCCTTTTTCTTGTTCAATCTCTGTTGAACTCTTGAAGTGTACTTTTTAGGTTTTTCATGAAGATTTAAATCTTTTATTTCAGAAATGTTAATTTCTGTTAGTTTGAAAACTTGTTTGATCATTTCCGTTTTGACACTTCTTATTGGGAATTCTTCATCAGAATATAATTTGTCTGAATCATACAAAGTATAAGCCACTTTGATTGGTCCATCATTCAAATTAGATTTTGATAGAAGAAATTCATTATCATAAACCCTTTTGACCGGCGAACTCGGACTCCTTTCTGACGAACTCGGACTTTCAGATTTAGACTCCGACTTTGACTCTTCATCCGTATCTAACACCTGATCGACAACTTTCTTTACTAACTCAGACTCATGATCAGTGTCAGACGCTGTGAATGTAACATCAATATTGTCTGGTAATTCATCAATGATTTCAGACTTTAACTTGATGTTTAGAGCCTTGTCTACTCGTTCCTCATTTGGCTTTCTGGGAGAATAGGTTTCATAAATTGGGGGTGGACATCTGTTATACTTGACACTTTGTGGCTTACCAGTGTCCTCTTCTTTGTCTTTCTTCTTCTTGAAAGCTTCCAAACCTGCAACAGTAGGATAAACACGATCAATCAGATAATCACAAGTAGTATAACTCAAAAGTAATCGGTTAATCCTTTCACTCTCAATCTTTCCAAGTTCCAGCTCCTTCTTTAGATTCGCACAATCTTCAATATAGTCATTGATGACACTTTGCTTCGTCATTAGGGTTCCATTCATCTTTTCATTTGCTTTCTCAAACTCTGAGTTTGCCTTTTTCAAACTATCAACTGTTTTGTTCAGTACATCATAAGATTCCTTCACATACTTCACATCAGACAGTAAATCTTCTTTCATCTTCTCTAAATCAACAATCTTCTTGTCTTTTTCGTCACAAGCTTTACAAGATTCTGAACACTTTGAACACGGTTTTTCAACTTCAACCATTTTTTCAACTATCTTTTCAATCTCAACGATCTTTTCTACTTCGACGATTTTCTCTATTTCGACAAGTTTCTCAACTTCGACTAATTTTTCAACTTCAACTATTTTTTCAACTTCAACAATTTTTTCAACTTCAACAATTTTCTCGATCTCGACAATCTTTTCAACTTCAACAAGTTTTTCAATTTCAACAATCTTTTCGATCTCGATAATCTTGTCAACAACTTTCTCTACTTCAACAATTTTCTCCACAACTTTCTCAATCACTTGATCAACATTTGCTTCTCCAGCTTCTGTCTTTTCAGCATCTTGCATTTTTGCTGCTTCCAGCTCTTTCCTCAATCTTGCCATCTTCTTCTGGTACAACATCTCCATTTTATCTGCAAAAAACAAATTAAAACTAGTTAGATCAATTCCTTTTCTAGCTTTGTTGAGATGTTCTTCCTCATCATCAGTATCCACATCGCTTCCAAGATCAGGAAATATCGGGATTCTTTTCTCACTAGCCTCTTCACCTAGTATTCTAGCAACAAAGCCTGAATCAGATGGAATGTATTTATCCCAACTAAATCCCTCTGCAACTTTTTCATCATCTTGATGAATCAGTAAAGCTTTCTTCTTTCCATCACCAGTAGCATGAGCATGTGTAATTTGAGGTTGTTGAGTAGTCTTGAAAGATTGATTTCTGATAATAATTGTTTCTATCTTGATTCCCAGTAACTTCTTTACTTTTGCACTCTCGTTTAAAATGACCTTTCCCTTTACAACGGAAACAGGTAACCTTTGATTTATCAAATCCCAATGGAGAGGTAGCCATTCCTCGAAATTCATCCCTACCAGTAATCTCTTGAAACTTTTCAGCTCTCTTCCAAGCACTTGCTAAGCACCATTTGATATCCATTACTTCAAGTTCTTCAGCATCAATTTGGCCGTAATCTTCTTTGGTAAGCATCGGATTGCCAATCTTTCCACCGATCAAACTTTCGTAAGACTCTAACATAGTAACCAGTGATGCCATGTACTGCTTAGCAACTTCTGGAGACAAATTCTGGCCATTTTGAATGTTTAATGTAACATTGCACTGAAGATGTGTTGAATTTTGTTGTTGAGAACTTGAGGTTGTGCTGTTTGGATCAAAACTTGAGAATGATGAAGAATATCCACCACTTTGAGTCACATTACTACTCTTTGTTCCAGACGAACTATCAGCACTGTAACCAGTTTGAATCTTCGGGCTAGGACTAGGAGTAGCCTCAAACTTGTTTCCTCGATAATACAAACTGACATCTTGTTTTGCATTTGGATTCGTCATTATAGCAGTCTTTTGAATATCCAGCTCTTGTTCCTCAATCTTCTGGATAAATTGTGCCAAGTTCATACTCTCAGTCTTCCTCATGAGTTTCACAATCATCAGATAAGTTCCCCACTTCTGTTGGGGTAATGCCTCTGCTAACTTATCAACCCACTCATCATCATCTTTCTGAATATCCAATCTCTTCATTTCAAGAACCAGATGACAGTATCTATCTATTGTTTCCTTTGTGGTTTCATGATCAAATGCAGTAAATATGTCAAACGACTTCTTCAATAAGGCCTTTTTGTTTTTGATCATATCAGCACTTCCTCGGAATTTCTGAAGTAAAGCTTCCCAGATTGATCTAGCAGTTCCATTATGTTGAAGTAAGACAAAGATGTCTTCTTTAACTGCTTGCTGTAAAATGCTGATCATCATCTTCTCACTAGTGTATTTCAACTTATCAGCTTCAGTAAAATCATTGAAACCCTTTTCCAAACCACGTTCATTCTTTGGTTTCTCGTAATCTTTTAGTAAAGAACACCAAGCATCGAATCTGTAAGCTTGAACCCAATTCTCAAACCGGTTTTTCCAACCCTGAAAATCTTCAATATACATGAGCTTTGGTGGTTTCTGATGTGTTCCCGTTTCATTCTCACTGTATAAATTTTCAGCAGCAGTAACTGGAGCAACTGGTGTGGCAAACGCGTTGTAAAACTCTTCGGCCATGATTTCGTAACACGTATTTCAACAACAAATACTTTCGAGCGAAATAGTAAGTTGGAATGATAACACAGGTACACTGGAGCGAAATCAGGGAACTTGTGTGTCCCTATAAGCGAAATTAGGTTTATGTTTGTGACAAATAAGTGGAATCAGTCTTGACAAATAAGTGGAATCAGTCTTGACAAATAAGTGGAATCAGTCTTATGTTGACACAAAAGCGGAATCAGATTCTTAGGTGACACAAAAGCGGAATCAGAATCTTAGGTGACACAAAAGCGGAATCAGAATCTTGGGTGACACAAAAGCGGAATCAGAATCTTGGGTGACACAAAAGCGGAATCAGATTCTAATATGTGTTCATAAAAGCGGAATCACTTCGGAATGCATTTTGGTCCATTTTTAATCCGAATTTTAGTCCGAAACTTTCCAGGATTTGTTATTGTCCAATTTTCTATGATCTATGAAATTTTGGTCCGATTTTAACCGTGAAATCTTGTCGAACTGATGAAAGAAGGTGTAGAAGTTAGAAATAGAGATGAAAACAAGCTGATATATGCAGAACTCCTCGTCTTGAGCTCTGATACCACTTGTAGGATCGCGTGCTGACCCGAACGAGTCAATCGGAGGCGTTCTAATCCGTTTCAGGTGCGGAATAACAAGAAACGAACACGAAAACAGCTTGTTCTACTAAAACTTGGCTTGTATATTGATTTCACACTTATTACAATTCAATCCGCACTTCGGCAGCAGTTCGTTACCGGAAACAAGATCACTACTTATGATTTCGCTCATGTGTCCTTTATATAGGGTTGGTGATTTCGCTTTTGTGTCACATGACCACATAAGCGAAATCCCAATTAACCATAAAAGCGAAATCACATGTTTACAAAAGCGAAATCACAAAGTTCAAATAAGCGAAATCACAAACATACAATCTGATATCACGTGACCATGCAATACTATTTTGTCTTCATGTGATGTGATGTCATTGATGATGTCATATAGATGATGTCATCATGACATCATGCTTGACCATAACCGCAACGAACCCGAGACACGATATAAGACGAAGTCGACAGATGAATGCACTAACACCATTAACCAAACTAACATGTAAGTCAGTTAAGTTTGAATGGGGACCAAGACAGGAGGAAGCATTCGAGATTCTAAAACAAAGATTAACTAACGCACCAATACTAGCTTTACCAGAAGGAACTGAAGACTTTATAGCTTATTGTGATGCAACGAAATTAGGATTTGGATGTGTGTTGATGCAACGACAAAAGGTAATTGCTTATGCCTCTACACAACTTAAGAAGCATGAAGAAAATTATACAACGCATGATCTAGAGTTAAGAGCAATAGTTTTTGCCCTCATGATTTGGAGACATTACCTTTACGGGAGTAAGTTCACTGTCTTCACAGATCATAAGAGTTTAAGGTATGTTTTTGGGCAAAAAGAATTAAACATGCGACAACGACGCTGGATGGAAATCCTTCGTGATTATGATTGTAATATCCAATACCACGCAAGAAAAGCTAACATAGTAGCTGATGCTTTAAGCCGAAAGTATCATGAGAAGCCAAAAAGGGTACGTGCTCTCAGATTAAACCTGCAGATAGATTTGAATGAACAATTGAAAAAAGTACAGGAAACTGCAATCAAGGATGATGCTGAAGGATTGAAAGGAATGATTAAAGAATTAGAAAAAGGAGCAGATGGAATTTGGAAATTCCACAAGAAAAGAATTTGGGTACCTATTCAAGGGAACCTACGAACTCAAATTCTAGAAGAAGCTCATAAATCTAAGTATACGATGCATCCTGAAAGTGACAAGATGTATCAAGACTTAAGGAAACATTTTTAGTGGATAAGAATGAAGAAGGACATAGCAAGTTATGTTGCTAAGTATTTAACTTGCTCACAGGTTAAAGCTGAACATCATAAGCCCTCAGGATTACTTCAGCAGTTGGAGATGCCAATTTGGAAATGGGAATTGATAACAATGGACTTTGTTACCAAATTACCCAAGACACGAAAAGGTAACGACACAATCTGGGTGATTATGGGCAGATTGACAAAATCTGCACATTTCTTACCAATGAAAGAAACTTTCAGTATGGAACAATTAGCTAAGTTGTATGTGGATGAAATAGTTTCATTACATGGAATCCCTTTATCTATTGTGTCCAACAGATATAGTCGTTTTACTTCTCATTTCTGGACCAGTTTTCAAAAAGCAATGGGAACTAGATTAAATCTAAGTACAACTTATCATTCTCAAACAGATGGACAAAGTGAAAGGACAATTCAAACTATGGAAGATATGCTCAGAGTCTGTGTAATAGACTTTGGAGGAAGTTGGGACAAACACTTGCCATTAATAGAATTTTCTTACAACAACAGCTATCATACAAGCATTAATGTTGCACCATTTGAGGCACTCAAAGGACGGAAATGTTGAACACCTGTAGGTTGGGCAGAAATTGGAGAAAAGCAATTGTCAGGACCTGAAATTGTGCAAGAAACAACTGAAAAAATAATTCAAGTCAAGGAAAGACTGAAAAACAGCACGAGACCGTCAAAAGAGTTATGTAGACAACAGGCGTAAGCCATTAGAATTTTAAGACGGAGACAAAGTACTGTTAAAAGTCTCACCATAGAAAGGAGTCGTAAGATTTGGTAAGAAAGGAAAGCTAAGCCCAAGGTATGTTGTATCTTTTAAAATTATCAAAAGAATTGGACCTGTAGCTTATCATCTACAGTTACCCGGAGAAATGGGAGGAATACATGATGTATTTCATGTATGCAATTTAAAGAAATGCTTAGCTGACAAATCATTGGTAGTACCTCTTCAAGATATAGAGGTAAATGAAAAGCCTAAGTTTGTGGAAAAGCCAATACAAATCGAAGATAGAAAGATCAAGAATCTCAAGCACAAAAGATTGATACCTGTTAAAATTAAATGGGATTCAAGAAGAGGACCGGAATATACATGGGAGTAAGAATCTGAAAGAAAAAGAAGTATCTTTATTTGTTCCAGTAAATATTGAGGACGAGATTTAAAACAAGGTAGGGAGGATGTAACAACCCTAAAAAATGTCCTATAACACTCCGTAATCGAAATCCCAAACTTGCGTATCGATTCTTTGCTTGAAAAATGAAAAAAAAAAATTATATGTCTGTCGCGGAGCTTGACAGACTACTCAAGACCTATCGCGGGTGGCGAAACCCCAGAAACTTTTCGGACACACCTAGGGACACGTGTTGTCCACGTGTCAAGTCTATACCGGTGACTAAGGACACCTAAGCCCTAGCTAGGTGGTTCCGCGGGGCGTGACAGGATACCCTAAGGGTATCGCGGGTCGCGATAGGCTGCCAGAACAACTATAAATAGAGTGTTCATTCAGCAGTTCAAATCCGTTCACAACTTTCATTCTCCCTCAACATTTTGCACGAAATTATTATACCTAATACCCCCACTTTCATGAAGCTTTACCCTGTTGTAAGTGTTTTAACACCTAGTCGCTAATTCGATACCCTGTCCGATCGATCCTGAACCCAGCAACGGTTGTCAAGGTGTTGCCTAAATAAGACTACACTTTGCTATCTACGTTGGGGTTTTGATCTTGTGATGTATCGATAAAGTTGAGTTGGTTATTATACTAACACGTGTGCATTGTATATTTTATTAGGAACACAGGAATTTCACCAGGAAATATTATCAGGAAGTTTTTAGTAAAACCCTAAGTTTACAAAGTGAGTCATTCTCTCTTTTTATCAAACTTCTTTGCAAAACCCTAAATGTTTTTCAGTTATATTATAGTGATTAAGTCTTTGTATTCTACAATTACTGCCGGTATGTGGGGTTTTGAATACACTACTTGATAAACTTCACTATTGGACGAAAATTAGCCAATGAGTGATATGACCACCGTCACGACGACACTGCCACCGTGTGACAAGTATTGAATGAGTTTTTGGGTAGATATAGACATTGTAATCTCCATCTTGATACTGTAAAAATATAACAATATGTCTTTTTAGAAAACGGAATGAACTCGCTAGTATTTCTTGCTGATAAAATATTTTTCAAACGCATTTCAGGAATCTCACTATGAAGGTAATAGAAGCTAGCTATGGAGCACTGAATGCTTAAATAAAGTGGCTATGATTACCTGAATAAAAGAAGAAATTTATATTTTCAGCAATTAGGGTTTATTCCTATAAATACATTTGAAATGGAATATAGGTTTTAGGCCATTTGTTTAATATTAAAAGTTTGGTGTTTTACAAAAACTCTGAAATTATTTCCTAACTACGATCCTGATGATTTAATTCCGCTGCAAATTTAATAAATACCGGTACCACTTGACTGGTTCATGGCTCCCGCTCCCAATGTGGGGTCGGGGGTTGTGACACTTCTGATAAAAACTCAATGGATATCCAAATTAACATTGTATTATATGTTATAAGTTTTGATAATAACACAATGTATAGAAACCCTGGTAAAAACGTAATGACTGAAACCCAGCTGAAAGACTCAATGAGCAGAACATTTAACACGATACAAAAAACCTAGTTAAAAATGATTTTATTTTATTTTATATGACAATATCATACTCATATTAAAGATAAAAAATGCTCGTTATTATGGTGAAACTTTCTTTTAAAAAGAATTATGTATGAAAAAGTGATGGACGTTTTAAATTGATTGGGGGGGGGGGGGGGGGGAATTGGCATGTGCCTTGCATGTGGAGAGAGAAAGTTCATAAATATAGGATCCCCTTTATACCCTTCCATTATATTATTTTCCCTAAAACTAATCTCAACCCTCCAAATCCAAGATCAATGGACTATAATTCTTCTTACCCTTCTTACTTATTTTACCCTTTATATTTGATCATAATCCATATATATATATATATATATAGAAAATGTATATTGTACAAAATGCCTTAACGTACGCTACGTATGCGATGTGAAATCGCATCTTATAAAATAGCATGGATGAAATCGCATGTGATAATTTTGATGAGATCGCATGTTGGTTTTTTGTAACAATTTCGCATGTTGGTAATTTTGATGAAATCACATGTTAAAAAACCAACATGCGAAATTGTTACAAAAAACCAACATGCGATTTCAACGTGGGATGAAGATCTGACGGCTGAGATGAGCGTGTACATATTGTACGATATGGGCATTTATACGTTAACCTATATATATGTATGTATGTATATGTGTGTGTGTGTTATAAGTTTGGACTAAAATGGCAAGTTGAAAAGTTAATAATGAAAATGCCAAAAATACATCTGGTTAAAACTGGAGTTTTTAAACGAAGTTATGCAAAATGATCAAAATGGCAACAAATGGGAAAAGTCAGGGACCCAGAGGAAAAACAAATTATTTAGACCAAAATGGCAATTTAGGATAAACCTCAGGGACTAAAATGACAATGTACTCTAATAATAATATTTAGATATCACTTATCTTTATCCTTATCTTTATCTAAGATTAATAAATAATGTCAACTAGTTGTTCACACCCGAGCTTCGCGGCGGGGCAGGTTGATATTAAACGAAACATCAATGGAAACGTATACACAATGTTAAAAATGACATTAAACCGCCCCACGATTTTGAAGTATTAGTTGACAATAATATTATATTTAATATTAGATCGATAATACAACCTTAGAATAAAGAATTTATTTAAAGGATGATTATACAGAGCGGCTCACGTTAAGACTGACTGAGTAAGGTTCATAAACACGGTAGTCACCCATATTATTCAAGACCCTCTCGTTTGACCCTATATAAAATTAAAAATCACTTTTAGTAAATGTTTTGTGTTGTGAAACTAGCCTATTAGCAAAAGAATAAGAGAGAATAATAGAGAGAAAGAGATTGATATTACTAATCGAGGTGTGTCTTTTACAAAGGAATACAATGAATATATATAGGAGATGAAGTCTTGGAGAACAAGCTAATCTATTTAAGGAGTTGATAACCACATATTATAATATATTTATAACACTCCCCCTTGGTTATCAACTTTGTACACTTTGACATGTTGCCTCGTTAAAAACTTTGCCAGGGAAAACCCAGTGGGACAAAACCTCAGCTAAGGGAAAAAGAGTGCAGCACGTATTATCTTCACTTATTACTTCTAGATCTGGTATGTTGACTCATTAAAAACCTACTAAGAAAACCCAATGGGAAAAAAACTTAGTTAAGGGAAAAAGAGTCCAACTTGAATAAATCTCCCCCTCATTATAATATGTATCCTTTAAGTGACCTGTGTTCATCTTCCTTAAAAGTTGCTCAAAACTTTTGTAGAATGACTTGTCGCTTGATTCCTTGAAGTGCAATCCTTTATGTTGAGTAATGTTATAAAAGCTTCTTACTAGACTTCTAGTGCTTCCTCTTGCGAACAAATATCATAAGATCCACGACTATGTTGTGTTATATTCTTTACATCTACAAGACTAACAAAACTAGTTTTCATGGGTTAGTAAAATATAGACACATATCATTCTTACCTTTAGGGTATCGACATATCTACTTTACCATTCGAATGTGTCCTCGTTGGACATGTGCTATATCATGTTGATGAATTCAAATAAAAGATATGTATTCATGCCCAGCTAGAAAGAAATATCAATGCACAATTGCACTTTAGCCATGGTACTTTGGAATGAGAATCCTTACTTGGTTCGATCATGATAGGCATTTCTTATAAAATTGTCTGAACAACCTTCAACATACTTGAAGATTCAACTTTATCCATACTAAAAATGTCCCAGCATCTTCTAGATGTAGTTGATCAATGGATAAAAATATGATCACAAATATACTCGAACTGTAGGTTGAGTAATAACTATATTGTGTAAGTGTCATTAAAAATTCCCCCTCTGAAAGCTCGACAGTTTCTCTTGATGATGCCTAGACATCATCATTATAAACTGCATTTATAGTGAACTTTTAGAGAGGACTTTCGATAAAGATGGATAATATTATCAAACTTATATTGCTCTTTATCTGAATATCTCAAGTTGTACAACAGACGACTCGACTATTTTAGTCCATACCTTTTTATGAACATGATATAGTACGTTCTTGAGGTTTTGATACCAAAGCTTCTTTCATTATTAATCCATGAGGGAATTCTTTCCATCTTATCCAAATATGCATATGCATTCACTTTTTATGAGTTCTGCTACAAACTAGCTCATTTAATTTAACACATATATTTCTACATTATATGCAAATATATCATGAATATTTGTTTTTATTTCCAAAATCCATATTGTACTATGCTTGTACACTTTTTATTGAGATATCATAATCATCATGTACAAGTTTTTTATGTATCATTATTGGTGCACAAGAATTATATCGTTAAGATGTTTCAGTTCACCTTTAGGTAACTCATCAGGAGTTCAATCGTATTCAAATATGAATATGTATACAACGATCATATTGTCCTCGAGAACTTTATTTACATGATTTTGATATGTCACACCCTGATATTTCCACGTATTACCGGTGGGGAGTATCGTGACGTAGTTGATATCATCATAGTCAATAATCACAGTTTAATGCACAGCGGAAGTCTTGAAAGTAAATTATTAATACAAACCGAAACACAAAGTATAATGAAATATTATACAAGCGGTTGTAAGTGGATCCACAGGCGGATCTAAAACATAAAGTAAAATGTTGTTCGACAGACTTTAAGTATTAAGAGCTTGCAAGACTCTTTAACTAATACTCAGGAGCTTCCAGCCCATTTCGCGTAGTACCTGCACTTAATCTTTTTGAAAAATACGTCATTTTACACTGGTAAATACAATTAACTAACTCTTTTGAAAAGTGTTTATAAAATTAATTTGAATGCACAAGGCATAAAATCTTTTATAACTTGGAATAAATATATAAAATAATCTTGTATACAGATTTATCTATTTGTCGTACGTTCAGGGCCCGGAATAGAAGAGCCGGGACAAGATTAATAGACACACCACTAGTATAAGCCCACAAGAAGTTTCCTCATGAGTGAGATACCGTTTTACATACGCAACTGTCAGGTGTATGCCTACACACCGTGCTTAAGTCATGGCCATTTCAATTGAATGAGCCGAGGATATCCAGGACACGGTCATATTAACCCCCAAATGCTTTGTATCAAACAAAACAGATTAAAACGGGTTATCTCAATGATTTAACCACTAATTGATTAAATATTCAATACCTGACCAAGCTGTAATAATTTACAGTATCCCAAGCCCGTATAAGGGAAAACAAGTTAAAAGTATTTACCTGAGCTAAAAATGTAAATTATACTCAGCCGTATATTCTAATCAGCAAGTGCAGATAGCTTTTACTGGGCCCCTAATCTGGAATGAAGGTTTTAATTACCTATTAGATTCCTAACGGGTCTTATTTAAGTTGTAACTTAGACCGGTTAGTTTTAAAGAAAAGTTTACGATACAAAATGCCAGATTAAGCGGTGACCGGATTGGAATGTTATTTAGACCCGAAAAGTATGGAGACTTGTATAAAATGGGTAAACTAAACACATTCTGGATTTTGAAGTAAAAATGATAAGGTTTGACCCGTTTCGGCTAATTTATGCAAATTAGTTACATAAACCGTACCGAATAGGTGTATATCCATAACGGGTAACCGGATGAGTCATATACAAGTTTCATAAGTTAATATGCTTAAAATATGTTGTGATATAAGTAGGATATCTTTAATTATGCCCAAAACGAATTTAAAACCAATTTAAGCCCCCGTAAGGATATTTTGGTCATTTTAAAGTTTATAAAAGAGGTTTAATAGAAAATTGAGGTTCTGGTCTAAATTATTTAGTAAAAAATATTTATTTTATCAAGTTACATTAGTAAGATATCATACATATGTGAGGTTTATCATTTATGGTCAAACTATGCACCGTAGGGGCATTTTGGTTATTTCACATATGCTTTTAAGGTCAAATTTGGAAATATGAGTTCAAGACTTATACTTATTATTAAAGTATAAAAATTTATTTATAAAATCTGTAGGTAATAAGTCTTAGGCGTTAAATATGGTTTTAAACCATACTATGCGCCTAATAAGCGTAAAAGTCGGTAATTGACGATATTCAAGATGTTTATAAAATTCTAAAGTTTTGATCAGTCTCTAATGCTTAAAATATTTTATTTAATATATAACATCAGTAGGAAAAGGTTTGGCATGTAAATGATATGTAAAGCTCATTTTATTAATGAAAAGGGCATTATCGTCAATTACAAAATTTACATAAGAACTCTATGTTATGATCAGTATAAAATTTGGCAAAAATTTCCAAAAATCCCTAAAAATTATATCATAACAGTGCGTAGCAAGTTTGGTGCCAAAAATTGGGTTTAAATATAATTTATGCTAAAAATGCAATTTAATTAACAAAAAGTTTTGTTTTACGATATCTTGCATAACTTTTATTTGAGACCAGAAACTGATGTCAAATTTTTAGGACATACTTATATATCAGTAATAAAGCTTTTTGCTCACATTTTCAAAAATCTCGTTTTTATAACATAAGGGCATAATGGTCCATTTTTAGGCATTTAACGGAAACATGCAAATGATCTCTGATTTCTAATGGACCATGTAGTATGACCTCAAAGGGTTATACTAACATATAATATGGTCACAAAGGAACCCTAAGGCATATCTAAACTAAGCTAATTCGGGTCAAAACTGAAAGTCAAAGCAAAAGTCTACTTTTGCGACTTTCGGTTGCGAACCGAGCCTAATACTCAGAATTGTCGGGTTGAACATGCCTAAACATGTTCTTATATTATTTACCAAGTTATTTAAGTGATAAACGTATTTTATAGCTTCTACATTATCAGTTATGAATTATTTTATAAAAACTGACTCGTTTGACTTTTCTGTTCATAACTTTGACCCGACAATTGACTAAGTAAACGTGATAATTAGGAGGTGCCCTTTTGAGGGATTATCACATACTTAATTACCAACAAATAGCCATTTTAATTCGAATAATGGCTTGACCGTTAGTGATTAATCACAAAGTCAAAGTACCATTACGATATCTTTGACTTTCGATCATTAAGCTAATAAAAACTTAACTACAGGAGCTAAGAACGCTTACAATGGTCCTTAGCGCGAAGGTTAAACTTGAGAAAGCTTCCTAGATGACCAGGATACTTCAGAGATCACTTGAGAGTGAAATTCAAATGTGCAAGTTCCATATGAACAACCAAGGCCCTTTATATAGGAAATTGAAGGCTCTAGGATTATTGCAGCTGTTATGGGAAGTCACCAGATGATCCCAAGTGTCCCCATGGCAGTAAAAACCATTTGCACAGTCCCTAGTATTGAAAACAAGCATGCAATGACGGAGAAGATCGCAGAACCTGCACCTGTGCATGCTGCTGTGAAAATCAGGCCGTCGCGTCGTGCGACGGCACACCTGCTTTGGGGTCGCGTAGCGCGAGCCCTATGGGGGACCAGTTTTTGAGTTTTAAACTTGGCAGAACCCCTGGACCTTTTAAAACGTAATAACTTATTTCAAGAACTTATAACCCACATAGTTAGTATATGGATGATCTTTTGAATATAATCCAACTCCGTTAGGTCTGGTCTCGTTAAATGATAACCGAAAACACTAGTTTTGCCTCGTTGACGCTTTTAACCCTTTATTCACGAAAGTTAACGTATTTAATATCAAACGATATCGAAACCTTGTGAATTTATCATCACTTATTCTTGAGAGTATAATCAATCGTTACAAAGCCCCGGGTTCATTAAAAGGTCACTTAGAGGTGGTAATTTAACATGTTGACATGTTTAACCCCCGTGTCTTGTAAACTTTCATTTTCTTTCTCAAACGGCTTCATACGTTTCACAATTTATTCGTTTAAGAGTATAAACATTATGTAGGGTTGTTGAAAGGCATAGTTTTCATATGTTGACACTTTGGATCTTTCACACATATCTTTTCCTTGTTTTCCAACTTCAGTCCCTCGAAATCAATTCATTACACGTTTAGAGTTCATGACACGTGTCTTTATCATATTGGACATGATTTTGCGAGTTGTTACATGATAATTTAAATCCTCTAGAGACTTTCATGTAAACTTTCAGTATCAAGTAATAAATATTATTCATAAGACGCATGTCAGTTCTCTCTTTAATATTATTACCAGACTAATTAAATATTGAAAAGCTATTGTATCCACCACTGGAGAATACGATTCCTCATAATCAATACTAGGTCTTTGCGAAATCCTTGTGCCACCAATTTTGTCTTATACCATTTTCTTTTCATTTATTGATTCGCATAAAAGACCTGTTTGTTTCTAATATGTTTTACAACATTCGTTGTATGGACTACTGGTCCGAAAACTTTCCATTTCAATAGAGAATTCAACTCTGCCTCATTTGCGTCTTTTCGTTTTGGCCTATTATTTTTTGTATTCGTTCATGGGCAGATCTTGAATCTTGATCCTCATCATTACAAGCGCCATATTATATACAAAAGTATAACGACTTCGATTTTATTTCGATTCCATACATATTTTAGACATGATACAACTTATCGAGATCTCTTTAGTTTCAGGTATCTGAGGTTCTTCTTGAACCATCATGTCTACCGTCTCTTCAGGAGACCTTTTTAATATAACCCCGAATTGACCATCTTAATTAGTTGCTCCAACTTTTGAGGAATTTTATCATTGGAATCGACTAGTCTACCACGCTTCAGGCGCGCAATAGACTCATTACAAATATGTGGTTGTCCTTCTAGGACACTCATCTTAATTGGAGCATTAGCAGTTGGTATATGTGACATAGTCACCTTTTTAAGGTCAGTGAATGCATCTGGTAATAAATTCGCTAATCTTTGTATATGATTATTCTTTGAACTTCTGGTTCACACTTTTAGTTTTGAGGATCAATGATAATTCACACCAACTCATTTATTTTCCAACTACTTTTTATCTCCCCCTGATATTGGGAATGTTAAACATTGAGATGGATATCAATTGATTTATCATATATTTCCAACCATCTTTTAAGGTCCCATCTTTGTGCATAGTGGTGGATCAATTTCAATATATACCGCACAACCAAAATCTTAGAAGGGATATCTTTGGTTTCTGACCAAAAACCAACTATAATGGGGAGAAACTATTACAACATGTTGGCTTGATGTGTATTAATGTTATTGCATGTAAAATTACATGTACGCATATATAAACATGAACTTGCTCACATGATTAGTGGCTTTGTTATCAATCGTAGACGTTCAATGATCGTTTTAACAAAAGCAATTTGTGTATGAACATAATCTATAGAAAGTTCAGCACTTATTCTGCCAATCATTAATAGATAGGGAAATAAACTTATCGTCACTACTAATAAATACATGCAATCTGGAATATTGTGCTTGCTATCTTATTGGCTAAGCCATAAATTACACAAATATCAAGTTGTGAATTTGATAACCATTTAGACGATGCATCGATTTAAAACACTAAATGGTATCATGTTGGATATATATATATCCTTTATTCATTCTAGACTATTTAGGGATCACGCCCTACTTTGGGTGGTAAATAGTAAACTTCCTTTAAGAGCAACCATGTCATGTTTAATTGTCACGAAGAATCTTATGGTTCTTCAATACATTTCACATCATCATCGACTCGGTGTGGTCTTACCGGTCATGCCAACTATTAAATAATTATAATCCATAAACTTCTAGTTTATGATCGTGTACGTATTACTTGCACATATGTAATACAAAATGTAAGATACGAGAATATGTATTCTAACTCCAAAGCTCAAATCATCATGTTATATAATCACTTCTAAGTTTGCCACTTTTGGTGGCCTATCTCATTATTTACATAACCATCATGACAATACTAAATGGTCGATCTCATCATTACAACTTTCTTAGTTATGTCCATGATCACTACATCTACAATGATCAATGTGTAATCATATTCACTTCAGGGAATGGAATAAAACCAAAAAAGTTTCATGTTGTTTTTTATTACTTTCTTGTATACACGAATATAAAGTCACTTCAAACATTTCATATTTTTTAATAATATTGCTACTTCAGGAGTATATATAAGGTGTGACAAATGAAATTTGTTTTATCCGGGTTTTCTCTGTAAATAATCTTCTCTTTGCATAACACCAATTGAGAAGTAATTAAATGTCTGAGTTATATATAATTTATTGGTCTAACATATTACGACCTTTTATAACTTGATAATGAGATTCGGGAGCATGACACTCTGAGTGTCATATTAAAGTATATTTATACTCTTTCATGAGATGGATAATAAATAACTATGGTTTAATGGTTCTATTATACAAAAACATATAGAATACAAGGTGTACGTATACTAAAATCATACAATGCATGACATTAATATAACATGTCACAATTGAGTCGTAATAAGATTATATGAAATTATAATTTTTACGTCGGTTATAAGCAAACGTGGCGTAACTAATCATGAATGTGTATCACATTAATTAGAAGCATAGACAAAAAAACCCATGGTGTTTTAATACTTATATTACACAACTCAGTTAACACATATTACAAAAATAAAAAAAAAACAATGTTGAGTTTATAAATCGGCAATTCAAATACTACACTTAACTTGGTAATAAAGCTAATACAAACTTGTATATGTAACGTTGGTTTGATTATTCATATCATTTGTATCATATGTCTTCTAAGTAGAAATAATACAAAAATGTAAAACCAATTCTCATGCGCTAGCCAATTGCCGATTTTCATAAAGTGGCATGTGAATACGACAATCCTTCACTTATCTCCTTAACACATCTTATTGTATTAAAAGGAGAAATATTATGAAAAAGTTTAACCATCTTATTATGATTTTTAATCTTATTTATCCTATTATTCAATTAATAACTTTAGTTAATAACAAATTCCATATTATTATATCAAACAATATAGAACATGCAATAATTAGTTATCAAATCATGGACATAATAACTGTTATTATCAGTTTATATATAATACTACATACATGATAACAACACAAAAGACTTCAGTTTATATATAATTATACTACATACATGACAATAGCACAAAAGAAATTAAGGTGTTATCGTACTACATTCGCTAAAAGCATCTTAGCTTGGTGCATGCAGAAATCCCGTTTGTTGAAAATATTTTATTTTATCAATGGTAATCATGTGATGAGATCAATGAAAATACTCATATTTATTTGGAAAGAAGACAACTCAAATATATTTATTAAATTTAGAGATCATGCAAAATAACTAATTATTAATAACCAAATAATTCATCACTAAAATTTACAAAAATAATCTAGTCCATATTCAATATTCAACAAGATAGTAAGGAATTTGTTTTTAAATTTGAGTTTTCTGAAAATTTAAAATGATATAACACATTGCCACTGATTATCTAAAAAAGGGGGAATTGGTCTATAATAATCTCACATAGACCTTATTGGCCATTAATAATCACACCTCAGAATATTCCCCCCACCAGTCCCACCTTGAACCTATTTTTCCTACAATGGTTCCCCGTTAAAAAAACTTAACGGAGTTAAACTTTTTTCTAAATTACAAACAGATTTTTTAGGGCTTTTGATCAGAATGATGATACGAGTCCATTGATGTAAAACTTACTTTGAAATGGTGCTCCAAGTGACTTGATTTTGGTTAATTGGAAATTTAAACACCCGAATTGAAGCGTCGTTTTCATCTTTTGGAGCACCGTTTCGAGGCAAGTTTTTCATCAATGGACTCGTATCGTCGTTCTAATCAAAAGCCCTACAAAATCTGTTTGTAATTTGGAAAAAAGCTTAACTACGTTACGTTTTTTTAACGGGGGACCATTGTAGGAAAAATATGTGAAAGGTGGGACTGGTGGTGGGAATATTCTGAGGTGGGATTATTAATGGTCAATAAGGTCAAGGAGAGATTATTACATGCCAATTTCCCTAAAAAAATCAGTTACATTATAGCGTGAATTAATCCCAAAATTTACGACTTTGATTTCTTTTCTTTCATCAACCATATATAGTTGAAATTAGAAGTCGGCATATATGAACTTTCTTTATAAAAGAAAAATATAAAAATAGAACTTCTTTATACAATACAAATATAACAATCAAACCCAAAACTTATAAAAAGTTATTAGGATAAAAAAATTATAAATTTGAATCGTATCAAAGAGAATACTTCTTTTATATTTTAATTAGTTAATTGCTAGTATTAATAAATCTCTATTTATTTCAAATATCTAATAATAATAATATATTATTATTATTGCATTAACACATTAATATTTTAGAAATATATTAGTCATTAATTAATTGTTGTACACTTTCGAAAAGCATAAACTGGAAATAAAATACCATCACAAAAGATGTGACATCATACTATATAAAGATTTATCCCTTAAAATCTTCATCTATAACAATCATATTTAATCTGTTGATGATATATAACTTAAATTCCAATTTTATGATCAAGTCTGATACTAACATGGTATTATATATATTTTTTAAATGCAACATATACCTATTTAAACCGACCATCAAACCTATTCTAATTTATATATACTACATACAACGCAAATTGTAGTTTAAAATTAAATTTAAATCCCAGTTGATTTTAGTTTTATATTTTTATGTTTTGTTATCAAGTTTAAAATAGTATGCAAAACTCTAAAATAAATGAAAGGGTCAAGAATTACCTCATAGTATCATCTTTTCGGCCGTGGAACATAGTAGGATTTGAACCACCTTAAATCTTTTCCAATCAGCGGTGCCTCATGAATCCATAAACTTCTGGATCCAGTTAGAGCAGCGAGATGTGTAGGATGGTTGTGGTAGCGGCATTATACTACGGGTTTTAGAGAGAGCATTTTCGTGCTGATAACGTGTTGTGAAACTAGCCTATTAGCAAAAGAATAATAGAGAGAAAGAGATTGATATTATTAATTGAGGTGTGTCTTTTACAAAGGAATACAATGAATATATATATATATATATATAGTGGGGAACCCGCGCGTTGCAGCGGGGTTGACAAAACTTGACCTATGATTTGACAATCAAAAAAGTTCTTATATAGGTTGTAATGAGTCACATGTGGTTCCTACACTCTTTGCTTTAGTGTCCCAAATATAAATAATAGTCATTTAAAAAATTATACACAGTATAGAACTTCAATTATCATATAATATGTATTAACATAAAAGAAGCACCAAGATGGTTGCTCTAAGTTCATAAACACTGATTTGTTAACTCTACATAGGTCGCTCCAACAAGGGGTGTGGCTAAAATAGAGCCGAACCCATGTGCCTGCGACCTCTATTTGTCTTCTACATGTCTCTCGATAGATAATTTTACAGATGTATGAACATAAGTGTCAAAAAGATGCATTACACACTGTAGTCTCGTCTTCCCACACCTCTTGTGAACCTCCATCAGTCCATCCTGTTAGCAGACCTGCAAATCCAATCAAATAAAGCTACACATATGTTCCCTATACATAATTATCAATTATCAATTTCATATACATGTTTTTGACCCGTTACCCCATCTTTCCATATACATAATTATCAATTATCAATTTCAATTAAAATAACGACTACAAGACCAAAATTCAAGCAGTAAGTTAGTTTGATGGAAGGGGTTTGGCTTACTTGTGAGCAAGAAGAGGACCTGATTACATGCATCCGACATACCTACGAGGCTTTGACTGATATCTACTTGATGTTGCTCCAAGTGTACCTGCATTTAACAATTTATTTTTTCAAAAAATGGCGAATGGTTTGCATATACGTAATGATCTCATAATTATATTATTATATTCAGCAAAATCGTTTATGTGCCAATGTAGAAGCTTTGGTGCCACAATCTTTTTCTTGCCAACAACCCCTACTGAAGCGTCTATATACTCTAGTCTTGCTCTTACTAATTTATTCACTGTCTCATCTACTGTATAGACTCTTAGCTGCAGAAAACAATGCACCCTCATCAAGTTAATTTCGAAATATACAATTTTTATTACCCTAATTTTTCATGTTTTTGTTTATTATTATTAAATATGCATTATATGATGTAAAAAAATTAAAATAAATGCATTAACATAAATTTAAAAGAGAGATACTCTAAAAAGGTGAGAGCTTATAAATAAAATATTCTGTTTGACAAGCTGCAACAAAACTGATTATCAAAGTAAAATTGCTTTTTAACCCTTATTTCTTTGTTACTTCCAAAATAATCTTAAAAACTCAACACCATCAAACGTGATTATTACAACTTTAAGCATTTAAACCACATCGATTTACTACACCATATCTTATCTTATTTGAATTAGACAATGTGGATTACCTTAAGACTACCATTGTAGGAAGACGGTATCTGTAAAGTATGAGTTGAACCTTCCTCTTGGCAAATACGACATTCCAATGTGGATATTTATGGGGTTCACGTAAGTAGCAAGAAGAGCTTTGTTATCATGGTTGTTGTCATCATACTCCCGACAACTTGGTTATCCTACCCATATTGACACCTCTACCTACGAATAAACTGCAAATGCAAACTCGCTAACTTAGAATTGCAATACCTTCTATTGTTTCTCCGTTGTCCTGCATCTATTGCTTCCTGACTCGACGGGTGAACCGGGTTGTTGCCACTTTCTAAAAGTCTAGCCTGTTTTGGTTTGAGGTGCACTAAGTGTCCTTCCACGCCCAGGGAATCTGCTATTTTCTTCTGTTGACTGCATAAAATTAAAAAAAAAATAATACACAAGCTCATGATAGATACATAAAATATTACATTTTAACACCGACACTTTGTACGCTTCGATATAGTTATTAAATTTCCTAACAATCAATGAAGGCTCCCACTATTTTCACCCCCTACATCTATACGACTCGTATAGAGTTATACGGGTCGTATAGGAAAATGTTGCACAAAAAAATGTCAGAGAATGTTTTTTTGTCTCCATCTATACGACTCATAGAATGAATGCTATACGACCCAAACCTCATATAACGGTATACGAACTGTATAATGCCATACCACCCGTATAATGTTATACGACCAAATATTTTCTCCATCTATACGAGCCGTATAGCATTATACGACCCAATATTTGTGATGTCAGATTATTCTATACGGGCCGCATAACCCTATACGACCCGTATAAAGGGTATTAACACCCTTAATGAATTTACATCAATTTTGCACGTAATTTATACCTGCTAAAGCACCTCTCTACATGGCATCCATGAAGACAACTTTGTCCACATATTCCCAGCCATAGATTCACTGATACTTATATAAATATACATTTTTAAAGAATAGATTGCTAAAAAGGGTTGAAATAATCAAATTTTGAGATTGAAAGAGACAAACTACCTGGATATTGTGTTACGAGTGGTATATGTAGGGATGTATCCAGAAGGATCACCACCTGTGCACATTATATATTTCGGTCTACGCACACAAGTTGACTGCAAAACAACACAAAGAGAAATATTAACAACAGAAACAGTTGATATATTATCAATGACTCTGTATCATGGTTTTAAAAAAATGTTAGGTGTGCGCCTACATGTTCAACAACAATCCAATTAATGACTTATTTCTATGTATTTAAAATCAACAATAGTAACCAAATCATTCATCTGACAATCAAATCAAGAGAAAAATGAAGTATTTAATACTGAAATCTGCTTAGGTAAAATACGCACATGAAAATAAAAATTAGAGCAAAATCAAACCTGCAAATCTGTAACGGGTTTCACTTTCTCAACATATGGATACCGGATGCTGCCGTAATCCAAGATCTCTCCTGAAACAAAAACAAAATAATCAGATGAACAATGGTGGCAATCGATTTCCAAACCAAAATCGAAAATCATGTTGCTTTCAAATTAATCCGGCCAGATTTGAAATTAGCCAGAAAAAAGAATTCATACTAAAAGAATAGAAGTTAAGAGCCCTAACCGTAATTGTAAAACAGTTTCAGATCAATTATCATAAATATAAATTAATTCAGAAACAACGATCAACAACAACCTTAATCGAAACCAAATGGTGGAACCCTACTGACCTGAAATCGGAGCACAGAGCAAAGGGAATCGAGAATGGAAAAAACAACATAGTCGACTGCTGATGTTGTCGTAGTGGTGGTGGCTATGCCGCCGTAGAACGGTCGTCGGAACCACCGATTGGATCCCTCATATTCTCCTGTTCTCCATCTGTGGCTCTATCTCCCTGTCTCTCAAATTCTCTATTTTTCTCTATAGTCTGTATAGTTATTATAGAGCTGAGGGGGCGATGGAAACTGCTGGAAGTCCAGACGCTTCATCTGAAATTGAGAAATTGAAGAGTGAAGACATGTGGTAGGGTTTTCATGGGGAAAAGAAGAGGCCGGTGTGTTAAAAGGGGAGGGGCAATAATGAGAGAAAATGGGAAAAAATTAGGAATTTTAACTGGCTTTCCATATGCCATCTTAAAAAAGTTGCTTGAAATTACTATTATGTCCATGGAAGATGTTTTATATAGTTATATATAGATATAGGAGATAAAGTCTTGAAGAACAAGCTAATCTATTTAATGAGTTGATAACCACATAATATAATATATTTATAACATTTTATACCTTTTTTATTTGTAGAAACTAAAATATACAAAGGTGTGGTTAACATCTTGGCCTTTGGGGCATGTCTACCTTAGCATGCAAAACACAAAAGTAGAGCCTGCTATATGAAATTTGTTCGCACTATATTCTATTTGCACCGATACATAATTTTAATCTACACAAAAAGACATATGTATGTGAGAGAGAGTAAGAGTGGGGGATTCCGGCGGCCACCAACGGCCGCTCATGCGACGGTGGCTCTGGTGTTGCAGCCACCTAACAATGGCAGTGGTAGTGCTCGGGTCCTTTGGCAACGTCAGTTGAGGGTGTGCTACTCATAATCGGTGTTTTGAACTGCTATGGAGAAGAGTTCGGTTTTCCGGCAACGCGAGTAGTGACGAAGATGGTTTTCTTGCAGTTCAACACATCGGTGGTGGCTTTTCTGAGGGTAACACCACAATTCTGAGATAGCGCTAGGGTTCCGCCTGTGGTCTCAGATGGCGTCAGCGGTAACAAAGGGTGTTCAGATGAAGGGTTCTGAAAGTTGGATGAAAGATGCAAGGATCTTGGTTAAAGCACGTCTTTGGTGGTCTCTTTTTCTTCCTTGGGAAGAAATCCCATTTCTCTTTTTTGGTTGTGCACTATCATGAAGTTAGGAACTTACGTGTTCTCTAGAAACCTAAAATCTTCACTGGCGCAAACCCTTTTTATCAATTGATATATATAATAATTAATGTCACATGTCATTTTCTCCTTCAATCTTTTAATAATAATTTGAGTAAACCTCAATTTTCGTCCCTGTGGTTTGATGATTTTAACACTTTCAGTCCAATAGTTTAAAATTTTCATTTATCATCCATTAGTTTGCTAATTTTAACAGTTTCAGTCCACACTAGTGTTAAATTTTAACAGTTTTAGTCCACACCAGTGTTGGTGGTGTAGACTAAAACTGTTAAAATCAGCAAACTAATGGACGATAAATGCAATTTTAAACTGTTGGACTAAAAGTGTTAAAATCAGCAAACTACAGGGACGAAAATTGAAATTTACTCTAATAATTTTATTATATCTAAATCTGTTATCTAATAAATTATTAATATCTCTTGAGCTAATATGAAAAGAATTAAGTCACAAATATCAAACTAATTAATGAATAATAAATCAATTGAAACTATAGTGTATTATGAAAGATAATAAATAAGTATTTAACTATTAACTAGAGTTTACTCTAATAATATATAATAGTTTATTAAAGTTTTATGCAAATAATAAATAAGTATGTAACTATTAGCTAGAGTTTACTCTATTAATATATAATATATAATAGTTTATTCAAGTTTTACAAAAATTTTAACTTTTTTTTTGTAATAGAGTAAATTACAAGTTTTGTCATTTATGTTTATATCAAATTGTAGGCGGTGTCCTTTTGGCCAAAAGTTTACAGGCGGTGTCCTTAACCTTTCAAAATCTTGCACGTTTTGTCCTTTAGGCCAAACCTGGTTAGAATTTCAGTTAAAAACTGTCATGTGCAATGCACATGAGGGTAAAATGGTAATTTCTCTCTCAACCCTTTCAAGCTCAACACTCACTCCATCATTTTCCCCAAATTTCTAGGGTTTAAATCTGAACATCTACTATAGCAAATCAACTCGGTTTAAATCTTGATCTCACCAATAATCTCCACAAGAGCATTTCCAATCTTTGAAATAGTGAAATCTTCTGACATCCTTTACAATTATCTCCCTCTCAACAACCTTGGAAATGAACTTGGTTGCAGAATGGTAGTCATTGCACACTCTAAGATTCTTCGCTACACGAATTGGAACACCAGGTGGCAGGTTGAGAAACCCGAAAGCAATCGCCTGACGCTCACTGTGCCCACATAGCAAAGTCTATTTTTCCTCTTCGTTTACATTGTGAAAAACACATGACGTATCAGGAACATAACCTTCATGTTTCAGTCTTTCTGATAATGTTTCAAAAAACCTTTGAAGTTTCTCGCTTTGCAGGTGTGAAAAATCCCCATAAACAAATTTGTGAACTTCATCATCAAACCCAATTCAACTGCAACCGGGTTCTTTCTTTACGCTGTTTCTGATCATAGTTTTTCTAAGTTCTGTTGCTTTCTCCCATAATCCAGCAACGTTCGGCTCTAATTCGAGCAAACGACGAGCCGCAATCTCACCGAGTTCAACGTTATGGGATACCAATAGGTGCTATAGTAGATGTTCAGATTGATTTGCTATAGTAGATGTTGAGATTTAAACCCTAAAAATTTGGGGAAAATGATGGAGTGAGTGTTGAGTTTGAAAGGGTTGAGAGGAAAATTACCATTTTACCCTCATGTGCATTGCACATGACAGTTTTTAACTGAGATTTCTAACCAGGTTTGGCCTAAAGGACAAAACGTGCAAGATTTTGAAAGGTTAAGGACACCGCCTGTAAACTTTTGGCTAAAAGGACAACGCCTGCAATTTGATGTAAACATAAAGGACAAAACTTGTAATTTACTCTTTGTAATATATGGTTTTGTACCTCATGTATAAGGGCTTTTTTTCTTTTTTCATTCATAACCCAAAACTTTTCTTCTTTTGCAATTTAGACCCTTTATTTTTTACTTTTAACCCAAAGCTTTTCATCTTTTGAAATGTAACCCCAACTGTTTATTATTTTCAATTTTGGTTCACCATACTTTTCATCTTTCCTAAGTTTTTCGTTTCGTTCTAAATTTTGTGGGCTTAGGGGGTAGTGTTTTCACGGTGGGTCAGACTGCTTTAAAGGCTGCTTCGGGTAAAGTGACCAAACACGAGAAAGCGTGCCTTCACAACCAGAACGTGTTTATCCCATTTGCTTTTGATACTTTTAGTTTTATGGTGCTAGAGGCTGTTGACCTTTTTAGTCGAGTTCAAAGGGTCATGCATAGTAATGTTATGGCCCCGAGATCTATGGATGTAGTTTTAAAAAGACTTAGTTTTGCTATTCAAAAAAAGGGATAGCGGCGCAGATTGTCGCCCGTTTACCAACTATCTCAATGTAAATTCATAACATTACCATTACCATCATTTATTAGGAATGAACGAAACGCATTACATGTTCGGTTACAATTCTCAGGCTAAAAGTTCACATGAAATGTTAAAAAACTAGCAATAAGACCTACGCGCACTGCGACGCGGTACATCGCAAACATCAAATGGATTAGTCCAAATGTTATGTGATGCATTAACCATATGAAAATATGCGTTTTGACATATCTGATTGAACTCAACGGCAAAATTTCGAACGAACGTAAAACGAAAAACTTGTGAAAGACTATATGGGGGACCAAAGTTGAAAATAAAAAAGTGTTGAGGTTAAATTGAAAGATTGAAAAGCATTGGGTTAAAACTAAAAAAGTCAAAGAGGTTAAATTGCAAAAATAAAAAACCCTTTAAATTAAAGATTAAAGATGAAAAATGCAAAAAAGTTTTGAAAAACTCCCAATACATAAAACTTTTGTTGGAAATTTATAGTTTGGAATATATTGAATCACATGTTCGTAACAGGGATCCATTCATTAATTGTAACTTTCTCAAATATAGATTGCAGGCTTCCACTTAAGTGGGCCTGTAAAATAACTTAAAATGGGTCTTGATGAGTTGATGTAATAATGATAGATAGTGACTCGCTGCAGTTATAGTTTGCTAAAAATAAATTTAAATTGAGTATAATTTTAACCAAAAGAAATATGTTGGGAAACCATATTTGTAACACTTATTTTTTGAGCCCAAATAATAATATTTTGGCGTAGATAAGTAGCAAATGTAACTTATGATTTATATATATATATATATATATATATATATATATATATATATATATATATGGAGGAGATCATGCGAGAACCACCCTTATTGCGAGAACCAATGCGAACACAATCTAAAATAGCTAAAAAACCTAACCCCCAACCCCCCCCCCCACCCAAGCTAAATGCTAAAAACTAAAACCCCCAAAAAACCTAAAAAAAAACCTAACCCCCCCCCCCCCCCCTCAAGCTAACCTAACCCCCCCCACCCCCTCCCCCCCCCCCCCCCTAAAAAAAAACCTACCCCCCCCCCCACCCAAGCTAAATGCTAAAAACTAAAACCCCCAAAAAACCTAACCCCCAAGCTAAAATGCTAAAAACTAAACCCCTAAAAAACCTAAAAAAATCTAAAAAAATATTTTTTAATATTTTTTATGCTTAAATTGCTACTTTCAGTAGCAACAAAAAAAAATAATTTTTTAATTTTTTTTTCTTCGAAAAGTAGCGATTTTTATATAAAAAATATTAAAAAAAAAATTGTGTGATTTTTAGCTATTTTTAGGCATTTTTGGTTGTGTTCACATTGGTTCTCGCAATAAGAGGTGGTTCTCGCATGATCTTCTCCCTATATATATATATATAGAGAGAGAGAGAGAGAGAGAGAAATGTTAACATACTTCACGGCTTATCATACTTCACGTAGGAGACAATGGTAACCGTTAGATCAGGGGTATAATCACGCATGGAACATATAATCACGCATGAGACCACATAATCACGCATGGGACCACATAATCACGCATGGGATCCAAAATCACGCACGTTATTTTGGTCAAAAAAAATAATTACGCATGTTATATATTTCGTGAAGTACGTTAATGTACGTTAAGGCGTGAAGTACATTATACTTTCTATATATATATATATATATATATAGGGGATGGATCATGAGAAAACCAAAAAACTAACCAAAAAAGCCTAAAAAAAACCTAAAAAAAACCTAAAAACATACCAATTTTTTTTTTACAATTTTTTTTATAAAAATCGCTACTTTTTATGTATGGAAAAAAAATTTCAAAAAAAAAAAAATCTTTTTTTTTTTGTTGTACTGCACATGTGCACTAATACATAAAGCTTAAACCACTTAACCCACCCCTCCACCGACACCCCCCAAAAACCTAAACCCCCCCCCCCCACCCCCCAAAAACCTAAATTCACCCTCCCACCAAAAGCCTAACCCCCCCCCCCCCCCCAAAAAAAAAAAAAAAAAAAACCTAAAACTAAACCCTAAACATAAACCCGAAAAAAACCTAAACCCCCCACCCCCCAAAAACCTAAACCCCCCACCCCCCAAAAACCTAAATTCACCCTCCCACCAAAAGCCTAACCCCCCCCCCCCCCAAAAAAAAAAAAAAAAAAACCTAAACCCCCCACCCCCACCCTCCTGAAAACCTAAAACTAAACCCTAAACATAAACCCGAAAAAAACCTAAACCCCCCACCCCCCAAAAACCTAAACCCCCCCCCCCCCCCCACACCCAAAAACCTAATCCTAATCCTAAACCTCCAAAAAAACTAACCCTAAAAACTAAACTAGACTCAAAAAGCTAATTTTAAGCATGTAATGCAATTGTAGTACATGTTATATTGCACATGTGCACTACTATAATAATAGTATTGAAAACAAGACGACACCATAAATCTTTTTTTATGTCATAAAAAATATGCTCGAATATACTTGAATGAAAGATACAAAAATTTGTGATCTTATGGTGCCATTTTTGTTTTAAAATGATAACGTATGGAGAAATGGGAAATGTTTGAAAAGTTATATATTTTTTTTCCAATTTTACCCCTCATTCATTAAAAGTCCCCACCTCCTTCATTAAAAGTCTCCCCCCTCCTTTTTAGTGCTTTTTTGGTTAGTTTTTTGGTTTTCTCATTTATATCTAGTTTTCTCATGATCATCTCTCTATATATATATAATGGAAGTATCTATAGAAAACCCTTATAATTTAGAAAACTTGGGAAACTCTAACCTCCCGAATTTAAAAAAAAAAAATTACACATGTTATATACATGTTTTTAAGGGTTTTGGGCAAAAAAAAAAATCAAAAAAGCGCCGAGTAGATATTTAAAAAAAAATAAACAAGTTTTGGTGTAACATATGTTACATATATGTCAGATGAATGTAACATATGTTACACCAAAACTTGTTTATTTTTTTTAAATATCTACTCGGCGCTTTTTTGATTTTTTTTTTTTTTTTGCCCAAAACACTTAAAAACATGTATATATAACATGTGTAAATTTTTTCAAAAAAAAAAAAACATCGGGAGGTTTTAGTTTCCCGGGTTTTCTAACCAAAAATGGGTTTTCTATACATCCTTCCCCTATATATATATATATAGGGGAAGGTTAAAATGAGAACCACCACGAGTTGTAAGAACCGCGGGAACCGCGACCCGCGGGTGGCCGTTGACCACGATTTTTGTTTTACGACTAGATGTGTATATTTTAACAACATTCGTAAAAAAAAAAATTCAAACGGCGGTCCCGAGGGGGTAGTTTTTTACACCCAAAGTTTGGGTTTTTTATTTTTTTTATGTTTTTTCTTTTTTTTTTTACAAACTTTGGGTGTAAAAAACTACCCCCTCGGGACCGCCGTTTTTTTTTTACGAATGTTGTTAAAATATACACATCTAGTCGTAAAAAAAAATCGTGGTCAACGGCCACCCGCGGGTCGCGGTTCCCGCGGTTCTTACAACTCGTGGTGGTTCTCATTTTAACCATCCCCTATATATATATATATCTTAGTGCACATGTTCACAATAGAGATTCCAGTCAATTAATTGTAACTTACTCAAATAAGGATTACAGGTTTTCACTTAAAATAGGCCTGAAAAATAACTTAATATGGGTCTTAATGTAATAATGATAGCTTTAGCTGTCATATTGCAATTATTAAATCAATATTTGTTTTAAAATTTGTAATTTTAACTAAAAATATATTTAGAAAGAGTAAATTACAAAGTTCGTCCTTTATGTATGTCATATATTACAAAGTATGTCCTTTATCTTTAATAAGCTCAGAAAACGTACTCGATGTTTGCAAACCCTTACACATTATGTCCTTTAGCCCTAACTCAATTATTTTTCAAGGTTAAATCTGACCAAGTAGACCCCACATGAGGGTATTTTAGTCATTTTACCCTAAAAATATATAAATAAGCAAAAACTCATCTTTTCCTCTCTCTCAAAACTCACTCAACCTCCCTCAACTCTCTCTCTCTCTCTTTACAATCAGAGATCACCACCACCTATAGCATCACCATCGCCGCCGTAGCACCACCGCCATCAGATCACCACCCACCTGCCGCCACCTCCTCACTCCCCAAATATCTCCCACCAATTTCACACCTAATCTCCAATTTCACACCAGTCAGTGACGTCCCTGTTTATCTCTCATCTCCACAAAATCCAATGGCGTCTGCTACCACCACCGTTGGTATAACCACCGCTCGTATCGGGCTTTGATCTTGGGGGGTTGCGACACCACCGAAGATCTGATGTTGTGTTATGGTGCTCAGATCTAGATTTCAGGTCTGATGTTGTGTTATGGTGCTCAGACTAGGGTTTGAACTATTCGTTTGCAGATCTGGAGATATTTTCCAGATGTTCTATAGCGATGTCGAATGTCCCTAGCCAAACCTAGATCCTTTCTTGTTCGGATCGCGAATCTCCGCCGCGAACTTTCCCCACGGCCGTTGTCTCACTCCTCTGTAACGTCGCCGTGGTTGTTGTTCCTCCACTCTCTCCGTCTCCGCCGTCACCGGCGGAGGAAACGGGATTGATATGTTTAGCGAGGGTTTTCGGTGGTGAAAAGTTGTGTTTGAGTGAAGAATTGGTTCAGGTTTTATGTTGAATTCGAATTGTTGGTCGAAAACAGAGGATGAAGAAGAAGTAGGTGAACTGAATAGAAGATCAGATTCAATAAGTAAGTGTTGACGGATGAAGTCTATGGCTGAAGATTCGTCTGGTGACGCCATGTGAGTGAAGGAATTAGAGAGATTGATTGTTGTTGAATGAATGGAATTGTTTGAGTGGAAAAGATGGAGTGAAGGGAGTGATATATATGTATTATTGGAAGAAGAATGGATAGAGATTGAGGAGGGAGTGAGGACCCAGGGGGGTTGGTTCCACGATGGTGAGGAAGAAGCATCCGTGATGATGATGAGTGATGACCAAAATGGATGGAAAGACAAATTTATGTTTTACTTACAAATTATTCACTTTTGCATTTCTATCCAATAGTTTGTTTTTCTGACTTGTTTGGTCCATGCTTTGTTTGCAGATCTGGAGATATTTGCCAGATGTTTTATGCAGATCTTGAAATATTTTCCAGATGTTTTCCAGATGTTTTATGAAGCGACAGAAGTTTAGAGAGAGAGAGAGAAAGAGGAGATTGTAGAGAGAGATTGAGAGAGAGCAGGTAGAGTAAGAGAGTGAAAGTGGTGGTGGTGGGAGATCGGTGGTGGTGGTGATGGAGGTGGCAGGTGAGTTGTGGTGGTGGTGGGGGTAAGTGTGAGAGAGAGAAGGAGAAGGGGTTAATAATGTTGTATGTATATATTTACATATATAATTCTAAAATTGTTTTATTTATTGGTTTTATGATTATTTATTATAAAATTTAGGATAAAATGACTAAAATACCCTTATGTGGGGTTGACTTAGTCAACTTTAACCATGAAAAATAACTGAGTTAGGGCTAAAGGACATAATGTGTAAGGGTTTGCAAACATCGAGTACGTTTTCTGAGCTTATTAAAGATAAAGGACATACTTTGTAATATATGACATACATAAAGGACGAACTTTGTAATTTACTCATTTAGAAACCATATTTGTAACACTCTGGGCTTATCAAAGAATCGCTTTTAGTTTAACATTTAAACATATGTTTTTTTTTTCCAAAAAAAACCACCTTAAATTCCATAAGAATATTCTAATTTTTTTATTTTATTTTTATCTTCAAAGAAATGACATAGTTAAAAGGTAGGGAAAAGACAGAAAAATTGGATGTTAACTGAAAAATCTGATATTATTTTGATTTTGGATGAAAATGGCAATAAAATTGAAACCACATGGACCCAGATTCAAAAGGTTTGAGTTTTGGACTAATGTGGCAAAAGTGAACAAATCTCATAGACCATTTTGGTAGTTTACTCCAAATACTAACTAAAAACTTAGGATATTTTTGTCATTAAGAACTTAGTACCCAACCTTGTTACTTAAGAGAAACCACAGTTACTAACCCTGTAACTAACTCTAGTAGTATTTAAAACACGAATTTTATTTTTTTCTCTTTTACTTTAACTAAGTTTTTTTATTATTTAACTAAAAAATATAAAAAATGAGGATAAACCAAAGCACGTTAATTTATAAAATCCACAATGGTCAATATGTTTTATAAAAAAAAACTCGAATCCATGGAATAAGTCACTTTTAATTCTAAGCCTTTTACATATAATTCAATTTCAGTAAACAAAAAAATTAAAGTTTGTATCTATCAAAAACTAAATTCAACTTTATTAAAAAAAGTACGCATCATTGATCAAAATGAAGTTTAGTTTGAAGGTGGTTATCAAACAATAAAGCAAATATGAAGTTTACATCCATAATATACCCATTCATTAATCACAATTTTGTTTGAACTACATTTCTATGAAGTTTAGCATATCTTTATTCTTATTCCTTCATCACTTTATATCCATCAAGAACTAAATTCTCATGTGCATGATGATCACCAAAAAATGGTTGGATGGTTCGATGGCACGGTGGTGGTTCAACGGTTAGGTGGTGGTACAACGGTACTGAATGATCATAATGTGTATCTATTTTTTATTTGATTAACTTTATTTTTATCTTTTATTAAATAAAGTATGTCAACATATTTAATATAGATAAAAAAATAAATGTCACCTAAGATAGTTTACATCTCATCATGGTTGTAAAAGTCTCTCCTAGGCTCCGAGTACTCACTACAAGGTAGGCCACCGAGGCCCGAGTATTGTTCGCCTAGGCCAATTACTCCCCGAGTAATCTCCGCCTATGCCGAGTACTTCCCGAGTACTCACGAATCCGACTAAAGAGCGCCTAGCGACTTTTGCAACCATCCCTCTCATTCAGGTTAATTATATAGGATTAGCATATAAAATAAACTTTAATGAGTAAATTCAAAACAATTTTTTTATGAGTGACCTAATTGAAACACTCCTAATTAGCTTTAAGTATAATTATTTAAAAAATGGTTTACTTACATAATTAAAAATGTTTAATTAAATAATAAGAGAAAAAGAAAAATTGTGTTTTATATTACTAGCGTTAATTTTGTGATTAGTCCCTGTGGTTTCTCCAAAGTTAAAGGTTGGGTACTAAGTTGTCAGATAGCTTTTAACGGTCGTTAGAGCTAACGCCCTAGGATGTTACAAAATTAAAAGTTAAAACCTTAGATTGTTACTTTGAACTATTAGTACCCGATGTTGTTATTTTCCATAAACCACAAGCACTAACGGTAACTCAAAATAATAATAATAATAATAATAATAATAAATGTTGAAATAATAGTATGTTGTTTATATACTAGTTCACAAGCTCACATGATTGTATTAAGATGACTACTTATAATTTACAATCATTTGTTTATTTCAATTTGATTCATCTATAATCATTATCATACAAAAGTCTAAACAGTATTACAGTACATATTTTATATGAATGCATTTGTGATTTGTGTTAAACATTCCACCAACACAAACATGGCATGAGTGAATTTTGTTAGGCTATGAGTATGGTCTCTCGTTCCCCCTTCTCCCCCATTTACCAACTTAGCGTCACGTTGCCCTCCTCATTCACCTATTTTATTTTCCCCCGTCAAGGGGTATGGTTCTCCTTCCCCTTCCCCTTCCCCTTCTATTTTTTTACAATCCAATTAATTTTATAAAGCTAAAAAATAAAACTATCTTTTCATTATTAATATTAACAAAGTATATGTTAAAAGAAAAAAAAAGTGCATAATTACAAAAACTATATGAGTTAAAACTTGATTTTATAACTTTAGGGCAAATTATATCATAATTGAAAACAAATAATAAAGGTTTTATTTGTAAAATTATTTTGTTCTACTGGGCTACATGAAAACAGAAATTTTCCACAATCACCTTTCATCCCCATCCCCATCTCCATCAAACCTACCATCATCTACTTCAAATCCGTAGAGAGAGAAACATAAGAGAGATTAAAAAATAGAAGTAAAAAAGAGAACGGAAAAGAAAAGAAAAAGGATCAAGGAGAAGGAGGAAAACCTCTAACTGCCAAAGGAACGCCTATCGAGGGTGGTGTTCCTCGAGAAGGCCGAAGCCCACATCAGCTCACCAAGGCCTTCCCTCGAACCCATACCCCTCAGCCTTACTAATTATGTTTTTTCGTAAATCCAAACCAACAAAAATAAAAAATAAAACAGACTAGAGCATCTTTTATATTTTAACATATTTATTTTCTTTTATTAGATTACATCAAACACCTTTTGGTTCTCAATAAAAAGTAGATTAGAACATCCTTTTATATTTTAAAATGTTTATTTTCTTTTTTTTTTTTTTTTTTTGAACGGCAAATTTGGATCACTGACGGACCACTGGAGTATCATCGTGCCACCAGCGGAACCACCCGATCATATCCATCCCCACTAGGCATAATGCATATACACCAATTCAGGAGGAAACCCAATAAATATGGGAAAACCCCCTTGTGGGAATCGAACTCAAGACCTATTGGTCTTAAAGTCTTATCCCACCACCAAGATGCCACTAGGCTATAAAGCCATAGACATTTATTTTCTTTTATTAAATTACATCAAACACCTTTTGCTTCTCACAATACTTGCTACGGAAATTCATAAATAATCCAAACTAGTTTTATACCCCTCCGTTTGCACAGGAACGCGTGTGGCGGTGGGAAATAATGGTTGTGGTGTTCGGGTTTGAAAATGGATCGTAATTAACATTGAACTGCTGTATAAACACGAACTTTAATTGTATAAACTTGTATATTAGTATTCACTACGTGAAAAATAATCACATTGAAAAGTAAATGCATAAATCCTTAAGCCCATGTTGTGCCTCCGGCCCTCTTGGTTCGTTTTTTATAAAGACTATATACGTGGTTACGTTAATTTTTATTTATTTACATTTTGATATAAATTTTATTTAAAACGGAGTTGTGTTCGAAGTTTTGGTTAAGGCAGAGTTGTGTTTGAAGTTTTGGTTAAGACGAAGTTGTATTCAAAATGATGATACGGTTAAGAATTGAGTCGGTACTGACTAACAACATCGGTACCGATATAGGTGTTATCGGACCAGGTATTAGTATTTGATATTATGATTTCCGATCAATGTAAAATACGACTTTATTTTTTGAGTCACGTCATACAATCGTTGTGTACTAAAACCATTGTAAATATTACTATACCGACTTGGTTCATCATCGTACCTTTATGTTGAATACAACTATTTTCCAAATAAAATTTATATCACAATGTCGAGAAAAAAAATTAAACGCAACCGCATATCATGAATTTAATCTATACGAGTGCTAGTATTTATATTATAGCTTTCGATCGATGTACAACAAGTGTCAAAACACTTTCTGGACATATCACGACTTTAGTTCTTATGTTTTCTCTTCCGGTTACTATAACAAGTGACGGTACCATGATGAACCAAACCAATACTAACCGGATTCTCGCCGCAATGCACGAGATTGTTTACTAGTTGAATATATAAATAAAATTCTCTTCAGATATGAGATGGGCTCCTTTCTATGCTTTCTTTAAATTTATTCTAGGCCCATGATGTACCTTCTTATGCTTTAATCTATTTTCTTCTCAACTGTTACAGAGGGCTAAGACAAGGGGTCCTTTATCTCCTTTCTTATTCCTAATTGTGATGGAGGCTTTGAGTGGGGTTATGAAAGAAGCATGTGAAGTCGGGTTATACAAAGGGATATCGTACCCCCATAACGGACCAACTTTATCACACTTCTTTTATGCAGATGACGTAGTGTCTCTGGGCGGGTGGTCCTTACCTAATGCAAAAAATTTAAACAGAATTCTCCACTGTTTATATCTCGCTTCCGGGTTGCGAGTAAATCTCACGAAGAGTAGTTTGTTAGGTGTCGGGTAAGTGAGGTGAACACGCAAGAAATGGCAAATATTCTAAGGTGTAAAGTGGAGAAGCTTCCTTTCATACATTTGGGGTTGCAGGTTGGAGCGAACATGAATTTAGTGAAACATTGGAAGCCGATAATTGATGTTTTCAACAATAGGTTGTCCGCATGGAAAGCAAGGTCATTATCATTCGGAGGCAAACTCACCTTAATTAAGTCGGTTCTAAATGCACTTCCTACGTACAATTTCTCCATATTTAGGGCCCCTTTGCAGGTTATAAAACATCTCGAAAAAATCCGCAAGGATTTTTTATGGGGTTCAAGCCCGGAAAAAGACAAGATCAGTTGGGTGAAATGGAAAAGTGTGACCAACAAGAAGGAGTATGGCGAGGTGGGCATCGGGTCACTAAGGGAGGCTAACTTGGCTATGCTAACAAAGTGGTGGTGGTGATTCAAGATCGATAGGGATAGTTTGTGGCGCAAGGTTATATGGAGCATGCATAATACTTCAAGATCCTGGAATTTTATTCCATGTAGGTTCACGTCTAGCGAACCATGGATGCAGGTTAATAAGGTGAGTGCAGATCTAGAAGAATATGGGATAGTTTTGGCAGAACTGTTCAAAGGATCAGTAGGAGATGGGGAAACCATAGCTTTTTGGAAGGATCGTTGGCTACTGGATGAACCATTGTACAAAAGGTTCAATATTTTATACCAGTTGGAACATGACAAAAATGTTCAGGTGCTGGATAGATTGTAGGTGACTCACGATTCCATAATAACCCGCAAACTGAAGATGAGATCTACCAGCTTGACAACATAACATCATTGCTCATGTTTGTCGATATTAGGGGCGGCAAGGATGTGTGGTTCTGGGACCTTGAAACATCAGGAATTTTCTCGGTTAGAAGTCTCAGAAAGCGGCTGGAGCATTTGGGTAACACGGGGCAAGGTGTATCTTTTGAGTGGAATAATTGGGTACCGGTCAAGGTTAATTTTCTTGCATGGAGGATTAACTTGGGGCGTGTACCGACCATGGAAGGTTTAAGAAGAAGGAACGTCCGTCTGGATACATACACTTGTAAGATGTGCGGCGAGGAAGAGGAAACCATGGACCACCTTTTGTTGGATGTCAATTCGCTCTAGCAGTATGGGATTTCATTGCGAACTGGACAAGATATCCGAGGTTATTCGCCTTCACCGTTAAGGATATTATTAACCTTCATAAAAACGCCTGTGGGAGCCGAAGATGGAAACAACTTCTCCATTTGATCATATTGGTGGCTTTATGGGGAATTTGGAGGTGTAGAAACGATTGGGTATTCAACGACAAGGAACCGAATGTTGAAGGACTGAAGCAAGAAATTCAACAGTTAGGGTTCCTTTGGTTCAAGAACAGGGCGAAAAGACATTCGGTGACATGGGTTCAATGGTGTAATATGGATATATCTAGTATGGATTTGTAATTGTTCATTATCTTGTTTTTGGTGTGGTCTAACTGTTGTTAGCCCAAGATGAATAAAATTTGTTGGCCTTTCAAAAAAAACATGTCTTGTTTGGCTTGTGTAAGGACTCTCCAAAATTTGTCCTAAAACGACCCGTAAGTGAAAACCCTGACCCCTGAAACCATACTCTACATGAAAAAATAAGAAATTCATAACTATGGTCTTCAGGCGGGCCACGTAAGGTATGATGGATGGTTTACGTGGGCCGCGACAGAGCCAATTTTCAGCTATAAATAGCTTGGCTCCTGAGCAGTCCGTTGGTGTCGAAACCAAAGTTCAAAAACGAAATTCTACTGTCCTAAAGTCGAGTTTACTTTCAAAATTAGCGAGGAGCTGCTCCGATACCGGGTATTAACTCGATCGCTGCTACGATTCAATGTCCGATCGATTAAAACTATCCAATGGATGTTTAAGTGCTACCCACATTAGGGTTTATGCTTTGTCATTTGTCGTAAATTCGATGGATGTTTAAGTATCGCAGTTTGTCATTCGTTGTGAAGGTTTAATCTCGTGAGTTATCGTAAATGATGTATTAGTTACTGACCGAGTTCGTGTGCATGTTGTTTAAATTTAGGTTAAAAGGCTAATCAGTAGGCTAAGCTCTGCCCATATAAATCTGCAATGTGAGTCATTCTCTTTTTATCAACTGTTTTACAATACCTCAAATTATTTTCAAATGTTATAATTACATGGAGTAAGTCGTGGTAATCTTAATCAATGGCTAGTGGGGTATTGTGCACATTACTAATTTCTCACGGGTTAGGCTAATAAGCCCTAACACGGGTTAGGCCAATAAGCCCTAACAGTGATAATCAGCACTACTTGGGTGACAGGTCCCAATAGTGGTATGACCATCGTCACCAGGAGGTGACACGGCGCCATATAACAATAAGATAGAAGCCATTGTAATCGCTCTTATGCTGTAGTTTAGAACTGTGTCATTTTCTCAAATTGAGTGACTCGCCAGCATTTCCCCACTGATAAAATATTTTTAAAACATGTTTCAGGCGACCTGCTGTAAATCAAGGAAAACGTGCTACGGAGCACTATCAAGCTTGAAGAGGTGGCTCAGATAAAAATGAATAAACATGTTTTAATAAATCAGGGAATTTCCTAGTTAAATTCCTCTATTGTAAATTACGGGGTTTATCTCCAATTTATGAAATAAAATAATTGGGCATTTGAGTTTTAAAAGATCCTGTTGAAAATCTTCCGCTGTCGCATCATTGATACCACGGGTTCCTGTCCCGCGGCTCCTGACCGGGTCAAACCGGGGCTGGGGCCGTGACAGGAAAATGTGGTATCAGAGCCACACTGATCAAGCCACTGATTTAAGCCAATTAAGTATTTAGAAAATACTTAATTGCTATTTTTGTGATTATATGTTTTATTATTTGAATATTTGTTTACAGTATGGGTAAGCAAAGACTTTCGGATATCTACTATAAATTAGATACTTCACCAAAAGAAAAAGGAACTTCATCCTCAAAATGCCCAACAGATACTGATGAAGAAATATTTGTTCGAAAGGCATAATATGAGGAAACACTTTCTCCTAATAAAAGAAGTTTGATTATTAGGAAAAGTTAGGAGAAAATAAAGAAATCACAACCAAAAGAAATGAGAGTTAATCAGAAAACCCAAGAACTAGGCAGTAACCCACCATGGGAAGACAAGTTAGATGAAAAATGGGCAGATCTCTATATGCTAGCCACTGTAGCAGTAAATGCAAATCTTTAAACACCCTGACTCAGTTCTAGCACCCTTATCACCTAAAACCAGAAACTTTACCCAGTAAATAAATAAGTTTACAATAAACCCTAGTGTGTTTTAATTGTCAGTTGTCCTTTGTATTAAATTAGTCACACGGTATGCAATAATACTTGAATGGTTATCTGTGAAATTTTGTTATAAAATTTTAACTTAGCATTTTTTGTGCATTTTGCATATATGCTAAACAGCATGAATGAGTTATCTGAAGCCCTTCAGAATCTCAATCTCTATCCGGTGAAAATAGAAGTTTCCAGAGATTTTACTGGTTATATACCCGATATAGAAGAACCTATGGAATTCAACGCTCCACCTCCGGAGAAACCCAAGCCTAAGAAAAGGAGAAGATTTGTGGGATGGAGGCGTGTGCGCAGGAGGAAACCCGCAACTAGGAAGATTCCCAAAATAGAAAATCCCATAGACAAAGGAAAGGGGATTGAAATCGGGGAAGGTTCTAGGCAGACAGAAATGGAGATTGGGGAAGGTTATAGGCAAACAAAGATGGAAATTGGGGAAAGCTCTAGGCAAATCGAGGAGTTGCCATTTCAGGAGGAATTGGATCGCGCATTGGCGAGCTGTGATATCGTTAGGCCTATCAATAATAACCTCTACCCTTATCCTGCCAAAAATCAACTTCCAATAAACTTGGAACCTGCAATCCCAGAACCTATAATCCACACCCAACCTCTAGGAATGGACGAGTGGTGGACTAATGATTGGCAGTTTCAAAACCTCCTTAACAATCCTTATACCTTTCTCCTCAGTTCGACCCGGAACCGATACCAAACCCGCCAATGAGCAATGAAAATCTAGCTGAACTCCGCCACTTTGGCGAAGAGTTGATGGATGCAGGAAATAGGATTCGGGAGGTAGGAGAACAGATCTCCTGGAAGTACGACGAAAGGGAACGTCGTTACTGAAGTACCAACTGACGAGGGATAGTGGGGTTGTGAAACTGTGATTGTATAATAATAATAATAATAATAATAATAATAATAATAATAATAATAATAGTAATAGTAAAATATAATCTTGTAAAATAACTACAAATAAAACTTTGTAAGATAACGGTGTGTATTGATGCATATTATAATATATAAAAATGGGAATCGAGAAATCGATAATTTTGGCTATCCATGTGTTATGAAATTGTGTGATTATTTGTGTATTGCTATTAATTATTTTATGCTAATAACTTATATATATTAATTATCAGATGGAAAACGCTAATAATGAACCAGTTAACGAGGTTAACCAATCTGAACAACACCAGGAGGATCACTTTATGACTAAGCAAGATATAGAAAATATTGTTGCTCAAGGAATAGCCAATGCTATTCCAGCAATCCTTGCTGCTGCCCAGAAACCTGTTGAACCTCAACAAATCATTCCTAGCAAACGTATTTCTGAAGATAACTTCAGTAATAGTGTAAACGGGGGCAGTAATCATACTAATCACGATAATGATCCACGGCAAGCTCCACTCCTCAAGAAAATGAAAGTTGCAAAGCCTGGTTGCACTTACAAAGAATTTCTTACCTGTAAACCAGCTGAGTTTGCAGGTAACGAAGGGGCAACTGCAGCACTGCGTTGGTTAGAGAAAACCGAGGCAGTAATTTCTATAAGTAAATGTGCTGAAGAAGACCAGGTCATGTATGCGTCGAATCTTTTTAAAGAAGGGGCGCTAGAATGGTGGAACACGGTGTTACAAGCAAAAGGAAGGATGATGGCGTATGCTATGAACTGGGAAGAATTTAAGAGTCTTGTAGAAAGAAAATTTTGTCCCGAGTATGAAAAGGAACAAATGACAAATAAGTTCCTGAACCACCGGATGGTGGATATAGACTGTCGAGGGTATACTTCGACATTCTTCGAGTATGCTAGAGTGGTACCAACCCTGGCTTCGCCAGAGCCGGTACTTATTTCCCGCTACATTTGGGGATTGATTGGTGAGATCCGTAATATCGTCAAGGCTGCTAAATCCCGCACGATTGATGATGCGGTGGATTTAGCCAATACTCTGACTGACGAACTGGTACGGACGTGAGAAGAAAATAGAAAGAAAAGAAGTAGCCCAAAAGATTACCCAAGGATTTCGTATGGGTAGCCGTAACAATTTCAAGCGAAGGGGAACCGGACAATCTTCTACTGGTCCATTTTGCAATTCTTGCAAAAGGAAGCATTTTGGAAGATGAAAGTATATTGCAATTTCTGCAAAAATCCGGGGCATCAAGAGGAAGATTGCAGAAAGAAGAGATCCACAGTCTGCTATAACTGTGGAGAAGCTGGACATATTAGGCCAGACTGCCCAAAACTGAACAAACCAGCTGACAATAAAGCTAAACCTGCAGAAGGAACGAATAAGAAGAACGTTAGAGCTTTCCAACTGACGACTCAGGAAGCCGAACTGATTCCTGATGTGATAGCTGGTACGTTCCTAGTTCACAATGTATATGCAAAAGTATTATTTGACTTTGGTGCAAACCAAAGTTTTATAAATACTTCATTCTGCCAAGCACTTAATTTACCTTTAACCCAACTTAGGCAGATTTTTACAGTCGAAACGGCAGATGGAAATTCTGTCAACATAGATAAGGTTTTGCCAGAAGGAAAGATAGAACTTTTAGGTCATAAATTCTCTGCAAACCTGTTACCTATGAATTTAGCCGGATTCGATGTAGTGTTAGGAATGGATTGGTTAGTAGCCAACCATGCCCGAATTCTTTGTGATAAGAATTCCATTGAAATTCATACACCCACAGGAGAATTAGTGGTGATTACAGGAGATAAGCCACGAAAGCCACTGAAATTCATTTCAGTAATGAAATTGGCCAGTTATTCCAGAAAACAAGAAATGGTGTATATGATTTCAGTAATCATTAATACGAAAAGTAAAGAGCTTAAAGAAATTCCAGTAGTATCGGAATATCCCGATGTATTCCCAGAAGAACTACCTGGATTACCACCTGACAGGGAAGTAGAATTTAGAATTCATCTAATTCCTGGAGTTACACCGATAGCTAAGGCACCTTACCGATTAGCACCTACAGAAATGCTAGAACTAAAGAAACAATTAGATAAGTTGCTCGGTAAAGGATTCATACAACCTAGTTCATCCCCATGGGGAGCACCTGTGTTGTTTGTAAAGAAGAAGGATGGATCGATGCGAATGTGTATCGATTATAGGGAGTTGAATAAAGTTACAATTAAGAATCGATACCCATTACCTAGGATTGATGATTTTTTTTATCAACTTCAAGGAGCTAGATATTTTTCTAAGATCGACTTACGCTCCGGATATCATCAATTGAAAGTACAAGAAGAAGACATACCTAAAACTGCCTTCAGAACTAGGTATGGTATTTACGAGTTTACAGTCATGCCCTTAGGACTAACAAATGCTCCTGCAACATTTATGGACATGATGAATAGAATCTGTAAACCATACTTGGATAAATTTGTAATTGTCTTCATCGATGATATACTTATTTATTCCAAAAGCCATGATGAACATTGTCAGCACTTGCATGCACTCTTAACTTTGTTAAGAAAGGAAAAGTTTTATGCCAAATTCTCGAAATGTGAATTTTGGCTACAAGAAGTACAATTCTTAGGACACATGGTGAATCACGAAGGTATTTATGTAGATCCTGCTAAGATAGAAGAGATCACCAAATGGAAGGTTCCGCAATCAGCAATGGAAATTAGAAGTTTTATAGGTTTAGCTGGATATTATAGATGGTTTATTAAGGATTTTTCTAAGATAGCCGTGCCATTAACTAAGCTAACCTGTAAAGCTGTTAAGTTTGAATGGGAACCTAGGCAAGAAGAGGCTTTTAAGATTTTAAAGCATAAATTAACGAATGCTCCAATTCTAGCTCTACCAGAAGGAACAGAAGATTTTGAAGTATATTGTGATGCTTCAAAACTGGGATTAGGAGGTGTGCTTATGCAACGTAAGAAGGTAATTGCATATGCATCAAGGCAATTGAAAAAGCACGAGGAAAACTATACGACTCATGACTTAGAGTTAGGAGCCATAATTTTTGCCCTTAAGATTTAGAGACATTATCTGTACGGAAGTAAATTTACTGTCTATACAGATCATAAGAGTTTAAGATATATATTTGGGCAAAAAGAATTAAACATGAGGCAAAGAAGATGGATGGAAATCCTAAGTGATTACGACTGTGATATTCAGTATCATGAAGGAAAGGCAAATGTAGTTGCAGATGCCTTAATTCGTAAGTACCATGAGAAACAACGATGGGTTCATGCTCTTAGATTAAATCTACAGTTAGATTTAATGGAACAACTAAAGCATTTTCAAGAAACAGCAATCAAGGATGATGCTGAAGGAATGAAAGGACGTATAAAAGAACTAGAACAAGGAGCTGATGGAATTTGGAGATTCCACAAAAGAAAAATTTGGGTACCTAAGTAGGGAGAATTAAGAAATAAGATTTTAGAAGAAGCCCATAAATCTAGGTATACCATGCACCCTGGAAACAATAAAATGTACCAAGATTTAAGAAATAATTTCTGGTGGATAGGAATGAAAAAGGACATAGCTAGATATGTTTCTAAGTGTCTTACTTGTTCACAAGTTAAGGCAGAACACCAGAAACCTTCAGGTCTACTTCAACAATTAGAAATGCCTGTATGGAAATGGGAACTCATAACAATGGATTTTGTTACAAAGTTACCCAAAACCCGAAAAGGGAATGATGCGATTTGGGTAATTGTGGATCGATTAACCAAATCAGCTCACTTTCTACCCATGAAAGAAACCTTTAGCATGGAAAGGTTGGCGAAATTATACGTATACGAAGTAGTATCCTTACATGGAGTTCCACTCTCCATTATATCGGACAGGGATAGTCGTTTCACTTCCCACTTCTGGACCAGTTTCCAGGAAGCAATGGGAACCCGACTCAATTTAGGTACGGCATATCATCCTCAAACAGACGGACAAAGTGAAAGGACAATCCAAACCCTGGAGGACATGCTTAGGGCATGTGTAATAGATTTTGGTGGAAACTAGGACAACCATTTACCCTTAATTGAATTCTCCTATAACAATAGTTATCATTCAAGCATTGAAGCTGCCCCATTTGAAGCATTGTACGGACGAAAGTGCAGAACTCCAGTTTGTTGGGCAGAGATAGGAGAAAGTCAATTATCAGGTCCTGAGATAGTGCAAGAAACTACCGACAAAATCACACAGATCAAAGAAAGACTGAAGACGGCTCGAGATCGCCAGAAAAGTTATGCCGATCATCGACGCAAGCCACTCAAGTTTCAAGTTGGAGACAAAGTACTATTGAAAGTTTCACCTTGGAAAGGAGTAGTTTGATTTGGTAAGAAAGGAAAGCTAAGTCCAAGATACGTAGGACCATTCCCAGTGATCCAACGTATAGGACCAGTTGCTTATCGCTTACAACTACCAGAGGAGTTAGCTGGAGTACATGATGTATTTCATGTATCCAACCTCAAGAAATGCCTATCAGACGAATCTTTGGTAGTACCTCTCCAAGATATAGAGGTAAATGAGAAATTGAAATTTGTTGAGAAACCTCTTCAAATCGAAGATCGAAAGATCAAATTTCTCAAACACAAAAGATTGGTGCTAGTTAAAGTCAAGTGGGATTCAAAGAGAGGACCCGAATACACTTGGGAGCTGGAATCGGAGATGAAGCGAAAGTATCCTCACTTATTCCAATGAATCTCGAGGACGAGATTTTAAATAAGGTGGGGAGGATGTAAGGACACTCTAAAATTTGTCCTAAAACGACCCGTAAGTGAAAACCCTGACCCCTGAAACCATACTCTACATGAAAAAATAAGAAATTCATAACTATGGTCTTCAGGCGGGTCGCGTAAGGTATGATGGATGGTTTACGCGGGCCGCGACAGAGCCAATTTTCAGCTATAAATAGCTTGGCTCCTGAGCAGTCCGTTGGTGTCGAAACCAAAGTTCAAAAACGAAATTCTACTGTCCTAAAGTCGAATTTACTTTCAAAATTAGCGAGGCGCTGCTCCGATACCGGGTATTAACTCGATCGCTGCTACGATTCAATGTTCGATCGATTAAAACTATCCAATGGATGTTTAAGTGCTGCCCACATTAGGGTTTATGCTTTGTCATTTGTCGTAAATTCGATGGATGTTTAAGTATCGCAGTTTGTCATTCGTTGTGAAGGTTTAATCTCGTGAGTTATCGTAAATGATGTATTAGTTACTGACCGAGTTCGTGTGCATGTTGTTAAAATTTAGGTTAAAAGGCTAATCAGTAGGCTAAGCTCTGCCCATATAAATCTGCAATGTGAGTCATTTTCTTTTTATCAACTGTTTTACAATACCTCAAATTATTTTCAAATGTTATAATTACAGGGAGTAAGTCGTGGCAATCTTAATCAATGGCTAGTGGGGTATTGTGCACATTACTAATTTCTCACGGGTTAGGCTAATAAGCCCTAACACGGGTTAGGCCAATAAGTCCTAACAGTGATAATCATCACTACTTGGGTGACAGGACCCAACAGTGGTATGACCATCGTCACCAGGAGGTGACACGGCGCCATATAACAATAAGATAGAAGCCATTGTAATCGCTCTTATGCTGTAATTTATAACTGTGTCATTTTCTCAAATTGAGTGACTCGTTAGCATTTCCCCGCTGATAAAATATTTTTGAAACATATTTCAGGCGAGCTGCTGTAAATCAAGGAAAACGTGCTACGGAGCACTATCAAGCTTGAAGAGGTGGCTCAATTAAAAATGAATAAACATGTTTTAATAAATCAGGGAATTTCCTAGTTAAATTCCTCTATTGTAAATTACGGGGTTTATCTCCAATTCATGAAATAAAATAATTGGACATTTGAGTTTTAAAAGATCCTGTTGAAAATCTTCCGCTGTCGCATCATTGATACCACGGGTTCCTGTCCCGCGGCTCCTGACCGGGTCAAACCGGGGCTGGGGCCGTGACAGCTTGTCATGCACTAAAAGAATTTATTAAAAGGTGAACCAATTGACTAATGGGGTGTTGATTCATTGACAAATGCAAAGCATTTAAAAAAAACCTAATTTAGGAAGGGGAAAGTCTTGGGTTCAAGTCCCATAGACGACAGAGATTAAAGAAATTAACCGTTCGAAAAAAAGGTGAACCAATTGACTTTGTTAACGAGAAGGCAATTATGAAAAAAATGGTGACGCATGGATGACAAGTTGAACGTTGGAAAAGAAGTTGACCAGGTGATTCTTCAAGCTTCAGCAACCATTTTAGGTGAGTTTGAACAATTGAACTTACTCTTCACATTGGAATCGGATATGTAAACCATATGCAACTGCCTTCATGTGAAAGCTCCAAGACTTGCAGATTTCTCAGGTAAGGTTTTTTTTTCATGGTCATTTTAGGTGGAATTACATACCCAACCCTTAAAATCAATTATCCGGGAGGAAATATGTTACGTATTCATTCATGTTGTAGAAAGGGGAAATATGTAATTGACTTGTTAAGTAGGGAATAAATGAGTTTAGCGAGGAGAAATAGGGGCTGTTTGTTTACCTCTTAATGAGGCTCTTAATGGTTCAGACCTCTTACTGGTTCAACACTAAATGGTATGGTTCAGACTGTTTGTTTTACGAGCAGATGTCTGAATGGTTCAGACATTTGCCTCTGAATGGTTAAGACCTCTAATCTGAATTGGTCAGCCATTTGCCTCTGAACGGTTAAGCATTATACAGGCTCTTAACGTTTCAGACCTCTTACTGGTTCAGTACTTAATTGTTCAGACTTCTTACTGGTTCAGCACTTAACCATTCAGATGTTGCCAAGCAGCCCCTAAATGACCGTGGTGGGTTGGGTTGGAACTTACCCTACAGGTTGGAATCAGATGACTACCATCCTATAGGTCATGAGTTTGACTGACCGACGACACGCAACAGAAGGGTACATACTAATGAGTCAACCAACCATATGGAGTTTATGCAGTAGCAGCAGCAGCAGCAGCTAGTTTATGCAGAAGGTTTATACCATCTGTGAAAGCTCAGCTTGATTACTACCACACAGTCATTGATCGTCAACTTGAGCGTGAGTGGACAAAGGAGCTAGAAATAGAGTGGCCATTACATTTCATAAGATTGGACTCCCAAGGAAGAAACAACCTTAGCCAAAGCATTTGTCCATTGTTTAACAAACTGAGTATAAGGAAATGTGGCCATGCTAATACACTTCAACGAACAATTGGGCTGAACAAATCAGAACATTCATCAACTAAATTTAGGGATGGCAATCAAACCCGAAGCCTGACACATTTGGGACGGGTTTAGGGTTGGTTAATCGGGTTTGGAACGGGTTTGGGAATAGTTTTTATTTTTTTCGTGGGTTTGGGATTTAGTGATATACCCATTTACCCGATAAAGTGTACCCGTTTAGCCGATATAATTTCTTTTATATTATTAAATATGTATATATATATGATATATCCATTTTTTACACATATATGTATTCTATTCCGTATACATTGTAGTTATTTGATATATATTTTTATAATGACAATATAAAATGTAACCGATTAGTAGTTACCCAATGGGTTTTGAAATGAGTATACCCAACGAGTAATCTTTTTAAATTAACGGGTTTACCCGAAACCCGCGGGTATACCCGGTACCTAATTGGTATTTACCCACTAGAAACCCGACGGATTTTGGGACGGGTTTGGGACAAGCTTATCTAACCGGGTTTGGGTTTGGGATTACCTAAACTCGTCCAAAACCCGACCCATTGTCATCCCTAACTAAATTCAAACTCGTCGACTATGTTAACTCAGTTGAATTTTTTTGTTTTTCCGCATCATCCTCATACTCACTAAATCCCACCAATAACAAACCTAAGGTAGGATTGTTTCTCAACTTTCCTCCAAATGTTTGTTTTTCCGCATCATCATCATACTCAGTAAATCTCCCAAATAACAAAGCTAAGGTAGGGTCTGAGTAGAGTAAGATGTAAATAACCTTACCTCTACCCCATAGGAATAGAGAGACTGCTTTGAGTTAGACCCCCGACTCGATAGTATTTTTGCATCAAGCCTTGGACATAAGTCACATAACACTCAACAATTGAGATAAAGGCCGATTAGTGCATGTACCCCTGTCTTTCGGCTATCAACGTCACCACTTGATGCATGATTAACCACCCCCTCTTTTAACGTTATTTTCACGAAATTAGTAAAATAACGTTAAAATTAGTGTACTTTCATTTTTGACCCCAAGCGTCCGCACATATATATATATAGGGTAGGGTTCCAGCGTGAACAACCTCCCAAGAGTGAACTGCGTGAACATATCTGGACCCTTGATTTCCTTTTTAGTTATTAAGGGTAGGATTGTAATTATATAAAAAACTAGATTTAAATCATTATTTTAATAATTGAATTAAGTTACATCTTTCCTAATTTAAATTCATTCATTATCTACATTATGTTTTATTTATTAATAAGATAATTATCAAAACAAACAACAAATCACCAGATTTCACTTTTAATTTTTATTTCAGATTTAATCACCAGAATTCAAATTTTGATTTTTAAGATCCATGTGTACTTGGATATAAATAGAACAGTACACATGTGTACTCAGCATTGTACATATGTGTAATTAGCTACATAATACATACATAGAAACAATACCTGTAAAACTATTTTATATTTAACAAATTACAAGTTCCATAATGTTTTCCAAACCAAACAAAAAAACATATAATTACAAGTTCCATTTTCGTAAAAACAATAAACCCAACATAATCGAAAAAACAAAAAAACATAATCTTTTACAACTATTCGCCACGTTGTATGCTGAAGCATCCTTATCGACCTCATACGTGAATCATCCTTATCGACCTTCCATCTCCTATAATAACACAAAAAAAAAACTCAGCAACTAATACTTTGCATAATTCACAAGTGTACATCAACAACTTTACACATTCAATACACAAAAAATTATGAGATATCACAAAAGCAGACGCTATACACATGTGTACACTGGGTTAAAATTAGAGCAAAATCAGAATACACATGTGTACATCGCGTTAAAAACAAAGCAAAATCAGAATACACATGTGTACATCGCGTTAAGAACATAGCAAAATCAGAATACACATGTGTACATCGCATTAAAAACAGAGCAAAATCAGAATACAGGATCCAAAAAACTTAAATCGAAAACCTTGTAGTCCAGCAGATCAGTAAAACAAAAAAAAATTACCGGTTGCAACTTGGAATGACAGACACTGCATTCTATCATCCCTTGTTTCATCATCCAAAAATTTACTTCCTCTAAATCTCAAATCTAAAACAACAACCCGCAAACACAAATCAACATAAATTAAAAATCCATAACCTATATCAGTAAATCCCACGTCATATGCATTTATAAACCGTCTAACTGATAACAATTTAACAAGTAAGTGGAGTATAGTATATGCTAAACCCTTTCACATGAATCTTCAAAATAAAAACCCATTCAGATTGAGCCGGTATACCTGTAATCGACGACGATAGATCTGTTCAGCTTCACCGGTAGATCTGTTCAGCTTCGCCGCCGCTGACGTCACCGGCGGTAGATCTGTTCACCCAAACACCCTAATTCACTTGAATCTTCAAAATAAACACCCTAATCCACTTGAATCATCAAAATAAACACCCAGTAAGTGGTGTGTTTCCTATCTCTATCGTCGGCGGTAGATCTGTTCAGCTTCGCCGCCGCTGACGTCACCGAAAACGCGACGACGAGAGGTCTCCTCTGCTTTTAGGTGGTGGTGGCGGTGGGAGGCGGACGGCGAGGATGGATTTAGGGTTCGTTTTTTGTTTAGGGATCAATGGTCTCCTCTGCTTTTCTTTATGTCGATGATATGTGAGGGATAATTGTTCTCGATTTAGGATGCATTTGCTGATGAAGAAGAGGAAGTGAGAGAGGATAGTCGACGGCAGTGGAGAAATCGAGAAGGAGAAAGACAAAAATAATGGATCAGATTTGTTGAGATTTTAATATAATGGAAACAATTTAGGTTTCTATTTGAATTCTTTTGGTTGTGTAATTACACATATACCCTTATGTATTTAATTAAATGAAAAAAACTAATCAAATAATTACCATCATGCCATTGACATTAATCTCAAGATCATAAAAATCAAGGGCCCAGATCAGTTCACGCAGTTCACGCTTGGGATTTTGTTCACGTTTGAACCTAATATATATATATATATATATACTATATCCAAAAGGTTTAAAATCTTGTCATTTTCATCCACGTCATCCACGGTCTGCGAAGATTTGTACGATATTGCAGCTTCTCGCCGAAGGTATTGTCGGAGCTTTTAGCAAAACATGCCTCCTGTTACGTCTCACTATTCTGTTTCAGGTAATTAGTATCTGTAATTTTATCACTTACGTATTTAATTTGAAATTAAAATGGAGATTTTAGGGTTTAAAGTATGAACTATTAAGTATGATAGATGATTGGGATTTTACTTTTTAATTAATATAAATCTCAGTATAAATCATACAGTGGCAACAACAAGGCTTTTGAGGTAGTGATGGTGATTCTTGATAGCTTAACAGTGTAGTTGTAGCTTGATATATTACTTCAATTCTCTGTGGATTTTTTTTTTCTTTTTTTGGATAAGATGAGATGTATAGGGGTTTTCATTAATGGTTTTCTATGTAAATTGCATCCTTTTGATGATGATGATGATGATGATGATGATACTGATGAAAATTTTACCGCCTCCAAGTACTTTTGTATACCATTAGTAACGGTTTTTCACTCTCAAAATCCAAAACTGCACCGTTGAAAATTAAAACCGAACCGCACTGTTCATAACGGTATGGTTTCACGGTTTGGACCTTTTGGGGGCGTTATATAAATTGAATAAAATGTTATATAAATTGAATAAAATAAGAGACACAATCTTATCTTGGTAGTTACTAACTCTTAAGAAGCGAAAATATCACATAATGATAAATACTCAAACTCAATGAATCTGACATTGTGTTCCCAACTTTAAATCTAATCAGTGCAAAAGGAGAACAGGTAGAAACAAGAAAAGAAGGAACATGGGATACAATTGCGATGCGGAGTTGTTGAGGTATGTGACTAACATAGACTCAAAGCACAAATATGCAGTGAGATTGAAAGAAACTATGCATTGATTGAGATGAATGGGATTTATTGCTCAACTAGAATTATGCGAACCAGTACGGCAATGCCGCAATGCCAAAGAAGCCTGCAATCTTCCAAGAACAATATGTTGCACCAAAAGGTATTGTATTATAATTTGAACAAGTCATAAACCCCTGCGTTGCAGGGCGGGGGGCGTAAACCATGCTACCAGTACCGCGGGGCGGGAGACGTAAAGTTGTGCTAAGTAGCAATTAAACGAAGACCAAAACCGTGAAAATCATAAAATAAAATCACGAATTTTTAACACCTAGCGACTCACGTAAAGTAAACCATAGACGTATGCGAATGTATACCGACACGTATTAAAAAATTAAGTGGGGTAAAAAAAGACCAAATGTGACCAACAAATATCATGCTAAGTAGCGACCAAATAATAATCAAACATGAGAAAAAACGTAAAACAAAACTATTATAAAAACAAAAATAATTTAAATTTTATCACAAAATTATAACAAAACCAAACTTTTATTATATAGAAATAATGTTAAAGTTAATACATACAGAAAAATAATGTTAAAGTTAGATATACGAAAAAAAAAGCATAAAAACAAAATCATAAGAAAAATGGGTTACTATTTGTTACCAAGTGTCACAAAAGTAAACATTACTGTGGTCGAAACCAAAATCTGAAAACTATACTCGCACAAATTGATGTTGACTTAAAGTTAACTGTTGTTTGACCTTTTATGTTTTAATATATATAGAGAATGTGTTTTATTGTAGGTTAGATTTATATTCTATTAAAAAAGAAAACAAATTGTCTAGGTAAGGATGGGACAAGTAAATGCGCATGTTTAACTTTTTATTGATTGGGAGCAACCAAGGAACATTTTTTATATGTAGACAGAAATTTTGTACACAGTTATAGTTGGTAGAAGACTAACTTTTCTGGAAATTTACACCATTTTTCAAACTGCCCAATCGTCCACCTCGTACTATTTCTGTGCTATCAATTCAATATTAACATCTCCCTTTCTATAGATTCTTTTTTTTTTTGAAAAGTGAACTTCATTAAAACACGCAAACATGTTAAATTAAATTATTGCAATATGGTTAATTCATGTTGCAACATTTTATCAGTTGATATTGTTGTTAGTCTGTTTTAACTACTTTTGGGTAAGAGTTGTGTAACACCCTAACACGTTTTAACCAAATTTAACGTAGCGGAAAATGCATATTTAAAGTTTCTTTCATTATATTCATTCTTTCACCTTAAATACTTTAATCCCTTCTACAATTTAATTAAGACCTGACATACTTATACTAAATTACGTAACCATGCACCCACACGTACAATCCATGTCTTAACTCGATCTTCGACCGCATACACTCAATGATGAGAAATCCATAAACCTGTATAACCTACAGTCACCACATACAATCGCATTGTTAGCAACCGGTGACATCATACATAAATATTAAAACATGTATATTCAAGCGTCAACATCTCTGGATCTCACTTATGTAAATCCATTAACCCGTCCATTCGAACACATTCATCGGACTTCAATACCGAATCTTTACTTCCATTATTAGTAATCATGCACTTCCATTACACTCTTAATAGAAAATCGATTAGCATCATTAGACTTCATTCATATATATAGGTTCACGTATACACATAAACAAACCTCATTCGTCCATGCATTTAGCTAAATACCAATTCATTCATACATACTTTTCTATCCGTACGCACATACTTACGATCTACATCTTACGCGTTCATAGTCATACTCTCCTACTAGTTTCAACTACTTACATACAATCAAACCCATATCCACAATTGTAACTACTTATATTCTCTTAATACATGATACCAAATTGTAAGTTCCCTCTTACCCGCACTAGTTAGAAACTCTTCCCTTAACCACTTTTCGACTCATTTCGCCAAACTTACCTTAATACTTCCATTGATTCATACTTTCTTACATGACTCACGATAATCGTCATACTACAATACATTTTAGAAACTAAAGGGTAAGTCCGGAATACACTTACCTTGCGCGCCCGTATTTGCGTTCGCTTACTTGAGTCTTCTTAGCCCATTATGTCACACCCCGATATTTCCACGTTTTACCGGTGGGCCCGGTATGGGAGTATCGTGACGTAGTTGATATCATCATAGTCAAACAACACAATATTTAAATGCACAGCGGAAGAAAAAGATAAATATATTACAATCCAAACATAAAGTAATATCAAGTATTACAACGGAAAGTAAAGGATCCACAGGCGGATTAAATAAAAGGAAAAACTGTTCAACAGACTTTGACATCTAGAGCTTGCGAGACTTGATTATTGATGCCTGGAGTAGCCAACCTATTACGTATAGTACCTGCACTTAACCTTTTTGGAAAATACGTCAGTTTACACTGGTAAATACAATTAACTGACTCATTTTGAAAAGTTTAATAAAATTGATTTGAATGCTCGTGGCATAAATATCTTTTATAACTTGAGATAATTATTTGAATATATAAACCTGTAAAAGAATTACATGTTCCTTATGCGTTCAGTAGCCCAGTTCGTGCCGGGTTAAAGATCAATAGACACACCACATGTATAATGCCCACAAGGCTGATTCCTTTAGGTGGGATACCAGTTTTTACATATGCAGCTGTCGGGTGTATGCCTACACCCGTGCTTAGGTCGTGGCCATTTCGTAAAATGATGCCAAGGATATCCGGGACATGGTCATTAACCCCCCAAAGGCTTTAAGCAAACAAAACATATTTAAACGGGCCAATTAAGATAAATTAACCACCATACGATTAAAGATTTAATGCCCGACCAAGCGGTATTTTATATACCGTACCCCAAGCCCGTATAGGGAAAATAAGTTAAAAGTATTTACCTGAGCTAAATATAAATTCAATCCCAGCCGTATATCAATTCAGCAAGTACAGATAGCTTTTACTGGGCTCCTAATCTGGAACAAAGGCTTTTAATAACCTATTATAATCCTAACGGGTCTTTAATTAAGTCTTGACTTAGACCGGTTAGTTTTCAAAAGGAAGATACGGTTCAAACGCATGATAGAGCGAAGACCGGAATAGAATGTGATTTAGACCCGACAAGTTTGAAGGCTTGTATAATATGGGTAATCTAACCACATTCTGGACTTTGAGATAAAAATGATAAGGCTTGACCCGTTTCGGCTAATATATGCAAACTAGTCACATAAGCCGATCCGAACGCGACAAGTGCGTAACGAGTAACCAAAAGTGTCATATACAGTTTTCCTAAGTTAATATGCCTTAAGTATGTTGTGATATCAGTAGGATACCTTCCATTATGCCCAAAACGAGTTTAATCTCAAAATAAGCCCCGTAGGGGTATTTTGGTCATTTTAAAGATTATAAAAGAGGTTAATTAAAATTATGAGATTCGGGTCCAAATACATCAGTAGCATAACTCATTTTATTAGGTCATATCAGTTGGTAATAGGTCTTATATGGCAAAATGGTTTTAAACCCAATCTATGCGTTTAATACGCGTAAAAAGCCATTTTAAGCGATTTCCGGGTTATACAGGAAATTTGAGTTTTCTGATCAGGTTATAAAGTTCAAAATACTTCACTTATTATATAAAATCAGTAGCAATTGGATTGGTGTCAAAATACTATGTAAAACTCATTTTTTTAAACAAAAAGGGTATAATCGGTATTTACCGAATTAACGCCATAACCTTAGGTTATGAGCAGGTTAAAAATAATTAAAAATCTTTAAAAATCCCAAAATATTATATTACATTAGTGGGTAAAAGGTTTGGTGTCAAAAATTGGGTTTAGATAGGCTTTATGCTAATGACGCCGTTTAATTACTAAAAGGCGTTCTAATTACGCTAATGAGCATAACTCCTAATCTAGACCTCCAACTGATGTGAAAATTTAGGAACATGTTTATAAATCAGTAACAAAGATTATTGTCCTTTCACATATCCAAAATTCTCGTTTTATGGTCAAAAGGGCATATTGGTCAACATTAGGCATTTAACGGAAACGTGTAACGAATGGGTAACCAATGAACCAACCATAGATGGTTATATCCACATGTAACCTGGTCCTAAGGAAGCTCTAAGGCATTTCCAAATCATACTAAATCGGGTCAGAACTGAAGTCAAAGCAAAAGTCAAAGTTTTGTGACTTTCGGTTCCGAACCGGGTCTAAATAGAAAATTTGTCGGGTCGAACATGCTTAGACATGTTCTTACATTTATTACTAGGTTATATGAGTGATAAAATAGGTTACATGCCTTCTGCATTGTTAATTATGCGTTAATTCGAAGATTAGCATTCTGTTGACTTTTTTCTAATCAACTTTGACCCGACAAAAGTTATAGTTAGAGTGGGAATCAGAGGGTGCCCTTTTAAGGGTTTATTTCCCACATAATTACCAACTTATAACTACCTTCAATTCGACTAATCACTGGACCATTAATGATTAATCGCTAAGTCAAACGTTAATTACGACGGTTTGACTTTTAAGCTAATAACTAAGTAAAACTTAATTAGGGAAGGTTAAGCATACTTACAGAAGTCCTATGCACGATTAGGGATGCTTAGGGTCTGCTCTTGAACTCCCAAAAGCTCCAGAAATGCAGATGGAATGAATGCAAGAATGTTGCAAACATTGTGGCTTTATATAGTGATTTAGGATGCTCATGATCATGCCACACAAGTCTAGCAATGTTCCCAGATCATTTACATGTGCCCCTAAGGTCTAAAAACATGTAGGGGTCGCCCATGGAGTGAAAATATCTGATCTAAGTCGGTTAGAAGGCATAACAGGCTGCTGCCTGTAATTATCTGTATCTGGGGACCTCACGCGGCCCGCGTAAGACTTTAACATGTCTTACGCGGCCCGCCTAAGACATGATTTCAGGTTAAACAATTTTCCACTTTTGCATCTTGGCTCTTGGTTCATCCAAAGGTCAATTTAACTTTATAATTTGCATTATGAGCCCCTCTAATTGACTTATAAGGGCTTCAAGACTTATACCCACTTTGTTAAGTCCTTGGTTAACTTGGTTATCACCCAAAAAGTCATAATTTTCAACGTTGACGCTTTAACCCCTCGTATACGAATTTGATCATAACTTTCTCATACGATAACGAAACTTGGTGAATTTTTTATCATGTATTCTAGTGAGCATATTTAATCGTTACAAAGCTTCGGGTTTGCTAAAAGGTCACTCAGAGGTATACCTTAAACATGTTGACACATTTAACCCCTGTAGTTTGTAATCTCTCACTTTCTTTCAAAATTAGCTTCGTATGATCCATGATTCGTTCGTTTAAGGGTACGAGCATCATGTAGGGTTACTGTAAAGTATATTTATCCCTTGTTGACATTTTGAACCCTTATATTCACATACTTTCCATGTTTGTCAACTTTAGTCCCTCTGGAGTATACTTTCACACGTTCAAGCTTAGGACACGTGTCAATACATTATAGGACGTGAATTTTTGAGGTGTTACACATTAGCCTTCCACGCTCTCAACCATCTTAACATGATTCCTATACATTCATGTCATTACATTCACATTCTTATTAGCATATATGCTTATACATATGAACAACCATATGAAATTCACATCTCACATATGACCTTCATTAATCCATTCAAACAAGCATAAAGCATACTCAACATCATCTCTACATAATCTTCACATGAACTATATCTATTTACCCATTACTTGCATACAATTTCACTCATTATTGTCTTTTAGACATTTCATGAAACACTTGGTGCGCGTACTGCTTTCTAAGCACGATGTACAAGTATTTCATGTTTTTCTTCCTAATTATCACTTTCATTCATCAATACAAGTAATCATCATACAAATTATATACCATACTCAATCTATATACATGTACACATCACATACTACACATATTCACAATCAATTTCACACCCTTTCATGGATTAAACATAAACCCACTTAGCTAGGTGTAGTAATTCATCAAAACACTCAATTTATAGCAATTTACTCAAAATCTTCACTTAGGGTTCGTTCCTAAGCAAGCATACATTGCCAATTTGGCCATAACCTCTACGATTCATACATAAATCACTACTTGTGATGTTCATCAAGATTTTTCAACTTCATTAAACATCAAATTTCAATATACCTTATGATCCCCTAGCTTGGGTGATCGTTAATTCATGTTCCTTCTTGAATTTGAGCCTCGATTCATCCTTCAATTGGATGATATATGATGAACTAGGGTTTGGCTCTCTAGAGCCTTCCCCTGATCTCGTACAGAACACACACGAAGTGTGTGTGTGTTTATTATTTTCATTTAATAAAACAACTTTCAAGTTATCCCACTTTGGTCCCTCATGTTTCGTTTTAATTAAATAAGGCTACAACTCTTCGTTTACTAATAACGATACCAATAATCAACTAGGTTAATTATTCCTAGTTAATCTTCATTTACAGGTTAACTTTTATCATTAACGGTACCTTACCCGTTTCTTAATAGTAACCGGGTTTAAAATACCAAACCCGTTTTTTGGGTGTTACAAGTTATGCAGGTCATATTGTCCAGGGTTAAAAGGTGTAACTTCTGGGGTCAATGTGTTAAAATGGAAACTTGAAGGTGTATCTTGAAAGTATCTTTTGCTATCAGTATATAAAGAAGATCTACAGTTGAGTTAGATAGTGATCTTCTCGAAGTATCTGTTCTCTCTCTCTCTTCAAGGCGATTAGGGTTTGTTGTTCCAGATCGTTTGTAATCTGTTCGATCTCATGTGAGATCTGTTTGTATTGGTTTGTATAGATTAACTGATTACATCAGTTGATCTTCTTCTTCCTTGTATTGTTACAGATCTCACTATTGGTGAGATCTAGGGTTTCAGGGGGTGTTTTCTGGTTTGGGTAAATAATAAAGGTTTTGTCACCGTTTTTGTCGCTTATCTTCGTGTTATTTGATCTGTTTTGATACCGCATACCATTTTTACATGGTATCAGAGCTTTTTTGGCTCTTGATTGTTGTTCTTTTCTTTCTTCCGCTGTTTCTTGTTTATCTCTGATTGTTGATTGATTCTGGGATATTTGAAGTTTTCTTGTCTCAGGAACTTTTGGTGTGAATCGAAGATATTTTGGAGGTTTGGAAACCCTAATCTAGGGTTTGGTGTGAATCGAAGATATTCTGTATCTTTGAAGACCCGTGTTGGTCTCTGTAACCCTAGAAGGCTACAGAGCAAACTGACTGGTTGTATTGTTCTCTTGTCTTCTGATCTATAACTATAGCCCTAAGTGAAGGCTATAGTTCTGATCCGCTTTGGAGTTAATCGCACCCTCTGTAAGATTGTTTCATTCTATTCTTTATTTTTTTGTTGTTGTTGACTAGTTGAAGTCGGGGTAGTGAGGACCGGCACTGTTAGTTGTTGTTATAGTTGTTTGCTTGTCTTTGTAAGTTTTTGTTATAGTTGTTTTCTTGTCTATTCTGTGTTACTTGTTGTTGATTGTTCTTATAGTTCGCTTATCTATTCTGTGTTACTTGTTGTTTTGTGTTCATTTTTTTTATTGTGTTTACAGTTGTGTGTGGCTCCTGAGTAAAGACATATCCAGGTACCTGTGAGTGATGAACCTGGAGTCTTGACACTGACTCAGCTTCGCCGTTTGTTTCCTGTTTTTTATCTGTTGATAACTGTGTTGTTCTTTCCTCTTGTTTGTTGTGTGATTTGTTTTATCTGCTGCTTAAATGGGTGATACTGGTAGTACTTCACAAACTTTAATTGGTAAGTTAGATATAGGAGATCCCTTATATCTGCACCCAAGTGATTCTAGTGCTTTGACTATTATGAGCATTAAGTTGAAAGGTACAGAAAATTATTCTGTATGGTCTAGTGCAATGAAATTGGCCTTAGAGGCTAAAAATAAATATGGATTTATTGATGGAAAGTGTGTTAGATCTGAGAGTGATCCTGTGTTAGCCAGTCAGTGGGACAGATGCAATTATGTGGTACTTACTTGGTTTTTAAATTCTGTATCTGAGGAACTTTTCTTAGGACAAGTCTTTTCTAAGTTAGCTTCAGAGGTATCGACAGACCTCAAAGAGTCTTTTTATAGGGTGGATGGTTCTATTGTTTATGATTTGTATAAGAAAATCAATAGTGTTTCTCAAAATGGTACATCAGTTGCTGCTGAATACTATAATAAACTTACAACAATGTGGAAACAATTTGATGCTATGTTGCATCTGCCTACATGTTCTTGTCAAGCTGCAAAAGAATTTAATGATTTTTCAACATTAATAAAATTGATGCAATTTCTCATGGGACTAGATGATGTATATCAGTCAGTTAGAACAAATCTATTAACAAGAGAACCATTACCCTCTGTCAAAGTGGCCTTCTCTGTGATTTCCAGAGAAGAATCACATAGAATGTCTAGTACTGGGTCAAAAATTCAGAATGTATCTTTTGTGTCTAAACCTAATCAGTCTTTTGATCAAAGAAACAAAGTTAATAGAGGTTCTAATTCAAGTTTAAAGTGTACACATTGTAACATGTTAGGACATACTGTGGATAGGTGTTTTGAGATTATTGGATATCCACCTGGGTTCAAAAGAAGAGTTAATAATAACAATCAATCTAATAAAGTTAACTTGGCTAATAGTAATAAAACTAATTTTGGAAATGGTACATCTTCGTCTGTTGGGAGTTCTGGTTTACCTTTTACATCTGAACAGATTGCTAAGTTGTTGAGTCTAGTTGGAGAAAAAAGTGGATCAGAATCTCAGAATCAGAATGTAGGAGGTGAGGTTTTTAATGTTTCCTACTTTGTTAGTTGTTCTAGTTCTGTCAGTTACAATATGAATGGGTGGATTGTTGACTCTGGGGCTAGTCAACATATGGTTAAAACTGATAGGGACTTGATAAATGTTGTTGATGTATCTGAATTCAATATTATTGTTGGTCATCCTAATGGAACAAGTGTCAAGGTTTTAAAGATTGGTGATTTAAAATTAACTAATGAAATAGTGTTGAAAGATGTTTTTTATGTCCCTGATTATAGTGTGAATTTACTTTCGGTATATAGATTGTCTAAGGATAATCATGTGAATGTTGTGTTTAATGAAACTAGTTGTTTGTTACAGGATTCCAGTTCAAAGAGAATCCTGATGAGTGGTAGTCAGGATTGTGGTCTGTATTTTGTAGGCAATTCTGGTAATTTGATTAATACTTGTTTCAATAGTGCTGTTAAGTCTTTTACTTGGCATAGTAGGTTAGGACATCCTTCAGATCAAGTTTTAGCAGTATTAAAACAAAGTCTTAAAATTCAATCAAGTGAACATGGCCCTTGTGATATATGTCATAGGGCTAAAAAAGTTAGGGTTCCTTTTCCTTTGAGTGAACATAAGTCTAAATCAATTGGTGATCTCATACACTTAGATGTATGGGGTCCTTATAGAGTAACAAGTTATGATGGTTATAAATATTTCTTAACAATTGTTGATGACTATTCTAGAGCTGTATGGTGTTATTTTCTATCTAGTAAAACTGAAGTGTTTGAAAATCTAAAGGTTTTTTATGAACTTGTGTTGACTCAGTTTAAGAAGAAAATTAAAATAATCCGAAGTGATAATGGGACAGAATTTGTTAATAGTCAAATGAATAATTTTTGTAAAACTAAAGGAATTTTACATCAAACATCGTGTGCCTATACACCATAAGAAAATGGTGTGGTGGAAAGGAAACACAGAAACTTGTTAAATACTGCTAGAGCTTTGATGTTTCAGGGTGGTCTACCACTAAGATTTTGGTCTGATTGTCTGTTGACTGCTGTTTATCTTGTTAACAGGTTGCCGTCTTATGTGTTAAATGATAGGAGTCCTTTTGAAATGATGTTTGAGTTTAGACCCTCATTGTCTTATCTTAGGAACTTTGGATGCATGTGTTTTAGTACTATATTACATGATTTAGATAAGTTTTCTTATAATGCTGAAAAATGTGTGTTACTTGGTTATTCAAGTTTTAAAAAAGGATATAAGTTGTGGAGTTTGGATAGTAAGAAAATATTTTTTTCAAGAGATGTTAAGTTTTATGAAAGCGTATATCCTTTCAAGGTTAAAACTTTTGATAACCAAGAACCTATTTTTGATAAACAACTGAATCATGCAAATTTTTTTGATAACATTGTGTCCGAAGTTTCTAACATACCCAATGATGAAGAGGGTACAAATGGTGCTTAAGATCCTGTTAGTGATGATCAGCAACCATTGTCTCCCTCTACATCAGCCCCTGTATCAGGTGTTGAGGTGATTCAACAAACTGAACAGGAGGGCAGTAGTGGACAGGATACAAATGAGATGGCAGAGGACACTATAGGGTCAAATGTTGAGACCAACCAATCTGAGGGTAATATAAATGTTAGAAAGTCTTCTAGAAATACGTCTATGCCTAAAAGATTTGGTGATTTTGTTGTTGAGGGTAAAGTTAAGTATGGTATAGAAAAGGTCGTTAGTTATGCACATTTGTCTTATGAAAATAAGTGTTTTGTTGCTTCGTTAAATAAAATATGTGAACCTACTTGTTATAATGAAGCTGCTAAAGATGATAAATGGATTGATGCTATGAATAGTGAAATGGAGGCCTTGTATAGAAATAATACATGGGTGTTAGTTGATCTTCCTAAAGGTATAAAACCAATAGGGTGCAAGTGGGTTTATAAGGTTAAATACAAGGCAAATGGGGAAGTTGAAAGATACAAGGCCAGATTGGTGGCCAAAGGGTTTAATCAAAGAGAGGGGCTTGACTTTGGTGAAACTTTTTCACCAGTTGTTAAAATGACTACAGTTAGAATTGTTTTAAAGCTTGCTATTAATAATAATTGGCCACTTTATCAAATTGATGTTAATAATGCTTTTTTATATGGTACGTTGTCTAAGGATGTTTTTATGACACAACCTCAAGGCTATAGTTCAAAATATAATAATAAAGTTTGTAAGTTGGTAAAATCCTTATATGGTCTTAAGCAAGCACCAAGACAATGGAATGAAAAGTTAACCTCTGTGTTAACTTCTATGGGTTTTGTTCAAAGTATTTGTGACTATTCCTTGTTTGTGCTGTCTAAACAAGATGTGTTTGTTGTATTACTTGTGTATGTTGATGATATAGTAGTTACAGGAAATAATAAATCTGCAATAGAGAATGTTAAAAGAAGTTTAAAAGAAAATTTTCATATAAAAGACCTTGGTTTGCTTAGATACTTTCTAGGAATTGAAGTGTTATACTCTGATGGTTGTATTTGTTTGTCTCAAAGAAAGTATTGTCTTGAGTTGTTGGATGAGTTTGGCTATTTGGGTTATAAACCTGTTACAACACCAATTGAGCAAAGTTTTTTGGTAACAAACAAGTGTAAAAGTGATCAAAAGATTTTTGAAAGTGTTAATGGTTTTCAAAGATTGATAGGGAAACTGATATATTTGTCTTTAACTAGACCTGATATTAGTTATGCTGTTCAGTTTTTGAGTCAATACATGCATAGTCCTTATCAATCTCATCTTGATATTGCTCTAAGGTTATTGAGATACTTAAAATTATCTCCTGGAAAAGGGGTTAGTTTTAAGAAGTCCAGTGATATGCTTATGTCTGGGTTTGTGGATAGTGACTGGGCTAAATGTCTCAAGACCAGAAGGTCTGTTACTGGATATGTGATATTTTTGGGAGGAACACTTGTTTCTTGGAAGAGCAAGAAACAAAATGTGATTTCTAAATCTACTGCGGAAGCTGAGTACAGAGCTATGTGCTCAGCTACCTGTGAAATTATGTGCATTATTAATGTTTTAACTGAACTAAAGATTACTTGTAGTCTACCTGTCAAACTGTACTGTAATAGTAAATCAGCTATTTCAATTTCTCAAAACCCTGTGTTTCATGAGAAAACTAAACATTTTGAATTGGATTTACATTTTTTAAGAGAGAAAATAGCTGCAGGTATTGTGGAACCTGAAAAGGTTAGTACATAAATGCAGGTAGCAGATAAAGGGTTTGAATGCAAATCAACATCAAACTCTTTGTGAAAATATGGGTCTTTATAACATGTTTGCCACATGAATTATGGGGGCATGTTAAATTAAATTATTGCAATATGGTTAATTCATGTTGCAACATTTTATCAGTTGATATTGTTGTTAGTCTGTTTTAACTACTTTTGGGTAAGAGTTGTACAGGTCATATTGTCCAGGGTTAAAAGGTGTAACTTCTGGGGTCAATGTGTTAAAATGGAAACTTGAAGGTGTATCTTGAAAGTATCTTTTGCTATCAGTATATAAAGAAGATCTACAGTTGAGTTAGATAGTGATCTTCTCGAAGTATCTGTTCTCTCTCTCTTCAAGGCGATTAGGGTTTGTTGTTCCAGATCGTTTGTAATCTGTTCGATCTCGTGCGAGATCTGTTTGTATTGGTTTGTATAGATTAACTGATTGCATCAGTTGATCTTCTTCTTCCTTGTATTGTTACAGATCTCACTATTGGTGAGATCTAGGGTTTCAGGGGGTGTTTTCTGGTTTGGGTAAATAATAAAGGTTTTGTCACCGTTTTTGTCGCTTATCTTCGTGTTATCTGATCTGTTTTGATACCGCATACCATTTTTACAGAACACCACCCAATCACCAAGACGGAGAAAAGGGGCCGCAAAACAACATTACATCAAAATCAAATTACACCAAGACTTCCAATGGCCGGAAAAGTTGCAACACACAAGTACATTGTATATTTGTATGTGGTTGTCGTGCGGCAAACCGCACGGGTATAACCACTAGTCTAAATTAAAAATCAAACCGTTAGAAAGGTTTTATGATGATTATTTTTATGAATTACTAATCGCTTTTTCACTTGTCTTCCGTATTTTCATCAGTCCATGACTCCACTTACAAATCATTTGTTCGAATCATCGTTCTCCTTCCATCAAGAAACACCCCCTAGAGTGGTATAAATAGAATACTAAAGGATATAGTAGAAATCGAGAGCAAGTTTTTAGGAGTTCGATACTTGAATAATGGCTTCCATATACAGGTCTATATAGAGGGTTTTGGGCCGATCTTGTCGTGCTGGATAACAAACTATAACCCAAAAGAGCGGCCCAAGTCCTTGTTAACTCTAAAATAAATATTGTTGAAAACACATATAAATTATTTACACGACACCTCATAATCTCACATAAATGTCGAAATGATTGATTTAAAAACATATATTACCGGTAATTCTTGAAAATTGAAAATCCTCCAAAGGAAGAACTAATTAGTTAATTAAATAAATTTCGGGTTGGTTTTAAATATTTTTTATCAACCGATACAAATATTGTCAATATAAAACAGTTAGGGTTGTTAACGAACCAAACGAACACGGACAAGACCTTGTTCGTGTTCGTTCGTTAAGGAACACGCTTGTTCATAAACTGTTCACGAATGCTTACCGAACGAGATTTCTTGTTCGTGTTCGTTCATTAAGGAAACGAACATGTTCGTGAACTGTTCATGAACACTTACCATACGCAAATGAACCCTAACAAATGTTCATGAACATAAATGAACACAAACGACGTTTATGAACTCAAATGAATACAATATTCATTTTAGAATAAAATCTACATTTTCAACACAAACATTACGAAGAATCCACAAAAAATATATAAACACATAACATAATTATCCGAACACAGTTGACATGATTATAAAAAACATGACTTACACAAAATTAAGAGTTTCTCAAGCTTTAACACAAATTAAAATTGAAATAGTGAAATGAGAGATGTTGTGAGAGGCATATAAGATAACTAGGGTTTCAAAATCTTAAAAACTAGAAACAATAAATCAATATATAGCATATAAAAACCTTTAAACGAACGAACACAAATAAACATTAACGAACGAACATAAATGAACTTATTACCGAACACACATGAACATAAACGAACACATTACCGAACGTTCACGAGCATAGACGAACGAACGCAACCTCTGTTCATGTTCATTCATTTAACTTAACGAACAAAATTTCTTGTTCGTGTTCTTTCATTTACTAAACGAACGAACATAAACGAACTTCCCGCCAAATGGTTCACGAACTGTTTGTTGAACGTTCGGTTCGTTTACAGCCCTGAAAACCGTCATGGTTTTTAAAATTATGGTTTTGTGATTGATTGGATTGCATTAACCTTTTCTTTTATTTAAAAAAAAAAAAGAAATTTCATGATAAATTTGGCCATCGTCAACTTAAACATCGTTCATAATGACAATCTTATATTACCACTCTTCAGGTATGTATATTCCTAACGACATGGAATCACTAGTAACTAACAAAGAAAGCGACTGATCTATACAGAACCACTCGCTTACATCACTCGACACCAAGAGTAAGGCTTAGTTGAAGGTACACTGCTCACATCACTTCGAATCATTCTTTTATCTTGATTATCTTCTCCGATTCTCCTAATATTTATTCTCACACCGGAGAATTGTCACAGATAGACCCCACTCTCTATTAGAGGTTCACGTAACCGAAGCCTCACAAACACTCTAACATTCAAGTCAATATACATATAACATGTATCAAGTGTAAACATTTTTGGAACTATCATATAATATCATTAGTATGAAATGTGTGTATAAAACAGAAATTTTCCGGATAGAACTTCCAGACACGTGGAGAGGGTGCCTACTAACTTAGACTATGGGGTATGGGGGGCTTGGGTTGGGGCTGTGAGTGGGGCATTTGTTGACATGTAGAATGGGAGATCCCCCACCACCAAAACCCACGCCCATGTGGTATGGTGGGGCTTGGGTTGGGGGCATGAATTTGGTTTGGCCATTGAGAGCCTGCCATGTCACTTGCTAGCCCGCCCCACGCCCGGCTTCAAACCCACGACAAAGGGGCCACGCCCAAACCCATGCCCACCCGGGGTGGTGGCTTGGGCGTTTTCCCCCTACCCACACCCAAACTCCCGCCCCATACCCCGCAGTATTAGTGGGGTTAAATAGCTTTTCTTACGAGGTAAAATTGGATTAAACCAAGTGGACCATGTATTGGACCTAAACCTATTGTCATGGACTTAAACAATGGTGCCTCTACATACATAGAATTAAATCAATAATTCTGAGTCTCTCATTGAAAGCTCAATAAGGTTTTCTTTAGTTAAACTCATTGGGTGTCAGCCCAGTGGCCACCGACCCCCATCTTAAACCGGCCCGAGGACACTCGAGGTCACGGGTTCGAAACATGTTTCAGCCCCTCGGGTTGGCAGGGGTTTCACCGTCAGGCGGCGTTGTCGGGACGCTAGCTTGGGAAGGGGGATCCCTTCCGCGATCAGGGGTACCGTGCATCTACCCTTTTTTAGTTAATGTGTTCAATAAAAACATAACTAACATATTGTATGGATTAGGATCAAATACAAAGGATCCTAATTGTAAGAAATGTAAGAAAGATTTATAGAGTGACAAGTGTCCAATAAACTAAAAAAACCCACTACACAAAAAAACCCACTAAAAAAAAAAAAAAAACCTTAAACATCCACCACCACCAAAAACCGCCACCCCCACCTCCCCCCCCCCCCCCCCCCCCACCCCCCACATCACCCACCCAAAAAAAAAATGTTTTTTTTTTTTTTTTTGCCGAGAGGGTGGGGGTGGGGGTTTAGGTTTTTGGGTGGTGGTGGGGGTGGGTGTTTAGTTTTTTTTTTTTTTTTTTTTTTTTTTTTTTTTTTGGGGGGGGGGGGGGGGGGTGTTTAGGTTTTTGGGTGGTGGTGGTGGTGGGGTGGGGGTGGGTGTTTAGGTTTTTGGTGGTGATGTAGTGGGTTTAGTTTTAGGTTATTGGACACTTGTCACTCTATAAATCCTTCTTACACTTCTTACAATTAGAAGCCTTTGTAGAATAACTTGACCCCGTATTGTATAAACTTTTGGTCTCGATATAATCATTTTTATTTGTTACTCTTGTTTTTGTGGAACAATCATGTTTTTTTAAATAAATATATGTTGTAACCGATTTTCAGCACTACAATAACATAACCAAACAAATTAATCTAACAATATTTGTTTTTATGGACAAGTTATCTTAAATAAGATAAAAAGTTAATTTTGGAAGCACTACAATAACATAACCAATCAAATCAATCTAACAATAATTTGTTTTTATATACAAGTTATCTTAAATAAGATAAAAACTTAATTTTGGAAGAAAACTTTAACAAAATCTAAAATAGAGAAAAATCCAGACGCCCTTCCCTCGTCTCTCTATTCCTTCCCCTCACAAAATTCGTCCAAAGATGTCTAGAATTCCGGATGATTTGCACTCTCTCTCCTCCGCCTAGATGCTAACAAATAAACGAACGACAAAAAAACAAAGTGGGTTGGTTGGCACAATAGCTTAAATCCATTCATGAATATGTGTGCGTATACACACGCGAGTATTGCTACGCCTATCAAGTTTATGGGGGTATATGTACACTAGGGCTTTGATAATTACCATGAAGGCAAAGAATATACATTCTAAGACTAAAGGGAGTGGGGCATTCTTTTGTGAGGGCGTCTTCCGACGTGGCGCCACGTCAGATTAGAGGATTTTGGGCAAAAAAGGGAGCTGAGCAACTTGGCTGGCTAGGGCGTCTTGCGACACGTGGCATTGATTTATTTTGTCTTTTTTATGTAAAAGATTTAAAAAAGTCCTATTTTTTTTTATAAAAGTATTGATCAAAGTAAATAAAAACTAATACTTCAACAAAATAAAAAATACATCAACTGAAAAAAAATACATCAACAAAAAAAAAAATACAATCAACAAAGGTTATATTTTTCTCGAATTTCTTGCTTCATTTGTTCGGCTAAAGCGAGCTCGGCTCCAGAAAGGTTTGTCGTGTCGGATGTTAATATTTGCAAATCAAGTGCTTTTTGACGACTTTCTTTCAGCTTTAGCTTTCGGTCACCGTGTTCTTTTTTTAAGTTGATCCGTTGTTGGCTCGTTTGCAACAAGCCGTCTAACTTATTGGTGACTTTTTCGAACGTTTCGGTGTAGTCGATTCGTACACCGCTTGAAGACGGTTGGGCGGCTTTTTTGGCCCTATCTCGGTCAACCGGCCGTTGTGGTGGTTCAAACGCATCGTCCTCTTCATGTGGCTCTTCCAAATCTTCCTCAATGTCGTTGAGATTTATTTGGCACCGAGCGTCCGACCCTTGACTTTGATGGTCGTTTGAGGATGAGGTTTTTGACCGCTTAGCCGACGGTTGGCCACGAGTTTTAAATGGATTGAATGCGATGACTATGTGAAATTTCGAACTCTTTCTTAAAACTTGCCAAATAGCAAGATAAGGAAACGCCTTCCGGTGTTCGGCTCGGAATTCATTTTGGGCATTTGCTTGGAGCATCGCATCGTCGGAACCACTTTGGCGCACACTCGAGTTATTTAGGCGAGTGTATATTTGGTTGAAACTTTGAATCAAAGGACGCATTTTACGTCACTTCGAGCCGATACCATCGGCATCACGGTATCCCTCTTCTTGATCTTCCAACTTGAGGAAAACTTTGTAAATACGAGACCAATATGTTTTTTCCTTTTGATAGTTACTTATAAAAAATGAAACAATAGTTATCTATAGAAAACTTTGTAAATACGAGACCAATAAGTTATAAGACAACTTACTACATCTCGGGTCTTCGGTTATTTCTAGCCAAGCCTTGGACAAGCTCATTTCCTCGTTGGAAGTCCATGGTATCGGTTTGCTTTTCAAGCGTTCTTCACCCGGTGTTTTCCTCTTGTGTGAACGTTTCTTTTTTTGAGGTTCAACAACATTTTGACCGACATGGAACTGGGTCTCCGGAACTTCTTCGTCATCTAAATCAACCGCTAGATGGAAAACAAACAAAGTTAAAAAAACATATTCTTTACAAAAAAATAAATAAAAATTTATACCATTTTGTTGGCTCGATCCTCCAACATTTTGAAAACCACCGGGTTGTTGTGTGTAGTATACTTGCGGTGTAGGGCTAGGAACGTGCGGTGTAGGGCTAGGAACATGCATATTGTTGTAGTATACTTGCGGTGTAGGGCTAGGAACGTGCATATTATTGAAATAGGTGTAAAAAGCGGGGTTATTTAAAACGTTTGGGTCCGCCATATCGGGTTGTGGATTGGAAGATTGTGTATTCGGGAATGGGGTTCGTGTATTTTGGTTGAAAGGAGGGATGTTGTGGGGATACATTTTTTTTATAAAAAGGAGTAAAAAATAGAGAGAATGGTGTAAATTTTGATGAGTTGAGAGAAGATTGTGGTATTATTTATAAGGGTTGGGGGTTATGGTTTTGTTTAAAAAAAATGGCAGGTACATTCAAACTATCCGTTGGCAACGGATATATTTTGGGGAAAAGAAAAATTGTGGGCGTTATGTGAGAGACGCCAAGAAGGGGGACGCCCTTGGGAACTCCGATGGGGGGCGGTGTGTGGGGCGGCTTTGGGCGGCTCGGGTAGGAGAGACGCCCCACTCCCTTTAGTCTAAGCTTTGAAGAATTTGTTTCAGCATTTGTATTTGTTGCATTGCTTGATTCGTAGCTTCCCATCGATCCGATGGTCCATTTTTTTACAAGATTGTCATTAAAAATACCATTAGTCTTATCATGGAGGTTGGGTCTTATCATTAGCTGGAATTAATGCCACGAGTTGATACTTTAACTTAGTACGAACACGTTACCATTAAATGTTATGTTAACGCATTTGTCTTTTTTTTTTCTTTTTTTAGTAACGAATTTCATACATGCTATTTAGTTATCCTAAGACAAACAATAGTTTGGATGTTGATGCCTAGAGCTTGGATCAGGGCCGGCCCGTAAGGGGTGCGGAGTGGACGACGGCACAAGGACCAAACCTTCAGAGGGCACAAATTTTTTTAATTTTGTATAGAATTTACGCTGTATAAGATAGAATATATATGGACTAAATCGAGAGATAACATAAATGAGCCATTGTACTAGTGGTTACTTCATTGCTTAAAAAAAAAAAAGAAGACAGAGGTTCTAATCCCGGTGTCTCCAAACTCTTTATTTTAGCTTATTTTTTTGTTAGTGGTATTTAATGCTTTATTTTTGTCAGCTGGATCTTTCCGTTTAATTAATAAATTACTTTCTAAACTTAGCTAAAAATAACTATTTAAATTACATCAACATAAATTTTAGTGATTGATGAGTTTATATCAAATGGAAATTTTCAAATAGGGCCCAAATCTTTTATCTCGCACAGGGCCTTTTTATTTATTTATGATTTTTGGAGACGGTTCTGGCTTCGATGTAAAGTCTTCGTTGTGGTTTGATCCAAACAGTGGGTCGGATGATGGTTACCCTAATGTCCCCTAGTTCAACATGATGCAAGTCTCAGGTTTAGTATTAAAATGTTGTAAACAAGGTCATGCTGGAGTGCTCAATCAAGACAGGTGCCTCTCCACGATAATTAGACCTCATGACCAAACTCCCACATTAGAGTAAATGTTTGTATGGAGAGAGAGCAATGAATGTGGGTGTAACGAATTCTTACTGCTTACATTCACTTTGGAGGGAGACTTTATAAGGTAATAAGCTATAATATTGTTCACTATAGTAGTATAGTGTAGATGAATGCCTCCCGATATACATTACCTAGTCCATGATCACATGAGTTGGTACTTTCTTTGCATACGATCATAGGATCATTCAAGGCCATGTTCATGCATCTATCTAATATGTGCATTGATAACATCTTGAATTTCAAACCTCTTATATTAAATAATATGAGAGGCTTACATTGTTTGTTAAACTTACCCTAACAGAACCATCACATTTCATGGTTACACTAGTGTGTATGGATTGTGTTTGCAATCCTAAACCCGAATATGTATTATAACTTAGCGTCTTAGCCCTTGAATTTTTCATATCTCCCTTAGAGTACACAGAGTGGGAGGGCATGAAAAGGAGGTGTGAAACGCCATGTGACAGCCACGTCAGCAACGGTAAAAAAAAGTGGCGTGGTGCCAAAAGAGCGGGGTGAGATGGGGCGTGAAAGGGTGGCTTGGTGTGACACGTGACATACACTCTTTATTATTATTTTATATTTAATAAAAAAGAAAATCATCCAAAAGACCCACCATCCAATCAGAGCTTCACACTTCATCATCATATTCTTCACTACGCCAGTAAAGGATCCAGCGCCAATACTGTCACACCCTGACTTTTGCGAAAGCGTGATTATGGTGTGACTTTCTTAATATCATTGCATTCAATCATAACAACAATTATATGATAAAACCATAGTTTTGTCATCCATTAAATAAGTTTAAAACATAACAACATTGTCTTAAAACGTAGACTTCAAACACAAGTTTACAAACCATACGAATTGTTCATGAGTTCACTAAGGACTCGTCAAAAGATAATAAATAAAACCAAGGTTTGGAAGACGTGTCTCGTCCAGGAATAAGACACCCAACCCAAACCTCAAAACCATGGATGACATCTTTATTCACAACGCAGCATGAAACTTCCAACACCCGCCAGACCCACTTACTAATTCCCTGAAATACATGTATTTTGAAAACATCAACAAAAGTTGAGCGAGTTCATGTGTTTGTTTGTGTGTATGAGTAAACCTTTGAAAGTATGTCTGTATGTGTGTAAGTCCTGGTATGAAAGCAATAAGGAAAACAGATCACCAATGGTTTGCAAGGCCATTGATATGTGTGAAGTGATGTAGGAAAACTCAAACCTAGCAGATTTTTCTCCGGGAATAAGACATAGTCACCACATGGGCCACCCTGGTCCTCATGTCACACCCTGGCTTTGCGGAAGCGTGGGTTTATTTGGTGTGACTTCTTAATACCATAGCTTAATCACAACAAAGCTATATGAAAGTAAAACCATGATGATCATCCATTACTTCAAGTTATAAAAGTAAAATACGACAACATTGTTTTAGAGTTGACACATGCAACGAGTTTACAACACAACATAATAAAAACCTTGTTCATAAGACACAACCACAAAACATGAAATAAACACAGTTTAAGACTTGTGACTCGTCCAGGTAAAAGTCACAATCCCTAAACTTGGATGACACCATTCTTCTACGCAGCGTTTCGACAGTGCATACCTTGCCAGATCCCTAATTCCCTGAAATACATGTAAGTTGAAAAATCAACATAAAGTTGAGCGAGTTCATGTAAAAGTGAGTATGTAAAACCTTTGTAATACATTGGTAGGTAAAAAAAAATCCCTGGTATGTAGCAAATAAGGAAATAAAGAGATCATCAATGGTTTGCAAGGCCATTGATATGTGTGAAGTGTAGTAGGAAGACTCAAACCTAGCAGATTTTTGCGTCGGGCTCAAAGTCACCCCGAGGTCCGTACTGTTGGGCCTGGAGTTGGGCTCGCTACACCCAGATAGATCTACCGCTAATGACCCTCGGTCCTACAATGAGGATTAATGGCCTCTAGTTTCCGCCTACTCACTCACATGATCTAAGTAGTAACCCTCCTTACGCTAACCATACCATGTAAAAAGTATTCGTAATCATAGTAACATGTATTTCACCCCCGAAGTATAAAAACTGAAAACAATTAAGAGAAAAGGGGGACATGAACTCACAGAAGTGCGTCTCGAAATAGTCCGTCCCAAATAACCTGCTGCGTGATGACCTACACGTGCTAACTTCTATTAGACGGACGGCCGTGCCTTGGCTTAAGGTTTAACGTTTTGTTGGAGAAATAGTTAGGTAACTATTTCGTAATCACACTTCTTATTTATTTTACAAGTGTATACCTTCCCAAGGATGGGGGTTTTAAATACATGTGTTTTTATAATTCCAAAAATATATTTTTAAGTCTCACTTAAAAAGTATATTTTAAATCATTTGTCTAAATTATTCTATCTCCAAAATATACATATTTTTCCCAAAAATATTATATTTTACTTCATACAATTTCCAAAATAATACTTTATCAAAATACACACTTAAGGGTATTTTCCGAAAATATGTAAGTTACATTTTAAGGTTCGTGTGGTAATAATAATACCGGTGTAACTTAAATATTTATTTGTGAGGGTGTTGGTATTATTTTGGAGTCGTGACTTCATGATATTTCCAGTAATATTACTTTTACTCTAAAAATAATATATAGTTCACAAAAATAATCATAAAATCACACAAGCGTCTTACTATGAAATATATATATTCTAAATATATATTTAACAAGTTTCATTTACGAAAATCCACCTCCCACACTTGGAAATTTTGTAATAAAAATCATGGCGAATTTTATTTGGAAAAACAAGTTAAAAATATATTCATAACACTTGTCACAAAAATATTTCTAAGTGTTACTTTCTGGAAAAATTTCGCCAGAGTTTCCTCTGTAACTGGAGGTGGCCACGCTTACTAGCGTATCATTTTCTTTTCAAAATTCAATCAATCAATTTCCAATCATCAAAATACAATTTTCAAACATCAAACCAGTCAAAGGTAAGTATAAATCGCAAACACATGAACTTGTAAGTTGTGTAAAAATATGTAGTAACTTTCCAACATATTTAGTAGATCTTTCCATCTTTAAAGATAAAATCATTTTCTTGGAAATCTTTATTTTTAAAGAACATGTAAGTTTACAACTTCTATTCCAAAAATTACGAAAATATTTCTTGGTTAAATCTTTTGTCACACAAGTGTTTACACACTTGTTTGTTTGCAAAAATGCTTTTAGTTCATGAAAGATCCGGCTTTTAAACAAGGTTTGCATCTTACACTTGGTTCTTTGAAAATACCACTTGTAGATCTTTAGATCTATTAGTTTAGAACTCTATTTTACAAGAAAAATCATTTTTACACAAGTTCATGTTTATGTATGGAAAGGTTCATCATCTTGCAATTTTTACACTATACATATTGCTAGTTCATGTTCCATGAACATGATCTAGCATGGTTAGATGACGATCCGTTCCACTACTAGCCACTAACAACATAAAATAATCATTTCTAAACAAGATTCACAAGTTTTACACCATTTGTTTCTCTTTAACCAACTAGTTCATCATACTTTCAAGTCTTTTAGTTTTGATCTTGTAAGTTCTTGAGTTTTAACCGTTAAATCTCTTATTAACCACTTTAAACATGAACAAGAGGGTGTTTAGAAGCACTTACAACTAGCTCAAGGCTAGGGAAGAATCAAAGCGAAAACAAGGTGGATAAAAGCAACGTAGTGAGGTTCTTGAGATTCCGGAAGCACCGGGTCTCCTCGTATGGTCTCTTGCACACTTGTATGTATGTGGAATGACTTGATCAAAGCTTGATGGTGGTGAGATGGTTGGCTATGGTTTCGGCCGAACTCAAAGAGAGGGAGAGAGAGAGATGTTTTTTTTTTGTTAAGTGTTTGTGAATGAATGAAAGTCTTGTCCATGAAGTATTCTTATAGCCCATTCATCAATATTACCCATTATGTAAAATGTTGTCAAGATACTAGACAAGTAGGATTAAAATAATCAAAATTGGGTGGTGTGTGTTCCCTTGGGGAACCGTTCGGTTAGGGGGGGGGGGGGTTTATGGTTTGATTTCAATCATGTAGTTAGTAACTAGTTATGTTAGTTAGAACTTTAAGTTAGGTATTTAGTGTGTTATGTAATATAACGGGTGTTAGGGTGTTCGGGGACCCTAACTAGCTTAGAAAAATGTAAATAATATCATTGACAATATTTTTTATGTTCCGGGTAAAGTCCGGTTGTTCGGTTGGATATTAATCCGTTAAAGTGCTAAATAAGCATTTAAAGTGTCTTTAGTATTATTTTTAGTGACACAATGAATTCCCGACACTTTGGAAAGTGTCTAGTATTATTTTCCCATGTTTTTGCACTTTACTAGTTAACTTAAATGCTGAATTTTGTAATAAAGTGCAGGATTTTGTAGTTAAAGCATGTTTTAGGCACATCCGGTCACTATAACTATCACCTAGTGACGCAGTTTAACAATCCTCACCTCCCTACACTCCCTACTAGTGTAGTAAACTATTCCCGGCTCATACTGGCCTCAGAGACAGTGTCTGTCTAGTGCTGGCTAGGTCAGCATGTTTACTGGGTTATCCGTTTATTGTGCTTTTGTGCATCAGGTTTGTCACTATAGTTCTGTGTAAATAATGGAGTGACAGTAATAAGGTATGATGCATGTATATGTATGTATCAGAAATCAAGAATCAGTTTAACCACAATTGTAAGCAAGCATAGAAATCAAGCATTAATTAAATATTAATTAATTCGTACGGATACCTGGTTTGGTGAGGGTTGTCACACCTCATGGGTGTGGGCTCGCTACACCCAAATAGATCTATCACTCATGTCTCTCAGTCCTACAACGAGGATTAATGGCCTTAAGTGTTGTACCCACCACTCACATGATCAAGTAGTACCATTCCTTAGCTAACTATACCATGTATAAAACGTTTGTAAACAGTTGTAACATGTATTTCACCCCCGAAGTTATAAAACTGAAAACAGTTAAAAGAGAAGGGGGGCATGAACTCACAGTCTTGCGTCTTCAACAATCGTAACTCGTACTTCTCCGGTGAATACGACTACCTACAACGTACTAATGTCTATTAGACGAACGGGTCGTGCCTTGACTTAGTGTTAACGTTTCTGAGTTACGTTTCTTTTACGCTTCTGATATTATTCCAAGTTATATAATTTTTGTCAAAATAATTAATATTTCAACTTAAATTATATTTATTAAATTTTGGAATAATTGTTGAATAATATATATTACTTAATACTTCCCAAGTATTGGTTCTTGTATTTTCTTCCCAAGGATGGGGGTATCTTATACATGTGTATTCGCATTCTTGTATTTGTATATTTTGTCATGTATTGGTGTCGTATTCCGGTGTGTATTTATACGTGTGAGAATACGTATATTATTGTATTCATTAAGTATTCATATACTTAAATTTATATTAAACCTTTCGGAATATTACTTCTAAAAAAAGTCCACCAATATATATATATATATATATATATATAGGTAAAGAGTAAAATACAAATGCGCTTATCGTACGATACGTACGCGATCTTCCCAGCCGTTCGATCAGGTGCAGATCTGGTGCGAATTCAATACATATCGCATGTGAAAAATGGTTAGCATGGGGTAGTGTGAAAAATGGCATGGGGTGTGTAGATGGACAAAATCGCATGTGGAAGATTTGAATATCGCATGTGAAAAAATGGCTATCATGGGGTAATGTGAAAAATGGCATGGGGTGTGTAGAATCGCATGTGGAAGATTGAATATCGCATGTGAAAAAATGGCTATCATGGGGTAATGTGAAAAATGGCATGGGGTGTGTAGAATCGCATGTGGAAAATTGAATATCGCATGTGAAAAAATGGCTAGCATGGGGGTAATGTGAAAAATGGCATGGGGTGTGTAGAATCGCATGTGGAAAATTGAATATCGCATGTGAAAAAATGGCTAGCATGGGGTAATGTGAAAAATGGCATGGGGTGTGTAGAATCGCATGTTGAAAATTGAATATCGCATGTGAAAAAATGGTTAGCATGGGGTAATGTGAAAAATGGCATGGGGTGTGTAATTTTCCACATGCTAACCATTTTTCACATGAGATATGTATTGAATTCGCACCAGATCTGCACCTGATCGAACGGCTAGGGTTATCGCGTACGTAATGTACGATAAGCCCTATTGTACGTTAACCGGCCTCTATATATATATATATATATTTTGAAAATATATATATATTTAAGAAATATTACTTAGAAACATTATTTGTGATTTTTCTCTTGGCAAAATATTTATAGTTCCAAAATAATATATTTTCAAGTCTAACTTAGAAAATATATATAAACTTATTTTTATCCAAAAATAATGTATTTCATGTTTACTCAAGAAAATATATATCTCTCCCAAAAATAATATATTTTCTAATAATTCCAAGAAAATATATTTTTACTTCCCAAAACAATATATTTTCTCTTTGTAAAAAATATGATATATCTTTGCAAAAATCATATTTTCATTTCCTTGTGTCCAAAATATTATCTACCAAAATATACTTGCGAATTAAATTCCGGAATATTTTGTAAGTTACATTTCTTGTTTGGTTTTGCCAATATTTTGTATGTAACTTATATACTTATTCCTTGATAGTTTGGTAATATTTTGGATTGTAATTCTTGGTGTTTTAATGTGTTATATTATTTCAAGTCCTAAAATAATATAACTATTACACAAAGTATACAAGTAATCACACATATGTGTCTTTAATGTATATATATATATATTCTAAATATATATCTAGCCACTTTTATTTATAAAAACCAACCTCCAATATTTGTATTTTGTAACCAAAATTTATGGCAAAGTTTATGTAACAATTTATGGTTTGAAATACACTTGGTTAATATTTGTTTGAAAAATATTTTTCTAAGTGTTTGTATTTTTAGAAAATTTTGCCATAGTTTCCCCTAAAAATGGAGGTTTCCATGCATTCGAGCATATCATTTTCTTTTGTAAAATCACCACAATCAATCCACAATTAACACTAAACAACTTACACTTACCAATTTTGCCAAAATCATGCTTATTCCATTAATTCATGAACTTGAAAGTTTATGAAAAGTTGTAGTAACTTGGTAGTGGGTTTAGTTATCCTTCAAAGTATGGTTGTTTATATAAAAACATCATTCTTGAAAGACTTGGATGTTTACAACTTGTAATCATGTTTTACAAAAATGTTTCTTCATGTAATCTTCTTGTTACACAAGTGTTTCTACACTTGTTTAACTACCAAAAATAGCGTTTGTTTATGTAAGAACCATGATCTACTAAAACTCATATTTTAAACTTGGTTCTTTTGGAAAATCATTCATAAATTTTAGATCTCTATGATTATTAACTCACTTTTATTATTATTTCTCAAGAAACCAAAGTATCCTTTTCAAGTTCATGATTCAAGTGTGGATGATCATTCATCCTACAACCTTCTTACTTTCTCATCTTGCTAAACTATGTTTCTAATCATGATCTAGCAAGATGTTATGATGATCAACATCATTTCTACAAACAATCAAAGATCAACAAGCATACATCTCATAAACAACTTAGTTTCATCAAGATTACTTTATAAATCAAGCTTATGTTCAAGTTCCATGCTTATGTTCTTTAGTGTTCTTAATGTTCTTGATTATGATACTACTTTAACCACTCAAAATAGAAGTAATATGGAGTGTACAAGGATCTTACCACTAGTTCAAGGCTAGGGATGAATCAAGAGTAGAAATCAAGAGGATAAAAGCAATGAGAGAAGGTCCTTGAAGTTCCAAAGCCACCAAGCTTCCTTATACACTCTCTAGCACCCTTGTATGTATGGAAAATGGATGAAGAAGGTTGGATGATGATGGTGGTGTTAGTGTGGGTGTTCGGCCGAGAGGGAGAGCAAGGGAGGGAGAAAGACCAAGTGTGTGAAGTGTGTGTGAATTATGATCTCTTGAACTCACATATCATTCTTATAACCATGTTCTTCTTATAACTCATGGGTTTTATGTTGCAAAAAGTAACACAAGATCTGTTATAATAGTGAAATAAAATCTTGAAGGTATGGGGGGTGAGCATGGCCGATTGTAGGTGGGGGGGGGGGGGTATGTAGAGTAGGTTTAATCATTTGGTTGCAATCTAGTTCAATTTCAAGTGTAAGTTAAGTTTTTTAGTTACTAGATATTTTGTATGGGGTGTTATGATGTTTGGGGATCATAACTAGCTTGGAAATGTTAAAACAATGCTTCAAGTGTAAATTTGGTGTTCCGGGTAGTGTCTGGTTGTTCGGTTAGATACTGATTCGTTAAAGTGCTAAACTTTGCAGTTTAATGTGCTTTATGTACCTTTTTGTAACACTTTTAATTCCCGACACTTATGAAAGCATCCAGGACCATTTTACCATGTTTCTGCATAATATTAACGTGTTTAAATGCTGATTTATGCTGAATTTGGCTAAATTCGGCACTTTGGGTGAGTTTTAGGCACTTTCTGGCACTTAAACTAGCACCTAGAAAAGCAGTTTTGTGATTCTTACTTCCCTACTGTGACACATGTGCTTGTAATCATTGTAAACAGTTCTGTTATCAATAAAACAATGTTATTTAATCCCAATATTTGTTTGTTTATGTTTAACATCTTTCATGTTTTGATTTTCATTCAATTTTAAACTCTACATCGCTTCCTGGAGAGTTATACGCAAACTGGTGCGTAAACGTAATCGGTTTAATGCGATAAAAACACTCTGGAACATGAAAATATGCTTAACATACTTTAAATAACCTTTACATAACTTAGAAATAAGTTTTGAAGGCTTTGGTATGACAAAATCAAGTTTAATCGCTTACAGGGACTTAATTCGACAAACTGTGAAAGTATGACGATTCGTACTGGAACAGACATTCCGGAACATGACCATAAGTTAAACATACCATAAATATCCTTTACATATCTTAGAAATAGACTTTGAGGGGTTCGGTGTGCTAAAATAAACTTTTGGGTCATTCAGGGACTAAAAGCGTCAAAAAGTGCACAAGTTTGCATTTTCGCGCATAACTTACATTCTGAATACATCCAGACATCCAAAATTTTATGTAAGCATTAAAATATTTTATTTTAGTGTTTGGCATAAGAAAAATCCATTCGTCGCGCAATTTGGATCGTTTTTCGCGCTTATGCGCATTCCGTCGTAATTAAGCGAACATCGCGATCATACGACCCAACGAACCGACATACGGCATATTTTTGAGCATGTTTCATGTCCAAAATGTTTAGGCATCATTTTAGGGCCTTAAATTTGGCTTAACGGGCCTTAAACATGTCGGAAATGGCCTTAAACACCAACAGGGACTGAAACTGTCATTTCTGCATAGTTGTTTGCTGATCAGAACACCCAGGCGGGCCGCGTAAGGTTAGTACATGTGTTATGCGGGCCGCGAGGCCCTCGAGATATGCAAAACTGGTTTTAACAGCTGTTATACACTCAAAACTCACTTGCACATGGTATTTCAAGATACTAGGGGTCATTTTGATGTGCCCATGGTATTGCAAAACCATGGGTGCACATGTATGGATGAGATCAAAGCACGGTTTTCGACGAATGATCTTAACGGTCCTAAGAAATCTATAAATACCCCTCAAGATCACAACTCAAAACCCACACCTTTGAATCTGAATTTGTTCTCTAAGTTGATGTGTTTATCACTTCATACCTGAGAATATTCGGATCAAAACTTCCGTTCTTGGACCCGTTGTAAGTCCTCTTTCGTTCTTTTAGCATTTTCTGCGTTGACCAGTTTATGGTCAACACGAAGTTTGGTTGAACTTCGCAACGTGAGCGTAATCAAAATGGTTATAGTCCCTTGTGACTATACTTACTGATTACCACGTTATCTAGGCTCAGTGACGAGTCGTAGTTTCGGCCAAAATGCGTATTCTTGCGTATTTTGTAATCAAACTACTTTTAGGTATCAAAACTGTTTGTTTTGATACCAACCTGTTTTCTAACCTCGTTAAACATGTTCTAACTTGTTTAGCTCGTCACTTTAGGTTTAATGCTTATATAGGGTCGTAAGGTAAGCGATCTAAACAATCGCTTATACTTTCGAACCCGACCCGTTTGGTCGATCATTAGGATCTGGCCAAACACATTAGGTGACCATAGTTGTATAGGGAATAACCTTCCGAGGTTATACCTTATGGTCACGACGTTTAGTTAGTTGTATGATAGGTAGTTTATATGCCTTAGGTAAATTACCAAAATGCCATTTTTACGCCAAAATTCATTTTTAAGTATATGTAACATAATTTTTTATATCTAAACTGATTTGGCAACAATATTAGACATGTTAAGGCATATTTTACCTATCATAGGACTAGTTAGGCATTCCGAACGCGTTTTACGCGAACGACGCGCTAAAGTAGCATAAGCTACCTAAACGGGTTGTAATGGGTCGTAAGCACTTAGGTTAGGTTTCATTTTAGTATGTAGGCTTTGTTAAACCATATTACATGAGTTCCCATACTCGTTTGGTTTACGAACCCTCATTCTATCTGATCCTCCGATTTAGGTTCGGTTTATTAACATAGTTACCTATATTAGGTGCCGTTTGATTTCCGTGATCTCTAGCATTGTTTGGTTGTTACTCAAGGACTTCTAGGCAATCTCAAGTGAGTACATAGTCCCCTCTTTTACTGTTTTCAAACTGTTTTGGGGTGAAACACATGTGCCTACTTGTTACTTTCGTGCTTTCTATGTTTTCATATCATATGCTTGTTATGTTCATTAGTACACATATAGTACATGATTTCATACATGTTTTGCTATGTATGTTCACTTAGCATGCTAGCACATTGCTTTACATTACATCTTATGCTATGTATGTTCATTTAGTGCATACTTAGTACATTATTTTACATTACATTTATGTTGCATATGTTCACTCAGCATATGGACACATTGTTTTACATTTCACGTTATGTATGATCTTTAGCATACTTAGTGCATTGTTTTCACATCACATGTTTACATTTGGTATAACATTTGGTTGTTTAACGAAACTAATACATTCATTAACACTGATCATACCGCTCGGTAGTAGGTAGTGGTACCATAGGACTTGACAACTCCCATTCCTGAAATCCTGGGTTTGTTTGGACGTAAGGAATGACCGGATCCGAAAACATTTTTGATAACCTTTACTTTAAGGTTATCCTACTGTCTCAAGGCTTGGATGTAGACGTTTAACTTACCGCATAAGTGTTTGTATCAGTAAAACATGCAGCTATTTTGCAAAACATGACTTTTGATTATTTAAAATACTTTGTTTTGTACATTTTTACTTGTGGTTTAAGTAGTCTCATTTTACTTACCATACATAACAATGTTTACACATTACATGATTTACTTTTGACAATAGACATTTGACCATACATAAACATTTCTACAATTGTTAAACATTACATCTTGGTGGTTTGTTTGGGTAAGTGATATAAATAACGAGGCAACGTGTAATACAATAAAAACATGGTGGATACGCCGCTGGTACTTCCTATATATAAGTGCTTTTATGGTATTACATATCGTAGCGTTATCTAAACCATTTCAGTTTAGACATATTACATTTACAACACATTTTCACATAAACATCGTTTTACAAATAACTTAACTTATACAGACTCATTTTACTTGGTTATTCACTTAACCATACCTTATTCTTTTATATATGTATATCATCTGATTTATTCATCGCTTTTCAAATAATTCATGAAAGAAAACACTCAACAAGATTCATGACTACTTTTTATTAAACAGTTTCTCTAAACTCAAGTCATGAATCTTATTTTCACAAAACCTATGTATCTCACAGGCATTTTTATGCTGACGTACCTATTTTCACATGTGTTTTCAGGAGCTGTGGCATAGGATGTTCGAGACACATTTAGGCGGACCTGTGCATTAGTGACTTAAAACGAAGCAAGAACTAGTTAAATTATGTTATGTACTCTTTGTTTCTTGTTTTAAGACAATGTAACTCTCTTGTTTGATAAATAAAACGTAACTTTAATTTCCATGGTTGTGAAACAATTGATTCTGTTACAACACTCCCCGACGTTTCCGTCACGTTTTGTTGTTTTACGTGGTCGGGGTGTGATAGAAAAGTTGGTATCAAAGCCAATGGTTATAGGGAATTAGGTTATTAGTAATGCTTTGACCTAGACTATAACTTTCTAGGACCCTAACGCAAGAATATTTGCGTTTAGATTTTTTTAAAACAAAAACCGTCACCTATCCTTAGGTGATAACCACAACGAGAACATCAATTCCGAATCCGCTTTGAAAATTAATCATCTGTTCTTGGATGATTGATTACTAGGTTTTGAACCCTCTGTTATAAGGTTTTAAACCCCTTTGAATTTTCAAAATCTCGTCAAAGTTTTGGGTCCTAAATAGTGTGACCATGTGCAAACTGGAAGGGTGAATGCCTGTACCATGGGTTTTCTGTCTAAGGCTAGAGTGTTCGTACAAATCCACATAATCGGACCAGTCACTCTTACCTGGAACTCTTGGGGTGAGTGTTCACTTATAGGCGAGCATGTCTTCGCGATACATTATTTTTGACCCATTTACTCTGATTAGTCACAATGTGTCGTTTGTTTGCCTTGTGGTAACGAACAAATGACCACCATCTTTGCTTTTGTCAATTTTTGTATCATCTCATTCTTTCATCCAATCATCTCACTCGTTTCCTTTCATGTTTCCTCTTTTAGAATGCCTCCTCGACGCGACAATCAGATAGCGAATGCTGAACTGGCAGAAATCATCGCGCAGCAAATGGCTGCTGCTTTCCCAAATCTTATTGCTCAACTGAACCAAGCCAACAACAACAATAATGCTCCATGCAATTTCAAGAGTTTCAATTCGGCTAAGCCACTCAAGTTTAGTGGTTCTGAAGGAGCAACTGGGCTCCTACAATGGTTCGAGAGCACTGAGAGTACGTTTCGTCATGTTCAGTGTCCTGATAATCGCAAGGTCGAGTTTGCTTCCAGTGTGTTTCTGAAGATGGCTCTTACATGGTGGAACGGGGTTATGAGAGACCGTGGTGCTGAGGTTACTTTAGCACAGACTTGGGCCGAACTTAGGGCCCTTATAATGAAGGAGTTCTGTCCTCGTCATGAACTGAGGGCTTTAGAAAGGGAATTTGGTGATTTGAAGCTAGATAGTGGTGAGCATCGGGATTACACTGATAGGTATGGAGAATTGAGCCTGCTTTACCCGACCATGGTTACCCCACTCGACAAAGCTATCGAAAGGTATATTGATGGCTTACCTGACTCCGTACAAGACATCGTCACTGGAAATAACCCTACCACAGTTTCAAGCAATCGAGTTAGCTGCGAAATTGACTGAGTCGCAGGTCCGAAAGGGTAAGCTACACAAGAAGGGTGACAAGGATAGGAAACAGTTGTCTGTAAAGGGTGAGAACAAAAAAGGTAAGGAAGCTGGATCTACAAAGAAGTCTAAGAAGCGCAAGGCTTCCCAAAACTTCGCTGTTACAGCGTAGGCCAACCAAACTGCTCCAAATCAGGCCGCGCAAACACTTGCCAAGAAACCATACCTTGGCAATGCACCTCTGTGCAACAGATGTAACGATCATCACCAGCCACACATTCAGTGTCGTCAGTGTACAAATTGTGGAAGATCTGGCCATTTTGCTTCCACCTGTCGTCTTCCTGCTAATCAGAATTGGGCAGCTCAAAACCCAGCTCAGCAAGCTGCACAGCCTCCTGCGCAGCAACAAGCTCAGGCTGCACGACCTCATTTTCCTCCTGGTTCGTGCTACAATTGTGGGGATCTGACCCACTACAGAAACCGGTGTCCAAGACTAGCTAACGCAAATCCAAATCAGAATCAGGCTCAGGCTCGAGGTTGAGTCTTCAACATGAATGCATAAGAGGCGCAAGCAGACAATAATGTGGTCAACGGTACGTTCTTTATTAATAATCAGCCTGCATCTGTTCTTTTTTATTCGGGTGCCGATAAGAGTTTTGTGTCATTATCTTTTGAGCCATTGCTTCGCATGTCTAGAACGAAACTAGGAAAACCCTTGACAGTAGAAGTTGCTAGTGGTGAACCCGTTGTTCTTGATTCTGTTCTTCGCAACTGCCAGTTGAACCTTAACAACCATCTTTTTCCTATCGACCTCACGCCAATGCAACTTGGAAGCTTTGACGTTATAGTGGGTATGGATTGGTTAGCCAAGCATCACGCAGAGGTAGTTTGTTTCGAGAAGATTGTTCGTGTACCGCTTTCGACAGGTGAGATCCTACAGGTTCATGGTGAGAAACCTGCTGGTAGTCTCAAACTCATGTCTTGTTTTAAAGCTCGGAAGTATCTGCGAAAGAACTATGTGGCCTTTTTGGCACATGTTGTAGCAGATAAGGGCAAAGGTAAGTCTATTCAAGATATCCCTGTTGTTCGGGATTATCCTGAAGTATTTCCTGAAGAGTTACCTGGTTTACCCCCAGCACGCCAAGTCGAGTTCCGTATTGATCTCGTACCTGGTGCAAATCCCATTGCCATATCCCCATATCGTCTTGCATCGTCTGAGATGCAAGAGTTGTCTAAGCAGCTTCAAGAACTCTCTGACAAAGGTTTTATCCGTCCTAGCTTTTCGCCTTGGGGTGCTCCCGTTCTTTTTGTCAAGAAGAAGGATGGATCTTTCAGAATGTGCATCGATTATCATGAGCTTAACAAGCTTACCATCAAGAAGCGATATCCCCTACCTCGCATTGATGATCTCTTTGATCAGTTACAAGGTGCTTCTTATTTTTCAAAGATTGATCTACGTTCTGGGTATCATCAACTTCGTGTGCATGAAGAAGATATTCCCAAGACTGCTTTCCGCACTCGTTATGGGCATTATGAGTTCACAGTTATGTCGTTTGGTTTGACAAATGCTCCTGTTGTTTTCATGGACTTAATGAATAGGGTATGCAAACCTTATTTAGATAAGTTCATCACCGTTTTCATTGATGACATCTTGATATACTCTAAGACGCAAGCTGATCATGAGCAACATCTTCGTCTCACTCTGGAACTCCTGAAGAAAGAACAACTTTTCGCCAAGTTCTCCAAGTGTGAATTTTGGCTTAAGGAAGTTCAATTTTTGGGGCATATCGTCAACGAACAAGGTATTCATGTAGATCCCTCCAAGATCAGTGCGATTAAGGATTGGGATACGCCTAATACTCCTACTGAAGTTCGTTCTTTTCTTGGTCTGGCGGGTTATTATCGCCGCTTCATTGAAAATTTCTCAAAGATTGCAGTTCCTCTAACTGCTCTAACTCAGAAGAACAAACCCTTTGATTGGGGATCCAAACAAGAGGAAGCTTTTCAAAACTTGAAGCAGAGGCTTTGTGATGTGCCTATTCTATCATTGCCTGAGGGTAATGATGATTTTGTCGTGTATTGTGATGCATCAAACTTGGGTCTTGGCTGTGTTCTCATGCAAAGGAACAAAGTCATAGCATATGCATCGAGGCAGTTGAAGATAGATGAGAAAAACTACACCACTCATGATCTTGAGTTAGGTGCAGTTGTTTTCGCTCTCAAAATCTGGAGACACTATCTGTATGGTACAAAATGTGTGGTTTTCACTGACCATAAAAGTCTTCAGCATATCTTTAATCAGAAAGAACTCAACATGAGGCAACGACGTTGGGTTGGGCTTCTAAACGACTATGACTGCGAAATTCGCTACCATCCTGGTAAGGCGAACGTCGTGGCTGACGCTTTGAGTCGTAAAGAACATGTCAAGCTTCATTGTGTTCGTGTTCAATCTGACATTCAAGCTCGATCTGATATCCAAACCCGCATCTCTCAGGTTCAACACACTTGTGTTTCACAAGGTTTGATGGGTAAGGAGTTACCCTATCACATTACACCTGATCTTGAACTAAAGGACAATGGATCGTATTACTTCATGGACCGTTTGTGGGTCCCAAGCCAAGATGATCTTCGCACCTTGCTTATGGATGAAGCCCATAAGTCTCGTTATTCTATTCATCCTTGCTTAAGGTTAAGGCTGAACATCAACGTCCTTCTGGTTTATTGGAGCAACCAGAGATTCCAGTTTGGAAGTGGGAAAACATTGCTATGGATCTTATTACCAAACTTCCGTGCACAAAGAGATGTCATGATGCCATCTGGGTAGTTGTTGATCGTCTTACAAAATCAGCGCATTTCTTGCCGATCCGTGAGGATCTATCTGCTGACAAACTTGCTAAAATCTATGTTGACGAAATTGTATCACGACATGGTGTTCCTTTGAACATCATTTCTGACAGAGATGCTCGCTTTACTTCTCATTTTTGGAGAACCATGCAATCTGCTATGGGGACCCAACTTAATCTGAGCACAGCTTATCATCCGCAAACGGATGGTCAATCTGAAAGAACAATCCATACTCTGTAGGATATGATTAGAGCTTGTGTGATCGATTTTGGTGGTAGTTGGGATTCACATCTTCCGTTAATTGAATTCTCCTACAACAACAGTTATCACTCCAGCATCAACATGGCTCCTTTCGAAGCTCTCTATGGTCGAAAATGTCGTTCACCAGTCTGCTGGAATGAGATCGATGAGGCTCAGCTTACTGGATCTGAACTCATTTTAAAGACAACTGATAAGGTTAAGAAAGTTCGTGATAACCTTCAGACAGCTAGAAGCCGTCAAAAGAGTTACGCGGACCAACGACGCAAGCCCTTGGAATTTCAAGTCGGTGATCGCGTATTACTGAAGGTCCACCTTGGAAAGGTGTGATGAGATTTGGAAAGAAAGGAAAACTTGCACCTAGATACGTTGGACCATTCAAGATCGTCGAAAGAATCGGTAAGGTAGCCTACAGACTTGAGTTACCCCCTGAACTTGGAAATGTTCATCCAACCTTTCACGTGTCCAATCTCAAGAAGTGTTTAGCTGATGAGAACCTCCACATACCACTCGATGAGATTCGTGTTGATAACACGATGCATTTTGTTGAGAAACCAGTGGAAATCATGGACCGTATAGTCAAATGGCTCAAACGCAAGCGCATTCCATTGGTCAAAGTTCGCTGGGAATCTAAACGTGGACCAGAATTTACTTAGGAACGTGAAGATCAAGTGAAGGCGAAATACCCACATCTTTTCTCACAAGTTTCCTCTAAATAAATTTCGGGACGAAATTTCCACAAGTAGGGGAGACTGTGACACCTGTGCTTGTAATCATTGTAAACAGTTATGTTATCAATAAAACAATGTTATTTAATCCCAATGTTTGTTTGTTTATGTTTAACATCTTTCATGTTTTGATTTTTCATTCAATTTTAAACTCTACATCGCTTCCTGGAGAGTTATACGCAAACTGGTGCGTAAACGTAATCGGTTTAACGCGACAAACACTCCGAAACATGAAAATATGCTTAACATACTTTAAATAACCTTTACATAACTTATAAATAAGTTTTGAAGGCTTTGGTATGACAAAATCAAGTTTAATCGCTTACAGGGACTTAATTCGACAAAATCAAGTTTAATCGCTTCCTGGAGAGTTGAACTTCGCAAACATGAGCGTAATAACGATGGTTATAGTCCCTTGTGACTATACCTACTGATTACCACGTTATCTAGGCTCAGTGACGAGTCGTAGTTTCGGCCAAAATGCGTATTCTTGCGTATTTTGTAACCAAACTACTTTTAGGTATCAAAACTGTTTGTTTTGATACCAAACCTGTTTTCTAACCTTGTTAAACATGTTCTAACATGTTTAGCTCGTCACTTTAAGTTTAATGCTTATATAGGGTCGTAAGGTAAGCGATCTAAACAATCGCTTATACTTTCGAACCCGACCCGTTTGGTCGATCATTAGGATCCGACCAAACACATTAGGTGACCATAGTTGTATAGGGAATAACCTTCCGAGGTTATACCTTATGGTCACGACGTTTAGTTAGTTGTATGATAGGTAGTTTATATGCCTTAGGTAAATTACCAAAATGCCCTTTTTACGCCAAAATTCATTTTTAAGCATATGTAACATAATTTTTGATATCTAAACTGACTTGGCAACAATATTAGACATGTTAAGGCATATTTTACCTATCATAGGACTAGTTAGGCATTCCGAACGCGTTTTACGCGAACGACGCGTTAAAGTAGCATAAGCTACCTAAACGGGTTGTAATGGGTCGTAAGCACTTAGGTTAGGTTTCATTTTAGTATGTAGGCTTTGTTAAACCATATTCATGAGTTCCCATACTCGTTTGGTTTACGAACCCTCATTCTATCCGATCCTCCGATTTAGGTCAGGTTTATTAACATAGTTACCTATATTAGGTGTCGTTTGATTTCCGTGATCTCTAGCATTGTTTGGTTGTTACTCAAGGACTTCTAGGCAATCTCAAGTGAGTACATAATCCCCTCTTTTACTGTTTTCAAACTGTTTTGGGGTGAAACACATGTGCCTACTTGTTAGTTTCGTGCTTTCCATGTTTTCATATCATATGCTTGTTATGTTCATTAGTACACATATAGTACATGATTTCATACATGTTTTGCTATGTATGTTCACTTAGCATGCTAGCACATTGTTTTACATTACATCTTATGCTATGTATGTTCATTTAGTGCATACTTAGTACATTGTTTTACATTTCACGCTATGTATGTTCTTTAGCATACTTAGTGCATTGTTTTCACATCACATGTTTACATTTCGTATAACATTTGGTTGTTCAACGAAACTAATACATTCATTAACACCGATCATGCCGCTCGGTAGTAGGTAGTGGTACCATAGGACTTGACAACTCTCATTCCTGAAATCCTGGGTTTGTTTGGGCGTAAGGAATGACCGGATCCGAAAACATTTTTGATAACCTTTACTTTAAGGTTATCCTACCGTCTCAAGGCTTGGATGTAGACGTTTAACTTACCGCATAAGTGTTTGTATCAGTAAAACATGCAGCTATTTTGCAAAACATGACTTTTGATTATTCAAAATACTTTGTTTTGTACATTTTTACTTGTGGTTTAAGTAGTCTCATTTTACTTACCATACATAACAATGTTTACACATTACATGATTTACTTTTGACAATAGACATTTGACCATACATAAACATTTCTACAATTGTTAAACATTACATCTTGGTGGTTTGTTTGGGTAAGTGATATAAATAACGAGGCAACGTGTAATACAATAAAAACATGGTGGATACGCCGCTGGTACTTCCTATATATAAGTGCTTTTATGGTATTACATATCGTAGCGTTATCTAAACCATTTCAGTTTAGACATATTACATTTACAACACATTTTCACATAAACATCGTTTTACAAATAACTTAACTTATACAGACTCATTTTACTTGGTTATTCACTTAACCATACCTTATTCTTTTATATATGTATATCATCTGATTTATTCATCGCTTTTCAAATAATTCATGAAAGAAAACACTCAACAAGATTCATGACTACTTTTTATTAAACAGTTTCTCTAAACTCAAGTCATGAATCTTATTTTCACAAAACTTATGTATCTCACAGGCATTTTTATGCTGACGTACCTATTTTCACATGTGTTTTCAGGAGCTGTGGCATAGGATGTTCGAGACACATTTAGGCGGACCTGTGCATTAGTGACTTAAAACGAAGCAAGAACTAGTTAAATTATGTTATGTACTCTTTGTTTCTTGTTTTAAGACAATGTAACTCTCTTGTTTGATAAATAAAACGTAACTTTAATTTCCATGGTTGTGAAACAATTGATTCTGTTACAACACTCCCCGACGTTTCCGTCACGTTTTGTTGTTTTACGTGGTCGGGGTGTGACACCTACACTCTACACTAGTGTAGTACTTAATTTATGACTCATACTGGGTCTCAAAACACTGTCTGACTATGTACTGAACTATGTCAACATTTTCCCGGTTTGTCTGTTAACTGTGCTAACTGTGCTTTGTGCATCTTTTATGTCAATAAAGTTCTCATGCAATCATGATATGTCATTTGCAATATGTGATGCACATGTGTGTATAAAGCAATAATCAGAAAGCAGTTAATTGCAATTTAGCACAGTCATTAAGCACTAATCAAAATTAATTAATTATACAGATACCTGGATTTTTGACAGTTGTCACAAATACCATCATGCCGTCCACCAAACCAAACACAGGCCGATGTACGGGTGTGGTTGAAGCCTCTACGCAAGAAACCACGTTGCACTCCGTATGTTCTTATATGAAAAAAGATTTTGTGCTAGTAAGTGGTAATATGTTATGAAAGTAAATGAAAAAAGATTCAAGAATTAGCAAACAATGTAGTTATTATTATCATTATCTCTTATAAGATTACAATATCATCATTTATTTATAGACCGGTAAAAGAAACACTTTCATTATTTACCAATTATTTTTTTGAATGGGAACGGAAACATTTTATTAACAAACCAAAACGCTGCAAGAAGCTATGAAGAACAGAAACATAAAAAAAGAAAGGTAAACAAAAACAATAAACTTACATACACCCAACGATAAACCGAGTCCTCAATCAATTCCATCAAATTTTCTCCACTTCTCCCACATTGTATTAAAGCCTTTGGTTCAATTTTTCATCCATTAAAAAACTTGTTCCTTTATCTCCTCCACTACACTACTCTGTATGTGCTCATGTCTTTTCCTTCAAAAAGTCTTTTGTTCCTTATATTCCAAATATACCACAAAGTCATTGAGAAAATTGCATGCACTATTCTGCTTCGCCTATTTGATAAACCCACTTTACTTACGCTTCGCATTATGTCTTGTACCGATTCTAGCCTATGTTTCCTCCATACCCTGATCCACCAAGAAAACTTGTCTCCATATTTCTTTAGCTCTTTGACACCGGACAAGTACATGGTCTGTTGTTTCTTCCGGACCGTCACACATTACACATTTGTTTGATTATAGATTTACTCCTCGTTTTATTAATTCTGAGGCAGTTGGAATTCTTCCTTCATACGCACGCCATACAAACATATTAACCCTTGGTAAAACAATTTTGTTCCACCAAAAGTCACATCTGATTAGCTAAAGTTTGTCGAACCATACGTACCGAGAACCCGTTTTCTTTATCATGCTTCCATCTCCAAAAGTCTTTCCCGTCTGAGATAACCTGTTTCGATAGTATTGATTTCAGCTCAAACATTTCTTTTTTCTCTTCTTCATCAGTTGGTACATTGCACCAAACCCAATCCCATATTCTATTCAAATTTGCCCTTGGTACATTATTTACCACTTAATGTGCCCGATTACTTTACCCACTTGATACAGGTTTCCCTCATAATTAGTCACTAAAATTACCCGATTTAGTAAACACCCTATCTATACTACTTTTTAATATGACTCTTTAAAGCAAAATTGGCATTTCATTTCATTTAATTTTAAGATAACCAATAGGGACATTTTTTGGTATTTAATAAATTTAGTATTTATGACATTATTTGATTATTTAATGCAATTTTTTGCATTTAAACAAAGGTATTTAATAATTTTGGTATTTATGACATAATTTTGTTATTTAATTCGATTTTGGTATTTAAATAAAAAAAAAAATCATAACTCATGTTAGTACTAATTATTTTAAATAATTCAGAACCTAACAAAAGCCAAAACAATTGATAAACAAACGAAAAACGAATACAATACAATACTATAATTTATTGACTCCGTCACAACATGCGAGTTCCCCACCCGTAACTAAAACAACAAAAGTCCATAACTTTACATACTCACCACTTTTAACAAAAAAAAAAAAAAAGAAGTTGACAATGTGACATGAGATAAATGAAGCATAAAATAACAGAAAAAAAGCTTAAAAAATGCTCTAATGGAACTCTGTCTTCCATTCTCCATCTTCACCTTCATCTTCTTCTCCAATTCTCCACAACCACACTGTTACTCCCCAACCCAACCCATTTCAAATTCCCACAAGACCTAACCCAAATTGCCTCCAGAAACCAAACCCACATCTCCAATTCTCTATTCGCATTGAATGATCGAACCCATTTAGGCGAATAAAAAATTGGGATTAATAATGACGAATGGGTCATCGCGAGTTGGGAGTTTAGGTTCGTTAGTGGTACGATCATCAAGTAATGGTAGTTTACAACAGAATCAGTTAGGGTTAGGATTAGGATTCATTTCGAATAAAAAAGGGTCCAAGATGTTTGCTAATAAAGAGAAAGATAATGGCTTCATTTGGATCTTCAAATTTGTTCCTCGAAAGAAGGTCGGAATGCTGCTCTTATCTCTTGCTTCTTTTGCTGCTATGTTGTGGATACTTTACATTGCCAAAGGTTCTTTTCACTTTCTTTTTCTCTTCTTTTTTTAATGCATTTTGTCTTGATGTTTATTGGTGTTATGTGATTAGTTTAAGCTAATTGTTTCATGATGACCAGAACAAGATTTTAATACTTTTATAATTAATTGTTTATAAACATATAATTGTGATGAATGAATGATTAGTTTATCTTTGGACAATTTTGAAGGTGAGATTAACCAGACGAATCCGTTACCTATAAAACTTTCTGGAGATTCGCCGAGTGTTGACGAAAGAAAAGACCAGGAGATAACTTCTGCTACGATGAACGATCAAATGAGGATCACGTTGTATGACGATAAGCGAGTTGTATCACACGCGCCTCCACCGCCTGCGTATTTCACAGGGTACACGCTTCCTCCGGGAAATCCTTGTGAGAATTTCCGAATGCCACCTCCACCGGCAGACAAGAAAAAAACAGGCCCTCGCCGTAAGCTTAAATCACTATTATTTTACTTTAAAATATAAACTAGTTTTGGTTTTCTTTTTTCATCTTGAAAACATATTTTTTTACTAATTTGTGATTTTTTAATGTTGTAGCGTGTCCGGTGTGTTACCTGCCTGTGGAAGATTGTATTGCATTGATGCCAACATTACCGTCGTATTCGCCTGTGCTTCATAATCTAACTTACATTCACGATGAGAGTTTTATTAAAAGTGAATTTGGCGGGTCGGATTTTGGTGGATATCCTTCTTTAAAGCAGAGATATGAATCTTATGACATAAGAGAATCAATGGCTGTGCATTGTGGGTATGATTATGATTTTCTTTAGATTCATTCGTCATTTAGAGGGTGTTTCGATGTGCGTTTGCGTTTTGAAACTGATTATATGATATTGAATATAACCGGTTGTAGAAGATAGTTAGTTGTAATATCCGCATTTCATACTCCGAGTGTTTGGCATATACGAAATAATCGATAAAATAACCAAACAAGACATTCTGTAAAACGAGAGACGAATTTAGTTTAAAAGGATGGCTAATTAGGTGAATCTAGTATACCGTTAGATTATCGTTTTTGTTATAACCAGTATGAAACTGTAAATATTTGCGAAATAATCATACACAGAATCTGTTGTTCCAAATATTAATGACGATAATGAGATAATCAGTTCCAATACTCAAATGCAAACACCCGTTATTTAGAAATTGTTTTAATTTGTATATGTCTTGTAGTCACTAATCAATTTCCGGTTGGTGCATAATTATGCTAAAAGCTTTGTCAGAGGAGATAGGCCCGGACGCAAGTCAGGATTCGATATTAACGATTCAGATCTTTTTCAGATGGATCAGTGCAATGGAGTCGTGGTTTCATCTGCGATATTTGGTATTTTTCTACATCATTATCATACTTATTTACATATGTATTTATATGTATACACACATACACACCTTTGAATCATGGGGAATTCTAATACTTCAAATTTTACAGGAGCTTATGATTTGATTCAAGAACCAACGAATATCAGCGAAACTTCAAAGAAAAGTGTCTGCTTTTTCATGTTTATTGACGAAGAAACAGAAAAGTTTATGAGGAGTTCGGGTAATCTGGACGATAGCAAGACGATAGGCTTGTGGAAAGTTGTTACAATCTATAATTTGCCGTACACAGACCCAAGGCGCAACGGGAAGGTAAAATAAACTATTTTAAATGGAACTTTTCATATGTTAACTCTGTTCTTTGCAACATTTGACCAAATACAGTTGAAAACAAGTGTTGACTTTTAGTCAGATAGCTAAATTAGTTCCAAATGTGACAACATATCGCAGGTTCCAAAACTTTTACCTCATAGGCTTTTTCCGAATGCTCGGTATTCTATATGGTTGGATGGGAAACTTAAGCTTGTTGTTGACCCGTATCAAATTCTTGAAAGGTATTATTTACCTTTTACTGCAATGTTATAGTGTTTTACTGTTTTATATCGAATAAAGTATACTCGTATTGCTTTCAGGTTTTTGTGGAGAGAGAATGCCAGTTTTGCAATTTCAAGGCATTATAAGCGTTTTGACGTGTTTCTAGAAGCCGAAGCTAATAAGGTGGCTGCAAAGTACGACAATGCCTCCATTGACTTCCAGATTGACTTTTATAAAAAAGAGGGTTTGACCCACTATTCTTCAGCCAAGCTTCCTATTAGAAGTGGTAGGACATTTTATATATTTAAAAAAATATATATTTTTTAGACCATGTTTGGATATGTGCATGAACTGTCTATGAGCCTGATTAAGTCGAAATAATTCTGATAATGTAATATGGATGAATTATTGCAGATGTTCCGGAAGGTTGTGTGGTAATCAGAGAGCACAATCCAATATCCAATCTTTTTACATGTCTTTGGTTTAATGAAGTTGACCGCTTTACTTCAAGAGATCAAATTAGTTTTTCCACTGTACGGGACAAGATTAGGTCAAAGACTAATTGGACTGTTAACATGTTTTGGGATTGTGAAAGACGCAATTTCGTACTTCAGGTACCGAGTTATCACCATTCTTGTCCCTTTGTTTCATAAATTTGCATGTTGACTTTGTAAAGTCAAACCGATGATTTCTAAATGATATGGACAGTATTTCAAATTTGACATTAACATGTTTCTGTTCTAAGCATTTGTAAATAAGTTTATTTGACTGTTGTCTCTACCTCCTAACAGGGATACCATAGAGATGTTCTGGAAAACTGGGCCCCACCACCACCCGTGACTGGTACCACTGTCGTTGTCAACTCTCAGTCCGCAATCATCGTCGAAAAACCACCAAAAAATTCTACAGAATCCAATGTAAGTAATGCAAAAAAGACACCATCAAAAAGACGCCGAAGAGACAAAAGGTCGAGTTCCAGAGGGCACAGAAAAATTGCTGCGGGCTCAAGAAACACCATTAATCGAAGTTGAAACTGAATTTAGGCAAAAGAAATCATTCTTAACATCATTTTTTAGAAAATTCTTTTTTTTTTTTTTGGCTAGGAAAATCTGTTCCTGATGGGCATTCAGTATATGTCATTTTCACTTAGATTTGTTGGTTACCCTTGTTTTGTTGTATATACAATTTTGACAAATTACAATAATCAGTTTATCCATAATTTTTCTCCCATTTTGTTGTAGTAATTTTCTGATATATAGATGATATCATCTTTGGATAATTTTTACTATTACCTTACAAGCTTAATTTCTTGGTGTTTTTTGGGTGGTCTTTGCATGTTATCGCGTTTTTGTGTCTATTGATGTCGTATTTCTCCATGTTATACGCTTTAGTAAATGTCCTGCTCTTCTTAGCTAGCTATTCTGGCATTATAGAGTTTTTGAGTGGAAACAACCTCTCTATCCCTTGAGATGGAGGTAAGGTTTGCCTACATCTCACCCTCCCAGACTCGACTAATAGCTTCGCTCTAGATCGGATTCTATTGTGTATGTTGTTGTATCATCTTTGGATAACGGGTTCACATAACCTCTTGGTTAGGAGGGTATTAACGATTAGGGGTGTGCATGGGTCAGTTGGGTTCGGTTTTTAACATTAACTATAACCGCTAGTTTCGGTTGTGGGATTTCATTTACCATAACCATAAAGCAACTTCGATTATGGTTAATCAGTTATGTAGTAAGTTATGGTTCGATTTTGGTTATTTCTGTTATTAACCAAATACTTCAACTAAAACTGACTTTGGTCTAAAGTCTAAAAATTATAAACTAACGGGTCTACAAAATAAGAATGAATCTCATCATGTTGGACTTAACTTAATAAGACAATCAAGACTAAACCTTTTGGTTAAACTATTGATATGGGGTTCCTTTTAATAATAAGATAATTCTCAACATAAAATTTACTTAATCCTTTGAAGTGAGTCGGTGGAAATTTTCTAGTTTCCCAGCCTTTGTATATTCATATGCAAATGCATTTAAAATGATTCTCATTTACCTATATATTTACCTAAATAGTAATAAATAAATATAAATATTAAAAAGATAAATTAATAAAGAAAAATAGAAATGAATTAATAGTATCGGGTACCGATACCGGTATCAAATTTACCAAACTGAGTGTATTTTCGGCATCGGTATTCATCGGGTTTTACCCTCAAATACCCGTGCCGTACCAGTACCGACTGTATCAAGCCGTACTGTACCAGGTATATTCGGTTCCGGTACCCACTTTTGAGGATTTCGATAACGGTATTTTCGGTACCGGTTGGTACCGAGCTCATCAAATCCTGTAGCAACGTAGCAATGCAAGTAATTGTACAGTTTAGATTACTTTTCATACACATAGTAAGTAAACTGTATTTCGTTTGAATGGGGTTTTATATACACAACAACTTATTTTGCTTTATTTTTTGTCTTTTTAACTTGGATATTTAGATTATTGATGAGCAAATCGTATCAAATCATGTAATCAAACCGGTATCGTATCGGTACCAAATTTACTATACCAAATCATTTTCGGTACCAATTTGGTACCCACCTTTTGGCGTTTTCAGAATCGTTACTTTCGGTTCGACACCGGTCTAGCATCATACCTATATTTATTTATTTTTACCTTCAAATACCATACCGTATTGTACCGAGCATTTTCGGTTCCGGTACCTAATTTGAAAGATTTTCCGGATCGGTACTTTTGGTGCCGTTACCGGTACCGAGCTCATCCATATTTTAACGTGTTAGCACCGTAATAACTGAACTGAAAACAACCGAATTTCCAACGTGTAGAACGTGTGGGTCCTATTATTATGTATTAGGTTATTTAAAATCGTTTTTTTATGACGGATTGACTATCCTTTTCACGACATTTTTATTTATGTTTTGATATTCGGTATCTGCTTGCCGTTACTGACACGCGTTTTGCAGTCATTGGGTCCCGCCGCAACGAGCGGGCGGAAATTTAACTAGTTGATAGAATTGTATAAGATCACCTACTTAAATCTATTAGTTATGCACTTAGTGTTATACAAAATATTTATACGACCATAACACCTCAATCTTCATCAAAATAAGGCATATCTACATCAAGATCATTTTGTCACTAACCTGATTTAATCTTTGTAAGAAACCTCTACATGGTTACTGTAAAACATAAATTCATTATACAAACTTAACATTACACGTTTGGTTTACTTTAGTTAAATCGGTTAACCAATCCTTCATAACTGTAACCATTTGTCGGTTAAACGAAGCTTCTGGTTGATGATACATTATATTTAGTGAGAGAAAATATACGTATAGAGAGAGAAACAGACATATAGATTTAGAAAGAGAATGTAAAGATTCCACAAATCTGGATTTCAATGGAACCAAGAATTAGGGTTCCATTCCCCCCTTTCAATCTCCTTCACCTCCTTATAATTTCCACTCTTTTCATCACAAAATCAACCTCAATTCCACACCAAATCTCCCAACTTTCCTACTCCAAATACTGCAACGACGTCGTTGAAGAACACCAATCAACCGAAACCCAATATTCTAACAACAATTTCCTCCGGCTAGATAAAGCAGTATACAGCTTAGGGTTTCAAAACCCCCAATTCAATTTCAACCCAATTTCATCTCAAATCGCATCGTTTACAACCCTAAAAACCTACCACACGAATTCGAATAATATTATCAAGATTAATGCGGTTCTTAACCTAATTGGACCGGACATTGTTAGTTATTTTTCCGGCGATGTTCATCGCCGGAATCTCCGGCTTGTTAAGGTCCGGCCACCGCGGTTTGAGCCACGTAGGCACGCCGGAGCTGAGTTCCGGCTGTTAGGGTTTTGGGATATGTATACAGGGAATATATGTATGGTGGGTTCAGGATCTGTAAGTTTATTACGTTCTGTGAATGTTGTTTTTAAGTTTAATTATCCGAATTCGTCTGTTCTTGATACTAGTTTGATTAATGGTACTTTGGAGAGTATGATGCCTGCTGGAAGTGGTGCTTATTTTAAACCGGTGTCGGTTTTGGGTGTTTCGGGTATGGGGTATAATTTTAGTTACATTGGTAAAGAGATTGAAAGTGGTGGTTTTGATGTTTATGATGATGATATGGAAAATATTTCGCTTGGTTTGTCCGGTGTGCGGGGTGGGATATGTTCGATTATAACGTGGGGTCTTAGGTTCGAGTTGGATTATGATAAGTATCATTGTGAGGATGCGTCGTGTAGTTTTGGAATGGTGGGTGATGAGATTTTGCCGCGGTTTATGTCAATAAAGGTTGTTGATTGTTTGGAGGATGGGAAAGTGAGGTACATTTTGCAGTTTTCGAATGAGAGTTATGGTAAAGGTTTGTCGTTTTATCCGCTTACTAGTTTGGTTGCGGAAGGGGAGTGGGATGAGAAGAAGAAACGCGTTGTGTTAGTTGCGTGCCAGCTGTTTGATAAAAGGGCTCTTAGAGGGTGTTCGATTAGGTTAGCGTTTAGTTTTCCTTCGAGTTTAAGTTTAAAGCGTAGAAGTAGTATTGTTGGGAAGATGTGGAGTACAGAGACGAAGAATCTTGGTAATGTTTCGTTTTACAGTTCAGCAAACGTGAACTCGAGAATCAAAGGAACTTCTTACGAGTATTTAGAACATGAAAAGGTTCAAAACTTTTGCAGCGAAAATCTCGATAGTAAAGGGAAAAAAGGAACCTACCCTGATGAGAAATCACCAAACTTGAGATTCGACATGATGGTTAGAAACAAGAAAGGTCAAATGGCGTACGGTTATGCATCTCCATTGTACATACGTGATAGATTTTATACGCCTTTTGGAAATCAGTGGAACCATAGTTCAACAAACGGGTACATCAATGTTAGTTACGTGATTAGCTTCAAGACCCGTGACGAATTTGAGTTTGGAGGTAAAATTCCTGGATCAAAAATGGTTGAAATTTCCGCAGAAGGTGTGTATAATACCAGAAATGGTGTTCTATGTATGATAGGTTGTAAGCATATGCCATATGAGAAATTTCAGAAGAAAAGATCATTAGACTGTGAACTCGTGATCAACGTTAACTTCTCGCCATTGAACTCAAAAGACCCAGGAATGATTCACGGGAATATTAAAAGCACCCGTGAGAAAGCTGACCCGCTTTACTTTGAACCTATCGAGTTCGGTTCTAGCTCAGTAACCACAACTCAAGCAAGAGAATCGATATGGAGGATGGATCTAGAGATAACTATGGTTCTAATCTCCAACACACTCGCTTGCATTTTCATCGGGTTGCAGTTGTTTCACGTTAAAAGGAATCCCGACATGCTTCCGTTTATATCCGTTGTCATGTTGGTTGTTCTCACTTTAGCTCATATGATCCCATTACTGCTCAACTTTGAAGCCGTTTTTATGTCAAACCGAAAACAGAACGTGTTTCTTGGTACTGATCAATGGCTAGAAGTTAACGAGGTTTTGGTTCGGGTCATTACAATGGTTGCCTTCCTTCTACAGTTTCGTTTACTGCAGCTTACTTGGTCTTCAAGAAACAATCACGAGAGCCGTAAAAACCTCTGGGTATCCGATAAAAAGGTCTTATATATATCATGTCCGCTATATGTTGCAATTGGTCTCATTGCTTGGTTTGCACACTTGCTACAAAATTCTCACACGAAAACACATTTTCATATAGCATCCGACAACACAACTTTTTGGGGTGCACTCAAATCTTACACAGGGTTAGTTCTTGATGCATTCTTGATACCACAAATTATGTTCAATTTGTTTTATGACACACACGGTACGGTTCTTGCTCCTTCGTTTTACATTGGGTCGACATTGGTTCGTTTGTTGCCTCATGTGTATGATCTTTATAGAGCGCATAGTTCTTCCTGGTTTTACGACAAGATATACGCGAATCCTGGGATGGATTACTATTCAACTATGTGGGATGTTGTTATATGTTGCGGCGGGATACTTTGTGTTCTTGTGATTTACGTGCAACAACGATTTACTGGTCGATCCTTATTGCCAAAGAGGTTTAGAGACGACGTATTGTACCAGAAAGTACCTGTTATTACTCGAGAACAGGAAATTTTTTAAGCCTTTCTGGCTTTAATGTTGATGTTTTTGCTTTACTGTAAACCTAATTGTAAAAACAATAGTTCATACAGATCAAAATTCGATTTAGAAATTTGTCGATGATGGTTTTTTTGCAACATTTTGAGATGATTGTATGCAGTAGTCAAATAAACAATATATACGTACGAATTGAACTGAATCTATTTACTGCGGCAAAAAAGTTTTGACCCGTTGATAGGGGTCAAAAGTTTTAAGGTTCAATCGCTAAACAATAAGAAATAATGACAAAACGACCCCCAGTTTCTTCATGATATCTGTTAACGAAGCTATGTCTGCATAAAAAGCGACAGCTACTGAGCGGCTTGATGAACCCAAGGGAGTAAAGGTCATTTTGATACGACAAAATCCTGAAATTTAATGGATAAAACACAACCCAAATCAACATATTTACATTAACGAATCGAGATTATCACCTCTACATAAACGATATAGATAGGCCTGTAAACGAGCCGAACGTTCATGAACTGTTCGTAAACTTGTTCAGCGGGAAGTTCGTTTATATTCGTTTATTTAATAAACGAGAACATGAATACACGTTATGTTCGTGAACGTTCGTTTATGTTTATTCATTTATGTTTGTTTATTTACATTTGTTTATCTTAGTTCGCTTCAATTTAAATACACAAGTAGTTATATTTTATATAAATATTAAACATAAAATGAACTTTCTAATTACTTATATAAATATAACTAATTGGTAATTGGGCTTTTTAGTAATAAAAATGGGTTATCCAATAGAATTTATCGTAATTAATCACTTTATGTTTAGTCATCAATGTTAATTATTGTTTGTTTAAGTATGTTCATTTGTGTTGTTTATTGTTTGTTAATTCATGTTCGTTTAAGTTTGTTTGTTTATGTTCGTTTAAGTTCGTGAACTGTTCGTTTAGATTTTAAAGAACATAAACGAACACGAACACACCCATTTTCTTAATAAACGAACATGAACAAAAATATGTGTTCGATTATAGGTTCATGTTTGTGTTCGTGTTCGGTTAAACTTAAATGAACAAACACAAACATGCCTTTGTTCGTGTTCTGTCAGTTCATTTACAGGCCTAAATATAGATATAAATATTGTAAAAGGAGAAATGTATAACCTGGATACATATCATGACTCTGGGTTTATCTTCTTCCCGGTAAGAATCCTGGAGATCTGAAGCCCACGACTAAACGCTTCATTGAACAAAATCCTCGTTTGCATGGCTTGAAACCCGGGCATCCACGATAAAAACGCAAGGGGAGCCAAAACACACATCCCGATCAACAAATCATAAATCCGAGCCAACGACACAACTGAATCCCAAACAATGGAGCTCTCAAGAAACGGCCTTAAAACCTGTGCGATCGATATAATCCCCCACCCGGTCGGAATAAATGCCAACACACTCGAGAACAAATCCAAAACCGTCAACGCCGTAAAGTTCAACAACATCAGAGTCACAAACACGACTGCAAACGTCACCACGACTTGCACTTTCCGGTATTTGATATGTTCATTTGCGGCGTATTTGTCTTGAGCATACGCCATCACAATGTAAACCGCTACAGCAGCAATCATGAAAACCCACGAGATCAAGTACACGCCGATACCCGTTTTGCCCTCTGCTATATTGAGATGGTACACGACACCATATTGGAAAAAAAAGAACCGTAGATCGAGAATTATTTCCAATAACTTCCCCCATAATCCGGTGGCTCGTAAATGATCTTGCTCCTCGTACCACCATGTTTCCCAGCTTACATCAGCTTTTGCTAACGACCCACCACCGTAAAAAAGCCATTTCACGAAGTCGTTAAAATCGTAGACGGTTTTCAACCAATCAAAACCCGAAGGGTTAAACACAAACGGGCCCATAATCCACGAAACGACAAGAAACCAAGTCGAGAGGTTTAGAATTATGTAAACGAAACGACTTATAGCTAACGGAGTGTTCGAGGCATACACAATTAAGATCACGCCGAGCTCGATTCCCTTCACAAAATGGCTTCGAGCGTATAAACGGTAGTTCTCGGCAAAACTTTTATGTTCTACAACAAACCCGCGTCCTGTGGCTCGGTACTTGGCCCCACCATGAAGAATGGTTCGACCGAAGTAGTGGCTACGGGTCCCCATTGAGAATGTGAAGAAAATCGAGGCGAGTTGTAGCTGCATTGTCAGGTAATCCCACACAGCGGATAAAAACCCGTGTTCTATCGAGTTCTCGACTATCATCGGAAGTGCGGTGAAAACCCCGATCTGAACCACGAATTGTTGGTTCAGGACTGCACCGAATGCTCGGTTGTACCGGGCGTTATCCAAGGCTGCACCCTCGACCCCACTCAGTGCGAGATATAGCCGGCCCCACAGAAAAGTGTAAACCATCAGAATCATGATCATTGTATTGTAATAAAATCCGACTGTCGTGTAAAAGAACGACAACATACGAAAGAAATCGAGCCGGTGTCCTAACCGGTAGACGTCCCGACTCAAAACCTGTTCACCGTTACCTGAAGAAACTTTTGCTTCAAACATCGAGATCTGATTCAACCCGACATCCCGACCTTTCCCTACTTGAATATACTCGTGATGTGTCACGTTACCGCCCCGTAAAGTACAATTAAACCCCGCGAATATGTCTTCACTAATGTTGATTACTTTCGAAGCCTTACTAACTCCGCCTCGTGTTAAGAACCAGAACCGGTCAAAAACATCAGGGTGACCGTAATGCATTCGAACTTTTAAAGGGTTTGCGAGCACCCGTTGACCGAGTGTCACGAAGCTCATTTCTTGAGTTGACATGAACCACGCGAGCGACGAAACCGAACCTGTAAATATGTTTTCGCGAACACCGAGAATGGTTGGTTTTCGGATCCCGTGATTGATCTTGAATTCCTCCAAAAGGTTTCGCATCTTTAACGCCTCCTCAAATGAATGATCTTGGTTCATGTCGATTGTTTGAAGTGCATCACCTCGAGTGAAGATAATCGCGTGATTTTGGTTCTCGGGTTTTCCTTCACCGAGCTTCATCGGGCCCGGTAACTTGATCCGGTAAATTTCTTCTTCTTGCTTCAACTGTTGGTTATACTTCACGAGAACCGAGTAGTACTCGACCTCCCCCCGAGCCCGATGAACTTCATCTACATAAGCGACACGAAGCGCTTCATTATTTTTCATCAAATTTGCAATATCTTCGGCTTGTGACTCCCCTTTTCGTTTCTGGGTCCCGTAAATCTGGCATGCAACAACATACGTGAACTTCATCATCACCGCACCAAACTCATTCACAGCTCGGCTTTGGTGTAAATTTCTCGAACCCCAGAGACCCATTGATCCTTGCTGCATTTCCATCTCAGAAGCAGTATCAAGATACGCGAGAATTTTAAGGGCTCGATAATAATACATCATTCCACGAACCGTTCTTGCCAACGTTTGACCACGATATGATGCCCAAACACGAAGGTCCCGAGATCTTGTGGTAAAAATTTCGTCATCATTTTCCATCCCGTCTCCCCGCATCCGTTCCATAAAATTCTCCCACTCGTCTTCGTATATTTTTTGTAAATAAAACAGTGTTGAGATCCCGTCATCGTTCGGGTTTCTTAGCGATTCTTTTTTGTACAAAACATCCTCGTCATAATACGGTGTCAAAACACTAAACGCCATCATTTTCTCAACTTGTGGAGCCCGTGGGATATTCATAAAGACCGAGTTGCTAAAGAATGCAATCCGTCTCCGGGCCTCAAGGTTTTTCGGGACATCCCGCATCGAGTCGCGAGAACTCAAAATCGTTTTTAACCTCCGTAACTGCCTGTGGAAGAACGCATCATCGGGTTTTGGAAACCGAACTTTGTTCACGAAAAGTAATCCCTCTTCGGTTGTAGCCGGGTTTCGCGGGGCTAGAGCTTGCTGCATCAACTGACCCACAGGTTTCTTACACCGTGGTAGCTCTTTAACCATAAGCTCGTAAAGCGTTTGCAAAACATCGACTAATTTGCGCATGTCTTGTTTCGGTGACATCAGAATGTCAACAAGAATAATTAACTTAGCATGAATATTAGGAAGCGCTTGACATTTGTATTCGGTTGTAAACTTGCCGCTCTCTACCAATCTATCAATTTCCTCGAAAAATCTTGTAACGATTCCTCGTTCTTCGGATCTCTCGTGAATGATATAGAGTAGCACATACCGAATGCTACAATACGCTTCGATAACCGCACACCGCCTGTACTCACTGGTAGAAATCCTGAACCAAACCCACCGGTCAGGTGCACTAGCTAGCTCACTCGCTTGGTTCAGCGCAAGAAGCAGCTCGTTACACAAAAGAATACACGGCCATCGAACCACCATAATGCCCCAACAATTAGGCGGCAATTCAAGTAGCTCCACATCCTTATTACTGATCAAATCTTCTTCCCTCATCGTAAAAATAATTTCATTCCAAAGCAAAGCAAACTGTCGCGCATCAACCTGACTCGATTCCAATTTCTTGAGAGGTTGACCGAGCCCGTAACGAAGTCTAAACCGATGATACGCGTTACGTAACTTCTGGACAAGGTTATCTTTTGCAACCAACGTTAGATCCTCGGGGATTATATTAAACTGTAACGCGCTAGCAAAAAACTGGAACCGTAATCTGAGCTGCTCGATGTTCCGAATCTCACCCAGATGTGAAAATAAACCGATAACGGATCCAATGAAAGCCGAGAATACCGTGTACCATAACTGGATATCAACTAAATACATCAAAACAACAGGAGTCCATATAAGAACAACCGCCATTCGGTTCGTGTTGCTGAAAAACTCATGCCAGTTATAGCGGGATAATCTGAGGCTTAATAACGCCTTCGTGGGTGCAACGAGCGGCTTAATTTGCAGAAAATAACTAAACGAAAACTTCGAGAGTAATATGGTTATCCAAAAGAGTGTATACTTGATGTTATCAACTAATCCTTCCCGTAAACCTCTTCCTACGTAGAGGCGGGAATGAAACCACCATGTTAACATGTCAAAAAGTATGAAATCCGTGTTTTCTATGAAGTTTCTGACCCATGGAAGAATGAAAAGGATCAAAGCAAGCACTTCCGGGACGATAAAAACCAAACCAGATTTCAAGAAAACGTAGATTTTATCTAACGCAGCATCCGACCACCGCCCATCGGAATTCTTCTGAATCCAAATCTGAACGTAGAAGACGGTGAACACGGCAGTCCACGTTAACGACACCATGCTTTTCATAACCATTCGAAACAGAAGCAATTTCGAGTCTTTTGAAACTAAACTGTACTGTGTCCCAGCATCCAGAATTGATTGGGCAAATCGAAGACCAGCCCACGTAATAAACACCGTAAGCAACTCAACTTGTACATCACGGTCCCTGATTGCATCCCACGGATACTCGGTTTCCCGCCAAGCTACAATCATAGCAGCTTGGAAGAACAAGAATAACAACACCCATAACCGATCAAAGTTTCTAAAAATGTTCCAAAACGTCCGTTGCTCAACAAACCCCGTTTTCCCAACCCTGTTAGTCGCTTTCGGATCATCCACAAAGAAATTGCTCGAAAGATCCAACGGCCATTTAAGCTTCTTAAAGCATTTCCGATTCCAGAAAAACTCGTTTATATCATCATAATTCCTCCAAGCACTATGCGGGGCAGTCCCGTTTCTACTCCTTTCGACTTCGGTTTTTATCGTTTTGTAAATGGGCGTAACAACTTTGGTTAGAAACGCGTTTTCACCATATATCGATGGGTTAAATGGGCGAGCAGTGTTGACATCAGTTTCTCCAGAGAGAACTTGGTTCAACTCCATGGTCATATGATGATAAATATAGCAAATACATTCCGGTGTGAACCGGAGGTTTCCAGCTTCACCCCAGATTAACAGATACATTGCAACATATAAAAGCTCACGTCGGTGAGTCTCCGGGTTTTGTCGGAAAAGTGGGAGGCGAACCTGCGATTTCTTTCGGAGATACGAGCACCACGACTCGTAGTTACGGAGGAGCTTACGCCGAAAGCTATGTAACACCTTCGGGTCAAGATTGTCGGCGATGGCCGGAGGCGGTGAGAGGCGCATTTGGGCGTTTGCAAGGTGAAGAACAAGATGCTCTCGTTGATTCCGAACGTTGTCGTTTTGAAACCCGAAAAATGCACCTAACCAGTCCATAAGGTCCATCCCATCTCGCCATTCACGATACGGTGGTCGCCGGAGATCCCCGACGGCACGTAGGGCAGCAGCGGCGGCGCGTACTTCTGGGTACCGGAGAGACGGGTGGTCGGAGAGTAAACTGTGGATGGGGATTATGTTGTATGGCTCTTCGTACCTCGCCGCGGGCGGCGGCGCGTGTGGATCACCACGGCCGCGCGTGGGTGCTGGTCTTTGTCTCAAATTCATCTCATTAGAATTCTAACGGGTTTTCCGATCTGGGTTTCGTCTCAAAAACCACCTGCAGCACCGAATTAACCAACTTTTTCAAACAAATATTCACACTGGTTATAGATAGACAGATAGATAGATAGATAGATAGATACAGAATATCGCTTAAAAAGATAAAACCCTTTACTATTTTAACACTAAAAATCAACAATTAAATCCCCAGTATTCCAATAAGGCATTGTAACAAAAAGAATTGTACCTTTATGATTTGGGGAAAATTAAGAAAAATCTCACACATATAGATACAACATCACTATAAGTATATGTATATGTATATATACAGAATCAAGAAAATTGTAAAGTACCTTTATAGGGACTAGGTTTTGGTGATTGGAATCTTTGAACTTATGATTAATTTTTGGTGTGGTGGTTTTGCAAGTTAGACAGAAGTAGTGGCACGTGAAATACACGTGAGGGGGTGGGAGTGGGGTTGTGGAATAAAGATAAGAGGAGAGATGGGTGGGGCCCTACTCGATGTGAGTGTGTTTCTTACTTCAAAAAGACATTTTGAAATACGAAAAGATCAAGAAAAGACATTTGAAATACGAAAAGATTATTAAGAGGAGAGAGTAGAAGACAAAAGTTGTAACAGATGTGTCACGTGCATATCACGATCCCTGTATATCCTTGTTCACAAGCAGCCGCTTGCTTAGGTTGATGGTGCCGTTGGCTATGTTTTTTTTACCGCAAAAATCATAGCCGTCTCTGAAAATCACAAATAAAATTTTGGTCCTGTGCGAGGTAAAAAAATTAGGCCCTATTCGCAATTTTTTTGGCCCAGCAGCACCCCTCAAGAACGTAATCGGATTTTGTTAATAATTTTCTACTAAATAACTTATCATCCATATCAAGCTTACATCTTCCACTCTTTAGGGGTACACTGGTACGTACATAGCCTAACTAAATCATAAAAACCAAATATAAATATATTACGACAATAAAGCAGCAATATATGGCGCTGGTTTTCCTCAACTACGTAACCTTTATTAACTTGCTGATAATTTAAGGCACTAAGTGGAAGAAATATTAGTAACATTAGACAATTCAATGCTTATTAACTCTGCAATATTCATTATGTATTTATATATACCCCTCAAATGGTCTGACTCACACAAGTCATAGAATTCTCCATATTCTCCTGAAAATCTAGACCCTCTATTTCCTTAATTGTCACCATTGATTTATTCATCTCCATCCACCGAATCACTCATATTTTTCAAACAATATGCCATCGCCTGCCATAAATGTTCCAATTTTCCAATGTGTATTTAATAACTTATAATTAAAAGTTCCAAGCAAGCCATAAATGCTCTAATTTTTGTAGAAGCTTTTCCTTTCTTGTGATCAATGGATGTTTTGAAACAAGGCCCTTAAATATGGGGGTGGGGTGAGACGAAAAAGGTTTAAAAATTATAGGGGATACCTAGTTTCGAACATGTATCTCATGTGAATTAATCGAAGCACTCAACCATCTGAACTATAGCAACATATGAGTCATGTTTTGATTCGTATTTATATTAAATATAAAACAGAAAAATTTTATGGGCCCTATGAGACTTTGGGCCCTGTTCGGTGGCCCATCCTGCACACCCTTCGGGCCGGCCCTGCAAAACATCTACTTATAAATGTTCGCCAATTGGATTATACTCTAGTGGTATCTAGGGTGAAATAAGGCTTAGAACCATTATGTTATGGGTTCGATTCCCACAAGGGAGGTTTTTCTATATTTATTAGGTTTCTTCCTGAATTTGTATATATGCGTTATTGCCTAGTGGAGATGGATATGATCGGGTGGTTCCGCTGATGGCACGAGATGGATATGATCCGTCAATGATCCAAAGTTATCGTTCAAAAAATAAATAAATATTAGAGCCTAACAAAAAGCTGAAAAAGATACACAAGGCCAGTGTTGCACCATGCGCAAGGCGAGTGGTTGGAGCTCTGGACTTAAAATAAAAGTTGTGGAAAATGGTTCCTTGGCTTTGGTAGACGTGGCGCGAGTAAGTTCTTAATGATTACTGCGGCGCGACTACCATGTGTGATTATTAACTCATTGTTAATATTGTGCGGTCTTGGTAGCTTCTGCATGACGTTTGCGGTAATTTGGGCGGGAAAATTCTCGAAATTTGAATTCTGACGGTTTGGTGAGGATGTCGTGGTTGGTGACGTTTGATTTGACCGCTGACACGATTGTCATCAAGTTGTTGCTGACGGTTCGGCTTTTCGTCAGGAGAGTGAGGCCCACGCGCGCGTGGTAACCGTCACTCCGGGAAGCACGCCTTACGTGTCATGCTCTGATTGGTCACGCGCGCGGCGTTCTCGGTACGTTTTCCTATCGCATTAAAAGCGATGGGTATATATATCTGATTAGGGTTGAGAAGGAAACACTTCTCTTCTTCTGTATACTCTTCTTTCCTAGATTGTTCTCCAATTCCTTTGAATCTTCAAAGCTCTGAAGAGGAGTAGCAGCAGATCTCCAAGTTTTTCTTCATATCTTCAAGTTTTTCCTTGAATATTCAGGATGGCTGAAGAACGTCAAGAAGATAATCCCGGAGAGGAAGGTCCTGTGCCAGTTCTCCGGTGGGACTTAGGGCTTTTTGAACAAATCACACGTGGTTTCCGGTTTCCACCGGAATGGGATGCCCGGTACCCCGGCCAGAATCAAACGGCTGCCGACGCACCGCCGGGGTACATTACCTTGTTTGAGGACTTCTTTCATCAAGGTAATTTCCGATTGCCGGCGACGAACTTTCTGGCTCATATTCTTCAGTTCTATGGGTTTCATGTATCTCAGTTGAGCCCTCCCGGGATGGTCCGGGTTCGACATTTTGAGTTCCTCTGCTGGTCGCATGGCATAGAGCCAACGGTGGAAAAATTTAGAGCGTTTTATCAGCTAATTCGAAATATGGGGTTTTACTCGTTTGCCAGCCGAGGTGCTGCAAAGAAGATACTTCTCAATCCTCCCAAGAGTTTCCATGACTGGAAGCCAAAATTCTTTTATATTCACGAGGAGGTTATTCCGATTGCCATGACGTTTCGCGCCTGGAATGAAGCGATTGTGAAAGAAGACTTGGCGATCCCCAAGACTGAGGCTTGGTATCGGGAGCTTGCTGCCACCCCCAACCGAGTGTTTGGGGAGAATGTCTTGGTAGCGGCGCGGATGAGCGATCAATGGCTGCCTGAGAGCAAGGAGGTTCCTATCTTGATGATTGATGATAGAGGTTAGTACTTTCCTTAGTTTCACTGGTCTTGTTTCGTAGCTTGTGTTTTATTTATATGATTTGTCGTGTAGAGGCGCGTTTGTATCAAGCTGCCTTCACCACTTTTGGCGGTTCCATGGGCGTGCGCCCGCTTCAAGCTGGAGAAGAATACTGGTATGACCAGATTAAGGGTAACTTTATGTACCCGGTTGCTGATGCGTTCGCCTCGCCGCCTACTGCAAACGAAGGTGCGCACATACCGAAACCTCGACCTTTGCGCTCTGTGACTTCTGCTGGGAAAGAAGTTGTCTATCTTTCCAGCGAGGAGTCTGTAGGGTCTTCGAACGGGGAGCTAAGTTCGTGGTCTAACGTCTTTGCAGGTGTGTTGCGTGACCTGGGTATCGACCCCGAAGAGAAGAAGAAGAAACCCACTAGGAAGAAGAAGGTGGTCGAGCCTGAGGTGGTAAGCAAGAAAGGCGTGAGTAGCCGCGCAACTGCTGGTGCTGCTGGTAAAGGTACTCTTCGGCTTCGTCAGAGTGACTTAAAAGATTATGTGATAATCAGTGACTCACTTGAAGGCTTATCGCGCGCAGGCGAGAAGAAAACTGGAGAAGGTGGCTCGAAAGGTGAAGGTAGCGCGGGTTCTCGAAACCTGGATGCTGGTGCTACTCCTTCCTCTGTTGCGCATGAGGAAGAGGAAGAGGAAGAAGAAGAGGAGGCTGCTGAAAAGTTGATCAGCAGAAAAAGAACTAGGAGCGAGGCGACTGCTGGTGTGTCTGTTGCGTCGAAGGCTGGCGGGGCTCTTGTGCTTGGTAAACAGAGCAATCTGCGCTTACTTTACAAGTTTTCTTCTGGTAAGTTTGTTTTTAGTTCTTCCTTTTTGTTGCTCTCTCTTCTTAACCACTTAGCTTTTGCAGAGACTAAGAAGAAGACCCCTGAGAAGGGTGTTGTGTTTATGGAGCCAGAGCCAAAAAGGCCAAAGATCACCATCAAATCTTCCAAGATTGCTGGGGCTGAATCTGCCAAGGATAAGCATGTTGCTGAGGGTGATAAGGCGAAGGCTACCGAAGAGAAGAGGAAGGTTGATGAAGAGCGTAGGAAGAAGGCTGATGAGGACAAGAGGAAGAAAGCGGAGGAGGAGAAGAAGAGGAAAGCCGAGGAAGATAGAAAGGCTGAGGAGGCGAAGAGGAAGAAAGCCTCTGATATAGAGAAGGAGAAGGAGAGGGGAAAGGCTGTTGAAAAGCCTGTCGATGATGTCTTGAAGTATACCGGTGCCGCTGCTATCGCTACTCAAGAGAAAACGGGGTCTGAGAAGCCCCATCAAGAGAGGAGAAATGAGCCTGAGGTTGAGAAACCTACCCGCCCCACGCATACTGAGGTTCCCCATCGCTCCAAGGGAACTTCTACCAGGGGATCGGGCCCGTATGTTTCTAGTGGCGCAAGCTCTGGTGGCGCTAGTGGTTATAACCCACAAGCTATCGGGGCGAAGGATACCCTTGGTGACATTTATTATAAAAGTTACACTGAAGAGGAACGTGGTAATGCCCCCCACCAGGCTCCCTGGGGTTTGAAGCAGAGGGATACCTTTCAAGAGTTTGGACCTTGCCGCGATTGGTTTTTAAATTCCCTTACTCCTGGTGAGGTTATCCGGCAGAAGACGAAGACTCATGAAGCGCTATATCGCACTTATGTGATCGGGGAAGCCAACACTCGCGCTGCTAACCATCAAATAGTTCGTGAGTGGCGGACAATGGTTAGGGAGCGGTCGGATTGGGAGAGCTACCGCAAGCGAATGTTGAAGCGTGTCAGCGAGTTCGAGAAATCGAAAGCCGCCTTTGATGAAGAGAAGGCAAAGTTTGAGGCTGATAAGAAGGCTGAGGAATGGGGGCGCGAGGCCCTGAAAAGCAAGCTTCAAACTGCCGAGGATCTTTTGTCGAAGGAGAAGGCTGAGTTTAAACGTATATGCGCGAAGGACAACCAGCGCGCGTTTGCTGATCGAAATAAGATCGTTGACCTTGAAGCCAAAGTTGCTGAGCTGACATCGAAGGTCGAGGATGCGCAGGCTGCGCAGGCTGCTAAGGAGCAGATTGAGGTTTGTGAAACCTTTAACCCTGCCCTTCTGTGTTTTGTTTGCGAAATATCCTAAGTCTTGTCCTTTTTTAGGTTGAGTTGGCTGATGTGAAGTTGCAGCTGTCGAGCAAGGACAAGGATCTGCAGGCCAAGGATGTCGAGATCGCCGAACTGAAACGCCGCCTGAATGATCAGGTTGATAAGTGCGAATCTTTGGAAATCGACCTTGAGGCGGAGAAAGTTAAGGCCGCGACTGCTGAGGAAGCGCGTGATGTTAGTACCGCAGCCCTCAATGTAGCGCAGACTAACTATGCTGAGGCTTAGGGCATTGTTGATACTCTTGTCTCTGAGGCTGAGTGGATGCGCGGCCGCGGAATAGTGTTGGTATGTTAATTCTTCCTTTGGAAGTTTTATTTGTTCGGAGTTGTTTTTAATACGCAGTTTTTCGTTATAGGTTGCCAACTCTGTCCTTAACGCTGGAGAACTAGATCGCGCCGTTGCTGCTTTGACAGATGTCGCGCGCGCAGTTGGTCATCGAGGAGGGTATCTGGAATGTGCGCAACACGTTGAAGAGGTATTTGGACAGGAGTTTGACATTAGTCATTGCTCGGTGACTGACCAGGCTAGTGCCGAGTTGACACGTGCTGAAAATGCTTATGATCACCTATCACTGCCGGTGATGGACTTGGTCGCGAAGGCTCTAGAGCATGATGACTGGTGTCAGTGCCTTAAGGCCATTCTCGACCCACCGATAACTGTTGAACTATCAGATGGAGAGGAGCCAGCTGGTGATGATGGTAAACCTGATGATGATGATGGTGATGAAGGCGATAAGAATGATGGCAATGGGAATGATGAATTTGAATAGTCTTGTCAACAGGCCTTATGCCTTGTAATTTTTTGTTTATGCTTTGAATGTAAGTTCTTGCGCGGTCGCGCTAGGTTTAAATGGAATGAACGTTATCTGTTGACTATATAACTGTTGCGCGGTTGCGCTTGTTTTAAATATGATGCTTGTTTATCCTTTCCCGTTACAATTATTGCACTGTTGTTAGAAACTTTGGTTAAGTTAGCGCGAATAAATGTAAGTTCTTGTGTGAGTGTAACTGGAGTGTTTTCGTGCTAATCAAAAGTTTAACATGCATTTGTAACGAAAGGAGTCAGCGTAAAAGAAAACATGTCGTATGCTTTCATTGACTTGGAAACAGGCGCTTAGGCCAATCATACATTTCTTGTAACGTAAAAGGCGTATAGCCAACATAGGAAAGTAAAAGGCGCATGGCCAACATTAGTGGATAAAGGCGCAGGGCCTAGAATAGTCACATATAGCATTTGCGCAGTTGTTGCGCGTTCCACGTGCGCGGGATGATGTGTCCATCCAGGGTGCGCAATTTGTAAGCCCCTTTTCCCAGCACTTCATGTACTAAGTATGGGCCTTCCCATTTGGGTGTTAGCTTCCCTGGGCGTTCGGCGTTTGAGGCTTCGTTGTCTCGAAAGACGTATTCCCCTAGAGTGAAGGTACAGATGCGGACTCGCGCATTGTAGTACCTTTCCAATTGGGTTTTGTACTTGGCTTCTTTAATTCACGCTATTTCGCGCCTTTCTTCTAGCAAATCCAAGTCAAGACGACGCTCTGCCTCGTTGTCGATTGCGTTGACTGCTGTCAAACGCGGAGAGGGCAGGCCAACTTCTGCCGGGATAACCGCTTCTGAGCCATAGACTAGGCTAAAAGGGGTTTCGCCGGTACTTGTTTTCGGCATGGTTCGGTGAGGCCACAAGATACTCAGGAGCTCATCCACCCAGCCTGTCCGTTGGCCTGAGGATGCGCAACGGAGGAGAAAGTGTGTTCGATCTTCATTTCTTTCAACCACTTCTGGAGGTCCTCGGACGCAAAGTTGGTGCCGTTGTCTGTTACAATCTTGAGTGGTAGGCCAAATCTGCAGATGATGTGTTCCCAAATAAACTTGCGCACCATCATGGCTGTAGTTGTAGCGAGGGCTTTGGCCTCCACCCATTTCGTGAAGTAATCGACGGCCACTATTATAAACTTGACGGCGCCAGGAGCCTCTGGGAAAGGTCCTACCATGTCAATTCCCCACTGCTGAAAAGGCCAAGCAGTGGATACGGGGATAAGATCGTTCTTGGGGCGCAGGGTTTTTGGGGAGTGCCGCTGAAAGGAATCGCACTTGCGCAGCTCCTTCAGGGCATCAACATGCATCCCTGGCCAATAATATCCGGCGTTCATAATCTTCGCGACAACCATTCGTGGTCCTGCATGGATGCCGCAGATCCCTTCATGGATCTCCCTGATCAAGTAATTTGCATCTTGGGGGTCCACGCAGCGCAGTAGTGGCCCCAAGAAGGACTTGCGGTATAAGATACCGCCATTCATTTCGTATTGCAGGGCCTTGTTCTGAATCTTCCTTGCCTCTGCTTTACTTTCAGGGAGTACTCCTTCTTGCAAATATTGAATGATAGGGGTCATCCAGGATGGCTGCCCTATCTCGATCACGTTGACTTGTCGTAGCAGCACTGATGGATTCTTGAGTACTTCAATCCTTACATCTTTGGCGAGATGTTGAAAGGAGGTTGAAGCAAGCTTGCTCAAAGCATCAGCTGGTTTGTTTTCAGAGCGATTGATGTGGATTACCTTGTGAGACTTGAATTGTTGAAGCAACTCTTTTGCCTGCTCTAGATATAGGGCCATAACCTCACCCTTTGCATCGTATATACCGTTAACTTGGCTGGCTATCAGTAGTGAATCAACGTGTGCTTGTAGATTCTTAGCTCCCATTTTGATGGCGAGGCGCAAGCCTGCCAGAAATGCCTCGTATTCCGCCTCGTTGTTGGTGTTTTTAAAATCCAACTTGATGGCGTAAGTGAATTCATGGTTTTTAGGGCTTACTAGGCGCAATCCAGCTCCCGCGCCGTCCTCATTTGAGGCCCCATCAGTATAAAGCATCCACGTCTCATTTGTCGTGTCTTTTTCGGGAGTCTCCACCAGCTCACAATCTTTGATTTTCTCAACTGGGACTTCTGTGATGAAGTCCGCTAGAACTTGACCCTTGATGGCTGGGCGCGGCCTGTACAGAATGTTGTGGTCCCCTAGCTCGATGGCCCATTTTGCTAACCGCCCGGATGTTTCTGGTTTTTGAAGTATCGTGCCGATATGGAAATTGGTAAGTACGGTGATCACATGCCCTGTAAAATATCTGCGCAGCCTTCGGGAGGCGTGTAGCAGCGCAAGCACCAATTTTTCCATCGTGGAATATCTCGTTTCTGGGTCAGTGAGTACCCTGCTGACGTAATAAATTGGAGTTTGAACTCCATTTCTCTCCACCAGTAATACCAATCCTACTGCCTTATCTGAAGAAGATAAGTACAGTACGAGTGGTTCCTTTTCAAACGGTGCAGTCAGGGTAGGGAGCTCGATCAAACATTCTTTCATTTGCTGAAAAGCCTTCTCTGCTTCAGGGGTCCATCTGAACTCTTGCTTCTTCACACAGTTGCGCAGAGTGCTGATAAAAGGGTACGACTTCGCGGCGTGATTTAATAAAAAGCGGTTAAGCGCAGCCAGGCGGCCGGCCAGCCGTTGCATCTCTTTGATTGTTCGCGGCGATGGCATTCGCTCTATTGCCTGGACTTTTTCCGGATTCACCTTAAAGCCGCCGTTTGTGACTATGAAGCCTAAAAACTTCCCTTCTTCCATGCCAAAAGAACACTTGGCTGGATTCAACTTCATATTTACGCTGCGCAATGAATTGAACGTTTTCTCGATGTCCTTCAACATTTGGTCCTCTTCGGGACTTTTGACCTCCAGATCATCAATGTAGACCTCAATGTGCTTCCCGATGTCTCCGGCGAAGGTCTTATCCATCAGGCGCTGGTATGTGGCGCCAGCGTTTTTGAGGCCGAATGGCATCTTTGTATAGCAAAAAATCCCCAAATCAGTACGAAAAGCCGTCTTGTCTTCATCCTCGAGCTTCATTTGAACTTGACGGTACCCCTTGTAGCAATCCAAGAAGCATTTCCATCTGTATGGCGCGAGAGAGTCTATCTTTTTGTCGATCTCAGGCAAAGAGTAGCAATCTTTAGGACATGCCTTGTTGAGATCGGTATAGTCTACACACATTCGCCATCCTCCACTAGACTTCTCTACCATTACGGGGTTCGCAACCCAACTTTGATAACGTACTTCTCGCAGGATGCCGGCTTTGAGTAACTCGCATACTTGTTCATTCATTGCTTTCGTTTTGTCTGCCCCTAAGCTGCGCCTTCTTTGGACTTTCGGTTCAACAGAGGGGTAGGTGTTTAAACAGTGTTCGGTAATGTCGCGCGGGACTCCGGTCATGTCAGCCGGGGTCCAGGCGAAGATATCCATGTTCTTGAACAGGAGCTGCTTGAGGTGAGTTCTGATGCTTGGTGAGATTGCGTGGCCAATCGTCACCGTTTGCTCCGGGTATATGCGATTTAAAACCCATTTTTCGGGCTCGGTTGTTGAAACCTTCGCCGCTTTTGTTGGGCGCATTTCTTCTGTTGACATCACTTCTTTCTTTGCATAAATGATTGCCACCCCCGTTTTGGTTGGGAAACTAATCGCCGAGTGAGGGGTGGAGGTTATCATATTCAGCTCACCTTGCGTCTCTCTCCCGATCAGCACATCATGTCTTGACTTAACAGGCATCACCATGAAGTTAACGTTCGTTGTTCTTGAATGCTTCCCGTCAGAGAGTGTGACGGGGAAGATGATCTGGCCTAGCGGGAAGACCATTTCATTGCAGAATCCAGACAGTGGATAATCAACTGGTTCAAGTCTCGCTTTGTCTTCCTCGTCGAACTAGTTAAAGCACTGCTCATAGATGATGTCTGCTGCACTCCCCGGGTCAATGAAGACGTATTCAGTTTCATAATGGCCGATGATACCGGTGATGACGATGGGCCGTGTGGCTCGAGGACCCCCGCGCACCACCGGGAAAACGACCTGTTGTTCTTGCCATGAAGGCTCATAAGGTCTCTTGCCTTTTTCTCTCGCGCTATACCTTGGTCCGTTAACCATGTGGGTCTCTAAGCGTCGGACTTTCTTGTGATTTCCCTCATCGTGGCGATGGAGCTGTCGATTTTCTTTGCGCACGTTTTTCACCAAGTGGCTCAGCTTTCCACTCTTCAGCGCTCTCTCGATCTCTTGTCGTAAGCTGTAACAATCATCTGTTAAGTGGCCTGTATCCTTGTGGAAATCACAATACAGATTGGGGTCCTGCCCCTTTTTGTTCGTCATAGGCCTTGGAGCCTTAAAGTCATGGTTCTCCGTCATTAGCACCTCCTTTGGCGTTTTTATGAGCGGAGTCCAATGCTTTTCTCGATTATCATCTCTGACTGCCTTTCGGTAGCCGATGCGATCAATAGTATCTCGCGCGTCTTCTTTGTAGCGGGACCGTTCTTCATAACGAGGTCGTTCACTATAACCTCTGGAGTGGTTGGCCTTCTACCCATGGTTTTTGCCGTTACGTCTGTTGTCGTCGCGCGAGTGATCCCCTTTAGAGAATCGATCTTCAGAACGATAACTGTTGTTTCTGGCGAGTGACTCTTCAGTTTGCGCGACTATCTTCGCGGCTTCCATGAGTTTATCCCATTCCTTGGGCATTCCATCTTTCCCGGTGATGGTTCTAATTAGGCTATCACAGCGGATGGCTTTCTTGAAATGGCAGCGCATGAGTTGCTCACTTACGCCACCGATTTCCAGGCACTCTTTGTTAAAGCGAGTGATGAAATCTTCCAAACCCTCATTATCTCTGCGCCAGATGTCTTCAACCTCGGCTGTGTCGCGCTGGTATCGTCTTTGTTGACTGAAGTGACTCAAAAACTGAGTCCTGAAATCTACCCATGATTTTATCTTTCCCGGGGGAAGGCTGTCGAACCAGGCGCGAGCAGCCCCCGTAAGCGTTTGGATAAACAGGTGGCACCACATGGGCATATTCCATCCTCCCAAGCAGCCCACACTTGTGAAAACTCTAACGTGATCATCGGGATCAGTTAATCCGTTAAACTTTCCGACTGTCGGAGGTAACTTCTCTCTTTTAAGCGGCGCGAGCGCGATTTTTGGAACGAACTTGGAATGTTCTACAGCTTCAGCTGGTCGATAGGCGAGGCGAAAGTCTTGTTCAGCCTCTTCAGTGTACCCCACATGTTGTCTTGGTTTGTAGTATTCATGATTTCTCTGTAGTCGTTTGAAGACCGAAGATTCTTCATCGTTCTCCCAGGTTGGATCATTTGGGTCAGTATCTTCCCATTCGTCGTTCATGTTGCGCGGCATGAGCCGGCTATGAACTGGGCCTCTTTGGAAGTTTGACGGATCATAGTAGCTTTCTGTTTCTCCCCGTGTGTCGCGCGTGTCCTGCACGCTTAGTCTCCGGGTAGGGGGAGGTCTGTTAACTCTTCGTTGGACGTTCTGTGGTGGTGGTATCTGGCGCGCCCCGTGACTGGGGCCGGTTGGTGTAACCAAGGACGGTTCTGCCGTTAAGACTGCTTGTTGTGCGCTCAAGGATTGATATGCCTCATTAATGGTGGCAAGTTGCTTGGCGTACCATGAGGCTGGAGTTTCGCCCTCTGGTAGCCCTAGTAGCGCCGAGATGTTCTGAGGTGGAGCTGGGTTTGAAGGTCCAGCACCGTTGTTTCCTGGGGTAGTTGTTTGAGTGATGCGGGTGAAGCTCCCGCGTGGACCCCCAGTGTTGGCTACTTCGATTTCGCCGATTTCTTCAACATGTTGGGGTTGGATGTTTTGATTATCCACCCCCAACGCTGCATTAGGGTTTGCTCCAAGACCAACAAACTCAGGAATGATTCCTTGACCAGCCATGATCGAAGGAAGAAAAAACAACGAAAGCTCAGAAAAAAGAAGATGAAAGTGTTTTGTAGAAAAACCGGTGGGCGCCAATGAAGAAACACAGAACTAATTAAGGGACTAATCAGTTTGGTTTATGTTTCTACCATGATGGTTAATATTCTTTATGTTTTCTTGAGCTCCTTAATGACTGGGGTTATCTGCAAAACAGAACACCGTTACTCGTTAAGAGGGGAATGTGGGGGTTTCCCTCTTAACCGGGCTCCAGCGTGAGAATAAGCGACTGCTTTGGGGAGGTAATTAAGTATTAAGTGAGAGTAGAGGGAATATAATGAATTAACCTGTGAAGTGAGGTCTCTATTTATAGCCGGAGAGGTGCAAGAGGATTTGGGCTGATGGGCCTTGGGCCGGAAGGCGACAACATGGAGGATATGCTCCTTGTCTCACTAGTGTCGACCGTTAGTGGCTTCTAGGAGCTCTCCCGAGCTGGCGCAAGGTGATTGGAGCCACGTGTCACTGTTGTCGGCCTGGCCGTCCTTCTGCCATCAGCATGTGAGTGGAGATCGTGGGGCAGTTGTCTCTGCCCTATGATTGGTGCCATGTAGGCGTCCTTAAGTACTTTTTGTCTCATGTATGTCAGATGATCGTGGAGCACGATTGAGCAGGGCCAGAAGGGCGTTGATTGGCTCTTTTCTTCTGCCACTTGTACCTTGTGTACTATTTGGATAAGCCTCGCGCCGTAGTCACGCATGATTCTTGCTGGGCACGCTACTACTCCGCGCGGGGTCGGGGCTTCCAAATGTTCTTTCAGAATGCTAAGTGTTGGAAATGAAGTCTCCACTTGCTCAGACCTCGCGCCAAATCCTTTCGTATGTTTGTAACCCGCGCGAGGTTGACAATAAGAAATATGTTGATTAAGGAGTATGGTCATGCGCGCGTCCTGGATGGAGGTTTGCGCGGCGTTTTTGGGACCTGTATCTCATGTGAATTAATCGAAGCACTCAACCATCTGAACTATAGCAACAGATGAGTCATGTTTTGATTCGTATTTATATTAAATATAAAACAGAAAAATTTTATGGGCCCTATGAGACTTTGGGCCCTGTTCGGTGGCCCATCCTGCACACCCTTCGGGCCGGCCCTGCAAAACATCTACTTATAAATGTTCGCCAATTGGATTATACTCTAGTGGTATCTAGGGTGAAATAAGGCTTAGAACCATTATGTTATGGGCTCGATTCCCACAAGGGAGGTTTTTCTATATTTATTAGGTTTTTCCTGAATTTGTATATATGCGTTATTGCCTAGTGGAGATGGATATGATCGGGTGGTTCCGCTGATGGCACGAGATGGATATGATCCGTCAATGATCCAAAGTTATCGTTCAAAAAATAAATAAATATTAGAGCCTAACAAAAAGCTGAAAAAGATACACAACCAATTACAAAACCTAAAGAAAGAACAAGTCAAAAGATTCAAATTCAAAATTGGTGATTTTAAAAATGTTACCAATATGTTATATGAAATGAAGAAAATTTTAAAGTATACATAGTGTTCAAAATAACGGATGGTGGATATTATTGTTTGACATTGACGAATCTAATTTTTTTTTCTAATTGATTTCTTTTGATAGATTATCATTTTTTTTTTCAAATCATACAAGATTTTCATTAATTCTTACTATTTTTTTTAAAACTAATTGGGTTCTTAATAGGAACACACAAAATGTGGCTAAATCCGTCACTGTTTGTTAACCTCTTAATGATTCCTTTTAAGAGTCTACTTTTAAATTGGTCTGATATACAATATGTTTTGTGAGCAAACAACCACAATCGGTAACCTTATAAACTAATCACGAACACCAAACTTTTATCTTTTAGTTGATTTTTAAATATTCCAATTCAAAATTTAAATATTCAATTCAAAATAAGTTGTGTTTTTCTTGAAGAAATAACAATATAATATTTCAAACAAGACAAAAAGGACATTTGATAATCATATATACTAGTTGAAAGTTGATATGCAAATTATAAACAAGTACAAATGTTCTCTTAGACTGTAAATGTTGGTTACTCAACCATTAAAGTCATAACCATACACCATTAACTTGCCATAGAGATGAGATTGTATGAACCCCCTCTATTGTATGAACCCCGTCTATATATATATTTAAGTTAAAAATAACAAGGAATAAAGAGTTAGAAAGATACGTTGATCGGATTGGGACTATATATTGTGTCTTTAGATAAGTAATGAAATTTGTATTTGTAATGTAAAGAAACAAGCGTAGTTGTTGTAAGGAAATAAGGTAATGTAGATGTATGAATGGTTAATATTGGGTACGATGGATATATGTGTTGACAAATTACATAAGGTCGAACAAACCACATGACCAACACAAAAGCTATCTACTAATCGTTATCTCATGTGTCGACCAAACCACGATAGAACCCGACTCCATATTATATTATATATATTAATACAAAGTCATCATGAATAGTGTTTTAAAATTATTTTAATATTGTTTATCTTTAACATTCAATTATTTTATTAATATATGTTTAATTGATTTTGCATGTTTTTTTTGCCTTTTATAACTATTAAGATACGGTATTTTATATAATTTTTAGTATGACGTTGCGATTTGCCTAAATTTTTCTCTGTATTGTTACGTTTTCTTCCCGAAACTGAGTTGTGAGTGATAAAGCTTAAGTAATCGAAGCAAAAATATACATGTTATCAAACCTATCTCACATTTAGCTTTTTTACATATAAATTGACATTCATTTTTTTCATTATTCTAATAGTATAGTGTAATACTTTATAAAGTTCTGAATATGTGCAACATGTTTATTTTTGTCTTCATTCTGCCAAAAGTTTTGTTCAATATCAAACGGATCAATATAATTGATTTTTATTTGTTCTTTAGTGTGATCAACCGAACGAATGATTTTTATTTGTTCTTTACTGGGATCAACCGAACAATTAATTTTTATTTGTTCTTTACCGTGATCAACTGAACAGATACCATACGAAACTTGGATAGCGATATATAGTATCTTTTTATAATATAAACTATAGCAAGTATGAATAACGTACCGGTACCTTGACGAACCGAACTTATACCGTATGTTCTTTACCATCACGAATTGAACTAATATTGTGCGAACAACTTCGATGGTAGTATAGAGTTTTTTTAATATCGTAAACTATAGCGAGTATTTGTACTATGTCAATTCCAACCGAACAACATCAGTACCTGTATCGGTACCATCGGAATGATTACTTATATACATTTCGGAAGACATTACTCATATTCGTTTTCATGGTTTCCGATTTATGTAAAATATGCGTCGATATCCTTTTGGGCATATAATGACTTTATTTTTGGGTTTTACCTTTCGATTGCTATAACGAGTGCCAGTATCGTATCGATATGTTGTTCAGTCGGTTTCAATTCGGTTTGATACGATAGCACCACTCGCCGCAAAACGCGGCAGGGGAACCTCACTATATATATATATTATTATTATATATGAATTATAAGTGGTGATGAACAGTGACATTGATGAGCTTAGTTGAAAATGTGACCTTTGATTTGGATAAACATCAAAATTCATTTAGTTGTATTTAATTGGCCACAGTTAATTATTTTGGAAATTATGAGCATCTCATTTTTCAATTCATATATAAACCACATATATATTAATTTTAAAAGTGAAAGAGCTTTTAATTTTGAAATTCAAAATGTTTTTATTTTTTCTTTTACTAAATTTGCAACAATATATTGTTTAAAAACAACGTTGACTTACGATTTGATAAATGTCTATTCGAATGCGTCAAATATAGTTGGTCTTTTTTATCGTCACAAATCCAACATATACCGACCGAATAACACCGGTATCGATATTCGTTTTTATGGTTTTCAACCGATGCAAAACACGTGTCGATTGCTTTGTCGAGTACAGGTATCGTACAGGTACTGTAATGAACTGAACCGATGATGAACGAAAGCCCGCCGCGAAGCGCGGGGTTCATCCCACTATATATATTAATTAAGACTCTTGATGAACAGTAATTTAAAATATTTAAGTGTTTGTTTTTTTAATAATATTTTTTTTGGTAACTCAAAATATTTAAGTATCTGTTTTTTAATGGTATTTTATTTTTTTAGTGGTATTTGTTTTTCTTATTTTAGTAAGATTTAATTTATCAGATGTTTGTCGAGCGGTATTGATGGATTCAGTTTGTCATGGCACTAATACGGATATTCAATTACCTTTACAAATAAAGTTGTATAATTGAAAAGTTTTCGAAAACGAAAACCATAAAAACGAATACGAGTATCAGTACCGATGTTTTTTTGGTATAATACGGTGTCAGTTTATCAAAAATAAGAAAAAACACAATAAAAATAAATAACTGTACTAAAATCGATGTTGGTCATTCGGTTTCGGTTGAGTTCACTACGATAGTGGCATGGTATATGTTATCAAACTGAAAACCATAAAAAATAAATACATATTGATACCCATGTTGTTCAATTCAGTTCGATATGGTATGGTACGAGATGGGTGTTAGTTTACCGAAAGCAATAACAATAAAACTAAATGCCGACACAGATGTTGTTCAATCGGCCTCAATTAAGTTTGGTACGATAGCGACACAATATTCGTTTTCAACAAAATTTATATCGCAATGTTGACAAAATAAATATAGAACACAATGAACTGAATTGATATCAATTAAACAACATCGGTACCCATAAAGCACACGAACCGAATCGTAATCAACTAAACAACATCGGTGCCATTGTTGAAAATCGATCTTATTGTTTTCGATTGATGTAAGGTTTTCTATTTCAATTATTATAGCAAGTGTCGGAAGTATAACAAACTGATCTAATACCGACCGAGTTCCCGCCGCTAAGCGCGGGTGGAATATCACTAGTTATATATTATATATATGGTTAGCAAGGCTTGATGAATAGTGCCTTTGCTAACCATTGTGTGCCACGTTACAAAAAACAATCTGCCACTCTGCTTCATCTCATCCCGCCACCTCTTCTTACGCTACCAAGAAAGTCAAAATCACATATCTCCCCCTCTCTCTCATAATGTTCCTTCACTCCCACATAAACCCTAGGTGCTCCACAATGCTGCAGATGAACATGAAATTGTTTCAGGTACGTATCAATTCAGCCCCAATACCTTTATATTCCCCTTCTTTTTTCTTCAGCAACTATCAACACCAAAGTATCCTTCGATTGCTTTCGATTTGGGCTTCTTAACACTACGAGTGGCATTCAAGAATGACAACAGTAGCGGCTTTCCTGCGGTTTCATCTTTCTAAACAAGGGAACCCTTTGTGGATGCTGGTTTCATCTTTCTGATCTTCTTCCCTTCTTTACCATTTTGTTTGATTTAACTTTGAAGTGTATGGTCATACGTCTAATGGCCGGTTGTGGAAGGTGAAAGGGTCATAACTTTGTCGCTCTTCTCGCCGACCTATGCTATTTGCGAAGGTTAACTCTAATTTGGCGAAATCAATGGTCACCGACAGCCTGTTAGGGTTAGAAGGGGGTATTGATTGTCGATTTTGGATGGAAGGGGGAGTGGTTCGACCATGGTGGTGCTGGTCGTGGTGGTTTCGTGGCTGTGAAGTTGCAATTGTTGGTGGTGGTGTCGTGCGATTGTGGTGCTTGAGGAAAAGGGGAATGCCTTTCCAAGGCTGGTGAAATTAACGTAAGCCACCCTCTCTCTATTTCTTATACATATTTTCACTATGTTCAACTGATTTATTAATGTTCTATGCAACCGCATCACCTAAATCTTTAACTTTTGAATCAGTGTTGTTTAAATATGGTCATGCTATTGGTTTATTAGTAAGCATATTTGGACTTTCCAATTTGATGCATATAAAGTTTTTAATCATCTTTGTGATCTATTTATCATAGTATGATATCCTGCTTATTTGTGTGATCTATTTACATTTACTATCCTGCTTCTAAGGCTAAAGGGTGTGGGGGTCATGGTTGGGACATGATTTGCCACATAGGAACATGAACGGAAGGCTACACCACCCCCTTGCCTGATCCACCATGGTTCGCATAGATTGAACCATGGCAACCATGGTCCTCTTTTCCATTTTCCAAGATTTCCTTTCAACAAAAATAAATTAAAATAAATAAGGGGGTAGTGGTTTGGGTCATGACCACACCTTTAGGATAGTGGTTTTGGATGGTGGATTAGAGGTGGGTGACATGGTGCTGACGTGGAGGGTCATGACCACACCCTATAGCCTAATGGATTTACTGTCATATGATAATATGGTGCTTTCTTTTCAGGTTGATAGTCCAATTTGTTTGTTTTATACTTAATTTTTTCTTGAAGAGTTTCCTTTTTGTGTTCCTTTCAGTTTTTATGTTCATCAAATCAATATTTGGGCTATTCAAGTTATTTGATTAGGCTTATTCAAATTTGAAAATTTTGAAAGTTAATTAGAATTAGAAAACCCAATTTGAATTTAGCTTAGTTCGAATCAATCTGAATTACAAGAGACAAAACAATAAATTCTAGCAACAACCAAGTTTCCTGCAGATTTCTTGATGGTAATATGTTTCATGCACACCGGTTGGAACAACTATATTTGATTGATAGGAGTTCAATAGATTTAGAAACAGACTTAAAACATTAGCATCCACATTCCACTACCAAACTTGGTCATGAAACATCTACATACGAACCACATGAAAGATAAATCAGAATCCGATAACAAGGTCAAACAAAAGGTAAGTCTAAATTCATGTACAATCTCTTCCATTTGTTTTCGTTTGCTGGCCTAATGATCACTTTTAAATGTTTATTCATCAGTTAATTTTTTCAGGTCATCTAACCCCTGGATTTCGTCCATGAACTCACCCGTGTTATTGACGTGACCCAATTTGAGTTTACTTTACACCGAATTGAAGTTATTTGTACGGATTTTAACACTGAATTTTGCACTAATCATCTGAACTCAATTTAATGATATTAATGATGCAAATTGTGGTTTAATTTCCTGGAATCGGCAAGTTGTCAAGTGCATTTAGTTTTAAATTGCGTTATACATGGTTTCTCATTGTAAGTAAACCATCATTCTTAAGCAGGTTATACAAAGGGCGCCCTTACCATCACACCAACTCCAAATTTTATTATTGAAATAGTGTTCGCTATGCTTCGCCGCAACGCGCGACGTAAGCAAAACTAGTTCCCATAATTTGTTGGGGCCATATGGTAATTAATGACATGCATATAATATGAACATAATGCATATGCTAAATTGTAAAATAAATTTACAAAACCCAATCCTTTTAATATATATGACATTAAATATGGCGTAGGCCCCACTTTTTTTTTTATTGTCATACGTCTAAATATACACAAACATACTTGAAACTATGATGCCCCACATATGCTCCCGTGCAAATTCGGTTAACCGTGAGTTCGGTTAATTGAAAGTATTAACTATAATCATAACCGATGGTTGGTTAACCCTTGTTCAGTTAACCATTGGTTATGGATTGGTTTCGCTTAATTATCCAATATATATAAAATTTGTAAAGTATAAACTAATGAATATAAAACTTGCAAAATTATATAGATATGTAATGGGCATGTATACATAATAAAACAAACACTAATGGACCCTCCATTGGACTAAAAAGGTTAAAAAATATAGTAAGTCGTGAACTTATAAATAATATTACATTAAGAGAGTTCGGTGTGTGTGTATGTTTGGCTAATCGGTTCGGTTCGGTTATTTTCGGTTTAGATATATGATTAATCAAAACGAAACCGAAAGTTCGGTTATTCAAAAACCAATAACTGAACCATCGGTTATTGCTTCGGTTCGGTTAATTCGGTTTCGGTTAACTCAGTTTTATGCTCACCCTTTATGATAAGTATACAACTTTACATGTCACCACTCGCATGATTAGTCGTTCCTATGAACCAGTCACAAGCAACAACTAATGTGATTTTATGACCTCTTATATGTTTAGACCATGGTTCTAGTAAAAAAAAGGGAAATTGGCCTGTAATAATCCCACCTAGACCTTATTGGCCATTAATAATCCCACCTCAGAATATTCCCCCCACTAGTCCCACCTTTCACCTATTTTTTCTACAATGGTCCCCCGTTAAAAAAAACTTAACAGAGTTAAGCTTTTTTCCAAATTACAAACAGATTTTTTAGGGCTTTTGATTAGAACGACGATACGAGTCCATTGATGTAAAACTTGTATCGAAACGGTGCTTCAACGATGAAAACGACACTTCAATTCGGGTGTTTAAATTTCCAATTAACCAAAATCAAGTCACTTGGAGAACCATTTCGAAGTAAGTTTTACATCAATGGACTCGTATCATCGTTCTGATCAAAAGCCCTAAAAATTTGTTTGCAATTTGGAAAAAAAGCTTAACTCCGTTAAGTTTTTTTAACGGTGGACCACTGTAGGAAAAATAAGTGAAAGGTGGGACTAGTGGGGGGAATATTCTGAGGTGGGATTATTAATGGCCAATAAGGTCTAGGTGGGATTATTACAGGCCAATTCCCCTAAAAAAATATCTCCCATAGATCAGCATTCATCTCTATTAACATGTTAAAATGTGTGTGTTGATGTAACAAATACAAGACCAACGGTAGTAGCTGGGTTGGTTAGGCAAAATGGTTGAATGGTTCAACTTTTCCTAACGCAGGTCGTGGGGTCCCCCCACGTTTGCAAAACGCGGAAGGAGGTTTACTAGTTAGTTTTTGTTATTTGCTGGAGATCCTTTTCTGAAATGTGTTCCAGATTCGGATGTGGGAGCAAATAGAATGTGTGTGGTGGATGTGAAAAGGAGTGACTTGCATGTAAGCAAGTACTCAACATGAATGACCAGAGATTAGAGAATCAGAACTGGCCAAGAGATGTTTTCTGAAGTAAATGAAGTGTCAATTTATAAGAGAAGACATCTCCCGAAGTAGAATGTATTAGACTAGTAACCTTGCTTGCAGTGGATGGCTTACCCTTTCGGGGGTTAAAGTCTTTTGACCCCTGGACAATAGCGTGCATTGTGCAGACCTGCTTTGCTTTTGCGGCTGTGGGTTGGTGAAGCGATCTCCGGATGTGACTGGCCACTGTTTCCGCACTGCTTTTCCCATCTCACAGCTTTTCAACCATTGAACCGTTTAACCATTTGAGCGTTTACATACTTAGTCATTTTATTTAGTCTTGGGCTACCCCCGTCATCAGCCCCCCAAGTCAGAGGTTTTTGGGTAATGAGCTCAAAGACTTCTGACTTTTATGCGTATATTTTATTGCCTGAAGGTTTCAAGGGTTCGTTGCTTGAAGGCTTGAAAGGTTGAAGGCAGTTAATATTTGAATTTGAATTTTAAATAACTGACAATTGATTTGATTGATGTATGGCAGTTGATAGGGTGGCGGTTTTGCAGAAGTTACTGTTTGCCATTATTACCCCTATTGTATGTTTATTTTTGTTTTATATTTTCAAATCTTATCCATTTTCTTCATAATTCTTCCAAGTTTCTGCCATTTCCTTCCTTCTTTAAGGTTAGTTTCGGTTTCCTTTACACCTTGCATTCTTCATTTTCTGTTTTCAAAAAGGGGTGCTCGTAAGGACTTAGCAAAATCTTTTTCCCGGTTAACACAAGAGGAGGTAGATTTATTTTGTATGGAATATGGTATTGATAGAAAGTTTAACCCAACTGCTCCGGCTTGTGATGTTCCTATTGATAAACCGACCTCTGGTTCGATTGCCCTTTATTGTCGTCATTTTGAGTTTTCGAATCTTCGTTATCCCTTTTCGTTTTTTGTTTTGAACTTGTTGGAGTATTATCGGGTTTCTTTTGGGCAAGTTCATCCGAAGGGGATGGCTAGGGTTTTGCATTTTGAGGTTTTGTGTCGTGCTCTTGGATATGATCCCTCCTTGTTACTCTTTCGCCGGTTTTTTCGTTTGGCTAAGAATGGCCATTGGTTTACTTTTGAAACATCCAAAGTTGATTCCTGCCTTATTTCGTCCATGGTTACTACACTTGGGGCTTGGAAGGATCGCTTTTTCTGGGTTTCCGATGCTATTCTCCCATTCAAGATGGTGTGGAGGCGGTCGGATGCCGTTCTCAATGACCCGGAGCCCTCCGAGTCTGAATTGAATGATGTTTTTCTCAACGCCATTCGGGAGTGCCCTTCGAGGGTTCGTCCCTTTCCTGAGCATTTACTAGTTCTTTTAGGGGTTAGTAAAATTTGGGGGAATGTTGATCGGGATCCGGTTCTTATGAGGAGTGGCATGGGTATGCATTTTCCTTTTTTGCCCTCTTTATGTTTTTCTTAACTTATGACTAATGTGCTGTTGCTTTTTGCAGTCATGTCTGCTTTGGATTTTATTAAGAGCGACGATACCTCTGATGTTGTATTTGGGGATGCTCCGTCTGTTCCTGGTGAGAATGTTGTGGTTAGAACTGTTGATCAAAGGTTTGAGGGCTCAGGTTATGTTAGTACTGCCACTGTCAAGGGTTTTTCTAAGTCTAATGCTCCTAAGTCTTCAACCTGCCGATCTTCTCGTCGGTTGTTGAAGGCTGGTCCTCAATCCACTTCTACTGAACCAGTGGACTTGAGTGATGATATTGAAGTTTCGGAAGATCATGGTGGTGAAGCAGGTGTTGAGAAGGATAAGGAATTGGTTGTCCATGGTAAAAAGGTTTCAGGCAAGAAGGTTGTTGCCACCCCTGTTCAGGAATCTTCAAGCAGGGACGTTGAAGGGTTGGATCCGGAAGGGATTTATGTGCCTACTTGGTCGGTGAAGAATGACAACAGCTTCAAAGATGCTGCTGTCTGTGAGGATGCTCTGAGTCACATTGTTCCTCCTTCAGTGCACAAGACCATTGCTGGGATGGATGATGACTTGATGTTGTCCCGCATGATTTTGAGTACTTGCAACCTTGCTGCTATGCTTCCTCAAGGCATTGCCCGTTTTCGTCAAAGAATGCAACAATATGAAGAATTTTCCAAGAAGAAGGATAAAATGAAATCCTCCATGGCTGGGATGAAAAAGGAGATAGCTAGTTTTGCCGAGAAAGAAGCAGTGTGGGACAAGAAGGTTAATGACTTGAAGAAGATGCATGAGATTGAGATGGGTGATTTGAAAAAGAGTTTTGAGGCTAACTTATTGAAGTTGAAAGCTGACCGGGAGACCTTGGCTGTGCAACAGAAGGCATTTGCTAAAGAGAAGGATGGTTTGAAGGCTTTGGTTGCTCAGGCTACTGGGGATAACCAATGGCTCATTGAGCAGGGTTTTCACCAAGTGGTTACCTATCTATTGCACTCCAAAGAGTTTAACTCTGCTCTTGGCGATGTTTATACTAAACTACTCAATTTGGGAAAACACCAAGGTCTTATTGCAGGTTATAAGCTCCATGAATCTGGTCATCATTTGGAGAAGTCTCCTTTGTTTCGCCCCGAGGCTTCTGATGTTTTCAAAGGCTCCGTTGAGCAAATGGAGAAGCTGTCCTACCCTTTCATCCATCAAGTTTCTGGTTGTTTTGGTAAACCTCTTGCTGTGTTACAGGATTTGAAGCCGGAGGGTCTAAATGAGAAGGTCTGTGCTGAAATCTTGGGTTCTCTTTCAAGGAAGAGATCCTATTCGGGGGATAGTGATGATACCCTTTCAGGTCAGCCGGATGTTCCCAAGGATGCAAGCTTGAAGGCTTCAGCGGTTGGTGGTGATGGAGGTTTGAAGACTAAAAAGCTGAAGAAAACAAAGAAGGCCAAGGGCGAAGGTTCTGGAGTTTCCAAGTCTGTTGATGCTTGATTCGTAGCTTTCTTAGCACTGAAAACAATTTATGTTTTGTAATGTTAACTTGAACAGTATTAGGTTATTAGGAACCCTTAAGGTTCATGTTGGTTGTGTTTAAGGCCTGTATGGCCGTTGGAACGGTAGTTAAGCTTGCAAGTTATTAGGACTTGCTCTAACTTGTGTTTGAAAGTATTTTAGGGCTTTCTTTTATATGGTATGCTATTTAACTATCTTCCTTGTATTGTGTTTTTATACTCGTGCCTTTTTGGTTAAGGCAGTTTGTTTGGTTTTAACCTTCCAAGCCTTTTGGCTGTCCGTTGGTAGGTTGAAGCCTTTGTGGTATCGCGTTGCGACTCGGGTGGCTTGAAACCTTGAAGGTTTTCTAGTCTTGTGATCCTTTTGGTTTGTATCTTTATAACTTTTTGTCTAAGTCTTATTGTTCTTTTAGGTTTTCTTTGTCTTTTTGTAACTTTGCCTTTGTCGAGTTTGTGCTACCCTTATGTTATTTATGCCTTAAAGGGTTCAGTGCTGCAGACACTTAGCCTTTGGACTTTTAACAAGAAGACATAGCACATATCCTTTTTATTATTTCTTTGTTTTTTAGCCTCTTTGTGGATTATATTTTTAAGGCTTAGGGAACATTTGGTGTGGGATGTTCACACCCGTCTATGAGACAATTTTATGTTTTCTTAACAAGTCTCATGGAGTTGTATTGATTTAGGAACTCACCCCTTATATAGGTTCTTTTAACCCTTGAACCTATTGAGCGATGTGGCCTGGGAGCTCATCCCCTTACATGGCCCTTGCCATGGAGTTTTTTGCTAGGTTCTCAACCTGATCTTAGGATAGAAAGACAAGTTTGATAAAACAGCTTCATTCATTCAAGCAATACTTGCTTTTTACAAAAGGTAATCATAGTGTTGTTCAAAATACATTTTGATACAAACCAAACTTTTTTAAACATGGAACCTTTTTAGGGTTTTGCCGTTCCAATGCCTTGGAAGCCTTTTGCCTTCTGAATCTGCCAACTTGTAGGATCCACCCTTGTGTGCTTCAAGGATGGTGTATGGACCCTCCCATTTTGGGCCAAGCTTTCCTTGATTTTCTTTCTTGCTGGCTTCGTTGTTTCTGAGGACCAGGTCCCCTGGCTTGAAACGTTCGTTCTTGACTTTTTTGTTGTAGTAAGCCTCCATTTGTTGCTTGTATTTTGCCTCTTGAATTGCGGCTTGATCTCTTGCTTCCTCTAGGAGTTGTAAATTCAACATGGTCTCTTTTTGGTTTGTTTCGGGATCCATGTTGACAATTCTTTGGGTTACAACTCCTATCTCAGCGGGGATCACAGCTTCGGATCCGAATACCAGGCTATAAGGTGTTTTCTTATGGCTTGTTTTTTCGGTTGTTCTAATTGCCCATAGGACACTAGGCAATTCTTCAAGCCAGTTGCTTTCGTATCTTCCCAATCTTGTCTTGATGCCTTTTACTATGCTTCTATTTGTTCTTTCAACCTGACCGTTTGATTGCGGGTAAGCCACTGAGCTAAAAACCTGATCGATTTTGTATTCTTTGCACCAAACGCTGAAAGGCTTCTCAGCAAATTGCCTTCCGTTGTCGGTGACAAGTACTCCCGGCAATCCATAACGGCAAATGATGTTCTCCCAGACAAAGTCAATGACTTGCTTTCCTGTGATCTTAGCAAGTGGTTTGACCTCGGGCCACTTGGTGAAATAATCTACTGCCACCAACAAGAATTTTACCCCTCCTTTGCTTGGGGGAAATGGACCAACAATGTCCATTCCCCATTTATGGAATGGCTATGCCGAGGTTATCGGGACTAAATCATGCTTGGGACTTTTTGGGATCGGTGCATGGATCTGGCAAGCATCACATTTCTTCAATTCTTCGGCTGTATCGCGATGCATTGAAGGCCAGAAATATCCGAGGTTCATGAGTTTTGCAACTACCGACCTAGCTCCAAAGTGAGCTCCGCATACACCTTCATGAATTTCCTTGATCAAATACTTACTTTGCTCCGGAGTAGAAGTGTTGGGAATCTGATTTACTTCTTCCGGGGATCCACTTTCAGACATGGTGATTTTAAGTGAAGAGAGCTACACTACTAGGTCTTTTTGAGAAGAAATAGCGGCGTAGCCCCACGGTGGGTGCCAACTTGTTGATGCAACAAATACAAGACCAACGGTAGTAGCTGGGCTGGTTAGGCAAAAGGGTTGAAGGGTTCAACTTTGCCTAACGCAGGTCGTGGGGTCCCCCACGTTTGCAAAACGCGGAAGGAGGTTTACTAGTTAGTTTTTGTTATTTGCTGGAGATCCTTCTCTGAAATGTGTTCCAGATTCGGATGTGTGAGCAAATAGAATGTGTGTGGTGGATGTGAAAAGGAGTGACTTGCATGTAAGCAAGTACTCAACATGAATGACCAGAGATTAGAGAATCAGAGCTGGCCAGGAGATGTTTTCTGAAGTAAATGAAGTGTCAATTTATAAGAGAAGACATCTCCCGAAGTAGAATGTATAAGACTAGTAACCTTGCTTGCAGTGGAGGGCTTACCCTTTCGGGGGTTAAAGCCTTTTGACCCCTGGACAATAGCGTGCATTGTGTAGACCTGCTTTGCTTTTGCGGCTGTGGGTTGGTGAAGCGATCTCCGGGTGTGACTGGCCACTGTTTCCGCATTGCTTTTCCCATCTCACAGCTTTTCAACCATTGAACCGTTTAACCATTTGAGCGTTTACATACTTAGTCATTTTATTTAGTCTTGGGCTACCCCCGTCATCAGTGTGTTTTCAAGAAAATCATAGAAGGTCCTTGCACATTGACCTTATCCTAGGAAATCAACGACGTTTTCGAACTCTCCCTTTAACATCGGTCTTTCTTATCCACGTTAGCGTTTGTAAAGGTCACTAGACATAACTACATATGCTTTACTATTTTTATTTTACAAGTCATAACTAAATTTATTTTATGTTTTATTTTTAAATACTAAAATTCACAAAAAAATGGGTTTTTCTTTAAATAAAAAACTAACATTATAAACAAGACAAAAGTTAAAATTATAAAAAAAAAAAATTCATAGTACAAATACAAATGATAAATTATTCTCATAACTGTTCTAAGAGATATAAGATTGATTTACTTTTTCACTTGAAAAATTCTGAAGAAATTTAGATAAAAAGGGGGATAAAATATATAAAATACATTAACAAAGAAACGAAAAAGCATCTAGTTGACAGCAACTTATGCACATAAAAATATTATATATACCCACACATGGGCATCTACTAGTCTAGTTTAATATAACTTTATAATCGATAATCGTTCTTTAATGTATGGCGACATCATATAGTTGGTTGGTAACGAGCCATTCATTATTCTATTTGAAGTATCTTCATTTTTTATAAACTTTTTGATCCTTTTGAACATGTGGCAAATGGTTGATGGGTTGGAAGATATATGGGCTTTATGTTGTTCTTTCGTATACATCTAAGCTTGCTTTAGTCACTCCCACTTCATGTTGATTAGGTAATAGGTTTACATCTAACATCCGGCTTCAATAATACACTTGCCATACCTATATTGTTTCGGACAAGTTAATTCAAGTTATTGGTTTACAATTTTTTTTTTTAAGATATGTTTGTCGGTCATACCCAAAACTGTAAATTAATATGCATGTCAGATCAACTGTATAGACCGGTAATGTAGGCTTAACTAATACTAAACAACTTAAAGAGTTATAGGTGTGCAACGTGTTAAACAGTTTAGATGCGTTTAAAGTGTAGAAAGCTAAACGCTTCAATAGGCCAAACACGTCAAATGAGTTTGCTACAAAATCTTTATAGTATACTGGGTTAAGGAATTGAGTATCTTATAATTAAGTTACTATAACAATGAAATCGACAATAAAAAGGACCGTTGGGTTTGGTGAAATGTTCAATAGTTCAATGGGTTAAATGTAAAAGATGTAAAACACGTCAGGATTTGTCAATTATGTAAATAACTAAACAACTAAACCAGTTTCATAATTCATATACAATATAATATAATGGGTCAAAGGCGTAAAGAAAAAATATAAGAATAAAACAAGTAAGTGCTAAATAATAAAAACGAAACATAGCTATAGGCGAATTGGTCCAACCCAATATAACTTGTGTAACCGAAACTGACTAATCCTTTACCAGTCAAATCTTCAATTTTGATATCAAATAACCGTCTTATGTATACTATTTAAAGGGGAAGGATCCACTAAAAAGTGGATTTTGCCTAAGTAGTCTAAGAAGGATTGTGATGATGACATGTGGCACTCCTAATAAGTAGGGATGAAGGGCATTTTTGTCCTTATAAATAGGAGTGAAAATGACATGTGACACCCTTTTTGTTTTTTTAACAATACAACAAAAAAATCTAGCATAAAAAATCTAGTACAAGAAAATATAGCAAAAAAAATGTAGTACAAAAAAATGTAACACAAAAAAATCTAGTACAAAAAAATATAGCACGAAAAAATTCAGCAAAAAAATATAGTATAAAAAAATCCAGCACAAAAAATTGAGAAAAAAAAATTTAAGACAAAAAAATTCAGCACAAAAATATTTTACAAAAATCCAGCACAAAAAAATGTTATACAACATAGAAATACAACACATTTTAGTGGGTTTTTTTAGTCTTCATATTTTATATAGCAATATGGTACTCAAATTAAAGATAAAAAGACGCTCGACTTTACGGTGAAATTTTTATGAAAGAATAATGTCGTATAAAAAAGTTATGAACGTTTAAAAAATAGGGGTGGAATATGCATGTGCCTTGCATGTGGAGAGAGAAAGTCCATAAATAAGATTTTCGTAAGATACCCTTGCACTCCTCTCTCTCCTACACTTTCATCTTAACCATTGATTTGAAAAATGAATGGTTAAGATTCCTTCTCATCCTACTTAGGCAAAATAAACTTTTTATTTGATTTTACCTCTTATTCAAATAACACGTACATTATGTGGTTATCAAAATTGTCTGCTTTACTTTTATTATGCATTAAACAACCTATCTATAAATATATCCAAGAAAAATCATTGCGAGTCTAATCGCAATCAAAAACAAAATTTGTTCTAGATTGTTCCTATTCTTGAAATTCTTCATAGTTTATATGTTAGAATCGGTGTAGGGTTTGATCACTTAGATTTCCACATTATTAACATTTTACCTCGTTGTGATGCGATTGATGTTTTATCAAAGAATTAAAAATAAAAACTAGAAAGAAAACCTCACTGTGATGCGACTGGTGTTTTATTACAGAATTAAAAATAAAAATTAGGAATAAAGTTTTATCAAAGAATTAAAATTAAAAATTAGGAAGAAATAGTTGAACCTAAAGAAATTGTGTTAAAAGAGACAAGAATCCAAAAAGTATGAAGCTTTCGTATTTGTTTTTGTTTTTGTTTTGGGTTGTCACTTTCTCATACGTTATGTGGTGGGCTGGATTTTGGTTGGACTGTTTGTGCTCCTAGGCTTATGGGCGCAAAGAGACCGAAGGATGGGTAAAGGATGATCAATATTGAGTAATGTTTTCGGTATCGGTTGGTTGTGAGTTTGAGTGGTCGGGCCAGAAATCGGCACGATTGACAATATTCGTATATCTTGATTTTAACCGGCCTTTTAGCAATCGGACTGGTTAAACCGACGAACTAGAAGGATTGGTCAAATCGAATTTCAATATTTTTACCCTTTTCCATCCAATATCTCATTTGTTACTATTTTAGTCTTCGTGTTTTATTTATTTAAGGTTTTATACATTGTTGACATTACAAATTCACCCAAACATAAACTGATTTTCTATTTCGTTTTACCAGTATGTTAGCATCATATAAATACGAGTGTTAAAGTTTAGGCTATTATTTATAAAAAAGATAACTATTTTTGTTTCTTGAAATTAGTAATTTTTCAAAGTTCTAACCAACTCATTTACCAGGTAAGGTAGGTAAAATACGGTTGAATTTTTAAGGAAAATAAAATTAAAGGACGTAACTAGAGAGTTTTATATCTTCACCATTAAATTTCCACTCCCATTTGTTATCTGAACTATTTAATTAGACCTCTTACAAAACCAATATTAACACCGCGAATTGATAAGCCTCTTGTAACGTTTCCTATTATTCATTCTTTTCCATTTTAATGTAATTCGTATTTTCATTTTCAATCTTTTGTAATTCGAAACTTGATCAAAATGGGAATCATATTTTATATTATTTTTTTCTTAATCGTACTTGCATAATACGTAAACATTCACATATACACGTTTTTAATTCAAAACCGAGCAATACATGGAGTTGTAGGTCCGTTTTCGGATCGCCGGACAACTATGAGATCTTGTTTCGAATACCGTAATGAGTGCGGAATCCACGTTACGATACAAACCGAGCGAGAGATAAATACAACACAAAGATATAACGTTTAACGGTTGTACATTGAATTAACAAAGTTTCGTTACAGAAAGATATTACAATGAAACGCACAAATGAAACTCTCAGTTCTCTCTCTCTCCAGTGTGTTTTGTCCAGTAGCTGTATATATAAGCACATTAGAGACGAAACTTCATGGACCCGACGAAACCTCCAATATCGACGAACCTTGCAGAGTTTCGTCGATATATATGACGAAACCTGGGCTGGCCACGATGAAACTACAAAGTCGACGAAACTCACCAAGTTTCGTCGACAAACAGACTTGAAATTATGGGTTTCGGCCCAATGGAGTATTCGTCCAATCAGGGGTGGATTTATGTTCAAACATCGGGTTCCCAGGAACCCATTCGATTTGTAATTTATAGTGAAAACGTATATAGAAAATTGAAAAGGAACCCATAAATAAATTTTGGGTGAACCCAAAGCCATAAATGGCTAGTGATCTGCTGGTTCAAGGTGTTGTTTTCAACAATGACATCCCAAGTTCGAATCCTATTTCTCTGTTTTTCTTTGTTCCTTTTTTGTAAAATGTAAAACCAATTTAGCTTCCTGCCTCCACCCTCTCCCAGCGACCACTGACATTCCCTACCAAGCACCTCCTTTTCCCATAATTGGAATTTTGTAATATGGTGCTGCTGCTTGAATGGGTTGTGTACCCTACGCTTAAATGTGCGGTATATCTAATTTAATCTTCTTGGATTTGTTTTGTTGTTTTTGGACCAAGTCTAGCCATTTGGTGGATTTTTGGATTTTGGATGGGTGTGTAGTCGAGAGTGTAATGTAATACAACGTTTTCAAAGGATAAAAAAACTCGTAAGGCACAACTCTAGGTAGTTTTTTTACTCGTAAAGACATTCGTATTTTAGATTATGTGTTTTTAAATTTCTAATAACGATGTTCTTTTCATTATTGTATCGAACTATTATTATGTGATGAACCTTACTTAATTCGAACTGTTGAACCGACTCGAAATTTTTTATGTTCAAACATATGAAATTAGAGTATCTAAAAGTGAACCCAGTGAAAAAAATTTCTGGATCCGCCACTGCGTCCAATAGCCAAGACTCTTCGTGACTTGGTCTGTTTCTTCGTTGAAATGACAGGCCCAACACATTGAAAAAGGCCCAACATGCAATAACTCTACGTGTTATTCCATGGCAGCCATTGCTACATGCATTTGGTCAAAGTATATGACATCATCATGGTGATGTTAGCTTGCGGCGCTCCGTGCTTCGCGTGTCGAACTCTGGGACGCACGACGGAGGAATGTCGCTACGTCGGGCTTGAGCCGAACCTAAACAAGTCGAACCGAATCGAACCGAGTCGAGTCGCGTCCACATAATATGTATCAACAAACTCCCCATTGGACGCTACTCGTGAGGTTCGTCTTTCATGTCGGGGAATCTTCAAAGTCTTCACGTGTCGTAAGTAGAAAGTATATCAACAAACTCCCCATTTCATTTAGGAAGTGTGTTAACAAACTCCCCCTTAACATAAGCTCTCCCTTGAGTTATGCTTGTGAATCTTTTGATCTTCAATGCTTTAGATCCTTGTGGTGTTGATAAAGGGTCAGCGGCAACTCTATCATCTTTATCATTTGAGTGCCTCCACGTCGTGTCTTCATTCCAAAGCTCGTTATCGAACACGTTCTCTTCGCCTTTAGTTGGATTGAATGTAACATCTGCACATGCAAGAAAGCTAAACGCGCAATGAGAACAAACGCTTGGAATATAGTAAACATAAAAAAAAACGACACATACGTGACCATTCTACAATCAACTACCGACCGACACAGTTTGAAAGTTTAGAAAATGATCAATTTTAATCCTTAACTTTCAAAACTTGTTAACTTCGACTTTTTATGAAGATGCGATTGTTTTCGGCTTACAATCAGGATTTTGGGTAGGATAGACTCGAGTTCCAACATCGGTCAATCAAAAATAAACTAGAAGCAAAATCTTTTTGGCTTTTATAAAGTTTATATTAAAACACACCTAAAATCTTTTTGGTATTTTTCATTTTTCAAATGTAAAGACGGAAAACAATAAATAAATATAAACAACGATGCAGAAACTAAGAAATGTAAATAAATATTTACAAACAATCTTTTTGCGAGTTTCGAGGGTAAGAGAATCATATCAGTGTACGGTCACGCCAAAACGCTCTTTTTGTTCAATTAGTTAACATTTAGATAAGCATCCTATAACAATTATCGGTATTGTTATCCATATAAGCTCAACTTATCAGATGTAATCATGGCGAGGGGATACATTAAGGTATGATTTATACTTACCGACCGGTGTTCATCCACACACGACACATTCCCGTATCAAGGTATGCACGAGAGTTCATCTTACCGGTGAGTATACCGTTTATCATCTGTTTGACCGTATAAAAGAATGTGAGAAACTCACTTATTTTGATTTGAAAAACAAGCCCTATGTGATAAAATCACTTATTGATGAGGAACTTGATTTTCATATGCATGAGGGCACAGGAGCAAGTCCGTGAACAGGTCAGTACATCGTACAGCAGAGAGACTCCTGGATAAATGTGATATTTTATCACTTATTTTGTTTGGACATGTGATTGTTGATCACTTATTGAGGTCGAATGCAATATGTACACGTATGTATAGTATCATGGAAGATCTAGACTTCGTCTCCATTATTTTTTGGTAAAAGATACAACCATGATACTCAGATGATAAGCAGCATAAAGACCGAATATCTCAGAACCTCGGCAATCAATCAAACGAAATTTCGGTACTAAGACCATATGCCAATGTGTGGTTCCCACCTGGTCTTCAGTCGATTAAGGATTTATATCACCCTGCACACTTTAAAATGATTGTGAGCCTACCGATACATCTTATATAGAGCTGCTTATCGTTTTTCATTTTAAGTTCAGTTTGAAAAGGTTTCGACAGACCACTGATTTACTATCATTTTCTCGCCAGGAAACTCATTTTTGCTTTTCTATTGTTTTTGTGTTTTGAAATTTTTCGATGTTTTTGAATTTTCAAATTTTGGATTTACTCTCCCTAAAATCTAAAAACTATGATATAAAAATTAAAAAAAAACACAAAGATATATTGTATGTGACACCTGTGTCACTTCAACCATCAAACAAAGACCAAACCAATAAAATATTATATTTCATACTTGGGATTTGTATAAATATATGTAGCATTTGCACATATCAATTCTTGTTCAATTTCAAGCCTTAAATCGCTTTCTGGAAGGTTATACGCGCACTGATGCCTAAATATAACCAGTTTAATGCAACGAACACTCCGGAATAGTGAAATAGGCTTAACATACCTTAAATAACCTTTACATAACTTAGAAATAAGTTTTGGATGGTTTGGTATGCCGAAATCAAGTTAATTCGCTTACAGGGACTAAATTTGACAAACTGCGAAAGTATGCCAATTTGAACTGTAACAGACATTCCGGAACATGACCATAAGTTAAACATACCCTAAATATCCTTTACATAGCTTAGAAATAGGCTTTGAGGGGTTCAGTATGCTAAAATAAACTTTTGGGTCATTCAGGGACTAAAAGCGTCAAAAAGTGCATAAGTTTGCATTTTCGCGCATAACTTACGTTCTGAATACATCCAGACATCCAAAAATTTATGTAATCATTAAAATATTATGTTTTAGTGATTGGCTTGTCAAAAATCCATTCGACGCGCAATTTAGATCGTTTTTGCGTCCGTTACGACTTCCGTCGTAATTAACCGAACAACGCAATCGTACGGCCAAACGAACCGACATCCAAGATATTTTTGAGCACATTTTAAGTTCCCTATACTTTAACTTCATTTTAGAGCTTTGAAATGGGGTTAACGGGGCTTAAACGTGTCAAAAACGCATCGAAAACCAAGTTTTGGGGCTGCAGGGACTAAAACTGCCAAACTGTGAAAGTAGGTCCTTACGGACCGTAAGGGTGAGGACCATACGGTCCGTAAGCATGTCCTAGTTGCTCATAAACTTCTAAACCAGCTGTTAATAGCTGTTACCCACTCCTAATCTCATTTCCACATGTTGTTCTCTGATGTTGGGGGGCCAATTGACATACCTTGGCATTTCAACAAGTGTAGGGATGAGATTAAAGCCCGGTTTTCGAGAAACGATCCTAACGGTGGTCCATTTCCTATAAATACCCACCTTATGTTTCACTTCTTCCTCACAAAATCTGATCTGAAATGCTCTAAGTTGAAGCCTTTGCTTCATACCTGACCTATTTGGATCGAGATTGCTTGCGGGGACCCTTTGTAAGTGTTCTTTCGTTCTTTTCATTCGTTTTAGCGTTAAAGTCAAACCGCGTTTGACTTTCTGCATTGACCAGCTTATGGTCAATGTGAAGTTCGTTTGAACTTCATAACGTGAGCGTAATCACGATGGTTATAGTCCCTAGTGACTATACCTACTGATTAGCACGTTATATAGGCTCAAAGACGAGTCGTAGTTTCGGCCAAAATGCGTATTCTTGCGTATTTTGTAACCAAACTACTTTTGGGTATCAAAACCGTTTGTTTTGATACCAAACCTGTTTTCTAAACTTGTTAAACATGTTTTGACATGTTTAGCTCGTCACTTTTAGTTTTGTGCTTGTCTAGGGTCGTAAAGGTAAGCGATCTAATCAATCGCTTATACTTTCGAACCCGACCCGTTTGGTCGATCATTAGGATCCGACCAAACACATTAGGTGACCTTATGGTCACGACGTTTAGATAGTTGTATGATAGGTAGTTTATATGCCTTAGGTAAATTACCAAAATGCCCTTTTTACGCCAAAAATCATTTTTTACATATGTAACATAACTTTTAGCATCTAAACTAATTCGGAAACAATATTATACATGTTAAGGCATATTTTACTTGTCATAGGACTAGTTAGGCGGTCTGAACGCGTTTTACGCGAACGACGCGTTAAAGTAGCATAAGCTACCTAAACGGGTCGTAATGGGTCAGAAGCACTTAGGATGGGTTCCGTTTTAGTATGTAGGCTTTGTTAAACCATATTACCTGAGTTCCCATACTCATTTGGTTTACGAGCCCTCATTCTATCCAATCCTCCGATATAGGTCTGGTTATTAATGTAGTTACCTATTTTAGGTACCGTTTGATTCCGTGATCTTCTAGCTTTGCTTGGTGGTTATCCTAGGACTTCTAAGCAATCTCAAGTGAGTACATAGACCCCTCTTTTACTGTTTTTCAAACGTTTTGGGGTGAAGCATGTGTACCTATCTGTTATTTTCATGTTTTCCAAAAGTATAATTGATTATACATGTTAGTACTTATCTGTTGACAAACTAAATGACTATCTATGGTTTAAACACTGATGTTTCAAAAGATTATAAAATTAATTGTTGAATTGTACTTATTTTGTTCACCAGACCGGTTGGTAGTATGATATAGCGCTATAGGATTAGACACCCCATTCCTGTTGTCATGGAATGTCTGAAACCAATTTGTTTCTCCATCCAAATAGGGATTTCCTTTGTGGTATCCCTATAGTCTCAAAGGTGTATTTTGATGCACTAGGTCTGAATGAATTCTTAAATCACATTATTTTTGTATATTTAGTTATACTCCCAAAAGTATAGTTTGATATGCTCCCATATGCGATATTGTACAAAACCAACATATAATTTGTTAATAATCCAAAGCATATTTTGATATGTTATTTACAAAACCAAAACATAGTTTAATATGTTATTTATCACATCCAAAGCATATTTTGATATGTTATTTACATAACCAAAACATAGTTTAATATGTTATTTATCACATCCAAAACATATTTTGATATGTTATTTACAAAACCAAAACATAGTTTAATATGTTATTTAGCACATCCAAAGCATATTTTGATATGTTATTTATGAAACCAAAACATAGTTTAATATGTTATTTATAAATCCGAAGTATACTTGTAATATACTACTGAAAACTATTATTTTAAACAACTAAAGTATATTTAATGTACTATCTATCTAACGATTGGGTTTTGGTTAGTGTTTAGATAACGGGACGGGTGTAATGTGATGAAAACATGGTAGATACGCCGCTGGTACTTCTTATATATAAGTGTTTTCATTGCATTACATACCGTGGCGTTATTTAGTACACTTGGGTTAACGATATTGGAACTGAAATATATTTTAATATATTACTCATTCGATTCTCTTAAAATCCAAAGTATATTTTCACATATACTATAAGCCTTTTTATCAAAATATTGTTGTTCGAACAATACACTCAATACAAACTCATTTTACATGGTTATTCACTTAACCATACATTATTCTTTTATAAATATATATCATTGTTTTGTTTATCACTTTTCAAATGATTTACAAAACAAAACAATTTACAAAACAAAACAATTTACAAGGATCATGACTACTTTTCTTAAAACATTCTTTTTCTTTAAACTTATAAGTCATGAATCCTACTTTCATAAAACCTATGTATCTCACAGGCATTTTTATGCTGACGCACCTATTTTTACACATGTTTCAGGTGCTGTTTTGTGATGATTGTTGATACACACTACACTTAGGATGGACTCGTGCCTTAACAACTTTAAAACTTGGAAGATCATAGTTGTACTTATTTGATTGTATTAAAACAATGAATTCATTTATTCAATAAAACAAAGTTATTTATTCCATGGTTACGAAACAATGATTCTGTTACAACACTCCCCGACGTTTCCGCCACGTCTTGTTGTTTTACGTGGTCGGGGTGTGACATTGTAGGTCCGTTTTCGGATCGCCGGACAACTACGAGATCTTGTTTCGAATACCGTAACGAGTGTGGAATCCACGTTACGATACAAACCGAGCGAGAGATAAATACAACACAAAGATATAACGTTTAACGGTTGTATATTGAATTAACAGAGTTTCGTTACAGAAAGATATTACAATGAAACACACAAATGAAACTCTCAGTTCTCTCTCTCTCTCCAGTGTGTTCTGTCCAGTAGCTATATATATAAGCACATCAGTGACGAAACTTCATGGACCCGACGAAACCTCCAATATCGACGAAACTTGCAGAGTTTCGTCGATATATATGACGAAACCTGGGCTGGCCACGTTGAAACTTCAAAGTCGACTAAACTCACCAAGTTTCGTCGACAAACAGACTTGAAATTATGGGTTTCGGCCCAATGGAGTATTCGTCCAATAGCCAAGACTCTTCGTGACTTGGTCTGTTTCTTCGTTGAAATGACAGGCCCAACACATTGAAAAAGGCCCAACATGACGTGTTATTCCATGGCAGCCATTGCTAAATGCATTTGCTCAAAGTACATGACATCATCATGATGATGTCATGGTGATATTAGCTTGCGGCGCTCCGTGCTTCGCGTGTCGAACTCTGGGGCGCACGACGGAGGAATGTCGCTACGTCGGGCTTGAGCCGAACCTAAACAAGTCGAACCGAACCGAGTCGAGTCGCGTCCACATAATATGTATCAACAGGAGTTTATATTTTCTTCAGAATGTAATCATATTTGTTTTATTATTATACATGCTTACATACACCTTAAAACCCTAAAACATGCTTAACATTGTGTATATAACATAAAATATAGGGGTGAGCAGAAAACCGAAATAACTGAATCGTAACCGACAAAACCGAACCGAAATAACCGAACCGAAACAAAAACCGACGGTTTGGTTTTTGGATTTTTAATAATCAAAAGTTTCGTTTCGGTTTTCGGATAACCATTTTCAATAACCGAAAATAACCGAACCGATAAGTTATAATATAGGCCAAATCCATATATTTTTATGTTTAAGTTTAATTTGTTTAAGTGTTTAACCCATGCTACTAAGAATTATTAATTTTATTCTTGATTGTTAAATATTTATAATAAGAACATTAACATGTTTATTTATTATTGAAATAATTTATCGATTGTTTACAAGAAATAACAAAATTTAACATAAAAATTAAATGATTTTCAAAGTATTATAAAAACAAACGTCTTAATAAAAGGTTTGAAGAAACATTAAAATAGATTAGAATGTTAGGTTTATATGAACAATATTAATTAAAAATACTATGGATTTGATAATTTGAATTTCAGGTTCATAAATCACAGTTTCACCTAATTTGGTGGGTGATCTTGAGCCCTAATTTACAAAAGTGATGAATTGGGGGTGTTATCGAGGTTTTAAAAGGGGGGAAACACAAGTGGGGATGAGAAATGACTCTTCTACCCTCGTGTGCAATGCACATGACATAACTAAACAGAAAATTCTAACTGTGTTTGTCCTAAAGGACATAACGTGCAATATTTTCAAACATTAAATACAAAAGTCATTAATTTTAAAGGTAAAGGACAACACCTAAAATTTGAGACAAACATAAAGGATAAAACTTATAAGTTACTCTAAAAAAAGTATAAAAAGAGGGTAAATTGTCATACCATGAAAGTGAAGGGCTAAATTGGAAGGGTTAACGAAGTTGAAGTGGTAATTGTTACAAAAGCGTTAGGGTTTGCTAATTCGCCACGTTTCGTGAAGCAATTAAGAGGTCCAGGTACGTACGTACGTACGTACCTTATAGTAATACTATACTCTTCGTTTACATGTGTTCAATTGATTATTTGTTTCGTGTTGGTCAGTGGCGAAGCTTGCCGGAGAAAACGGAGGGGGCGAAAACATATATACCCAAAAATTTCTATAGAACCGGGGGGTAAAAACGTATATACCCAAAAATTTCTATACGAAAACTACATATATAACACTACTGAGCGAAAAATCACGGGGGTCGGGCGCCCCCTCCCGCCCCTTGTAAGCTGCGCCCCTGGTGTTGGTGAACAGACATCTCAAACAGTCTCTTTTGAATAATCGGAAGAGCAACGCAAGTGAGGATGTAAGATTATCATCAATCAAACCTTTCATTTATCATCCTTTTATTTTGTTTTAAACATATTGTTAAAGTATATATCTGTCTTACTTGGTTGATTTAGGGTTTTATTTTTCCCCAAAACACTTTCTTTTGCAATTAGAGAGTTAAAAACTTGTATGAAAGAAGGATTTCAGATTCAAGTTGTTGACTTTTTGATATAGTTATACATATAGGATTAGGTTCAAGAGCAAACACTAGTGTAGTTTGCGAACTGAGCGAATTCTAATCCTGGCCATACATGAGTGTAGATCAATGGCCAGGATTACGATTTGATGATTAAATCCTAGCCATCCACGTGTGTAAATAAATGGCCAAGATTTGTTCACTTAGTTCGCAAATACATTAGTGTTCACTCTAGAACCCTACCCTATACATATATAGCCTGTGGTGTACGTATGTTTATTATAATAAACTAACACTGAAATTATTATCAAGTAGAAACAAATCAAAGCTTATAATAAGACATGAAATAGATGGATGTTTCAGTCTTTTGAACATCCTATTGATTGCAAAATGAATCTGACCAGGAGTTTCATTGTATGTATGCTATTATTCTTGTTTAGCTGGACAAGTCGTGTGCCTGCCTAAATGAGTCCTCCATCACCACTCCGAAGATATAATAATATCTTGCGTGAGCAGAATGTAAGAACACTCTTATTCACGTTAATGAAAGTTTCAATTATATATCTAGTAACAATCAAATAACTTATCAAACAAGGATTCCAGATTCAAGGTTTTGTGAATATCGAGACAATCTTGTAACGGCCATAGTTGTTAATAGCTAGCATAGAGCCTGCTATAGCGAATAGCGTAGCGTAGGGCTCATGTGTCGCTATATAACTGGTAGCGACAAATAGCAAGATTTTTATATTATATAATTTTTTTCTAAAATTTTCTTCTAGTGTATCGCTAAACATGAAATAGCGTCTGCTATTTCATCGTTATCGCTACGTAGCGTATAGGTAGCTTGTCGCTATCGTCCACTATTCGCTATCGACAACTATGGTAACGACCTTTTCATATATAACACAGAAAGTAAAGTATGCTAATGCTATACAGAAATACATGGATGTTTCACTCTTTTTGAATACCCAGATTGCACAGGCAAATGACCAGTCCTGTGTTTTTTTTTATTTTTCAGATAACTGCTTTCTTAATGAAAAATATAATTAATGTTTTATTCTCTTCCATCTTTACAAGATTATTGATTCGATTTTTGCAAGATGAATTAGATTAATGTTGTTATTATTATTATTATTATTACTATCTTCATGGTTTTGATCATCACGAGTTTATGCTGACATTGTCTCAAAGGATTGGGATTTCACTGGCACACCGTATGTTCCTGTTTATGTTAAGCTACCGGTGAGTCTGTCAATGTATTGGTTTTACTCTTAAAACACTTGCTTACAATCTCAGTATTTGATCTTGTTTTGTTTTTTACATTTGAATTCCAGTTGGGGATCATTAACATGGAGTGTGAGCTGGTTGATCCTGATGGTCTTAGGAAACAACTAGAAACACTCAAGTCGATTGATGTTGATGGGGTAATGGTTGATACATGGTGGGGAATTGTTGAGGCCAACAATCCCCAACAGTACAACTGGAAAGGTTACAAGCAACTCTTTTCGATAGTGCGTGAGTTGGGTCTTAGGTTACAGGTTTGTTTTGCGTAGCGCATCAATTTTTTTGAACTGTTTTATAAACCCAACGAACGATAATATGATTTGAGTTTAGGTTGTAATGTCATTTCATGAATCTCTGTTAGAATATAAACTTAGCATATTTATATTTATTATTATTATTATTATGTTAATATAGTTAGTGGCGGTTATCACACCAACCGACCGAGTATATATATGTAATCTCTGTCAATATTTCAAGTTACCAAGATATTTTCACAATATCCAATTTCAGTTTATTTCCGTTCTGTTTTGTGTATATGTTTATTATCGTGTTCTTGACAGAGGATAATATGGAATCCACATCCAGTCCTTATAGATCCATTTCGGATGATAATGATTATCAGACATGTGATAATCTTCCGCTGCTAAGAAGTGGTATCAGAGCCACGGTGGGAAATCGAAGAAAATCGATCGATATTACACGATTCCGGGCACAACCGGATGAAGAACAAAACAGAGGATACGGAGACGGAGACGAATTCAACCCCGATCGCACAACTCCGCGATCACGAATGTTTGCAAGAATGAAGCGGGAAACGATGTCATGCAAACGTTGTTCCGATGAAGTAAATGAAAGACGAAGATCGGAAAGGGAAAGGGAAAGGGTTGAAGACGGCTATGGTATGGGTCGTAGTATTCACGCAGACGGGGTATCATTCAAGAGTACCATACGGGGAAAAGATGAAATACCAAGTATGAAATTCGCAAAACGTGCGGATGACGAAGAAGACGTTCGTTCGAAGGAAGATGAATCAAGAATTAGAGAACAAGAAACTGAAGAAAACAATCATGAATTGCAAGTCTCTGTTTTAGAGAATGTATTCATGCATCAACAGAAAAGGATGAAGCAGAAACGGCGGGAACAAAAAAAAAAAAGGAAGAAAGGATATCCAGATTTAGCGACGGCAGTTAGCGACAAAAGAAAAAGGATAGCGACAGGAAACAGATCAGCGACAGGAAACAGATCAGTGACAGAACGACGACAGGAAACAGATCTATCGACGAATCATGACAAGTTTATGGACGAATCAGCGACAGAACGGCGACAGGAAACAGATCTTTGGACGAGCCATTACCGATGCTAAGTTTAGGGGATGGTGTTAGAATATAAACTTAGCATATTTATATTTATTATTATTATTATTATGTTAATATAGTTAGTGGCGGTTATCACACCAACCGACCGAGTATATATATGTAATCTCTGTCAATATTTCAAGTTACCAAGATATTTTCACAATATCCAATTTCAGTTTATTTCCGTTCTGTTTTGTGTATATGTTTATTATCGTGTTCTTGACAGAGGATAATATGGAATCCACATCCAGTCCTTATAGATCCATTTCGGATGATAATGATTATCAGACATGTGATAATCTTCCGCTGCTAAGAATCTCGTGATGATGATGTTTGTATTCCATTACCTAAATGGATTATAGAGATTGGTAAAGAGAACCCCGATATCTATTTCACAGACAGAGATGGAAACCGAAACACTGAATGCCTTACTTGGGGAATTGACGAGGAGCCTGTTTTGAGAGGCCGTACTGCTGTTCGGGTATTAAGTTTTTTGCTAATCACAATCGGTGTATGCATGCATACATTAAAAAAAGGATAAATGTTGCGTTTTGTGCATGATATTTGCAGGTATACTTTGAGTATATGCAAAGCTTTCGGGATGAATTTAGCGAATTCTTCAACACTAGAAGCATTAGCAAGATTCAAATTGGATTAGGGGCTTGTGGAGAATTACGTTACCCGTCTAACCCTGCCAAACGTGGTTGGAAGTATCCTGGTATCGGTGAATTCCAGGTACTTGTGTATAAACAAATCAATATATAGCCGCTAGATAGCTTGGTATGGACATGGTTATGTATAGTAATTAGAGAGGGAACTTTCGACTCAGCTGTTTATGAATTTGTCAATCAGGGCTGTTTCTAATCTCTGATGGGTCAAACAGGTCAAAAGTCACCCAAGTTGTATCTCAGGCACCTAAAAAAATCTGAAGTTTATAATTATTTTTACCCAGATAAATGTTGAAGTTAAATATAATCTAGTATTCAGACTAATTATTTTTGAAAAATAGACAAAAAGTGTTTTGGTTTAAAGCTACAAACCCACACTATTATTTTACCTGTTTTGACTTAAACCCATTTTGATCCATTACCTGACCTTGCTACATGTTTTACCTGGCAGTGCTATGATAAATACCTACGTAAGTGTCTTGAGGAAGCTGCAAAAGCAATAGGACTCCCAAAGTGGGGTAACCCACCTGATGGCGCGGGCTCTTATAAATCCCAACCTGTGGAGACCAATTTCTTTTGTTATCATGGTGAATACCGTACCCCATGTGGCAGATTTTTTCTGAAATGGTACTCCCAATATCTCATTGATCATGGCGACAGGGTACTAGCCAAGGCCAAGTTGGCCTTTGGAGATGTTCCCATTTCTGTGAAAGTAAGTCGGTTGTACCACACTGCTCAATTGTAACCATCCAGTTTTATTCATGTCCTACTTATTTATTTGAAAGTTTTTATGGATGATCAGTTATTAGGCATGTATTGGTGGTACGAAAGTGCCAGCCATGCACCTGAACTGACAGCTGGATATTACAATTGGGCCAACCATGATGGCTATGCTCCAATTGTTTCAATGTTAAAGAGGCATGAAGCTACTTTGAACTTTACATGTGCTGAGCATTATATAGTGTGGCCGACGGATGTTGACCCCGAAGGGTTATTTTGGCAGGTAGATGTCTATCTGGTTGTCTTTAAACTGGTGGAAAATATCAGGTTATTTTTTTATATATTTTTTATACATATTTTAGGTACTGAATGCTGCATGGGATGCTAATATACCAGTTGCAAGTGAAAATGCACTTCCATGCTATGAGTTGAGTGGTTCGAATGGATACAACAAGCTATTAGAACATGCAAAACCAAGAAATTTTCCAGTTCCTAGGCATATATCTGCTTTTAACTACGTTGGTTTCAATCAAGCTCTCCTAGAACAAGTCAACTTCAGGGAATTTCGACGGTTCGTCAAGAGAATGCACGGTAAATCGCTTTCCCTCCATCTGATATCATATTCAAATGATCTAGTAAGCTTTAAGTTCAAATAAAATGTTGAGTAAATTGCCATTTTAGTCCCTGAGGTTTGGTCCAAATTGTCATTTTAGTCCAAATAGTTTTTTTTTCTCCTCTGGGTCCTTGACTTTTCCATTTTCTTGCCATTTTGATCACATTGCCTAACTCAGTCTAAAAATTTGGTTATAACCAGGGGTATTTTTGGCATAATTGCTGTGTAGTGATAACCATGGGTAGTTTACAACATAATTTATAAACCTCGTGATAATTTAATGCCAAAAATACCCCTGATTATAACTTGGCTTTTAGACTAAGTTAGGCAATGTGATCAAAATGACAAGAAATAGGAAAAGTCAGGGACCCAGAGGAGAAAAAAAAACTATTTGGACTAAAATGGCAATTTGAACAAAAACTCAGGGACTAAAATGGCAATTTACTCTAAAATGTTTTTATAAAACCATGTGCTTTGTATAATCTTTTGATTTATATGTATGTATATTAGGCCAGATGTTCCACAATACATCTTTTTTGTATCAGTGTCTATGCATTAAAGTTTCACTTAAATTCCTGATATGTTGATGAGCCTTGTCTAATGATTATTTTGTTCCCTTAAACAGGTGAAGCTGTGCAGTATGAGGATCTTTTAAACTGAATCCAGATTTACCGGTTAAGCTGTTTTGCAACTTACCTTAGGCTCTCTACTAGAACTTAAGTTATGATACAGTGATATGCCATATTTAAGTTAAAATCTTTTGAAATCTTGCGCTTAACGGTCTATTTACCCTTGAACTCGTGTTTGCGTTACGATTTTCTGTTAAATTCCCCTTTTTTCGGTGTGCACCGTATATGTTAGCATCGGGTATTACAACGAGAAATTAAAACAATATTCATTCATGTCCTACGTCCTCGTAACCATCTTGCTTATATCTTGAATGATCCCTATCGATCAAACACTAGACACTAACTGGGCCATTCAACTTGTTGGGCTTCTTGAATTGGGCTGCTGAGATGGGCTCATAAGATTAAAGACAGGTACTTTGCAGTGATACTGATTGTCTATCATATTCGCATACCTTTCGGGCAAAGAAGGCTGAGAGGACTGTATTATATTAAATTTAAATTCACATACCATAAGGTTGTGAAGTGGGTGCATTTTTCATTTTAAGTAATATTGATTAGAATTCAACTACCCCTGCTAAAATATGACACGATCTTAATTAACATCTTTTATAAGTTTTTTTTTTCTTATTTATGTGACTCCTTTAATCTTCATGATTTAACTCGTAGTTTTCATGGGCTGCAAGCCTGCAACCCAACTTGAACTTTAATCCAGCTGCTCCTTGCAGCCCAGCTTCTATTTGACCCCTGCTAAAATATGACACGATCTTAATTAATATCTTTTATAAATGGGGGAAATAGAAAGGGTTAGAGTGAAAAAGACCATTGTACCCTCATGTGCATTGCACATGACAAGAATTAACTGAGATTTCTAACCAGGTTTGGCCTAAAGGACAAAACGTGCAAGATTTTAGAAGGTTAAGGACACCGCCTGTAAACTTTTAGCCAAAAGGACAACGACTGCAATTTGATGTAAACATAAAGTACAAAACTTGTAATTTACTCTATATAACACTAGGTTATATACCCGTGAGCTTCACGGGTTATGGGTAATTTTAAAAAAAAATATATTTACAAAAGAATTATATATATATGATTTCTTATAATTGGATAACCTCTTCATACTAAAATGTTATTGGTTCTTGATTTAAAAAAAAACACCACTTTAACGTCCCTTCTACCACATGTTTTTCCTATCACTCCCATTTGCTAACGTGACTGCTACGTGACGCTTAATGTATCCTCTTTATACCCTCCCACATTTAATGTTTCAACCTCAAAGCACACCCAATAGTTTATATACCCGTGAGCTTCACAAGTTATGGGTTGTGTTAAAAAAATCTAGGTTATAACCCGGGAACTTCCCGGGTAGGAAAGATAAAAATAAATTTATGCAAAGGCCTAGGTTTTAAAATGTCCCAAAAAATTTTGAGCTGCACCTAGAGATCGACCCATTCACGAATGTAAAGCTACAATGAAAGCGACTCAAAACATATCGAAAGTTGTCCTATGTGTACGTAAGTTCTAAATATTTTTATCAAAACAAAAGCAGTTTGTTTATTTGTACCACATTGTATAATAAATAAGAAAAGAACATAGTGAGAGGCAGCTTCTTAATTCGGCCCAATTCTATATACGAAACTTACCTATGTAACATATAAACTTCTAAGAGAATCTGAGAATAGTACAACTGCAATTGTTTTTACTACTTAACTTAAATACAACTAAGCAATTTACTTTTGATTTTTGATTGTGTTAGACCACTTTGCATCTACAGTGCTATTGGGTAATCAAAACACCAGTGGTAAAAACAACCAAATGCCAAAATATATATTGATAAATGTGTAAGTTGTAATTATGTACAGTGTTGTAAATCGATATTGACAAATTTATATGTTTTGTGCCTTTATAATCAAATTTGTTTTTTTCCTTGTACAGTGTTCATGACACAGTAACATATATTGATATATAACATTCATATATGAACAGGTTTCGAGCTAATAAAGTTGTCTTGTAGTGCATGACTTTGATCTCTCTTCGACTTTCAAGTTTAATAAAAAAAATTTGCAGTCTCTGCTTTCGCTTTGTCAACTTTACCACTTTCATTCTCCAAATCTGACTTTCGCTTTGTCGACTTTACCATTTCCATTCTCCAAATCTTTTTCTAAGAATAAAAAAAGAAAGCTTAAACTGTAATCAAAAGCTAAAAAAGTAAAAATTCAAACATTTTAAATTTGAAAGAAAATTTTCAAATGTTCTTACTTGGAATCGGGTTTGATTCGATACTAATAACTCTGTCAAGAATCATGTAATAATGTCATTTGAATTCCAATTAAACCACTCCCACATAAGCAACGAATTATACCATTAGATATCCTATCTTGTATCAGAAGTTACCATTATGGGTTTTTTTTTGTCTTTTTTCACTTCTCTATCTCTTTTCTCTTTTTCACTTCAGTCCATACACCAACATATTTGCAAAAATATTACCTATAAAGCTAAATATCGTAACTACAAAATAGATACAAATAGTGCAACATTTTAACCACAACAAATGCAGCTATTTAACCCAAAAGGTGCAGTTTTCTAACCCATAAAAGTGCAGTTTTTTGACCCATAAACTTTAGATTTTTTAAATAAATGCTGCAGTTTTTTAGCCCCTAAAAGTGCTGAATTTTGAAACAAACGCTGCAGTTTTTTAACTCTATTATTGGCCCATAAAAGTGTAGAATTTTGAAAGAATCGCTGCAACTTTTAACCCCTAAAAGTACAGTTTTTAACCCATAAAAGTTCATTTTTTTACCCATAAAAGTGCAGTTATATGACACAAAAAAGTGCAGGAATTTGAAACAAACGCTTGTGTTTTTAAACCCTAAAAATGCAGTTTTTGACCCATAAAAGCTTGAGAATATCGACACATTTAAGTGTAGAATTTTGGTTCAGCGCAAGGTTTAAAAGTACAAAATTGTGCCTTAGCCGTTTTTTAAACCATGGTTTAGTGAAAATTTTGCCTACAAATCTCACCCCAGCATAGTCCCCTTTGAATCCTATATGATAACCATTTTCATAAGTGATTCACTGGCTACCATTACGCCTTTGACTACGTACAACACTAAAAATACTACTAACAACTGTTCTTTTTACCATAACCCTCAAAAAAACACCATCTACAATGGTTCTAAAGTTTCGGGGGGGGGGGGGGGGGGGGGCATACGAAAGTGTTATTTTTATGGTAAAAAACATACCATCATGAAAATTTCCTCCATATCCCTTAGGCGTTGACATGTGCCCCTTAACAAGTTAGTAACTTGCTTTTCGGTGAGTATAAGTCAATATCATTGATGACCAGCAAGCCCACAAATATATAATTACACAAATTTAAGTCAGCAATAACTATAGACACTTAGTTGCTATATTAATACTTAAAAATATAACACCATTTGAAAACCCGAAAATCATTTATTACAAATACATGATCCATTCATTCATTCAAATTGTCACAGAATGATAAGTGATTCAAACATACGAAAACCGAAATGCTTTTGACCGAAAAATTACCTCAATGATCCACTCCATAAATACGGCTGGCATCGTCTCATCATCATCAATATCTATCTTTGAATAATCATTTGCTTGATATCTTTAACTTCTTCATTGGCCAAAAAACATCAATAACATATCAGCAAAAAAAAAAAAAAAGCCCTTAGCAGTCCACATATACATGTTTAGTAAATCAATCCGGAGTAACTCCATTGTCCCCAAACAACTACATGATTCACTACTACCAAATTTCATAACCTATCTAGCTAAATAATCAAAAGCCCTCACACTATAGAAGTATAGAACAATTAATTACCTCTAAAGATGAAAACCTGGCTACAATAGCCAGTGAAAACTCGGAAGCTTACTGAGATCTATCCAAGTTAAACAAAGAGAATTCGATTGAAAAACTTAAAAGACTCTTATTTTACCATATCCTTTTGAAAAGCTCCTTAAGATCTATCCACATCCAAGTTCTTCAAATCAAATTGGTTCTTCACCGTCAATAATTTGATTTCACACTTTTGGCATCCCATTGTTGAACACCCCTAAAAAAATTATAGCAGAAACCATGTAACTAAATCAGACATTTAACAATAGTTTCATTGTTTGATTTTTGATATGACCTGAAAGCTCATTTACAATCTTCTTCTTCACATTTGGTTCAGTCAAGAATCCACATAATCCAAAAAAATTATATCTAATATCAACAATAAATCTTAACAATACATAAAGAAGGGATTCGTACCTTGTAGATGACGACGTTTGATTATTAGAATCCGAAAAGAGAATCGATCGAAGATGAACAAAACCATAGATAAGAATGACTGCAAATCCAAAAAACTTCGTTGTAACAATAAAACGTAATCCGAACAAAAATAAACCCTAATCTCAACGAATCAACATAACTCACCTCGGAGTGGACTCTTCTATGGCGTCGGCACAGACAGAACCCTAGAAACCCAAAACCGTTACCATCTGGTCTTGATTCCGTCTGCTACGATAGCTTCTGCATCACTGTTGCCACCAAGGGTCACCGATTTTCAGGCAAAGTAGATCCGTTCAATTTTCAGAGAAGTAAAAAGATAAGGATAAGCATCGGCAATGGGAAAGAGGAAATGGCAATGGGAAAGAGGAGATGAAGCAAGAAACCCTAAAAGTGATCTCCACCATTTGCTTATTTGAAGAAATAGACGGATTCAAAATTTGAATCTTTTGGAAGCCAATTGACCGCTTATTTTACTTCATATAGATTCAATAAGCTGGGAACCGCTTATTTTACTTCATATAGATTCAATAAGCTGGGAAGAATGCTGCTTAGCTTTGACCCTTCTTGTTTAGGATATATGCATCCCTAGGTTGACACGTAGGATGAAGATAAAGATGAGGGCTTGTATGATTGACAGCTAGGATCAAGAAGTTTTGCTTTATTATAGTTTAGATTACACACAACTATACTCTCTCACCCCGACCCCCCCCCCCCCCCTAAAAAAACAAAATTTGTATAATAGCCGTAGATATGGATAATTATGTATGCTGTATAAACTGTGACACACGAATGGGTATAGACATGACATAATAAGTATATATATATATATACGACCGTGATTGTATGTGAGGTTCCAAATATGTGTACGATCAAATGCATGAAGGAACTATAGATGAACAGATTAATTATGCAACAGTTTCATTGTGTAGGTATGCATATATGTAACCGTGATATTTGTGATGTTCCAAGTATACGTGCATGAACAGATAAGTTGTGGAAGAGCGTAATGTTGATGCGGTTCCAATCGATAATCGATTGGCCTAAGAAAATAGAAACGAACTTGATAGAATTTTAAAGAGATACTTGAGACTAATTTTCTGCATAATTCCATCAACAAAACAAATCTCTTTTATAAGGTTACAAACATGTCGACTCCTGAGATCATGGGTTTCCCTATTTAATGAAAACGTGCACCTACAATACCACTACCACGCATAAAACAAGGAGATATGGATTACTAATTCAACAAACTAACATGCTTGTGTAGACCTCACGGGGGTTTCCCCTCTAGTTAGTTTAAGGGAAAACGGGTTTGTAGCTGGACAAGCAGCAACAAAGGCAGAATCGAAGAAAGTTGATAAGCACGCTAAAGCTTGTGTAGAGAACCAACATGTTTTTGTCCCTTTTGCCTTTGACACATTTGGCTCCCTAGCCCCAGAAGCTATCCAATTCCTGACCAGGGTCCAACGGGTCATCCACAACAATTGCTCAACCTCAGGGGGACGGGGTTTTGTCTTTGGTAGATTAGGGTTTGCAATTCAGAAAGGGGTGGCGGCGCAGCTTGTTTCCCGTCTACCTTCTGTTTTGATGTAACTTGACAAGTATGAATAAAATATTGTTTTTATAAAAAAAAAAAATATAGAAACAATTAGACGTGACCATGCCTTGGCCTGCCTATGTGGCAAGGCACACATCATTCCACCCCGCTCGAATTCACCTTGTCCTTGTTAAAATATCATCACAGAACGTTATTAATTCCATTATTATTTTCTATGTTATGGTATTTTATTTCTTTTTTGTTTTGTTTCGTTCATGTAAGTTGTAGCTGGGCTAAAGTCGCGTAGCTGGGCTGAGGACATTGGGCTTAAAAGGCTGAATGTCAAGGCTGGGCTTTAAAGACTAATGTGTGCGGTCACTAGGCTGGGCTTTAAAGACTAATGTGTCCGGTCACTAGGCTGGGCTTTAAAGACTAATGTGTGTGGTCACTAGGCTGGGCTTTAAACATAGTTGTGTGTTAGATAAGATTTTGGGTAATTATAACACAACTAAAAAACAATTCTAAAAATAGCAACCATCAAATGTTTGGTTAAAAGAAATTACAATATAGATATAAATGATCTATCCAAATAGAAAGACACTAACATGTAAGGCACCTCACAAGAAACAATCTTTTGATATCACGTTACTCTTTTGAAAGTAGGATGGGTTCCATAGTTGGAGTCAGTCAAGCTTGTAGATCCTTGACATACAATCTTTCATTGTCTTCAACAATAATAAAATTGCAGTGTTTTCACAACCGAACCGGTCGGTCAAACCGGGGATCGGCAACAACAGTGGTCCGGTCTGCATAATTAAACCGTTTGACAAAGAATCGTCCGGTTATGAGCGGTTAGCAGTCAATCCAGCGGACCGGAGTTGGAGGTTCAACCGGAAATCTGAATTTGAACTTTGAACTACCACATATCTGCAGCACCAATCGCGATCGAGATTTCACAAAACAAACACATACTCAAACATTGCGGATAGACGTGAAGGGTTAGATTTCTAAGAGCTAGAACAACCTTCAAATTGCAGAATGATAAAGGGAGGATATGGGTGAGTGGCGGCAGGTGAAAAAGAATGAAAACCCTAGTGAAAAAGAAAAAAAAATAAATAAAAAGGGGCAACAAAAACAAGCAAGAAGTCTTCCATTGCAAATCTTCTCCCCTCTTTGACCGGCAACAATACGTACACAAATCCTGTATCTTTCTCCTTATTCACACACAGGTTAATCGAATCTCACTTTAGATTTAAGTTTTTATTCACTTTCATAACATACAATTCATGCATCATTTATCTCTCTCTCTAATTTCTCTCTCTAGAACAAATCTGCGTTGATGGTTGGTCGGTACAATTCAGCCCATTTTTCAAGTTTTTATTCATCTTCAATGATAATATAAAAGTCAATATTCCTATCTTCAACTTTAAGTTTTAAATTAGAGTTAATTGCCATTTTAGTCCCTGTGGTTTGGGCCATTTTACCAGTTTAGTCAAAAGGTTTCATTTTTAACATCTGGATCCAAAAAAGTTTCATCGTTGCCATTTTGGTCCAACTGACTTAACCTCATCCATGCTTCTCAGTTAGTCAAGGGGTATTTTTGTCATTTTGTCTATTATTTTTATTAAATGTTTATTTTTATCAAAGTTTATACCCTTTTTCAGTCTCTCTCTCCTCCCTTAGTCTTTATACCCTGTTTCTTCTCTTTCAGTCTCTCTCTCCTCCCTCTGTCTTTATACCCTGTTTCTTTCAAAAAATCTAGTACAAAACCACCATAACCATCCATCTCCACTTTCTAAAACACAACCATCACACCACACCACTGCCACCCATCTCTGTCTCACCGTCAGCCACCATTATCACCACCGCACCACTGCCACCCATCTCCATCCTACCGTCACTTTTTTAAAGAGTTCTAAATAAATAAAAATGAATGCATTTAACTCTAAATAAATAAAAGAAATTATATATTCCTTTAGCCCTTACATCACCTGATCATCATCATTATCCCCTTTTTCCCCTAAATCCAACCCTCGATTCCACCAAATTCACCATGATTAACCGCTTGTTCTGAAAGACGTTGTCAGGTCCTCGCCGGAGCGGTCAATGTTAGTGCTGATTTATGTATATCATGATAACTTTGGTTTTTGTCCACCACCACTGTGCCCCACCGTCACGCACCATTATCACCACCGCACCACTGCCACGCATCTCTACCCCTCTAAAAAACCACCACCACAACAACCACCCATCTCCACCCCTTTAAAACACAACCACCACACCACTACCACCCATCTCCACCCCTCCTTTTTTCTACCTGTTTCCACCCAATATCAGCGCCCCACTAATAAAGAGAGAACCGAGAAACAGAGAGAGAGAGAGAGAGAGAGAGAGAGCCGAGGGTTGGCGACTAGGGTTCCGGCTTAAAAGACCTAGCTGTCGCCGGTGATTTGACCCAGATCTAGGGCTTCGATGCACAAATCAACTGTCGAAATGGGGGTGGTGGTGGCGGGTTCTGGATCTGGATCTGGTCGTGTTGTAGTGGCGGGTTCCATGGTGGTCGGGTGGTGGTGATTGGTTGTGGTGGTCGGTTCCTGGTGATAGTTGTGGTAGTCCGGTGATGGTGATGGTGTTCGACGGTTGGTGGAGGTATAGAGAGGGAGTAGAGAGAGAGAGAGTATGTGTTTCAAATTTTGGTCAAGGGTATAAAGAAACAGGGTATAAAGATAGGCTATTTATATATACATATTTATAAATGAGGTGAATAAACTTGATATAAAAATAGAAATATATAAATGACCAACTTGCCCTTGACTTAACAGATGTGAATGGATGGGGTTAAGTCAGTTGGACCAAAATGGCAACGATGAAACTTTTTTGGATCCAGATGTTAAAAATGAAACATTTGGAGTAAACTGGCAAAATGGCCCAAACCACAGGGACTAAAATGGCAATTAACTCTTTAAATTAATTATGATATTTCCCGGTTCGTAAATCCGGTTCGACCGGTCCGACCAGTGAACCACTAAGACGTCCGGTTCAATATCCGGTTCGGTTATGAAAACGTTGTAAAATTGTAAACACGTTGCTGGAAATCTTCTATTTGGTTCTCTACATCTTCAACCGTAAAACTCAACGCTGTGTTTTTTGTTTTGCTTTTGCTTTTGCTTGGGCTACTATAGGGCTCATACACGATGTTTGCGTTTTCCATAAGCTTCTCTACCTTTGTCATATGCTCATTTGTGTCAAAAGTTATTTTTTTATACGAGATTCATTTTCATCACAAAATTCAATTGTGCAGTACTCAAGATGTAACATAGTCTCTAGAAACTCAAATTGTTGTTGACGGCTAGCTACTGGAATATCTTCAATGATGATATAAAAGTCAATATTCCTATCTTCAAATAGTTTCTCATGAGCTCCCATCCCCTCGTATCGGTAAAGCTTGACCGGTCCATCTTACATCTTGTGCTCCAAATTTGAAGACAAAATTTTATCAACATCTACTTTATCTTTCATAAGCACTATGAAACTATGTGTAAACGTACGATCGAGTTGGTGAACAAAAGATGCCTTTTCTACTTCGCCAAACTACTAAAGTATTGTTTTATTGGTTCCAAAAGTGTAAACATTTTTAAATGGGTCACCAATACGCATCTTTCTAGGACATCTTTGTCGGTTTAGTCATTGAGATGGTTATTCCCAACCATTTTCACATCCTTTAGCGATGGTAGTATGGGCTAATCTGCATTGAATGACATCAACAAACATGTTCGGTTATTAATCAGAACATACTATTCAACTACATAACACAATAGATGCAATTAAACATATATGGACTAATAATAAGGTACATTTCCTTCATGATATTGAACAAATGCGCTCTACTTTATGCATTATATTTGGTTTCGATGAATCAAACAGTTTATTTGTGTGTTTGATTAAACATGATATACAATAATACAGTAGATAGACATAATATAAAGGTTCATTATTATGCATTATGATTAATTTCGATGAATCAAACAATTTATTTGTGTGTTTGATTAGACATGATATACAATACAGTAGATATATATAATATAAAACTGCAAAAAAGGTTACTTGCATTCCAAAAAGGACAAAATCAATTGCAATGAAAGTTGCGGCTAGGGTTTTGCTACGAAGTTTGGGAAGAGAGTTAAAAACAGTAAATGCAGTAGAACTGTAGAAAAGAGTGACAAGAGGAGGGTGATGATAATACCTGTAGATGAGAGGGCGACGAAAAAGACAACAGGCGAGTTGCTGCAATGCTCCAATGACAAGAGCTTGAAATGGTGGTAACATCTGAAAAGTTAAGTTTTTGGTAAGGTTTGTTCTAAATACACCCCAATTTTTACTAATTACACCTCCACCTATAAAAACATCACATCATATCAATCAATAGCTTTTGTTTTGTTTTTAGTCCGTTTTGTCTTTTAATCGATAACTTTTGTTTTGTTTTTAGTTTGTTTTGTCTTTTAGTTATCTTTTTTTAATCTTTTATTCAATGATTAGTTAATTATTGTTTGTTTATTATTTATTATTATAACTAATTAGTGAATGAAATATGCACTTATTTATTTATTTAGTTATTATTATTATTAGTTCTTATTAATCTTTAGTTGTTACTATTTATTAAATTATATTTATAGTAGTAATAAAAGTTATAAAAAGTAACTTCTTACAAAATTATTATCATTTAATGGTTTACATACCAAGCTTTAATCTATAGCAGAATGTGTAGCAGGTTGTGCTATCCAAGAATTATACATATGTTGACGTGATTCAAATATATTCTCCCAGTCAGCTACATCATTTTCTCTCGTTAATGTTCATAGGTTGTTTGTGTTGGCAATTCGATACTCTCTTTGCAAGTCTACCATTATAAAATGGTCATCCTTCACGTGTGCAATTGTAATTTTTTCTAGCTCCAAAGCGAAAAACAAGTCGAACTGTTTCTATTTTGTTTAGATAAAAAATGAACGATTACATTAAACTTGTTCGCAATCAAGAATCTTGCCTCGAGCATAAGCATCTAGTGTTTTTCTGGTGCAACCCCCGACCATGACCAAGCCAATGACGTAAACACGTCTTCAAATGAGCCTAAGAAAGCCTTAGTGTACTGATTTCTAAACTCAAGTAGCTCTTCCATTAATGACATCAGGATAAATAACCATTCATCTTCACCGTACCCGAGACTCCGAGAGCAGAAGATGTCGCCCGAAACCCACAATTTCCCTCACCTAACACGTTATGTATGTGTGTAACATACACACGGAAGATTTTTGGAATTAGATCAATATATTTGTGTATCACTTGTTATGTCTACATTGCAATACAATGCCTGTGATGTATCAGCACATAGACGTGCCTATATACATCTTTACTTCTCTAACCTCTCTATCATGGTTATGATCCCTACCATTATATATAGGGTGTACACTATTCTTATTCCTGGGATTGTAAGTGATAAACATGCAAAATACATGCATTTTTAGGGATAAATGCGGTACTATACCAGTACCGAATCAAAAGTATTGATTCCAACAAAATGCAAAAGTGGGTACTGATCCTGAAAAATGGAAAAAGTGAGTACCGAAAATGACTAGGTATGATTCCGTACCAGTATCGGTACGATTCCGATACTCGATGCCAAATACCCATCCCTTTTTATCAAAGTGATCTGTACTTGTCCTTTGTTATTTCAAAATGGCCCATTTATGTTAATTACTTCAACTAAAAAATATATGATACAATTTTTTATTATTTTTATGTTATAAGATTAATGTAATGAATATTAGTGTTATTGTAAATATGGGCCATTCATTTTTTTATCTAAAGGTTGTCATTGACTTGCAACATCCTGGAAGACTTTTGGAATTAGATCAATATATTTTCACAACACACGACTAAGCTAAAGACACACTATGTACTAATAGACTACCCGTTAGATTTAGTTGTGGTCTTTGTCTTGCGACATTTGGTCTTCCACACATACTTCTTCTTTGTTCTCTTCTCTTCTTTATTTTCTAACTTTCATGAACTTCCATTTAACACTTGATTAACTTGCTTTTATCAATTTTATAAACTTCCATTTAAACACTTAATTAACTTGTTTTTATCAAAAAAAACACAAGTAACATCTCATTTGGTGAACTATCTTGCACAATATAGACATATTTACAAGATTAACAAGTAAAGATTAGATTTTTACCACTAGAAAGGCTATGGAAGATTTCTCAAGTGTAAATGGATAGGGTTTTGTTGTTCTTTGAGGTGTAGCTCCTTGTTAAGCTCTAAGCCTTCAAATACACCTTAAATTATGGTAATCTAACTAAGATCCAGTGTGTTTGAATATTTGAAAGTGAAAGGGTTGTGGGAGGTGTTGATGGTCGTGAGTTTTTGCAAGGGAGAACTATAGATGAAATTTCAAATGCAGGTAAGAAGAACATGTACAAAATATGATGAGAAAGAAGTTCAAAGAAGATAAGTAGCTGGAGTATTAGGGTCTGTTAAACCCTTGTCACCTGGATTTATTGGATTCTTATGTATAAATATGAGGTTTTTCTAAAACAAAAACATGAATTAACCTCTCTAATTGTAACTAATAAAGAACCTTATAGTAGTCACCCGACCAAAATAACCTATTTTCGTCACTGCTAACATTTATTGATCTTTTCCCATATTTTATAATGTCTAGGGATTTAATATATCAAATCTTTATGGATTTTTTTTCATTTTGTTGTTTTCTAAATAGTATTTTCTTAAGTTACTCAATATTTTTTTGCCTACCTAATAAATCTTACAAAGCTATACAGAAAAAATATATATTTTATATTTATTTTTCAAAACACTTATAACATCACTAGTAGGGTGCCCGCGTGATGCGACGGGGCCAACACTTTGCATTGCGGCACTTGTTTCTGGTAGTTTTCTTATTCGTATAATATTTATGATAACATTATTGTGGTGGATATATGTCATACGTGTTACACATATGTAAAAGTTTTGTTTTTTTATAAAAATTAATAATCAAAAGACAAAAAATATTGTTTTTTATAAAAATTAATAATAAAAAAACAAAAATAAAAGATAAGTTGTTATAATTGTAAAGTATGTTTATTTTATTGATTAAATTATAAAGTATAATTTTATTCTTTAAAGTTCATAACTTTTTCTAAATATCCACATAGTACTTATCTAATAAACTTTAAGTTTAAATTTTTTGTTTTTTTTTAAATAAAAAATAGTATTTGACTCGTAAGCACGTTTTAGAGCTTTAACTTAAATTGTTAAATTTCGGTTTTTTACATATATAAAAAATTATATTTTAATAAAATTTCAATAACTGTTTTTATAAACAAATAGGATGTTAAGAGTTTATATCTTTATTAACTTTATATCATACTGTGTTTAAATTTTTATTTCCTAACTAATCTTATCTATATGGGTCTATTTTTAACTTATAATCCCTATAAATATGCAACACAATCTACTATATATCTAGTCAAGTTGGTAAATAATTATTTTAGAATTGACTTATATTATCTATAACAATATAGTTGAACTTATAATTACTAAAAAATTGCAACACAATTAGTATTTATCTAGTAAAGATTGTAAATTTCTGAAGTATTTTATTTGTATTACTTGTTATAAAAATGTTTATAAATTTTTTTTTTTTATAAAAACAAAATATTTTGTTTATAAATAAAGTAAAAAAACTGTTTTACACATGTAAAGTTTCGTTTTTTAATAAAAAAATAATAATCAAATGACAAAAAAATAAAAGATAAGTTGTTATAGTTGTAAAGTAAGTTTATTTTTTTGGTTAAATGATAAAGTTTATAAGTTTATTCTTTAAATTTCATAACTTTTTTTAAATATCCACATGGTACTCATCCAATAAACTTTAAGTTTAAATTTTTTGTTTTTACAAAAATAAAAAATAAAAAATAGTAGTTGACTCGTAAGTATGTTTTGCACCTTTAACTTTAATTGTTAAATTTCGTTTTTTATATATAAAAAATTATATTTTTATAAAATTTTAAAAACGGTTTTTATTAAAAAATAGGGTGTCGAGAATTTATATCTTTATTAAATTTATATCATAGTAAGTTCAGTTTTTTAGTTTAGCTTTAAAGTTTATTACTTTATTACTTTTTAATTAAGAAATACAAATTATTAGATTAATATCCAGTTAATAACTGCAATATTTTATAATTTCAGTTTGACTATATTTAACTGAAATATTTATTTATTGCAACTTTAGGATATTAACTTATATAAGTTCAGTTGACTTGTAAATTTATGAAATTAACTTTATATTGAACTTTATTTATATGGTCAATAACTGCGTTATATTAACACCAAAAATAAAGTTCAAATATAAAATAAAGTTTATTCATACGTCTAGGTCAAACATAACAACTGAAAGTGAAAAAAACATAAAAACACTTGGTAGATTTCATATTAGACTACATGAAATCTGTTCCACTTCTGAATTGGCACTCAAGGTATTTTTAATCGGATTTTCTGATTTGTGGTTGAATCGACAGTATCTTCTAATTCCTCTTCTTTGTCATTGTCCCATCGTCTAAATTAATAACCTCACTCCATTTCTATTCAGAGAGTATCTTGGATCTCTTCCTTTTAGTCTCAAACTTCCGATCCTTAAAAAGGACTAAAATTGAATACAAAAGTTAAAAAAATATTAAATAAACCTTAAAATTACCTCTTCAATAAATTCACGTTGAAGATTAGACTTGTATGGACTAAACATTGCACCATAAGAAATAATATCAATATTTTTATCACCATCATCCTGCAATAAAACACACATATTAGACTTGTTCGACAAATGGGTTGTTTAAATTGGCATGTTCATCATGCAACTGAATCTGAAAAATCAAATAAGTTAACATTCACATAAAAGTAAATAAAAGAAAACAATTATTCACTGCTGCGATATTACACAATTGACCTTAGAATTTTTAATCCCGCATGCTTGTTTTTTCGCAACAATTGAATTCAGAACTGGATCCATTTTTTAACTTTGTTTAGCAATAGATATAGGGGTGTCCTGCTATGTATTTATAGTAGTAACTATAGAAGTGCATTAGGGTTTAATTTTAGATTTGCCACCCCTTTATTTAGGAAGTTTGTTGTGGTTAGTTTTAAGTTTTTATAAGATATATCTAAGTATAGATATTATGCAGTTTTAATAAAATAAAATGTGACACGTAAGATCTTCATTTTATGTTACGGTACTTTTAATTCTTTTTGTTTTTGTTTGCATAGATGGAGCCCATCTTTGTAGATTAGGCACATTAGATCACAAGTACTAATTACTTGTACATTAAAGCTTTATCAACTTGTACCTTTTAATCCGTGCGTCGATATTGAACAAGACAACTACCGAAACGTCGACAAAAATGTGTAGGTCGTCATGTTATCTTTGGATTTTTTTAAACAGTATAGTTTATAAAATATGTCAAGAATACGTAAAAAATTATAAGTTTGTTTAGGGATTTAAGTGTAATAAGTTTAGGGGCTAAAAAATAAATAGTGTTTAAAATACTAAACTACCCTCATTTTAGGGGTCTTTCTATAAATAAACCGGGGGGGGGGGGGGGTTCTTATTTTTTTGGTATCTTAAAATACCCCTCCCTCATGTATTATAATATAGTATAGATATATTATCTCCTTTTAAAAAATTCAAATTCTTTCAACACATTTAGCAACAAAAAACACATTATAAATGTCAGAAATTTTCAATTAAATTCCAATTATTAAAAAAACACGTTTCGTGAAGGCCCGTGTTAGAAAAACCGTATAATTTTTTTAACATGTTTATCCTTTATTCAAATCTAAACATATAAATATTATACTCTTCAAACTTATAAGACTCATATAACTTAATCATGAATCTAAAAGTCTGCTAATTTTTATTTATTTTGAGAATCACAATATTTTGGTTACGAGGCAGAATAACCGGTATGAGATAAAACATATCAATTTACATGTAATCTCAATCCAATAATAAGATTTTGCTATCACAATTTCCATCACCCAACACATTATATATGCGTGTAACATACACATGGAATATTTTTGGAATTAAATCAATATATTTGTATATCACTTGTTATGTCTACATTGCAATACAATGTCTGTAATGTATCAGGACATAGACTGTATGTGATAAACATGCAAAATACATGCATTTTTAGGGATAAATGTGGTACTGTACTGGTATCGAATCGAAAGTACTGATCCCAAAAAAAATGCAAAAGTGGGTACTAATCCTGAAAAATGGAAAAAGTGAGTACCGAATTGATACCGAAAATGACTAGGTATGATTCCGTACCAGAATCGTACTTCTGATACTCGATGCCAAATATTCATCTCTATTTTTTTTCACATTATTCTAAATTATTTATTTAATAGAAGATATTTCTTATCATTTTGTCAAAGTGATTTATATTTGTCCCTTATTATTTTAAAATGGCCCATAATGTTAATTATTTCAACTAAAAAAACATATTATATAATTTTTTTTATTATCTTTATATTATAAGATTAATGTAGTGAATACTGTTATTATAAATGTGGGCTATTCATTTTTTATCTAAAGGTTATCTTGACTTGCAACATCATGGAAGACTTTTGAAATTTAATCAATATATTTTCGAATGAGCCACAAAAGCCTTAGTGTACTTATTTCTAAACTCTTGTAGCTCTTTCATCAGTGATTTCCGGATAAATAATCATTCGTCTTCACTGTACCCGAGAGTAGAAACTCTTGCCTGAAACCCACAATTTCCATCACCTAACACGTTATGTATGCGTGTAACATACACATGGAAGATTTTTGGAATTAGATCAATATATTCGTGCATCACTTGTGATGTTTGATCTTGGTTCAACCCCATGAAATCATAGCATGACGCACTTATTGGGTTGGCGAAATAACTTTGTCTGATAATATCTTGGTTCAACCCCATGAAATCATAGCCCGATGTGTTTAAAAGGTTGGCAAAAAAAAAAACCTTGTCCGTTAGTATCTTGGGTCATGAACAAATTTGGTTCACTAGCAACTTGGTAGTTCACGAATGGACTGGCGTAACCCACATTATCATCATAGTCCTTAAATGGTTCTTATCCGTCAATATCTTGATTTATGAATGAACTTGGTTCACCAGGCACTTGGTAGTTCATGTATGGATTGATGTAACCAACATAATCATTATGGTCCCTTAATGAACTTTGTGTGGGCAGCCTCTAGAAACCCGAATGAACTACGCCTCCAATGTGATATTCTTTAATAACTTATTAATATTTAACTTTCAAAAAAATCTGAAAACACAACCTTGTTTAACTTTTTTTCGTGAACATTTCGATATAAATTTGATTAAAAACCGAGTTCGTTCAAAAAAATATTTTTTTAAATATTTAAAAAAATGCATCGTATTTGTTTTTCCACATGTACCGGTCATATTGGTTCATTAGGAATTATTTTTTTTTAAATAAGAAATATTTTATTAAATAAATATCTATTTCCACACAACCTTGCATTATCTTTGTTTTTACACAATATAAGAAATATTTTTCAAAAACCGAGTTATAACTTGTTTGTCTTTTTTATTAAGTCTGTTTGATGAATATGTGTGTTTTTTTATTTTAATATTTCTTATATTGTTTTATTTATTTTACATTTAAAAAAATTGGTTTCAAATAAAAATATTTATTTTAATTAATTCCAATACATTTCATGGACAAATAATAAGCATAAAAATACATATTTAATAAAAAAATATTTTAAGGATGGGTTGTTAATGTGAGTAAAATGTTGAGTTTGGTTGAGTTATGTAGGTGGAAGAGAGAGAATTGGTTTTTTTTTTATTAAAAAGTTGGTTTGAGGAAAGTTGTAAATGAGTATAGCTTGATGCACACACAAAAAAAAAAATACTATTTCGTTTATCTGTATAATAGGTTATAACACCGTGTATTACACGGTTCGAATAAATGAATTTTATATACTAAATAATAAAACAATATATCTTTAAAAACCTCCTTATTGCACGGGTTGAATAAATATAATTTTATATATTAAATAATAAAAAGTTAACGAAGTCTTAATAAATTTAACCCTTTATTTAAAACTTGTAAATGTAATGAAGTCTCAATAAATTTAACAATTTATTTAAAACTTGTAAATGTAGAAATGATAACATATCTTCATGAATAACATATCTTCTTTTCAAGAACCATCTTCACAATCACCATATCCATCGCGTATCGAGTATTATCCATTAGTATATTGAAAGATATGACTTTTTTATTACTGGTATATAAAATTAGATTTATTAAACCCGTGTAATACACGTGGTTTTTTAAAGATATAGTGTAACTTTGTAAAACTCCTTAACAGCACAGACCATATGTTTCCCACATCCTAATCGATTTTTGTTGTATTTGTAAAAAATGCTTCCCACATCCTAGTCGATTTTTTGTTGTATATGTAAGAAGTCATTATATTTTATAAGTTTTCCCAGTTATAGTTTAAATATAAAATAACTTGCATAAATCTTTTTACTGATTAAATTAATTCCTTAGTTATGAGTATAGGGGATGGTTCAAATGAAAACCACTTTTATTGTGAAAACTCGAAAACTAACTAAAAAAAGCCTAAAAAACACACAAAATTTTTTTTTTTCAAATTTTTTTTATAAAAATCGCTGCTTTTTATGTATAAAAAAAAAATTTTCAAAAAAAAAAAAAAAAAAAATTTGTGTAGTGCACATGTGTAGTACACATACACATGTGTAGTGTGTAGTATTACACATGTGCACTACACAAAATTTTTTTTTTTTTTTTTTTGAAATTTTTTTTATATAATAAAACCTGCGAACAAAGGTTATCAGGGAATTTAGGAACCAACAAGACAGAAGAAAGGTTTAGGTCTTTCGAATTACTAACCGATCCAATGCCACGGACTGGGCATGAGGATCCATCAGCAAGACGAACTGGTGGGTGAGAACCAGTACGTAGGCTAGAAAGAAGATCTTGAATCCCAGTCATGTGATGAGTAGCTCCAGAATCAATAATCTAGGATAAGTCAAGATAAGAAAGTATACCTGAATTGACCAAGCTGGCTTGTGGGCTAGGAGCAGGTGACTGTGAGGCCAACAGTTGTTGAAGTCTACTGAGATCCTCCTCGCTCAACGTGTAGGCAGTACCAGTAGTTGGGTTAGAACACGCACCAGTAGGAGAAGACTCACCAGTAGAAGCTAGTCGAGCTTTTGGTTGAGATCCAGGAGCACGGTTTGGGCAATTATGCTTTGTATGCCCTGGCAGCTTGCAATAATGGCAGTTGTTCGGGCAGTTGTACCTTGCATGTCCTGGTTCATGACACAAGTGACAGACAAGATTACCACCATGTCCCCCAGTGCCACGTCCAGTGCCTTTCTTCATATAAGAACTTTGCCCTGTACCCTTACTGACCAAGGCAGACATATCGGTTGGAGATGCGTCCGTACCATACATTTCGCGCAATAGGTGATATGTGGATGCCACAGATGAAATAGCGGTAGAGTTACTTAGCAATAATGGACGTGCACTTGCATACTTAGGTGATAAACCAGCAATAAACATCATGACGTCCATTTTGGTGTTACGCTCCTCCTGAACCTTTAAATCAGCAGTAGGTGGGAAAAGAGCTCGTAACTCATCTTGAAGCTTTGAGAAACGAGTAAAGTAATCGGTAAAGGTGGAGTCACCTTGTTCTGCCCGGGTGAAGGCTTGAACAACATAATAGGCATGGGACAAAGATTCCTTAGCTGAGAAGGATGAAGACAGGTGGTCCCACATTGCCTTTACTGTAGGGAAGTTTTGAGCAATAGTGAGGATTTGTGGCTCCATAGAATTCCATAGAGCCATTTGTATCCCACTATCGTCGATACGCCATTCCCGAGGAGTTGGATCAGGGGGTGGTTTTGTTAGATGGTCCTCTTTGTCCACACTCGCAAGACCTTTTTGGACAAAGAGGCTCCATGAACTCCAGTTGCTTGAGTCTAGCTTAACAGGAATACGTAAAACGGAGGCATAGTTGATAATGCCTGGAGCAATTTGGTTGTCCACCATATTTTTCTTATTTTCATCATCTCCCATTTTAAAATGATATTCAAACAGAACTCGAAAAATAAAATCTGAACTGGAATACGAACACGCTAAACGAGGCAGAAACGAAAAATTTCTCGGATCGAAAAATTAACGTGACGGGATGGACGGGGAGGGAATTCCGACTGAACTGGAAAAAGACGGTGGCCGGACGATGGCTGACGCGCCGTCACGCGCGGCGCGTGATTTACGGCGGCGGTGGTTTAGGCGGCGCGTGGGGGCGCGTGACAGGTCGGACGGCGGCGCTTTTTGAGGGGTTGTGTAGATCGGGCAATTGCGAACACGATGGTGGTGCTGGTGTATGTTAACTCGTCGAAAAAAGTAGGTGACGGGTTGTGGTGGTTTTGGGTGTTTGAACAGATCTGGAACGGGTTTTTAGGACGGAACTGGTGGTGACCGGAAATGGTATGAAAGAGAATCCGTTTCTGATGTGGAAGGTCAGACTGAGCTGCAACCACAGAGCATACTACGAATTTTCTAAACTGAGAGACGGAAATGTTCACCCGAATGAGGATATTCTTGAGCTAAACTACCTTTAGCTCTGATACCATGTAAAAGAGACAGGTATGAAATGGAAAGGAAATCTGAATTGTATTGATTGAATGTATCTTTACAAGAGTAAATAACCCCTCTACTTATAGGGAGAGTGAGGGACTAAAAAAGAAATAACTAATTACATACAGGGACCTATATAATAGCAACCAGGTCCTTGAACTAACAACTATTTACAACTAACATACATAAAACATTATATTTTTAATTTAATATCCATATAAAAAGACTATCTTAATATCCATATCAGATTTTGCTTTAGGTTTAAAATAAATTACATAAAACATTATATCAAAACAATTATTAATTTGATATGCATATAAAAAGACTATCTTAAACATCCACCGTTGTCGATAAACTTAATTATCATTGATTAATTCATGTAATTAATTAACATCCAATCATATTTTTGTTGACATGGTGTAATTTATCTCGTATTTTTGGTGGTTACTAATTACATGATGTTAATTCACTCCACAGTGATGCAACAATAAGCTAATGGATCAATGACCTTATATATAACAATGGTAAGAGAGCAGGAGTAAAAAATTTACGTTGATGGACTCCTTGTCTTCGTTAATTATGAGTCTTCATAACAATGCATAAATTTATTTAGAATAACAATTAACTTAGACTCTTCACATGGGAGAGTATTATATTTGTCATTTACTATACATGTATTTGTACAAATGGTTTCAAACTTTCGATGACTTTTTGATTGCTATATAATTGTTAATTTAAGATGAGTCATAACATTCATTTAATTATAGTCCCTAGAGATCCATTTCAATTAATTATAATCGGTTAGAATTAAGATATTAATTTAATATTCATGTTGGAAAACAAATGTACCCCTAAAACATAATTAATAAACGCATCATGTGTTGTATACTAAGTCTTTCTAGTTGTACCTCTTAATTTTTAAGAAGTCCTTGTAGAAAAATGACAAATTGGATGCTAATGCTCGAAAATGGTCGTATTCACCTCAAAAGTCAAAGCATAGCTTCTTTTTTAGGAAATTTAAAGGCTAATGATCCTTATTGCAGGATTCCATTGATTTAAAAGATGCTAAAGTAAACATATCCAGCTATGAATAAATCAAAGTTTCTTACTTCTAATAATCAATATTATTCCGCCACTCGAATCCAAACTACGTTTCGAGCATATAAGGTATGTGTTTATTTTTCGTGTCTCTCTTAACTTGAAATGAATTTGTAATATATTATTTTAATCAATATTATTTTAAGTACTGCATTTAAAACATCATAAATGTTGATTTTAAAACAGAACATGTAACTAAATTTTAGATTATATATTTTGTAATATATTATTTTAATCAATATTATTTTAAGTACTGCATTTAAAACATCATAAATGTTGATTTTAAAACAGAACATGTAACTAAATTTTAGATTATATATAGATACCTTTTTTATTATTTACTATACAAAATTACATTTATTCGACCCGTGTAATATATGAGGTTTTTTAAGATATAACTTTTTATTATTTGATATACAAAATTAGATTTATTCAATTCGTACAATATTAGTTAATTTTATTTTAAGTTTCGTAAAATCTATTTGATACCAAACTAAACAAAACGTTCAAATCCATTTACTTTTAGGGGTCAAATGGTTAGAAAAAAAGACGTTGGGGTCCAAAAGGGTTAGAAAAAAAAGACGTTGAGGGTTCAGATGTTAAAATATTTCTTTTTGAGCTAAAAAGGGTAAAAGTGATATAACCACAGGGGCCAAAATCGTAATTTACTCTAATAGCAATTTAGATAACTAAGTTTGAATTTGAAGTAAATAGATAAATATAAAAGTAATAATTAAACTAAATAATATTTAGTAGGAAGATTATCTATAATTAATTAAAAGATATTAAACTAAAATAATAATTATCCATAAGACATGGCCTAATATGATGACAAGTGTCCTCAAAATGGTTTCTTTTATTATATAGTACTAGCGGTAAGACCCGTGTGCAAACACGGGTCATTTCTTAGAAAACCATGCATAACACATATTGATAGAACATATACATATGTGTATAGATATTGTACCAAAACGTGTTATCTATTATAGCTAAAAGACAACTATAGACATGCATCATCAGCTAATATATAAGATACATATGAGTATTTCCATTGTGTTATCCACAAAAAAAAAAAAAAAAGTAGCACCCACTCAATGACAATGAAACATGTTTATAGACATAACTACATATAGAACATGTCTAAGAAGCAAAATTAATACCACCAACGAACCAAATGTACAACCACAAACAATCATGACATGAAACTAAGAGGACTTTATCTTTGTCACGATATGCACAACTTTTTTTAACTTAACCAATTGAGTAGACTTGTGAAACTCTAACGAAAGTTCATCAGGACCGTTATAACTAACCACTGCTCCTTATAAAATATTATTTAGCTAGGTTATTACCCGGGATTACTTCCCGGGTTCGGGTGTCACACCCCCAAAAATACCCCAAGCAGAAACCCTCGCGAGGTGTGTGACGTACCAGGATCTAGCCACCAATCACATTGAACCATACATAGTATTTAATAAAAGTTTCCATTCATTTCATCAAGTAAATTCAACACAATCCAAACAAATACGTTCAACGAAAGCGTAAGATAAGTAGTTCAAAACAAATGTGCGATAAACATTAAACTTGTATCTAAGAGCTACGACCCATGACCACTCCAGCACTCCCAGATAGCAAGTTCCAATCCATGAACCTAAGGACATGCAAGCATGCAGAAAAGTGTATCAGACAGGCTGGTGAGTTCACAGTTTGCTTTAACCGTTTAATACCAAGTAGTGATTTATGATTTGTTAACTTGATAATAACTCGATACCGCAGACGGCCCTTTTTGCCCTTCTCCAATGCTCTATCAAACATTGGTCATGATTTAAAGTTATTAGTTCACGCACGTCCTATCCAGGTACGTCGTGAGGGTGCCAAACCTAATAGCGCTATCAACTAATAACCCCGTTTCCCTACAAGCAACAACCTGGTAGTATGATGGGACTTAAGTGATAGAGAGTGAGTGTATTATCCAACATTAACGTGTACTGAAAACCGTTGCATATCCCCTGCAAGGATATGCGTATGTGAAATCCGCCTCACATCCCCTACAAGGATGTGGGTATTTGAAAACCGCCTCATATCCCCTACAAGGATATGGGTTTACGAAAATCCGTTTACATGTTTTGTCAGTTTGATTGTCCCCACCGGACGCATGCTTGTTTTAAGAGAAGTGAACTCACCTTGGTTTGCTCGGTATGACTAGATATTCGTTCACACTTAATCAGTCAAAGCCTATGACATTCACGTATGCGAAATCAGTTTACATTCACAAGCATTACACATAAATCGTAATCATAGTGTGCATACATGTAACAGTCACCGAATAGCACATAACAGTTATTCTACTCATACAAATCCGACACTCACATGTATGTTTTGTAGCGGTACTTGATAGTTAAGTGTGCTATACATAGAAATCTAATAGTGTCTCCTCAACCATAATTAATCAACATTACAATGCCTTACTATGATTTCATTAACATAGTCCCTCATTAACTCATTCAAACTAGCCCACTGTTCCATTTGTTTTCTCAGCTGGCGAAAGACCTGGCTTCGTCGAGGATCCCTTGTGACGAAACACATAGGTGTTCGTCGATGTATAGATGACGAAACATCAGGGTCTTTCATCGAGGTGTGAGTGGCAAAACACCAAGGTGTTTCGTCGATGGCTTTACAGTTTTCGTGTTCCCCTACAGTTTTCGTGTTTCTCAACCTTAGTCTTGGCAACCAATCATTTGCAATCATTACTCAATCATTCCAATCATCAATTACATTCCACATAATTCTGATTATCATTTGATCATGAACACATAATTATCGTTAAAACAGTAATCGTCCCCTAACAATGGGTAACTCCTTGAGTATCAACATTCAACAAGATCGTCACTAATACTATCAAGTTTCAGAATTCCATATCAGGTTATTTCATGTGTGACTAGATTAATGTTTTTAACATACACCCTAGATGATTACTATATCTATATCATTAACAGGATACTCCAACAGTTTCATTAAAACTATACATAGTCATGATTGACATCGTCAATAAGCAATCAGCAGTTTATATATAACCTAGACAAGCAATACCTATTAAAGCAAGCGTTGTCGCACTCACTGGAGAATCGAAAAGGAATGACAGTACTTGAATCGGTGAGAGGGGAAAGCTTTGTGTGGGTGCAAGGTTGCCGTCAGTATTAGAGAGGAGAAGGAGATACTAGGGTTCGCTAAATAAAACTCCATGTATAATACGTAAATATATATACGAATCGTGATTGGGCCTTGCTTGGGCCATAAGCCCATCTCGGCGATGACGAAACATAAATGGGGCGACGAAACTCCCTAAGTTTCGTCGAGTAGAGGTGATAACGAAACACCACTGTTTCGTCGAGTTCGGGTTTGCAACGGGGGTCCAATGTTTCGTCAAATGTGATAGTGCAAGGGTTAAGTTTATCAAATAGTTAATGAGTTTACAAAGTCTTAATCCTATTCAATAATCATAAGACCAAATAATAATAACAAATTGATCATATAACAAACACGCATCCGTTACAACGCAACGAATTATAAAACACAGTTGTGAAAACAAGCAACGTGTCGAGAAAAGACCTTGAAAGCTCGGGTTGTCACATCGGGAAACTTAGTTATATTAATTACTATTTGTTATTAATACGACCACATTACATCAAGCATCTCATTCGATTCAACAACAATGTCTTTAAATCACCGGATTAGATCATGAACCCATATTAGAGGTCAAACAAAAGCACAACATGACCACATGAATAACATAATTTCCACTTTTACTTCAATGCACTTAAATGATAGGGTGATTTGGGATTTTGTAAAAATGTTTGTTTTTGTACTACTTTACAAAATTACATAGAATTCAAGAAAACGAAACAACGAATTAAACAGATGTTGACCAAAAGTCAATCAGATGTTGACCAATAGTCAAACAGATGTTGACCTTAAACAGATGTTTGGTTTAAGGCCAAACATCTGTTTATGGCCAAACATCTGTTTAAGGTAAAACATCTGTTTAAGTCCAAATATCTGATATAGAAGGCCAAACATCTGTTTAAGGCAAAACATCTGTTTAAGGTGAAACATCTGTTTATGGCCAAACATCTGTTTAAGGTTAAACAACTGTTTAAGTACAAACCTCTTATATAAAAGGCCAAACATCTGTTTAAGGCCAGGCATCTGTTTAAGCCTGAACAGATGTTTAACTTAATCAGATCTACTGTCTTCTCACACTGTTTTCCTCTTCAAAACACTGTTGAACCTAACATGGGTTTCCATTAACTATTGACCAAAAGGAAAACAGATGTTCAAACCACTGTTTGTTATTGTACTTCTTTACAAAATTACATAAAATTCAAGAAAACGAAACAATGACTTAAAGAACTATAATTTAACACATAATCTAATCGGGCAAAGCAATCTATTATCTGACAATTCCCTGGTTTTTACAACATGAAACACAACATCATCATGCCAAATACAGTCATATATATCCATCCATTATTCTGAATTCATAAACCCATAAATGTAGAAGAATGTCACATTTGCGATTAATAAACCAATTTTCTACTAATTGCAGTTACTATTAGCAAAAAGAAGCATGATATCATCTATATATAAAATATAAAGTGCTAATAACAGTGTTTTATCATGTTAGCCATACATAGCAACAAAACATCAAGTTAATAATTAAAAAAAAAACATACAACATCACCATCAAAAAATTCATAGTTATAATATCTAATATCAGAACATACTTAAATGTCGTTGTTAAAATGAGGTAACTTGATTTAATACGATCTTCTGTTGCGAAGACATGTATGTGAAGTGCAACATATCACCAAACCTCATGTTATTCCACATAAACTTTCGCCAACCGTCCAACGCATAACGTGGCTTCAATTCATTTAACTCCGACTTAACATCATATACCTCCACAACTCCAACCATGTTTTGAACTTTCAAAGGATGAAGATCAACAGAAAGACCTGCTCGTCTGGCAACTTCAACAGGAAGACGCTACATGTATTGTGTAGAAAAAAATAATAGTCAGACAAATAAACATAAATCATTAGTTTGTTATAAAAAATGGTATACCAGCCTATAGTCTCCTTTGTGATCAAAATGAAAGAACTCAGGGTCGAGAAGATGTCCAGAATGTTTTTTTGCAGCCTTTGTAATCTTATTTCTACGGTTAAGCTTTTTCTGAACGTTGGTGGCTCTCTTCCCCTTGATGAAAAAGTAAACATATACATGCGAATTAAAGGAATGTTGAATATATGCACACAAAAAAACAGTTTATATAACATATACTAATTAAGTGGCGAGTATAGATACCTTAACTTTGTGAGCAGATGAAGAACATCCAATATGATCACTTGTGTCGACAGGTAAGGCAACATTTCCCTTAGTCATATTCTTGACCGTCTCCTTTATCTCAAAAGTAACTTTACCTTTCTTCTTAACCTGTTGTCATAGAGTAACTTTAATAACCATAGTAATATAACAATCTTTAAGATGGTAAACTTACATCTTGTGTTTTATTCAATCGTGAAGACATGCGTCTCTTCGACGTGCATTCGGCATTGGTTGGTAACTTCTTTTAAATAATACATTATTGGATAAATGTAACATCAGTAAACAACATTACTAATAGTTGTAAAAACATTAAATTCTTATATTTGTTAAATTAAAAATAAATAATTTTAATAATTTAGTAAGTACCTGAGTAACGGTTCTTCCTTCACCTACAGACACAACTTCTTCATCCTCATAGATGTCCTGGTCAACATTAATGAAATAATTAATATAATGCTAAAATAATTAAAACTTTTACTGCTAATGCTAAAGACATACGTACCTTGAATACATTCTCAACATAATCAGCCTTTGATATCTCAAGTACACTATCATCGTCAGATTCAGGTTCCTTCGAAAAACAAATCTCAGTCTCATCTCTATAAACTACTACCTCAAAAACAACATCATCAATTCTGCTAAACACAAGCAAATCATCCTCCAGTATCCCAACATCGTTGCACATTTCCGGCCGTCCTCTAGCAAATACAAAGTTGGTATCAACCTTAGACGCCTCAACATTCCAATAGGAACCCTTATAACAGATTTGAAATTTGCCACTTGGTGGGCTGTTTACGTAAAATTGTTTAATGAAGCAGTCTTCGATTACCTGCATAAAATTAAAAATAATGAATACTATACGTGAAGTATGTAACTTATGAGAATAAGTGTTGACACGTTTAAGATGCAAAAGGATTCAAGTTAAGATCAATAGTCATACCGTAAAACCAAATCTTGCATAACGATTAAACGTGAAATAAGATTCACCACACATGCCATCAACAAAACATGAAAGTTCAAGCCCAAAATCACCTAACGGTCTGAAAACCAACAAAGTATCCCTCGGCAAATTGAGATCTTTAACAACACTGTCCCAACCGTCAGTTATTATTGGCGTTGAATTTTCTGTTCTGACCCTCACAACCCATTTTTTACCAGACCCATGATAGATTCGCAACTTATTTTTTTGCCAACAATCTCCCCACTTTTGATTAGCAAAGGCTATAGGTACATCCTGTATATAATTTTTAAGTAGTGTAAGAAAATATAAACCATAACAACTGTTAAATATATATCTCAATAAAAATAAATTATGTATATAAAAACATGTCATACTAGTTTCAAAGATTCTGGGTTATCAAGAAACTTGACAAATGTAGTATACATGATAAAACCTGAATCAGTAAAGATGTTAAAAGATTGAAATTAAAAAGTTGGCTTCGAATATGAACATTAACTTTTTGTATTAACAGAGTATCTATTGAAATTAATCATAGAAACAGAGTATGAGTTAAAAATTTTCTGCAAATAATAACTATTTTAACATGTTCTCAACAAATGATTCAAACACCTAACTAAACCCTTCTTGAATGTATAGCAATAAACTTTTAAAATCGTATTTGTAGCAAGATAGGATTTGAATTAAAATCGGTTAAACAATATAAAGTTCATTACAATATGAATGTACATACCAGTTGCTGAAGAAAAAACAATAAAACCTCCGGTGATTGAAGTGTAGAAGACGGAGAATAAGAAAGTTGAAACCCTAGAAAATGACTGGGAAGAAAAGATTTTTGAAAGAAGAGATGATAGATGTTTGATGTGTAATGATGCTAAAGAAATAATGACGGTTGTATTTTTGTTTTCACATATTTTCAACTGATGAAAAATATTTACACATACACCCCTTATTGAATTTGTTATTTACATTTACATGTACATTGAAAACCATGCATAACACATATTGATAGAACATATAGATACATGTATAGATATTGTACGAAAATGTGTTATCTATTATAGCGAAAAGACAACTATAAGTAAATATAAAAGATATTTAACAAACTTAATAAAAGATGTCTAACAAACTTAATAAAATTCATCAGTTGAATATGATTATTTTCATTCTCTTATTCAAAAAAGAGAGTATCCACCCATTGACAATGTAAATTGTTATAAACATAAATACATATAAAAGATGTCTAACAAACTTAATAAAATTCGAATACAACTTAACTTTAACAAACATTAACTAAGAACATACGATCACCTGCCTAAACAACACACATCAAACCTCACTCAAGAATTTGTTACGCAGCAACATGTCATTTGCTTCATGTTGTGATCTGGGAAAATATTCTACTGCAAACAAGTAACAGTTGCTGATCCAACAATCTCCCTATACAGCCGCTGACAGTTGTTTGGAAACCTCTGTTGGTCGTTGGGAACAGTGTGAGTCAAACAGTCGTTAAATAAACAGAAGTTGTGAGAACAGATGATAACTTTCAGCAGTTGTTTTATTTTTAGCTAACATCTGTCCACGTCAGAACCTCTGTTGTCATAATGGATGACAGTCAGCAATATAGTAAATCAACAGTCATTAGGATAAACAGAAATTATGACAACAGACGGTACCCTTTAGCAGTGGATGTATTTTTAGGCAAGCAGAAGTTTCAAAAACAGTTGTTTTCAATCGGTGTAACTCAACAGTCGTAAGTCTAACATCTGCTATTAGCCCAACCACTGTTAGTATCAAATCCTCTGTTAAACATTTTAAGATTGAATATCATCTGTTGTTCGTTAACATCTGTTGACCCATAGCAGACCTTTGCATCTTCAGACATTTATTCATCAGCAGGTGCTCTCTTTTGTCAGACTTTAGCTACAACACACCTTTTATAACAGAAAAATATACCGTAAATTCTTCCAAAAAACTGTTATTGACATACAAAATTATATAATAATACTTATAGCAGACCTTATATAATAATACTTATTCATCATTAGCCCAACCACTGTTAGTGTCAAATCCTCTGTTAAGCATTTTAAGATTGAATATCATCTGTTGTTCGTTAACATCTGTTGACCCATAGCAGACCTTTACATCTTCAGACATTTATTCATCAGCAGATGCTCTCTTTTGTCAGACTTTAGCTACAACACACCTTTTACAACACCAAAATATACGGTAAATTCTTCCAAAAAACTGTTATTGATAAACAAAATTATATAATAATACTTAGGAATGACTGAAATAATTAAAATGAAGATGCGACAACAAAGATTAATACTATAAAAATTTATTCATTTAGTCAACAGTGGTAAATCAACAGTCGTTAGCATACACAGTTGTTTCATCATCAGCAGATGTTCTCTTTTACCAAACTTTAACTACAACATCCCTTTTACAACTCCAAATATTGACTCTCTATAATTTGCAGGAGCACAGATTCTTCAAAAAACTACTATCAGTGATCAAATTCTGAACATTTGTTTTATCTTTGCACTCATCTGTTCACCATCAAACCAACCCTTGATACTATTAAACCTCTGTTGACTTACCAAACAGATGTTCAGACACAATTCAACATCAACATAATCTGTTCACCATCAAACCAACCCTTGATACTATTAAATCTCTGTTGACTTACCAAACAGATGTTCAGACACAATTCAACATTTACCAAACAGATGTTCAGACACAATTCAACATCAACATTATCTGTTCACCATCAAACCAACCCTTGATACTATTAAACTTCTGTTGACTTACCAAACAGATGTTCAGACACAATTCAACATCAACATAATCTAAATCAAACTCAAACACTAAATAAGTAAAACTAAAACGCAACATAGATTCATAAGATTAAAATTTATTCATGACATTAAAAGTCCAATAATTACATAACATACTGAACAACATTAAAGTTCAAATCTAACAATAACAGCAAGAATTAAGAAACTTTAGCTTCAACTCCATCGATTGCTGAACCTCTTGATGTATGTCCTTCAGCATCGCCATGAACTCCACGTCTCTATCACTGCACTCTATATTACTGACAACACAAAGCTCACGAACGGAAGTTGAAGGCATCCGCATAAGATTTCTGGAAACCTGCTCTCTTGTGAATAGACCAACTTGCAATCCATCAAAACATCTCTTCAGCTCTTGAAGAGTAGCCCTATCTTCATACACATGTTCCTCGATTTGCCTGACAAAACGCTGCTTTAAATCATCTGATTTTACAGAAGTGAATGACGCCATTTGAATAAACTATATTACTCGACATTCCTGAAAGTATGATATCTTCGTAGGAAAACGTGATGAAAAACAGGTGAAGTGACTATGAGTTTATAACTGAAATATCTAACAGTGAAAACGTGTAGATTTAATATAAACGTATTAATGTATAAATCAAAACAACAGTCTTTTAATGCAAAAAACTTTTCAAACCCCCACTTTTATGGGAAAACCGTAAAATTAAATACCAAGAAACCCAAGGGATAAAATTTTGAAGTTCAAAGAACAAAAGCAGATTATCACAATTACAATTAACCTCTTCATTTACCATGTAGACGCGTTTTTAAACTCTATAAAAGACCGATGATTACTTTTGATTCAAAACATCAACAAATTGTCCTATAAATCACTTTCTATCAAAAATCGTTCCAAATCAGAAAAACCAACAAAAAATCTACATGGCAAACTTCAGCTTCTACCACTGGTCAGACACCAACGATGTTAAAACACAATTCTCGATGTGGTCACTCAAAGAACAAAGAATAGACAAAGAACTAAACAGGAAAGTCGACATAATCAATGACACTAATTACAACAAAACCTGGAACAGCATAGCATTGCTCGATGAAGTCATCCAATCTCCTCCATCAGAGTTCCAGAAGAATGCAGAAGAGTTTCTGACACAACTTCTAAAACAGGATCAGAAAATCTGCAACATGCTAACTGACCTGAAATTCAAAAGAGAGCATGAAATCACATGGAGAAAGGTCAGAGTCTACAAAATCCTAGCAAGTGTTAACTCTAGCTTGTAATACTTTATAAATAGTTCATTAAATTTGTATTTTTCTATGTAGTAGTTCATTTTAATAATATCAACATGCATCTTAACATATTCTAAAATGTCAGTGTCAATAAAAACTCTCAACATCATCAATAGTTAATCAAAATAAGAAACAAACCTAAAATGCAAAGGTCTCCTCTCAATTGTTGTAGCACATCTGACTTTCGATTCAACAAAAATCGAACAATGCAACTCTCCCATCAAAGAAGGTAGCACATGCAACTTTTCACGATGTTGCAACAATTATACTGCAACATCGATATTGAAAGGTTGATGTGTGATGGGAAGCTTCATTGAAACGACGATGTTGGAACAATGATACTGGAACGATAACATGCAAACAGAATCATCAAACATTCAAACAAAGAAGTGTAATCAGAGTTTAGCGGCTGAATCTCGAGAAAGATGCATTTGAGAGAGAGAGAGAGATACGCTCGCAGATATGAGCGAGAGAGATTTGAATGTGGAGCCAGATAATTATATCTTATTTATAGGATTAGAATATATGGTTTGAATTTTGAATTTGGAGCCAGAATTTTGAATCTGGACAGATGTTTATTGGGAACAGATGTTTGATTATAAAATGTTGAGGGTAGATGTTTAGACAAAATTTTAAATGATATTTTTATATTAGGCTTTATGATGTTTATTGTGCTGTTTTGGTCAAGATTGGGCATTAGTTTTCCAGATTGAGACATTTTTAGTGGTGATATGAGATTAAAAAGAACTTCTTATACGTAGGTTTGAATTTTGAATCTGAAGCCAAAATTTTGAATTTTGAATGTGAGCAGAGTTTTTTGAATTTTGAATGAACATCAGTGCTTTAAATTATGAATGAGGGCAGAGGTTTGCCCATTTGTATCTTGGCAGACCTTTGAAAAGGTGGATGTATGCCACCTTTGAATTTTAAAGTCTTTTAATATTAAGGTTTATGATGTAAAAATGACATAAGAAAAGTCTTGTTGGACAGCCTCTCCAGCTGACACATCAGCTTTTCTTATGTCATTGAAGTTTCTTCTTTTATAGAAAGTATAGATAGATTCAAGTTTGGCCACAATGATCAAATATTATTAGATTTAAATAAGCCACATGATCAATTCTTATTATATTTAAATAATTGATTTCGTTTATCCATATCTGTTGTTTTTTATGGGTTTTCTCCTATTTTTTTAATATTACTTACACTTTGTAAAATAATAGTAACTAGTCTTAAGCCCTCCGCAATGCATGGGCAGGGGCGTAACCGTGCCACCAACGTTGTGAGGGAGGAGGCTAAAACCATGCTAACCGACTGAAAGCCAAAACCACGAAAAAGCGTAAAGAACACGAATTTCCAACACCAAATAACTCGCATGACATAGAACCTAGACGAAGTTGAATTTATACCTTTATTGAAGTTTAGAGGATGTATGATAACTTTATTAAAGTTTAGGGGTGAAAAAGTAAATAGGTTAAAGATGAAGAAAAACAAATAGAATGATAAAATTATAGGAGGTGAAAACGAATGTATACATTACAAAACAAAATAGATTATAAGACAAAATAGTTACTATTTCTTACTTCGTTAGTGTCACACCCCAACCGATGGCGGAAACATCGGGGCATGGCACTGAGCGAAACAGATTGTCCAGAAGTTTCCATTACAATTTCATTACCAATCAATTTAAAATAACATGTCCCATACCATGTCTCAAAAGATAATACAATTATTACAGACAAAATCTAGGCAAATAGTTCTGTTCCGACAACTCAGATTTCATTTGTACAGACAACTATTTGTTGGCCTCTAAGACCTTATTCTAGCCTCGATTTCCTAGCAGATAAGCATCCTAAGCACCTGTCACATACGTTATAATAAAAGTCAATACACATGGTGTAAATGTGAACATACAAGCTTGATAATAGCATATAGAGTTCGAAAGCGTTACGCATAACCAGCACGTACACATAGTGAAATGAGGCATGTTAGTTATCGACATGAACCTATCGATACCAATGACTGCGGGTTGACTGCCGAGGAAGTTCGTATTACATGATCACCACTGTAATCCATGCAAATAATTGTCCTTAACAACCCCCGAGTGAACGGGTGCTGAGTCCAAACTAATAGTACTATCGTTGCTAAGGCAGGTAGACAACATTCCATGTGTAAACAAAACAAACAAGCATTCATTTAGTCACGTATAACATGCGGTAACGGTTAGCGTTTAAAGTATTGCGTAGTGTGTTCGATGTGATTTAGTATAAGTAACGTATGTAACACCCAAAAGTGCATAAAGCAAAAAGGGATCGAGTATACTCACAGCGATGATGGATTGAAGGGAGCGCTAGAGAGTAGGGTTAGCCTGATCAGAATGATAGCATAACGACAAGTGATGCGTAAAATGATGCAAGGTGTAAGTGGCTCGGACAGTAGTTCGGTTGGATGGTAATCCGATCAGACAGCCAGTCGTGCGGGTGACAATCCGTTCGAATGGTCATCCGGTTGGACGGTAGTCCGGTCGGATGACTATTCGAGTGGAATGTTTCTTCCTTTGAGAAGGATGTGTTTGTGTATGATGGCTTGACCTTTGAAGTTTTCGTTGTAGAATTTTGAAAACATTGAAGTATATATACCTTTCAAGTCGGTCGATAGGACGGTCAGTCGTGCGGATGACAACCCGCTCGGATGGTTATCCGGTCGGACGGCGACTCGAGTGGCGAGGTTACTCCATGAGAACAAATCCACAGCAGGGCGGTCACACGGTCGGATGTCCATCCGAGCGGGTGGCAACCCTGTTGTTGAACATGTTGAAAATTGTTTAAGTGTTAAAGTCCAAGTATCTCATGACCCGATGGGTAATTCGGTCGGATGGTAGTCCGATCGGATAGTAACTCGTTCAACACTCAGACTTCAGATAAAATTGGTTAAGTGTGGGACCCAAGATGTCGGTCGTTCGGACAGCCGGCCGCTCGGATGGCTATTCGTTCGGACAGTAGTCCGGTCGGATAGCATTCCGTCCCGGTTGTTCTGTTCGTCTTTCACTTGGCCGTTTTGATTGTTTGTCATTTTATTGAGACGTTTTGACAACGTGTTAACCAACAAAACCCCATCTTGACCCAAGTGACCCGATCAAACAGGGATCACCCTAGTTTGACCTGTTAACCGGTTCAAGACGGTTGTTCTTGGTTAACCCGAAGTCGGTGATCTCGTGAGTAGAATCCAGATCTTGAGCTAGCACAACACTGAGAATGAGTAGAAGACTAGATCAAGGTCCGATTCTATCGGTTTTGAGTGCAGTTAGTGTAAAATAGTTGAAAGAAAGTTAGAAACCATCTTTCATTCCTTTTTCACCATGAATGTGTTTAGATCTATGCGAGATCTTTGTTTATTTGTGTGGAAATCGATTAGATCTAAGTTGTTCTTGGTGGGTTGAGGCCAAAACATGAAGTTCATAAGAACACCATGATGACGTCATCCTCGAACACCTCAAATCTAGTGATTTCATGGTTAAAAGTTAAGATTCAAAAGATAGAAAGGTGTAGGAGTGCATGTAGATTAAGGAAGTACAAGATTTTGGACGAGATCTTACCGAAATTGAGAGAAATCGAAGAAAAGGTGAGGAGCACGGGCTGTTCGGACGTCAGTTGCCAAAAGTGGTAACTATGAGATTGACATGGGGTATTTATAGGATGCCCAAAGTGGAAAGGGCAGGTCGGTCGGATGGCAGCCTGGCACCACGATCAAGTGGCAGCCTGGCACCACGATCAAGTGGCAGCCTGGTCGGATGGCAATCCGGCCGGATGGCACTTGGTTCGGGTGTTCGGCGTGACGATTTTTGCTGTTTCGATTTCGATTGCGAGCGATGCCAATGCGATAGAGTTTCCTATTCAAATTACTTTTAATCCCAACTATTCATATCTCGCGCTATCTCTTCTCCACTAATTATCATAGTTCGATTTTGATTGCGTTTGAGTTTCGATTGCGATTTGATTGATTACCACATATAACATAAATAAACATGCACAAGTAACACATAAGGCACACACTCACGTATAACAATAACCAAAATGCGTAATTCGAGTTGCGAGTGCGATTGTGATAGCGATTAAGCGATTAAACAAGATAAATAGCGATTAATATGCGATTATTAATAGATACTCCACATAATACAACTAAGGCGAAAATAAAATAGATTAATTACAAGTCAAAGAAGTCAAAACAGGAATTGAGCAAGGAGAGACAGATCGCAATTAGGAATCTTTTCTTCGACTTCAATCTTGACTTTGACTTTGACTTTCGAAAACACGGGTTGTTACAACCTCCCATAGTTGAGGGAATTTCGTCCCAAAATTAGGCCAAAGTCATAACAAACAACTGCGGGTACTTCGACTTCATGTCGCTTTCGAGTTCCCAAGTGAACTCTGCGCCTCGTTTGCCTTCCCATCGGACTTTCACAATAGGAATGCGCGAGCATCTGAGCTGCTTGGTTTGGCGATCCATGATTTCGACAGGCTTCTCCACGAAGTGTAGTGTTTCGTTTACTTGTAGGTCATCGAGGGGTACAATTAAATCATGCTCAGCCAGGCACTTTCTGAGGTTTGGCACATGGAAAGTCGGGTGGGCATTACTAAGTTCCTCCGGTAGTTCGAGTCTGTAGGCGACTTTTCCGATCCTTTCCAGAATCTTAAAAGGTCCAACATATCGAGGCGCTAGTTTCCCTTTCTTGCCGAATCTGACCACCCCCTTCCAAGGTGATACCTTTCGGAGTACGTAGTCGCCAACGTCAAATTTAAAGGGCTTGCGTCATCTATCGGCATAACTTTTCTGTCGACTTCGAGCTTTCAACAAGTTGTCTCGAATTTGGAGGACTTTATCAGTCGTTTCTTGCAATAGCTCAGGACCGGTTAATTGCAAGGGACCGATCTCGTGCCACACAATAGGCGATCGACATTTTCTTCCGTATAAAGCCTCGAATGGTGCCATCTGAATACTGGAATGATAACTGTTGTTATACGAGAATTCGACTAACGGCAGGTATTTATCCCAATTACCACCGAAATCTATGACACACGAACGGAGCATGTCTTCAAGAGTACGGATCGTTCTCTCAGTCTGACCGTCGGTTTGAGGGTGTAATGCGGTACTTAAGTTAAGCGTAGTACCGAGAGCCGCTTAAAACGTTTCCTACAGTCGCGAGGTAAACTGAGCATCATGATCAGAGATGATGTCGCGAGGCGTCCCATGATTACAAATGATCTTGTTGGTGTAGATTCGGGCTAATCGTTCTACCTTGTAGTCTTCCCGTATTGGCAAAAAGTGAGCTGATTTGGTTAAACGGTCAACAACAACCCAAATGCTGTCGTGACCTGATGACGTGTGCGGAAGCTTTGTTATGAAGTCCATAGCTATACTCTCCCACTTCCACATAGGGATCGGCGGTTGTTCGAGTAAGCCAGAGGGTCTTTGGTGTTCAGCCTTGACTCTTGCACAAGTCAGGCATTTTCCAACGTAGAGAGCAATATCCCTTTTCATGCCAGGCCACCAGTACTTGTAGCGAAGGTCCTGGTACATTTTGTCGGCACCGGGATGAATAGAATACCGGGATTTGTGGGCTTCGTCCATCAAAATCTGTCGCAAATCGGTCCGTTTAGGGATCCAAATTCGGTCCAGAAAGTGGAATATCCCATTCGACTTATTCACAAGCTGGGCTCCATCATGGTAGATTTTTTCCTTCTTCAGAGTGCGTTCATTAAAACATGCATGTTGGGCTTCGCGGATGAGGGTTTCGAGATCGTATTGGGCTTGGACGTTACGAGTGTTAAGCAGATAGCTCCGTCTGCTGAGTGCGTCGGCAACAACATTTGCTTTGCCTGGGTGATAACGAATCTCACAGTCGTAATCGTTGAGAAGTTCTACCCATCGGCGTTGACGCATATTAAGTTCCTTCTGATAAAAGATATGTTGTAGGCTCCTATGATCGGTGAAGATCGTACACTTGGTACCATACAGGTAGTGTCGCCAAATCTTTAACGCAAAAACAATTGCGCCTAGCTCGAGGTCATGGGTTGTATAGTTCTTCTCGTGGATTTTGAGCTGACGAGATGCGTATGCTATAACCTTGTCTCGTTGCATGAGAACACAACCAAGACCAAGGTTGGAAGCATCACAATAGACAATGAAATCGTCGTTTCCGTCGGGCAATGTGAGAACAGGAGCATTGCAAAGCATGTGCTTGAGGGTTTGGAAAGTAGACTCTTGTTCTGTTCCCCAAACAAAAGGCTTGTGTTTATGCGTGAGAGCGGTAAGCGGCACAGCGATCTTTGAGAATCCTTCGATAAATCGTCGATAATAGTCCGCTAGTCCAAGAAAAGAACGGACTTCAGACGGGTTCTTAGGTGTAATCCAACTCTTAACAGCTTCAATCTTTGCGGGATCGACGTGAATACCTTGACTATTAACAATGTGACCCAGAAACTAAACCTCCTCCAACCAGAATTCACACTTGGAAAACTTGGCATAGAGTCGATTTCCCTGGAGTATCTCGAGAACCAAACGTAGATGTTGCGCGTGTTCGGCTTTCGATTTGGAATAGATCAAGATATTGTCGATGAATACGATGACGAAACGGTCGAGATAAGGTTTACACACGAGATTCATCAGGTCCATGAAAATCGCGGGTGCGTTGGTTAATCCAAAGGGCATAACAACGAATTCATAATGGCCATATCGAGTGCGAAACGCGGTTTTGGGTATATCATCCTCTTGAATGCGTAGTTAGTGATAGCCTGAGAGTAGATCAATCTTTGAGAAATACGTAGCGCCTTGTAGCTGATCAAACAAATCGTCAATGCGAGGTAGGGGATAGCGATTCTTGATAGTTAACTTATTCAATTCCCGATAGTCGATGCACATCCTGAACGACCCATCCTTCTTTTTGACGAAGAGGACTGGCGCGCCCCAAGGAGAGGTGCTCAGGCGAATGAAGCCTTTCTCAAGTAATTCCTGGAGTTGGTTTGAGAGTTCACGCATTTCGGACCGCGCGAGTTGGTAAGGAGCTTTGGCAATAGGGTTGGCTCCAGGAATGAGGTCGATACGAAAGTCGATATCACGACTTGGTGGTAGACCGGGAAGATCGTCAGGGAAAACGTTGGGAAATTCACAAACAACAGGTACATTTTTCACTAATGTGTCCCCTTTTTTTTCCTTCTCCGCTACTATAATGTTAGCCAAGAAAGCTCTGTATTCCTTGCGGAGATACTTGCTAGCTTGGACACATGACATGAGTTTGAGGCCTTTCGAAGCAGTTTCACCGTAGACACACAATAGGTCACCATTTGCGAGCGAGAATCGAATCATCTTATCGAAGCACACAACTTTCGCATGGTTTTCACGAAGAAAGTCCATGCCTACTATGACGTCAAAACTTCCGAGTTGCATCGGAATAAGGTCGATTGGAAAGATGTGATTGTTGAGCTCAAGAGTACAATCACGAAGAACAGAATTAACGGCAACAGTTCTTCCAGTGGCGACTTCAACATCGAACGTCGAGGGGAGATGGGAGCGTTTACGACTAAGTAACTTCTCGAATTCGAACGACACAAAGCAATTATCGGCTCCAGTATCAAACAAACATGAAGCATAAATACCATTCACAAGGAACGTACCATTGACCACGTTGTTGTCAGCCTGGGCTTGGCGCACATTGATGTTGAAAGTTCTGGCGCATGCGGCATGTTGCTGCTACTGAGGCTGCTGCTGTTGGTGTTGTTGCTGCTGCTGGGGCTCTTGTTTCACAACCCTGTTCGGGCACATGTTCGCAAAGTGGTTGGGATCACCACATGCGAAGCAGACTCGGGCGTTGACCGCGGGTGCCTGAGCCGCTTGTTGGCCTTGCGGGGCTGGGAGCAGAGCTTGATGAGCAGTGGCTTGAGCTGGGGCTTGACGAGGACCAGTACGGCAGTTGACAGTGAAATGGTCGTACATGTTGCAGTGAGCGTAGAAACGATAGGCGAGACCCACCGGATGATGATAAGAACATGTCGGGCAAGCCGGGTGGGGGCCTGTGTATGCACGCTTTGCTGGTGGTGCATAAGTAACTGCTGCTGGTCGGTGATGATGCTGCTGTTGGGCCGGTACGGCCTGAAGAGGAGCAGCAGTGGTAGTGACAGCACAGTTCTTGTTGCTGGAGCTGCTGTTGTTGTTCTTCTTCTTTCGGCGTGAGGATTTTGACGACTGAGCGGTGGCGGTTTCGGTAGTAGGTGCGGCTGTGACTTGATGCAGGTTCTTTGAAGCTTTATCCCAAACACTAGCTTTTACCCGCTTGTCGTTGATTTCAGCGGCAAGCAAGTAAGTCTCTTCAATCATGGTGGTCTTTGCGGCATGCACAAAATCCGCAACACAGTCGGGTAGAGCTCGAATGTACTTCTTGATTGCGATGTTAGGCGTCTTCACTTGATCGGGACAGATGATGCTGAGCTGCTTAAAGTGAGCAGTCAGGGCAGCGTTGTCTCCATCCTTCTGCTTTATGTTCAAAAACTCGTCCTCCATCTTTTGGCGTTCATGGGGAGGGCATAATTCGTCCATCATGATGGCTTTCAACTCTTCCCAAGTCAGCTCATAAGCTGCATCATTCCCGCGTTTGTTTCTCTCGGCCGTCCACCAGTCTAATGCGCGGGACTGGAAGACGCCGGTAGCGTTTAGGGTACGGAGATTTTCAGGATAGCCGCTTTGGCGCTGAGTGACTTCGATGGAATCGAACCATTGAAACATAGCCGTCAGGCCATCTTCTCCAATGAATTCCTTCGGTCCGCATGCCTTGAACTGCTTGAAGCTGAAAGCAGTTTTGGTAGCAACTTTAGGAGCTTCGGTTCTAGACTCCTCAGATGATTTGCTGACGTTCTCGTAAATCTCACTCACGATCTGAGGCACAACCTTGGCCACTTGTTTAGCGAGGATGGCAGCAATGCGTTTGTCCCTCTGTTCTTGACGAGAGAGTCGTGGGTGACGGGATGATGGTCCAGTTGACATTGTCTGCAACAGACATCGTCATAGGTCTCAGACACATCATAATCGAATCTCACCTCACACGTCTATACTTACTAAAGCTCAGGAACACAGCGAAACACATATCACATAAACACATAGACACGTAGTCACATAAACACAAAAGCACAGAATCACGTAAGGACGTAGAGCACAGAATCCACAAAATTACATAATCGTGTAATCACAAGAGGCAGTCAGAATACAGAAACCTATTATTCCAAGTTCGCGAGTGTTCGAGTATAGCGATCGCGTTTAATATATCGAGTAGTGTAGCATAAGCATATAACGTAACATAAGGTCGTCCACAGTTTAGCGATTTGTTAGCGTTTTGAGATAGAAATGAAATGCGAGTTGTGCGTGTCGATCGAAGTGGAAGCAAAATTGAATAAATCTCCAAAATACAAACATACAAACAGGCAAATTCACATAAAAACACATAAAATTAACGAATCATCAGAGTCAGCAGTTGCGGGCTCAGAATTGAAACACATAAAAATCGAGAGATAGATTGTCTGCGGCTAGATAGACATCGACTAACCAAAGTGATTCGACTATTCACAAGGACTTGTTGTGCACATTTGACCTTCAGGGCAGTGCCTTCGCCTTGATTCTTGGGCGTTGGGCACGCATCCCGTTAGTCATATCGTGACTTCAGGTCGTTGGAGTCCGTCGAGACTTTGGTGAGAGTTTGAAAAAGGGCGGAACAAGTCGTCGAGGTTAGGGTTTCACCCCTGGCTTAACAACTTCGTCCCTGTTTTGATAAAATAGGAGAGAATTACGTGTCAAAGTATGGATTTCACTCCTGGTTCAACGCAAATTCTCGTGTTTATAGATAAAAATATGGGTTGATCAAGCAACTCAGTCGAGAGTTTGCGGTTTTCACACCTAATCTCGACTTAATCGCTTATTTATGATCTGTAAATTCGAGTGCAGTGATATTGTAGCATAGGCGAGAATAGCGAGAAATAGCAGTAAGCTCATACATAATCCCTAACGGATATGCACAAGTCGGTCTGTGGTTCCTAACTATAAACTAGGTATCTAAGACATCGACCCGGACTAGGTCGTGTCTTGCCTAATTCCCTATAGTTATGGCTCTGATACCAATCTGTCACACCCCAACCGATGGCGGAAACATCGGGGCATGGCACTGAGCGAAACAGATTGTCCAGAAGTTTCCATACCAATTTCATTACCAATCAATTTAAAATAACATGTCCCATACCATGTCTCAAAAGATAATACAATTATTACAGACAAAATCTAGGCAAATTGTTCTGTTCCGACAACTCAGATTTCATTTGTACAGACAACTATTTGTTGGCCTCTAAGACCTTATTCTAGCCTTGATTTCCTAGTAGATAAGCATCCTAAGCACCTGTCACATACGTTAAAATAAAAGTCAATACACATGGTGTAAATGTGAGTATACAAGTTTGATAATAACATATAGAGTTCGAAAGTGTTACGCATAACCAGCATGTACACATAGTGAAATGAGGCATGTTAGTTATCGACATGAACCTATCGATACCAATGACTGCGGATTGACTGCCCGAGGCAGTTCGTAATACATGATCACCACTGTAATCCATGCAAATAATTGTCCTTAACAACCCCCAAGTGAACGGGAGCTGAGTCCAAACTAATAGTACTATCGTTGCTAAGGCAGGTAGACAGCATTCCATGTGTAAACATAACAAACAAGCATTCATTTAGTCACGTATAACATGCAGTAACGGTTAGCGTTTAAAGTATTGCGTAGTGTGTTCGATGTGATTTAGTATAAGTAACGTATGTAACACCCAAAAGTGCATAAAGCAAAAAGGGATCGAGTATACTCACAGCGATGATGGATTGAAGGGAGCGCTAGAGAGTAGGGTTAGCCTGATCAGAACGATAGCATAACGATAAGTGACGCGTAAAATGATGCAAGGTGTAAGTGGCTCGGACAGTAGTTCGGTCGGATGGTAATCCGATCGGACAGCCAGTCGTGCGGGTGACAATCCGTTCGGATGGTCATCCGGTCGGACGGTAGTCCGGTCGGATGACTATTCGAGTGGATTGTTTCTTCATTTGAGAAGGATGTGTTTGTGTAAGATGGCTTGACCTTTGAAGTTTTCGTTGTAGCATTTTGAAAACATTGAAGTATTTCTACCTTTCAAGTCGGTCGATCGGACGGTCAATCGTGAGGATGACAACCCGCTTGGATGGTTATCCGGTCGGACGGCGACTCGGGTGGCGAGGTTACTCCGTGAGAAAAAATCCACAGCAGGGCGGTCACTCGGTCGGATGTCCATCCGAGCGGGTGGCAGCCCTGTTGTTGAACATGTTGAAAATTGTTTAAGTGTTAAAGTCCAAGTATCTCATGATCCGAAGGGTAATTCGGTCGGATGGTCGTCCGATCGGATAGTAACTCGTTCAACACTCAGACTTCAGATAAAATTGGTTAAGTGTGGGACCCAAGATGTAGGTCGTTCGGACAGGCGGCCGCTCGGATGGCTATTCGTTCGGACAGTAGTCCGGTCGGATAGCATTCCGTCCCGGTTGTTCCGTTCGTCTTTCACTTGGCCGTTTTGATTGTTTGTCGTTTTATTGAGATGTTTTGACAACGTGTTAACCAACAGAACCCCATCTTGACCCAAGTGACCCGATCAAACAGGGATCACCCTAGTTCGACCAGTTAACCGGTTCAAGACGGTTGTTCTTGGTTAACCCGAAGTCGGTGATCTCGTGAGTAGAATCCAGATCTTGAGCTAGCACAACACTAAGAATGAGTAGAAGACTAGATCAAGGTCCGATTCTATCGGTTTTGAGTGCATTGAGTGTAAAAGAGTTGAAAGAAAGTTTGAAACTATCTTTCATTCCTTTTTCACCATGAATGTGTTTAGATCTATGCGAGATCTTTGTTTATTTGTGTGGAAATCGATTAGATCTAAGTTGTTCTTGGTGGGTTGAGGCCAAAACATGAAGTTCATAAGAACACCATGATGACGTCATCCTCGAACACCTCAAATCTAGTGATTTCACGGTTAAAAGTTAAGATTCAAAAGATAGAAAGGTGTAGGAGTGCGTGTAGATTAAGGAAGTACAAGATTTAGGACGAGATCTTACCGAAATTGAGAGAAATCGAAGAAAAGGTGAGGAACACGGGCTGTTCGGACGTCAGTTGCCAAAAGTGGTAACTATGAGAGTGACATGGGGTATTTATAGGATACCCAAAGTGGAAAGGGGCAGGTCGGTCGGATGGCATCTCGCCTAGATGACTGTCCAGTCGGATGTCATCTCGGTCGGATGGCAGCCTGGCACCACGATCAAGTGGCAGCAATCCGGCCGGATGGCATTTGGTTCGGGTTTTCGACGCGACGATTTTTGCTGTTTCGATTTCGATTGCGAGTGATGCGAATGCGATAGAGTTTCCTATTCAAATTACTTTTAATCCCAACTATTCGTATCTCGCGCTATCTCTTCTCCACTAATTATCATAGTTCGATTTTGATTGCGATTGAGTTCGATTGCGTTTGAGTTTCGATTGCGATTTGATTGATTACCACATATAACATAAATAAACATGCACAAGTAACACATAAGGCACACACACACGTATAACAATAACCAAAATGCGTAATTCGAGTTGCGAGTGCGATTGTGATAGCGATTAAGCGATTAAACATGATAAATAGCGATTAATATGCGATTATTAATAGATACTCCACATAATACAACTAAGGCGAAAATAAAATAGATTAATTACAAGTCAAAGAAGTCAAATAGATTAATTACAAGTCAAAGAAGTCAAAAGGTGTCCCCTTATCCTTTTCGGCTTAGCAAAGGTTCATTAGTTTACAATATATGAAAAGGTGCGACCATTACTAGTTATTTTTTAAGTTGGGGCCGTTGTCGGCCAACGGCTAATAGTTAGGATTATTAAAATACATTATTCCTTTTTGTTAACATGTTTACCCTTTATTCAAATCTAAAGATTCAAATAAATATTGATTATATGGTTCAAACTTATAAGACTCATATAACTTAATCATAAAATCCAAAAATGTGCTATTTTTTATTTAGAGAAAATTTCACTTTTTGTCCTTTATGTTTGCACTGAATTTTGAAACGTGCCCTTTAAAAGTTTTAGTTTCAATTTATGTCCAAAAAACACATGTTTTATATCACTTTATGTCCTTTACATCAAACTGAATTAATTTACTCAGTTATGTTTATTTAATGCAAGGGTATAATAGGTATTTCACCTTACTTATTTTTTTTTCAACATTTTCCCCTGTTTCTCTCTCTTAAAAAAAAACCCTAGATCTAAAATGAAAATAGAATTTGAACTTCAAAACAGAAACTCACAGACAACATCATCTTCCTTGTCTCTCCCTCTCGCTAAAATCCGGCCGACCACCTCCTTGGTGGCGGAGGAGGCGGCACACGACGGCGGATGACCAGCTGACAACACCAACATCAGAACTCCCCTCCTCCTCCGATCTCCCTAAACCGGCGACAGATTAGAAGTGGCGCCGCCGCTCACGGCGGCGGCGGTGGATCTGGATGGCTGAACGACACACCCCCCACATTCGTTTTTCTGGAGCCGATGATGATGAAGACGACGGTAATGTCCGTCTCCGAAAAAGATGATGATTATGATAACCTGTTGAAGACGATGACGAAAAGTTGTGATGTTGATGATGATGGTCCGACGACAGCAGGTGGTCGTTGGAGTTGGCGACGATGGTGGCGAATCCGAGTCAAATTGTTCTCCGGTAAGCGATTTGGCTTGAAACCATGTATTACGACTTAAATCTATTTCATTCCGGTTCTGTTTGGCATTTAGGGGCTCAGTTTCAGATTTCAGTTTCGAGTTGTCGGTCCAAACTGGTCACAGTCAACAGTTCGCGTCACGGTTCTGATTTTGCTTGTCTTCACATCTAGTGGATGTAGAGTTTTCTTCCTCTTTTTCCCAGCAAGTTCTGCAACGTGGATCAGTGCTAGATGCTTCGCTTGTGCCGGTGGACACAGGGGGAAAAATTTTTAGATCTAGGGTTTTTTTAAGAGAGAGAAACAGGGGAGAGATGTGATGATTGATGAAGAGAGAGTGTGTTCTTGATTTTGATATCTATGGCAGAAAATCTTGAAAAAAAATAAGTAAGGTGAAATACCTATTATACCCTTGCATTAAATAAACCTAACTGAGTAAATTAACTCAGTTTGGTATAAAGGACATAAAGTGATATAAAACATGTGTTTTTTGGACATAAATTGAAACTAAAACTTTTAAAGGGCATGTTTCAAAATTTAGTGCAAACATAAAGGACAAAAAGTGAAATTTTCTCTTTTATGTATTTTGAGAATCACAATATTATGGTTTTTAAGCAAAATAACCGGCATGAGATAAAACTTATCTGTTTACATGTAATCTCAATCCAATAATGAGATTTTGCTATATAAGTTGTGTTTTGTGATATGCCAAATACTACTTTTTTTTAATGATGAACTTTTATTAAAAGCTAAAGTCGGACCAACAAGGAGTTAAAAATCTTAAACAAACATACAAAATTAAACAGTTACATCTCGAATGTTACAATCACGTCACCTATCCCCATTTAGGGCATAAAATTTAGATTTACACTTTGAAATTAACCTGATTAAAACTATGTGGTCAAAAGACAACATATGTAGGTCAACTTTCATATTTAGTACTTTATTTTATTTCTTTATGTACTTTACTTTACTTTACTTTTGTAACGTTGTGGGCTGCTTGTAGGCTAAGAGGAGCAGCTGGATTAAAGTTCAAGTTGGGCTGCGGCCCGGGAATGCTACGAGTTAAAGTATGAAGATTAAAGCAGTCATATAAATGCTAAAAAAAAAAAAAAAAAAAACCCTTATAACATCTTAACTAAGGCTAGAGGGTGTGTGATAACCCCTTGGGGCTTTATAAGCGCCACCTCAGCGCCACGTAGGCGCCACGTCAACCAAGTGGGCTTTATAACCCCCCCCCCCCCCCTTTAACATGGAGGGTGTGGTGATTGGGCGCTATAGAAAAAAAAAATTAAAATTTTTTTTTTTTATTGGTGCAAACAAGTGGGCCCCACCTGATACCCCCTTCTCCTCTCGTTACCATGTTTGCGAGTGAAGTATGGCGCCCCTCCTTAACATGGAGGGTGTGGGTGTATAGCGCCCGGGGCGCTATAGAGGCTGAGGTGGCGGGTATGGCGCCCCCCACACCCTCCGGCCTAAGATCGTGTCATATTTTAGCAGGGGTGGTTATATTACTAGGCAAAAGATCAAATACAAATAATCTTAATATACTAAACATACAAATTGAAGGAAAACTCAAAAAGACAAGGTGACATTTTTGTAATTACCACCAACTATCAAAGTTACTATACAAATGTGAACTCAACCAAAAATACCTAAAAAACACAATTTTTTTTAACATTTTTTTATTAAAAAATCGCTACATTTTGTTAGCAAAAAAAAAAAAATTATTTTTTTTGCTGCTACTAAAAGTAGCGATTTTTTAATAAAAAATGTTAAAAAAAATTAATAATAATTTGTGTGTTTTTTTAGGGTTTTTTTTTTTTTTGGGGGGGGGGGGGGGGGGGGTTAGGTTTTTTAGGTATATTTGTAGAGTAACTTTGATAATTATTGATAATTACAAAAATGTCACCTTGTCTTTTTTAGTTTTCCTTCAATTTGTATGTTTAGTATGTTAAGATTATTTGTACAAGAACTTTACCCTATATTACTAAATACTAATCAAAATGCGCCCACTTCACAACCTTGGGTAAGGTTATTGTAAAAAAAACCAAAAGTGTGAGAAAGGTAAGAAAGAATCTCAGCCTTTAGATCTAAATTAATTGAAAAGGGTAAACAAGTAATTTTATCATTAATTCAATTAATTAAAAACTTCCCATAACCGCCACCTTAATTATAGGAAGTATATAACACCATTCAGCAAGTATATAACACCATTCAGCAGTCAGCAAGTATATATAACACCATTCAGCAAGTATATAACACCATTCAGTAAGTATATAAATCATTCAGCAAGTATATAACACCATTCAGCAATTATATAACACCATTCAGCAAGTATATAACACCATTCAGCATTCAGTAAGTATATAACACCATTCAGCAAGTATATAACATCATTCAGCAAGTATATAACACCATTCGTTGACTAAACATCTGATCGAAACATATTTTTTTTTCTCTATATAAGTATAGCAATATGGTACTCATATTAAAGATAAAAAAACGCTCGTTATTATGGTGTAATTTTTTTTAAAAAAAAGTTACGTATAAAAAGTTATTGACGTTTAAAAAAGACGGGGGGAAGTTACATGTGCATTACCTAATTTCTAGTGGGTTTAAAAGACTATATTGCCCCTAGATATTTCAAATCAATCCAAATTAATGAAAATATTTTACAATTTGGTCCCTATTAATCTCAACCATTAGATCAAAAGATCTAATGGTTGAGATTCTTTCTTACCCTTCTCACACTTTAGCCTTTTTTTACAGGATCCTCTACCTCACAACCTTATGGTATGTGAATTTAAATTTAACAGCTCTCTCAGCCTTCTTTGCCCGAGAGGTATGCGAATATGATAGAAAATCAGTATCACCACAAAGTACCCGATGCTACATATACAGTATACACCGAAAAAAGGGGAATTTAACAGAAAACATAACGCAAGGGTAAATAGATCGTTAAAAGCAAGATTTTCAAAAGATTTCAACTTAAATATGGCATATCACTGTATCATAACTTAGTTCTGGTGCGTTCGTCGCATAGGCACGACTAGGCATGTCCACCTTATCCGTTGAGGCCATCCCGGAAAAAGTCCCGGACTAGCCAGTAACCCAAGCGTTCAAGCACAACCCATAACATTCCGACCTTCAAATATTTAGCCCGTGACACAAAGGTAAGTTGCAAAACAGCTGAAACGGTAAAGTTGGATTCAGTTTTAAAGATCCTCCTCATCCTCACCTGTTTAAGGGAACAAAATAATTATTAGACAAGGCTCATCAACATATCAGGGATTTAAGTGAAACTTTAATGCATAGACACTGATACAAAAAAGATGTATTGTGGAACATCTGGTCTGGCATTAACATACATACATGTATTTACTACTATGTAAATCAAAAGATTATACACAACACATGGTTTTATAAAACATTTAGTTTGAACTTAAAAGCGTATTAGATCATTTAAATATGCACACTCAACAAAGTAACATAATATATCAGATGGACGGAGATAAATTACCGTGCATTCTCTTGACAAACAGTTGAAATTCCTGTAAGTTATCTTCTTCAAGGAGATCTTGATTGAGCCTATCGTAGGTAAAAGCAGACAAACGCATAAAAGCTGGAACATTTCTTGGTTTTACATGTTCTAATATCCTGTCGTACTCTTCACTATCATAGCATGGAAGTGCATTTTCACCTGCAACTGGTATACCAGCATCCCATGCAGCATTCAGCACCTAAAATTTGTTTCAAAAATTGTTAAAAAAATAACCCCAAAATTTCACCAGTTTAAAATTAACACCTATCTACACTACCTGGCAAAGTAACCCTTCAGGATCAACCTTTGCTTCCGGAAAGTCTTTTTGTTCGTCTACTGTAGACAGATCAACACATGTAAGGTTTAAAGCAGCTTCATGCTTCTTTAACATTGAAGCAATTGGAGCATATCCATCACGGGTGACCGAGTTGTAATATCCAGCTGTCAGTTCAGCTGCATGGCTGTTAGTTTCGTACCACCAATAAATGCCTGATAACTGATCATCCATGAAAACTTTCAAATAAATAAATAGGAGATGTAAGAAAACAATTGACCAGTGTGGAACAACCGACTTACTTTCACAGAAATGGGAGTATCTCCAAAGGCCAATTTGGCCTTGGCTAGTACCCTGTCGCCATGATCAATGAGATACTGGGAGTACCAATTCAGAAAAAATCTGCCATACGGTCTATTGTAATCACCACGATTACAAAAGAAATCGGTATCCTCAGGTTCGTCATTATAAGAGCCCGCACCATCAGGTGGGCTACCCCACTTTGAAATTCCTATTGCTTCTGCAGCTTTCTTAAGACACTTACGTAGGTATTCATCATAGCACTGCAAGGTAAAACTTGTATTGTAAAATAAAAGAAGATGATGATGAATCTTTATTATTTTTATCACAGTTAAAAGGTAGCAAACCAGGTAATGGATCAAAATGGGTTCTAGTTTTGTCTATTTTTAAAAAATAATTAGTCTGAATACAATTTGGGTGACTTTTGACTCATCGGAGATTAGAAACAGCCCTGATTGACAAATTCATAAGCAGCTGAGTCGAAAGTTCCATCTCTAATTACTATACATAACCACTTGGTTTTAAAAATGTGTGATGTGCGCGCATCACGTATGCGAGGCGTTTGTTATTAAATAAAAGTTAATTATACATAACAGCTTATATATTGTTAATACTTCAACATACAAACATATAAATAACACACTTATAAAACATTCTTGGTCTCAAACATAACAACACACTTATAAAACATACTTAGTCTGAAACATAAGAAGAAGAAAAACCGAAAAGAACTGAGAACCAAGAACCAACAGATGAAGCAGAAGAACAAAGAAGAAAACCTGCTTTTTTTTCTTATGAACCGATGGGATTACACTGGGATCAGATTTAACAATTTTGGTTTATAACGCTGTATTTTGGGTTAAAAAACTAACCAACTTCATGATGCGTGCATCCAACTGCATCATGCGAGGGACCACATTATGCGATTTTTGGCGCATCACTCTCGCATCACGTAATCCCAGCACATCACTTCATTTGATGCGTTTGCAGCATCGTTTTAAAACCAAGCATAACCATGTCAATACCAAGCTATATAGTGGTTATATATTGATTTGTTTATACGCAAGTACCTGGAATTCACCGATACCAGGATATTTCCAGCCATTTTTTACATGGTTGGACGGGTAACGCAATTCTCCACGAGCCCCTAATCCAATTTGAATCCTGGAAATGCTTCTAGTGTTGAAGAATTCGCTAAATTCATCCTGAAAGCTTTGCATATACTCAAAGTACACCTGCAAATATCATGCACAAAACGCAACATTTATCATTTTTATTTTGAATGTATGCATGCATACACCGTTTGTGATTAGCAAAACTTAATACCTCAACAGCAGTACGGCCTCTCAAAACAGGCTCCTCGTCAATTCCCCAAGTAAGGCATTCAGTGTTTACGCTTCCATCTCCGTCTGTGAAATAGATATTGTCGTTCTCTAGACCAATCTTTTTAATCCATTTAGGTAATGGAATACGAACGTCATCATCACGAGCTTCATGAAATGACATCACAACCTGAACTCAAATCACATTCATCGTTCGTTGAGTTTATAAAACAGTTAAAAATTAGATGCACTACGGAAAACAAACCTGTAACTTAAGACCCAACTCACGCACAATCGAAAAGAGTTGCTTGTAACCTTTCCAGTTGTACTGTTGGGGATTGTTGGCCTCAACAATTCCCCACCATGTATCAACCATTACCCCATCAACATCAATCGACTTGAGTGTTTCCGGTTGTTTCCTAAGACCATCAGGATCAACCAGCTCACACTCCATGTTAATTATCCCCAACTGGAATTCAAATATAAAAACCAAAACAAGATCAAATACTGAGATTGTAAGCAAGTGTTTTAAGATTAAAACCAATACATTGACAGACTCACCGGTAGCTTAACATAAACAGGAACATACGGTGTGCCAGTGAAATCCCAATTCTTTGAGACAATGTCAGCATAAATTAACTCGTGATGATCAAAAGATTCAAAACCATGAAGATAGTAATAATAATAATAACAACATTAATCTCATTCATCTTGCAAAAATCGAATCAGTAATCTTGTAAAGATGGAGAATAAAACATTAATTATATTTTTCATTAAGAAAGCAGTTAGCTGAAAAAAAGAAAACACAGGAGTGGTCATTTGCCTGTGCAATCAGGGTATTCACAAAGACTGAAACATCCATGTATTTCAGTATGGCAGTAGCATACTTTACTTCCTGTGTTATATATGAAAAGGTCGTTACCATAGTTGTCGATAGCGAATAGCGATGAATAGTGGGCACTATTTCATGTTTAGCGATACACTAGAAGAAAATTTTAGAAATATTTTATATGTATATTTTATCAAAAAAAATATTAAAAAAAAACTAAAAAATTAAAAAAATCTCGCTATTTGTCGCTACCAGCTATATAGCGACACATGAGCGCTACGCTACGCTATTCGCTATAGCGGGCGCTATGCTCGCTATTAACAGCTATGGTCGTTACAAGATTACTAGATATTCACAAAAACTTGAATCTGGAATCCTTGTTTGATAAGTTATTTGATTGTTACTAGGTACTTACATCCTGATCAGAGGAGGTATGACATCTTTGGTGTGATAAACGCCTCCTCTTGGAACACGACCGCTAAACAAAAAATAACATACAATTAAACTCCTGGTCAGATTCATTATGCAATCAATAGGATATTCAAAAGACTGAAACATAGTACACCACAGGCTATATATAACTTGAATCTGAATTCCTTCATTGATAAAAGTTTATTTACTTGAAACAACTCTCTAATTGCAAAAACCATAATCAACCAAGTAAGACGCACGTTATAAAACTTAAAACCCTAATCACGCATGTTGAAAAACCATAATCACGCATGGTTACGATTTTTCAACATGCGTGATTAGGGTTTTGAGTTTTATGACATTTGTACATTTTCACTATATTATATATATATATAGTTTAACAAACTACGTATGTGTTTAAAACAAAAGAAAAGGATGATAAATGAAAGGTTTGATTAATAGTAATCTTACATCAACATGCAGCATCCGATTATTCAAAAGAGACTGTTTGGGATGTCTGTTCACCAGCACGAAACAAATATTGTGCGAAATCAATCAACTGAACACATGTAAACGAAGAGTATGGTATTACTATAAGCTACGTACGTACGTACCTGGACCTTGCTTCACGAACCATGGCGGCGATTTGACAAACGCAACCAAAGAAAGAAGGGGGAAGAGTGGGTAGAATGGTAAGTAATTATGATCGCTCTTCATTTAATTATTAAAAATATAAATTAAATTAAAATTTGAAAATATATTGAAACCGATCTTTTTAGGGAGAATATATCCGGGAACCGAAAAAAAATCGGATGGACCCGAAAAAAACTGAGAAGCGAACCGAAAGTTACCTGAAACCGAACCGATACCATGCAAATAGGTCCTCCTTCGGTTCATATTTTCTCCAAAACTTGGGTTCGGGTCGGTCCTCAGGTCTGGACCGAAAGTACCCGAAAAATCCAAAACCGACCCGACCTATAAGAATAATGAAAGTTGAAGGTGATGGCAGCGACCATAGAGGAATAATCAAAGTAGTGATCTCGGTAGTAGGATGATGAAGATGAATAATGGAGAAACAAGCTCAGAGGAAGTTTACACCTCTCTGCTATGAGCATGTTCATGGCTTCTTTAGTGATTAAACCAGGGAATATTTTGTCGTGAAGCAAATAAAGAACAATATTTTCACAGTAAATGACAAGTTGTAGAATGAAAAAAGAAAATTAATTTTTTTTTTTTAAATTAAACTTCATTAAAAACACACCTCTCCGACCCAAACGGGCAAAATGTCAACAAACAAAAGACCCCCGGCCCAAACGGGCAAAGGGCAAACAGATTACAACATATACATCGGATATTTACACCACTCATTCCCATTGATATATTTACAAGAGGATCTATTTTTCACCCAAGCATAACCCCTAGATTTAATCTCAGAGACAATCTCTTGCGGGCTCCTCCTTAACTGTTTGAACACCAAATTGTTCCTAGCTTTCCAGATACACCAAACAGTAGTTATAACCAAACCGAGCATAATCTTTTTTAGCTTTTTTCCCAAAGAGACTCAAATTATGGATATCCAGTAAATCCTTGAAGGAGAAGGCGAAGATCGGAGGAATACTGCACCAAGCACTGACAGACGGCCAAACTCGGGAAGCCAACGGACATGCCGTGAACAAGTGATCCACCGATTCTTCATACTCGTCACAAAAAGGACACATAACAGACGGAACGTCCACATTCCTTCTTTTCAAGTTAACTTTTGTAGCAAGCCTGTCTAGATTACCTTTCCACGCCATTATGTTACATTTTATCGGAATCCATTTGCACCAATCGAATTTAGGTAGGTAGCTATTTCCCCTATCGTTTATACGCTACTTTTTCACCGAACTGACCGAGAAACCATCCTGGTTGTCAACGTTCCATAACCAAGAATCCGAATCATTGGACAGTCTCACCATGTCTAAGACTTCTACACATTCCTGCCATTCCTTGAGTTCGGTATCCGTCTCGGGTTGTCTAACCCAGCTCCAAGAGTAGCCATCATTATCTTGTGCCATCTCAATTCTGTCCGCAACCCTGCAAGATTTAAACATTTCCAAAACAAACAAATGTGGCCATTTTCTAGGAAAGGAGAATCCCCAACCCAGGTGTCTAGCCAAAAACAAATATCGTTACCGTTCCCCACCTTACCCAATATAATCCTATTTAAGCCCTTCCCATTGATTTTTATTTTTGTAATCACTTTAACAATATTTATCCAACATCCAGCTATGTTGCCATTTAGCGGAAGAAAACTTCTTTGATTAATTTTTCCATGGCACGCTTCCACCACTTTCCTCCATAAATTTTGCTTTTCGATCTTATACCTCCAACCCCATTTATATAGAAGAGCCTTGTTAACTTTTTTGAGTCTATTAATACTCAATCCCCCCTTATTCTTGGGCCAAGTAATCCAATCCCAAGCTACCCAATTCATTTTATTATTATCACTATTACCCGCCCAAAAGAATTTTCTCATTTTTGCCTCAAGAATTTTGATAATGCCCGCCGGAACCTTATATAAAGAAAAGTAATATATAAGTAAACTTTCCAGAACCGAGTTGATCAAGGTAAGCCTCCCCCCATAGACATATTTTTTGTTTTCCACACCGACAATCTTTTATTAAATTTCTCCACTATAGGATCCTAGTTACAAATTCTATTCATGTTAGCAGTTAGCCCCAACTGTGATCCCCAGATAGGACAACGGGATTTTGTCCGTGTTGCATCCTATCACCTTAGCCATATTTTTTATGTCGACTTCATTCACTCCCATTCCATAAAGGTTGGATTTGTGGAGATTGATTTTCAAGCCAGAGCACAGATAAAAAATTCTTAGGCATCTAGCCACGTTCGTCACATTAACCGTATCCCATTCACCCATCAGAAGAGCGTCGTCGGCATAAAGGAGATGAGAAATGATCGGACCATTATTACTTTTATGAAAAAATGCATATATAGACATGTCATAAGTAATTAGCCCCTTCGTAGTAGTGGGCGGTATATACCGTTGGAATCCACCATGGCGCTCCATAACGCCCGGTCACACCACTACGGCTGTGGGTTGGTTTTGTACTCTCCTTGCGAAATACATAGCGGTGTGACCATTTTCCCAACTCACACACACATCTTGTAAGACCCGGTTTATACTACTAGATTTAATAGCATAAGACCTTGCATTTCATGCCAAAATTTGGAGTTTACAAAAACTTACAATTCTTTAAAATTATAACTAGACACAACATTCACATATTGATCCTACGAAACCATATTCAAGACAGAAACTACAATTGTTTACATAGTTTTAAAACAAAAGATCAAGTGCGGAAGCGTTGGTTTGAGTGTTCGGTTCGGATACTTATGCTTGATCATCATCCTTCTACTTGTTTACCTGAAAAACTGAACATTTTAGACAAACATTAGTATTATGACTCTTGGAATTTACGTGTTCAAAACCAGGTCCGAAAACGTATTCAAGAAAATCAAGTTTTAAAAATTAATTAAAATCACATCAAACTGAGCTCCACCGTAACTTACGGTGACACCGTAAGTTACGGTGGCTTATGAACAATTGAGGCCTACCGTAACTCAGTAGAAACCCATCGTAACAAATTTCTGGCCACCGTAAATTACGGCACCACCGTAATTTACGGTGTACGCTGTACCAGTTTTTCTTGTTCTATTTGCAGTTTTGCTGATTCTTTTCATGTGTCGAAACAGCTTAATTTCGCATAAAATTATTAAGTGACTAAGCTAGTTACCCATATCCATAATTTACTTATGATAATACTTGACTATTCTCTCAAGAGAATAACTACGGAATAGCCTACAAGCTTGTTTTGACCCGGTTGAGTGCTGAATTAAGCACCATTCAGGGCATGCAAGAAACCATGTTTATCACTTGTTCAAGATACTAGTCATATTCATGACATATTAGTAATCTTGATTATCATGTTCAAAATGTCTACATAAAACTAACAATTGGGCATAATGTAACGAAACGATAAATTTCGTACCTCTAGAGCACGCCTTTCCCCCGTGAATTCCCTCCGGCTTGTCCGCTTGATGATCCGGACTCTTTGCCTAGAAAATTCAGTTTTACAACTTGTTTAGAACTCTTTTCATGACCATAATCACATCATTATGAGCCATGACTAAATCTGCGTTTTCCTCCTATTCTAACATTTAAATCCTCACTTAGGCATTTCAACGAACACCTAACGAGTAAGATTTTTCTACAATCATTACTAAGTTCATGACTTGCAATTTAACATCTAATTTTCACTTTTAATTAAGCAAATTGTACACATTTAAACATTCAAATTACTGAATTTCCTCATACAATTCAGCTTTTCACTAGGTTAAAAATTCATAATCCTAGTGCTTGTCTAGTCTTTACAATATCTTAAATCACCTACAATGGTGATTGTAATTTCTTCAAGTATCATGCAATGATTTTTACAAATAATCATCTAGGGTTTAACCCTAAACAACATGTTACTTCAAGATTCATTCATGCATGACATATCTAGGTTCAATTTCAGTTATTCACCATTAACCTAGAATTCATGGTGAATCAAAATATCAAAATTATACATACCTTTTGATCCCTATGACGAGGTGATCACTAATTTGTGTTTATAATTCAATTTGAAACGGATTTGAGGCTTCAATTTAGTAGATTTTGGTGTGAAGCTAGGGTTTGGAGAATCCCCTGTTCGCCCTTCTTCTCTTGATCGACCAGACACACCAATTTTGGTGTGTTTGGTTTGGTTTTGTTACAATTAGTAACTATCTTTCACTTTTGACAAGTTTAAACCCTTAACTATGATTTTCCTTTAAGTTTAAGTGTTTTAACCATATTATGAATTACTTCAAGACTTGAATTTAACTATGTTAAGTTCCTAGTTGGTAAATTCTTGTTTGTTATTTCCTTAGAATTTTAATATAAGGATTTATATTTTCGGGGTGTTACAAGTCCACCCCCCTTAAAAAGGGTTTCGTCCCCGAAACCGAATTACGTACCAAATAAAGTAGGGTGAAGACGTCGCATCTCTTCTTCGGACTCCCACGTAGTGTCCGAACCTTTCCTATGCTCCCATTTGACTTTGACTTGGTCAATTTGTTTATTTCGTAAATGTTTGACCTTTCGATCTAAAATCTCCACCGGTCTCACCGCATAATTTAGACTATTATCCACTTCGATATCATCGTAATGGATATATGTCGTTTCGTCTGCTAGGCACTTTCTTAATTGTGATACGTGGAACGTGCTATGGATTCCACTTAGCTCCTCTGGTAATTCAAGACGGTAAGCTACCTTGCCAACTCTCCCGATAATTTTAAATGGCCCAATAAACCTCGGGCTTAGTTTCCCCCTTTTTCTGAATCTAATAACGCCCTTCCATGGGGAAACTTTTAGCATAACCATGTCACCAACCTGGAATTCGATTGGCCTATTCCTTTTATCAGCATACGCCTTTTACCTGTCTTGAGCCGCTTTCAAGTGTGCCCGAACTATATCGATCTTTTCATTTGTGGCTCGTACTATATCTTGGTGGGCGAGTTCACGTGGACCCACTTCACCCCAACATACCGGGGTTCGACACTTTCTACCGTAAAGCATTTCGTACGGTGCCATCTTAATACTAGATTGGTAACTGTTGTTATACGAAAACTCGACTAACGGTAGGTGAACATCCCAACTGCCTCCAAAGTCGATTATACACGCCCGTAGCATGTCCCCCAATGTTTGTATCGTTCTTTCACTTTGTCCATCCGTCTGAGGATGGTACGCAGTGCTAATGAACAATTTGGTCCCCATTTGCTCTTGGAAATCTCGCCAGAAGTTCGAAGTAAACCGGGTATCCCTATCAGACATGATGGACACCGGCACTCCATGACGTGCTATTATTTCATTGGTATAAACTTCTGACATCTTTTCTGACGTATAAGTCTCACGAATCGGAATGAAATGAGCACTTTTCGTCAATCTATCCACCACTACCCATATGGCATCGAAACCACGATTCGTCTTAGGCAACTTGGTTAACAGGTCCATTGTAATATGTTCCCATTTCCAAACCGGAATTTCTAACGGTTGGAGTTTGCCGTATGGTTTCTGGTGCTCCGCTTTGACTTGTAAACATGTCAAGCATTTTTCCACATACTTCGCCACGTCCCTCTTCATTCCGGGCCACCAATAATTTTGTTTCAAATCATTGTACATCTTGGTCGCACCCGGATGAATTGAATAACGAGATTTATGGGCTTCATTAAGTAGGAGCGCCTTTACTCCACAGGTATGTGGGACCCATATCCTTCCGGATCGAGTCTTCAACCCGTGATTCCCATCCGACAAATCTTTCAATTGACCGATTATTCTTTCTTTCTTCCAATTCTCTTCTTTCATTGCTTCTAATTGCGCCTCTCGAATACGTTCAAGTATACCCGAGGTCACCACGAGTTGCATCGATCTTACTCGTATCGGGACATAATCCGTTTTTCTGCTCAAAGCATCCGCCACCGCATTAGCCTTTCCTGGGTGATAACGTATTTCACAATCGTAGTCTTTCACCGTTTCCAGCCATCGCCTTTGTCGCATATCTAACTCCTTCTGATTGAAGAAGTATTTCAAACTCTTGTGGTCGGTGAATATGGTGCACTTTACCCCATACAAGTAGTGCCTCCATATTTTTAATGCAAATACTACCGCAGCCAACTCGAGATCGTGTGTGGGATATTTCTTCTCGTGTATCTTCAATTGTCTCGAGGCATAGGCTATTACCTTGCCCCGCTGCATCAACACGCAACCGAGTCCCGATAGTGAAGCATCCGAATAAACCTCCATGTCTTCGACTCCGTCCGGCAATGTCAGTACCGGAGCTTGAGTTAACTTTTCTTTTAGCGTTTGAAACGCTTTTTCTTGATCGATACCCCAAATAAACCTTTCTTTCTTTTGGGTTAGCTTTGTTAGCGGTGACGCAATTTTGGAGAAATCTTGAATGAATCTCCTATAGTATCCCGCAAGCCCCAAAAAGCTTCTAATTTCTGAAGGGTTCTTCGGGGGATTCCATTTTGACACAGCTTCTATCTTCGACGGATCCACCAAAACTCCGTCAGCACTTATGACATGGCCAAGAAATTGTACCTCTCGCAACCAAAAGGCACACTTAGAGAATTTCGCATATAGCCTTTCTCGCCTAAGTGTCTCTAACGCTTCTTGCAAGTGGTGTGCGTGTTCGGCTTCACTTTTTGAATATATCAAAATATCATCGATAAACACGATGACCGACTTATCCAACATTGGTTTGCAAACCCGATTCATGAGATCCATGAAAGCTGCGGGTGCGTTTGTTAGCCCAAATGACATCACGAGGAATTCGTAATGTCCGTATCTCGTGCGGAAAGCCGTCTTTGGCACATCTTCTTCCTTGACCTTTAGTTGGTGATACCCCGATCTAAGGTTAATTTTTGAAAACCAGCTCGCACCTTGTAGTTGGTCGAATAAATCATCTATCCTCGGGAGCGGGTATCGGTTCTTTACCGTGAGTTTGTTTAACTCCCGGTAATCGATACACATGCGCATGCTCCCGTCTTTCTTTCTCACGAACAACACCGGTGCGCCCCAAGGAGACACACTTGGCCTTATAAATCCCTTGTCAAGCAGGTCTTGGATTTGAGACATCAACTCTTGTAATTCCGACGGTGCAAGTCGGTACGGGGCTTTCGCTACGGGTTTCGCACCCGGAATCAATTCGATCCCAAACTCTATTTCCCGTACAGGCGGTATCCCCGGTAAATCCTCCGGAAACACATCTTCATAATCTCGTACTACCGGTACATCTCCAATCTTTCATGATTCTTTCCCGGGTTCATTAGCGTATATCATGAATGCCTTGCATCCTCGCTTCATAAGCTTGTGAGCTTTCAACATTGAGCATACTATGGGTTTGCCTCCTTTTTCGCCATAAATGGTGACGTGTTTCCCGCTCGGAGATGTTAGTTTTATCTCTTTACGAGAACACACGATCTTTGCATGGTGTTGAGATAGCCAATCCATCCCAACGACTACTTAAAATTCTCCCATTGACATCGGGATTAGGTTTATCAAATATTCTTCGTCGTCAATGCTCAGTTTACAGTTTTTACATACATCACAAACAATAAAGCTCTTGTTATTACCTATCTCTACTTCTAAGGGCACATGTAATTTTGTTAGAACAAATGAAGGATGTCGAATAAATCCATATGAAACAAAGGATTTATTCGCACCCGTATCAAATAACACGCGTGCAGGAATCGAATTTACAGCGAATATACCTGAGACCACGTCAGGTTCAACCTTTGCTTCTGCGGCGGTTAGTTGAAAAGATCTTGCCTTTGCTTTCGGGGCTTCACCTTTCGGTTCCTGCCCATCCTTCTTTCCAACCAATTCCGGGCATTCCGACTTCTTGTGACCCGTTCGATAACAATTGTAACAAACCGTCACTTTCTCCGGGCACGATATAGCCATATGTCCCGTTTTCTTGCATATGGGACAAGGCTTATCCTTGTAACGGCATTCGCCTTTATGACCCTTCCCGCAGATTCTGCAACTTGGCGACCCGCCTTTCGTATCGGATTTCTTTGCGCTTTCGTTTGTTCGTGCCTTCTTAGTAGGGCTTGGGTTTACATCTTGTGCTTTCCGTTCACCCCTTTCAATACTCTTTTTCAGTTCGATTTCCCTTTCCCGAGCAGCATTTATGATCTCGGTAAGGGTCTCGTATTTGGAAGGGGTGATAAATTCCCTATACTCAGCACTCAACATGTTATGGTAGTAGTATATCTTTTGTTCTTCATTCGTCACTAGATCATCACAAAACTTCATCTTATCCATAAACGTTGCCGTAATCTTGTCTATGGTTTCACTCTTGTGCCTAAGTTGCATGAACTCCTCCTTGATTTTATTCATAACCGCTTTGGGGCTATGATGCTTAAGAAATGGCGTCTTGAATTCTTCCCAATTCATGACCTTAGCAGCTTCAATACCAATCTCTCTCTTTTTGTTATCCCACCAATCTTTCGCTTGACTCCTTAGTTGACCCGTACCATAGGCTACGTAGTCATCTTCGTCACAATGGGTCCTCTCGAATACCCCTTCGATATCACTTAGCCATCGTTGGCACACTATTGGGTCAACTTCCCCATTATATATTGGTGGTTTACAAGCCATGAATTCCTTGTATGAACAAGGCTTTCGTCCTCCATGCTTTTCCTTTGCTGAATTTGAATCATCTTCCAATTTCTTGATTCTATCTTCTACTATTGATAAAACCGTGTTTTGAATTTTATCAATAAAGCCCGACAAACTGTTTTCGATCGCCTTTCCAACCTGTTCGGCAATCACTTCCCTCATTTGTTCGGTTACTCTTGGCACCGCATTATCATTACCTCCATCTGCCATCTCTATTTCTGAAATGTTTACATAGGTTGTTAAACATTCCATTTATAACACTTGCGTTACTTGTTTTGATTCAATCAAGTTCATAGCTTGATTCAATCGTTCTTGTTTTGATTCAATCAAGTTCATAACTTGATTTAATCGTTCTTATTTTGATTCAATCAAGTTCATAACTTGATTTAATCGTTCTTGTTTCATGCATTTCTTGTATTTGAGTGAGCTTACACACTCTTTTCATGCATATTCGTTCATGATTTATTTCTATATTCTCTAATTTCTACTTAAACGATTAACTCTTACTGGATGCTTGATCAAGCTTGAACCGAACACTTCTTGACAACCTTGAGCTCTTATTACCAACTTGTAAGACCCGGTTTATACTACTAGATTTAATAACATAAGACCTTGCATTTCATGCCAAAATTTGGAGTTTACAAAAACTTACAATTCTTTAAAATTATAACTAGACACAACATTCACATATTGATCCTACGAAACCATATTCTAGACAGAAACTACTATTGTTTACATAGTTTTAAAACAAAAGATCAAGTGCGGAAGCGTTGCTTTGAGTGTTCGGTTCGGATACTTATGCTTGATCATCATCCTTCTACTTGTTTACCTGAAAAACTGAACATTTTAGACAAACATTAGTATTATGACTCTTGGAATTTACGTGTTCAAAACCAGGTCCGAAAACGTATTCAAGAAAATCAAGTTTTAAAAATTAATTAAAATCACATCAAACTGAGCTCCACCGTAACTTACGGTGACACCGTAAGTTACGGTGGCTTATGAACAATTGAGGCCTACCGTAACTCAGTAGAAACCCATCGTAACAAATTTCTGGCCACCGTAAATTACGGCACCACCGTAATTTACGGTGTACGCTGTACCAGTTTTTCTTGTTCTATTTGCAGTTTTGCTGATTCTTTTCATGTGTCGAAACAGCTTAATTTCGCATAAAATTATTAAGTGACTAAGCTAGTTACCCATATCCATAATTTACTTATGATAATACTTGACTATTCTCTCAAGAGAATAACTACGGAATAGCCTACAAGCTTGTTTTGACCCGGTTGAGTGCTGAATTAAGCACCATTCAGGGCATGCAAGAAACCATGTTTATCACTTGTTCAAGATACTAGTCATATTCATGACATATTAGTAATCTTGATTATCATGTTCAAAATGTCTACATAAAACTAACAATTGGGCATAATGTAACGAAACGATAAATTCCGTACCTCTAGAGCACACCTTTCCCCCGTGAATTCCCCCGGCTTGTCCGCTTGATGATCCGGACTCTTTGCCTAGAAAATTCAGTTTTACAACTTGTTTAGAACTCTTTTCATGACCATAATCACATCATTATGAGCCATGACTAAATCTGCGTTTTCCTCCTATTCTAACATTTAAATCCTCACTTAGGCATTTCAACGAACACCTAACGAGTAAGATTTTTCTACAATCATTACTAAGTTCATGACTTGCAATTTAACATCTAATTTTCACTTTTAATTAAGCAAATTGTACACATTTAAACATTCAAATTACTGAATTTCCTCATACAATTCAGCTTTTCACTAGGTTAAAAATTCATAATCCTAGTGCTTGTCTAGTCTTTACAATATCTTAAATCACCTACAATGGTGATTGTAATTTCTTCATGTATCATGCAATGATTTTTACAAATAATCATCTAGGGTTTAACCCTAAACAACATGTTACTTCAAGATTCATTCATGCATGACATATCTAGGTTCAATTTCAGTTATTCACCATTAACCTAGAATTCATGGTGAATCAAAATATCAAAATTATACATACCTTTTGATCCCTATGACGAGGTGATCACTAATTTGTGTTTAGAATTCAATTTGAAACGGATTTGAGGCTTCAATTTAGTAGATTTTGGTGTGAAGCTAGGGTTTGGAGAATCCCCTGTTCGCCCTTCTTCTCTTGATCGACCAGACACACCAATTTTGGTGTGTTTGGTTTGGTTTTGTTACAATTAGTAACTATCTTTCACTTTTGACAAGTTTAAACCCTTAACTATGATTTTCCTTTAAGTTTAAGTGTTTTAACCATATTATGAATTATTTCAAGACTTGAATTTAACTATGTTAAGTTCCTAGTTGGTAAATTCTTGTTTGTTATTTCCTTAGAATTTTAATATAAGAATTTATATTTTCGGGGTGTTACACATCTATACTATATTATAATGCAGGGGGGAAGGATTCCCAAAAGTTAATAACTTCTTCCCCCCTTATTTATAAATAAACCCCTAAAATGAGGGTAAAGTGGTCTTTTAAACCATAATTATTTTTTAGTCCCTCAATCAATTACATTTAAATCCTTGACATTTAACATAATTATAGGTAATTAGTTACACTTCCGCCCTCTTTATAATTCAAAAGAATCTTCAATGTTGAAACAGACACGTGTTTATTACACTTATTATTTAATACTTTTGCAACATATTTCTTTTTTTTTCCTTCGATATTTTCGATTTTTTCCTTCGTGTTTATTTTAATTTAATGCATAAGGTAATGTAGATTAGTATTTTAAACGCTAATTAAATTTTGGTCCCCTTATTTTATTTTAGTTACACTTCAATTTCCTTTTTTATCTTTCACAAAATTATCGCTAATTAGTTTAGTAGAGTATTATCTTTCACAAAATTATCAGTAATTAGTTTAGTCATTCATGCACGGATCTTAGATCTCCGATTTGAATTTCCACTCCTCTCCCAAAAACCTGGCAGTAGTCGTTGCTTCTCCCACGACTTTTCCTCTTCACCCTTCAAGATTATCAAGTGGTCACAATCACTTCCGACGTATCACAACCGATTTCATCACACTATTGCATTAAAGAATCTATTAGATTTTCTCAACATAAGCCCTAGCGATTAAGGTAACCAACATGTCAATTTCAACTTTTTACTTTAAATTGATAAGCTATATGTATTCACCACATCCTTCTTCATCCTTCTATCTGTTCAGAATATTGATCAATGTGCGTGGATTTATTAGGTCACTTTCACAGGTAATAGATTCTAACTCTGTTCAATCAAACTCATATGAAGGGATTGTTGTACTTTTTCATCCATTTACGTTTTTTGGTTCGTGGCTTTCGAATTAGGGCTTATGTGAGATGCTGATTACTTAGGTTTTTGGGGGACTCAGACATGTGGATATCCCAGGTAATGGGTTTTAACTTATATAAATGGATTGTTATATTTTTGGTTTTTGAATTAGGACTCATGTAGGGTGTTTATTTATCTATTTTTTGAAAGAAGGCAGGTTGTATTAAAATAGAAATGCTCAAACACAATTACAAAGAGTACATAAATGAAAATTTTGGAACAAGCATGCTCGAAACTACATGCCAGGAGTAAAATTACAATGGGAAGTTTACAAATCAGAATCTGCACCATCTTTGTCACTATAGCTTGTAAATGAGGCTGCTTTGATATCACCCGGCAGCTTCGTCAAGGAAGGTGGTTTGGTTTTAAAGATCCTTTCATTTTGCGTCTTCCATACCATCCAGTATGTCGTGGCAGCAATTAGGTAAATCGCTTTCTTATTTGCCTTGGAGGTGTGTAGCTGCTTGATGTATTGTAATGCGGCAGAATTAGGCTCATGTTTTTCTTAATTCTTTTAAAGATCCTTTCATTTTGCGTCTTCCATACCAAGATCGTTATAGTAGTTGGCTTCTTCCAAGTTCCAACCTTGATAAGATCTTTTTAAGGTTTAGACACACCTGTAAATCTGTATCATTTTTTGCTTATTGAAATGCAAATTACTAATACCATTTAATTGTGAATTATTAATACAATTTGATTGTGGATTCTGGCGGACAGTGGCGGTTGGAAATGTGATGTTTGGGGTGGATTAGTTGACGATCTACGAGGATGATGCAATGTACGCTTGATTTATCGAGGGAGCTGTGTACTGAGTGTTTGTACGGTACAATTACTGAGTTATGTGATTGTTGTAGCAGTAGAGTAGCATTAGCAGCAAGGGTGTTTTAATCCGAATTGCTACATGAGGTACTCGAATGAACATCTCTACAACGATCGTCCCATTGAAGTTAACTCTAGGTACTAATTGCAATTATCCACTACTATTTGTCTATTATTTATTATGTTCCTTCATTTTTTCAGACCGAAACGGGTCTGTTTAGGTTAATAACAAAACATCAACAACAAAAAAAGAAAAAAGAAAACCGGTTAAAGGGATCGAGGGCAAAAAAAAATATTTGTGTTTTAACCGGATCCAGTCTGATCAGACCCGTTTTGACCCACAACGAGTCTAATAACAAACTTTCAACTAAAAAGGGATATGGGTCAAACGGGTTGAAAGAAAAAAAAATATTGGTCGATTAACCGAATCCGGTTTGATCTGACTTATTTTGACCACAACCGGTCTAATATTAAATTTTCAAAAAAAAAAGGGCCAAATGGGTTGAAAGTAAATAATATCGGGTTAACCAAATCCATGTCTGATTAGACCTAAGTCTAATAACAAACTTTCAACTAAAAAGGGATATGGGTCAAACGGGTTGAAAGAAAAAAATATTGGTCGATTAACCAAATCCGGTCTGATCAGACTTATTTTGACCCACAACGGGTCTAATATTAAATTTTCAAAAAAAAAAAAAAAAAAAAAAAACGGGCCAAATGGGTTCAAAGCAAATAATATTGGGTTAACCAAATCCAAGTCTGATTAGACCTAAGTCAAATGGGTTGACAAAAAATGTGGGTTAACCAAATGAAATCTTTTTAGATCACTTGTGACCGAAACTTGACCCGTCATTCTACAACTTCAAAGAGTAGGTGGTGGATAAACCGCAAGCTTTCAACAGATTCTGGTATCCCACATAATAAGGACATGGTAATACTTGCTACAAATTATCTTGTTGCACAGCTGTAGAACATGCCAGATCAGCTCGTTGGAAGGTATGAAAACTTCCATGTAAAATAACCTATTCACCCATAGTTATTGGTTTTGTTGTCTTTGATTGCCTAACAGGAATTTGTTTGAATGTAATGTTGAAGATGCTCTTTACATGGCTGATGGTCAAAAACCACTTCGTGGATTGTTGTCTGATCCAATTGTTTTGTAATAGTGTTGTTACTGTATGTTTATGTTGATATTAACCCAAACTATAATGGTCTTAACCCTCGATGCTATTTGCTACATTTAGTTGCCCGATTGGACATGGTTGCTGAGATGACTTCGTTGGATAAATGTTTAAGCTTCATTAAATGTTTTGTTCCTTGATTACGTGCATCGCAATACAATATGTCGCCCCCGCCGCATCGCGCGGGCACCATACTAGTATATATACATACATATGTATGTATAATTGAAGGTGTTATATAATCTCCTTACCACTACACTCTCTTGTGATATGACGTCTCATAACGCCCCACAAAGGGTTTTATGACTACACATGGCCTTAGGGCTTTTGTTCCCAAGAAAAAATAGGGTTTTTCTCTTTACACCGTAATCTATTTTCTTTGAGCACCCTTATCTATCATAATTAATTATAGTTTGACTATATGGCCCAATTTGGTCTGATATTGACATTTGACTATTTCTCTCTCCTCCTTAAAAATCTCATTTTTTCTACTTTTTAAAAATTAAAACACTCACTCTAACCGTTAATATTACTTTGAATTTTAAAATGTTATTAATAGTTAACATTCAAAAACTTTATTAAATACATGGTCTCTTTTTAATTAAAACGATAAACAAGAGTATGTATATATATATATATATACTCCATCATTCTTAATTATAAAATATATAGCACAAAACTCTCTTGCCACGAAGATTTTCCAGTAAGTTTCCTTTTATCTAATCTTTTAGTTAGTCTCTTTTTATACAATAGTATTTTAATATATCCAACATTAATTCTGTTGTTAATGTTTTCCTATTAGATATATTTTTTTATTAGTTCACGTATTATATCCAACATTAATTCCGTTGTTAATATTTTTTATTAGATATAATTTTTTTATTGGTTCACGTATTATTAGTTCAATATGCCAATCAATATCTATATATATATATATATATATATATATATATATATATATATATATATATATATATATATATATATATATATATATATATATATCCTATATAAAAGAAACCATTGGGGGGCACATGTCACCCTGTGGTTTCATCTCACTTAATTTTCCCGCCAAAACTTATCACTAATTCGGACAATCCGATGGAGGACTCAGATGGGCCAACCGAGAATGCCAAGTCTCACGAGAGACAGAAGGGAAAGCAGAAAGTGAATATATCCAACGTGGGCTACCACGCGTGTGGTGGAGAAGTTGTCCATCAAGCGTCTGAATAAATAGACCAAGATGGGAGAAAATGATAGTTGTAGAATGATCAATCATTTTATCGATCTCGATAAAAGGTTCTTAGCTAAGCTAGGAACCATAAGAACATGTCTAAGAACTAGACTACCATCAGATAAGTAAATTAAAGCGGTACCAATACGTGATATAGTGAGGGACATACCATTTCTGACAACGACTTTTTCAGAAACCGTATATGGAACCGAGTAAAAAACGAGTTAAGAGTCAGCAGTCATATGAGCGGTGGCACTTGAGTCGGGAATCCATGAATCAACCTTCTCGCTAAAACAAGATAAACCAACCATTAACCCAAAATGAGAATAACCATGTTGTGGACCAAAACCATATATACCATGCCCAAAAGCAAAAGATCTAGATGGCCCAAAATGACTAGTAACTCAAACATTTGAAGACTTGGCCCAAGTTGATAAAACCCATTGACTGGATCTAAAATACGACTGTGAATCAAAACACAAGCCCACTCTGATTATAGTGAAAACCAAGCTGAGGTGTTTGTGCTCTAGATCCCACATTGCTTGTGATAGAGGTAGAAGAGTAACCACCACAAGAATAACCAATACCGTCATGAAACAATCAAGTTTCGCCATCGTGACCACCACAAGTATAACCATCTCTAGTACCGTTACGACCATACTCACCGGAATTAAATCGATGATAACAATGATCTGCAGAATGATTAATTTAATTAAGGTTAATAATCTTGGTTTTAACAATAGTTTTCATGGAAATATGATTGTCGGTCCGACCCTAAACTGTAGATTAATATGCATACACGGACCAACTGTATAAACCAATATCATGTGCTTAACTAAATACTAATCGAGTTACATGTGTATAACATGTTAAACAGTTTAGATATGTTAAGAGTGTAGAGAACTAAACGGTTTAATCGGCTAAACATGTCAAATGAGTTTACTACAAAGAATCTTTAAAGTATAACAGTGTCAAATCTATAAAAATGAAATCTATAATAAAAAGGACCATTGGATTTGGTGAAATGTTCAATATTTCAATGAGCTAAACAAAAAATAACTAGAAAAACAAAACAGTAGATGGTCGAATATACACGACATGTAAAACGCGTCAAGTTGTGTCAATTATGTAAAAAAAAACTAAACAAATAAACTAGTTTCATATAAAATATAATGGGTCTAAGGTGTCAGGAAAATATATGAGAACGAAACAAGTAATGGATTAAATTTTAGAAACGAGACATATCTTATCTAACGGCAAAATCTCCAAACCAATAATATAACTTGTGTAACCGAAACTGACTGATCCCTTACCGGTCCAATCTTCAATTTTGATATCAAATAACTGTCTTATGTATACTTTTTAAATAAGGGGAAGGTTCATTAGAGAAGAAAATTTCATTGAGAAGAAAAAGAACAAAGGGTAATTTTGTAAAACATTAAATAGTTTTTTACTTATCTCATTTATTATTATTTTTTATTAATTAATTAGTCATAAAGACTATTATCCTCCACACTAACTTTTTTTACCTACACACATCAAAAGTTATACTACATATTTCGAAATTCATCCTACACGTTGAAATTTATCTTACACAACTCGTAATTTATCCTACACAACTCGAAATTTATCCTACACTTTAAATTATTTTTTTATTTTTTTTTAAATATATATTTTGAACATAAGTTACAAAAAATTTTTAATGTAGTTAGCTATTAAAGAGAAAGACTTCAAATTAATTACCTATGTAGATTTACCAATGTACCCTTATAGTAACATTAAATACTTATATTAAATGAAGTAAAATTAAGCATTCTTATTGGTTGAAATTTCTTCTTTTTTCTTCTTACAAAAAAATTATTCTCATTTGAACCCTCCACTTTTAAGTAATATGTACATGTATTGAACAACCTATCTACTCTAAGGGCATGTTTGGCTAAGCTTTTTGAAAACAACTTATTGACTTATTGGCTTTTTGGAAAAGTCAGTATGGAGTGACTTTTTGGAAAAGTCATTTTTCCCCTCACATACAACCTGGGCGAAGTATTCTAGAAGGACCGTTAATCATCAACGAAATCATCTCTTGGGAAAAAAGCAGTAAAAAGAAAATGATGTTGTTTAAAGTGGACTTTGAGAAAGCTTTTGACTCAATAAGTTGGGAATTCCTAGATTCGGTCTTAGCTCAAATGGGATTTCCGGCTCTCTGGAGGAAATGGGTGACGGGAGTATTACAAACGGCTAGAACATCGGTTTTAGTTAACGGGTTACCCACTTTGGAATTCGAAATACAAAGGGGGGTCAGACAAGGGGATCCGTTATCTCCACTCTTATTCATCTTGGCGATGGAAGCGTTGCATATAGCTACCGAAAATGCGGTTGACTTGGGGATTTTCAAAGGAATCACAACACCGGTAGCAGGTCCTTGCGTGTCACATCTTCTTTACGCTGACGATGCACTATTTGTGGGTGAATGGTCGGAAAAAAATTTCCACAACCTCGCCAGGCTCCTTAGGTGTTTTCACTTATCCTCGGGCTTAAAAGTTAATTTTTCAAAAAGCAAAGTGTTTGGTGTTGGAGTGGGAAGTGAGGAGGTCTCGCATATGGCTTCGATACTAGGATGTGAAAGAGGTTCGATACCGTTTAACTATTTAGGCCTTTCGGTCGGCTCTAACATGGGATTGGTGAAAAATTGGAAACCGGTCATAGACAGATTTGTCAACAAACTCTCATTATGGAAGGCGCGGACACTATCATTTGGCGGACGAACAACTCTTGTGAAAGCTGTCTTAGGTAATCTTACAACTTACTACTTTTCTTTATTTAATGCTCCTTTACATGTCATTAAATATCTAGAAAAGTTAAGGCATAAATTCCTATGGGGGGGATGTATGGGTAAACAGAAGATGTGTTGCGTCCCTTGGTTTAAGGTTGTGGCACCTAAACAGCAGGGAGGTTTAGGTGTTGGCAGCCTAGCTTCAATGAATAAAGCTATGATGGTAAAATGGATAGTGAAGTTGAGAAATGAATCATCACACCTCTGGGCGAAAGTTATACTGGCGATACATGGTAGGAGACACTTTCATACACCTATTCCAATAAAGAGTTCGGTATGCGGTGTATGGAAGAACATCGTGCATATGGGAAGGAGTTCGAATGTCACGCTATCTGATGTACAAAACAGATTGGAGGTGAAACTGGGCTGTGGTAATAAAACATTTTTTTGACTAGACAAGTGGGTAGGTGATTTCTCACTAAAGGATCGTTTTCCTAGTCTTTTTGCACTACAATATGATAAATCTTGCCTGGTTCAGCATCAATATACCATTACAAATGGGCTTATCTCGTGGAGTTGGGGTGGTGAGTCTTTGGTTACTCATTCAGAGACGGCCAATCCATGGGAAGAATGTGTAAAAATGCTAGAACACGTAAAGATTGAGAATAAATCAGACCTGTGGCTTTGGAAACAGGAGGAAAAACATGATATATTCAAAGTGAGCGATTTTCGATATGAACTTGATGGTATAAATTTGATCCCGGAAACACAAGTGCTAAATGGCTCAACTGGATACCGAAGAAAATAAATTGTTTCCTATGGCGAGCGGTGCTGGATCGATTACCAACTAGAGATGCTTTGGCCTTAAGAAACATACATATCCCATCGGTCGCATGTGCGTTATGTAATTCAGCCACTGAATCGTTGGATCACTTATTGATCTCATGTCAATATGCTCATCTAATTTGGACGGCGGTCTCGTTATGGGTCAAAATACCCCTACCGAGATATCTACTGAGCTTGGTGGAGCTAATGGAACACATCGAATCTTACAGTTTGTCACAAGAAAAAAAGAAGGCGGTCTATCTCATAATGGCAGCAACATGCTGGATATTATGGCGGATAAGAAACAATTTAATCTTCAACGGGAAAACAACCAACGTATCAAGGGCAGTCGGTGATATCAAGGCCATCTCGTTCTTATGGGTCAAAACAAGAGCTGGGAAACTGAATTTGGAATGGCAGGAATGGAGTAAATTCAGAGGTTTCACATAATGTTTTAAAAGTTCCTTTTGTTTTCTTCTTTGTATTTCCTTTCTGTTGATGTAATGTACCAATGTCTTAGCACCTTGCTAAGGCTGTGTGTTTTTTGCCATCTATTTATAAATACCGCCTTTTATAAAAAAAAAAAAAATACAACCTGGTTGCCAAATATCATTTTGGAGCTTATGACTTTTCAAAAAGCCAATAAGTCAATAAGTTGTTTCAAAAAGCTTAGCCAAACATGCCCTAAATATATTCATGAAAGATCATTGTGAGTCCGATCGCAGGGGTCCCCCACCTATTTTTTTCGTTTTGTTGTATTAATTTTACCAAAAAAAATAGTGTAGTATAAAATACTGGATCTTTTTTTGTAGTATAAAATATTGGATTTTGAAAATATGAAACCTAAATTTTTTTATGACATGTGTTAAAAGAGACAAGAACTCAAAAAAGTATGAAGCTTTCATTTTTGTTTTGGGTTGTCATCACTTTCTCATACGTTATGGGATGGGCTGGATTTTGGTTGGACCGCTTTGGGCTCCTAGGTTGATAGGCAACAAATAGACAGAAGGATGGGTGAGGGATGATCAGTAACGTTTTCGGTATCTGTTGGTTTGTGAGTTTATGTGGTTGGACCAGAAATCGGTGCGGTGGACTCTATTTGAATATCTTGATTTGAAGCAGTCTTATATCAATGGGGTGGTGGTCCATTGGCAAAGACAACATGGTTTAAAAGAAATTTGTCGTAAAAAATCGATTGGTCGAACTAAATTTCATTTTTCACCTTTTTTCCTTAAAATATTTCATTTGTGAAACTAGTAATTTTTAAAGTTCTAACCGTTTCCTTTAGTATGTTGAATTGTTAAGGAAAATAAATTTAAAGGATGTAATTAGACTGTTTATAATAGTGAGAAATACAACCAGTTGAAATAGACAGGTAACATGTTTGGGCCAGAGAAACATGAACAAAAATGTCTAAGGGAGTAATGGTTATGCTAAACTATGTTATAAGCTCGTTGTAGATTTCATTAAACACATTGGTGCATATATGCGACGTCAGATTTAGAGCAGGAAGTATTGTTACAGGTGATACTAGTTTAGTCCCTAATGTCAAATATGTAATAGATAAGGGACCCGTTATGTAAATCGGACTAGCTAAATTATGATTAAAGGGTAGTTAAGTTGTTAACCTCATTCGGACTAGCTAAATTACGATTAAAGGGTAGTTAAGTTGTTAACCTCATTCACTTAAGCAAAAGGGGTAGTAATGAGTTGTAAATATGATGAACTAGCTATTAGCTTTTCTCTTTATATATCCTTAATTTCTAAATCTCTCGTACAAGGGGTGAATTTTAAACTTTTAAATAGGGTTGGGCTGAATCAAATAAGCCTATCGTGCCAAAGACCGGTACAAGTTTTTTTTTAATTTAATATTTAGACATTATTAATAAAAAACTTTGTTTATAAAACTAGATTAAAATCTTAATATATTTGTGAAGGACTTTTGTTTGTTGTATTCAACAACTGATGTCACGTCAGTTAAAGCAAACCTGATCAAAATTAAGACCGTGGGGTATGGTGGGGCGGGGGTTTTGGGCATGGGTTGACATGTGGAGTTCGAGCCCTCCGCTGGTGAGTGACGTGTTCGTGGGGTATGGTGGGGCGTGGCTAGCCCCGCGTGGCTTGGCCAGGTGTATTAAAATAAAAATAAAAAATTTAAAATTTAAACATGGCCCGTTATGCCCTAGTCAACAAGCCAACAAGAGCCGGCCACATAGGATCGCTAGCATGCCCCACGCCCGGCCTTAAACTCCCGCCCAAGGGGCCACGCCCAAACCCAAGCCCACCCGGGGTGGTGACTTGAGCGTTTCTCTCCAACCCCTGCCCCATACCCTAGGGGTGAGCAGAAAACCGAAATAACCGAACCGTAACCGAAATAACCGAAAAATCCGGACCGAAAAAACCGAACCGAAACAAAAACCGACGGTTCGGTTTTCGGATTTTTAATAACCGAAAATTTCGGTTCGGTTTTCGGATAATCATGTTCAATAACCGAACCGAACCGATAAGTTTTAATAGTATACCAAATCTATATATTTTTATGTTTAAGTTGTTTAAGTGTTTACCCATGCTGCTAAGAATTATTAATTTTATTCTTTTTTGTTAAATATTTATAATAAGAACATTACCATGTTTATTTATCATTAAAATTATCAATTGTTTACAAGAACTAACAAAGTTTAATATAAAAATTAAATGGTTTTTAAAGTATTATAAAAGAAAACGTCTTAATAAAAACTTTGGAGAAACATTAAAATAGATTAGAATGTTAGGTTTATATGAATAACTAGGTTAGAACCCCGTGTAATACGCGGGTTGAATAAATGTAATTTTATATACCAAATATTAAAAAAAATATCTTCAACAACCTCGTTTATAACACGGGTTGAATAAATGCAATTTTATATACCAAATAATAAAGCAATATACCTTTAAAAATCTCGTTCATTACATGGGTTGAATAAATGTAATTTTCTATATTAACTAATAAATAAATTATATCTTTAAGAATCCCGTGTATTGTACGGGCTAAGTATTTAATTTTATGTATTAAATAATGAAAAAAGTTACATTTTTAACAACCTCATGTTATTGTATGGGTTGAGCACATGTAATTTCATATACCAATCAATAAAAAGTTATATATTGTTATATTTTTATAAACCTTGTGTATTATATGAATTGAATAAATCTAATTTTGTGTACCATATAAAAAAAGTTATATTTTAAAAAACCTGGTGTATTACACGAGTAATTTTATATACCACATAATAATAAAAAAATATATTTTAAAAAACCCGGTGTATTACATGAGTTGCATAAATGTAATTTTGTATAGTAAATAATAAAAATATTATATCTTTAAGAAACCTTGTTTATTACACGGGTTGAATGAATCTAATAAAAAATTATATTTAAAAAAAAAACTAACGGATATACTCAATATATGATGGATAGAGTGATTGTGGTGATGGTTATTATAAATGTCACGTAAATATAGTGAATACCGTATTTGAGTTGAGAGTTGAACACGTAAATATAGTGAATACCGTATTTTTCGTTTCCCCTTTTTCTCTCTCTTGTTCTTCCTCCTCCTCCTCCTCCTAGGTTTTTCTATTTCCCCTTTCCATTTTTTCAATCTGATTTCGTTTCTTCCCAACCAACGAGATCCACAACTATTTCACGCCCTCCTCCTGTGTCATACTCTCATCTACTGATTGTATTCCGTTTAATTTCTCATTTAATTTCGATTTGAAGTTTTGGGCATTTCATTTGAAGTTGTTTTTAAATGAGATCTGAAAGTTTTGGGCATTTTTTTTCGAATATCCGGCGTTTTTCTGTTGAAGTTTCTGTGTTTTTATCATTCCGGTGACTTTTCCGGCGAATTTAAATCTTGAACGCGAGTTCAAGTTCTCCGGCGTATTTGGTAAATACGCCGGTGGGTCACGTTTTCCGGCCTCGTTATTCCGGTGGTTTGTATCAAGTTGGCTGGGTTTTCATCTCGATTCACCAACCTAAAATACTTTCACAAAACCCTAATTCTTCAATCTTCATCGGGTCAAAAGTGGATGATTCTTTTTGTTCAAGATTGTTAGGATCTGGTGATTTAGGGAAAAAAATGTTTGATTTGGGGAGGAAAGATTTGATTTAAAAAAAGAGAGAGAGAGGGAGAGGAAAAGGTAGCCGAGATAATACTAATAAATAGTTGTTATTTCTTTTTGTTTTTGTTATGGGGTGACACGCTTGTGCAGGGGGCGTTTTTTAGGGTGGGCAACTTAGGGTTGCTACCCTCCCCCGTCTTATAAAGGGTCTTTTCTTTTGCTCCCTGTGTTTGTTTCTCTTTTACCCCTAACTCCCCTTGAGTTAGCGGTTTATTGTGTTGTTTTTTTTTTTGTTTGCGTTTGGCTTTGCGCATGGCCCCCGCGCGTAGAGGTAGAAATGTCAAGACTGTTGGGTTGGCGTCAGCGTGTGATAGTGGGTTAAGGGCTTGCCCCCTTAAGCATTTCCACGAATGCAAGGATGGTAAACCGGGGTCTAGTGGGTTTTTTCGCCTTCTTGAACACATGCAAAGCACCCACCTTAAGACTGAAAACAGGAAGATTCATGTAAAGGAGGCTATTACTAAGGATTTGGATCTTTTTCTGGATGTGGGGGAAGTCCTAAGGGAAGGAGGCAAATGGTTATGTGGGGAGTGCATGGTTATGCATGCTCTTAGTAGGGGGTGCAAGCATGGTGATGAGATGGTGTCTTTTGCTCCAACCTCGGGGGACGTGGACGATTTCATTGTTGGGATTAGGAAGCCATGCCAAGTGGTAGCCGACACTTTTACACTCTCTCCGGAAGGGGTGGTAACCGATGTTGCCCTTCTCGAGCGTGTTTTTTCCCTCCGTTTTCAAACCGTTAAATGCATCCCCCCCAGTTGTCGACTTGCGTTCGCTCAGGTTTTAACGGGTGCCCTACGTAAAGTGGTGGCGTCTCCAGGCTCGGTTGAAAATTGGGTTCAGTTGCTTTTGTTGCCGTGTTGTACACTGAGGGTTGTCAGGCCTTCTTCCAGGCAAGAGCGGAGATCAGGAAATAGAAAATCCCTGCAGTGCAGCAGCATCTTGCAGGCGCTTGCATTGTGGAAAGATGGGTCTGGTTTCACAGACCTGGTCTCTTCTCTCTTGAATAGTGGGGGGGACGTTGGGGTGCCTAGGGGGTTTCCGGAAGGGGCGAAGACAATAAAAAGGATCCCAATATCAAGCAATGCCTGCGGAAGGTCAGGGATGGGCATTTTACGGCGGCGGTCAAAGTTTTATGTTCCAGTGGGGTTGCCCCTTTTGGAGAATCGACCATGAAAGCTCTTATTGATAAACATCCGGTGGTGCCACCCCCATCGCTGCCTTCCAACCCTATTGCCCAACCCACTATTATTGCAGCAGAGGATTGCGTGCTTAAATGTATCCAATCCTTCCCTAGAGGGACATCTTGTGGCAGAGATGGGATGTGGGCCCAACACTTGTTGGACGCTATTGGTTGTGAGGGTTCGGTAAGTTTCTCGGGTCTGCTCACAGCTATTACTAGAGTCGTCAACCTATGGCTTGAGGGGCTTTGCCCTAAGGTGTTGGCAGAGTTTGTGGCCTCAGCCCCCCTCACCCCCTTATTGAAACCTGATAATGGTATTAGGCCTATCGCCGTGGGGGGCATCTGGCGTAGGTTGGTCTCTAAGGTGGCTATGAAGAAGGTTGGGAAGGACATGGCCCAGTATTTGGGGGATTTTCAATTCGGGGTTGGTACACCAAATGGGGCGGAGGCGGTGCTTCATAGTGCGAACAGGTTCCTGAACTCTTTTCATGAAGATGGGTCCATGGCCTTGCTTACGGTAGACTTCACCAATGCTTTCAACATGGTTGACCGCTCAGCGTTCCTCCAACAGGTCCACCAACGTTGTCCATCTATCTATCGGTGGGTCAAGTTCCTGTACGCCCAACCCGCTAGGTTGTTTGTTGGCAGCGAGTGTATTGGGGCCACCACTGGAGTGCAACAGGGAGATCCATTGGGGCCCCTTCTCTTTGCCCTAGCCTTACACCCCCTTATTCTCCGTGTCCAGGAGCACTGTAACCTCCCCTTTAATGCTTGGTATTTGGATGATGGCACGATTATAGGTAATGCAATAGAAGTTGCTAAAGCCTTGGACATCATCAACACGGAGGGACCATCCCTAGGGCTCCATCTCAATATTAAGAAAACGGAAGTGTACTGGCCATCGTGTGACGGTCTCAAGAATCAGGACGGCCTTTTCCCGAAAGGGATAGGTAGACTTGAGAGGGGGGTTAAGCTCCTTGGGGGGGCGGTTAGCCGAGATTCTGCTTTTATCGGGGAATTAGCTGGGCGGCGGGCATCGGCAGCGGTTGACCTTATGAAACTCCTGCCCTGCCTCCAGGACCCCCAGTGCGAGCTTCTTCTTTTAAGGTCTTGCATGGGGGTAGCTAAGTTACTATTTGGGCTGCGGACCTGCCAACCCCACTTGATGGCAAATGCAGTATCCTGTTTTGACGATGGTCTCCGAGAGGCTATCGAAGACATTGTTGTTTGCGGGGGGTCCTACTTTGGTGACCTTCAGTGGCGTTTAGCATCTTTGCCGATGCGTTTGGGTGGTTTGGGCCTCCTCTCAGCTCGGGAGGTTGGAGTTTATGCTTTTGTGGCGTCTAGAGCTCAGTCGTATGTATTGCAAGACCATATCCTTCGGAACAGTGGGGTTGTTAAGCTTGATGTAGACTACCAACAGGCCCTTGAGTACTTAAGTGTCTCTCTTCCAGACTTTGATATTGGCGGTTTCTCTAATATGGACACCGCCCCCCAAATCCACAAAAAACTTTGGCGAATGCTCTATTTGACAAAATCGCTCAGAGTCTGGGAGAAACATTTGATCTGTCTCCCCGCCAGAAGGCGGTGATTGAGTGCTTGAAAGGCCCCCATGTGCAAGACTTTTTGACTGTTATCCCGATCGAGGGGCTGGGGCAATGCATGTCGGCTGTTGAGTATAGGGCTATCCTCAAATACCGGCTGATGATCCCTATGTATCCAGAAGACGAAACCTGCCCAATCTGCCGTAAAGCCTGCATGGATAAATACGGGGAGCATGCTGTTCATTGTAAGGAGCTCCCTGGTTTCAAATATCAGCATGACTGGGTGAGAGATGTTTTGGGGGACATCTTGAGGAGAGCGGGGATTTCTGCGAAGAAGGAGGCCCCTGTGAATTTCCTTACAGACCCCATGGAAGGGAGATCTACACTGAGACCAGCGGATCTGCTCGTCTTTGGCTGGGCAGGAGGGAAACATGCTTGTGTGGTTCTCACAGGTGTCTCCCCCTTAGCTGGTTTAAAGGAAAGCGGGTTTGTAGCAGGACAAGCTATAAGGAAAGCAGAATCAAAAAAGGTGGATAAACACGCTAAAGCATGTGCTGATAACCAACATGCATTTGTCCCCTTCGCCTTCGACACCTTTGGCTCCCTAGCTCCAGAAGCTATCCGTTTGTTGACTAGGGTCCAAAAGGTTGTCCATAACAGCTGCTCATCAACAGGGGGCAGGGGTTTGTCTTTAATAGGCTAGGGTTTGCTATTCAGAAAGGGGTAGCGGCGCAGCTTGTTGCTCGCTTACCTGCGATATTGATGTAAAGTGCACTTATTTGTGAATAAATGAAAATTATATCATACCAAAATAAACATTGATTAATGTTTTTGTAAACATTTTTTAAATATGTTAGTTTAACAAAATAAATAAATCATTTACATTATATTAATTTATATTTAGTGTACTTTAATATATTTTTAAAACAAAAACCTCTCTTTCCTACTTATCTTATATTAAATATATAAATAATAAAATAATATTAAATGTTATCCTAATTTATTAAAATATAACTTTTTTATTATTTGGTATACAAAATTATATTTATTCAACTCGTGTAAAACACGAGATTTTTAAAAATATAATTTTTTATTATTTACTATACAAAGTTACATTTATATAACTCGTGTAATATACGAAGTTTTTAAAGATATAACTTTTTATCACTTGCTATGTAAAATTAGATTTATTCAACACGTGTAATACACGAGATTTTTTAAGGATATAATTTTTTTTTATTTGGTAGATTTTTCAACCCGACTATACACGTGTTTTTTAAAGATACGACGTTTTTAGTATTTAATATACAAAATTACATTTATTTAATATGTGTAATACACATGATTTTTAAAGATATAACTCTTTGTTAGATCTATTCAACATGTGTAATATACGGGGAAATTACAAAGTCTTTGTAAAGTAAAGGAGTTTTAAATGTTAATATTAACCGTAAAAAAATAAAGGTAAAAAAAGGGTGAAGGTAAAAGGAAAAAAAAAACACTAAAGGACAAAAAAATCATTTAAAGTTACTAAAATTGTAGTTATATAATGCGGGAAAATTAATAAACAGTACAATTGAAGTTATTGTAAAGGATTATTTTAATGACCAAATATAAAGGTTTTCGGCTAATCATTTTTAGGTGATTAATAATTCTTAAGTTTTGAAATCTAATAAATATTTCAAAATATTATATTATCTCTTATACGAATTGTTTAAATTTATATTAAATTTAATTTTATAATTATCTTTTAATTAATATTAATTACTAAAAAATAGATGGCTCAAATGAATGACATGTGTCCCCTCATTGGTTTCTTTTATTATATAGTATAGATATTAATTTAAAAGACTAAATATATTAACTTAAATGTAAGCATTTAAGAAAAATTCTTAAACTTTGAATTATACTTTTAAGTTTTGAATGAATCTTATATAATTTGTTTCAAAAACCGAAAAAACCAAACCGAACCATTGCTAAAACCGAAATAACCGAAACCGAAAAAACCGAAACCGAACGGTTTTTAAAAACCAAAAACCGAACTTTCGGTTACGGTTTTGGTTTTACCCAAAAACCGAACCGAACCGAACCGTGCACACCCCTACCATACCCCATAGTCTAAATAATTAATTGATATGCGCGGCCGATAATCATGGATACCCGACATATATTTTTACTATTTAACTAGTAACTCTTTATCTTTTTTGTTGCATATTTCATTATCGGCTGTAGCTTCAGGCTGAAAGTGATGCTTGTTGACCCTCAACAGTTATTTTATTATTTTTTTTAAAATAAAATAATTCGTTTGTTACGGCTGCCGAAACAATAACTTTATAATAATAATCGACCATTCAACTAAAATAGTTAGAGAATTACATGTAAAATAATTTAGAAGGGTGATTTGTTGCAATGGAGGCCCAAGGTTTGAAAAGTCAACTAATCAATGATGACAACTTGTAGTTGACTTGTCGATAGTGTTTTATATAATTTGTTGGATTTCCACCTCCGGAAAGTTTTAACTTTTCACTTTTTTTTTAAATCACCACGGGTCAAGCATTTACAGCCTCTTTAGAGCATTCACATCCTAACCATCAAATCATGTGAGGAGGGGTTTTTATATTATAAAGGGTATAAAAAGTAGTTGTGAGTAGAGGAGAGAGAAAATGTTACTGTTTATCTGTATATTTGGGGGGACACTGTTCGCCCGTTATAATTTTTTAATATATTTTGAAAGTGGTTGTGAGTGGAAGTGAGAGAAAAATGTAATGATAATATTATTTAATTGAAAGGAGAGAGAAAAAATATTTGTTTTTAGTGGAAATATATTGATACAGGAGTTGTTTTTTAGTGGAATGTATGTATAATTTGATGGATTGGATGTGAATGCTTTAGTCTTTAGTAGTTTAATTGCATAATTATCTTTGAAGGCTACCATTCTTTGAATTTGATCTTTAACATAAGAAAAAAAAATCTTCAACAAGGTAGCTGGTCCAAACTCATGTCTAGTCAGTATGCCACATCAAGTCATCACTTATTTTTTCCCGTGTATTACACGAGTTGAGTAAATAAATTTATATACTAAATAATAAAACATTATATCTTTAAAAACTTCCTTTATTGCACGGGTTGAATAAATATAACATTTATATATTAAATAATAAAAAGTTATATATATAAGAACCATATTGTACATGTTGAATTAATGTAATTTTATATACCAAATAAAAAATTATATCTTTAAAACAATGTGTATTACACGGGTTGAATAAATGTAATATTGTTTACCAAATAATAAAATAATACATTTTTAAAAAACCTCATTTATTACACGAGTTAAAAAATGTAATTTTATATACCAAATCATAAAAAAGTTAGTAAATGTAATTTTGTATAGTGAAAATAAAAATATTTAATATATTAATACAAAGTTTGGTTTTCGTGATAAATAATTTGTTTTATTTAAAATGTTTTAAATTAACAATTTACAATTTCGGATAATATTTTATTAGAAAAATAGAATAATGGTATTCAAAATTTAAAGTAGAAGGGCTATATAGGATTGAGTTCATTTCAGAACTCTAAATAACTACAGAACTTTCAGAACTCCTAATAAACAATCATTTTATATATAAGTTTTTGTATTTAGGATCTTTTTATCATCTATTATATTTATTTATTTGATTACATACATGTTAAAAGTAGTTTACATATGTTTAATTGTCAAAATTATATATATGTGTCATAACTAATTACATATAAAAAATAATAAAATTACTCTTAACATGTATGTAATCTTAAAAATACACATAATAAATGATAAAATTATCCTAAACATAAAAATATATAAATAAAAAGATTGTTTATTAGGAGTTCTGCGAGTTCTGTAAATATTTATGGTTCTGAAATGATCCTGGCCCTAGCTCATTATTCATTAATTTATTTAATTAATATAAGATAAGTTTGGAAGTGAGGCGAGAAAATCATAAAATAAATACCTACAATGAACGAATGTCACACGTTAATGTATTATTATATAGTATAGTATAGTATAGATAAAAATTTAGATTGATATAAATAGATTATTTTATTGTAGCAAAATTTGTTAACGAAATCTCAATAAATTTAACTCATTATTTAAAACTCCGTAAATGTATAAATGATAAATAATATTAGTTAGAGTAAATTACGATTTTGGCCCCTGTGGTTATATCACTTTTACCCTTTTAGCCCAAAAAAGAATTTTTAACATCTGAGCCCCCAACGTCTTTTTTTAGTAAAGTAAAAAATCATATTCAGTGCCTAGAAAGCTGGCGCATTTGTAACGGGTGTGTCAAAATAGAAAGAGACTCTTTGTATATTATAGACATACTTCAATTTGGAATGATTTTCAGTTAAGGTTGGCTTGTAATTTGTACCGTTAAAGTGGAAAAAAAACAACAAACACAAATATGTATAAACATGTTTAAGAAAAGAAATACGTACAACTTAAATTAATCTAAAATGTGTTTGATTATCCATTAGAATCATCACAATAGAGTACGTTTTACTTCTTGTCTGATTTTCGGTTGCCCAAAGTAGAGAAGGAGACTAAATAATAAATCCATAAGAAATTAATTTAAATAATATAGGATTATTATCTATAATTAATTAGAAAAGTTTAAACTAAAATAATACTTATCTATAAAATATGGCCTAATATGATGACAATTGTCCCCCAAATGGTTTCTTTTATTATATAGTATAGATATAGATTTATAATCTGTATAATCTATTTTTAATTTATTTACTTAATGATAGTATTAGGTTAAAACCTCGTGTATTACACGGGTTACATAAATATAATTTTATATAATAAATAATAAAAAGATATATTTTTAAAAATTTTCGTATATTGCACGTGTTGAATAAGATATAATGTCATATGTTAATACAAACAATCATCAAGATTTATCTTTTAAAAATGAACATTGATATACTATTTACTTATTATAACATTTTACTTTGTTTTTTTTTATTTTGCATAAATATAATTTTATATAATAAATAATAAAAAAGATATATCTTAAAAAACTCGTATATTGCACGTGTTTAATAAAATATAATGTCATATGTTAACACATACAGTCGTCTTAAAAATGAACTTTAATGTACTATTTATTTATTATAACATTTTACTTTGTTAAATATGTATTCTTAACTAACGTCTTGTTTAAAATTATTATTATTATTATTATTATTATTATTATTATTATTATTATTATTTAATATGATCATAATAAAAATAAACATTTATATTCTTATCTAATTTTTTGTTTAAAATTATTATTACTAGGTTAGTACCCCGTGTAATACACGGGTTGAATAAATGTAATTTTATATACAAAATAAAAAAAATATCTTTAAAAACCTTGTTTATTATACGGGTTGGATAAATGTAATTTTATATACCAAATAATAAAACAATATATCTTTAAAAATCTCGTTTATTACATGGGTTGAATAAATGTAATTTTATATATTAAATAATAAAAAAATTATATTTTTAAGAACCCCGTGAATTGTATGGATTAAGTAAATTTAATTTTATATATTAAATAATGAAAAAAGTTATATTTTTAAGAACCTCATGTATTGTATGGGTTGAGCACATGTAATTTTATATATTAATCAATAAAAAGTTATCCCTTGTTATATCTTTATAAACCCTGTGTATTATAAAACATTTGGACTAAACTGACAAAATGATCCAAACCACAGGTACTAAAATGACATTTAACTCTTTATATTAAATTAATTTATATTTAGTGTACGTCTTTTGTTAATTTCAAGATAAATAATTTTGAAATCTAATAAATATTTCAAAAGACTATATTATCTCATATAGGAATTATTTAAATTTATATTAATTAATATACTATAAATTAGTAACTTTTGTATGCATAGAGTGTTGTACTATATGCTTTGATAAAATATTAAAATTTTACTTTTAACCCAAATCTTTGAATTTCTTGCAATTTCAACTTCATAAAATTGAATTTTTTTACTTTAAAGCCAAACTTTTCTTGTTTTACGATTTAACCTCAACTTTTTTATATTTAACTTTTTTCATCTTTCGCATATTTTTGTTTTACGTTTCGTACTAAATTCAACGTTTTTACGTTTTGTTCATAATTACGTTTCGTACTAAATTCAACGTTTTTACGTTTTGTTCATAATTTTGCGAGGTAATACGACGTAACGTCCATGTATAGTTCAAGATTTTACGTCTAACGTTTTTTATTTCATAGGTTCGTCGCAACGCGTGAGACATTGACTGACTTTGTTATTTTTTTATACGTTATATCTTTTGGTTTCTTACAATTTTAACCTCACAAAAATGATTTTTTTAACCCAAATCTTTTTATCTTTTGTAATTTAACCTCACAACTTTTTTACTTCAACTTCGTTCCCTTATACTTTTCATCGTTTTCCAAATTTTCATTTTACGTTTCGTACTAAATTTTGCGAGTTAACATAACGCAACGTGCGTGAGTGATGCAACGTTTTTACGTTTTGTTTATAATTTTGCGAGTTAATACGGCGCAACGTCCATGTGTTGTTCAGTGTTTTTACGTCTATTTTTCTCATTTGACAGGTTCGTCGTAACGCATGAGTCCTAGATCGAATTAGTTATTTTTTAAATGTTCTACATTTCGGTCTATTTCTTCGCTTTAACACTGTCACACCCCAACCGATGGCGGAATTCATCGGGGCATGGCACTGAGCGAAACAGATTGTCCAGAAGTTTCCACAACAATTATCAAAACTATTCAATTTAAATGATACGTCCCATACCGTATCTCAAACAGTCAAATAATTATTACAGACAAGCATCAAGACAAAGATTCTGTTCCGACAACTCAGATTTAAATAAGTAGCAATTGTTTATCTGCTTATAGAGACCCCTAGTTCGTTATCCACAGACAACTAGTTGTTGGGCTCTAAAGCTTTATTCTAGCTTCAATTTCCTACCACAAATGCATCCTAAGCACCTGTCACATACTTTAAAATAAAAGTCAATACATATAATGTAAAGGTGAGCATACAAGTTTGATAATAGCATATAGAGTTCGAATTCGTTTACGCATAACCAGCACGTACACATAGTGAAATGAAGCACGTTAGTTATCGACATAGATCCATCGATACCAATGACTTGACTGCCTGAGGCAGTTCGCAATACATGATTACCACCGTAATCCATGCAAGTAAAAGATCCTTAACAACCCCCATGTAAACGGGTGCTGAGTCCAAACTATAGTACTATCGTTGCTAAGGCAGGTAGACAGCATTCCACGTGTAAACGTAACAAACAAGCATTCATAAGCCACGTATAACATGCATTAACGGTTAGCGTTCAAATAGTTTAAGTAGTGTGATAGTTGTAGTTCGAATATTCGTAACGTATGTAACACCCAAAAGTGCTTAAAGCAAAAAGGGATCGAGTATACTCACAGTGATTTATGGATTGAAGGGAGCGCTTAGCGAATACGGTTAGCCTGAATAGATTAGGTAGCATAACGATAAGTGAAACGTAAAACAGGAAGCAAGTATTGAGGAGTCAGACAGCTGGTCGATCGGACGGCAGTTCGATCGGATGGCTGTATGAGTGGATTGTTCCTTCCTTTGAGAAGGATGTGTTTGTGTATGATGGCTTGTCCTTTGAAGTTTTCGTTGTAGCATTTTGAAAACATTGAAGTACCTTTGCCTTTCAGGTCGGTCGATCGGACGGCGGTTCGATCGGCCGGCAGCCCGATCGGTTAGGCATTCAACAGAATTTCAAAGTTTAGCCTTTGGATCGGACAGGTGTTCGATCGGTTGGCAAGTCAACAAGTCGAAGGCTTTAATGAATGTAAAGTGTGATACAATGGATCGGATGGTTGATCGATCGAATAGCACAACTGCTGTTCGATCGGACAACAGGGTGTCACCTGATCGGACGGCTGTTCGATCGGGTGGCACTTCTGGTGCATCGAGCATGTTGAAAATTGATTGAGTATTAAAGCATAGTATCTTATGATTCGAAGAGTAGTCTGATCGAACAGTAGTTCGACCGAACAACAGTTCGTTCAATACCATTCTTCAAAACGAGTCGATTATGTGGGGCCAAGTGCTAGCCGATCGGCTGGCTGGTCGATCGGCTGACTATCCGATCGGCTGGCTGTCCGTTCGGACAGCAGTCCGATCGGTCAGCATCCTGACCTGATCAGTCCCTTTCGTCTAACACTTGGTCGTTCTGTTCGTGTGTCGTTTTATCGAGGTATTTTCGACAGCGAGTAACATCATAGATGCCTCGTTCTTACTTGGTTTCTCGGGTTGGACAGGAATCACCCAAATCCGGCCGGTGGTCTGTTCGGAACGAAGTTTAGCATTTTACCCGGAGTTGGTTATCCTCGTGGATAGAACCCAGATCTTGATCCGTATAACCACTGAAGTGATTTGTAAACCGGCTCAGGTTCCGTTTCCACTGGTTCGAGTGAAAAGGGTTGGAGAAAGTTGGCAAAATCCATCCTTCAATCCTTTTCACTATGTATTTGTTCAGATCTATGAAAGATCCTTGTTTGTTTATGTGGAAATCGACTAGATCCAAGTCATCCTTGGTGGATTGAGGCCAAAACATGAAGTTCTTCAAGAACCCATGATGACATCATCCTAGAACACTTGATTCTTGATGATTTCACGGTTAAAAGTTTAGATTTGAAAGATAGAAAGGTGTAGGAGTGTGTATAGATCAAGAAAGTACAAGATTTAGGACGAAAACTTACCGGAATCGAGAGAAATCTGAGAAAAGGCGGGTTGAGCGTGCTGGTCGAACAAGGGTTTCCAAAAGTGGAAAGAATGACAATGACAGGGGTATTTATAGGATGACAAAAGAGGAAAGGGCTAGCCGATCGGCTGGCAGCTCGATCGAACAGCCTGTCCGATCGGACAGCAGTCCGTTCGGCTGGCTGTTCGATCGGCTGGGAAGCCTGATCGATCGGTTGCACCTTTCGAGTGTTTCGCGTGACGATTTCAGATATTTCGATTTCGATCGCGAGCGGCTCGATATGATAGGGTTTCCTAGTCAAATTACTTTCAGTCCCAACTATTTCGTGTCTCGCGGAATCTATTTTCCACCATCTATCATAGTTCGGTTGTGATTTGAGTTCGAGTTCGATTGCATTAGAGTTAGATTTCGAGTTCGATTGAGTTCGCTTGATTACCACAACATAACATAAATAAACATGCACAGGTAACACGTAAGGCGCACACACACGTAGTATCAATAAGTAAAACCACGTAGTTCGAGTTACGATTCGATGTCGATTCGATTAGCATAGCTTGATTGTTAGTTGATTGACTTTATCGCATTGTTACTTCCTATAGTTCACAGTCGTAGGTCGATTGAAATACGATTAATACTCATCGATTATTGTAATTAACAACACTTACTCCACATAATATAAATGAAATAAAAACATTTCTACCAGTCAAGTTGCGCGAATCAGTCGTTGACTTTGACCTTGACTTTGACTTTCACTTACGAAAACACGGGGTGTTACAGCCTCCCCTTGTTTAGGGAATTTCGTCCCGAAATTAAGCTGGAAGCTGCTACAACCGTCATGAATTACGTGAGGACTTTCTCTATCTAGACTTTCTCCTGGAACAACTGTGGGTACTTAGCCTTCATGTCGCTTTCGAGTTCCCAAGTGAACTCTGCGCCTCGTTTGCCTTCCCATCGGACTTTCACAATAGGAATGCGTGAGCGCCTGAGCTGCTTGGTTTGGCGATCCATGATTTCGACAGGCTTTTCCACGAAGTGTAATGTTTCGTTCACTTGTAGATCGTCCAGAGAGACATGTAAATCGTGGTCGGCGATGCACTTTCGGAGGTTTGACACGTGGAAAGTCGGGTGGACGTTACTAAGTTCCTTCGGTAATTCGATTCTGTAGGCGACTTTTCCGATCCTTTCCAGAATCTTAAAAGGTCCAACATATCGAGGCGCGAGTTTCCCTTTCTTGCCGAATCGGACTACACCCTTCCAAGGTGATACCTTTAGGAGTACGTAGTCACCAACGCCAAATTCACGGGGCTTGCGCTTTTTATCAACGTAAACCTTCTGTCGATCCTGAGCTTTCACCAGGTTGTCTCTGATTTGGAAAATTTTGTCCGTCGTTTCTTGTAATAGCTCAGGACCGGTTAGTTGCGAATGACCGATCTCGTGCCACACAATAGGCGACCGACATCTTCTTCCGTATAATGCCTCGAAAGGTGCCATCTCGATGCTGGAATAATAGTTGTTATTATACGAGAATTCGACTAACGGCAGGTGTTTATCCCAATTACCACCGAAGTCTAGAACACACGAACGGAGCATGTCTTCAAGAGTACGGATCGTTCTTTCAGTCTGACCGACGGTTTGTGGGTGGAAAGCGGTACTTAGATTAAGCGTTGTACCGAGTGCCGTTTGAAACGTTTCCCACAATCGTGAAGTAAAACGAGCATCACGATCAGAGATGATGTCACGAGGCGTCCTATGATTACAAATGATCTCGTCGGTGTAGATTCGGGCTAATCGTTCTACCTTGTAGTCTTCTCGTATGGGCAGAAAATGAGCTGATTTAGTCAAACGGTCGACTATTACCCAAATGCTGTCGTGGCCTGATGACGTGGGTGGTAGCTTGGTTACGAAATCCATAGCTATGCTCTCCCACTTCCACATGGGAATTGGTGGTTGTTCGAGCAAGCCAGAGGGTCTTTGATGTTCAGCCTTGATTCTAGCACAAGTTAGGCATTTTCCGACGTAGAGAGCGATATCCCTTTTCATGCCCGGCCACCAGTACTTGTAACGAAGATCCTGGTACATTTTGTCAGCACCGGGGTGAACTGAGTAGCGGGATTTATGGGCTTCGTCCATGATAATCTGTCGCAAATTGGTTCGTTTGGGAATCCAAACTCGGTCTAAAAAGTGGAATATCCCATTTGGTTTGCTCACAAGTTGGGCTCCATCGTGGTAGATTCTTTCTTTCTTCAAGGTGAGTTCGTTGAAGCATGCATGTTGAGCATCGCGGATGAGAGTTTCGAGGTTGTGTTGGGCTTGAACATTACGAGTACTAAGCAGGTAGCTCCGTCTGCTAAGTGCGTCGGCAACAACGTTCGCCTTGCCTGGGTGATAACGAATCTCACAGTCGTAATCGTTGAGAAGCTCTACCCATCGGCGTTGACGCATATTAAGTTCCTTCTGATTAAAGATATGTTGTAGGCTCCTATGATCGGTGAAGATCGTACACTTAGTACCATACAGGTAGTGTCGCCAAATCTTTAACGCAAAAACAACTGTGCCTAGCTCGAGATCATGGGTTGTATAGTTCTTCTCGTGGATTTTGAGCTGACGAGACGCGTAAGCTATGACCTTGTCCCGTTGCATGAGAACACAACCAAGACCAAGGTTGGAAGCATCACAGTAGACAATGAAATCATTGTTTCCGTCGGGCAATTTGAGAACAGGAGCATTGCAAAGCATGTGTTTAAGGGTTCGAAAGGCAGACTCTTGTTTAGTTCCCCAAACAAAAGGCTTGTCTTTATGAGTAAGAGAGGTAAGCGGCACAGCGATCTTTGAGAATCCTTCAATAAATCGTCGATAGTAGCCCGCTAGTCCGAGAAAAGAGCGGACTTCGGACGGATTCTTAGGCGTAACCCAACTCTTGACTGCTTCAATCTTCGCAGGGTCAACGTGAATACCCTGACTATTAACAATGTGACCCAGAAATTGAACCTCCCCTAACCAGAATTCGCACTTGGATAACTTGGCATAGAGTTGGTTCCCCTGGAGTAACTCGAGAACCAAACGTAGATGTTGTGCGTGTTCGGCTTTCGATTTGGAGTAGATCAAGACATCGTCGATGAATACGATGACGAAATGGTCGAGATATGGTTTACACACGCGATTCATCAGATCCATGAAAACCGCTGGTGCGTTGGTTAGACCAAAAGGCATGACAACGAATTCGTAATGGCCGTATCGAGTACGAAACGCGGTTTTGGGTATATCCTCTTCTTGAATACGCAGCTGATGATATCCTGAAGGTAGATCGATCTTCGAAAAACACGTAGCGCCTTGTAGTTGATCAAACAAATCATCGATGCGAGGTAGAGGGTAGCGGTTCTTGATGGTTAACTTATTCAATTCCCGATAATCGATGCACATCCTGAACGACCCGTCCTTCTTTTTAACGAAGAGGACTGGCGCGCCCCAAGGAGAGGTGCTCGGGCGAATGAAGCCTTTTTCAAGTAATTCCTGGAGCTGGGTTGAGAGTTCGCGCATTTCTGTCGATGCGAGTCGGTAAGGAGCTTTGGCAATAGGATTTGCTCCAGGAATGAGGTCAATACGAAAGTCGATATCACGACTTGGAGGTAATCCGGGAAGATCCTCTGGAAAAACATTAGGAAATTCTCGAACCACTGGAACGTCTTTCACTTCCTTCTTCTCTTTCTTTTCCTTCTCTGCTACTACAATGTTAGCCAAGAAAGCCATGTATTCCTTGCGGAGATACTTGCTGGCCTGGATATATGACATAAGCTTGAGCCCCTTTGAAGTAGTATCGCCATAAACGCACAGTAAGTCACCATTCGCGAGCGAAAATCGGATCATAGCATACAACTTCAGCATGGTTTTCTCGAAGAAAGTCCATGCCTATTATGACGTCAAAGCTTCCGAGTTGCATCGGAATAAGGTCGATTGGGAAAATGTGATTGTTGAGCTCAAGAGTACAATCACGGATAACAGAATTAACAGCGACGGTTCTTCCGGTAGCGACTTCTACATCGAACTTCGAGGATAGTTTGGAACGTTTACGACTAAGGAGTTTCTCAAATTCGAGTGACACAAAGCAATTATCGGCTCCGGTATCAAACAAACATGAAGCATAAATACCATTCACAAAGAACGTACCATTGACCACGTTGTTGTCGGCCTGGGCTTGACGCACGTTGAGGTTGAAAGTTCTGGCGCGTGCGGCCTGTTGTTGCTGCTGCTGTTGTTGTTGCTGTTGTGGCTGCTGTTGCTGAGGCTCTTGTTTCACAGCCCTGTTCGGGCACATGTTGGCGAAATGGTTCGGGTCGCCACATGCGAAGCAGGCTCTGGCTTTGACTGCGGGTGCCAGAGGAGCTTGTTGACCCTGTGGGGCAGTGATTAGAGCTTGGTTGGCACGAGCTTGACGAATACGGCAGTTGGCAGTAAAGTGGCCGTATACGTTGCAATGAGCACAATAGCGGCATTGAATAGCAGTCGGGTGGTGATAGGTGCAAGTAGGGCAGAGCGGGTGTGGCCCAGTGTATGCACGCTTTGCAGGCGGTGCATTGGCCACAGGCGCCGCTACTTGACGCTGTTGGGCTGGTACTGATTGAACTGGTGCAGCAGTGATCGCACAGTTCTTGTTGCTAGAGTTGTTCTTTCTCTTGTTTTTCCTCTTGTTGCTTGATGAGGTGGGTTCAGCAGTGGGTGCGGTAGCGGTAGTGTTGGACCGGTTTGCGACCCCGAAAAGTCAGTTAAGGTAGTTCATCTTTGCGTATAAAGGCGGAATCAATGTACACGAAGTTACAACAGCTTTTCCTCTTCAATTCCTTCTCTATTTATGCTTTCTGAATTGATTTTGACAAAGTTTCGTTACCACAAGCATGACCTGATTTCGCTCCAAGTTACAAATGAAGATCACACATGAGATATATATAGTCCAGCTGATTTCGCTTATATGGCATGACATATAAGCGAAACCCCATGTGACCAAATCAGCGAAACCACCTGGTACTCTATGAGCGAAACCCTAACTAAATATGACATATGAGCGAAATAGTCAAGATAAACCTAATTTTGACTTTCAAGCTCCTATTTTGACTTATCTTAACCTAAGACTCAATGTAAACGTAGTCAACAGACATTTCTTGCACCAACAGACTCCCCCTTGGATGTTGACGAAGTCTTCAGCTCCTAGTCTTCAGTCTTGGTCTTTTCTCCATCTCTGTCTTTTCATCGTAAACAACTCTATCTTCACAGGTTCAGAATCTTGTCCTGACTTCATCTTCAGACTTCCCTTTGACCGTTGATCCAGACTCCCCCTTTCACAGACTCCCCCTCTCAGTATGCTAGAATCTGAGGTCTTGATCTGGTTCAAGCTTTGACATTTAGCTTCCGTGGGAATGATGAAGTCCAAAACCTGTGTCTCAAACATCAAACATTACAAACTATCTTTTCAACAATAAATCACAAACTCAATCAGTTTTAGAAATCCACTCAAGTATTCAGGTCCAAGTTAATGACCTTGATCACTCGATTAATCTACCAAGTTCAACTTAATGACCTTGGTTGATCATTTGACGAATCAAACTGATTTTGTTAAACATTTTCTGAAAAATGTAACAAGCATCAAAATAATGAACTTGTTTTAACTTTCTCAGCAATCCAATCTTCATCAAAGTAAGCTCTCCTCATTCTTTAGCTCAGAACCTCCTGCATCTGCTTCAACATCTGAGAATCCAACAATCAACTCTCCACTTTTGTTTGTCGGAAAATAAAGCAGAAATAAAATCTTTTTTGATTTTATAAAGTGTTCTAAACTAAGAAATGAAATACAGAAAAACTTAAATTGCAAAAAGTAAACAAAGTAAACTATTTACAAACTTAATTTTTGGCGAGCGTGTCAGGGAATCATATCAGCTATCAGACAAATTACAAGTACCATTAAGCTTCATTTCATACTCAGACTTAAACAATTCACCTCGATTGTCGATATATTGACCCATCTTAAATTCTCACACACATTTCAAATTACTCAGGATACGATTTAGATGTTTTATGAACTTAGCTCATTCATGTGTCCCACCTCTTGAATATACTCCCGTATCCAGAATCTCAATATTCAGTCTTACAGGTGAGTATACTACAATGATATCTGTACATAAATTAGGTAATGCGAGGGCCGAGGGATCTCAGGTCGATACTTCCGTATGCGCAGAGAGATATCAGCTTCGACTTTACGGTATGTCCCCTTTAGAGGATCTTTTAGCTACAACAGCAACGACTATCAATTTTATTGTTTCATCTGCATGCTGAGGGTTTATGCTATGTTTCAAGCATTTGCGGAAAGTATTATCCAAGGACTAGGTCAGACTTCCATTCAGCAGAAGTCCCGGAATAATACCCCAGACATCATTGAGTATAAAAACCTAGTATATCAGAATACGAGACCTTTCAAATGAGATTTCAGGGGTTACCTATATATCCAAGTAGTGTTCCCCACGAATTTCACAAGTTTGAAATTTTAAGTTTATATCCCAAATAAATCTACTAAATGTGCAAAAACCTATCGACACATCATTAGTGAGACTGTTTAACTCATTTAAACTTTACAAATCTTTAGCATACTGTAATTGTCTAGCCGATGTACTATCATTTTCCCTATATACACAAGCTCTTTTTCAAATTTTATATTGTTTTTGGATTTTGAAATTTTATCATGTTTTTGTATTTTCTGAAAATATATCTATATACAAATATCTACTCCCCCTAAATACCAAAACATGTAAAAAATCGACAAACCATTGCAGATTGTTTTTCGTCTTCATCCGCAACAGTACTCTCATCAACGCCCACAATTCCATCCGACACCGAAAGAAGCTTTATACCGTTCAGTTTTAACAAATATTGAAACCGATTTTTATCAAAAGCTTTGGTATGTAAATCAGCTTTTTGATCGTCAGTGTGGATTTTCTCAATACTTATCAACTTCTTCTCGAAACAATCGCAAATGAAGTGATGACGAATTTCTATGTGTTTAGTTTTAGCGTGATGTACTGGATTCTTTGTTATATTTATAGCGGCCTCATTATCAACAAAAAGAGGTGTGTTAAGAAACTGCAAACCGTAGTCGCGCATTTGTTGTTGTATCCACAGGATCTAAGAGCAGCAACTGCTAGCAGAAACGTACTCCGCTTCACATGTAGATAGCGCCACAGATGTTTGTTTCTTACACTGCCAGGTAACCAATCTAGGTCCAAAGAACTGGCATCCTGCAGTTGTTGATTTGGAATTGACTTTGCAGCATCCGAAATCTGAATCGGAATACCCTTCGAGCGTAAAATCGCCTTTCCTAGGATACCACAACCCCAATGACGGAGTTCCTTTCAGGTAGCGCAATATCCTCTTCACAATAATCATGTGCGAAGCTCTCGGGTTAGATTGATATCTTGCTGCGAGGCACGTTGGGTACATGATATCGGGTCTTGAAGCTGTCAAATACATCAGCGATCCAATCATGGAACGATACATCGTTTCGTCTACCTTCTCTCCGGTGAGATCAGGGTTTATCCCATGATTCGTTGCTAATGGGGTGGCTGCTGGAGTAGATCCTGACATCCCAAATTTCTCCAAGATATCATGAACGTACTTCGTTTGATGTATGAAAATTCCTTTGGGTAGTTGATCAACCTGCAGTCCCAAAAAGAATTTCATCTCACCCATTGATGACATTTCGAATTTCTGCTTCATGACTCGTTCAAAATCTTTGCATAGATTCTCATTTGTTGACCCAAATATAATATCATCCACATAAATCTGAATAATCAGAAGATGACCGTCGACCTCTTTAGTGAAGAAAGTGGCATCCACTTTTCCATGAATGAACTTGTTGGCTAGTAGGTGTTGAGACAAAGTCTCGTACCAAGCTCTCGGGGCCTGGTGTAAACCATACAGCGCTTTGTCTAGCAAGTAGACCTTGTCTTTGTGGTGTGGATCGGTAAAGCCCGGCGGCTGACCGACAAAAACCTCCTCTTTTACCTTCCCATAGAGAAAAGCCGATTTTACATCTAACTGATATACTTTGAAATTTTTCCAAGACGCAAATGCTAGAAAGATTCTGATCGCTTCTAGTCTAGCAACTGGAGCATACACTTCAGTGAAATCTATACCCTCTTGTTGACAAAAACCCTGGACAATGAGAGCTTTGTTACGAACCACAACTCCTCTATCGTCTCTCTTACACTTGAACACCCACTTGGTGTTAATCTTCCTCTGGCCATCAGGCAAATCCACTAACTTCCACACTCCCAACTTTTCAAATTGGCTAAGTTCCTCCTGCATTGCATTGACCCAAGAATCTTCAATAAGTGCCTCTTTGTAAGTTCTTGGTTCAACCTGCGAGATAAAACAACTCAATGAGAATTCAGTTTGCAAAGGAGCAACTGCTGTATAAAAACATGTAAGCCCTTTATCAATCTGTCTTCGAGTGCGAACTCCTGTCTACAGTTCTCCAATGATCAATTCCTCTGGATGATATGAAAGAGTGCGTGGCATTACTTCGCCTGAAACATCTACATCACCTTCCAGATTAGTAACATTCTGATTTGCACCTTGTTCACTGACTGGGTTTGTTTGACTTGAGATCTGAATTTGTTCCCCCTCAGAATCTGAATCACCATGATCAAATACTGGCATGTTTTCCAATTCTTGATTATCATTCTGTGCCGACTGATTATCTTGAGCAACTTCATTTTGTTGGACATCATCATGTTCTCCAACATTGGTTGGACCGGCTTCATCATCATTTGAAGTTTCTCGAGGTCTTCTAGAATACTCAGCTGGGAACCTTTGCTGCGACTCATATTCACGCAAAATAACCAACTCATCAAAGAAATCTTCATCATCCTCTGATTCTTCTCTCATGTCAAACGAATCCCATAGTTTGTCATAATGATAACGCCATGAATCACCAGGATTCTGCGGCGGCATAGTATAACCTTGACATTCAACATTTCCAGCTTCAATAATCCGCTTCTCACTTGGAACGAAGACACGTCGCATCGGATTTGCATAACCAACAAATATTCCCTCAATGCACTTCGGACCAAACTTTCCATGAGGCTCTATAACAGTACAGGGTGACCCGAACGGTTCTAGATACTTCAAATTCGGTTTGCGGTTATTGATTAGCTCAAAGCATGTTTTGTTGAACTTCTTGACAGTGAGAACCCTGTTGAGCGTATAGCATGCGGCGGAAACAGCTTCAGCCCAAAAATTTATCGGTAACTTTGAATCTGCGAGCATAGTTCTAGCCGTCTCGATTAGTGTCCGATTTTTGCGTTCTGCAACTCCATTCTGCTGCGGAGTGTACGGAGCACTAAACTCATGCAATATACCTCTTTCATCACAAAATTCTTCCATCTTACAGTTCTTGAATTCAGTACCATTGTCACTACGAATTCTTTTGATACGTCGTTGGTACAGATTCTCAATCTTTTTGAACAACGCCATCAAACTGTCAAACGTTTCGTCTTTCGTTTTCAAGAAAGAAACCCACGAAAATCTGGAATAATCAACAGTAACGACCAAACAGTAGTAATCTCCTGTAATACTTTTGACATTCACAGGACCAAACAAATCCATGTGAAGTCTTTCCAGAGGTCTCGAAACTGAATTGACTTGCTTTGTAGGGTGTGACTTTTTCTTCTGCTTGCCTTTGACACAGCTAATGCACTCCCCTTCCAGATGAAAACCTTTGACATGAACTCCTGTAACCAAATTGTTGTGCACCAAGTGATTCATCTTCCTTAGGTGAATATGCCCCATCTTGCGGTGCCACAACTTCGATTCTTTCTCAGTTGCTCTAGAAACAAAACAATGTGCTTGACCTGTTGTTGTAGTTGCTACACTCATGTCCAACACATATAAATCATTCACTCTAGGTGCCCGCATGATAATCCATTCTTCAGGGATAACAAATCCTGGTTTCAAGATCAAACATTCTTTGTCTGTGAAGTGAGTGGTATTCATATTGTCACAAATCTGTGAGATACTTAGCAGATTATTCTCCAGCTCAGTAATGTAGTTAACTCTTTCAAACGTAACAATCTCATTGGATAACGTTCCTTCACCAATAATTCTACCACCTTCATGACCAGCAAATCCCACATAACCACCATTGATATTTCTAACATCATACAACAATGCAGTCTTTCCTGTCATATGTCGAGATGCTCCACTATCCATGATCCATCTTGAGATAGCTCTTGGAAGTTCCTGCACATATCACAAATGATTTCAAAAACACATTTAATTAAAGATGCTGATTCATGCTTCACGATTACCAACTAGGAAGCTCCGGCAATTCAAACTGTTTAGTCGAACATGGAGTCCACCCAGGCCTCATCAGCCTTGGGTGTAACCTTGACTCTCGCAATTTGAATTTTGAAGTTTTCAGCCTTCAAAGGTGGAAAATTTGCATCATAATCAATTGGAATTGAATCCTCAGAAGGTGAAATCTTTTTCTCACTTTTTGGTTTCCAAACTTGTTGAGATAATGCAACCCGCTTGTAAAATTTGTCATTTTTAGTTACCACTTTCTTTACGGGTTCATTTTTCACTTTGGTGTTGTCATTTTTCACACTCTTTTTCTCAACAACCATTGGTGCTTTACCCTTTTCGTCAACTTTCTTCTTTTGAATCTTCACAGTTTCAGTCTTAGGCTTCACATTGGTACACTTTCGTGCAATGTGACCAACTTGGTTACATCTGAAACATGTTCGAGTATCAACAACTCGACTTTTGCCTTCAGACTGAGACTGTGAAGCTCCTTTCTCAAAAAACTCTTCATTCGATTTTGAAAAAATCTCTTTCTCTTCATCAGCAAGTGAACTCGAACTGTTCACAAACTTTTTCTTTTCAGCAAACCTCTTGTTTGGAACATTTCTTTTCTGATAATTCCTACCACTCTGATAACCACCTGACCAGTTATTTCGATTGTTATTATAAAAACATGTTGGATTAACAGATTTCTTGTAGTATGATTTATCTTTCTCAAAACTCATTTTTCTCTTTGTTTGACTCAGATTGTTCTAAATTATAAACCCCACTATATAGACCCATCATTTCCTAGTATCCTTAAGAGGGGCGAGAGTAAAAATAATCCCTATCGCTCCCTCGAATGCGCCCAACCGGATATTCTAGGAGAAATGATTCTCGATGAATTATTTCAACTAGAAGATCTAATTTTTAATTGGTTAGAAGAACTTAGGGGAGACCTCAAAAATCTTCTCCAAGACGATAACCAAGAAGAAAGGTTGGAAACGCATTCAAACAACTTCATTGTTTCCAATGATACTTCTAACTCTAGTGAGGACTTGAGCGATAGTCGTCCCTGTGTCGATTGTGCCGTGAAGGACTCCCCATCGACTTCGTTCGATGCATATATAGACCTGAGCGATTCGACATACACCTTCTTTAACGAGAGCCCGGAAAAGGGATGGACTTGTCCACCTACATATAGCATAGGAATCACCCTCACCGACAACCTCTTGCGTTCTCGTCTTAATCTAGATCAATTAAGGTATCTTAGGCACTTTGGGGTTGTTCCATCCAGTAAGGAACCACCCGATCCGGAAAAGTTCCTTAAAAATATACGCACTTCATAAAACAGTTTTCCGACACGGGGCCGTGCCCAGGTCAACACGCCCCCGTGTCCACCAAAAGATTCCCTTCTGACTTTTGTCAGAATACGGACAAAATGTGTCAGGATCTTGCCTGCACACGGGGCCATGTCCATCCGACACGGGGCCGTGTCCAGCACGCTGTCGTTTTCTATAAATGCAGCCGAGAACCCTGCACATTTGGACCATCCTGAGACAGAGATTTGGAGGGATTTTCTGACTTACCATCCTAGGTATGTTCTAAAAGAAGGTTCCTACAAGCATCTTGTCCTTTCCTCTTTTATCCATTGCCTTCTTCTTCATCTTTCTTGCACCAAGAACTCCATTAAAGCTTGATTTCAAGCTTTGTTGTGATGTTTATTGAATTTTTGTTCAAGGAATCTTGTTAAAAATAAGTTACATAACATTGTTTTAAGTTATTTCTGCTCAAAAAGCTTCATAAGTTAAGAAAAATAATTTGAAACCACAAGATCCCTTGCTCTAAAAATCTGCAGAAAGTTGAACACGGGGCCGTGCTCATTGAGCACGGGGCCGTGCCCGCAGTACTGTTTCATTAAAACGAACTGTTTTTGGTTTGTTTTCGTAGAATGTCTAGCCAAAACAGCGGAACCTCTTCTGCGCACTCAAGGAACAGCCGACGAGAAAGGAGGCCATCGATTGAAGCAACTCTCGTAAGATACGTAATGGCATTACGTGAAGCACTTGACGAGATGACTTCAGTGGAGGAGGTCCTCATTGACCGTATAAACTATCTCTCGGTGGGGTTGGAAAACAGTTTCCGGGAAATAAACCTCTTGCACCAGAGGTTAAACATTCTGGTAACACCTCCTATGGAACCAATCCTCCCTCAAGAGGATTGGAACCTCGCACTTGGAATTCAAAATCCTACTGGTTGGGACGACATTCCGGCAGAACCTCCTCTTGAAGAACTCCAAGAAATTCCGGTGGAAGTTACACCTCCTCAACCCGATGCTCATGAGCCCGCTTTTCTTCTCCCTAGGGAGATCGAAGAGTGGCTCGCCGATGTATGAGGAGCCCATACCCGTAGGAAGAAGTTATCAAGCCACTTTTAACCGAGAGATCTATCTTTTCGGAAATTTTGCTAGTAGAATAATTAGTAGGCTAGAAACTTCTTGGATTTCTTGTGTTTCTTTGACCTATCTAGCTAATATTTTAATTTTTAGGACTATTATGTAATTCTCTCTATGATTAATGAATGATGGTTTTAGTTAAATTGGTGTTTTGGATGGTGTTGAAATGAATAAAACACATTTGAGATGGCAAAGGATGCAAGGGAAACTTGAACCGGCACTCTATGCAGGAAAACAGAACCGTCCGACAAATTTTTTCGTTTACAGTAAGTTCGGCACGGGCCGTGTCCACCCAACACGGCCCCGTGCTGCACAGTCTGCAGAAAAAGACCCAGTTCAGGTAACTGGACACGGGCCGTGTTCACCCAACACGCCCCCGTGTCCAGACTTCTGTTTCTCTTGTTTTAATTTTGTTACTGGCACTTGAACACGGGGCCGTGCCCAGATCACACGGGGCCGTGTTCAGCGCCCAGTAACACAAAATTTTTGCTTTTTACACCTTTTTACGCATTCAATCAACCTAAAAACTTATTTTTGGGACACATTGAGGACAATGTGTAATTTAAGTGTGGGGGGGGGGGGGGGATGCTAAAACCTTGAATCCTGCAAGTCCTAAATACAAGCCTTACACAAAACTCTATTGGAATTGCTAATCACCCCAAATTTTTTTTAAAAATTTTCATTTTTTTTACTTGTCTAGGTTTAACTCGGGAAATTCAAGCTCTCAAAAAGGTTATATTTTTATAAATTTACAACCGATAGCATCGTGATAAAAAGAACTAACCTAAGAAAATTACGAAAAGGCATGACAAGCTTAGTTAAAATTTGATTATATATACTTGATCACATAAAAACCCATTCCCACAAAAGTGAGTTTTGAGCCTTTATTGAGCAAACACTTACATATCATTTTACTAAATGCTCATTTTTCGTTTCTTGTGTGAATAGCCGCTTGGTTCTTACGACTCTAGAACTTGCCATGACGATACATTCCCAATCCTTACCAACTTAAACCCGAGTAAGTAAATGATGGAGGCATTAGGACTAACCCTTTTTATTTCTACACCATTATTTTTCTTTTTTTACCACCTACCCAAAATCCCCCTAGTTAGCCCATTTGAGCCTAAACCTTTTCGTTTCATAACCCAAACCAAACACCCTTTTACCCACCAAAACCTTTTTCATTTTTAACCTTTTGTTTTAGTAACAAGTTCGGTTCTTCATATGACTTTCCTTAAAAAAAAAAAAAAAAAAAAGAGATTTTGTGATGATGAAGCAAAAGAAAATAAACAAACAAGTTCATCAAAAATAACTTTGTTTGAATAAATAGCTTCATCAAAAGAAAAGTTACAAAAATAGAAAGTCATACGAAAACCGACACTTGTTACGCTTTTCGCCTTTTTTCTACTAACCACTAACCACCAACCCAACCACCTACCTTTAACTCAAGCCTAACCCTTAACCCGCAAAGTCCTCTTGATATTTACAAAGGTATATAAGTTAAAAAGGAGGAGGATTAATCGCTTGGCAAGCCTATGGTAGGAGTAAGTTCCATGCCGCTCTCGAGTGATTCACTAAAATACATCTTCGGCCGAGTGTTGAGTGATCCCCGTGAGGTATGTGAACTCGTATATAAATAGAATTTTAAAGAGGCATGTTATGCCCTAATAAGTAATTTATCTTATGAAAAGTTTTAAATAAATCATGACGAATAGGATTGTAAATGAATAAAAATAAAGCTAAATAAAGAATCTTGGAAATCCCGACACTCTACGACAAGCCCAAAAACCTTCTTCTCTACCCATTCCATTTGGGAGTGTAAATAGCCACATATTAAAGAGTTTTGCTTGAGGACAAGCAAAGATTCAAGTGTGGGGGTATTTGATGTGTTCAAAATGTAACATATAAATTTCATCAAATGAGGCATAAAACTAACCCTTTTTTAGTACTAATGTTGGAAAAAGTGTGCTTTTGTCTTCCTTTTGTATTTTCATGATTAAATGAGCTCAAATTAACAAAAGAAGCAAAAAGACATCAAAATCTAACATAAATACAAGAAAAGGAACAAGACATGGCATGCCCGACCCCACGACATCATCTTCCCAAGCAAAACAAGAGATCAGAAGCCTGGACACGCCCCGTGCTCAGCCAGCACGGGGGCGTGCCCAAGTGTCAGCAGAAAAGACAAAGTGGTAGAAGCTTCTATTTCCCACCACGGGGCCGTGCTCAGCGGACACGGGGCCGTGGTCAACTATAAGATTCGCACAATCCAGCAAATCTGCATAGTACAAAGATTCTTCTGCACCACGGGGTCGTGCTCAGCGGACACGGGGGCGTGGTCAACTAATAAGACAAAGCTGCATTTAATGAAGAAAGAGAGGATGTGGACACGGGGACGTGCTCACTGGACACGGGGCCGTGCCCGAGCTTCTGTTCAGCCTATAAATAGAAGTGCTTGGCACAAGCTCAAACCATCCCTTGGCACACCACCTCTCTCACACTTCACCCACCACCCACCACCACCATAACACCATCATCCACCACCATCATCCATTGTCCATCGTAGAGTGTGTGAGTCGTCTCGGGATCCAAGATTGATCGTAAGAGTTCTTGACAATCAAGGCCATGTTTGCCTAAGTCTCTTACATCACTTGGTGAAGACAAAGTGTCTAGTGTAATACTTTTTATTTCTAATCTTTTGCACTTTTTATTTGGTTTTGTATTAATGACTTTAATAACTAGTTGCTTATGTTGAAGGTGATCTTTCCTTATCGTTTGTCCGTGGTGTCTTGGCATTATTTTACTGTCTCTATAAAATAAAAGATTTTCACCATTCATATCTCCACGGTCTATATGGAGGTATGTTGGCTACCTGGTCGGGGGTTAAGGGAATAGTTTGGTAAAGGTCTTGCCATTGTTCAGCGTTTAGAGGTCCTGCAATGGACCTGGGTCAAATTTAGTAGGACCTCCTTCAATACTTCACGGTATTGGATGGCGGGGGTCCAAACTCTTTGATCCCCTCATAAGTTAACTACTGTTAATACTATAACCCGGCTATTTAGGACTGTATCCCTGCTGACTCAGACTACTTAGTCGAGGGTAACGTCACCTCCAAAAGAGGGGCCTACCATAATTTGCATTAATAACTTAATTAATTATCTTCCAATAATCCACCCTTTTAGGATTGTATCCTTGCTGACTCAAACTACTGGGGTGAGGGTAACGTCACCTTCAAAAGAGGGGCCTACTACAATAACTAAGATAATCTCTTAATTATGTGCAAAAGTGCGGAAATAATCAAAGGTTACACTAGATACGAGTCGGAACCAAGTGATTCATCTTGTCTATCTGTTTTTTCTTTTTATTTTATTTTCAGCATTTTAGTTAGTTTTTATTTTTCTTAGTTTAAAACATTTTTCTAACCTTTTTATTTTGATTAGACGTTGAGGATAAACCGGTACTAAAAGCACTTGTGTCCTTGGACGACCTCGGTATCTTGCCAACACTATACTACGCTCACGATGGGTGCACTTGCCCATATGTGTGTTTAGTGTTAGTAAAATATCGTGTTTTATAAATTTAAAACTTGGCTAAAAATAAGTGTTAAAGGGGCTTAAAATATACACCTAATATATATAACACTTCACACGCATCACTTCCAGATCAAGAGTTTTGTCACCAACTGCAATATTTCCATATGGATCAAGATAACACTCCCTTTCCGGATCCCATCTTCTCGCTCTCTTCGCTTCCAAATAGATACCAGATATTCTGATTATTCTGTTTTCAGCCAGCATTTTTCTGTATCTATACTTCTGCTCTTCAGTCCTGTTGTCTTTCCACGGAATAGGTTCATTTTTCGCCATGAATGCGTAACCAACCGCATCTTCCTCCGGTAGAACCTCTTGACTCCAATCATAACCCTCATCATCATAAATCACCGCAAGAGCTCTAGATTTCTCTTTGTTGTCTTCAACCTGCTTCAATCTAGGCGGCTCGGATTTATTCTGATGATATATTGCCTTCTTGTAGTAATCCTCTCTGAAAGGGTTCTTCGACTCATCAGCATATGCGTTTCTGCATTCTCGTTTGAAGTGACCTTTCTGCTTACACTTTAAGCACGTTACCTTGGACTTATCAAATCCTAGCTTGGTAGATGGACCACTAATTGTCTTCCTGCCGGTTATTTCCATGAAACGCTGTGCTCGACAAACCGCACTGGCCATGCACCAACGAATGGCGATTAATTCCATTTCTTCAGGATCTATTTGATCATAGTCCTCTTTCGTTAGGTTGGTGTTGCCTATCTTCCCTGCTACTAACCCTTCATAAGATTCCAACACAGATGCTAGGAAAATCATCTGTTGTTTAGCAGACTCCTCGTCAAAATTATGAGCATTCTTTAAGTCTATTGCGATGTTGCATTGAAAACGATTCTTTGCATCAGAATGACTTGTAGATGATGAAGATCCACTGTGATAACCACTGTAATTTCCACTGCTTTGATTGCTTTGACTTTCTTTGCTAGTTGTGGACACATTCTCAGCAGAAAAAACAGTCTTGGGAGAAGTTACTTTTGGCATCATGCTCTTTGGATAATACAAATCCAAATTCTGTTGATAAGATGAGTGATTGACTTTGAATGTCTTCTTTAGTTCCAGCTCGTGACTCTCGAGTTTCTCAATCAACAAATCTAAAGTCAACTTTTCTGGATCCTTGATGGTATTCTTCAGCATCAACGCATAATATCTCCAATCCATCTCGTCTGGCAACGAATCGAACAATTTGTCGATAAGCTCATCCTCAGGATATCTGATATCATGTCTTGCTAATTCCAGCTTCAGATGACCAAACCTTTCTATCATTTTACAAATTGACTCGTTCTTTAAACATCCAAACAGATCAAACTCTTTTCTAAGAAGTTTTCTTTTGTTTTTCACAATTTCTGAACTTCCTAAACATTTTGTTTCTAGTTTCTTCCAGAGATCTTTTGCATTTGAATAATCGATCAATGAGATTATGTCCTCCCGAACGGACTGAAATAACAATGCCACACATTTTTGCTCAGCCACAAATGATTCAATCTCCTCAGCTGATGTTAAAGTTTCACCATTTTTGTTTCCATGTTCATAGCCGTTTTTCAGACTCTTCCAGCTGGGAAATGCAAATGCCATCAACCAATCTTCAAACTTTCTTGACCACCAACTATATTCCTCGATAGCCATTAGCTTTGGAGGTTTATTGAAGGTTCCAAAGGCACTTTCAGATTCCCAAGCTTCCGTTAACTTTTTCTTCGTATTCGGCGGATTCTCATTCGTATTGCTTGACGAAGTATCATCATTTCCAGAATTTCCAGCGAATGCGTACATGTCGCTAAACGGGTTCAAGAATATGTCATCCATCTTGAATGTACCTGCAAAAATCAGCCAACACTTAAACAAATTTTCGAAATTTTGGAAAACAGTGACTAATAAGCGAAATCAGTTGTGATGACACAAAAGCGAAATCACCAGTATAAAAAATAAGCGAAATCAGTATATGTGACTGATAAGCGAAATCAGTCTGAAAGTGACAGATAAGCGAAATATCAATGTCACAAAAGCGAAAACAGGAGACACTGTCCCTACGAGCGAAATAAGGATGTATCTAAGAGCGAAATCAGAAAATTTATGTCCTTATCAGCGAAATCAAGCAATTACAAGCGAAATCCTTCGATGTCCTTAAAAGCGAAATCAGGTTTTTAACCAATTTTTACTATTTTTAAACCGTATTTTAACCTGATTCTTTCTAGGGTTTGTTAATTCTATGTTTCACACGTTATATTTGAAATTCAGGCCATTTCAACCGTAGGAACCAGTTCAAATCGAAAAAGTATGAGAGAAAATGAGTAGAAGTAAGAGAATCTGGTAGAATCAAGCTGTAGTAGTATGAACTCCTCGTCCTGAGCTCTGATACCACTTGTTGGACCGGTTTGCGACCCCGAAAAGTCAGTTAAGGTAGTTCATCTTTGCGTATAAAGGCGGAATCAATGTACACGAAGTTACAACAGCTTTTCCTCTTCAATTCCTTCTCTATTTATGCTTTCTGAATTGATTTTGACAAAGTTTCGTTACCACAAGCATGACCTGATTTCGCTCCAAGTTACAAATGAAGATCACACATGAGATATATATAGTCCAGCTGATTTCGCTTACATGGCATGACATATAAGCGAAACCCCATGTGACCAAATCAGCGAAACCACCTGGTACTCTATGAGCGAAACCCTAACTAAATATGACATATGAGAGAAATAGTCAAGATAAACCTAATTTTGACTTTCAAGCTCCTATTTTGACTTATCTTAACCTAAGACTCAATGTAAACGTAGTCAACAGACATTTCTTGCACCAACAGGTAGCTTGATGCAGATGCTTTGAAGTCTTATCCCAGACACCAGCCTTAACCCGCTTGTCGTTGATCTCAGCGGCTAGCAGATAGGTTTCCTCGATTGTCGTAGTCTTAGCTGCTTGCACGAAATCAGCAACGCAGTCGGGCAAAGCTCGGATGTACTTCTTGATTGTCATGTCAGGAGTCTTGACTTGATCGGGACAGATAATGCTGAGCTGTTTGAAACGAGCAGTGAGACCAGCATTGTCACCATCCTTTTGCTGTATGTGCCAAAATTCATCTTCTAGCTTTTGTCGCTCGTGAGGAGGGCAGAATTCCTCTAGCATAACTTCCTTGAGCTCGTCCCACGACAATCTGAAGGCTGCATCATTCCCTCGCTTGTTCCTCTCGGCCGTCCACCAGTCTAGAGCTCGGGACTGGAAAACGCCGGTAGCATTCAGAGTTCGAAGGTCATCAGGGCAACCACTTTGTCGCAGAGTAACCTCAATGGAATCAAACCAGTGAAATAGTGCAGTAGGACCTCCTTCGCCAGTGAATTCTTTTGGCCCACAAGACTTGAATTGTTTGAAACTGAAGGGTCTTGCAGCAGTTTTAGGAGCTTCGGTTCTCGATTCCTCGGATGATTTGCTCACTCACGGCCTTTGTTACACTTTTCGCGATGATGGAAGTAAGGCGTTTGTCCCTCTTCTCCTGACGAGAGAGTGCATAACGGGATCCAGACGACATGGTCTGCAACAGACATCGCCACAGGACTCATCACATTGTATTCGAATCTCACCTCACACGTCTATTACTTACTAAAGCTCAGGAACACGTATACTTACGTAAATACTTATCACGAAATCACATAATCACATAGCACATAGAACACATAATCATTTGGTACGTAAGCACAGAAGCAAAGAAACACATACGCATTTAACCAATAGAGGCAATCAAAAAAACAGAAACCTATCATTCCAAGTCTGCGATCGTTCGAAAAGAGCGTAATGTAAGCTAGGGAGAGAAACTAGAGAGAAAGGCAAAAGGTGATTCATGTTTCTTGTACGTTTTCAGATCTATCAAAGAATCATAGTTATAATTACGTCTCGTGTGTTCGGTCTCGTTCGTGTACGGATTCCGCACGTTACACGTTCGGTTCGCAATCGTTTCGGAGTCAAAACCGGGACATAACAAGAATCACGGTAAATTGTACATCTAGTGTGTTTGGTCATGCACGTTCACGGATTTCGCACGTTGAACGTGTCGTCACGCAATCGTTTGGAGTCAAAATAAGCACAATATCACAAGATGCAGTGCGAGTTGTGTGTGTCGATCGAAGTGAAACAAAATCGAGTAAATCCCAAAGTTTAAACACATAAACAGGAAAGCACATAAATAAGCACATAGAATCGGCGAAACCTCAGAGTCAGCAGTTGCGGACTCAAAATTGAAACATATGAAATCTGAGAAGTAGATTGTCTGCGGCTAGTAGACTTCGACTACCCAAAGTGGTTCGACTATTCACAGGGATCTGTTGTGCACATTTAACCTTCAGGACTGTGCCTTTGCCTCGATTCTTGGGCACTTGACACGCGTCCCGTTGGTCATATCGTGGCTTCAGGTCATTGGAGTCCGTCGAGACTTTGGTGAGAGTTTTGTATAGAATCGGAACAAGTCGTCAAGGTTAGGGTTTCACCCCTGGCTTAACAACTTCGTTCCTGTTTTGATAAAAATTGAGGAGATTATTCATCAAAATAGGGATTTCACTCCTGATTTGGCATAATTCTCCTCGTTTGTAGTTAAAATGTGAGCTGAGTAAGCAGCTTTAGTCGAGAGTTTGCGGTTTTCACACCAATTCTCGACTTTATTGCCCATTCATAGTTGAAAATTTCGAGTGCAGTGATAGTGTAGCGTGCACGAGTGATACGAGGAAATAGTAGCAAACTCATACAAAATCTCTAACGATCATGCATAAGTCGGTCTGTTGGTTCCTAACTATAGTCTAGGTTTCTAAGACTTCGACCCGGACTAGGTCGAGTCTTGCATAATTCCCTATAGTTATGGCTCTGATACCAATCTGTCACACCCCAACCGATGGCGGAATTCATCGGGGCATGGCACTGAGCGAAACAGATTGTCCAGAAGTTTCCACAACAATTATCAAAACTATTCAATTTAAATGATACGTCCCATACCGTATCTTAAACAGTCAAATAATTATTACAGACAAGCATCAAGACAAAGATTCTGTTCCGACAACTCAGATTTAAATAAGTAGCAATTGTTTATCTGCTTCTAGAGACCCCTAGTTCGTTATCCACAGACAACTATTTGTTGGGCTCTAAAGCTTTATTCTAGCTTCAATTTCCTACCACACATGCATCCTAAGCACCTGTCACATACGTTAAAATAAAAGTCAATACATATAATGTAAAGGTGAGCATACAAGTTTGATAATAGCATATAGAGTTCGAATTCGTTTACGCATAACCAGCACGTACACATAGTGAAATGAAGCACGTTAGTTATCGACATAGATCCATCGATACCAATGACTGCGGGTTGACTACCTGAGGCAATTCACAATACATGATTACCACCGTAATCCATGCAAGTAAAAGATCCTTAACAACCCCCGTGTAAACGGGTGCTGAGTCCAAACTATAGTACTATCGTTGCTAAGGCAGGTAGACAGCATTCCACGTGTAAACATAACAAACAAGCATTCATAAGCCACGTATAACATGCATTAACGGTTAGCGTTCAAATAGTTTGAGTAGTGTGATAGTTGTAGTTCGAATATTCGTAACGTATGTAACACCCAAAAGTGCTTAAAGCAAAAAGGGATCGAGTATACTCACAGTGATTTATGGATTGAAGGGAGCGCTTACCGAATACGGTTAGCCTGAATAGATTTGGTAGCATAACGATAAGTGAAACGTAAAACAGGAAGAAGGTATTGAGGAGTCGGACAGCTGGTCGATCGGACGACAGTTCGATCGGACGGCTGACCGTTCGGCTGACAGTCCGTACGGTCTGCTGTTCGATCGGTCGGTAGGCCGATCGGATGGCTGTACGAGTGGATTGTTCCTTCCTTTGAGAAGGATGTGTTTGTGTATGATGGCTTGTCCTTTGAAGTTTTCGTTGTAGCATTTTGAAAACATTGAAGTACCTTTGCCTTTCAGGTCGGTCGATCAGACGGCGGTTCGATCGGCCGGCAGCCCGATCGGTTAGGCATTCAACAGAATTTCAAAGTTTAGCCTTTGGATCGGACAGGTGTTCGATCGGTTGGCAAGTCAACAAGTCGAAGGCTTTAATGAATGTAAAGTGTGATACAATGGATCGGATGGTTGATCGATCGAATAGCACAACTGATGTTCGATCGGACAACAGGGTGTCACCTGATCGGACGGCTGTTCGATCGGGTGGCACTTCTGGTGCATTGAGCATGTTGAAAATTGATTGAGTATTAAAGCATAGTATCTCATGATTCGAAGAGTAGTCTGATCGAACAGTAGTTCGATCGAACAACAGTTCGTTCAATACCATTCTTCAAAACGAGTCGATTATGTGGGGCCAAGTGCTAGCCGATCGGCTGACTATCCGATCGGCTGGCTGTCCGTTCGGACAGCAGTCCGATCGGTCAGCATCCTGACCTGATCAGTCCCTTTCGTCTAACACTTGGTCGTTCTGTTCGTGTGTCGTTTTATCGAGGTATTTTCGACAGCGAGTTACATCATAGATGCCTCGTTCTTACTTGGTTTCTCGGGTTGGACAGGAATCACCCAAATCCGGACGGTGGTCTGTTCGGAACGAAGTTTAGCATTTTACCCGGAGTCGGTTATCCTCGTGGATAGAACCCAGATCTTGAGCCGTATAACCACTGAAGTGATTTGTAAACCGGCTCAGGTTCCGTTTCCACTGGTTCGAGTGAAAAGGGTTGGAGAAAGTTGGGAAAATCCATCCTTCAATCCTTTTCACTATGTATTTGTTCAGATCTATGAAAGATCCTTGTTTGTTTATGTGGAAATCGACTAGATCCAAGTCATCCTTGGTGGATTAAGGCCAAAACATGAAGTTCTTCAAGAACCCATGATGACATCATCCTAGAACACTTGATTCTTGATGATTTCACGGTTAAAAGTTTAGATTTGAAAGATAGAAAGGTGTAGGAGTGTATATAGATCAAGAAAGTACAAGATTTAGGACGAAAACTTACCGGAATCGAGAGAAATATGAGAAAAGGCGGGTTGAGCGTGCTGGTCGAACAAGGGTTTCCAAAAGTGGAAAGAATGACAATGACAGGGGTATTTATAGGATGACAAAAGAGGAAAGGGCTAGCCGATCGGCTGGCAGCTCGATCGGACAGCCTGTCCGATCGGGCAGTCCGTTCGGCTGGCTGTTCGATCGGCTGGGAAGCCTGATCGATCGGTTGCACCTTTCGAGTGTTTCGCGTGACGATTTCAGATATTTCGATCGCGAGCGGCTCGATATGATAGGGTTTCCTAGTCAAATTACTTTCAGTCCCAACTACTTCGTGTCTCGCGGAATCTATTTTCCACCATCTATCATAGTTAGGTTGTGATTTAAGTTCGAGTTCGATTGCATTAGAGTTAGATTTCGAGTTCGATTGAGTTCGTTTGATTACCACAACATAACATAAATAAACATGCACAGGTAACACGTAAGGCGCACACACACGTAGTATCAACAAGTAAAACCACGTAGTTCGAGTTACGATTCGATGTCGATTCGATTAGCATAGCTTGATTGTTAGTTGATTGACTTTATCGCATTGTTACTTCCTATAGTTCACAGTCGTAGGTCGATTGAAATACGATTAATACTCATCGATTATTGTAATTAACAACACTTACTCCACATAATATAAATGAAATAAAAACATTTCTACCAGTCAAGTTGCGCGAATCGGTCGTTGACTTTGACCTTGACCTTGACTTTGACTTACGAAAACACGGGGTGTTACAAACACGCCACAACTTCATCGTTGATAGTCGCTGAAAGTTGTGTTGAATTGGTGCTATTTGACATGCTTTTACGTCTCCGTCATAACGCGGGGTGCTTAATTGTAGTTAAAAAAAACAAACCCACTATTTGTATTATTATGGGCCGACTACATGTAAGATATGCAATAAGCCACAATAAAATACGAAAAGCTTTATAAATAATCGAAACTTGTTAAATTTTATTTTATAATTATATTTTAATTAATATTAATTATAATTAAGTAGGAGATAGAGATAAGAAAACTAAAAAATAGATGACTCTGTTGAATGACATGTGTCCCTTAATTGGTTTCTTTTATTATATAGTATAGATTATTGTTATTTAAGTTTAAGATTATTATTTTGTGCTATTATTTAAAAAAATCTTTAATATATAATTTAAATTTGAAGATAATATATTATTAGATTAAATAGAATGATTCTATCCGACATTCAAAGTAAGATAAGATTTAATATTAATTGATTATTTATTATTTAATTAATTGATATAAGATAGATATGAAAATGCAGGAAATTAAAATGTAGACGCCTTCAATGAGTGATACGTGTCTCAAAGTTGGTTTATTTTATTATATAGTATAGATATAGATTATTATTATTATTATTATTATTATTATTATTATTATTATTTAATATGATCATGATAAAAACAAATTTTTATCCTTATCTAAATATTTATTCGTATCTAATATTTTTGTTTAAAATTATTATTATTATTTAATTTTAGAGATAAATAGGAAAATAAGGTAACAAAGCACCAGGAACAAAGTAATGACATGTGTCCAACAAAGATTTTTATTTATTAGTATAGAAAGATTTGATTTTTCAATATGAAATAATAAAATACATAACAAGATAATTTATATATTTTCTGAAATTGATATGCAATACAAAAAAAACATTTAAAAAACAATTCTCAAAGCGATATGCAATAAAAAAACGTATAAAAACATATAATTAATTTTTTTTTTTATAAAAATTGTAGTTCGGATAGAATACTTTTAAAAAGCAAGTTTATATTTTTTTATAATTGAAAACCAAATTAATATTTTGTTTATAAATTTGTTACTGTCAAAAACTGTTGCGGGACCCACTCATCCACAAACCAAACCAGTCCGCTGCAACGGACTTGGGTCCCTCCGGACTGCCCCGTCATCAAGCTCTAACGACACCGGTCCGTTTCTTGCTCGTTCGATCAACAAACCACACCCAGCCATGGCCGGCCCTGAAGGTGGGCGGGGAGGACCACCGGACAGGGCCTGATATTTCGAAGGGCACTTAATTTTTTAAAAAACTCCGATATGTATATGTAAAAATAAATAAATTAATAAGGTATACCTATACAAACACGTACATAGGCCCATTTACAAAACTAGTTTTATGGTTTAGATTAGTTATTAGCCCATTGGCATTAGGTTTAGAACTTTAGTGAGCCCAATACCCAATTTCGTTAAGGCCTAAGGGCACGTTTTTTCCAGCTCGAACATGGTACATGAATTCTCAGGGTCTGCCCTGCACCCAGCGGACATTGTGTTGTGGATGCTCTTATTGCAACTAACATGGTTGATCCAAAACAATGTATGACTTTCATTGCATAAGGTACAAATCATTATAGCATAACGTTTGTGGACAACTTAACATGATAAGATACAAAATAAGTAGTAAAATGAAACTTGTAAATCTCGTCTTCATATATATTGTAATAAGAATTTATGAGTGTATAGGAGTGACATAACTAAGCTTTAAAAGCAACTAAGTTAAGAACATTATTAAGGTTGTAAATGATGAGCAAAAAGTATATAATGACCGCTACAAAACCGGCGATTAAAGATGCCGTAACATGGTGGCAAAATTTAGGAACTTGGCCACATATCGGTAACCAACCGGCGTGTGAGTTCCCTTCCTTCCCCAATTGCCCGACTCCAACTGCAGCCGAGAAGCTTGATATCAAAAACGACAATACAATCTACAAAAAATGAAAAAAAAAAAAAAAAGATGAACTTTATGCATGGATATTAAATAGTGGCTTGATACACAAGAAAGTAAAAGGTTTTGAGATACCAAATCAAGAACAAGAACATGACGCCCCAACTTCTTTGGAGGAACAAAGAGTGCTCCCAAACTATAAATTGTCGTGATAATGCTAACGACCACAAAGTACCTAAACATTTGCAAGTCAACATTATACTATGGCGGAGAAAACTACATGTAAGCATTTGACACGTGATTGTAAACATTGACGAAACCAGAAATTTTATATGAAGGATATTCATAATATATGTTTTTTCATAGGGTTATTGGATTTTCATAATCCTAAGTTTCATCTGTTGGCTGACAATAATTCCAACTTTAAAAGTTCTCTCCAATGATCCCAACTTGTAAGAAGTTGGCACCCATTGATCCTTTTATAACATATAAGAATTTGGCATCATCAATATATTCATGTGCACCTGCAACTTCCTTAATTGAATTAAGTGCACTTGTAGTTTGAAAAGTATCAATGGATGCCAATTTCTTACAAGTTGGGATCGTTGGAAGGAATTTTTAAAGTTGAGATTATTATCGGCCAACAGGTGAAACTTAGGATTATTAAAGTCCAATAACCCTTTTCCATACTATTTTACCGGTGAAAATATTAGATGTGTATAAAATTTGATTAGTCGAAGGTGAACAGACCCAGACCCAGACCCCGAACCCCCCTCTAGTTCCACCCATGCGTGTAAATAGCATAGTTTAAGATGTAAACTCAAATTCAATGTTTATGTAAGAATGTTATCCAACTCATTTGGGCTATACCCTTTATGAGCACCCATAAAAAAAAATTATGTTGATTGTTGGAACTTGGATGGTTGGATTGACATACCTGAGTGTGGGTGAGTTGTTGTACTTGGCTTGAAAGGTCATGCCCAAGACTTTGGCTGAGTCATGGCTAGTGACCATAACTACAGTGGCTACAAAAGTTGAAACCATGGCTATGACCCTTAGGCAAACAATTGGGATCCATTGAGTCTTGTTCATGGAGATCAAAACACCCCAACTAAAGCAACAAGATTTGAGAGAGAGAGAGATAAGAAAAGAGTACTAGAGAGAGAAGATTAAAATTTGGCAAAGATTTATAAAATATGCATACATGTCTACTGATCTTTATAATAAACTTTGGTTAGTGGCACTTTGTACTTTGTAGAGTCAAAACTGATAAATACAGATTAAGGTACAACTTGTTATGATTAATGTACAAGCTGTTAAAACAATATGATTCTGACTGTTGGTGAACTTATATGATATTGAGAACCGAACAAGGTAGATGACAGGTAGGCAAGGTTGGTACGTGTGTTGCTCTTTGGTGACCTAATAACTTATATTGTATACACACATATGATGCGGCTACCATGTGTTTTATGAGAGAGATTAAAAGAATCTTACTAAGTTACTATATAAAATTTGTTGTCATTTTATTAGTGTACCTTTTTCATTATTTGTTGTCATTATATTAGTGTACCGTTTTCTTTAAATCGTATTAAAATAAATGAGTTATTTATTATTTACCGCAATATAGATATTTCTTTGTCAACGATATTGTTTGAGTTGATATGTCTTAAGATAAATTTTCTTCCGACTTTTTTGTATTATAATCGATAAAATTTATATTCCAATCAATGTTTAAAAACCGGTTTAAACCGGCCGATTGTACCGGTTCAAATCAGCCGGTAGAACCGTAAACCGTCTTGTACACCCGGTTAAACTGCCTGGTACATATGGTTGAACCGTTTTTGAGCCAAATCTGGTACAATATAAAAAACGGATTTTAAGATATTGATTCGGAAACATATGAAGGAGAATAGAAAAGGCTTTTGATGTAAAAGAAATAAATCATGCGTGTCATAGAAAAAAGTGATGAGAAACAAATAGTATCTTTTGAATATCCTAAAAGTTTTCGACTTTTTGGGAAATGATAGGAAGTAAAAATTATATAAAAATTATTTCACTAGTGAGACATTTTGTGGAAACTTGTATAAAGTTTCTTAAAAATTTTACCATTGTAATTGGTAACCTTAAATTTTGTTTTACAGTTAAATGCAAACTTATAACCTTAAACTACAAGATGGTATGTAGTAAATCTAACAAATATTGTAATCTCATGTATCAACATTTTGATTAGCTATCTTTCATTTCAATAAATGTATTTATTTGTTTTTAGGATTCTTCTTCACGTCCTTTTAACCACAAGTGCTTATTTGACTGTCTCTCTTTCCATCCCTACTACAACCCTGTTGACCACCTTGTTCTTCTTAATTCTCAGTACACTCACTAACAATTTCAAAGCCAAAACCTAAAATCAAACTTGGATTTCGAACCCAAATCAAAGCAAAACCTTAGATTTCAAACTTTTAATCAAACTCAAATAAATAGTAGAAATTAGAATCATTTAACGCACTAATAAACTAGTGAATGCAGCCTTGAATCATCACATGCCCAAGATTAAAAAAAAGTTGAAATACCCAAATAAACACACATGCCCAAAAAAGATATGGAGATGTTATGTGAGCATGGTAAAGTATGTGTTTGGGTAGGTTTGATAGTATTACTTATTATTAATATTCACACTGTGAGTTAGCTCATTTGGTAAGAGACACATTACTCTATATACTAAAGATGAAGGTCGGTGGTACAAGAAAATGACAAATATACCCCCAAAGCTTTTAACTGGACAAAACAGTCTAATTGATTGGTTCGTCAGCTCTTTTTTTTTTTTTTTTTTGATGGTTTTGCACAACAAATATAAAATTACTTTCAACCCTTCTTATTTTGGTTTCTTACAAAATCTACCCTTTAACTTTTTATTATATATAACAATGTAACACACATTTATATTTTTCACTCATGTAATCCTCAAATAATGACAAACTAAGTTTCAGTTTAAAAAAGTAAATGAACGCATTATGCATTTTTATTTTCATAGTATTTATTAAATTTGAGTTGACGAATTAATTGCAGAATATATATATATATATATATATATATATTATTTTCCTATTTAATTTTATAAGTTATGTATATTATGTATTTTAATATTTAATTGTGATGTCATGTAACAAATTATATACATATTCTGACAGTTTTAGTTTATATGTACATCTTGGTATAAATATGTTTAACGTAAATTTTTCATAAATGAGTTGGTTCAAATATAGTGCGTTTTCGTTGTTACTTTTATGTTCATTTTTAGTTGGTCTATTTTTAACATTTTTAATGTATGTGTCGATATCAATTCACAATTCAATGTAAACGATATAAATTCACGTTTCTATATATATATTCTAGAAACGAATCTGATGAATTATAATACGTGTTCATGCATGTTTTTGCGTACATTTTTGGGGGTCTATGTTTTGACATTAACTATGTTAGGAAACGAGTCGGGTCAAATATAATATGTTTTCATTCGGCCATATATATATTCGAGTTATTGTACGCTTTGACTCTGCTAAGTCTTGATGCAAAGGTATGGGTGATGTAGCGGTTAGGTCAAACGCTCACTAAACGAACCAACTCGGGTTCGTTTCGGTTTCTTTTGTAACTGCAATGCTTTAGATCAGATACGTTGAAACACGCGTTTTCATATAGTTAAAGCATCACATAACGTGCACAAGCTATAAACAACTACGGCGTCGCCGCCGCAACGCGCGGCATGGCAACAATCTAGTGTCTCTTAAAGAGCACGTCTCAGGTTCAAACCTGGGCAAGGAGAGTAGTTTATATTATTGGTGAAAAGTAGAAGAATAACAACTTCCCATTCAAAAAAATAGTTATCATTAATAATGATAAGACATATTAATTACGATAATGATATTGTATAAAGACAAACAAGTTACATATATAAAAAATAATTGTTCGTTAGTTTCTTTTTAGAAAATGACTAACTTAAACACCCTCTAATTTCATATTAGATCTACCATTTTTTCATCATAAGACTAGAATTCGGGAAAGAATACCTTGTAACGCACCTAGAATTACTAGCAATGACGGATCAAAAACTTTCCTTAAGGGGGGGCAACATATGAGGCGGGTAAAATAGGTCCGGCCGAAGAAAACAAATGATAAAATAAAATTAGTTCTATTAAGAATTGTGACAAAACTCTTTGCTTAGAATGATAAGATTTACTTATTTTACATGGAAAATATTATTATCTTTATAAAAACAAAATTTACCATAACCTTTGTAAAGTAAATTTAATTTAATGGGTGGGTTATTTGCAAGTGGCCCCCAAGAGCCACAAGATAATGCCCCTTTAAACAAAATTATGCCTCTCAAGTGCCTCAAATTGGTAAAAAGCACAAAAATAAAATAATATTTCTGTTTCAAGTGCCTCAAATTGGTATAAATAACAAAAATAAAATAATATTGCTGTTAAAGTTGAATGAATCCTACAGGGTGCTAAGCTATAAGCCTTTGGTACTTTTGTTCACGTCATGCAATAATATAAAGAATGGCATGATTTAAATATTCACGTAGTCATACATAATTATTATTAACGGGTTATGAATTTACATTGAGATGGTAAACGGGCAACAAGTTGCGCGTCTACCCATTTTTAAATATTTGTTATATGAAAATGATACTTTTAGTCGGCAACACACAATTATAATATATATACGTGTGTTAAAATATTTTGATGTTGTTAACCTTAATAAATATTGAATCGTTCTAATAAATAGTCATTTATGATAAAGTTTATTAGGAAGTATATTAGACCGCCCGTAGTGGGCGTTTTCTTTTCAAAAATACGCCCCAAACACGCCCGAATTCGCCCCGAGCCCGCCCCACTCGGCGTGATCTTACGTTTTTCGCGAAAAAAAGTTGAACGGCGTTGTTTAAAACACGCGAAAGAAATGCATGGGGGAGCGAAAAAAATGCATGTTTAATTATTTATTGGGCATTATTGGTGTTTATTATTGGGCATGTTTATTTTTTTTTAATTCCAATTTAATAGTTTGATGGGGCGTTATTGTGCATTTTTCCCACTGCGCCACTTTTGCAAAAGTGCTCAATAAAGCCCCCATGCTGACTGGACTGCCACATAGCAGAAAACGCCCCAGGGTGGGGGCATTATTCAACAAACGACTACGCATGGTCTTACTGAAAACATCCCTTAAACTTATGATTAGAAAGTTTTAATATTTCTCAGTTATTATTAATTTATTTCATTATTAGTTAACTGGACTTTCTTACTCGTGGATTGCGAAAGTTGCATAAGGTAGTATCTACTTTCATTACTTTCTCATTTGAGCAATATATTTTTATCTTACAGAAAATAACAATTATATGAAATACGTGACACACTGGCATGGGAGGTTATGTGCAAGCTATGTGTACTTGATTTGAATCTCTCACTGGTGGGACGGTTAAATGTCACTTTAAAAAAATATGTATATTTGGGTAAATGTTAGTTACTTTTACCTAATGTTACTCACATGTTTATTTTCCATTTTATTAAGATAAAGTGTTAATTGGGATAACGGATTTTGAAATGATACATTATTGTAGATGAAAAAAAAAAAGAAATTTACCTGAAAATAAAAAAAAATAGACGATATTATATTGATCTAATGAAATGTTTTTTTTTTTTTACTTGGATCATCGTCTGTTTTTTTATTTTGAAGTAATATGATTATTGGTTTTAGGTGAAGTTAAAAAATGTTTTAAAAAATCAATCAAATAATAACCATTAGGTGAACTGATTATGATGATTCAGGTTGACATAACATATCTTACACTAATGGGGTGATGATCTATTGATAAAAGAAAAGTTTTTAAATACCTGAGTTTTGAGAAGCGGAGATCTTGGATTCAGCCTCATTGACGACAAGAATTAAAAAGAAATTTGTTAAAAAAAACCATATCTTACCCGGCCCGGTTATCAATAGGGGCAGGTAGGGCATTGGACCCAGGCCCAAAGTTCTTGAGGGCCCAGAGTTTTTAAAAAATATCCTATATACTATATGTTTCTGTAATCTGTTATTGGGCCTTTAACAGTTTAACTGGTAACCTAATTATATTTAGAACTTGGATTGTATGTTTATGTAGCCCAATGATAAGCCCAAAAAGAAAACCCAATGTGAAAGAGATTGAGTTAAACGTTGTTGACTGTTGGAATTGGGAGGGCACGGTCAAAAAAAAATTAAACAAACTGCTTGCTGCTGCTAACTGGAGACGAGAACAGAAGAAACAAAAGAGAAGAAAACGCAGGTGCGGGCGTGCGGCTGGAGACGAGAACGAGGCGAGGTTGGGCTGCTCTAATCGATTAATCGACTTCAACTCTTCAAGGTATGTGTTTTTTTATCTTTAGGTTTAAATTAGGGCTTCAGTTTATGTTATTTAGGTTTAAATTAGGGATGAAATTCGACCGAATTATTGTGTTTAAATTATATGGGACCGATTTATTTTTAGTGGCTCCAGGCCCAAAACGTTTCGAGATTTCTCGGAGACGGCACTGTATCTTACACCACTTATTGGTTCTCTCATATCACTAAGAACATTTGTAATGGTTAATGCCCCCTAAGACCATGCGTAGTGGTTTGATGAATAATGCCCCCACCCTGGGGCGTTTTCTGCCATGTGGCAGTCCAGTCAGCATGGGGCATTATTGGGCGTTTTTGCAAAAGTGACGTAGTGGAATAATGCCCAATAACGCTCCATCCAATCATTACACTATTATTTATTTTTTTTAAATTAAAAACTTAAAATACTTCATTAAATTAAAAAAAAAACTAGTATTTACACCCGCCCGCGCGTTGCAGCGGGGAAAACGGATAATCAACATCAAACTAAAACTCATATAATTGTAATATCCAAAAATATACTCCTGTTACATCTGATAACCAAAAGTATACTCATTGCACTCTTAATGGTGGTTGGGCATTAAGCAAAACATTGATGACCCAAGCAGTGAGAGCGATGCACCATGTTAGTACTGCACATATAATCAAATAATCACAAATAGTATCTTACTACAAGGGCATAGTGGAAATCTTTTGTAAGCAAACATGGTAAGATGCAACGAACCATCTTTGCAAGAATCCTTGCCAAGCATGTATAGTTCAGAGATAGCTTCATCACATGCCTGCAATAAAGTTAAGAATTACCATGGATGGTGAACATGGCTTCATGATAGTCGTGATCAAGGATCCATATACTTGTATCTTCCATTTAGAAGAATGAATGTTAGATGAATAAATATTAAAATACGTTTTTATCTAAAAGATGGGACTCATGGGTCAAACTGGTGAAATAGGTCGAATTCACCCAAAGCGTGTCTGTGTTTTATGTATACAACCTAGTATATCGCTATATACAAAAATTAGATAAACGAAGATTATTCCATCGCTTCATTCAATTCATGCTTGGTTCTTTCCACGAAACAAAACTCTATCATATCATCCAGTTTGGTGAAAAATTAAACTGAAGCTGCAATCCATGGGCCAACTTAACAGGATCAACAGTATTCAACCAAATTTTGGACCTATAGAATAAAAAATCATCATCATATTGTGTTTTGGCAAACATATCTAGGAATCAAAAACATGGAAACAAAGGAACATGTAGACAAATCACATTAAAGTCAATAATCAGTTGACCTTTTTTTCTCTAAATTTGATTAGTTTGACCCATTACCATGATTTTACTCTTTTGTTAGCTATCACAACCTTCTAACCACTAATGAATTAAGTAAAACTAAAATCTTCTTAACTTTATATCTAGTGTGGGAATCTTCCTCTATAAGATTTTTCAAAAGAGCCTCTTTGACTTCAAAAGTCATATTTTTGTAGCTGACAAATAACATAGTTGCTCTAAACCCAGATTGAACCTCTGAATATGCAATGCTTAAGAGTTTCTCAAGATAGTGACTAATTTAAGGCTTGGTATCTCCATACTAATAATTACCAAAATAACAAACCTAACTTATAAAAATCATAAAATCTGGAGCAAAATTGAGTCCTAAATTACTTTTCCATAAGTGTATAAGATCAGAAAGTAATTTCAAAATAGAATATAATCAACATCAACGAAGATAAGTTTGGTAAACTGTAAGAAGAAAACGTAATATGTACCTGGTGAAAACGACGGAGACTGAAGTGAAAATAAACAGGAGGAATGATAGGGATGACTGCACCACGACAATCCTACGACACCAAAACTGACGATTGTCGCCGCCCCTACCCACCAACAGCCCCTCTTCTACCATGTCTGCCCGCCCGCCCGCCCATGCAACCGATTCCACTCATCTTCTCCGCCGTGAAACCACACCATCATCATCGGTCGCTGTAAAATCCCCAAACGCACCACCGTTACCTACACCGGGATCCACAAGCAGCATCACCGGTCGCCGCCAGCACCCACTCCCATCGTTATCTCTCTCTCTCCGATCGACACTCCGACGCACACAAGCAAGACCACTGGAGTCCTCAAGATAAAGTGGCCGGCCGGAGGCCATGCCTGGCACCCGCTCCCATCAGCGTCGTGTCTCTCTCTAGCGGTTTCACTCTCTCTGTCTCTGAAGTCTGAAAGCAGGGGGAAAATGGGTGAGTGGCACAGTTATTTGAACGGTAAAGTTACGAAAGTACCCCTGAGAACTGTTCCTAACACCTTTCATCATTTGTTATTATATATAATTAGAGCGTTATTAAAACGATAAACAACCTAAAAGGGGGCTCTACACTGTATCGTTTATATCAGATCTTGCTAATTAAAAAAAATACATATAGACGCATTTTAATTTTCTAATCTATATACAAACTCAAATTCATGCAAATGTCAAATTGAGAAACAGCCATAAATGGATCATGGATGAATTGACTCCATATAGCAAACAGAACAAACAATAGAAAATGGGAATTAAATTTATACATAATTAAAACTAACTAATTTAGGACATACCTTTGCTTTTACTTGAGATTGCTAGTAGATATTCTGCAAAGTCTCAGTTGATAGCCTATGAATGTAAAGAAAAAAAAAAGGATTAGCATGGTTTTATAATCGAGGGAAAAAATAAAAGGGGACCGGACACATAGGTGTGACGCACTACCCCTCGAGAATCAGAAACTCGAAATCAATATCAGATTACTTAAAACACTAAAAACTGATTATCTCAACTTCATATCGAAATTATGAGTTTAGATAGATAAAGCCACATCAGCATAGTAAGGAAAACTTACACCTTACTAAAGAGATAAGCCTTTCCATGCTTGCACTGAAAGGCCTGAACGAATCGACACACACACCAAAAAAACGTCAACAAAACGACTCCAAAACCAAGCAAGACGATAGTAGATACAGTACTTAGACTTTTTTTTAACAATTTTATAAGTATCAAGAATTTATGAGTTGGTGCCGTTATATTCATAAACTTGATTTAATCTTGATCACACATATCCGCAAGTATATTTTATCCACATTGACTTTCTGAATCAAGATTATGTCATAAGCAAACCAATAAATCACAACCACATAAATACACAGTTAACTAATAAATTTACAACAGGAAACCAAGAACTTATCACCAGTGATGAATGTGATGATTATACTGACCTGTTTGAGGAACACAGTCTGGTCCATCATTGCACCACCACCAGGGTTACTCTTCACTGTCTTGACCTCGACCACCACGCCACCGCTGCCTAAACCCAAACGTCGTCGGAGAATTCCGAATCAGTTCGCCAAATCCCTAATCTAACCATAAGAACACCAACAAAATCAAAATAAAATGAGTAAAGAACCAAAAAAACATCAATAATATCAAATTCAGCAAAACCATTACATATAGAAACCCCGCAATAATATAAAATTCAGATAAGTAAAGCTCAAAATCGAAGAACAAACCAGACCAGAAATCGGAGAAACAGGAAAAAAAAAACATGCCATAAAGCCGACAAACTCCGATCATCTACGTCGGCGGGTTCGAAGTGGAACCCTAGCCACCGCAGAACTGAGCATTCCACTCATCGCAACCGTCGTTTAGTAGGACAATGAGGCGGTGGGGCGTTGGAGTTCACTCATCGCCATCGACGGGTGGTAGGGTTGTGAAGTGGTGGGCGATGGAGTTCTGTACACGTCTCTCTCTCCATCTCAGTCTATGCCTGGGTTAAAGAAGAAAACAAAATAAAGAAGCCACCTAAACCCACTCACAATACACGTGGCATCCAACAAAGAAATCACAACCCACGATGCCAAACGTACAACAAAGATTTGCACAAAAGTCACCTTATGCATACTGTACAACTACATAAAGCCTAAAGGTGTTCCAAAATTATAATATATAATTACAATACTAGAAATAAAAAAAATAAAAACCGACTAAACTTAAAAAAAAAACCAGAAAAAAAAAACTGGAAATAAAAAAACAAATAAAAACCACAGGGGCCTAATTTGCCATTTTTAAACTTAAAATAAAGAGAAAATTACCAAAATAGCCAAGAAAAAGTTTGACTTACCAAAATAGCCACCTCATGAGTCCTTGGAGAGGGGCATCACGGATTCAAATGCTCGGGATGCCTCTTTCAAGACCCCTCATGCGTCTTTAAATATGGAAGTGACACGTGTCTCAATGATTAGGTAGACTCCTCCAATGTCTCAGGCAGACTCTTCCAATGCCTCAGGCAGACTCATCAGATGCCTCAGGCAGACTCTTCCGATGCCTCAGGCAGACTCTTCCAAATATTTTAAGAAAATACTTTAAAATATTTTAAAAAAATATTAAAAATATTTTTTTTTTAAATTTAAAAAAAATTACTTTTTTAAATTTATATACGTAAAGATATCTTGGCTAATTTTAAGAAAATACATAAAAAATTAAAAAAAAATACTTTAATAAAATATTTAAATTATTTTTTTAAAATTAAAAAAATATTTTAAATTTATATACGTAAAGATATCTTTAAAATACTTAAAAAAAATACTATACGTATATAAATTTAAAATACTTTACGTATATAAATTTAAAAAAAATTAAATTAAAAAAATATATATTTAAAAAAAATTAGTATTTTTTTAAAATGTTTTAAAGTATTTTCTTAAAATATTTGGAAGAGTCTGCCTGAGGAATCGGAAGAGTCTGACTGAGGCATTGGATGAGTCTGCATGAGGCATTGGAGGAGTCTGCATGAGGCATTGGAGGAGTCTGCCTGCCTGAGGCATCGGAAGAGTCTGCCTGAGGCATTGGATGAGTCTGCCTGAGGCATTAGAGGAGTCTGCCTGAGGCATTGGAGGAGTCTACCTAATCCTTGAGACACGTGTCACTTCAATATTTAAAGAAGCTGAGGGGTCTTGAAAGAGGCATCCCGCGCATTTGAATCCGTGATGCCCCTCTCCAAAGACTCATGGGGTGACTATTTTGGTAAGTCAAACTTTTTCTTGGCTATTTTGGTAATTAGCTCTAAAATAAAACCACAGGAGTCTAGTTTGACACTTTTAAACTTAAAAAGCACAGGGGTCCCACTCTTTTTTACCTTCTTCTTCTTCATTAACCCCACTACCTTCTTCTTCTTCCTTTCTTCTTCCTCACTTGCAACTTAAAACTTCAAAAAAAAACCCTTTGCCAAAATCACTCTCTTCTTCCTTTTCTTTTGTTTTTTTTAATTAAAACTAATTATACACACATGGCAAGGTCTTATTAGGCAAACAAATAAAGTTTTGGGGGCTTCGGCGTGTTTCAAAAAACGCCAAACACCATTTTTTCTTGAATCACGCCCCAAAACTCCGAGGGGGGCGGCACCCAGGCGTTTTCCGGCGTTTTTGGGCAATTTTTTTTATGGGTCACGCCCGAGTACGGGTGGTCTAAGGAGCATTTTCCGCCCATATCATCATCATAATGACCCTTTAAAAATTTATAATTGCCCTTTCAAGTATCACTTTCTGTTTTGTTTTCTCTTCATTGTGCATTATACTAGAAATTGTAACACCCCAAAATATTAAATCAAATTAACCAAGGTTAACTAACTAAGTTAAGTTAACTAAAATATTATGATTAATAAAAAAATTATCTATTTGAAAAGAATGGAGGGACTAAAATGGTAAATAAGTGAAACTTGATTATTTATAAAAACAAAAAAAATATAAAACTCAACACACAGATGTGTGTGAGCGACCAAGAACAAGTTCAGGAGAAACAAGAACTCCAAACCCTTGTTTCCAACAAAATCAAGCAATTGAAGGGCAAATTCGGTCTAGAACCTGTATACAAATCGAAATTATCGAACATCCTTGCCTTTCAAACACTAAGTTGCAATTTCAGTTTATATGATGTTTGATCTTTGGTAAAAATTTAGGATTTAAACCTATGATCAAATTGATAGATGTTGTGACCCATGGAGGGTGTAATTTAAGTGTAGGATCAATCCTAACTGAAAATAATTGATAAAATTATATGAATTCTTGTGTTGAAATCATTATGTTTGGATAATGAAAGTGGGTTTTGATGTTTGTATGAGAAACCCCATGTTTTGGTGTAAATAGAGAGTCTAATAGCATGAGTTGCTAAAATTTCATATTTACTATGGATTATGATTAGTAAATTGGACTTATTAAGTTGAATTTCTTGGTTAGCCATGGCTTAAATGAGCTAAAATGGTTAACTAAAGTTTCATGCATACAAAGTGTTCGATGAAACACCTAAAAGAACTACTATTTTGAATATTAAACAAAAGTTGTTAATTAGAACCCAAGTTACATGCCTTAGCGATGGATAAAAACATTCTAATTATAATGGGTTACACTTAATAGGTAACTCGGGTGAAGCTTCGGGAAGTCAAGCCGGAACGAACGCACGTTTAAATGAGAAGCTTTAAAGGTACGTAACTATTAGTTCCGTCACATTATACAAAGATGTTTAGTTATAGCTTGTTAATAGTATCATAGTGTGATAAGCGCGTTTGATGTGTCATTGAAGTGACGAAGTTCACTCGATAGATCAAACGGGTCAAATTGAATGGTTAAAATATGATTGGAATAAGCCATACGGGTTAAAAAGAACGGTTAGAATCGTTCGGTGTATCATAGAAAATGGGTCAAAGTATTGGTTGGAATAAGCTTGGTTTGGCAATGAAGTGAAGGTCCTCACTCGACAACCAGACGGGTCAAAACTATGTTTAAATTGATTATGTATGAAGTGACTTGAAGGTCACAAAATGTGTTGGTGATAGAGTGCGTAAGCCATGTAATGGATACGCTAAGTTTGATTTAATGAACCCTTGATACTGGGTCAAAAGTTTAGAAATTTAACTTTTAGAATTTTGCATAAAATGGCATGCTTGACACATAGAAAACAAGCATGACTCTACCGCGTACGCAAGCCATGAGATGGAAGTGATACGCTAAGGTCGACAAGCCCGGGAAATGGGTAATTACGTTAGAAACCAATAATGATGAACATGGTAATGTCATAACATATAATTAAACGGCTCAAATAATGAATAAAATGCTAGTGTTGAAGTGATATGATAGTCACTAGTTGATTTTGAATTATGAAAGCATAGTCCGTGGGACGGACGCGCCAAGAGCAAAGCTTTTCTTGAAAGAACCCATGATATGGGTCAAAAGATATAAATCATAAATTGTTGGTTAGTAATGATGTTCATGGTTGTAATCGTTCTTAACAAGCACGACATGTCGTGTGCGTAAATCTGAGGAATGGTAGTGAAACGCCAATGTTGATAAGCCCGGGGAAAGGGGTATTTTGTTTAGAAACCATTAAGAATGAATTATGTAAGGTTTGACATATAACCAAAACGGGTCGAATAAATAAAAAAGGGATTATTTTGGCGATCAGCCTATAAATGAGATTTCTATACAAATAATGATAATAAAAGGTCCGTATTTAAATTATGGGCGCGTAGGAAAAAGAATCACATAAAACGGATTATTAGAATGAAAGTTACGAAGTTTTAAAGTTTGGATTTTGGTTAAGTTTGTAGCTGGGCATCTGCAGCATTAAAAACCCAGCCATTCTGTCGAAAACAGAGGTCGCGTCGCGCGACACCAACCCAAGAATATCGTCGCGTCACGCGACGTTGGTTGCGGCCCGCGACGGAAATAGGCGACCTTGGTCGCGGCCCGTGAGGGCCCTATCTGCTGCAAATTTGTTGAATTTTGTTCGTTTAAGTTCAAGGGACTTATTTTATCATGTTTTTAACTTATCAAAACTAACTTTCGTGTTGGTGAATTTAGGTACTCATTGTATACATTCGGATGATGATCAAGTCAAGTATCAAAGAACCGAACACTAGCCTATGAAGCTTCCGCAATGAAATTGTTTTGTTTATGTTACAAACATCTTATGTAAACAATTATTATCTTTTGAATGTTTAAATCAAGTATGAATGAAAATTTTTAAAAGTTTTTGAATGGACGCATTTTCATGTAAAATGCATAGTTTATTAATATAATCTCGATTAGTTAAGACGTGCGTTACAGAAATGTAACTCTCTTTATGCCCCTATAATGCCTAGGGGATGGTGTGAGGCGTTATCGAACTCCTTCACGCCCCCATTACGCATGGCCTAATGTTGGTAGTCTCTTTTGTTTTGGTAGGTAATTAAGACATAAATCACATTTTTAAATCCTCTCTAAAACATGGAATATATTGCCTTGGGATAACTTAAAACGGCTAAAATATTAGACCATCCATAATGGTTAATACCTCCTAAGGGGCATTAATGTCTCTTTAAATAATGTGTAATGGTTAACGCCCCTTAATGTCATTTCAATCATTACTTTCTATTTTGTTTTCTCTCAATTGGGCATTATACTATAAATACAACTCCTTCTTAATGCCCCTGTAACGCCCTCGGGGTAGTGTTAGGGCGTTATCAAACCTTTTCATACCCCTATAATGCTCCATTATGCATGGCCTTAGTATGTAGGATGGCATTGTAAGTGTGGGAAATTTTTTGTTTAAATAGAATAAAAAATCAACTTTTTTTTAAATGATAGTTTCGCAGGTTTTGTAATTAAGGTATGACAAAAAGAATACATAAAAGGTCATGTTTATATTAATTAGTGAAACGAAAGTTTCATACAACGAACAACTAAGGTTTTTGAAAACCCATCTAAAGATAAAACCCATGATCATTTCACATTATTAAAGCAAACGTTGCATGTTTTTAGTATGCAAACCAAATGCTACCTGGTTTTTAGTATGTAAACCAAACGCTACATGGTTTCGGTATGCAAATCAAATCCTACTTGTTTCCGATATACAAATCAAACATGAGCCTGACAGTATAACACAATAATGTGGAGATGTCTTTATAGTCGGACAACACATTAACATGTCCTTGACTCTTTGTAACGGAAACCTTGTGTTTATATTTACACAAACATGTACATGTACTATTGGAACAAGCCAGGTGTAATGACGAAAACATAGCTATATGATCCAACGTATATCTACATAAATCCAATGTATATATGGTCCATATGCCTGCAACTCAATGTGTTCTTCATGGCTCAAACCTTCAAGGTGTCGGTTTGGGGTGACAGTAAGCCATTTTTAGATAATTTTTACTATTTATAGTCTCATGATCGAATATAAAATCATAGATCATACTCACTATATGCCTAATTACACGTAACTTGTTGGATTGAGTTTTTATGGCATTTGTTAGTATTACATGCCGACCTTCAAGATGTTCATGGTACCTTCACTCGAAATAACTTACGGGTAACTAACCATATGAACTGAATCAACGTTTTCTTGGATCTATGACACAAGAAAATTATAACAAAACAAGTAAATAACTCTTTTTAATTTTATATAATTTTATCCAAAACCCTAGACGAGTGAAACACTAGAAAACAAAACTGAACAACTAATTGGGAGTTTTCGGTTTTAACTTCTTTCACGAACAATGTGTTGCCCTTCATCAAACAAGCATGTAACACTCGATAAGCATGGTACATAGCAATAACTAAATGTATGACAATGAGTAGTCTTAATATTAACACTATATAACAACACATACCGAAACTCATTTCGTTCGAAAAAGATGACACAGTGTTACAATTCTTGTATTCTTACCTTTTTTTCACTCCCCGGTCTTAAATTTTGATATACGATAAACAACATTTGTTGCTTTATTTTCAAAATCTATCAATAAAATCACCCTATTAGTTTTTTAAATTTTAATACAGATATCAAATTAAATAAGTCTAAATTACAAAATATATGACTAGTATTCAATTTATTATTCCCAATATAGAACGATTGAAGTTTGATGTTTGAACATCTGCTAACATTATCCCATTTATGCCAGTGACCTCTAGCTCAGTGGTAGGAGGATTTGGGTTTTTCTTTAAAGACTCAAGTTCAATTCTTATTTGGTACAAAAAAGGAGTGAGACACTGGTGGGCAGTGATAGGAGACCCACGGAAACCTGGGTTCGATCCTTGAGCCAAATGAGTTTTACCGGTAATTTTACCGTCGTGCCTACAAGCGGGTGGGTTACCGGGTTTTCTCCGGAATTGGTGGTGGACGACTCAGGTTACTCTCGGAGTACTCCGTTTGTTCAGTGGGTGCCCCGAGAGTGCTCGGGATTGATTTGTTGGCAGTTAAAAAAAAAAAAAAAAAACATTATCCCATTTATGATAGCCCAAAACTAAAATGAATTTATGTGGTTTGGACTTGAAGGCATGAGCACAGAATTGGGCTTCATTTACTTTGGCCCAGTAGCAACCAAACAGCCTGCATGGCCTCCGCTTAGCCCGGCTTTGAATTCAGTTCGCTCTAGTTTCCAAACTTTTTAGTAGAGGTGTATCATGTATAAAACCGGTTTTTGTACAAGCCAGTCCGGTCCCTAAACGGAACCGTTTTTTTTCATCATAGAGTCAGAATTCCGTTATAAACCGGGTTTAGAAAGGAAGATGTTCGAGTCTATCAAATCGATTGGGGTCGAGTTACAAACCGGTTTGAGACAAAAAAAAAAAAAAAAAAAACTGGTTTTAAACCAGCTTTTTTTCTTGTTTCCAAACCGGTTCGGGTTATTAATTGGTTTCCAAGAACGAGACTACGAACTAGGGCCAAACCTAGTGGTTGGGTCGGGCCCAAACCAGTTCTTTTATTATGAATCTATTTTGGGCTAGGAATCAACTGGACAGACCTAAACCGGTTATTTTGGTACACCTCTACACTGTAGACGAGGTGGTAAATATTAAATAATAACTTGGAGGCTTGGCTATTGGTTTATGAAGCTTCTATAATAGTTTGTTATTTTAAGAACCTAAAAATGACAAATACAAAATTTTCATCTTTTACCCCAATTTATTGATTAATCACATTCATTGTATAACCAAATATTAAAAGTATATAGTATATTGTTATAAAAATATAGACTTGTAACAAGTAATATGATATTAATCATAACATAAGGTTATGGTTTGTAACAAGTAATATGATATTAATCATAACATAAGGTTATGGTTAATGGTTAATGTATACACCGACACTGGCGGAGCTTGACTAAAAGTTTCGCGGAGATGGAAAGTCATGGGACTCAAATTTTTTTTTCCTATCGCTATGTTTTGGGTTATATGTGCGGGTTGGCTATTTTATTCGGGTCGGGTCGAACAATAATAACTGTAAATAAAAGCAAATAATCTTTATTCATTCAAAAGACCCATTTTTACACATAAAAAAAACTAAATTTGAACCTCCAAGCTTCATTTATATAAAAACCAGTTTCAGACTTTATTTAAACTCACTTCAAGTTTAAAAACTAAAAAGTAGTTTCAGACTTTATTTAAACTCACTTCAAGGTTAAAAACAGTTATAAAAAAATACTAATAACCCAATTCATCACAGTTTTTTAACTCAATACGAAAATATGTATAATTTTTTTGGACAATAAACTTGGTAGGGGCAATGAATTTTTAGGCAAAATAATTGGCGGGGACGGACCTATATAATTTTAAAAGTTTCGGACGAAAAATCAAAAAATTATACTACTAACTGAAACATTGGCAGGGCGGGTGCAATTGGTTCAAGCAAAAGGGTACTCTCAAAGAATTAATAATAACAGATTTGAGGTGGATGCATGGTTTAATGTATACCGACCTTACCCAAATATAAACAAACTTTATAAGCTCGAGAGAATAACTATGATAGATATATGACTCAACCACGGATTATTCATGTTATTTTTGTAGCAATCATACAAGTCAAGTCGTGCTTTATACTAACAACCTATGAAAATCGATGACTAATTGACTAAAAGTGATTTACATTTTGATCTAGATCATGTGCATTTGTCTTTCATGCAGGACGGATATAGCCCTATTTATCGGGTTCACAGGAACCCACTCAATTTGAAATTTTTAGTGAGAACCTATATATAATTTATAGAATTTTTTGTGAAAACATATATATGAATCTACTGGGAAAAAAATTATTGGATCCTCTACAGCTTTCAAGTACTTACAATGATTTTAGGAATGTCCGTGATGACCTTTATAAGAAGAATAAAAAAGGAACTCTCAAGTCTTTGAAAACGAAATGAAAACTTTTGAAATTATGGACATACCTCGATCAAAATTTTGATGACAAAATCCCTTTCATTGGTGGTTGATCACTTTTTTTTAATTTTCTTTATATTTTACGCTAAGTGTCCCTATTACGTTTCATGTCGTTTTTTTGTGTTATAACATGACACATACACATGCACATGTATGTAAGTATAAAAGTGTGTATATAAATACGTATGTGTGAAGATCAAATGTGAACTCATAAATATTGCTATAATTCGAGATAACTTGTGAAAAATAGTTAAAATCTTTGTTTTATCTAAAATTGTAACATTTACATAATATAAATTAGCAACAAGATGGTGCTTTTAGGTGTTGTACCCCATGTTTGGGGGTTTTCAAAAATACTTTTTGATATTTCATTATAAAACAAAATTACACATTTAATCCTGATATGTTTATGAGTTTTACAGATTTAATGCTTTCAGGTTGTATCCATTGGCGGACCCAGGAATTTTTCCATGGGGGTGCGAAACATTTTTAAAAATTTTAGGCCCCTAGGTATATAAGTAAAAAAATCGGTTCGTATCAGGTCGGTTCGGGTCGGGTCATGTAAAACAAAAGAAATTGCGCCATAACGTCCCTACTCATGGTTCCTATCACAAACAAATTGATGCATAAGTTCATCGCTCCATAACATAATGTTTCAATTTTAATTTTCAACCCTAGAAATCGTGTGTAATCACCCTAAAAATCATCTAAACAACATAATCGCCCTAAAAATCATCTAAACAACGTCAAAACATATGAAATTTCAAACCTATTTAAGAATTTTGTTACCCTTTGGTGTCGGACGGCGGTGGTTCGCGGCTGCTGATGACGTGCTGTTGTGGTTGCTGTTGTGTTCGATGATCGCTGGTAGGAGACGACCCAAGAGAGAGAGGGCGGGAGGAATTCTAAGGGACTATTGAGCTTATTTTAATTATTATAGTTTGAACTTAGGTTGAGTTTGGTTAATGGGCTAGTAATTAGTGGGCTAATTATGTTTAATGAAATAGTGGGTTAAGGTATTGGGTATTTGGGTTAAGTTGGGTAGTATAAGTTTATATAATTTATGTAGTTTTTTTAATTAGAGTTTACTAAAAAAATTAAATATAAATCGAAAACATTTTTTACCTAAGGTGTGTGGACGAAAAATTCCAAGGGGTGTGGATGAAAAAATTCAAGGGGTGCGGACGAAAAAATTCAAGGGGTGCAGACGGGATTTTCAACGGAAAATAGCACTAATTTTTTTTTTCCCGGGGGTGCGCCCGCCCACCTTGGGCTACATATAAGTCTGCCCCTGGCTGTATCGTTCAATTCGAATAGCATTTCAAATTTCAGTTGTTAATGTTATTTTCTATTCAACGGTTCAGATGCTTTGCTCGATTTTGTTCCTCGCCATATGCAATTGTAACTATGTAAGCACTAAGTAGTAATGACCACCGACAACCAACAATAAAAACTTCTGCATAAAACATTGTTCACAGCCTAACCATTAAGCAGTAATGACCACCGACAACCAACAATACAAACATCTTCCAACTAAAACAATTGTTCACAGCCTAACGATACATAGCTAAACCCCACGCGCCACCACCATGCAAAGAAGCTTGCTCACCTTACACAGAACTAGAGCTATTCATTGAAGGAGAAAATATCTGAACTTAGATCTCCCAAGCATCCTGAAATAAAATAAAAAAAAATAAAGATAAGGAGAAAAGATAATATATCCTCCATTTTATATTCTAGGAGTGCGTTTTTATCCAATAAGATTCAAATTTAAAAATAGCAAAAAAGTACCTCTCACACATAGTTGTTAATCGTGAATAGCGACAAACAGCAACAAGGTACCTGAAGAAGTATGGTCCCAATTCCTTGCCCACATGGCAAGGACCATACCACTTTTTCCATCCTACGTGGTGCTGACATCAACGATACCATCCAGAAGCTTCTGGAAAATATGAAGGCAACACCAAAGATGCTCCATCCGGCATAAAGGACAACACGTGTCACCAGTCATCAAGCGCCAGGTAGGCCTGCGACGAATCCAGGAGCAGTCCGACAACGCCAGTACGACGTCTCTAAAATAGGCAAATGCAGGCGCGCCACGTGTACCACTACACTGACCACAGCAGAGGAGACCAAGGGGATATTCCCCTTGGTCGGACAGCTGGCGCGCGTCTACAGCTGGCACCGCTGCTCCCCCCCTTCTTCACCCTCCGACTATAAATAGGACCCTTCACCATCCAGGTTGCTCATCTTGCTCTATATACTCTCACACTTAACACACACTGTTTACTCTCCCTCAGAACAGTACTTATTCTCACGTCGGAGCCTGGTTAAGAGGGAAACCCCCATATTCCCCTCTTAACGAGACTAACGGTGTTGCTGTTTTGCAGGAACCAAGCTATTTCACGAGTAGGGAAGGAGATTGAACCCACAGAAGAAATAACCCCACAGATTAACCCTAGCGTTGACCCTAGCCAATACAAAGTCGTTTAGGTCCGCGCAACATAAACGACGAATTCGAAGATGACGATGAGACATACAAAGAAAGCACAGTGTTTAGCAGGCTGCCACCAGAGCATGAAGCATACAAACCTCGCAAGCGCGCATGTTACGATCCAAAAGCTGAACATGATTACACGTTGAGCTATCGTCCAGACGACATAGCTGAGAATTCAAAATTCATTCGAGAGATCGCCACGGCTGCCATTGACAAAACGAAATTGCCACACAACGTGGGCAAATACAACGGGTTGACAGACCCAGACGATCACCTTCAAGTTTTTAACGGTGCTGGAGCAACAGGCGGATGGAACTTACCGACTTGGTGCCATCTCTTCGCTCAAACTTTCGTCGGCGCAGCGCGCGTCTGGTTTGACAGTTTGCCAGCAGGAAAAATCAAGTCATGGGTCGATTTCCGAGAGAAGTTCCTTGCACACTTCTCTCAGCAACGACGACACACCAGAGACCCTGCCGATTGTTTAAACATATGGCGCAGAGACCACGAGAGCGTGGAAGATTTCATTACAAGATATAACAAAGAATGTTTGGAGATCGGTGATGTGGGCGAGAAGATGATGCGCGCACACTTCATGCGGGCAGTCAAGTGCGATGATTTGATCAAGCGTGTAAAAGGCAGAGACGGAGGACCCAAAGATTGGGAAACCTTCATTGAGGCAGCCAAAACTATCGCCCAGTCTGACAGACAGTTGACCGGTGACGATCACCGTCAGCGCAGCTACAGCCATAACGACCGGCAAAGCAAGAAAGGCAGAAGCCAACCATGGAAGGCATCCGGTCACAGAGAAAGAAGCCCAGTAAGAGAGGATGCGCGCCACACGATCAACCAAATAGCTCACCGGAAAGAAGTGAAACGAGAAAACAGGGAGAAACAGTGGACACCCCTCACGAAAACTCCTTCAGAAGTTCTGGCAACCGAGAACCACCAGTTCAAACCACCGTTACAAATGCGCAACAAAAGGGGCCAAGACCCGAATCTTTTCTGCGAGTTTCACAAAGACACGGGGCACTTAACTGACGATTGTTTCAGTTTAAAGCAAGAAATTGAAAGGTCCTTAAGAGACGGAAAACTCACCCATTTGATAAAGGGCGGAAAGCGCGATTACCGTCAAATACAAAGAAGAGACGAAGGACCAGATAACAAGAAACTCCGGAAGTTAGAAACCCACATGGTTCAAGGGGGTCCACGAAGGCCGAGGAAAAACTACAACAAGCGCGCGCAAGATGACTCATGGCGCGAGAAACAAGTCGTTTTCCCGGTCGTAAGAGGAGGCCCACGAGAAAGACGACCCATAGTCATCCCATGCGTAATAGGGCATTACCAAACAGACTACATTTTTATCGATCCGGGGAGCACTGCGGATATCATATATGAACAGTGTTTTAATCAATTCGATCAGGAGGATAAGGCGCGCTTAGAACCAGTTGATTACCCGCTCACTGGTTTCTGCAATGAAGTCGTTTTTCCTCTAGGACAAATATCATTCCCAGTGTTGCTCTCGGACGGAAGAAACTCAAGAACAGAAGAAGCCACATTCATGGTGCTGCCAGCACATTCAAGACACGATATCCTGCTGGGAAGAGAATCCCAAGGCGACTTCAGCATGATCTGCTCTGGCCCACACTCAGCTGTGGGATTCCCAACAGAAACAGGAGTAGCCATCATATATGCAAGCAAAGAAGTATTAGCAACGGATGAGCTCAGACCTGCAAAAGCAAGTAAACCAGTGCCACGCGCGGAAGCAGAGAAATGGGTATTGAACAGCGCATACCCAGAACAAACAGTTACCTTAGGGCCTGCAATGTCCGATCTAACACGCGCCGCGCTAAAGAAACTGTTGTTCCAAAACATGGATGTGTTCGCTTGGACACCGGCAGACATGGTGGGTGTTCCACGACACATAGCTGAACATCGATTAAACATCTTGGAGGACGCAAAGCCGGTAGTGCATGCCAAGCGCCACTTGGGAGACATAAAGCACGACGCCATGAAAGAGCAGGTGATAGAGCTGTTAAATGCTGGAATCATCAGAGAGGTCAGGTATCAAACGTGGGTAGCAAGCCCAGTGATGGTCCAAAAGAACAACGGTAGCTGGAGAATGTGCGTAGACTACAAGGATCTGAATAAGGCATGTCCACGCGACCGTTACGCCTTACCAGATATTGATGAAAAGATCGATTCACTCGCCACATTCCGATGGAAATGTTTCCTCGATTGCTACAAAGGGTACCACCAGGTACAGATGGTTGTGCAAGATGAAGACAAAACCGTGTTCCGCACACCAACAGGGCTATACTGCTACACCAAGATGCCTTTCGGTTTAAAGAATGCGGGCGCGACTTATCAGAGGCTCATGAATGAAACCTTCCACGATGCCATCGGTAAGTACATCGAAGTCTATATGGACGATTTAGTCATCATGAGCAAAGAAGAGAACACAATGTTGATGAACATCCAAAAGACGTTTGACACCTTGCGAGGAGTGAGTATAAAGCTAAATCCAGCGAAATGCTCTTTCGGCATGGAAGAGGGGAAATTCCTGGGTTTCATCGTCACGAAAGATGGCTTCAAGGTGAACCCTGATAAAATACAAGCAATTGAACGTATGCCTTCACCTTCGATGATCAAGGAGATGCAAAAATTGGCAGGGCGGTTGGCCGCACTTAACCGTTTCCTAGCCAATCACGCAGCCAAATCTTTCCCGTTTATAAAAACTCTCAGAAATTGCATGAACAAAAGCCAATTTCAATGGACTCCGGAAGCCGGGAGTGCATTCCGCGAGATGAAAGACTGCCTCATCAAGTTACCAACGTTAACTGCACCAGTCAAGGGAGAGCCTCTGGTGCTATACTTGTCAGCCTCCGACAGAGCAGTAGGAGCAGTGTTACTTGTTGATCGACAAGGCGTCCAAACACCAGTCTACTATGAGTCACGAACCCTGACTGACCCAGAAACCCGGTACGCAATCATGGAGAAACTGGTACTCGCACTGATCCATGCATCCAGACGGCTGCGCAGGTACTTTGCCAATCACGTCATCCACGTGCTAACAAACTACAATATTGGCAATATCCTCGCAAGACCAGAGATCTCAGGGAGACTAGCGAAGTGGGCAATAGAGCTCGGGGGTCATAATGTGGTTTTCAGGACAAGACCGGCGATCAAGGGCCAAGTACTTGCAGACTTCATGACAGAGGTGCCGGACGACAAGGATCGAGAATGTAAGGCGATGGAAAAAGCCGAAAAGCAGCAAGTAGAAGAACCATGGCTGTTATACACAGACGGCGCGTCTAATGAAGATGGCGCAGGTGCTGGGCTCCGGCTGGTGAGCCCTGAGAAACATGAGTTCACCTACGCCATACGCCTGGATTTTAAAAGTACAAACAATGAGGCTTAATACGAAGCTTTCCTTGCTGGTCTAAGGTTGGCAATCAAAATGGGAGTGCGACACATCGAGGCGCATGTAGATTCCATGTTGGTGGCCGGACAAATCAACGGGCAGTATGAAGCCAAGGGAGATACAATGGCACTCTACCTGAGTCAAGCAAAGACGCTGTTACAAACCTTCTATTCCTACAAGGTGCACCACATTAATAGAAGTGAGAATAAACCAGCAGACGCGCTGAGTAAGCTCGCTTCTACAAGTTTCCAACACCTAGCAAAGGATGTGCACATAGAGGTTTTAAGCAATCCGTCAGTGCCACTAAGGGAAGTAAGCGTTATTCAACTAGGAACAACGTCTTGGATGACTCCGATAATCGCGTACCTCCAATCTGGAATCCTCCCGGAGAACAAAGCGGAGGCGAGGAAAATCCAGTACAAGTCAGAACATTATCAGATGGCTGACGGGATATTATACCGAAAATCATACCTCGGGCCCTTGTTAAGATGCGTTGATCCAGAAGACGCCAATTATTTGATCAGAGAAGTGCACGAGGGAATTTGTGGTATACATGCCGGACCAAGAATGGTGGTGGAAAAGGTCATGAACGCGGGATATTACTGGCCCGGGATGCATTTGGATGCGGTTAAAGAGTTGAGGAAATGCAGTGGGTGCCAAAGACATGCCCCCAAAACGATGCGCCCCAAGAATGAATTGGTACCAGTCACCACGGCGTGGCCCTTTCAACAATGGGGAATAGACATGGTCGGACCTTTCCCCGACTCCCCAGGAGCTGTCAAATTCATAATAGTCGCAGTCGACTATTTCACCAAATGGGTAGAAGCAAAGGCCCTTGCATCGACCACAGCCACCGTCGTCAAAAAATTCATCAGGGAAAATATCATATGCCGTTTCGGTTTACCACTCAAGATCATCACGGATAACGGAACCAACTTCGCTGAAGACAATCTTCAACAGTGGTTCAAAGAATTACACATCGAGCACACCTTCTCCTCGGTCGCGCACCCGCAGGGGAATGGTCAAGTTGAAGCTGTCAACAAGAGTATTGTCGATGGAATCAAGGCAAGGTTGGGAGAGAAAAGAAGAGGTTGGGTGGACGAACTGCCCAGCATCTTGTGGGCCCACAGGACGATGCCCAAAACAAGCAACGGAGAAACACCGTTTAGCTTGGTTTATGGGTCAGAGGCAGTAATACCAGCGGAGATAGGACTGCCGTCACCTCGAATGCTCTCAATGAACATGATCAACAATGAAGAAGAGAGGAGGATCGACCTTGACCTCCTAGAAGAAAGGAGAGAAATGGCGGCAATCAATGAAGCCAAGTACAAAACGAAGCGGGAAAAATATTACAACTCTAAAGTCCGAGTCTGCACCTTCAATCCGGGGGAATACGTCCTCAGAGACAACGAGGCTTCGAATGCTGAAAAACCCGGAAAATTGGCTCCCAAGTGGGAAGGCCCGTATGTTATCGACACAGTACTCGGAAGCTACGCACCATCGACAGCAAAGAGGTTCCACGAACTTGGAACGCTCAACAACTGAGAAAGTGTTACCTGTAAAAAACTTATGTAACTGCAACGGCTGAATCGCCAACACATTTATAGTAATACAAGAAGTGTTTGGCTATTTTTTCCTATCATGCAAATTTCCTGTCACAACTGCATATATTACTTTGGGCATACACGAAAACATCAATGGCTCGACCATTAGGAAACGTTGTAGACCTCCAAGGCCTGTCACAAACAAGTGCACAGCCGGGTCAGATACACAACTAAAGCCTAACAAACGCCAAACAAATACTTCGTGCCCACATAAACACGAAAGCATCGAACACAGGACAAACGAACATTGTAAGAACCCCCAAGGTTGCGCACAGCTGGGTCCACACAATAACCTGTAATTCGATCACTTCGTATTCACGAACCAACCTGCGCACGTAAACGACAGAATAAAACGTTGTACTAAACACAACACAACCTGTCAGCGCCATCATTCATTCGTGATACCTGAATCAAAGTAATTATACATGCACATATTATGACATTAACAAAATTCGCATAAAAACAAACAACTATTAGCATAACAAATGTCAAAGCATAGCCAAATATCCACAGGCATAACAAGAAAGTTAAAATTGTTCATGCAATTGTCAAGTACAAGACCAACCAAGATCATACGCGGCGCGCAGGCCGGAGTCCCTCATTCGGGATGACTGGTCCCGGCACCTCCAGCCGCACCACCTTCATCGCCAAGCGCCTTTTTCAACAAAACGACACCATCAGATCTTCGAGCCAATTTTTTCGCAGCCTTGACCACAGCAAACTCCAAAGACGAAAACTCTTGTCTTTTCGCAGCATAAGTAGCGCTACAATCCTCCTTCCACAACTCGAAGCGATGTTCTTTCTCTTTATTAAGGGCCGCAGCCCTACCCTCGTTATACCCATCCTTACGCCCGTTACTGTAACCGGCTTGCCCCAACTCAAACATATAATTGGCAAGCTCGTGGGAGTTGACGATGCGATCAGCAATCTACGAAGAAACACACAAGTAAGAGAAACAGTTCACGAAAGTCACAAAATAAGGTAAAAGAAGTTACCAGAGGCACCGCGCGCGAGAGCAACCACTTGCAATCAGCTGACGCTTCCTCGGCAAGCACTTCAGAGGCTTTGCACTCAACGGTTTTCTCTTGAAGAAGATGTTCAGTAGTCTCATACTGCCTCGCAAGCTCCTCTAGCTTAGCTATACGATCAATGTACTCCTTCTTTTTTTTCTCAAACGCGACGCGCGCCCTTTGAGCTTCCTCAGCAAGCTCAGTCTTCTCACCAGATAAACGTACAACAGTGTCACGTTAAGTTTTCAGCTCTGCATTGGTACGCTCGCACGCAGCTTCCCAGTTCTTCTGCTTATCAGCGTTGATTTGCTTCTCTTGGGCGAGTTTCTCCTCTGCATCAGCTAACCTCCATACCAACCCCTTCTTCTCAGCGTTGAATTTTTCTTTCTCTTCCGCAAATAGTTTCTTCTCATTTTCAAACTCGAGAGTGTCTTCCCCCATCAGCTTCCACTCACGGACAATTTCCTGTGAAGTGGACCAGAAGTTGACCCCGGCTTGAACATGCTCATCCAAAAGCTCCAACCGGCGGCGCCTCTTCTGGAACATCCTTTCAGCCAGGGGGAGAGACAGTGAGAAAAACTCATGACAGTTATCCAAATCATTCATCCTGGAACCCTGGGTCAGATTCCAACGGGGAGCATGCGGAAGATCATCACAAGCAGGATTCGTCGTATCAAAAGAATCAGCATGCACCTTTTCAAACTGAGGGTTGCGGACAGCACCTGAGGTTGCACCACCACCATCACCCGGTGGGCGTTTTGTATACACCGTTTGATGAGGAGTAGTTTCACTTACCTCCACTTCAACTTCAACATTCTTACCACGATCACCACCAGCAGCACCGCCCGCATCACCACCTGTGTTACCACCACCTTCTCCAACCTGCTCAGCATTCACATCTTCTTTTTTCTTCCCGTCAGGAGTATCATGAGGGGGAGACAACCCAAATGTCCTCGACGGCGGAGATTCTGGAGGAGTAATCTTGGAAATGTCAATCTTGTGTCCACTCTTGGCTGTTTTGGCACTTGCTCCAAGATGAGCAGCACATTCAGAGCAAAGGAGGGCAAACAAACAAAAAATGTAAGACAAGTTGGAAGAAGATAAAACGAATACCAGAAGCTTCAAAAATCTTCTGCAACAAATCCCCAGGTCTCTCAGCAAAAATACCCATGTCAATCTCCGATTCAGAAGGGGCGGGGGATCCTCTTTTTGAAGTTTAATTTTTTTCGAGGCGAGCATAGCAGCAGCCTGCTCGTCAAGCTTTCGCTTTTTATCCTCGAAGGCCCTTTTCTGCATCATCTCTGTTAGAGTCGCGCGGTCCTCAGGGTCCGACTCAGGACGTTTCTCTCCAACTACTAAACCGGACAACGTATCAGAAACGACAACATAATCAAGGATACGATGAGTATGAGGTCGCTTACGAGGAGGCTCAGTGGCAGTTTCTTCAGCCTTTTTCCCTCTCCCTTCCGACTTGTCAGCTTTCTCTTTTCTCCTCGTCTCCAACGGGTCAGCAGTTTCGACTGGAACCTCCAAATCATCACCAACAGGCTCGTTCACCGGCTCATGCACAACCCCCTGCGCCGGAACTGCACGTGCGGAACGAGAGGTTAGGTCTTCAAAAGATCTGCCAGACCCATCACTCGAGAGAACGATAACTTCCCCTCGAATGGAATCAAATGCATCATCATCATTCTCACTATCTTCACCTAAGACAGTGTTAACGAAAGCGGTGAAACCCTCATCGCTCGGATGCAGAAAACGGCCACGGATCTTATCCAACCAGGGTCATTTATCAGGTTTTTGTATCGCCTCAACCATTGCACCCGGTGCCTTAAGATCCAAAACGTTCAACAAAGTGAAGCCTACTGCAAAAAACGCGGAGATAAAGAACAATACAAAAATAATACAACGTACACATACAAAAGAGAGAAAAAAGGATATGGAGCAAAACGTACACTTGCCATCATAACCATAAACCGGAACCCCCAACGGATGTTTAGGAACCCACTTCATGCTCATACTGGCACCCACCAACGCCATCTCCTCAAGCTGGATTATCGGAGTGGCTTTACGAGTCAACTTCTTATACCAACCTTGGTCAGCAAAATCTGCAACCACATCAACCTTGGGGATACCCTCACCCACTGACCTGTAATGCATATCCACAGGAACAACACCCCGGCGAATATAAAAAAACTTTTGTTTCCAGTCATGGAGACTCTTCAACGTCACAGAGCAAACTGGAGAAACGCCGGTATGAGCACTAAAGGAGTAGAAACCATTTGTATATGAAACAGTATAGAAGACGTTGAACATCTCAAACGTTGGATCCAAACGGTTAGCCATACACACGGACTCAAAGTGAGTAATACGAGGGAGCCCGATGGCATTGATCTGAGATATGTGGAGACCATAACCCCTCAGCACATCAGCAGTAAATCGAGTCATTGGAAGCCTGAAGTTGCCTTCCCGGAAGAAAGCAGCGTACAAAGTCATATACCCGGGAGGAGCATCCATGGCGGTGGAACCAGAAATAGGGTACTGAGCACCCCACTCAGGGAGAAAACCCATCTCCCTTACCAAGTTGTGGAATTCCTCCTCTTTCCACCCTATTACCGCCTGCTTCGGGCCAGGCGGAGTTTTTCCTTTGTTCCTTCTCTTCCTCGAAGAAGGATTTGCAGAAGACATCGTGAGAAAATGAACAACAATGCAGATGAACTCAAGAGAAGAAGAAAGAAAACAAAGGAGGAAGAGAGAAATCTGGGATTCAAATTTTGAAAAGTGAAGGTTAGAGGGGACTGCCCTTGAATTTATACCCCTCGCATTTAATGCGATGGGCAGCAAACCGTCAGAGGTGCAGGAGAGGATCCAATCAAGGCGAGACACGTCAGAGGAGAGAGAAGACGCCATCATCTTTTTTCGAAAACGTGTGCAACAACCGCCTGCCATTATGACATAAAGTAACTGACGTGACTGAAAAGGCGTCTGTTCACCTGACACCAGACAGTCACATCAGTCACTCCTTCCCAAGACGACCAAAGCTTCCTCCTGAAGACAACAGCAAAACCCATGCGCCATGCGCCCATTTGGCTCACTTTTGCAAGGAGTCAAAACCCATGCGCCATGCGTCCATTTGGCTCACTTTTGCAAGGAGTCAAAACCCATGCGCCATGCGTCCATTTGGCTCACTTTTGCAAGGAGTCAAAACCCATGCGCCATGCGTCCATTTGGCTCACTTTTGCAAGGAGTCAAAACCCATGCGCCATGCGTCCATTTGGCTCAGTTTTGCAAGGAATCAAAATCCATGCGCCATGTGCCATGCGTCCACTTGGCTCACTTTTGCAAGGAGTCAAAACCCATGCACCATGCGTCCATTTGGCTCAGTTTTGCAAGGAATCAAAATCCATGCGCCATGCGCCATGCGTCCACTTGGCTCACTTTTGCAAAGGATTCAAAACCCATGCGCCATGCGTCCACTTGGCTCACTTTCACAAAAAAATCAAAAACCATACGCCCATCACGTGCAAACGCCTTAAGCCTCCCACAACAAACGTCTTAAGGAAGCACACTACCTTCATAAGTCCAGAATCCCTCCTAGACGATTAACTCAACTAGAAGGCACACTGGACTGGGGGGACTTGAAGAGGTATGGTCCCAATTCCTTGCCCACATGGCAAGGACCATATCACTTTTTCCATCCTACGTGGCGCTGACATCAACGATACCATCCAGAAGCTTCTGGAAAATATGAAGGCAGCACCAAAGATGCTCCATCCGGCATAAAGGACAACACGTGTCACCAGTCATCAAGCGCCAGGTAGGCCTGCGACGAATCCAGGAGCAGTCCGACAACGTCAGTACGACGTCTCTAAAATAGGCAAATGCAGGCGCGCCACGTGTACCATTACACTGACCACAGCAGAGGAGACCAAGGGGATATTCCCCTTGGTCGGACAGCTGGCGCGCGTCTACAGCTGGCACCGCTGCTCCCCCCCTTCTTCACCCTCCGGCTATAAATAGGACCCTTCACCATCCAGGTTGCTCATCTTGCTCTATATACTCTCACACTTAACACACACTGTTTACTCTCCCTCAGAACAGTACTTATTCTCACGCCGGAGCCTGGTTAAGAGGGAAACCCCCATATTCCCCTCTTAACGAGACTAACGGTGTTGCTGTTTTGCAGGAACCAAGCTATTTCACGAGTAGGGAAGGAGATTGAACCCACAGAAGAAATAACCCCACATATTAACCCTAGCGTTGACCTGTGTTTCATCAGTACCTATGTGCTACATAGCGATAAATAGCGGGCGGCTATTTTATAAATAGCGCTACACTAGAAATTAAAAAAAAAACATTATATGTATATTATATCAAAATAATACCCTGGTATATATTCTATTTTACATGTATATTTAACGAAAACCTAAAATCCAGCTATTTTATTGCTATTTATATAAAAATAAATAAAAAATAATCGTCGTTATTATCGCTATCTATCGCTACAACCCTAACAGCAAGCCTAGACCTATAGGCTACGTAACGCGCTATAGCGATCGCTACGACCGCTATTGACAACTATGCTCTCACAAAATAAATTAGAAACGCGTATCACTGGAAAGGCATCATAAAATTTTAACAGAAATATTATACTTACTGAGCATTAGGACGCAGCTTCTTTCGGGCATTTTTCTCTTGTGTCCGGCTTTGTTTCTTGTCAGAAGCTTGATCCACAAGTGGTATGAACTCCAGTGCTTGTGCGTCAGAAGCTTGATCCACAAGTGGTATGAACTCCAGTGCTTGTGCAGGTGATGCTTCTGGCTTCGGTTGTAGACTAACATTGGTGGTTTCTGGAGCTTCAACCGTTGTCGTTGATACTATAGGAGTGTATGAGTTGGCGACCACAGTAGATGGGACCGCAGTCGAAACCAAAGATTCAGCAGCAACTGGCTCGATTGGGTCAACTGTTACTTGTGCACTAGGTTGTTGAGTTATGACAGGAACCTCTGGATGAATTAGCTTAGTTGATGTGTGTGGAGTTGGTGGTTGACTTACAAGAGAAACAGTGGGATTGACCAACTCGGTTGATACTTGTTGGGTAGGTGGTTGAATTACAATTGGAGCAGCTGGAGTGATCGGCTCAACCGACAGTTGTGCACCTGAAGACGGAAATGTGGCTGCAACCATGGTGTCTTGAACAAAACTTGACTCGGGTGCTGCAGATGATGTAGCCATGGTGTTGATTTCCAGAGCTTTGTTCACTTCCAAATATTGCCTCAACTTGCAACAAACTACGTCCGCCATGTCAGCTCCATATTCGGATTCTGAAATTAACATAAACAACATAAGAAAAAAGCAAGTCACGTCATAGAAAACATGCTCCCGAGTTTTGAATAATACCTAAATATTGAAGAATGACAGAGCGGGCCACCAGTTGTTCGGCTTCTTTCTTGCTTTCGGCACTATCTCCTGGATATGTCACACCATTAAAATGCAAATACGAACGGAAAACATGAGCTGACTCCTCCAGTTGAGTTGTCTGATATACAGGTTTTCCCAAATTCTTCTTAGCAGCAAATTCAACAATAATAGACTTGCAAAAGATTTTCACCTAGATAACAACAAGAACTAAATAACAAAACTTATGATATGAAAAGCAACGCTGTAGTTTGTAAACACCAAACCTGTTGTATAAACTGCAATGCATCAGTCTTTTCCTGCTGTGTGATGGCAATGTATGCAACTCTTGAAGCATCCGCTTCCGACATCTTACGTTGGTGAAATTTGTTAGAAGATGTGTAGCTCACACCATCGACCCAAACAGTGGTCCTGAACCATGGTATATGATCAGATCCTTCATTTCGTACTTGATATATGGGTGGTGGCTTCTTCAACTTTTGAGCATGTTGGTTAAGAAGACTCTTGTATAGAAAAGTTGGCTTTTAACCTAAAAAAATAATAATAAGCAAGGTATCATGTCTCTACGTCTCTCATGAGAAGCAGCCATAAAATAACTACAACTAGAGTCTATGACCACCCAACGAATGTAATAAGTTTATTTTGACCTAGCAGCATTTCGAGGTAAGTTTTACATCAATCGACTCGTATCGTCGTTCTGATCAAAAGCCCAAAAACATCAGTTTGTAATTCAGAAAAAAAAAACTTAACTAACGGGGGACCGGTAGACGAAAAATAGGTGAAATGTTGGACTCGCACGGGGAATATTTAAAAGTGGGACTGCCAATGAGGACGTCTACTATTATTTCAGGCCGATTTTCCAATAAAATAAAATATTTAAGCCTGGAAAAAGCCTCAAACTTCCCAATAAAGTATTATTCATTCACCTTTGTAACATAATCAACACCAACTTTGCATTTAATTAGGGCTAGATTTAATCAAAAAAATCAAAATGTATCACTAACTTCATAAATCAGGCATAAAAAATAGCAAAGTAAATTATCAATTCCTAAAAACCACAACATCTGAAACAAGAACAAGAACAAGAAAAAGAATTCTTCCAGATATTAAAATATTATTAACTCGCGTACTAGCCAACAAACCCGTAAAAATATGAATTTTTCTCTTCAAATGTAGCTAACATACTACTAATTCACTTTCAATTTATATTTATGTACAGTTTTTAAAAAAACATACAAAAAAGTAATGGTTATTAGTGGAGATAAGGAGAAAAGGATGTGGATTTACCAGCAGATAAGGTCTGAGAGGAATGGTGAGCATTCTCCGGCGCCGGTTGAGACTCTGGCGTCGAGATAACGCCGCCGGTTTGGTGGTTATGAGGTAGCGGCTGCGCTGGAGAAAGGGCTTCCATAGGTGTGTGTACTGTAGTGGAGTAAAAACAAAATGAGTCTTGTAAAGTATTATTTTATAGAACTTTAGTTTATAGGAAAAAGATAATATTACCCTAAAGACTTAAAAGGACAAAGTCGGCCATTTCCTCCCTTTTTGTCTTATGTACATGTCCTAAAAAGGCCATTTAAATACGATACTGCCATCCCATCCGTTTCTGCATTGTGTTGTCCTTATCTGCTTTGTAACAAGAACTAGAAAAGGAACATTTAACTAATGATAAAATATTATTATTACAAACAAATAAAAACCGTGAAGACTAAAAAGCAAAATTGTGGTCAAACGGCGTTGACCTGCCCTCCGTCCGTTTAATGCTTTGTCTAAACTATAAAAACCCATTAACTTAAGGTAATAAACTGCTAATTTTAATGGCGTGACTTGAACGAAACTCGATAAGTGTTGGACTCTTAAAAATCTAATTATCAACTTACTTAAAACACAAAATCGGTGGCATACGCCACCGACATGCATGTGTCATTTCCATTTTTTACACAATATTTTGAGTGAAATACATTTTGGCCTCTTACTTTTAGTTTTGTTAAATTGTGTTTTGAGTCTATTTCGAAATTTCCTCTTTTCACCCATACTTTGAATAAAATACATTTTTACCCCTTGCTTTTAGTTTTGTTAAATTGCGTTTTGAGTCTCTTTCCTTTCCAAGTTAAACTTCAATTTTTCACCCATACTTTGAGTAAAATACATTTTTGTCATCTACTTTTAGTTATTATTAAAATATTGCATTGTTGTATAAATTTGTATGTATAAATTTACATGGATTCCTATGTTAAGAGAATTACGCATTTTTAAGTTTATTACTATTACAATGTGTAATTTTTTAATTAATAATGTTTTTTATTGGTTTCTCACGAGTTCTTGTAAGAGCATCCACAATAAGAAACATTAAAAACACCTAAAAACATGTCCAGTCAGCTACCACATCACAAAAACACTCACCCTTCAAAAACATAAAAAACCCACCCAATAAGAAAACACAAAAACACTTAAAAACATTGCCACATCATCATCACCTTTTACATTTAATTTTAATTACCTATCTTTTTCTTTCAATAAAATATTTAAGAATTCTTTAAATTATTTTGATGGATAAAATTTAATATTTGAAAATTTTAATATATTTTTAGTTATCAGTTTTTTACTTTAATAAAAAAAATATAAGAAATATTTAGATACTTTTATGGAGCGAACATTATAAAATTTGAAATTTAAAAACATTTCGAAAGTTAAAACATTATATTAAACATTACAATAGTTAAAATTACACAATCTAAACATTACAATAATTAAAATTACAAACCAACCCTTACAATAATTAAAATTACACAAATTAAACATTATAATAATAAAACATTACATAAATTAAACTTGTCCCTTAAGAGACCATATATGTTCCACCAAATCGGCACGAAGTGCATGATGAGCCTCTTCATTACGTAAATCTTTGAACCTCTGCAAGTATTGTTCAAATGCTGCTGGGGCTCCATGTTCGTAAGTTGGCGGTACATCTTCATCATCATCATCAGGTGACCAATTACTTATAGCATAGCCTTCATCCTCTACAATCATATTATGCATTATAATGCATGCATACATGATATCACTTATTTGTTGCAAGCTCCAAGCTCTTGCAGGACCACGTACGATTGCCCATCGAGCTTGGAGAACACCAAAAGCTCTCTCGACATCTTTTCTTGCAGACTCGTGTCGTTTTTTATATTCCTTCATTTTGTCACCTTGTGTATATGTAAAGCTTTTCACTAATGTAGCCCATTCTGGATATATACCGTCTGCAAGATAGTATCCTTTTGTATACGATGTACCATTAACTGTAAAGTTACATGGAAGATCGTTACCTTGTAAGACTTGGTTGAATACTGAAGATTGATTCAGCACATTGATGTCGTTATTTGAGCCCGCTACTCCAAAATATGCATGCCAAATCCAAAGGTCATAAGATGCAACTGCCTCTAGCATAATGGTGGGATATCCATGGTCACCTTGTGTGTACTGACCTTTCCATGCAACTGGACAATTTTTCCAAGCCCAATGCATACAATTAATGCTTCCTAGCATTCCAGGAAACGCGTGCTTGGTTGAATGTACTTCCAGTAGACGTTCTATGTCGGAAGAGTTTGGCCTTCTTAGATATTGTTCTGAGAAAACCTCAATAACACATCTACAAAAATTTTGAAGGCATTCGGCAGCAGTTGTTTCACCTATCCTTATGTAATCATCATGCAGGTCACGATTAAGTAACACGTCATCAGAACTACTTGGTACATTTCACGGGCACGATTAAGTAACACGTCATCAGAACAACCACTTATTTTTTGGCCCAATAGTTGATTGTAGATGTTGTTAAAAGACATCACCTTTGGTCTTATCATATGCCAGTGAGTTCTCACATTGTCCACTGTTCTCTTCACACTGGTACCCTTGGTGAAATATGCATGGACGCGCTTCCAAAAGTCATTTTTCTTTTGGGAGTTCCCGGTAATCTCGTCGCTTGAAATATGTAACCACCCCTTTGTGAGAATGACTTCTTCCTCAGTTGACCACAATTGTCTTTTTTGTGGTTATGAAGATTCAACTGCTTTGCCCTTTTTCTTTTTGGTGGCCTTGAGCTGTGGGGATGGGGATTCATCTACACTACCAGTGAGTGGTTCAACCGTTGATGTTTTAGTGGTTGAGATGGCTGGACTTTGCGGGAGGTTAGTTAATGGTTGAGAGAACCCATTATTTGGGAATTGGGTAAACCCGCGATTTGGGTATTGGGTGAACCCAAGATTCGGGTGTTGGGTGAACTCGGGATATGGGTACTGGGTGACCTGGGATTTGAATAGTGGGTGAACCCAGTATTTGAGAATTGAGAGAAGGTGGGATTTGGGAATTGGGTGTTTGGGTGTAAAACCCCAAAAAATTTCAAGATAAATTGTTTAAAAATATGGAAATATTTAAAAAGGAACAAATAAAATGTAAAATGACAATAAAAGAATTAGAGGGGCTGAATCGTAATAAAACATAATTGAAATCATGGGAAAATGCCTAAATTATATACCTTTCAATTTAGGAGGGGTTAATATGATAAATTGTAACTAAAAAGGGGTTAATAAGGTTTAAACCCAAAACACACCCCCTGGTGCGTTTCTGGGATCGAACAAGAGCAGGAGACACAAGGGTTTACCCTTGTTCTTGCAAAACTCATCAATTGGCAAGGGAATTCAATGTTAATCGACTGCATGTCTTAAATTCTCGATCATCTAAGCATACCTAATGAAGTGGTAAGTCGAATTTCTTGATTTGGTGAATTGGAGAAAAAGGGTTTCAACCCAATCATGAGTTTGTGGTAAGATTTGTGTTAATTAGATATTAGGGTTACTCCCTAGAGTAGAAATCATGCTTGATTTTAGTTAATTGAAAGATTTTTAGCAAAACCCGCTTTATGAATTTGTGATATGACTAGGATGATTTAAGTGAATTTAGTCATGCGAAATCTTGGAAATTATGGTGATGTTGTAATGCCTGAATCTTAGAAAATTATGTGGGATAAAAGAAAGGTATGAACTTGGATTGATTTTGATGAGTTATAGGATGAACTAGTAGAAATTCATGATTTGTATGCTTGTAATTGATGTGTGTAAATTTGATGACCACCAAGTGTTTGATGAAATGCCTAGGAGAAAAATGTGTATAATTTGGATGATGAATGAATGAAAGTTTAGTTGTACTAAATGAATGAATGAATGTGTTATGATAGGCGTGAAAGAAGAAGGTTCTAATACAAGGAAATCGGAAGGCTTGCGGGATCGAGGTACGTTAGTGTACACCTTATGTTTTTATTATGTTGTCATATGTATAATAATCTCTAGTGTATTGAATTGTTATGTTGGAACCGTGAATGTTGAAGATATCCGATTGTTGAAACTAAAGTTAGATCCGTCATAAACGGATGTTGAGGAATGATTAAAATACGAAAGTTAACACATCATATCCGGTACTTTTAGTCGAACCGGGTATGGGAAGTTATGTATGTAATGGACGAAAGCCTACTCAATCCGTTTTTCCTCGGATCGAGGTATGATGTAAGAATGTAATGACTATGATTGTTCATTATGAACAAATCGAATGAAAGCGATGTAATGATGCTAGTATCCGTTCCTAACGGGTATGTTAAGTAAAGTATGCTTAGCCTCTATTTGAGGTAAGCATGTAATGAACCGTTTAATGGTTAGCAAAGTGATTAAATGATGATAATCCAAGAATGAAACGAATGGGTTTATTATCTAGAATTGTTAGTGGCGAATTACTAATCTATTTATTATGTTGAATGTAGGTAAATCCTCAATTTAGGCGACTTGGCAATTTGGAGCAAGCATATGCACACTTTATGGTTATCAAGCGCTTCCGCTATTACGTATTAATGTTTTGGGTCAAATGCTCATTTTTGTATAACGTTATTAGTGGTTACACTTTTTGACACTTGATGTATGGTTCTTAGTCGTGTCTAGTTGAATGGGTTGTAGACTTGTTTGTTTTGTTAATGATTAAAACAGGGATATACTCGTCTATTGGACGGGTCATGCCCAAATTTTGTTAAAAATCATGAATTAATGACATAGCGTTTTTACCCTTTTAAACTGCGAAAGATTTGTCCATGTTAAAAGTTGTGTTTCTTGCGTCTTTTGGATGGCATTTCTACTAGACGTAATTACGGGCGTTACAAGTTGGTATCAGAGCCTAGGTTTGAGGGATTCGAGCAAGAGTAATAGTGCTTGAACTCAAACCGACGGCTCGTGCAAAAGTGTGATCGCTCCGAGATCGCCAATGAGGAAAAAATTTAAGTTTTTGCTTAATACAAGTATGTATAGTGTGTTTATGATAAATATTTAAGTCAAGTATGTGGAGTAGTAATAATGGGAGTTAAACATTAGGTTATATCAGATCTGGTGCCGCACACAGTTGCGTCGTTAAGTGACACAGCTGTGTGGACCATTGATGCATGTTGCTGAGATCAGGGTGTGTGGCAAGGCTGACACAGCTGTGTGACATTGTACTCAGATAATCAACACAGTCTGGGCAAAATTTCCACAAATTTCATATTTTTCTTGAGTTTTCCGCAACGAATCACCAACAAGCTTTCCAAAACAAGGTTTTTCAGCGTTTCAGCAAAGGAAGGGCCGTCGCCGACGGGCTGTGAGCCGACGCCCTCATACTTGCCGACGGTCTAACTGTCTGCCTACGGACATTGTGGGCGACGCCCATTTACGAAGCCCGTCGCCGACGGGGTGTAAGGCCGTCGCCGACGGCCAGCGGAATCTCAATCCGCTGAAAATTTTTATTTTTGTATTATTTTCGCGTTTCGAGTTCCCGAGTTGTCTGAAAGCCTGTCTAATGATTATGTAGGGCTCACGTAAGGCCTAATAAGACATATGTAATCACAAATGATGGTTACGAAGGAAAGAAATTTGTAAAGGTCGAAGGTAATGTGTCGAATGACACGAATGAACGCTGAAAGTTTAAAAAGTAAGTAAAGTTTAAAATATAAGAATGCGAATGAAGTAATTACGGACTAATGAATTATGATGTATTGAAACTTGTGAATTATGATTTAAGTTCCCATACTTCTCAGAAATGCCTATTTTACGTTCCTATCAAGGTATTAGAAGATATACTAAGTTATGTAAAGTTATGTAGATCGTCGGCGATAAAGTAAAATTTATAAAAGTCGAATGTAACGTATGTAATGGCGTGAAATGAATGACGAATGTATAAAGTGGAGTTGGAAACGTATGATAATGAATAATGAAGGAAGTAAATATAGACTAAAGTGCTTGGATATGTGAAGGAACCGGAATTGTTAATAAATAAATATAAAAATGATGAGATTAGTGGTGAAAATAATTTGAAGAATGTGAGTTAGACGGAATTCGTATGAAAATTCGGATGAATGTATGCTTTGATAGAATTATGCATTAGAGGCTTGTACCTTGTACATGAATGGTGTGATGCTTATGTGTATTTAAGGATTTGCTTTAGTATGATTAAGAGGCGAATATGTGCTAAATGTGAATCATACGAGCTAATTAGTAAAGGATATGTTGAAATTATGCTATATAGTTGCTTCGAATGAAATTTGCTAATTGTAAAATCATGGAGCATTAGCATGTGAAAGTACGTGTATGTGAATGTATATGTGTATTGTTTAGAGGATCACGTAAGTTGTATATCTTGCACAATACGAGTATGAAATACGTAGGATATTATTATTATGATCTGCCATATTTAGATGAATACATGTTCAAAAGTTTGAAGTGTGTAAACGAGACAGTTGACTTTCTAAAAGTCAACAGTATAGGGATATCATGGGATGGCCATTAGACACAATTGTTTAAGTAAAGAGTTAATGTGTTACGTACTAGATGAATTACGTGTTATGATTGATGATAGTTTAGTTATGTGGAATTGAAATTAAGTGGAACGTATAAATAAATGAGAACATGGTAATGTTAATGAAAGGTATGGAAAGGATAATAGTTCAGATGTTAGCTAAAGGCGTTTTGTAAGTGTTTTCGAATTGAAAGTAAGAACAACCCGTACTACAATACTTATATACAAAGGTACTGGGTGGTGGTTGACCTTAAAAGGTTATATTGTAGAAGTCGGTGAATAATAATTATTTACAAATGCTGGAAGTATTACGTAAGAAATACGTGTAAAGTAGAATACTCATTAGTAAAAGACATGTTAGAGAACGTAGGTGAATTAACACCTAATACGGTGAACAAACAAATGGAAATGGTATATTAAGGGATGGTCATGTATTGACCGAAGCTCGAGAAAAACATGAGAATCATCTTACTTATGTCCGGTCAAGCTAGCAAAAAGGGGTCTAACGATTCTTAAAGGAACGGATCAATATAAGAAAGAAAGAAAGATAAGAATGAAAAGTATAAGCCTACGATTGAATGTAAGACAAACTTAAGAAAGAAGGGTGGGAACACCATTAGAAATAGGATGTAAAGTGTCGCGTCAAGATGCGCTACATGAAATAGGACATGGAATTAAGTGTTAGGACCCAACACTCGAAGTTGAATGTAGAAGATTAATATGAAAACGTTTCGTAAGAAATGACATGGTAAATGATACGGCAGAAGAAAGGAAGGTACAAAGGAAAATGTTTGAATCTGAGAAATGGATTCGATCATGTAAGGAATGAAAGGTTGGATCCATAAGCAAGCACGGGTCAAACCAGTAAGAATGAAAGGTAATGAATTAAAAGTTCGAATCCGTAAATGAAGACGGATTAAACAAATAAGAATAGAAACTAAAAAACGAAACTCAAATGAGTCATACGGGTCAAATGGCGATCGCCATTTGAACCTGGTATTTAATGTTCAATTTGTCAAGTTTGTTACTCGTAGGTGAGCATAATGTATGGGCATGCATTGTCGCAATTTGGAAAGTATTAACCATCGTAAAGTATGAATAACGAGTCAAGGGATTTGACCCGCGACAGGTATGTATAAAAGATCATATTATTAATAAGGAGCTTAGGGCTCAACTAGAGAATGACGTGTCGGAATAGGATAACTGATTCACATAAGTAAGAATGTATTTACAGTTAGACTTCCGAAAAGTCAAACGAAGTGAATGAAGTCCTTGCAAGTATGCAAGTATAAAGTACGAACGTGTACCTCGATACGACCACAATAAGTAAGGGGTGTTAGTATGACCTTGAAAGGTCAAACTGCGAAAGTTGGCGAAATGACCAATAAAATGGAGGGATAGTATATAAGAAATGGAATGTATGATATATTTTAGCATGTACGTGAGAAAATTGTGGAAGAGACAATAGGCGAACAAACACCATGTAGGACGCAATTATGAAAGGTTATGGGCTAACTATCTATTTATAGATAAATATGAAGGAATTCTTAGTGAGGTAATAGTAATAAAGTTAGTGGAAGGATGCTCACGAGTGGATCGATTCGGCTCACGGATAACTGATTTATGCAATGAAGTCGTGGTTATTATAATAAGTAGTTCATGCAAAGAGCTAATAGTAAAGTGTTGCGAAGGATTAAATTTGAGGCTAAACTCAAAAGTTTTAATTAGTTCAGGTAACAGTAGTAACCATAGAACGATACTTTATGCTCATAGTAAGCATGAAAAAGTAATTAGGAATTTTGTTTAATACTACTAAGTCATTAAATGTTTATAATATGCGTATAATGATATGCTAAGCCCTCATATGAATAAGAAAATAGTTAGAAGAATATTAGTAATGGGATGATAGGGTTTTCTCATGGTTACAATAATGAATTATATCGTGTATGATACGTAAGTGGAATGAAATAAATCAATTTATTTTTGTTAGCAAATGTATGAATATGTTATGCTGAGTTAGAAAGATAGAAACAAGCCGTAAACATAGGCTTGTATGACCAATAGTATACACTTGAAATAAATTTCAATGAACGAACCGCTAGTGATGATGTATGCTAGGAACTAGCATTATAAGGTGAAAACGACACTAATAAGAGCTCTGGATCAGATTCTGGCTTATATGCGATTATGAAAGTAATTTACTTAATTTAAGAACGGAGGGACAATGCGTACAAATATGTGTGCATAAAGGAAACTTTTTGCCAAGATCCCGAATGTATCTAGGTCGTAGTAAGCATCGTGAATGAATAAATGAAAAAGTAATGGTAGAATTGGTCTAGTTGGAATGAGAAAGGTTTCGGGGACGAAACCTCTTTTAAGGGAGGTAGACTAGTAACACCCCAAAAATTTTCAAGATAAATTGTTTAAAAATAAGGAAAGAATTAAAAAGGAACAAATAAAATGTAAAATGACAATAAAAGAATTAGAGGGGCTGAATCGTAATAAAACATAATTGAAATCATGGGAAAATGCCTAAATTATATACCTTTCAATTTAGGAGGGGTTAATATGATAAATTGTAACTAAAAAGGGGTTAATAAGGTTTAAACCCAAAACACACCCCCTGGTGCGTTTCTGGGATCGAACAAGAGCAGGAGACACAAGGGTTTACCCTTGTTCTTGCAAAACTCATCAATTGGCAAGGGAATTCAATGTTAATCGGCTGCATGTCTTAAATTCTCGATCATCTAAGCATACCTAATGAAGTGGTAAGTCGAATTTCTTGATTTGGTGAATTGGAGAAAAAGGGTTTCAACCCAATCATGAGTTTGTGGTATGATTTGTGTTAATTAGATGTTAGGGTTACTCCCTAGAGTAGAAATCATGCTTGATTTTAGTTAATTGAAAGTTTTTTAGCAAAACCCACTTTATGAATTTGTGATATGAATAGGATGATTTAAGTGAATTTAGTCATGCGAAATCTTGGAAATTATGGTGATGTTGTAATGCCTGAATCTTAGAAAATTATGTGGGATAAAAGAAAGGTATGAACTTGGATTGATTTTGATGAGTTATAGGATGAACTAGTAGAAATTCATGATTTGTATGCTTGTAATTGATGTGTGTAAATTTGATGACCACCAAGTGTTTGATGAAATGCCTAGGAGAAAAATGTGTATAATTTGGATGATGAATGAATGAAAGTTTAGTTGTACTAAATGAATGAATGAATGTGTTATGATAGGCGTGAAAGAAGAAGGTTCTAATACAAGGAAATCGGAAGGCTTGCGGGATCGAGGTACGTTAGTGTACACCTTATGTTTTTATTATGTTGTCATATGTATAATAATCTCTAGTGTATTGAATTGTTATGTTGGAACCGTGAATGTTGAAGATATCCGATTGTTGAAAGTAAAGTTAGATCCGTCATAAACGGATGTTGAGGAATGATTAAAATACGAAAGTTAACACATCATATCCGGTACTTTTAGTCGAACCGGGTATGGGAAGTTATGTATGTAATGGACGAAAGCCTACTCGATCCGTTTTTCCTCGGATCGAGGTATGATGTAAGAATGTAATGACTATGATTGTTCATTATGAACAAATCGAATGAAAGCGATGTAATGATGCTAGTATCCGTTCCTAACGGGTATGTTAAGTAAAGTATGCTTAGCCTCTATTTGAGGTAAGCATGTAATGAACCGTTTAATGGTTAGCAAAGTGATTAAATGATGATAATCCGAGAATGAAACGAATGGGTTTATTATCTAGAATTGTTAGTGGCGAATTACTAATCTATTTATTATGTTGAATGTAGGTAAATCCTCAATTTAGGCGACTTGGCAATTTGGAGCGAGCATATGCACACTTTATGGTTATCAAGCGCTTCCGCTATTACGTATTAATGTTTTGGGTCAAATGCTCGTTTTTGTATAACGTTATTAGTGGTTACACTTTTTGACACTTGATGTATGGTTCTTAGTCGTGTCTAGTTGAATGGGTTGTAGACTTGTTTGTTTTGTTAATGATTAAAACAGGGATATACTCGTCTATTGGACGGGTCATGCCCAAATTTTGTTAAAAATCATGAATTAATGACATAGCGTTTTTACCCTTTTAAACTGCGAAAGATTTGTCCATGTTAAAAGTTGTGTTTCTTGCGTCTTTTGGATGACATTTCTACTAGACGTAATTACGGGCGTTACATTGGGTATCCTTGAAATTGTGGATACACAAAGTTTTGATAAGGGTTTGGGTTTTCATCAGGATTGGAATCCTCAAGTAATTGCAAAAACGAATTCGTGTTTGAATTCATGGTTTCTAATTTGGGAGAGGTTTAGGAGATAAAAGGGATTGAGGTATGAAATTTATGAAGGATGAAGGTTGTATTTATAGTGAGCAGAGCGGAGGGAATTTGAAATTTGAATGTATGATCGTTTGGGTGGGAAATTTTTAAATTTGAAATTTGAAAATATAGCGGTTTGGAGGAAAATTTTAAAAATTCAAATTTAAAAGTTATATTTAAAATCTGAAATATAAATTTTATAACTTTATAAATTTAAAGATATTTTTGTAAGTAATTTTAGAATATTTAATTTTATATTATTTGATAATTGCTAATAAGGTATTGTTTTTAAGTTTAAAACTTTAGTTTTAAATTTTACAGTATTTAATTTTATATTAATAGTTTTAGAATATTTAGTTTTATTATATGTATTAATTACAAATAATACATATCTTTTTATATTTGAGGTGAGATCTTCTTTTTTGTTTCATCACCCAAGCCCCCCACCTGGCCCCACCACCTGCACACTACCCCACCTTTTTCTCATTTTTTCTAGTTCTTGCTCATATACATGGTTAAAAAAATGGTTCTTACAAACACTACCCACAATAAGAAAAAACGAAATGCATGTCCACGTAGGCATGAAAAAAATGACAAAAAATGACTATTGGAGATGCTCTAAGGTGGGGAGAGTCCATTTTCAACTCCTTCACCTTAATTAACCACCAATCATAGATTGCCACCTCAATTTGCCCCTCTAGATTTATTTGGACTTAGGATAAAATCTTGAAACGGAGTATAAACAATGGTTTATTGGGATCAAAGTATGACCTCATTAACCAAAAACTTAGTTTTTATTTGATTTCTTCTCATGTTGAAGATAACACGTGAACAAAACCCGAACTTTTAAAAAGCTTTATAGCAGTTACATATTCACATAATTGTTCGAGACCCACAACTACAAAATGTTAATGAAGAAAAGATGGATTACATAGCTACCAACAATGAAGTTTAAACTCATACATAGTTATACACCCACCTTGATTTAGATTTTTAAATGCATAACATCTAAGTACCTCGTAATTTAATAACATTGCTCGAGTAAATTTGACTAAACAAGACCAGATTTTTAGATGCACAACATCTAACTACCTCGTAATTAAATGGCATTGCTCGAGTAAATTTGACTAATCAAGACCAATCAAGTTATCAACTTAAACCATAAAATGATTTTGCAGAATTACAGTTACATACGTAACGTTCAAGCAACAAATAAAACATACCAACAGTCACCTGTATCAAAATCGACAAATCAACTACAACTAGAATTCAAATCGATTTTTACCTATACAACTCTATTTTAATTAAAAACAACATGTATTATGTTATAATATTTTTATTTTTAAAGTTTGGTTATATGTAATAGGAGTAGGGCTGTTCATTTTTATCCAAAACCCGAAACCCGACCCGAATTCAAAGCAAACCGAACCCGAATTAGAGCATCGACTTTCTTGTCTATTTCTGGGAGGGCGTAACAGTCTTTTGGGAAGACCTTGTTGAGGTCTTTGAAGTCAACACAGATGCGCCACCCGCCGTTGTGCTTTTGCACCATTACTGGGTTGGCTACCCAGGTTTGATATTGTACTTCGCGCATGATCCCAGCGTTAAGTAATTCTGTTACTTGTTCGTTCATTGCATCTGCTTTTTCTGCGCTGAGACTACTCCTTCCTTGCGCGACTGGTTCCACCGAAGGTCGGACATTTAAGCAGTGTTGTGCTATGTCTCTTGGTACTCCAGTCATGTCCGTCGGGGACCAGACGAAGATATCCATGTTGTTAGATAGGAGTTCTTTTAACTTTATACGAATTGCCGGTGAGATGGCGTGCCCTAACAAAATGGTTTGTTCAGTATATTCCTCGTTGAGGGCCCAATTTTCCGGTTCGTTTGATAGTGACGATTTGACGACTTTTGCTGGTGGCTCATCGTCCACATACATTACTTCTTTGCTGGAATACAAAATTGCTACCCCGGTTTCCGTCGGGAAACCGCAAGCGGCGTGTGGTATGGAGGTAATCATGCTGAATTCTCTCTGAGATCGTCTCCCTAACAATACATCGTGACGCGATGTTGCTGGTATAACTATAAAATTGACTGTGACGGTGCGCGAGTGTTCGCCGTCTTAGAGGGTTACGGGAAAAGCGGTTTGACCCAGCGGAAAAACAACTTCGTTGCAGAAACCAATGAGAGGAAAATCAACTGGTTTTAAGCGTACCTTATTGTAATAACTCTCTTCAAAAGTCCTAATTATTATCTTATTTTGTCCAATAGGAAACCCTAATTAAGAAACCCAAGTGATTCTGCATAAACCCTAAAATTTTCAGAACAATCGGAATCAGGATCAGGGCCCCTAAAACTCAGGGAGGGGGGGTAAATTCCCGTTAGTATTATCTAGACAGTTTAACGTGTAAATTGAAATTGCATGCACGACCAACTCACCCAAGCTCCCTGGACACAGGGCTACCCTATGGTAGAGTGGTGTCTCTCGCGCCACGCGACGCCCCAAGGTGACCCATCGCGACACGCGAGGGGGACAATTTTTCAGTATAAATAGTGGGGTTTGGGACTTGACATTCTGCGTTGGTTCGACGTAGAAATTCAATACGTACGTTGAGATATTACCTGATTACTACTAAAACATACAATTCACGAAGTGCTGCCGCGATAACAGGGTAATAACTCGATCGCTGATACGATTCAATGTCCGATCGATTAAAACTATCCAATGGATGTTTAAGTGCTGCCCACATTAGGGTTATGCTTTGTCATTCGTCGTGAATTCGATGGATGTTTAAGTATCGCACTTTGTCATTCGTTGTGAGGGTTTAATCTCGTGAGTTATCGTAAATGCTGTATTAGTTACTAACCTAGTTCGTGTGCATGTTATTAAATTTAGGTCAAAAGGCTAATCAGTAGGCTAAGCTCTGCACATATAAATCTGCAATGTGAGTCGTTCTCTTTTTATCAACTGTTTTACAATAACTCAAATTATTTTCAAATGTTATAATTACAGGGAGTAAGTCGTGGTAATCTTAATCACTGGCTAGTGGGGTATTGTGCACATTACTAATTTCTCACGGGTTAGGCTAATAAGCCCTAACACAGGTTAGGCTAATAAGCCCTAACAGTGATAATCATCACTACTTGGGTGACAGGACCCAATAGTGGTATGACCATCGTCACCATTGTGACACGGAGCCATATAACAATAAGATAGAATCCATTGTAATCGCTCTTATGCTGTAATTTATAACTGTGTCATTTTCTCAAATTGAGTGACACGCCAGCTTTTCCCCGCTGATAAAATATTTTTAAAACATGTTTCAGGCAACCTGCTGTAAATCAAGGAAAACGTGCTACGGAGCACTATCCAGATTGAAGAGGTGGCTCGATTAAAATAAAATAAACATGTTTTAAATAAATCAGGGAATTTCCTAGTTAAATTCCTCTATTGTAAATTACGGGGTTTATCTCCAATTTATGAAATAAAATAATTGGGCATTTGAGTTTTAAAAAGATCCTGTTGAAAATCTTCCGCTGTCGCATCATTGATACCACGGGTTCCTGTCCCGCGGCTCTTGACCAGGTCAAACCGGGGCTGGGGCCGTGACAGGAAAAGGTGGTATCAGAGCCACATTAATCAAGCCACTGATTTAAGCCTATTAAGTATTTAAAATACTTAATTTTTCCTGATTACCATTTTGTGATTATGTGTTTATTAACTGATTAATTGTTAATTACAGTATGGGTATGCAAAAGCTTTCGAACATCTATCTTAAATTAGATAGTTCACCAAAAGAGAAGGGAAGTTCATCCCAAACAAAATCCTCAAGATACTCAGTAGATACTGAGGAGGGAATATTTGTTCGAAAGGCACAATATGAGGAACCACTTTCTCCTAATAAAAGAAGTTTGATTATTAAGAAAAGTCAGGAGAAAATAAAGAAATCACAACCAAAAGAAAAGATAGTTAATCAGAAAACCCAAGAATTAGATAGTAACCCACCATGGGAAGACAAGTTAGATGAAAAATGGGCAGATCTCTATATGCTAGCCAATGTAGCAGTAAATGGAAATCTTTAAATATTCTGACTCAAGTTTTAGCACCGTTATCACCTACAAGCCAGAAACTATACCCAGTAAATAAATAAGTTTACAGTAAACCTAATATGTTTTCATTATCAGTTGTCCTTTGTATTAAATTAGTCACACGGTATGCAATAATATTTAAAGGTTATCTACGGAATTTTGATATAAAATTTTAACTTAGCATTTTGTGTGTATTTTGCATATATGCTAAACAGCATGAATGACTTATCTGAAACCCTTCAAAATCTCAATCTCTATCCGGTGAAAATAGAGGTTTTCAGAGATTTTACTGGTTATATACCTGATATAGAAGAACCTATGGAATTCTCCACCTCCGGAGAAACCCAAGCCTAAGAAAAGGAGAAGATTTGTAGGATGGAGGCGTGTGCGCAGGAGGAAACCCGCAACTAGGAAGATTCCCAAAATAGAAAATCCCTTAGATAAAGGAAAGGGGATTGAAGTCGGGGAAGGTTCTAGGCAGACAGAAATGGAGTATGGGGAAGGTTCTATGCAAACCCAGATGGAAATTGGGGAAAGCTCTAGACAAATCGAGGAGTTACCATTTCAGGAGGAATTAGATCACGCATTGGCAAGCTGTGATATCGTTAGGCCTGTCAATAATAATCTCTACCCTTATCCTGCTGAAAATCAACTTCCAATAAACTTGGAACCAGCAATTCCAGAACCTATACTTCACACCCAACCTCTAGGAATAGACGAGTGGTGGACTAATGATTGGCAGTTTCAAAACCTGCTTAACAATCCTTATACATTTCTCCCTCAGTTCGACCCGGAACCAATACCAAACCCACCAATGAGCAATGAAAGCTTAGCTGAACTCCGCCACTTTGGCGAGGAGTTGGTGGATGCAGGAAATAGGATTCGGGAGGTAGGAGAACAGATCTCCTGGAAGTACGACGAAAGGGAACGTCGCTACTGAAGTACCAAATGACGAGGGATAGTGGGGTAGTGAAACTGTGATTGTGTAATAATAATAATAATAAAATATAATCTTGTAAAATAACTACAAATAAACTTTGTAAGATAATGGTGTGTATTGACGCATATTATAACATCTAAAAATGGGAATCGAGAAATCGATAATTTTGGTTATCCATGTGTTATGAAATATGTATGATTGTTTTGTGTATAATTGTTATTTACTCTATACTAATAAATTATATATATTAATTATCAGATGGAAAACGCTAATAACGAACCAGTTAACGAGGTTAATCAATCTGAGCAACACCCGGAGAATCAATTTATGACTAGGCAAGATATAGAAAATATCGTTGCTCAAGGAATAGCCAATGCTATTCCAGCAATCCTTGCTGCTGCTCAAAAACCTGTTGAACCTCAACAAATCATTCCTAGCAAACGTACTTCTGAAGATAACTTCAATAATAGCGTAAACGGAGACAGAAATCATACTAATCACAATAATGATCCACGGCAAGCTCCACTCCTTAAGAAAATGAAAGTTGCAACGCCTGGTTGCACTTACAAAGAATTTCTTGCCTGTAAACCAGCTGAGTTTGCAGGTAACGAAGGGGCGACTGCAGCACTGCGTTGGTTAGAGAAAACCGAGGCAGTACTTTCCATAAGTAAATGTGTTGAAGAAGATCAGGTCATGTATGCGTCAAATCTTTTTAAGGAAGGGGCGCTAGAATGGTGGAACACGGTGTTACAAGCAAAAGGAAGAAGGATGGCATATGCTATGAACTGGGAAGAATTTAAGAGTCTTGTAGAAAGAAAATTTTGTCCCGAGTATGAAAAGGAACAAATGACAAATAAGTTCCTGACACATCGGATGGTGGATGTGAACTGTCGAGGGTATACTTCGACATTCTTCGAATATGCGAGGGTAGTACCAACCCTGGCTTCGCCAGAACCAGTACTTATTTCCCGCTATATTTGGGGATTGATTGGTGAAATCCGTAATATCGTCAAGGTTGCAAAACCCCGCACGATTGATGATGCGGTGGATTTAGCCAATACTCTGACTGACGAATTGGTACGGACGCGAGAAGAAAATAGAAAGAAGGAAGTAGCCCAAAAGATTACCCAAGGATTTCGTATGGGTAACCGTAACAATTTCAAGCGAAGGGGAACCGGACAATCTTCCACTAGTCCATTTTGCAATTCTTGCAAAAGGAAACATTTTGGAAGATGCAAAGTATATTGCAATTTTTGCAAAATTCCAGGGCATCAAGAAGAAGAATGCAGGAGGAAGAAATTCACAGTCTGCTACAACTGTGGAGAAGCTGGACATCTTAATCCAGAATGCCCAAAACTAAACAAACCAGCTGACAATAAAGCTAAACCTGCAGAAGGAGCAAAAAGGAATGTAAGAGCCTTCCAGTTGACAACTCAGGAAGCCGAACTGATTCCTGATGTGATAGCTGGTACGTTCCTAGTTCACAATATATATGCAAAAGTATTATTTGACTCTGGTGCAAACCAAAGTTTTATAAATACTTCATTCTGCCAAGCACTTAATTTACCCTTAACCCAACTTAGACAAATCTTTACAGTTGAAACGACAGACGGAAATTCTGTCAAAATAAATAATGTTGTGCGAGAAGGAAATATAGAACTTTCAGGTTATAAATTTCATGCAAACCTATTACCAATGAATCTAGCTGGGTTCGATGTTGTGTTAGGAATGGATTGGTTAGTAGCCAACCATGCTCGAATCCTTTGTGATAAAAACTCTATAGAAATTCGGGCACCTACTGGGGAAGTAATCATGATTACAAGAGATAAACCACGTAAACCCATGAAGTTCATATGAGTAATGAAAGTTGCTAGTTATGAACGAAAGCAAGGAATAGCATATATGATTTCAGTAATCATTAGTACTAAGGGTAAAGAACTTAAGGAGATTCCTGTAGTCTCAAAATACCCAGATGTATTCCCAGAAGAACTCCCGGGATTACCACCCGACAGGGAAGTAGAATTTAGAATTCATCTAATTCCTGGAACTACACCGATAGCTAAAGCACCTTATCGATTAGCACCCACCGAAATGCTAGAATTGAAAAATCAATTAGATGAATTACTAAGTAAAGGTTTCATACAACCTAGTTCATCCCCTTGGGGAGCACCAGTGTTGTTCGTAAAGAAGAAGGATGGTTCAATGAGAATGTGTATTGATTATAGAGAACTGAATAAGGTTACAATTAAGAATCGATACCCATTACCTAGGATTGATGATCTTTTTTATCAACTCCAAGGAGCTAGATATTTTTCTAAGATCGACTTGCGCTCCGGATATCATCAGTTAAAGGTACAGGAAGAAGACATACCTAAAACTGCTTTCAGAACTAGGTATGGTCATTACGAGTTTACAGTCATGCCCTTTGGATTAACGAATGCACCTGCCGCATTCATGGACATGATGAATAGAATCTGTAAACCATATTTGGGTAAATTTGTAATTGTCTTTATTGACGATATACTTATTTATTCTAAAAGTCAGGACGAGCATTGTGAGCACCTGCATGCACTCTTAACTTTGTTAAGAAAAGAAAAACTTTACGCCAAATTCTCGAAGTGTGAATTTTGGCTGCAAGAAGTGCAATTCCTAGGACACATGGTGAATCACGAAGGTATTCATGTAGATCCTGCTAAAATAGAAGCGATCACTAAATGGAAGGTTCCGCAATCCGCAATGGAAATTAGAAGTTTTATAGGTTTAGCTGGATATTATAGACGGTTTATTAAGGATTTTTCCAAGATAGATGTACCATTAACTAAGCTAACCTGTAAAGCAGTTAAGTTTGAATGGGGACCTAAGCAAGAAGAAGCTTTTAGGATTCTAAAGCAAAAGTTAACAAATGCCCCAATCTTAGCTTTGCCAGAAGGGCCTGAAGATTTTGAAGTTTACTGTGATGCTTCAAAATTAGGATTAGGATGTGTGCTAATGCAACGCAAGAAGGTAATTGCGTATGCTTCAAGACAATTGAAAAAGCACGAGGAAAACTATACAACTCATGATTTAGAGTTAGGCGCCATAAATTTTTCCCTTAAAATTTGGAGACATTATCTATACGGAAGTAAATTTACTGTCTATACAGATCATAAGAGTTTAAGATATATATTTGGGCAAAAAGAGTTAAACATGAGGCAAAGAAGATGGATGGAAATTCTAAGTGATTACGATTGTGATATTCAATATCACGAAGGAAAAGCAAATGTAGTTGTTGACGCCTTAAGTCGTAAGTACCATGAGAAACAACGACGGGTTCGTGCTCTTAGATTAAATTTACAATTAGATTTAATGGAGCAACTAAAGAATGTACAAGAAAAAGCATTAGAGGACGCTGCTGAAGGAATGAAGGGACGAATAAAAGACTTAGAGCAAGGAAATGATGGAATTTGGAGATTCCACAAAAGAAGAATTTGGGTACCTAAGCAGGGAGAATTAAGAAATAAGATTTTAGAAGAAGCCCATAAATCTAGGTATACCATGCACCCTGGAAACAATAAAATGTACCAAGATTTAAGAAATAACTTTTGGTGGATAGGAATGAAAAAGGACATAGCTCGATATGTTTCTAAGTGTCTTACTTGTTCACAAGTTAAGGCAGAACAACAGAAACCTTCAGGTCTACTACAACAATTAGAAATGCCTGTATGGAAATGAGAACTCATAACAATGGATTTTGTTACTAAGTTACCTAAAACCAGAAAAAGGTAATGATGCGATTTGGGTAATTGTGGATCGATTAACCAAATCAGCTCACTTTCTACCTATGAAAGAAACCTTTAGCATGGAAAGATTGGCAAAGTTGTATGTAGATGAAGTAGTATCCTTACATGGAGTTCCACTCTCCATTGTTTCAGATAGGGATAGTCGTTTTACTTCCCATTTCTGGAAAAGTTTCCAAGAAGCAATAGGAACTCGACTGAATTTAAGCACTGCATATCATCCTCAAACATACGGACAAAGTGAAAGGACGATCCAAACCTTGGAGGACATGCTTAGGTCATGTGTGATAGATTTTGGTGGAAATTGGGACGATCATTTACCCTTAATTGAATTCTCCTATAACAATAGTTATCATGCAAGCATCGAAACTGCCCCATTCGAAGCACTGTATGGAAGAAAGTGCAGAACTCCAGTTTGTTGGGCAAAAATAGGAGAGTGTCAATTATCAGGTCCCGAGATAGTGCAAGAAACTACTGACAAAATCACACAGATCAAGGAAAAATTTAAGACTGCTCGAGATCGTCAAAAGAGTTATGCAGACAATAGACGGAAGCCACTCGAGTTTCAAATTGGAGACAAAGTACTCTTAAAAGTTTCACCTTGGAAAGGAGTAGTTCGATTTGGTAAGAAAGGAAAGCTAAGTCCAAGATACACAGGACCATTCTCAGTGATCCAACGTATAGGACCAGTTGCTTATTGCTTACAACTACCAGAAGAACTAGCTGGAGTACATGATGTGTTTCATGTATCCAACCTCAAGAAATGCCTATCTGACGAGTCTCTGGTAGTACCCCATCAAGACATAGAGGTAAATGAGAAGCGAAAATTTGTGGAGAAACCACTGCAGATAGAAGACAGAAAGATCAAATTTCTCAAGCATAAGCGGCTAGTGCTGGTCAAAGTCAAGTGGGATTCTAAAAGAGGGCCCGAATACACTTGGGAGTTGGAATCAGAGATGAAGCGAAAGTATCCCTACTTATTCCAGTAAATCTCGAGGACGAGATTTTTATTAAGGTGGGGAGGATGTAACAACTCTCATCAAAAGTCCTAATTATTATCTTATTTTGTCCAATAGGAAACCCTAATTAAGAAACCCAAGTGATTCTGCATAAACCCTAAAATTTTCAGAACAATCGAAATCAGGATCAGGGCCCCTAAAACTCAGGGGGGTAAATTCCCGTTAGTATTATCTAGACAGTTTAACGTGTAAATTGAAATTGCATGCACGACCAACTCACCCAAGCTACCTGGACACGGGGCTACCCTATGGTAGACTAGTGTCTCTCGCGCCACGTGACGCCCCAAGGTGACCCCTTGCGACACGCGAGGGGGACAATTTTTCAGTATAAATAGTGGGGTTTGGGACTTGCCATTCTGCGTTGGTTCGACGTAGAAATTCAATACGTACGTTGAGATATTACCTGATTACTACGAAAACATACAATTCACGAAGTACTGCCGCGATAACAGGGTAATAACTCAATCGCTGATACGATTCAATGTCCGATCGATTAAAACTATCCAATGGATATTTAAGTGCTGCCCACATTAGGGTTATGCTTTGTCATTCGTCGTGAATTCGATGGATGTTTAAGTATCGCACTTTGTCATTCGTTGTGAGGGTTTAATCTCGTGAGTTATCGTAAATGCTGTATTAGTTACTAACCTAGTTCGTGTGCATGTTATTAAATTTAGGTCAAAAGGCTAATCAGTAGGCTAAGCTCTGCTCATATAAATCTGCAATGTGAGTCATTCTCTTTTTATCAACTGTTTTACAATACCTCAAATTATTTTCAAATGTTATAATTACAGGGAGTAAGTCGTGGTAATCTTAATCACTGGCTAGTGGGGTATTGTGCACATTACTAATTTCTCACGGGTTAGGCTAATAAGCCCTAACACAGGTTAGGCTAATAAGCCCTAACAGTGATAATCATCACTACTTGGGTGACAGGACCCAATAGTGGTATGACCATCGTCACCATTGTGACACGGAGCCATATAACAATAAGATAGAATCCATTGTAATCGCTCTTATGCTGTAATTTATAACTGTGTCATTTTCTCAAATTGAGTTACTCGCCAGCTTTTCCCCGCTGATAAAATATTTTTAAAACATGTTTCAGGCAACCTGCTGTAAATTAAGGAAAACGTGCTACGGAGCACTATCCAGATTGAAGAGGTGGCTCGGTTAAAATAAAATAAACATGTTTTAAATAAATCAGGGAATTTCCTAGTTAAATTCCTCTATTGTAAATTACGGGGTTTATCTCCAATTTATGAAATAAAATAATTGGGCATTTGAGTTTTAAAAAGATCCTGTTGAAAATCTTCCGCTGTCGCATCATTGATACCACGGGTTCCTGTCCCGCGGCTCTTGACCAGGTCAAACCGGGGCTGGGGCCGTGACACTTATCCTCTGGGTCTAGTTGTTTAAAACATTGTTCGTAAATTATATCCATAGAACTTCCTGGATCTATAAACATGTAATCAATGCGATAATGACCGAAGATACCAGTAATGATTACCGGTCGTTCCTCTTGAGGACCTCCTGGAACGATGGGAAAGACTACTTGCTGCTCTCGCCAGTGCTGATTGTGGCTTCGTTTATGCAGCCTTCATGAAGGTCCTCTTTGCACGATATGAATCTGATGCACTTTTGGTTTCCTAGTGGTTGTTATCTTCTGAATTTTGTTCCATATATCTGAGTGATTCCAGATATCCTTGGCTACTAAGTTGGATGTCCCATTGACATGTTGACTGTGGGTCCAACGTTGAGATGTCTGATCTTCTCTTGCACTCTTCTCGATCATTGGATCTGTTGTACAACAACTCAGATCTGGCATTTTGTGCAAAAAATTGGTTCATAACGTTCTGGAATCTGGTGAACCAGTACACTGGAGTGACCTCCGGAAGTAGATCTGGACGATTATGAACTCCTGTTTGCACAACGGAGCTCTTTCCTTCGGGATAAGTGATGCTGCTATCTATTTTGCCCATGATTCCGTCGATCTGAATATCCTGGGTTGGATTACCCTTGGTTTCAGACCGAGGACTTGATGGGTGAAATGACGAGTTCTCTGCCATGGAAAACAGAGAATGAGGAGAAAATGAATCGAAACGAGAAAATGTGAATAGAAACTGAGAAATCGGTGGGCGCCAATAAAGAAACGCTGGTTTAATCGACCGGAATCAATTGAACCAGGGGGTTTGAATCTGCATAAAAAAGGGTTATATCTCCTTGTCTGATTCAGGGGTGAAAGGTCTCATTTTTCGGATAACAACTGCAAAACAAACAGCCGTTAGACTCGCCACGGGGAGAACGGGGGTTCTCTTCATAACCACCCTCCGGCGTGAGAATAAGTACAGGTTTGGGTGAAGAAGAAGAAGTAAGCAAAGTGAAGTGAGATGTAACACCCCGAAAACGGGATTGGTAATCAAAACTCCGTTAATACTAAAAGACGGGTAAAGTACCGTTAGTAGTAAAAATAACCCGGTAAATATTTGGGTTTAAATAAGAAATACTAATAGTAAATACAAGCGAATCAAAGTTTTAGGGAATGGAATTTATAAGAGCCCGAGTTAACGGGACTTAAAATATAACGGGTTATAATTCCCGGGACCCACCAAGTAACTAGGAATATTAACCTAGTTAGTTAGTATCTTGACATAATAGAACAAATATGGTTGGAATACCTTTAAATAACTTGTGTAAAGTTGAGGGACTAAACATGGGCAAATGAGATAAAGTTTTATTAAAACAAATTAAATAAACAAAACACACACACATACGTGTGTGTGTGTCTGCGACTTCAACCAGAGCCAGGGAAGGCTCTCTTGCTCAAAACCCTAGTCCCTCAAGAATCTCTCAAATTGATGCTCAAATCAAACCCAAATCGTCTGCATGATTACAAATTCGTGATCACCTAGTCGTGGGGATTACAAGGTATGTAGAATTTTATGATTTGGTGATACTTTGAGATTATGATGAATAATCATAATCGAAATTCTGGAATGAATGTTGAATCTATGAGTGCTATTGTGATGAAATCTTTGTTTAGAAACAAACCCTAGTTGAAAAACTTGGAAAATTGGTGTTAAAACTAGGGATTTGAAAATTACCCTATTATGTGCTAAGTGGGTTTTGATTATGTAGTGAAGATGATGATATGCACATGTTTATAATCATCATAGTTGTTGGTAGAAACAAGATACTTGACCAATTTGCAAGTTTGAGTGTGGAACATACATGTCTTGAAATGGGTTTTCATAATATGATGATGTTAGTGTCTAATTGGTGATTAGAATCATCATATTAGACAGTAAAGATATAGTACTTGAACAATTTAGGTGTTTGGGTACATGAATCATAATTACCATAAATTGGGTTTGGTATAAAAAGATGGAATTATGAAAGAAACGCGTAATTAGCTAACTTGACTAATTATATAAGATATGGGATAATGCGATTTCTAATCATAATGTTGAATTGCCTTGATTGTGCATACTATATGATTAAAGGTAGTTGATTTTAGAAAGTCGAACTAACCAAAGATGAAGTAGAATAGAAGTTTCGATATAAAATCCGTAAGATGAAATAGTCATAATAATGATGACTAATCTAACCGTCTTACGAATTATGGTAATAGTTGACTCTTAACAAGCTAGGAGGAAGCTTGGAAAGGAAGCGGGTCAAACAAAGCAAGAATGGTGGAAAAACACAATTCGGATGCAAGGTAAGTATATCTTACACTAGTCATATATTTTAGAATATCTTTTTTTGTCGTGTTATGAAAAAGACAATTATGACGTAAGCCATAGTAGGCCAAAAAGTTTTAAGAAATGGGTTTATAAGAAAAGTGAGCGCACGGTGTAAATCGGAGCGAGTCATATATATGAGGTGGTAATAAATGTCCTCTCGCTAATATATTGGTCATTTAGACCAAACGGGTCAAAAGGTGAAATTATCACCCTTGACAACATCAACTAATGGATTGTCGAGTTGTATGATTCTAGGGAATAAATAACACATGGATGTTTACAGCGCTGTCAATTAGCAGCCACTAAGGCAAGGTATTGAAACGGGTCAATATATTGATTCGAGCCAGGTATGTATAATAACACAACTCGTCATGTAGAATTTGGAGTTCTATAAGAGTTAGACAAGGTTAAAATATAGATATTCGGTTATCTTTTAGGTGAGCCGAATAAATTGAGTTATGATTTTAGTGTTTTAGAAGCACACGGGTTTACAAAAAAGAACTATAGTTAAAAGATTGGATTTTGAGTCAAGCAAGTATTTAAAGGTCCTTGTAGTGAAAGAAGGATGAAAAATTTACCAAACTGCCCTTGTAAGCTAATTCGAAGGAACGACCCTTAAAGGTGGTTCGGAAACGAGTCTTATGATTAAATAAATGCTTAGAGTGAGTATAGGTAGTGAAAGATGTAAATTCTTGGGTCGAAAGACCTTATATGAGTTTTTGCCGTAAAATGATAATTCGAGGGGTAAAACTCGGAATATATAGATCTCCACATTAAATCCACCACAAATATTGTTGTGGTGGAAGATTACTTGGTAAGAAATGTGGCAAAATAAGGCTAGATACAAATGGATGTGAATCCTGTTTAAAATATACTTAAATGCCCTTAACGGGTCAAAATAAACATACGAGTGAAGACGGGTTAAAATATATAAGAAACCCGCAATTAGAACCTAGCACGGTAGAAAATATTGAATTGAGGTGGTTCATGTGAAATAATGATCAAACAAATATGTTTGTTTGGATAAATGCGTAAACGGGTCAAAATCTTGTAAAAAGGTAATAAGCCGAATGCATAAAAGTCTCAAAATTTATTAAGCCGGATGTCGGACTTTAACTCCATATGATGGAGAATCAAATTACAAACGTGTAGGAAGAAACGGTAGGTCAAACGGACAAGCGAATTTAAAGATACGAAAGATTTCGTGTCAATTACGGCAAAATGGAAAGGCTGAATGCAGGGGCCACCGTAACTTACGGTGCCACCGTAAGTTACGGTGGAGCTGAATTACTTACGGTGGTTGCCTACTGTTGTACGGTAGAAAAAATTTATTACAGAGGCCACCGTAACTTACGGTGCCACCGTAAGTTACGGTGGAGGTCATTTTCAAATTTTTGTTTTTGGAATCAATGGTTTCCCGGACTCGTTTGGACACGTTTTAAAGCCCGTAAGACTAAAGCATTTCATGTTTATGAAATGTAGGTACACCTTGGATGCCGGAAGACGATCAAGCTCAACGAAGAACCGAACACGATATAGATACATGCTTCCGCACTTTGACACATTGTAAATTTTAAACAACGAATTCAACCACGTTATGTAGAATAACTTATGATTTGCGAAAAGTTTTGATAAACCCGTATTTCCGATGTATATGTAATCTTAATTACATGATTGTTTTCGTAAAATATACGTTAAACCTTGAATTATAAGAACGGGTGTTACATGAGAGTAACTTGAGAATTTGTACCTGAATTATCCTTTATTTATAACCGAAGTTTGGGCGGGAAAGTTTGTTGACGGAGGACGTGACGGAAAGTAATTTCCGTAAGCGGTTATTTTTCCCACCGTTAATCACTAACGGGTGTGAGAGCACACGGATCGTGGTCATGATCAACGGCTGGGGTGATGCCATGTGGAAAGTGGGCAAGTGTGGATTTTCCTTCAATTAGGTGCCATCATCGTGACTTTGAGAAGTGCCTGGGATGATGCCACGTGGCCATTCAGTTATAACGGAATGGTTGTGCACGATAAAGCCTTCTAGAAGGATTACAACTGTAATCCTATATGGCTCTTCCTCATGCTAATTCTGTTATGACAGAAAAATCATTTTTGTCCAAGTCTGAGTGACTTTTGCACGGAGATATTTGTTAGGATTTCATCCTAAGTGTTGCATGAGAGCTTGTGCAAGGATTTATTAGTCCCCTTTTGGGGCGCGGATGTTAACAACTGTTTTCTGGTTAAGTTCCTTTATAGAACCGGTGCGCAGCCGCGCATGGTTCTTTTAAAGAGAGCTCATTGGTGAAGTTAATGTATGGTCCCAAGCACTTTGTGTAAGGTTTTTGGGACTTTACCCCTTCAAGTCCCCCCAGTCTAGTGTTGCTCTTATGCAAATAAATGGAGCACTGGACTATAAGAGGTGGGTGATTTTTGCTGTAGAGTTTTTGGGCGCGAAAAATGGAGATTCTTCTTGGGGAAGGTATTTCTTGATTTGAACTGTTCATTATTTTAGAATGAAGTGTTTTTTAATTATGAATTGTCCGGAGTGACGTGGCCCTTGTGTGCCATAGAGCAGGAAATGAACAGGTGTTTTGGCTTATCACCTTCCTACTGAACTGTAGCTTCTGGGAATGCGTGTAGGCGCTGTCAGAGATCATTTAATGAAATGGATGATTACTGCGATGCCGCCGTTTCATAAAGTGTTGATGTGACATTAATCATCATAACTTATGTGATTCCTCTTAACGATGCTGACGTCAACTTGTTTATTTTAGAATGAAGTGTTTTTTAATTATGAATTGTCCGGAGTGACGTGGCCCTTGTGTGCCATAGAGCAGGAAATGAACAGGTGTTTTGGCTTATCACCTTCCTACTGAACTGTAGCTTCTGGGAATGCGTGTAGGCGCTGTCAGAGATCATTTAACGAAATGGATGATTACTGCGATGCTGCCGTTTCATAAAGTGTTGATGTGACATTAATCATCATAACTTCTGTGATTCCTCTTAACGATGCTGACGTCAACTTGTTTAGCTATATATTCAAATGGGGGTTATTGAGATTTTACCCGATGAACACCTCTAAATAGGAGTATAGGACACCTTATTTACAATTTCGTACGTGAATTTACAAATCTGCCCCTCCTCTCAAACCGCCATACTCATTAAACCCCCCTTTTTATATCCAGCCGTCGACACAAATCTTTCGCTTCTGCCAACACGACGAACGTAGAGACCCTAAAAACCCTCTGTACCACCACTGAAGCTGATTTACAGTTAGGGTTTCAAAATATCAAACAATAATGGATTTGGAAGAAGAATATGATCAAGGATACGATGACGAGGAAGAAGATATAACTCAAGAGGATGCCTGGGCAGTTATCAGTTCTTATTTCGAAGAAAAAGGTCTCGTTCGTCAACAACTCGATTCGTTCGATGAGTTTATTCAGAACACTATGCAGGAAATTGTTGACGAGTCTGCGGATATCGAGATCCGACCCGAATCTCAGCACAATCCGGGTCACCAGCCTGATTTTGCAGAGGTTTTGTTTTGATCCTCTAATTAGGGTTTTGAGCAGAAGTATTGGATTAACTGTGCTAGATTGTAATTTAACACTCGATTCTTCGAGTTTTACATTGATATAAATATATTGGATTAATTGCAACATAGTAACAATAAATTAGGGTTTAAAACTAGTGCAAATTGTTGCTGTTTACCACTAATTGGGGAAAGATTATTCTGTGTATAATAGTATAATGCCACTTAGGGAATTTGTATGTCCAACTAATTTACTACTTAGGGAATTACATCCGAAACCGAAACACTTTTTTCGACTGTTTAATGTGTTTCCGCCAGTTATGCTATTAGAGTATGTGTTATCACTTAACGTGTTTCGTTCACGGTGATTACTGTATCTAAGCTAAGCATACAAGTTAGCAAAGCTATGGAGTATGATCACACATTTTATATATTGGCAAGATTATCACGTAAAACACTTACGAGTTTACCTGCAAAGCTTATAATGTGAAACGCTTTACAAGTTCGTGCACTTTCCTTGGCTAGTAAAGCTTTCCTCCATCACTGTTGTTGCCAATATCAGCTTGTATTATTGATTTTACGTAAGTACACTTGATTACACTATTAGTCGCTAATTTTAGACATCACGGTGATTTTCACTTACCATGACCAGTTCTTCTCTAAACTAAGGTGGTAATTTAGAATTTTTTATATGTGTGGCATTGCTGAATTATGAATATTTGCAAAAGTCTGATTTATACTTGATTGAATTAGTATAGCTCTATTGTAAGGTGGTTATATTTATAATTGTGTGAATATCAAAGTCATATGCTAAAACAAAATCGAACAACTGACAACTGAGGTTTCATTACTTAAGACTGTGTTTGTTATGGCTGGCGGATTGAAATTGAATAATAAGACAATTTTGAATGATTCTGAGGGTTTGATTAAGAATATGAATACCAAGGGGAGTGTATGCGTGAACAAACCGCTGCAGATTGTCACTTTGTGATATCCTTTAAGATTAGGATATATCTGTGTATGTACACATGGTCAAATGCATTACATTCTAGTTTCTTTTTGGCTATTTTGGTTTATTTATGGTGTTTTTTAGGCAATACATAGGAAAAGTGCATATGTTCATGCTATGTATTTGTCTATTTGATGTATCTATCTGTCATTCACTTGCAGACTATCTATAAAATCAGCTTTGGTCAGATTTATCTGAGTAAACCGATGATGACGGAATCAGATGGTGAAACCGCCACGTTGTTTCCAAAGGCAGCAAGGCTGAGAAATCTAACATATTCTGCACCATTATATGTTGATGTATCAAAAAGGGCTATAAAGAAAGGGCATGATGGTGAAGAAGTCACAGAAACTCAGGATTTTGCTAAAGTTTTCATCGGAAAGGTAAATAATTGTTACTTAAAGTGCAAACGTGGACTTAACTAACCATCTTTTATCACACATTTCAGGTTCCTATAATGCTACGTTCAAGTTACTGTACATTATTTCAGAATTCTGAAAAGGATTTGACCGAGCTTGGAGAGTGCCCTTATGATCAAGGTGGATATTTCATCATAAACGGGAGTGAAAAAGTTCTAATCGCTCAAGAGAAAATGAGCACCAATCATGTTTACGTGTTTAAAAAGAGACAACCGAACAAATACGCTTATGTGGCGGAAGTTCGTTCAATGGCAGAATCTCAGAACAGGCCACCTAGCACCATGTTTGTCCGAATGCTTGCTCGGACCAGTGCCAAAGGGGTATGATATATGATATATTAATCATGTATTTGTATCTTTGATAAGTTTTTATATTCTCGTTTGTAGTATCTTTACTTATTCTGTATATTCTGCAAAATTGCAGGGCTCTTCAGGTCAATATATTCGGGCTACACTTCCATACATTCGAACTGAGATTCCTATCATTATTGTGTTTCGAGCATTGGGATTTGTTGCTGATAAAGATATATTAGAACACATATGTTATGATTTTGCTGATACTCAAATGATGGAGTTGCTGCGGCCTTCATTAGAAGAAGCATTTGTTATACAAAATCAACAGGTATGCTTTTGCTTCGTTCTTATATTTGTGCCAACTGTTTCCTGATCGTCATGTATAATAGTACATTGTTGATTGTTATAATGTGCCTAAATCAATTAGTTAATTAATCTTTGATCTTTCTCTCTTTGATTGCAGGTGGCATTGGATTACATTGGTAAAAGAGGTGCTACTGTTGGTGTCACTAAAGAGAAGAGAATTAAGTATGCTCTTTGTTTATAGTGTCTTAGGTATGGGGTTTTTATAAGTATTATATTTTTTTGGTTTTATAACCTTCTTCAATTCACAGGTATGCCCGTGATATTCTTCAAAAAGAAATGCTTCCTCATGTGGGGGTTGGAGAGTATTGTGAAACAAAAAAAGCTTACTACTTTGGGTAATCTTATTCGTTTTCATACACATTAGCCTTTGTTATCATATATTTGTATATATATTTTTACTAGGTTGGATCAGTGAAATAATAATAGTTATTAAGATTTTAATTTATTATTTAGTATATAATATAGAATTATAGATACAGATTTAAATTTTTTAAAATTAACGTTTCTTTATTCTCATCAGATACATCATCCACCGTCTACTGTTATGTGCTATTGGTCGGAGGGCCGAAGATGATAGAGATCATTATGGCAATAAGAGGCTTGATCTTGCCGGTCCTTTGCTAGGTGGCTTATTTAGAATGGTGGGTTTTTTATGCTTATTTATTTTTAATATCATTCAAGACTGGATTATTGTATCAACATGTATTAGTATTTCAAGTTATTGCCTCTTGTATGAATGCAGCTCTTCCGAAAGTTAACAAGAGATGTAAGAGGTTATGTACAAAAGGTAACTACAAACCCAAATTTCATAAATGCTTATTACTTCATTTTATTTAGTCACAACTCATAACTGTGTTACGTTATTTTTTGTAGTGTGTAGACAACGGGAAGGATGTTAATCTACAATTTGCAATTAAAGCAAAAACGATTACTAGTGGCCTTAAATATTCCCTTGCTACTGGGAACTGGGGGCAAGCGAATGCAGCTGGAACGAGAGCTGGTGTTTCACAGGTCTAGTTGTTTGGTCATGCTTTTTGTTAATTTTTAGTTCTACTTTAATGTCATATAAGGAGATGTAGGTTGATTAAACATCTTTTTACCATATATATTATCTATGAAACTTGCAGGTGTTGAATCGTTTGACATATGCATCTACGCTGTCACATTTAAGAAGACTAAACTCTCCTATTGGGCGTGAAGGTGCACTTTTTTGATAATTGTTTTTAGGTTCTGGAGATCTGGATATCATAGAATACTACTTTTATTTTTCTTTTCTTGCTTGAAATTAGCTTTCATTTATCAGGCTTTTAATCTAGTTACGATACATATAAACAGGAAAATTGGCAAAACCGAGACAGCTGCACAACTCACAATGGGGAATGATGTGCCCTGCAGAAACCCCTGAAGGACAGGTCAGTAATTTTTATTTACACCTAACACCGCTGCATATAGATTTGGTAAAAATTATTAACACACATATATGTGTTTATATATATACACCATCTACATATCATCTAGATATTTGATGAACCTGATGAAAAAAACAATAAGTATGTGACAAATATAGCAAGGGATTTTGTTCTTAATGTCGGCACTGATGACGATCTTTATTCGGCTGTTATTACAGGCATGTGGGTTGGTGAAAAATCTTGCTTTGATGGTTTACATTACTGTTGGGTCAGCGGCATACCCAATTCTGGAATTTTTGGAAGAATGGGGTACAGAAAATTTCGAGGTGAACATCATTAAGTTTTTTTCAAATTATTATTTAAGGTAACATTATCTTTTTTCTTTCATTGTTTATAATATTTGTTACTTTCTTATTTCTGCTTCAGGAAATTTCTCCTGCTGTTATCCCGCAAGCTACAAAAATCTTTGTCAATGGCCTGTGGGTGGGAATCCACCGCGATCCCGACATGTTGGTTAGGACTCTGAGGAGATTAAGAAGACGAGTGAGTATTAGTATTAGTAATGTTATCACTATTTGGTCAATATTTATGCACATCTGGGTCAAAGTTTAATCTGTGATATTGAGGTTTCAGGTTGACGTGAACACTGAAGTTGGAGTTGTTCGAGATATTAAGTTGAAAGAGCTTCGCATCTACACCGATTATGGCCGTTGCAGTCGTCCACTTTTTATTGTAGAGAAGCAAAGGCTTTTAATAAAAAAGAGAGACATCCAAAAGTTGCAACTAAGGGTATACTGAATTTTGCATTTTACAGAGTTATAGTTTCCTGTCTTATTATAATCAGATTTTATAATTTGTAACTTCTCGTTTGTTTGTATCTTAATTACAGGAAACCCCAGAAGATGGTGGTTGGCATGATCTTATCTCAAATGGATTCATCGAGTATATTGATACCGAAGAAGAAGAGACAACTATGATTTCCATGACCATCAATGTAAGTTGACACATCAATTAGGAATGTAAAACGGTCAAGTGGGTCAAATCTTAAAAGGATAATGTAGAATGGTCAAATGGGTCAAATCTTAAAAGGACTGTAAAGGAAATTGGTTGAATGGTTTAGGAGTTCACCAAAGTTTACATAAGCTTTATACAATTACTTTTATGTATAGTCATATAGAGGGACTTTATCAATTTTAAGTAGAGAACTGCTAGAACAATATAAACACTTGTACCTTTTATTTGTATTTAAACTGTATTTTTTAATGTGTGAAGGATCTTGTGAGTGCGAGGCTAAATCCAGAAGAGTCTTATTCGGACACTTATACACATTGTGAAATTCATCCATCATTGATCTTGGGTGTTTGTGCCTCCATTATACCATTTCCCGACCACAATCAGGCAAGTATTTTACGTTGAAACTATACTTTATTTTGCACAATGACATTTATTTTGCTGGGTGACCATAATCTATTATGTTCTGTGTAAACAGTCCCCACGTAATACATATCAGTCAGCCATGGGTAAACAAGCTATGGGGATTTACGTCACCAACTTCCAATTTCGTATGGTATGTGACAAGTTTTTTCTCTCTTCACAAATTATGTCATACGGTTCTTACTGTTTTGTTGCGTATATGTTTTAGGATACATTGGCATATGTTCTTTACTATCCTCAAAAACCACTTGTGACTACTCGAGCAATGGAACACTTGCATTTCAGACAGCTTCCAGCTGGCATTGTAAGGATTTTAAATTTATATAAGATGTATTATTTATTTTCATCCAAATATCGCCCCTGAGTTTCTATTGTTCGATTTTCTTAGAATGCAATTGTGGCGATTTCCTGTTATTCTGGATATAACCAAGAAGATTCAGTTATTATGAACCAATCATCCATTGACCGTGGTTTCTTCAGATCACTCTTCTTCCGTTCATACAGGTGCTCTCAGTCAATCTATTTGTCTTTTCATTTTTGTATATGTTTTTGGTCTTCCAGTATTTAATCTATGTTTATGTATTTATTGTACAGGGATGAAGAAAAGAAGATGGGGACACTTGTAAAAGAAGATTTTGGTCGGCCCGATAGAGCTAATACCATGGTAAGCGTTGTATTTTTTGCACGTCCTATGAAATCTAAAAGACCAATAGAGGGGGCAATCTTAATCCATATCGTGTAAACATTTCAACTTAAAACTATTCTTTTTAACGGGTCAAATAAAAAATTAGGTACATAAAAACTGGTCAAAGGTCAAACTCTAGTGTTTACCATTTTGCTACCTATGACCACTAATATTTGACTTCTCCCTTCCTTATACAGGGTATGAGGCATGGTTCATATGATAAATTGGATGATGATGGTCTAGCTCCTCCTGTGAGTGTTCATTTTTAATAGTAGATGCATAACTGTTTCTTAACGGATTCGTTTTCCTAAAAACACCATCGTTGTAATTTAGGGAACACGAGTTGGAGGTGAAGATGTGATAATTGGAAAAACAACACCTATTGCTCAGGATGATGCTACTCAGGGTCAAGCCTCACGTTACACTCGTAAAGATCACAGCACAAGCTTACGTCACAGTGAAAATGGAATGGTTGATCAGGTATGTGTCCGTCAGTCATCTTTCTGAGTCAAAACCTGTCCTGTCCTGTTTCAGCCCGTTACGTGACCCACCTTTTTACCACCTGTAGGTACTGCTGACTACCAATGCTGATGGGTTAAGGTTTGTTAAAGTGCGGGTCAGATCCGTTAGAATACCTCAAATCGGAGATAAGTTTAGTAGTAGACACGGTCAGAAAGGAACTGTGGGTATGACTTACACACAAGAAGACATGCCATGGACGGTTGAAGGTATCACTCCCGATATTATAGTCAACCCACATGCTATCCCGTCCCGTATGACCATCGGTCAGCTTATCGAGTGTATTATGGGGAAGGTTGCTGCTCATATGGGCAAAGAAGGAGATGCCACTCCTTTCACAGATGTTACGGTAAATAGCCGTATTATTAATACGATAATAACTGATTTATATGATTCTAATTAAAAAATTACTGATGTGGCAGGTGGATAATATTAGTAGGGCGCTGCACAAGTGTGGTTACCAGATGCGTGGGTTCGAGACCATGTATAACGGTCACACGGGTCGGCGGCTTCCGGCTATGATATTCTTGGGGCCAACTTACTACCAAAGATTGAAACATATGGTGGATGATAAGATCCATTCACGTGGTAGGGGTCCGGTTCAGATCTTGACTCGACAGCCGGCTGAGGGACGGTCACGTGACGGTGGGCTTAGGTTTGGTGAAATGGAACGGGACTGCATGATTGCTCATGGTGCTGCTCATTTTCTTAAGGAACGACTGTTTGACCAGAGTGATGCGTACAGGGTTCATGTTTGCGAGCGTTGTGGGTTGATCGCGATTGCTAATCTTAAAAAGAATTCGTTCGAGTGCAGAGGATGCAAGAACAAGACTGATATTGTTCAGGTGCATATTCCGTACGCATGTAAACTGTTGTTCCAGGAGCTTATGTCCATGGCAATTGCGCCTCGAATGCTCACTAAAGACATCAAACAAGCTAAAGACAGCAAGAAGAAAGGCGCGTAGCTGAGACCACACTAATTTTCTACCAATGGAATCTAAGCTGTTAAATTTCAACGTTCTCTTACTTCGCTATGTGTTGGTAACGAAAATTATATAATCATCTATACTAAAATGGCAAGTTGAAGTCATTATTAAGATGTATTTTGGTGTGATGATTGCACTTGCCAGCAGGTGTTCAATTTTTTTATTAAAGTACTGTAAAATAGTTCTGGTAATATGATTTTCTGAATTATGTTAAGCATTGTTACATAAACATACGATTTTCTGGTTTCATATTAATGGTATACTAAAGCACTACTACGCTGAATATTATCACATACTCATGCGACTTTTATCGACTTCACCCAAAACCATTATTTTTCCATTCACAGGCTTTGAACATGTTCTCCCAAATTCTCTTGGTAGTATTCACCAAACATAGCGTACTGAATTATTTTTACATGAACTAAGAACCTTAATGCATTTTAAATCACTACTTGAACAACATTACGAATTAAAGAACATGTACACATATGTGAATGGTAAATTTCTACCAAAGTATTTGTGCCTACCCAATCTAATTTTCATTTTCAATACCATACCTACGAAAGAAAGTGGCCGGCGGAAATAGTTGTCTTATGTGGTTGGTCAAAAGTGGCGGCCACTTTTGTTTGTTTTTTGATTTTGTCTTTTTTTTCTTTTTTCATATAATAGTTATTTATAGGTCATGCCAAATTACAATTCTATCCCAAGTGTAAAATTACGATTTTGCCCTCGGTTTAAAATAACATTTAGCTTTTGCCCTCTGTGTAAATTTACGATTTTGCCCTCAGTTAAAAAATACAATTTTACCCCCAGTTCAAAATCAAATTATGGTTTTGTCCTAAGCTGTAACACCCCAAATTTCGTATGTTATAAAATAATATTATTTTCGTGATGCTAAATAACAGAAAACGGTAATTGTAAAACGGTACCGTAAGAAAATGATAGTAAGTTTAAATATATGTGTGTAACTAAGTTAAACAAAGAAAAGAGACCAAGTTAGTGTGGGAAATAACAAATTTAAACATACTTTAAAAGACAAGGGGGCTAATGTGTAAATGTGTAATGAATTTGATAAAAAAAAGAAGCCAGTGTATACTGTGGGTGTTTGGGATTCCTTATTCTCCCAACTTATTGACTTATTAACTTATTGAATAGTGAAAAAGGACTTTTTGAGTGTTTGGGATTCCTTGTGATGTGAGTGTAGAAGTCAATAAGTCAGGAAATCCTGACTTATTAACTTCTTGAATAGTGAAATAGAAGTGAAAAGGAGTTTTGAGAAGGAATCCCAAACACCCCCCCTGTGTGTGCGATCGAACAAGAGAAGGGGGAAACCCTACTTCTCAAAATTCTACAAAATATCCCACAAATTAAAAGAGGAAAAGGCTGATTTGTTGATGCATGAGTTAGGAATTATGATCCTTTAAGTGTTCTTCACATCAAGTAAGTCTAATTTTATGTTTTGGTGATGTTTGATGATATGAGTTATGGTTAATCCGTGAATTGATGCCAAAATTGAGCATGAATAAGTGTTATAATCCTCGTATGGAGCATATGTTATGCATGGTTTTGATCAATTAGGTGTTTGGAGGTGAAACCCACCATAGATAGTAAAGATTAGACATGGGTATAATGTGGAATTTTGTGTGGATTTGTATGCGAATTATGTATGATGATTGTTTATATTGATAAATTGTTAGTTGGAATTGAATTAGAAAAAAAAGTTATGTGAAATTCTATTGAGTTTGATGTTCTTGATGATGTTGGCATGAATTAGCCAAGTTATGCATACGATACTTGTACACTATGCTTAATTAGTGGTATGCACACCAAGTGTTTGATGAAATGCATAGAAGAGATTTGATGAAACAGAACATGTCCAGAAATTTACAGCCGAATTTAATCGGCTGTAACTGGGTCAAATCTTGTCAAAAACTGATGTTTATTGAGTTTGTGATGAACTTCCAGGAATAACCTTTCAAACCCAACTGGAATTGCATTTTTTTTGACGAAAAATGAACGTTTTATGAATTTTTCCGTATCGAAGGTTCAGGCTGCGTTTTCTGGCAGAATTTGCAGCCCATTACGAATGTCATAACTCAATTTAGGAATTTAGTTATGATCTCAAATTTTTACTGTAGGCAGCTTCAGGAGGTTATCAAAATCTCCAACTGGAATTATGTCAATCGGATAAACGAGGATTTTTAAATGAATTTTTCCGTGGGCTGCAGTCAGAAAGTGACGAATCTGATTGTTAGTAAATGATTTTTTATATATTTTTGGTAGAGAGTTAGACCCTAAAAATTTAACACAAGGATAACCCCTCCAAGGGGCACGTCATATAAAAAGATTGTAATTTTTGCAAGCTCGTAAGTACAGTAAACGGACGTCCCAAAACAACCTATTTTCAGTGAATTGAGCTATGCATGTTAGTGAATGATTGATTAATAAAAGTAATCAACTAAGAATTTGGAATGATGCATTGTTGAATTTATGCCTTGTGCTTGTTACAAATGATAAGTGAAAGTTAAATGTGAAATATGCAATCTATATGATCGTTAACATGTACAATTATGTATGCTAACAAGAATGTGATTGCGATGACATGAAAGTATAGGGATTATGTCGAGATGGACTCAAGCGCGAAAGGCTAACGGGTCAAGAAGAGGCAAGGAAGCGGATACAAGCATGGACGCATAAGGTAAGTGATCCCGGCTCACTTCTTAGTATGTATGTAGAATTTAATATTTGTGAGTGTGGAAAAGTATGCAAGGATTATGTAATGAATGAGTATATTAATGTAAGTGTTATATTAGCGTAACGGAGGAGTTATTTATAACAAAGGTAAATTAGTAAGATTAAACGGGTCGAATAATGGTATAAAGGATTTATAAGCCGTTTGCTTATAAATCAGCTCTTGATGCGACCCGAGATGGTAAATGGATCCGTAATTATATTACGGACGCGTAGGAACAAGAATTACACAAAACGGATGTCTAGATCAAAAGTTATGCGACTTTTAGTTGAGAATTTGGTTAGAATTCATAGCTGGGCAAAATGTGCAGCAGCAAAACCAAACAACTATACGGATTGTCTCTATTACTAACGAAGATAAGCGGGCGTAGATCGAGTCAAAGAGCAAGGATTGTACGGGAAGGACGGTCACCTAGCTTGGATTATGTAACACATGTAGTATCATTTTTATTATGAATGTTGTTGATTCATTTAGTAAATGTTAAACATTTTGTAACTGAGTTCTTTCGTAAGCAATGTACTTAGTAAAGAAATAATTTTTTTTAAAGCTCGTTTTCCGTTGCGTCTATTCAAGGTTAAAGATGTTAGGGTGTTTCATCAGTTAGAGTCCTGCAAAATTACGATTTGGTTCCCAGTTTAAAATTACGATTTTGCCCCCAGCTAAAAATTATGATTTTGCCCTCAATTCAAAATAAAAAAAATGGTTTTGCCCTCAGTTCAAAATATTATTTTACCTCCATTTTAAAATTACGATTTTACCTCAGCTAAAAATTGCAATCATGCCATCGTTTTTTTTTTTTGGCAAACCCAGTGTAGTATTTTATTTTACTTGGTTGACTCAATTTTGTTTTTATTCATGCCACACAACTGCCTAGCATTCGCTAATTGGTCCTGACAAATTATTGTTTTGCCCCAAACTCTAAATTACATGCTTGCCATCGTTTTAGTTATTTTTTAGAGTTAATTACTGTTTTCGTCTCTGTGGTTTGTCAAAAATCACTATTTCAGTCCATTAGTTTATAAATTGCGATTTCAGTCCCTGTGGTTTTATTTTCGTAAACATTTCAGTCCACCTCGTAACCATTTCAGTCCCTGTACTAACAGAATAAATGGATTGAAATGGTTACGATAGTGAAACCACGGGGACTGAAATGGTTACGAAAGTGAAACCACAGGGACTGAAATCGCAATTTTTAAACTAATGGACTGAAATAGTGATTTTTGACAAACCACAGGGATGAAAACAGTAATTAACTCTTTTTTTTATCACAACTATGGTACTGTTTTTCTTTAATTGGTTAACTTGATGTATCTTTTTTGATATCGTGTTATAAGTAGCATGTATAACTAACCGACATAAAGACGTATATGTTATTAAACTAAGAAATACTCGGTTTAGCGCCTCGCAACGCGGACAGCGCATAACTCTAGTTCATCACAAAAGTCATATGAAATGGGTTATTTGCATATCTATGGAAATCCTACATGGTCAATTTGCACAATACAATACACTGTTCCCTTCTGATGTGATTTACCTTCCTAATCAATCAACGTGAATTTAAGATATTAAGTCGTTATGTCAAATAATCTAAATCCCAATTCATGACATAGTCCTTGAATTGGCGAAGATCACTAATGCCAATTGTGGAAACATGTTAAGGCGGTGAACATCATAAGTTTCCAATTCAAGCGCAACAGAAGTTAGTTCTCAAGTCGGTGAGAATCTAACACCTCCGATTCAAATTAAGCTTACACGCTATTAACACCTTAGCAAACAACTTCCAAGTCATACGTTCTAGGTATGTTATACGTCAAACTAAGCTTGATCAATTTCAAATAACTTGACCCGTTGTTTCAAAAAGCTCCAAAAACAAGTTTGATCATCTTCAATATTGATCATTCACAACTTTTTTTTGAACGACAACGCAAATTTATATATAAATATAAAGAGCCCAGCAAGAAGCTGGGGAAAAGTACAAAATGGAAATAGAAAGACATTACAATAAATCACCGACATCAAAATCTATCTGTTTATGCCAAACCGGAGCTCGTATCTTTGCTCGTTGCGTCACCCAAATGAACACATCCTCTTTTATAAGCTGCACGAGATGCAAAAAAGAGATCCCCTTGTTCTAAAAAATCTTGTTGTTTCTTGCTAACCACAATCTCCAGAAAGTCGCCAAAAAGATCGTGTGAGTTAGTCGTTTCCATCTTTTAATCACTTTTAAAACTTCCTCAACATTGTTGGAGACGGCTAACCCGTGTGATCATTCACAACTATTATTGGTTTACCAAATTACCATTGTAATTAAAGTCAACGCTTTCCAGTAACAAGGACTCGTGGTTCTGGAAAGGCGATGATTCTGTAGGGTTTTCGGTGAAGGCAGTTAAAAAGGCGTCGATTGTAGATAGAGGGGCGATCAATCCTCCTAAATTCGAATGGTGTAAATGAGTTCCTCTTGTAACCACACTGGTTAGATTATATAACAAATATTAAACCTAATCAACATTTTCTAATCATCATAGTGATGTTTTTATGTATACACAAGTCCAATTCCTGAAATTTTGAAAAACACACATAATGAAATAGTCTGCAAGAACTCTTAATCAAATGAGTCTAATTTGAGTGTCTTTGCAAGTGCACTCGCTCCTAAATTTACTCCAACAAACACACACACAGAGTTTGGGGGCAAATCTACACACCCACAGTGTGTGTGAGTGACGAGTAAAAATGACGGAAGAAGACGCCGGACCTTCACCACCGACCCCCAAAAAGTTCAAAACGGAGTCGGAAAAACAACCGGCGGAACTATCGAAAGACAAAAGTCATCCTGAAGAAGAAGAAGATTCTAAGGAAATTGAAGAGGATGAAGATGACGATGGGCCGCCACCAGGGTGGCGTCACTCGCCGACGTCATCTCCGCCGTTATTAGACATGATTGACTTTCCGCCGTCGTTAACATTACCTCCTACTCCGCCTCTTCCTTCTTCCCCTACAGGTTTTTTTTTTTAGTTTTTTTTTTATTTTTTTATTTTTTTTTATTTTAATTGGTTTAGTTTCACAGATGCCCAATTGCAGACCTGCTTAAGAAAATTAAAATCACATAATCTCATATAATTTAGGGGGTGTTTGGACATGGGTTTTAAGATAATAATTGACACTTGAAGAATCAAAATCACATAATCTCATTTAAGGTTAATGACGGTTGAGTGATCTTAAATTTAGCCTCAATAATATGTTTTTTTAGGGTACCTATTTACCTGCATAAATCTAATAAATTTTGCCAAACACTACAATAATGACTGAATGAGTATTGCATTATGCACACATGACTAAATATGTCGATGAGGAAGGTTAACGTACATTACTGCTTAACGTACATCACGTACGACAGGTAATTACGCACGTTCATTTTAAAATCACGCACGTTATAACTCAAAAATCCAAAATCACGCATGTTGAAACACAATAATCACGCATATTGAAAACATTAATCACGCACGTTGTACGTGAAGTACGTTAAGCCGTAATGTACGATATACTTTTTCATATGTTGATATAGCTTGAAAATATGACTAAATATGTTGATATAGCTTGCAATCTGTTTTAATGTTTTTATTTGTTTTTACGTGGTCATGTGGCGAGTGTAGTTTATATGATTATATCTGGCTTAGCTAGTTCTCGTTTGGCGTTAAAAAAAACTTAGAATTGTTCACCTTTGAAGCTCAGATTTAGAGATGGAACAGCAAGACTCGGATGAAGATGATGGACCCCCGCCCGGATGGGATACCAAATATCAGCTAAATGAACAAGCGGGACAACTTGCAGCCACCTCGGCAATTGCTTCTGGTAAGTTCTGCAGCTCTTTTTTTTCCCATTAATATTCCTTTATGCATATCACATTCATCTGTATTCTGTATTTTGGCTATGTATTAAAATGTTACTATGATCCGCATGTTGTATGTGGACTTAAAACATATATTATCAGAAGTTTAGTGTTTCTGACTTCAAAGTTTAAAGATGGATTTGAGTGTAGTTTTTTTATCTGCAATTATAGTGTGTGAATTTTGTCACGAAGTGCTTTTTTTAGTTCGTTGTTGATTTTGAAGTGGACCCTTTATTTTTATATCAGATATACAGACAGAGGATGTGCAGCAAGCTGCACACGATGAAGAAGGTGAACCACGCTCACAGGCACATTCTTGTCTACCACCGGAAGTAGCCCCATCTGGTAAATATATTTGTCATTATTATAGTACTTCTGATTCATTTCATGATATAGAGCTGAAATTTCAGCACATTGATTCTTAATCTCAACGGGTCGGGCAAAACACATAGCTAAAACGGATTGGGTCAAATGGGAGGAATGGGTTGAAAGTCTCTCTAAGTGTGTATTAAGTGCATACAACATCCAAAATTGCTTTCAAAGATTTAGGTTAGTATTATAATAATAGTGTTTAGTAATCATATTTAAGCATTATGTATTTATTAAATATCATAAGAGAAGGACAAAAAGTGTCTTTGGGTCAACCCAACCCATTTTGACCCTGACCCACCCATCTTGCTATCTTCAATATGCTAGAACTTATGTCTATAAAAAATATATATACAAGTGGAAGAACAAGAACACGACTCAGAAGATGACGGACCTCCTCCAGGATGGGATTCCAAATGTCAGCCCGAACCCAAGTTACAAGAAGTTCCTCAATCAGGTCATATAGAGAACTCTTCATTCATTTTTAACTGGTTCTTTTTTCCGGTTTTATTTTTGGCTCTTTTTGTGTTATTGTTGCGTTGAGCAACGTTATTCTGCTGAGGTGTACAGTGGGATCCTTCTATTAGTAAAAGGAGTTTTATGTAAATGAGGTAAGGCATGCGTTCTAACACGTAATAATATCAGATACGAAAATGGAGGATGTACAACAAGATGCCCATAATGAAGAAGGTCAACCAACACCAGAAGTTCCATCAGGTGAATCTTTTTTGTCCATACTGTAGCCTTTTATTGCTAATTATTAGGATCTTGGTTTTAAAATGAGCGCATAATGCGCACATCATATGATGCCGTCATGAGGTTGCATCGCATGTTGCGAGTCCAAGATGCGCGCATCACATGATGTCGTCTATTCTAGCGCCTGATGTAGTTGACCGGTATTTGATCAAATTAGATCTTTTATTGAACAATTCTGACTATAGATGATGAGAATATATTATATTTTAGTGTTTAAAGGTTCACTAGTTAAAATATTAGCTATACATATTTTTTTAGTATTTTTAAGTAAAGAACACCTCGCATACGTGATGTGTGCACTTCGCGCATTGCGCAGCACGCATCAGGTTTTTGGATCAAAACACAGCATCTGATCGCTACACGCATTTTAAAACCAAGATTAGGATCTTGAATATGTTAATTACTATAACCCTAATAATTTCATGGTCTTCAAAACTAATGTGTGAAAACACAGATATTATAGCGGATCCAGAAGATTCTGACGATGAAGGACCTCCGCCCGGATGGGATTCCAAATGTCAGCCCGAACCCGAATCACAAAAAACTCTTCAATCAGGTCAGTCAGATAGATCTTTTATATAATTAATTTTAACCTTAATGTTTTATTAAGACAAATTATCCTAATGACTAGATTCATCAGATATAAAGACGAATCATGTACAACAAGATGCCCAGAATGAAAATGATCCGCAATCACAATCGCGTTCTAGCCCAGCACCAGAACTAGTTCCCTCGGGTAAATCTTTATGGTGTTATCCTTAATTTCTAATGTTTGACTTTCTTTTTGTTATATTTTAGTATTTGAGATCTATGCAATTAATATCGGTGATATATCACCAATATATCGGTTGTCGGTCCCCATGTAAAATATTGGTCAGAATACCGGTATCGATATTATCGGCGAAATTGACCGGTATTAGACCGATTTTCCCAATATCAGTACCTTTCTTCTTAGTTCTACCATTCGTCTTTCTTAAGTTCCTACTTGCTACAATTGTTAGTGTTTTGCAAGTTGCAAAAGGTTAATTTGTTAATGGTAGGAGAGTATACTGAATTGTTGATGTTAAATTGCTATATATATAAATTCTGCATAATATTAAAATTACCGATATCCCATCGTGATAACCGATATCACAAATATTGGTCCTTGACCGATATCCGATTTTTTACCGCATTAACTGCATAGATTGAGATTTATGTGTGACAACTGACAACTCTGATATAAAAGTGGAAGAACAAGACTCGGAAGATGACGGGCCGCCACCTGGATGGAATTCAAAATGTCCGGTCGAACCCAATTTACAAATGGCAGGTCCAACTACTCCTCCATCAGGTCATTCAGTCAGTTAATTTTAGAACCCTTCTGTTGATTATTTTTCTTGTTAACATTTTGACCTATGTTGTCAAAGACGCAAGGCTCAGGCGAGGCGCATCGGCCTCGCCCAGAGCCTAGGCGCAAAAAAAGCGTGGGCTTTTTTAAGAAAAGCGCACATAGAGAAAAAAAATATAAAAAATATGTTATGCTTTGAAAATAAATAAGATTCCACAAATATAATTAAAAAAACTATTATACATGCCATTTAAGATCATGGAGCTAATAGTTAGCAGCAAAAGTTTAGGACTTATATGTTGTAAGTTATGGGTGTGTGAATAAAAGTCTCAAAAGGTGGTAAATACTTTGTCCCACATCGGTGTGGGGACAAAGTGAGTGGTTGTTTATAAGGTAAAGTCTTCACTACTCTATTGTAGCTTTATGACATGTTTTACCACAAGTCCTACCCGCGCGCAGGGGGGGGGGGGGGTGGGTGCAAAAATGAGTTTCTGAGCTGGAATTTGGTTGAACTCATGCGTGCCCGCACCTGCGGACACGAATAAAGCCCGGGCCCGCGTGAGGCAGTTTTTATTCGTTTTTTTTTTTCTGCAGCGCTGCGCCTCAGGCCGTTTTTGTGCGCCTTTCTTGCGCCTCAGGCCGCTTTTTTCAAAAAAACCCATTTTTGCGCCTAGGCTGCCACCAGGCGCTATTGGTGCGCCTCGCTGCGCCCGGGCGCCTAGGCGCGCGCTTTTTGCGCTTTTGACAACATAGATTTTGACCAATGTGTTGACTTATTAGACTTTAAGATTGAGGAAGATAAAGAACCATCACACGTTCATTCAAGCCTGCCATCACCAATAGTTCAATCAGGCAAGCCTTTTTTCTTATTTTATAATGTTACATTTCACGTAGCCCATTTAGGCCCATTTAGTTGGGCATACTAGAGGCTCCAATTGTAATTATAGTATCAACATGATATGTCGGTTCTCTCTTGATCATATCATTATTTACCTAACAAGAGTTTATATGATTCTTCATTTGAATATGTTTCGGTTGATGCATTGAACTCATTAGAGGTGTGACATGTCGACATGTTAAGGTGCAGGAACGGGTCATGAACCGAATAACGTCAAAACTATTGAAGAAATCCCTCAGCCACCTTCAAGGCAGCAGTCCATTCATCACACCGCAGAAATTTCAGTTCCAAAACGACCAACGGCAATGAATAATCATGGTTAGTGTAATCTAACTAGTTTCATTTGTCTTTTGAGCGTCACATGACTTGTTTTTTTTAGAATTAAGAGTAAAGTACACAAATGGTCCTTGTGGTTTGCACTTTGTAACACATTTAGCCCCTAGCCAACAAATCTAAAGGTTTTAGCATGTCCAAGTTAGGGATTAAATGCGTTGCAAAATGCAAATCACAGGGACTATCCATGTACTTTTGGAAAAAGTTGGGGACCAAATGCGTGACAAAGTGCAAAACACAGGGATTTGTGTACTTTAGTTTTGGAAAGCTGGGACCAAATCCAAAATTTTGGTAAACCACAGGGACCATCCATGTACTTTAAGAATGGTTTTAATTCGTGGAGTAAAATGATTATCTCATGTAGCACTTGAATTTATTATCTCACTAAATACTTCCCGCATGATCGTTGGTCTAAATAAGCTAGAAGTAGATGATTTTGACAAGAAGTTTATGTGAAGAACAGGTCCTTTAAATATACATGTATGATTTAATGCAGAAATGGGGCAAATGGTGTGTGGTTCTTGCCGCCATTTGCTTAGCTATCCAAGAGGTGCTCGATACGTCGAGTGTGCTTGTTGTTTGGTAGAGAATTACGTTCTAGAAGGTCCGTTATCTTCTTTCTACATAATAAACCAACCTTTTCTCATTTTGGGTTTTATTGTTTAGTACATTTTAAGCAGAAATCATGAATCTGCGAGTTCTTAGTTTTAATTTTGACACTAGTAATGTTTTGCAGAACACGAAGTTGGGCAAGTTGTATGCGGTAGTTGTAATGTGCTGCTTATGTATCCCTACGGGGCACCTAAAGTAAGATGTGCGACTTGCAGAGCCGAAACAGAAATCGGAGTATGTTCTTATATTATTAAGTTACTTTTGGAGGTGGCAATAATTAGTGGGCCGGGTAAAAGTTATATCACTTCAACAATAATCAAGTTATTTTATGAATTAAATCGTTCCATGCATTGGAAGTAGGAGTATTTGTGCGAATACTTTCACCCCTTTACTGTTTTACCAAAAATAATAACGTAATTAAAATATTACAAACAATAGCAACATATATCATTTTTTTACCATTATGAGCAACAATGAGGTAAATTCTGTTCCCTATGATTGGTAAAGTATGTTGTTTCTGCAGTTTACTAAAGCAGGTTATTATTAATCTATTGTTAGTTTAAGTGTGAATGTGCATTGTTATTTAGTCTAGTTATACCTTAATAATACACTTTCGTTGAATTTTGACATTGTTTGACCCATTATGATTTGCATTATATATGTATTAACTCTATATAATAAAAGCGGAAGGTTTGCCCTTTTATTATATATGTGTTGATTGATGGAGTATTGTATGGGTCGAAATTGTCAACTTTGGTTATTTACCGTGGTCCTTGCGTTAAACTATTCTTTACCTTTATAAAAGCGTCCTTTGATGCAACTAAAAAACGTTTGTTTTCATGTATGTGTGTAGGACCAAAATAGACGGCCACCAGTTTCTGAACACAAAAGGCGGGCCAGGCAGCATTTGAAGCGTGTACAAGCAGGCTGAAATATACGGCCGATGTTCATTTTGAATTAACATAGCTCAAAAGCTTCACCATTACAATTTTTTTTTATTTTGAAACATTTTTAATCAAATACTTGTACATTGGTACATGCTATAACTTATATAGGTCATGTGCTTGGTCATTTTTCGGTCATTTGCTATGAATATAATGCAGGATAGTTGACGTTTTAGAGCAAACAAGTGTCGCGTGTAATTTCTATTGATCTATTATTAGATAAAGGTTGCTAGAAGGTTGTCTAAACTCATGGTTTTTTATGATCTTACCTTTTGAAACTGTGTCAAATAATGTATAGTGAAATGAATTGTGATTCTAGATCTAGAAGGCAAACACATGCTATCCTTCTCTGTTACTATTTTGATCAATGTGTCACGTTGTTCATTATAAAATTAAAAAGAATCACCAAAATATCTAAATTTACCTGACATGAAAGTTCAAGTCGGTATCATGATGTCTCATCACATTAATTTAATATAAAATTTCGTTAATATCGATATAAGTTTTCATAGGAAAATTTACAGTAGAATGATAGTTAAACGGGCAACAAGTTTTGCATCGCTATTCTAAGGCATGTAACTTTTAAAACGTGTATCACTAAAATATATTCATTTATAAACACAAACGGATTGTAATATATTAGGGTGCACGAAGTGGGTTTCAGGAGACCTTCGGTGAGCGTGGCCGCAATCAGGAACACCACCACACCTAGCTCGGCCCCCGTTTTGTATGTCAAGATTTGGGGGATAGTCCCTGATGTCCTCGACGATTGTGTATCGTTGGATTTTTTTAAACTCAATTTAGCACATCATTTAAGCTCATCAAATCAATTTTTTGACACATAATACTCTATATTTCTCTCTCGTAACCAAATTTTTTAACACCCAACACTCAATATGTCCACCTTTCGCAATGTGAAGAAAACTAGCTTGAGCCGAACGAGTTGCAAGGATCAACCCCAACAACATCAAGTCATCAACCATACTTTTCACAATTCCAACAACATTTTTCCTAAAACCACTTCTCCAAGGAAACACCATCGAATTCTGACTACCCCATTTGGTATGCATCCAATGAATTCCGACTACCCAAAGAAACACCAAACTTAGAAGATTATCGTCAACCATGCAATCAAGAATTCAAAAATTATTGTGATGCAATGAAACCACCTACATAAGTGGAGGAGGAGCTGCCCCCAACCCACCCTCGCTAAAAGAGAACGAATATCTACAAAGATGAAAGCGAAAGTATGGACGAATATGGAAGAAGAGGGTTGGCTAAAGTGTTTATACATTGTTCAGAAGATCATCAGATACACGTGAATCAACAACGAACAAACTTGTTTTGGAAAAAGGTTATAATGCCTTGTTATTTATATGTATATGTACTATTATGTTAACGTATTATTTATTTTTATAGGTACTTGATCAATTTCATTCACGAATGGGGATAAACAACTTAGTTGTAAATCAAGTGTAATCTAAACGGACAAATATTAATACAAGTGACATAATTTCATATACGAATGGGGAACTACCAAAACACCCCTGATGTTAACCCCAAAATCTGATATGTACCAATCGGTTGATAGATAATCCGTTGAGTGGATCAAACTCAAAAGAAATTAGCAAGAAGCAAGAGTAGCAATTTAGAGAGAATATTAGACTTTCATAATTTTCATTCATATCTAAAAATGAAGTACAAACTCAAATATATAATGCAAATGATGCATACGTGAGTTACCCACTACCAAGAGAGTGACCCACGATTCCTAAAAATATGCACTAACTAACAACCCTACTCTTGACTCTAGAACTCCACTAACTAACAAGGAAATTCAAAGACAATAAAATAAGAAATAAAAGACACTTATAAAGCCATATCCACTTGACCATGCACTCTAGCTCCACACAAAATAACGTCTGAATGTATTCATCATTGTGAAAGGCCCATATCAAAATCTAACACATAAACATGTAACAAATGAACAATTGTTATTGTTTACTTTGTTTTGTCTAAGAACAAAACTTGAGTTTTCCAAATGTGTGTATGTATTTATTTAGAATTTATATATAGCCGCCTATATATAGCTATATTCTATAAAATGGAACTCCGTGTTCACAAGAGGAAGGTGTGTCGAGCTTCTTGACATGGACATGGGGAAGCTTCCAAGGAATTATGTCATTCAACACCTACCGATACACGTCATTTGGTTATAAAATATGATAAATACATTGACATTATAAAACGTTCAATTTTTATTAATATTTGCAAAACCCATATTTTAATAAACCATTCCCATATATAAAATTTAAAATGATTTTTAGTAGACCATTCTTCACCGTGTCAAATCACAAGATACAAGTGGTTATGTAATTTCTTTTTGAACGGTAAATTTAGATCATTGACGAACCATTGTAGTATCATCAGAGAAACCACCCGATCATATCCATCTCCACTAGGCAATTCAGGAGGAAACCCAATAAATATGAAAAAATCCCCTTGTGAGAATCGAACCCAAAACTTATTGGTCCCAAAGTCTTATCCCATCTTCAAAATGTCACTAGACAACTGGTTTTGTATTTAAACCTACATTGTGTTGTGCCCTCGTTAAGTTACAAAATATCCCCTCAACTTTAAATACTTACTTTTAAACCCTATACTTTTTTATCTTTTAACCAACCAAAATTTGACACTTCACCCACTCCCACTTTTTTTCTCTCTTATAAAATATTCACAAAATTTGTATCTTATGCTTCACTCACTCTTATCCTTAAAAAAAGGTAACCCCACTTACTTCGAAAGCACCGTGTTTATAAACCCCCCCAAATCCCACCCATTCTTCCCCCAACTCCCATCTCCTTTCTCAAGTCTCTGAGCAACGAAGAAGAATATTCATCGTAAATTCGGTAATTTCTTCTTCCAGTTTTGTTTATTTAACAGTTCTGCTTGTTTGCGTTACTATGATCGACGTTTTTCGCTATTAATTCATATGTAGATTCTCATATTCTGTCGGTGTTATATTCGACCGGCTAGAAAACTGGTCGGTGAATGCAATATTTGAGTTCATTGTATTTGCAACAACATTTATTTATGTGCCTTTTATTATTATTTTTATTATTAATCTGAGATGAAAACGATCGAATTGCGACTCACGTTGTGACCTTATTTATTTATTTATGTGGCTTTCATTATTATTGGTATCTGATTTGTGATTAAGAAAATAAAGTGTCGGTGCGTACAAAATAAACTGCTGGTGGTGGTGGACGGTGGGTGGGTGGTGGTAGACGGTGGTGGTGATGGACGGTGGCTGGTGGTGGGCGGTGGTGGTGTTTAACCATCTCCACACCTTAGTAGATCTTAGAAGAGGTTGGGCCAAGTCTGCACCAAGAAGAGCTCGTGTATATGTTTTTTAGTGAAACGTCTCCGGAAAAACAAACAGTCTGCAGATGGCAATGTCTGCGCGTGGTTTGCGCGGCCCAGACAGAAGAGCTTGCGCAGATCTTTTTTAGAAAAAACAAACACGACAAATACTCAGCTTAAGTGTTTTAAATCTTTAAAATTGTGTTTCACTTGCTGTATAATATAAGAAACTGTTAGGACTTAGGAGTAATGAACACAATAGTAGCTGATGAAAGTTTCCAGTCTGAAAACACAGTTACTGACCGAATTTAGGCTTGTAGAAAGCGTAGTATCATTCATATATGTAGTTCTATTCGTTTGTGTTCGCTAGAGATTTACATCTGCTTTAGAGGCCCGGTGTGTGTAATCTATATCTTAAGTTCTGATTATTCTATGATTTTAAGTCATCCGTGTGAACGACAGATAAACATGTGTCGCACTGTTGCCTACATTGTCATTTTATGTGTTTGATTATTCCTTAGTAGAGAAAAATAGGAAAGAAAATTATAGCCGCCTGTTTTCGTCTTTGAAGTTTGAACGAAAGAAGTGTTAACTGATAAATGGTAATAGACATGTATTCAAGCTCACTGGATTATAAGATTATTTTAGTCTTTTAGAGATATGGGTTGTTTTTGGAGAGTTTGCTGGTTTTCTTTTGTTGTTTAGTAAAAATTTAAAAAAGACCAGTGATATCGATGTTGATATTTTATACGTACATGGCTTTTCTGGCTTCGAAAAGTTGTCCAGAAATTGCAATAAAAGTTGCTTATTTGTTCAGTTGATTATGATATTTTGAGGACCATATAAATTACCCTACAACATGCCACCAAACGTGACAGTACACATCCTATCTTTATGTGTTATTGTAAGGAGAACGCATATCGCTTTCCCACATGACTAAAGTTATAACAAAAATGGGTCTCGTTGTCCCTTTTCTCACTTAGAAGACGAGTGAAATGATTTTCTTTCATGGATATATTTAGAAATGAAGATGCATACATGTGCCAGGAATACAAATTTCTTGCTCTATAAAAACATATATAAAGCATGTGTAAAGATCAAATACAAATGGGTCTTAACATACAAAATGGCCTTAACATGAGAAGTGAAGGAAGCTTTTTTTTGGATTTTTTTTCATCTACTTAAGTATAATGTTTATTTGCAAAATATAAAAAGAAATCGTGAATTTACACTGGTAGAGTATTAATGTAATTACTCTAGAGTAATTAATTATTACTCTGCTAGTGTAAAATCACGATTTTTTTAGATTCTGAGACTAAAATACGTGTTTAATAAGATGTGAAAAAAAATTCAAAAAAAATCCCTCCTTCACTTCTCACGTTAAGTCAATTTGTATGTTAAAACCCATTTGTACAAGCACCTTACTCTATAAAGCATAACTTTATTTTAAATGTGGTTGTTGGATCTTGAAACGAACGGTCCCATGTAATTCAATGAAAACATTTGACAGTTGTAATGTATGTCCTTGATTACTGTTCTAGTTTGATGTACCTTTCAGTATGCACTATGCTACATGTCCTTTTATGCACATTGATTTTAATCTCTTCAAATACATTCCTAACTCGTATCATTTTCGCAGGAATAAACAAGCTTCCAAAAACCACAATCGAATCGACAATGGAATTCGAAAACTATTTTACCGACGACTTAAATCCCATCTCATCACCCGAAAAATCTTTACCTTGCTTCGACTGCAGTATCTGCCTCGACTTTGCTAAAGACCCTGTGGTTACGCTTTGCGGTCATCTATATTGCTGGCCGTGTATCTACAAATGGCTATCATTTCAGACCGATTCAGATAATAATCCGTTATGTCCCGTATGTAAATCCGAAATATCCCACACCTCAGTGGTCCCACTTTACGGTCGGGGCAAAACACTACCCGAAAACGAACCCGACACCAAAACATCAAGCGCAGTTATCCCACCTAGACCCCACGCGTGTCTCTTAACCACACCCGACCCCACCCGACAATTTGCTTATGGTAACTCGCAGTATAGAAGTTACGATTCTACCACTGGAGTTTACAGTCATGGCGTTGAAGATTATAACTCGAACGTATGGATGTATGGAGAAATGATTTATGCTCGGGTGTTCGGGAATTCACAGAGGTTATACACGTTTCCGAACTCGTATCATCTAGCTGGGAGTAATACTCCCAGATTAAGAAGGCAAGAGATGCAGGTTCACAGATCTTTAAACAGATTAACTAATTTTCTGTTTTGCTGCTTGTTTTTGTGTCTTCTGCTGTTTTAGCTCTAAGGTAGGTTAGTCTTATTACACATTATTATTGTGCAGTTTTGTAATAGCATCATATGTACATTTCAGAACTCATAATTTTATAAGGTTTTGTATAAACATAAGTTTAGCCATTTTTCTTATATTATTCATCTTTTATTTTGTCACGAGACGCTACCAATAGCAAGCTATAACTATTGGTGGGATTTACTGGGTAACGAGGTTTGACCAAGTTATCAAGTATCATGTGATTGATTGAGAACTAAGATTTGACTAATATATGTATTGATTTCACAAAGCAGTGAACCAAGTTTGACCCCATCTACATGTGCTTAGTAGGTCGAGTTTGACCCTTTGTTCATAGTATTTTATATTTATGTCATGGTGTGCCTACCCTTAAATGACGTAAATACCCTCGTAATATAAAGTCACCTAACACTATTTTTCTACATGTGTGGAAAGATTTAAGGAAGAAACACCAAGTCAACACGAGGTTAAACCTAGCTGGTTTGTCTCGTAAATAATGGTCAATCTCTATCCTTTCCATGTTGAACAGTTTGACTATCTTCTATTGATCCTGCAAAACGAAACAACACCGGTGAACTCGTTACAAAGAGGAGAGGTTTGGGGGTTCTCCTTGTAACCACCCTCTAGCGTGAGGACAAGTCTTTGAGGAAATAAGCGTGTATAGAGTGAGAGAATAAGAGAAGCGATCCTTGAACCTGGTGGTGAAGTCCTCTATTTATAGCCGAAGGTTTGCGAAGGAGAGAGAGGCCAGTTGGTCGTTCGCCAACTGTCAAATCGCGGGGAATATCCATTATGTCCCCTTTGACATGACAGGGCCGTTATACTATACCATGGCTGACTTGGCGTGATATCCTTTATTCCACCTCAGCGTTCTCTAGTACTTCTTGTCATAGTTGTCTCTTGGAGATTCTACGACAGGATCTGACAGCCAATGATTTGTGCAGGGCCGGCTCAAGTATTTTGAGGCTTGGGCTTTAGGCCTCCAAATCAATAGGGCCTCAAACTTTAAAAAACATTACATATGATATTTGGGTTGTACTAAACTTATCTTTACACATACAAAAAAATACATAAAAATAAACAATAAATTTTAGTTTATTTTGCCGGTCCCAAGCCCAGGTAAAGGAGGATTTTTCTCAAATAGTGTTTTTTTTTTGGAAAAAGGCCTCGAGTTTTTAATTCGCTTTAAGCCACCAAAATGGTTGAGCAGGCCCTGGATTTGTGCCACGTGGTGTCCTTTTCCTTGGCTGTCGCTGGTGTTCTCCCTATCGTCATCAGTGGTGGTCCACTTCTGTCTCCGGGTTTGTTTATCAACCTTCTAGATCTGGACGACGAAGTTAGAGTCCCTTATGTACGCGCCATTTTAGACCATACCCAAATAAACTGTAATTTTGTGTGTGGTAGCCCACCACACCAAATACTAGTTATATAATATAATGTCGACATAACTATATGGAGTGGGGATTTTAATATAGATATGGGCATTTCATCCATATTGCGTGAAATGTGTGGAACACACCCTAAAGAAATTGATTTATTTAATATTATCAAACGAAATATGTATTCATCAACTTTAAACTAGACTTGTTTGGCTATCAACATTTAATTATTTTTAAAATTTTATGTTCACCCCCCTTTTCTATCTATCTGTTTTTCTACTAATTTAAACTTTCTCTAATCTCGTGAACCTAAAAAACTAATATGCCATCGTGCTTTTTTTCTTGACGTTCTGGTATAATTTTTTTAAAACGGAGTTATATTCAGGATATAATATTTTTTTGGTATCGTAAGCTATAGCGAGTGTCGGTACCGTACCAGTGTAATAACGAACCAAGCCCATTCTGATTGAACATCAATACTAGTGTCGGTATTATTAGAACCGGTACCGGTGTTTGTTTTTATGGTTTTTTACTGACGTAAACAGTGGCGAATCTTGAAAATTTCCACCGGGGGATCGAAAGTCACTTGAACCTAAAAAATCTATATAAGTAATTTTTTTTATAAAACCGAGGGGTCGAAAAAAAAAGTATATACCTAAAAAATTCTATACCAAACGTACATACATAACACTACTGAGCGAAAAGTTCGGGGGGGGGGGGGGGGCGGGCGCCCCCCGGCCCCTTTTTGAAAGTTGCGCCCCTGGATGTAAAACGTGTGTCGATATCTTTTTAGTCATATCACAACTTTACTTTTTAAGTTTTCTCTTTGGATTGCTATACCAAGTACCGATACCGTACATATACTGTAATGAATCCATACCGACAGAATTCCAAGCAGTGAATTCCATTAGTTGATATATGTTAGGTCATATATCAACCAATCAATCCGTTTGGTTTTTTTTTTTTTTTTTTTTTTTTTTAGAAAAATGCCCGGATAGTCCCTGTGGTTTCGCCTTTTTTTCACCTATAGTCCCCAACTTTTTAAAACTACCTGAATAGTCCTCAAGTTTTCATTTTTTGTTCCCGGATAGTCCCTGGGTCTAACTTCAGTTACTTTTCTCTGTTAAAATGATGTGAAATGACAAAAATACCCTTTCCTTAAAAGGCCAAACCATAGGGACTATCCGGCATCTTCATTTTTATTTATAAAACCCCACCACCACACTTCATCTTCAACCTTCACCCACCATCACTCTCCTCCACCCTCCACCATCACCGCCACAGTCACGGAGGATTTGCGGTGTACTACGACGACGGAACTGGCTCCGGACTGCAACCGTTGACGCCGGCGATGACAGAGTTTCTGATCGGTCCACAGTTATACCGGTTGCTCGATAAGTTATCGCAGATCGAGATAAACAACGGATTAGGTCCAACGGAACATTCACCGGCGTCGAAAGCAGCGGTCGAATCGATGCCGGTGATTCAGATCTCGGATGTACACGTCAGCACCGAATTGCAGTGTGCCGTTTGCATAGAAGCGTTCGATATCGGAGAGGACGCTCGTGAGATGCCGTGTAAGCACATCTATCATTCCGATTGCATTCTCCCGTGGCTAAATGTTCGAAACTCGTGTCCTGTTTGCCGTTACGAACTCTCAACAGATTCAACACATTTTTCAACAGACTCAACAGATTATTTAACAAATTCGAACAATCTAGAAGAAAACGAAGAATCATCATCGTCATTAACAATATGGAGGGTACCTGACGGTGGATTTGCAGTAGGAAGGTTCGCCGGGCGGAGAGAGATTCCGGTTGTGTACACGGAAATGGACGGTGTATCTGGTAACGGTTTAGGTTCGCGGAGGAGGATTGTGTGGCGATCTGGAAGAAATAGAGGAGGAGGTGGTGGAATTGGAGGAGTTTTTCGTAATATGTTCTCTTTTCTCCGGCGAAGAAGGTCGGATTCTGATTCGAATGGTGGATTGGTGAACAGAAGATCCGGTTCGGTGTTTAGTGGAATGAGAAGGTGAAGAAAGGGGAATTTGGATGAAAAAGGGTTTGTCCAGATGGTACAGTTGAAGAACACCGCAAATATCATTATTATTATTGAAATAGAGATTTGCCGGAGCCAGTTCCGTCGTTGTAGTACACCGCAAATCCTCCGTGACTGTGGCGGTGATGGTGGAGGGTGGAGGAGAGTGATGGTGGGTGGAGGTTGAAGATGAAGTGTGGCGGTGATGGTGGAGGGTGGAGGAGAGTGATGCCTAGATAGTCCCTATGGTTTGGCCTTTTAAGGAAAGGGTATTTTTGTCATTTCACATCATTTTAACAGAGAAAAGTAACTGAAGTTAGACCCAGGGACTATCCAGGAACAAAAAATGAAAACTTGGGGACTATTCAGGTAGTTTTAGAAAGTTGTGGACTATAGGTGAAAAAGGCGAAACCACAGGGACTATCCGGGCATTTTTCTCTTTTTTTTTTTTTTTTTTTTTTTTTTTTGTATAAAGAAGAATGGGCATGTTAGGTGAATATGTCCAAAACATCACCAAACACTTTCTGCGTTTTGATAATGATTATATGACTGAAAATGATAATATATCTTAACATACTATGCAATTTAAGAAATGCTTTTATAACACGAATATTCTAACTTTCATGATTAAAAAATTATCATGATAAAGATGTGTACAATGGATGTCTATATCAAGTTGAGTTATTTTGTTGATTAATTATCGTTCCTGTCTATATTTTATTTTATAAACTAGGTTAGAACCCGGTGTATTACACGGGTTGAATAAATGCAATTTTATATACTAAATAATAAAAAAATATATCTTTATAAATCTCGTTTATTATATGGGTTGAATAAATGCAATTTTATATACCAACTAATAAAACAATATATATATATATTATATATATATATATATATATATATATATATTTAAAAATCTCGTTTATTACATTGGTTGAATAAATGTAATTTTATATATTAAATAATAAAAAAATTATATCTTTAAGAACACCGTATATTGTATGGGTTGAGTAAATTTAATTTTATATATTAAATAATAAAAAAGTTACATTTTTAAGAACCTCGTCGAGCTGAGGAGCGAGACTAAGTTCGACCGTTAGGAGACTAAAGCGGGAGGCTGTGTTATACAGGTTGAACACATGTAATTTTATATACCAAACAATAAAAAGTTATATCTTTATAAATCCTATGTATTATATGTATTGAATAAATCTAATTTTATATACTAAATAAAAAAAGTTATATTTTTAAAACACTGAGTATTACACGGGTTGCATAAATGTAATTTTGTATAGTAAAAAATAAAAATGTTATATCTTTAAAAAACCTCGTTTATTACACGGGTTGAATGAATCTAATAAAAAATTATATCTTAAAAAAAACAAACGGATATACTCGATATATGATGGATGGGGTGATTGCGGTGATTGTTCTTATAAATGTCACGTAAACATTGTGACTACCGTATTTGAGTTGAGAATTGAACACGAAAATATAAGTATAGAACCAATAAACACCTTTCAAACATTTTTGAAATAGGTTCTACCCTTAACTATTTTAGGTTAATAAAATAAATAAATCATTTAAATTAACTGAGTTAGGGCTAAAGGACATAACTTGCAAGGGTTTGCAAACATCGAGTACGTTTTCTGAAATTATTGAAGACAAAGGACACAGTTTGTAATAAATGACATACATAAAGGACGATTTTTGTAATTTACTCTATTTTAAAATATTATATATATATATATATATTATCTCCTATATAAATTGTTTATATTTATATTAAATTTAATTGTATAATTATCTTTTAATTGATATTAATTATCTATAAAAATAGATGGCTTCAATGAATGACACGTGTTCAAAACTTGGTTTCTTTTATTATAGTAGATAGATGCTTTATATATTATATATAAATATAAAATATTATATTTATATATAATATTTTGTTTAACTTACTTTTGTTAGTTTTACCCTGTTTATGATTAGTCAAGATATTAAAACTTTATTTGTTTAACTTATTAAGAATAAACTTAAATTACAGTAAAACCTCTATAAATTAATAATGTTGGATCCAGCATATTTTATTAATTTGGGGAGATTTAAAGATGAACTCAATTTAGATTTGAAGTTCAAAAAAAACAAGTGACTATAGATTTATTTTTTACTAGACAATCCTATAATTTTGGAATATTTTAGTAATTATTATCTTATAGGTTCGCCGGGACCAATATATTTACATTGGGATTTCTAAAAAATTATTATCTTATTATTTTATCGACTGGAGTCCAATTCTGTACTGATCCTAAGTTGAGGTTGGGGCCAGACAAATTATTAATTTTATTGAGTATTAAATTATAGAGGTTATGTCATACTATTATTGACCAACTTAGTAAAAATGGAGGTTATTCAAAAGAGACAGATCTACTGTTTGGAAAAACAATTAATATGTTATATATCTGATAGTAATTTCCAATACAAAGAAATGGGGAAAAAAAGGGTACATGTTAATCCAATGTCACTTTTTATCAGCTCAACATGTCTGTTTTGCACCATTTGGCAAAAAAGAAGTTGGATTTGGGATGGAGTTTTGGTATATGCAATCCTATTTCTGATTAATTATCATCTGTCGGGTTCGCGATTTTCCTCACCGCCACCTGTTTATCAACTTAGAATGGAATGATTGGGATCACAGCAATGTCTGATTATATTTGATTCAACACATTACAAATATAACATAATGAATGAAGAATACGAAGACATTTAAATCAACATTTCAAATGTAACAAAGTTCAACCAATCAAACTCACATAAACCAATCAAACCCTAGTCCCGGTTATGATCAAGAAACATTTAGGCTTTATTAGACATGGTGTGTTAAAATAGACGAAACCATAACGACTAAACCCTAATCCCGGTTCTGAATCTACGACCTCACAAATATTTAAAGTCTTATGGTTTAAAGAAAGTAGATAATTCACCATGAGCAACTTCAAGTACAAAATACACACGCTAGTCACAAACACCACATCAAGATTCAACAATCTTGTCAAAACTCAAAAAACATTTTTTTCACTACAAAAAAAAAAAGAAACCGATAAAAGTCTTACCTTTTACTCTGATAAGGTAGATGCAAGCTCACCATTGCTTTTAAGCTCCAAAATGATATCACATCCTCCAATCAACTCACCTTTATAATAAAGTTGAGGGAAAGTAGGCCAGTTTGAGAACGTTTTCAAACCTTGTCGAACTTCCTCATCGCTCAAAATGTCAAAAGATCCAAACTTTATACCTTCCTCCTTAAGGGCATTTACGACCTTTGAGCTAAAACCGCATTTTGGGGCATCTGGGGTACCCTTCATAAAGAGCATCACTGGTTTGGAATTAACTAATTTCTTCAAACGATCTTCGAGAGACATGATACCATTTTCAACCAAGACTTTTTCAAGTTCTCCACTCTTTTGCATTTCTAAAACGATATCTGATCCGCCAATGAGTTCGCTTTTTATGTAGAGTTGCGGGTAGCTTGACCAGTTTGAGTATACTTTTAGACCTTGCCTTACTTCATCATCTGAGAGTATATCGAAAGTCTTGAAATCAACCTTTTCTTCTCTGAGAATATCGACTACCTGATAGATTATCAAGATTGATGAATCCTTTTTTTTTTGCAGCAAGTTATAGTTCAAAGAAACTCATAAAGTTGTAACAACAAAATCACATATAAAAAACAATGAGTAAAATGCCATTTTCGTCCCTGAGGTTTGCCAGTTTTGCGACTTTCATCAAAAGGTTTGTTTTTCCGCATCTGGATCCAAAAGGTTTGAAATCTTGCCATTTTCATCCGACTCGTTAACTCCATCCATTTTTCTCCGTTAAGCTAGGGGTATTTCCATCTTTTTTGTTAACTTAAAGGGCAATCAGGTCTTTTCCACTTTATGAAAAAGTCCGAATACCCTTGAAAGAGACTGAATTCCCCTTTAAGTTAACAAAAAAAAAGACAGAAATACCCCTAACTATACCCCTGACTTGACAGAGAAAAATAGATGGAGTTAGCGAGCCGGATGAAAATTGTAAGATTTAAAACCTTTTGTACCCGGACGCGGAAAAACAAACCTTTAGACGAAAGTCGCAAAACTGGCCAAACCTCAGGGACGAAAATGGCATTTTGCTAAAAAACAAGAATCAATCACCTTTCGGCTGAAGCCACATCTAGGTTCATCTGGAGTTCCCTTCATAAAAAGCATAACAGGAGCCGACTTAATGAGACTTTCAAGACGAGAAGTCAAAGCCAAACTCAACCCAGTGGAATTGGTAACTCCAGCCTGTTGACCATCGGGTCCCGCCACAGTTGACTTGCTGACATCATCATTTCCGACCCCATGATCGGCAAAAGCTTGTTTCAATTCACCCCCCTCATGCATTGCAATTAAAAAATCAGACCCTCCAAGAAGCTCTCCGTTACAATAGAGTTGAGGATAAGTGGGCCAGTTCGAAAACTTTTTTAAACCTTCACGAACCTCGTTGTCACTAAGGATATCAAAAGTACCAAATTTAACATTTTCGGTTTCCAATATTTCAACGGCTTTTTTACTGAATCCGCATTGGGGTGCTTCAGGGTTTCCTTTCATGAATAGCATAATGGGGTGAGAACGGGTGAGTTTTTCGAGACGGGTCTTCAGTGAATCGCTAATACCAGCTGGCGCTGCCGGTTGTGTTTTCCCACGTGGTGAGTTGTCGATTTTAGCGAGATCTTGAATTGCTTCGAGAACCGAGGGTCCCGCTGCCATCCCTAAGCTCGCAGGTGCAGCCGGTTCGCCAGCATGGATTGACCCCACGATTTTTGAAACTTTGTTTGCCAGCTCAGATGGATGCGCGCCTTCCAATGTATCAACCGTCTTGCCATTCTATAGAATAAATTTACCAAAAAGATACATTTACAGTTTTTTCAAAAAAAAAAGTGTAACTAATATTACGATAAAGGACAAGATTCAACAATTTAATCCAAAATTTGTAAAAAAAGGAATGAGATGGTGTTCACCTACCTTAAGAAAAACGAAATAAGGCACAGCAGAAACTGAATATGCCTCAGAAATTTCTGGTTGTTCTTCAGCTTCAACCTATTTTTAAAAGATAAATAATCAGTAGCAAGCATGATATGATCATGACCCAAGTATATAAAAAAATACTACCCTAGAAAAAAAGATAGCAAAAACTACATGTTGTCCAATAAAATCTCGATTATAAATTTGTAACTCGTTGTCAATGATTTGTCCATGAATATAACATTATATATAAAAATATCAACTAATGAAATGTGGGTTCTCAACGTGACACAACCTAATAAGCGAAACTGTAAAACAAACAGATTGGTATTCTTACCTTTTTTTGCAAATTATGTCACTGACTCACTATGAATAAATAATCTTTTTACGTGTTTCTGATGCTAGAACTTTCATTAAGGTACCAGATCATAAGTACGCAAGTGAGAATTAAAGTTTAAACACCAATAGGGAAGAAACTTCTCAGTTCTCATACACGAATATCGTACAAAATTAGCCATAATATAAGTACAAGAAATGCATTATCATTCCAATTAATTAATTAATTAAACAAGTGCAGAAGCTCGATTTCATGGTAACCTTCTTCCTTAACAGTTAACACCCAAATCCAAAAGAAATCAGGATTGTTACAACGCATGCTGCTAAGTTCGGTTCCATTTCCGCATATGTTATTATACAGTAAAACTTATCTAACCAAAAAAAAAAAACAGGAAACTTGTCGAACTTTGAGAAAAAAAAAACAAACATTAGTGAGTACATATAGATGATCACATAAGAAACACACTTTGAAACCACAGATGAATAACCACTTATTTATAGTTTTAATTTCAAACAACTTGTAACAATGTGTAGGAACATACTACATACTCTACTTTTTTCCTTTTTGATTTCGGAGAAGTTGTCTATCATCAAGATATATTTTCTTCTCTAACAAAGTTTTCTGTTGAATCCATATCACAGTTCTGCACTCGTATCAGGATCATTTTTATACAAATTTATCAATATAGACTACATAAAGGTTATACAAACAACTTGATATTTCTATTTCCTCAAAACTGATGCAACACTTTATCATCAAATAGTACAGTAAGTACAAGAAGTGATCATCTACTTCTAACATCTTATTATCCGATGCGTTCTAGAACAAAGGGTTCGCTTGGTAAGCCTTGTAGGCCCTACATGGGCTTAACTTGGGGAGCAAGTTTCTAAACCCTAACTAATCTCTACAAATATAATCTATGAATGTAGGGGTGTAAACAAGCCTAGAGGCTCGAGAGCTACTTGTGATTGGCTCGGTTAAAAGCTTGAACGAGCCGAGCCTTAACGAGCCCGAGCTCGAGCCTGAAATACAAAGCTCGTTTAGGCTCGCGAGCCTAAACGAGCCCAAACAAAATTTTAGTTTTTTTATATATAATATAATAATAATAATGATAATAACATTGATGAGCCGAGTTCGAGCCGAGCTTTTAGCTCGTTTAAGGTTGTTCTCAAAATAGTTCGAGCCGAACTTGAGCTCAAAGAAGTAGGCTCAAACCAAGCCGAGCTCAAGCTTCATGAAAACATAACAAGCCAAGCTCGACTTGAGCTCAGCCCGCTCGTTTACACCCCTCCCTACTTGTAATTCGATTATCACCTCAATAAAAGAATACCTAGGCCTTCTAGAACCACGTTAAATCATCGGTGTCACTTAATTGCTTTCGTATTTGGTTTCGTGTGTGCTTGATAGTTGATCCTAACATAAAGGTGTCAATCTGAGATTTAAAGTCTCTTTTAACATAATAATCAACCACAACCAAAAACTTGAAAAAAAGAAATAAAAATAAAATTTAAACCATTAGTTTTAGCTCTCTCTTGAAACCCTTTTTCATTGTGTAAAACTAACTAAAACCCCACATAAACCCTTCTTGCCCAAAATCAATTATTCACTTACATCAACAGAATATAATAACTCAAAAACATAACAACAACCCCTTGATTAAAATATCTACAAGCAGTATTGAAGCACAAAGATACTTGCTTGAAAAATAAGTAAGAAAATGAGATGAAACACATACCCTAACAAAATGGGCATGAGGGAAATCACCAGAAAGATGATTGAAAACTTGATCCATGTGCTTAGAAGCTTCACACCACGAAGCCCAGAAGTGAACCATAACAGCTGACCCATCTTTCACAAGATTATCAAGTTCTTCTTTTGACTTCACATCTTTCACACCCATTTTTCGTTTCTTTCAAAAGGGGATAATGATCTGAATTGCAGAAGACGATGCCTTGGGGAGCAAAGAAAAGAAAACCTACCGGGGAAATACGCTGCTTTTTGGCTTACAGAATCAATCAAGATCATCGCTTTTATTGTCGGCCGTTGATTTTGGGCCCAATTCTTTTACCGGCCCAGTTTATGGGTCGGGCTGGGTGCACAAAACGGGTTTTTTAAGAACCAGGTAGGAACCAGGTCCGGGTTTGGTCAATAAAGTCAAGAACCAGGTCGGGTAGGAACCGGTTTCGGATACATTCGCGTTTTTTCCGGGTTTTGAGCAGTTTGGGTAGTTTTTTTCGGGTTTTGGTCGGTTACGACCACGGGTCTGAAACTGGTATGTACCTGTGGGTCGGATAGAGTAGGACCGGTTTTTTTATGCACCTCTAGTTGTACCTAAGCATTGGTTACTTTTTAGGGGTGTCAATTAGTGAATGGGTCTGGTTTCGCTGATACAAGTCTCCTTGTATTATACTTCGCTGATACAAGTCTCCTTGTATTATACTTAACGACAAAAGATCAAATACAAATCATTTTAATATACAAAACGTACGAACTGAAGGTTTTGCTGAAAAAACAGGATGGCATTTTCGTAATTATTAGTAATTATCAAAATTACTCTACAAATGATCCTGTAGAGTAATTTTGTAAAATGTTCTTGTAGAGTAATTTTGATCTTGTAGGGTAATTATCAAAATTACTCTACAAGTGTATCAAAATTACTCTGCAAGTTTATCAAACAACATACAAGTCAAAATTACTCTACAGACTACAAATGATCCTGTAGAGTAATTTTGATCTTGTAGAGTAATTTTATAAAATGATGTTGTAGAGTAATTTTGTAAATTTTTTTAGCATTTAGTTATGGGGTTGTTACTTGTCAGGTATATATCGTGTAATTACTCTATACTTGTCAGGTATATATCGTCAGGTATATATCGTGTAATTACTTGTCAGGTATATATCGTGTAATTACTCTATACTTGACTTAATAATTGTCAGGTATATATCGTGTAATTACCCAAGACCTCTCTCTCAATGTGTTTAAAGGTTTTTTCTTTGTCAATGGACCACCACCCCATTGGTTTTTGCCATCCCTATTAATTTTGCTTTTTTCATCTTAATAGTTTATAAATATAAATCTCTATTGTGGATCATGCAATATTGTAAACTATATTTTTAGTAATCAGTGGACATATATTTCATTTTCCTTTATCATCAAATAGATTTTGTAATCAAATAGATTTTGTAAATGATGTAATATTTTTTAAAGGTTTTATAACCAAATAAAAGATGTTTATTATTTATAACCAGGTTTTATGAACACAACTCTATTTTTTTTTTTTTTTTTTTTTTGAGCGTCTAGTATAAATACTTCATTACAATTTTTTTAAATGTAATACAAGCCAAGGGTGTTCATTCGCTACTCGGTTGAAAATTTTCTTTAAAACCTAACCGAATTTGGTTTGGTTTTCTGGTTAAATTCAATCTTGTTCACGCCTGATTATTATTTTACTAGAATAGCACACCAAAAAATATCATAAGTACGTTTGGTCATTGGTGATCGGTTTACTCGGTTTGAAACCGAATATTTTAGTTACACTTTGAAGATGCTGCTTCTGGGTAACTTATGAGTTCTCAAAATATACAAAGGAACGTTGTTAGAATTAGGGGAGGGGGGTGGTTCACTAGTGATAGAATTTATCACTCACAAACACCAATCAAGTTCCGCTATGTCATCGACCATTTTTCCATCACTCACCACCTTTTTTAGGCGGGGTGGTCATCACTCACCACCACACCCAACAATTTCCCCCCAACCAACAATTACACACACAAAAAAAGTATCACGTCCGTGAAGAAAATAACGGAAATCAATTTTCGTGGAAGATTAACGCGTTGAACTTGTTGCCGGCGGTGGGATATAACGCGTGATGGAGGGTGGCCGTGATACTTTAACGCACCGCCCCGTCCTCTCTTTGGAAAGTATTTGTTTGACTCAGAAAAGTCAAATTTAAGAAAATTCATATTTTCTTTGCATCAGTTCACACTTGAAACTTGAAAGCCTTATTGCAGCTTCTGCAATGGCAACTGAACACGGAAGGTGAGATAACATTCTTTTATGAGATCTATTACTAGCATATCATACATTATTCAGTCACCTTCGGTAGTGATGCTGACGCTTGCCCAGTTTGCATCGCTGCCCCTACCATGGGCGGACCTACTTTATGGGGTGGGTGGGCGGCCGCACCCCTTGAAAAAAAAAATTTAGTGGTATTTTTCGTGAAAAATCCCGACCGCACCCTTTGGAAATTTTCGTCCGCACCCCTTAAAAAAAAATATTAGGAATTTGTATAAAAAAATTGTGAACACAGATTGAAACCCGATCAAATTATGTAAACAAGTTAGCCCACTAACCCCTTTAATAAAACTTTAATTCAATCCATCAGGCCCAATAACTTAATACTCATTCAAGCCCCATTCCAACTACTAGTTTTGTTAAACAAAATCAGTCCACGTAATAAAAAAAAAAACCAAAATCGTTGGTGGTTTTGTTGATTATATGATTGTTGGTTGGTAAATAACAATACCAGGGCTTGAAATTCAAAATTTTAAATTGAAAATTAAGGAACATGTGCTATGGTTGAACACTTGAAGATCCTTGTTTATTTTGTATGTGATAGCATTAGGAAAGATTAATGAGTAGGGAAGTTATGTCGCGATTTCTCAAGAGAAAAGGGGTTGAGCCACTTTTTTTCGTCGGATTTTTCTAAATAAAGACCAATGTATATTTTAGATAAGTTTTTTTGTTCTTTTATTTAATGATTAAGAGAAATAGAAGTATGGATGATTTGAATGTTGATGCGTTTTTGTTTGTTAATGTGATAGGAAGTTAGGAACTAGGGTTTGATTGTTTGAAAATTGAAATGGACCCGACCCGATCTGATTCGACCCGCTATGAAACTTTGTTTGTTTGTGTTTACTTGTTTTACATGACCCGACCCGCTATGAACCGATTTTTTTATATAGCTAGGGGTCTAAAATCTTTAAAAGATTTCCGCACCCCCAGGGAAAAAATCCTGGGTCCGCCACTGGCCCCTACGCGGTATGCTATAGCGCCGTGTGAGCAAATCCACCTGAAAAATCACAGCTGAGCTGTATCCTTCATCTTCCTCTCTCACAATCCCTCGTACTTTGTTAAGCGGGTGATCAAAACTGATCAACCCTTCTTCACTCTTGAATAAACAGCCTGCAATTGAAAATTAATCTGCATTTATCTTAATCGGCAATGGTTAATGAATGGAATCAAAACAGTTACAAAAAGAAAATACTATGAATACGAGTTGTAAAACTATACAATTCTCTTCACTGCTTATATACTCCTGTATAACTAACTACCTCTTAACGGTTTCTAACAGACAAGTAAATAATACAACCTTTTTATTCCTTGTCATCAGTAGTAACTTACCTATCATTTACCATCTTTAGAAAGCTATAATTTCTATCAGTAATTGACAATTAGCACCTAATAAAATGTTAGTACCTACTGGCTACTGCTGACCAGCCTTGAATTTTACTTGTTGACTTTAGCACTATATTTTTTTTTATTATAAAAGAAATTTTGTTATAAAGATTCATTAGAAACTTTTTTTGATAAAAAAACACGATAATATGAATTTAAACCATTAGAAAATTTATGAGTGGCAGGTGAACGTCCAATAAGCGGTGCCGCATTATATTACATTTATTGGAATGAAGATCGTTACAGAACACTAATTATTGCGAGAACAAAAAAGACAACTCTAAATCACTAAATTTTGAGATTTAAGGTTCATATATTTTAAATTTCATGTTCTTACATTCATATGTGTATTATATGTACATAAAAAAACATATGTTTTTACCCACACATAGCCTACATACATGTTAGGTAATTTAACCTGTACATAACCTACATATGTGTAGATTATATAAAAACGGAAAATTTTCCACTTTTTTCTGAATTCTAGTGTAACAAACAATAAATCTTACGTTTGTAAGATTTGTTAGACAAATATTTATTAATTTTATAAGCTAGATATATTACTAGTTATTAGTATTATTCTTATTATTATTATTATTTAACCCTAAGTTATGGCAGTTACTGCCGATTCAAGTATCTGTATATATACAATATGTATTGCATAATTTTCGATTATCAATTCATACATTTTATGAACAAAGGGAATTCTGTCAAAACCCTAATCAAATACAGCGGATATCCAACATAGTGGTATCAGAGCACAGCGTTCGGAAATCCCCATAAACAAAATCAACCGAAATTTACATTAGACGATATGAATCAAACACAGGGAATTCAAACTCAAATTCCAAAACTTACTGGATAGAATTATTATCACTGGCACATTCAGATGAAAGTGTTACTCGAATCACAAGAATTATGGGGCATAGTCGAAGACGGTTATCAAGAATTGGCAACAAATCCCTCAGAAGAAGCCACCGCAGTCTATCGAGATTCCATCAAGAAAGATAAGCGAGCACTGCACATATTATTTCAGTCGGTCAATGAGATTGTGTTCGAAAGAATTGCCATGGCCAAATCGTCAAAGGAGGCCTGGAGTATTATGCACAAATCATACAGAGGAGAAAACCGGGTAAGAACCGTAAAACTTCAAACTCTTAGATGTGAATTCGATGCATTAAAAATGAGAGATGAGGAATCTGTTGAAGATTATTTCAATAGAATAACCCTAATAGTTAATCAATTAAGAATGAACGAAGAGAAGGTTAGCGAACAGAGAATTGTAGAGAAAATTCTACGTAGTATGACTCGAAATTTCGAGTCTGTAGTAATCGCTATCGAAGAAACAAAAAATTTAGAAGATGTAACCTCTGAAGAATTGATGGGAATACTACAATCCCATGAACTACGAATGAAACGGTATGAAGATACCCCAATCGAACATGCCTTTCAAATTCAAAGTGGTAGTCAAGACAGATTTCGACAGAGTCGAAATGATACAGGAGTAAGAGGACGTGACAGAAACAAAGGTCGATTTCTGAGTTCTATCAGATGCTATAATTGTCAGAAACTGGGTCACACAGCCAGGTTCTGTAAGAAGAAGGAAGAAAATGGGAATGGCGATAACATATTAATTCATCAAGAGAATGAACCGGAAGAAAAGGAAGATACCATGTTTATGATTTTTAACATGGAAGAAACTGTTAACAATGATTGTTGGTATTTAGATAGTGGCTGCAGTAATCATATGACGGGAAACAAAAACCTGTTCGTTAAAATGGACGAATCCTTAAAGAAGGAAGTGAGAACGGGTGATGACAAAAGATTAGAGGTGTTAGGCAGCGGAGAAGTCATAATTAAAATACGGGGACAAAGCAAAAGAATACCGAATGTGTTCTACGTTAAAGGTTTGAAACACAATCTTTTGAGTGTGGGGCAACTTGTACAAAAAGGTTATGCAGTCAAGTTCGAGAAGGAATATTGCACAATCAAAGACACTAAAAATGAAATCATGGGCACCATAAGAATGACTAATAACAAGATGTTTCCACTCAATCCTGAGAGTGATCTGACGTTGGCCTTAACCATGGCAACGAAAGAAGTTTCAACACTCTGGCATAAACGTTATGGACACGTGAATTTAGACACATTAGTAGAGATGGGAAATAAAGAATTAGTGCTTGGACTGCCGAAAATCTTAAGAGATAACAGTATATGTGAAGGTTGTGTGTCAGGTAAACAAGCAAGGAAAACTTTTCCGAATAAAACTAAGTGGCATGCAACTAAGCCACTGCAACTAATTCACTCGGATATCTGTGGTCCAATGAGAACGGAATCCATTAGTGGGTGCAAATATTTCATTACCTTCATCGATGATTTTACAAGAAAAACCTGGGTTTATTTCCTTAAAGTCAGAAATTTGTTTCATGGAACTACTGGCTATAATCAAATCATCTACGTATAGACATATCACTAACTTTCCTTCCTTAACATCCTTAGTATATAAGGTATGTTCATATGTGCATTTTTTGAAATTGTGTTGCATAAAATACGTGTCAATCCGGCTATACCATGCCCTTGGTGCTTGTTTTAAACCGTACAATGCTCATAGAAAAACATTATTTCCTCGGTATGGAAGTACTCTATGAGAATGGTAATATAATCTTATCCCAAAGGAAATACATGAGAAATCTACTTGAAAAATATAGAATGGCTCAATGCAATACTGTCTCAACTCCAATGGAATATGGTCTCAAATTATCTAAGGATGATCCAGAAGAGCCTGTAAACGAAAGTAAATATAGAAGTCTTGTAGGTAGCCTGATGTATTTAACAAACACAAGACCTGATATTATGTTTGCTGTGAGTAAAATAAGTAGATTCATGGAAAACCCAAAAAGAAGTCACTGGGAAGCTGCTAAACGTATTCTTAAATACGTTAAAGGAACCTTGGATCAAGGTATCACTTACTCTAAGGGAGGAAAACAGAAGTTAGTGGGCTTTAGTGACAGCGATTATGCAGGAAATCTAGATGATAGTAAAAGCACATCCGGGTATATCTTTCATCTAGGTTCCGGACCCATATCATGGCAGTCAAAGAAACAAAAGGTTGTTGCTCTATCTTCTACGGAAGCCGAATACATGGCTCTAACCCTAGCAGGATGTCAAGCAATATGGCTGAAAGGGATTCTAGATGAACTGCAAGGAAATATCAAATATTCAATACCTATATATTGTGATAACAAGTCCACCATCTGTTTGGCTAGAGATCCAGTATACCACGGCAAGAGCAAGCACATTCGAGTCAAATATCACTTCATCAGGGACTTAATAAAAAAGGATGATGTAACTGTGATGTTCTGTGCAACAAAGGACCAGTTGGCAGATATCATGACCAAAGCGTTGCAGCCGAAAGATTTTCTTCGTTTAAAGATTTTGCTGCATATGATGCTGCATTGATCTAGCTTACGGGAGGGTGTTAGACAAATATTTATTAATTTTATAAGCTAGATATATTACTAGTTATTAGTATTATTCTTCTTATTATTATTTAACCCTAAGTTATGGCAGTTACTGCCGATTCACGTATCTGTATATATACAATATGTATTGCATAATTTTCGATTATCGATTCATACATTTTATGAACAAAGGGAATTCTGTCAAAACCCTAATCAAATACAGCGGATATCCAACAAGATTTTCATTTACTTTTTAGAATTGAAAGCTGGTCATTCATTTTGTTCTGCGTTAATATATAGTGTTCTGCGTAGAACTTTCCCATTGAGCACATATTTGATTAGTGACCTGATGGAAAAGGAGTATATCTATCTCCACAACTCTTTCTCACAATTCCAGGATCATCAGAACACACTAAACACCCATCGGCAGCCACTCCCCAGTGAAGTTCTGCCGATCCATCACGATCCTGCAACAACACTATCGAAATTTAATCCACTTTTGTGTATATCTTTCCATAGCTGTACATGTGAAATATTAACATGAATGAGTTACGTAAAAATCGATTAATTACCCGAGCTAGAAAGAGTTTTGTTGCTTTAGAATCAAACAAGATGAAAGAAAACTTCCCATCAAGCTCTTTGATGACTTGATCAGCAGGATAAGGTGCTCGATCCCTCAACACTTTATAAGCCTCAACAACAATCAAGACTTCTGTTGCTTGTCTTGACAGCCCATACCTTCGACGTAAGCCGCAAGTGTTGTGTAGATAGCCATTGAAGATACAGAATATGTCATCCATAACAACACTTGACCTGCTTAATTGCTTTCATCAAAACACATAAGTATATATTACATTACAAGTATCAAGAAATCAGAAACAAAAGATGGTAGTTTACCTTGGACATGTTGCATGCTCATCCTGATGAGACAAAGCCATGAAATCCCCATTGCAAAACATGTACCGGGTCAAATCAGCCTGACCCGACCCGATTAAAGCTGCAACTTCTTCTCTTGTTTTCAGGTTTCTGCTTCCCTTGAAAGGAAGACTTAGCTCTTCTGGTGGATTAGCAATCTTGTTTTCAAAAACAGCCAACATTTTTTGTTGTGCAGATTTTTAATTATCAAAACACAAATGAAAAGCTAGTCTTCATATTTTGATGTTTATCTACATATGCAAGGGCGGATCTTAGAAGGCTTGTGCCCGGGCCACGGCCCTGGCACGTTTTTCGGCCAGAAGTGCTAATTTTCGCAGGTTCGATCGAAATTTTTTATACCTACTATGTTCGGCACGGGCATGTTTTTAGTGCCGTGGCTTTCGGCCCTGGGACGTTTAACGGGCAAGATCCGCCACTGTACATATGATGTCAGAAAAGAGGATATATGTTGGTGAGGTGGCACCATATTTAACAAGTGGCAGCTCTCTGGTTTACTTTTGTTGTGTATATGTGTCTGTTTGTTTAGAGCAAGGGTCTCTGAAGCAGCTTTTTATCCTTGAGATAGAGATTAGGTTTGCTTACTTTTCACCCTTGCTAGACTCTACTAACAGTTTTTGTTATTTGTGGAACTTAATGGATATGGTTGTTATTCAGTTGATCAGTTCTTTCTTTTCAGAGAATATTGCCTATAACCCGTGTCATTGTAGGTTGTGCAGCAATGTTGGTATAATGGGCATAACTATTAACGCTATTCTCAAAACATCTCGTTAAAACGGGTGGCTAAACATTGACGTACCCCATGTAAGAGGCATATATCTTTTTTAACACATTAGGACCAACCAAGTGTGTGAGTCGGAAGGGTACTTTTAGCAGCACCCGTTAAAAACCAGCTACGTGGCTAGTTTGTTCGATATCCTCCACCACACTCTTGTTCGGTGATCACTCCAAAGTTGGAGGAACCCAAAATCAGAACCGATGAGTGTCCATCTTGTTTCAGATAGGGTTAGGTTAGAAACCGAATCAAATTAGAATCACTTTTCGGTTTGGTTCGGTTTTCAGTTCCAACAGGAAGAAACCGAAACCCGAACCGATGACAGGATTTGAACTTTCCAGAATTTTCAAATAACTACACGAAAACAAAAAAATCCAAACCACTACTTATTGTAATTTATGTTGAACTGTTGATGGGAACACTAAACATTCAATCATAACAAACTTATATTTGCATATGAAATTATGATTTTTTTTTTAAATCTCAGGAATATACCCTCAGATTGTCCCTCTAGTACAACTGCAGAAGCCGAAATTGTCGGCAGAAAAGTCGCTTGTATGCAGCATGATCGGGTAGCTATCTATGTGCTAGATTGGTCACTGATTACTTTCATCGTTGATCATGCTAGGATGGTTGTACCACATGCATCAGGAGCGTGTTTTCCGCCCTCGAAAACTAGATTTCCATTAACAATGGTCGCCACAACTTTTCCAGCAAGTCTTGAACCCATGTAAGCCGATATGCTCTACATAAAGAATGTGGTTAGTTTTTCTTTGACTTTTATGGTCAAACCTGTTACTTCAAGAACGTTTTTTTTAACGGCAAATTTGGATCACTGACGGACCACTTGGGAAAAACCCTCTTGTGAGAATCGAACTTAAAAGCTAATGGTCCCTAAGTCTTATCTCACCCAAAGATGCCATTAGGCTATAATTAGAATACAGGTTTTCCCATTTTTATCTTTCACTAGTAGTTTATATAAACTCGAATTGTAATTAAGAGTAAAGTACACGGATTGTTAATGTGGTTTATCAAAATTTTGTATTTGGTCCCTAGCTTTTCAAAAGTACACACATGGTCCCTCCGGTTTGCGCTTTGTAACGCATTTAGTCCCTAGCTTTTTTCCAAAAGTACATGAATGGTCCCTGTAGTTTGCACTTTGTAACGCATTTAGTCCCTAACTTGGACATGCTAAAACCTTTATATTTGTTGGTTGGGGACTAAATGTGTTACAAAGTACAAACTACAGGGACCATCTATGTCCTTTTGAAAAGCTAAGGACCAAATCTAAAATTTCAATAAACCACACGGACAATCCGTGTACTTTACTCTTACAATTAAGAGATTTTTCTCAAAAGGTTAGGATTTGAAGTAACGCTGGTCAACAGTGGTATTGATCTTGAAAGTCAAAGTGTACCGAAGAAAGTCAAGAATTGAAAAAATACCGGATGCTTAAGGTGTACGGTATGGTTTTCGTCGAGATCAAACTCCTTTTCCGGTTCCCAAACAACAATATCAGCATGCTTTCCGATTTCAATAGCTCCCTGCAAATATTTAATCACATTCATTCACGATTCTAGAAAGCCAGTGAACCATTTGTACTCCGATAAACATTTACCTTCAGATCTTGGCTAGCAAGTTTAGCAGGCTTCTCACTCCACCATGAAACTAATTTCTCTAAAGTTATACCATATTTAACCCCATATGACCATGTCACAGGAAGAACAAACTGAAAACCAATATGAATTTTGTTCATTATCCCTTACAAACATAATTAAAACTTAATGGCAAAAGACCGAAAAAATGGCGAACCTGTAACGAAGATATACCACCCCATGCCCTCAAAAAATCACCTTCGGCGAATAGTTTGAGCTCCGGTTCCGATGGTGAATGATCAGAGCTTAACATGTCAATATCCCCATCCTACATTATTTTTGCAGACAGATAAGAACATTTTTATTTTCATTTTTTTCAGAGTAAAATGGCATTTTCGTCCCTGAGGTTTCACCAGTTTTGCGACTTTTGTCCTAAGGTTTGTTTTTCCGCATCTGAATCCAAAAGGTTTGAAATCTTGCCATTTTCATCCGGCTCGTTAACTCCATCCATTTTTCTTCGTTAAGTTAGGGGTATTTTCGTCTTTTTTGTTAACTTAAAGGGTAATTCGGTCTTTTTCACTTTATGTACAAACATTTAGCATAATGTACAAGCGAGTCCTTAAGTGATTAAAAGACCGAATGACTCTTTAAGTTAACAAAAAGACAAAAATACCCCTGACTTAACGAAGAAAAATGGATGGAGTTAATGAGCCAGATGAAAATGACAAGATTTTAAACCTTTTGGATCCAAATGCGAAAAAACAAACTTTTGAATGAAAGTCGCAAAACTGGCCAAACCTCAAAGACGAAATGACATTTTACTCTTTTTTTATCTACAAGTAAAAATTTCGGTGATGCATGTGTATGGAAGTTGAACTAACCATCAAGGCCTCCCAGAGTTTTTGTCTGTTAGCTGCTTCGCGAATGGGCGGTGCACACTTAAAACGTGTATCACCATCAGGGATCTCTTCTGCTGAAAAGGCAAGATAATGGGGGCAGGTTTCGACAGTTACACTATCACCGTTACTTTTAGCTTCCTACAAATAAAAAAAAGTTACAATCATCGCCATTTATTTCTTTATTAGCTTTATTGTAAGCACTGCCAAGTGTTTACCTTGATCAGTTCTAACGAAGATCTTGAATCCGAGAGATGAACAATGTGAACATGAGCTCCTTCAGCGGGACCACCAGTTCTAGTGTCTTTTGCTACCGTTAGCAACTCTCTAATGGCAGTTTCTTCCCTAGATGAAAAACAGGCATCTCTAGGAATTATAATGTGCTTTTGATATACTGACTTAAATGATGGATTTGATTATAATTACGTTGTACGGGTTTAATGACTACGCAGGCTAATCAACTATTGCTATAGTTTTATGTAGGCTCCCTGTAAAAAAGTTTAAAATAAGCTAGAAAGCCATGAAATTAGTTCACAACAAATGTGGCCAACATAGTTCTAAATGACAAAAATACCCCAAGTTTCGCCATTTGGCCGATAACACTCTCAACTTACAAATTGTACCACGCCACACCCAACTTATTTTCATCTGGCGCTACCAAACTAACTGAACCCTAACCCAGTTAGTTTTTTGCAGATGTGGCATCTGACGTGGCATTATTTTTTGCTGACGTGGCATCTGACGTCAGCTAACTGGGTTAGGGTTCAGTTAGTTTGGGAGTGCCGGAGGAAAATAAGTTGAAGTTGGAAGTGGCGTGGTACAATTCGTAAGTTGGGAGTGTTATCGGCCAAATGGTGAAATCTGGGGTTATTTAAATCCAATATCCCTTCTCACAAATAAATGAACCCGATTGCATAGTTGGTTGACCTTTTTTTTCTAATTTATATGATTGAATGTCATACATGAAACTGCACTAATAGGTCAATAGCCTCCACAAGATTTTTTTAATATTCCGCTGTTACAAAAATGCAAATATTACATATATGCGATGTTGGGTTAAGAAAATTATGCATACATTGAGGAGGGTCTGGTTTTCAGATAAGTAGAATAGGACCGGGGATCATCATCACCATCTTTCAGTTCAACTTCCTGTTGTTTTTCAGCATGTACAAGCAAAGGTCTCTTGTACTTAGCCAACACAGATAGCCCTTCCTTAAAAAAACGAATCACGTACCCACAAAACATTCAAAAACATATCTTGAGCAGAAAATATGAAGGATTACGTGTTTACGATATAAGTACCTTAATATGGCTAGCATCTGTCATGGGAAAGTCGTTGATTCCTGAAGGACACATGAAAGACTGAAACAGAACATATTCAAAAACAATTTAAGATACGTCAAATGAAGAGAAACCGGGGTCTGAACATAGTTGTTAACAGCGAATAGCGGACGATAGCGACAAGCTACGTATACGCTATGTAGCAATAGCAATGAAATAGCGAGCTATATTTTATGTTTAGCGACACACTAGATGAAAATTTTAGAAATATTTTATATGTATATTATATCCAAATATGTTGTTAATATATATACTTAATATAAAACCTAAAATCCTGCTATCTTATACCTATAACATCCCGCTATATATATTAAACAGAAAAAAAAAAAAAAAAAAACATAAAACCCTGCTATTTACCCACTATGGAGGCGCCAAAATTAAATGGAAACACATGAGTGCTACTCTACGCTATTCGCTATAGCGCTTGCTATGAGCGCAATTAACAACTATGAGTCTGAACATGTGTATCTTAGATATGTGGTTGTTTTTGTACCTTTAGACCAAGAGCACCCGCATTTAGGAGATTTTGTAGGATAGTTGCGTTAAATGCGTTTTCGGGTACGAGACCTCCCCAAAACCCTGTGTAAAAGAAGTAAAGATTCACCTCCTATAATATTTCATGTTGCGATGAATGGATCTAGGGGCGGGTCATGGAGCAAGTGATAGGGGTACTACTTGATGATAAAAGGGCCACAGATATTGGTGCAAAATAGGCGATTGGGTCAGGCTCAAAACAGGTAGTTAGTATGGGTCGGGTTTGTTGGGTTGACTGAGTCAACTTGACTCGAACAATTTTTGTGCAACTTTCTGAATTATATTTTATAAATATTAGCGTGTCAGATATGGATACAAAAGTCAAATGAGTTCATTAGAAATCTTATGCATTAAAAAAATACTTTAGGAGACTTTTGACCCGTTTCATTTTAGGCTAATTTCTTTCAGTTTTACCCGTTTGACCAATTAGAGATAAAAGACAAGCCACATTGACCAGTCATAAGTAAACAGGTAAGAGCCACGGTGCACCGAATTCAGCTTATTTGTTAGATTCAGGAGCTTACCAACATTAACAAAGATCCTCCCTTGAGCAGCCTTTATCTGTCATCCAGATTGTCATGATCATAAAAACAGCTATTTAGCATTTCACTCAACGATCAGGTGAGATAATAAATATTCCGGACAAATAATAAGATATAAACAAATAATTGCAGTGTAGATTAGTCTTCTTCACCTTGAGTTGCAAGGTTTCCTCGGAAACAGTAGATGGATCACTATTAAGTGGCATGTCTATTAATGTTGTTATCCCACCTGATATAAACGAAGATAACACATAAGGCTCTAGTTGCAACGGAAGTATACGAATTTACGTTTTATAAGATACTAAGTATTCAACATACCAGCAGCAGCAGCCCTTGTTCCTGAAGGAAACCCTTCCCATTCTTCCCTCCCGGGATCATCAAGATGTGCATGCCTGTGGTCAACACGGTGAATCACGTTTTACATGTAAAAGATTTAAAATTTGTGTCACTTTGATTTTATTAAAGTTCACATGTTTGATATTATATTAAATCTAGAACATGTATATTATTAAAAGCAAGCTTTTTCTTTAAGGAAATCAAGAGAAATTATAAGAATTTTCATACACATCAATCAAACCAGGCATCACAACAGCTTCTCCATAGTCAATCACTGGTTCATTCTTAACTCTTTCCAGCCAATCCTTTTCTTTGACCAACGATATGATGCTTCCGCCATTAATCTCAACTGCCCATTTGCAAATTCAATAAAATAAGCGAATAGGAACGGAAAATAGTTGACTTTTAAAGTCTTATTATGCTATTACTTTCCCATATTTAAAATTCATTACAACTTTGTTACAAACTTTAAATATTTTAGGGGGTGTTTGGGTATTGAAAACACATTATTTCACCCTAAGGGTAATTTTGTAGTTCTGAATACACCAAGAATAATCAGGTTAATCTGTTATTGGAAACAACTTATGAATAAACATTATTCTGTATCCAAACACTTGTAAATATGCAATCCTAACACCCCCCCCCCCCCCCCCCCCCTCTTTTTAATAGTTTCATTTTTAAGGAATAAGAAGAATCATGATCGTTACCTGCACCAGAAAATATCTCATGAGGTGTCACGATGCGTTTGCTCGCGATCCAGTAATGATGATGAGGAAGCAGGCTGCACCGACTTGTCGTTGTCGTTGGCTGTTGCAACAAGCCAACAATATATGACAAGTTATGTATGTCAGATCAATTGTCTCATTGCCATGTTCCAGACTGCTACCAAGTGCATGTCACACAGAAAGACATATAAGACTTCCCATCCCCACCCCCAGGCCCCACCCCACCCCACCCCACCTACACTGTTACTTGGTATGCTCTGTTTTAGGTCCTTAGACTATGTGTTATGGGGGGCTAATTAGAAAAAAAAAAAAAAAAAAAAGTGCTTCCACGTAGGCGCACTTTTTTTCACCCTTCACACCACTAAGGTGTGTTGTGGGGGGGCGTTATGTGTTATTGGGTTTAGGTGGCTAGATATGATTGGGTTCTATATTATTTAACATTAATAAAAATAAAAAGAAAATCATCAAAAGAGCCCCACGCCCGCGAGCCCACCTGAGCCCTCGCCCCCCTGATGTGGCACCAACGGAGCCCCCCTTTGAAGCTCGTAACACATAGCCTTATGGTGTAAAGATTGCCTAAAAATCAATCTTTAAGAAAAATAATTGAAAATTTTGATTTAAAGATTGGAAACTAGAATCTTTGAAGAGATATGATCAGAATATAAGATGAAAAACGATAAAGCCGTCATCTTCACCACTTAATAGGTCGACATTGGATGCAATCAAACTAAAAGATTTACGAGTTTTTTGTTTAGTTTTGAACTAAAAGGTTTAAGAGTGGCAGTTCAAGTCATGAAAACAGTCCTTTTTTCAGAAAATAAGGCTGCAACTAAACATATGACCTTCATACCCAATCAATGGACCTAATAACCTTTGATCAACAATAATGACACAATAACGGTTAAACAAGCTAAAAACCTGATAAGGGTCAATTACCAAAGACGTTACACCCATAAAAGATGTAACATCTTGCCTCTCGTACCAATCAATATTGTCTGCTTTGCCGCAGCTCACAAATATACGAAGAGGGAGGTCACCCATGCGCGTTAACACTAAAGCTAACGCGTTAATGATATTCGAGGCGCGGCGTTCCTTGCGACAATCATATAACATAAAAGATTATTCACATATGACATGTATCATATAATAATAATAAATCTTCACATAATCACATATATTACCCAACCCTCATTATTGCACACTTTCCAACAGGAAAACATCAAACACAAAGATTATTGACATATGTTAAATAGTAACAAATCCAACAATTCACTCTACCAATTAGGGTTTAATCAGAAGAACTGAAAAGAGGGAAAAAAAAACAAACCTGTGGAGAGTTATAACCAGAGTATATGATGTATAGTAAATATATAACCAGTGGCAAAAAAGACATCAGAAACCTCCATGTTCCTGACTCCATCTCAAAGTTTGGCCGGAAACAGTGATCTTGACCGGAAAAAAAGGAATCTTCAGGATGAAAGAAGAAGATTCAGGGAATCTGGATTTATTTTGATTGAAGAAGTGACCAATGGGAGATGAGTACCAATGCACAAATGGTCTAGTGGGACATCATCATCTTGCATCTTAAAAGAAAATGACAAAAAACTATGCTATTTTATTTTTATGTTATCCTATCTCTTTTCGTTTTTTGGCTTTTGCCAGCATTAAAAATGTATTTTTTTTAAGAAAAATAAATAATTTATATAAGGTAGGATTTTATAAAGTATCTTGAATCATGTGAAAGTAGTTCAAGTGCATGAACCACTCATCAGTCACCTGTATGGTGGATTATGTGTATCATATCGTTATACCAATCTGGATTCTTTTTTGGGTTTTCCAGCTTTGCTGACATTATTCTATAAACGTAAAAAAAATTCTGTTAAAAAAATGAATTTGGAATTCTTGGAACTGAATTGGAGTTTGGTTCGAAAACCGAAATTAATTTGGGTTAAGAAGTATATGAGCTTTACAAAAACGTAATATTTATATAAATTCGAGTATTCATTCGGATTGATAGTTCGAAAATCTCAAATTCGAATTCAATACAAATGGTAACCTTGTTCGAAAATTCAAAATTTGTAATTCGAATTTGGTTGAGTCGAAATTGCCTTTTTTCAAGTCTATTCCAAATAAAGAACACCCCAACACCAAACTACTCCAATATTTGTTGCTCTCAGCTCTCGACAAAAGAAATGATTCCTTATACGATCCGTAATGGGTACGATAAGAGATGATAGTTGTAGGTTAACCAAATTGAAGTAGAGATTTGATAAGTTAAGAAAAGAGACCATCATCAATTACTTCCATCACTAAGTTGAAAACCATGTTGATACATTTTTTTCCTTTGCGTTATTGTTATCATTGCGTCGGTTTACTATTAGGTGTAATTACTTGATTTTGGCATCAAAATCAGAAAATATGTGCATTCTTAAGGAAAAACACACCACCGTACAGAAAAGCACGATGAAACGTGTCTCATCAACATCAACTTGACCCAAAGCAGTAACAATGGGAATCAATACTTCTAGTAAGTATACCCAACTAAGCCGACAACTTAGCCTGTATTTAAGCCAAGCCAGCCCTCAACTCGATGACAATTAGCTCGTATACAACTTAGCATTTCGCAATGAGGTCAACTTTTACGAAAGTGGTCCTTTGCTATGTCAGCTGTTGTCTCTTAACGTTAACTTTGGTTATGTACTAACCCCCTTTGCCCATATTAAACAGAGAGAGGTTTCAAATTCAATGCAAGTAACAAGAATCCTTCGCGTTTCTTAGGTGACAAATTTGATACTTAGATGACATGTAATATGCTTTTGATTTGCGCAACATGTAGACGAATCCCTAAAAAAACGGTAAATCCACGTATATATCGTGTTTTCTTTTTTTATTTTGTATATTCAAATGGGAAAATATACATACAACTCCACAAATAAACAAAGTAAAAACAAACTCACTCAAAATGCACTTACACATCCGTTACAAATTTGCTTGCAAGACCACTTTCTAGCAAGTGAACTACATCGGCTACAAAACCCGCCGATCCATTCACCCAACAAGAAGAACAAGCAAGTCGTCGAGCGAATCCAAGACGACCACCAATGTTCATATAGAATATTGGTGGTTATCATAAATTCACTTTTATAAACTCCAAGAAATGAACCCAAGATTTATATAATATTTTCGAGCTAGTTTCTACCTCAATAGGAATCAAAAGGCGAGTTGGGGGCAACAAGAGGAAGCTTATCGATGTACATGAAGAATCTTTTAAGATTTCCCCATGTTATCGTGGCCATATCCGTCACTTCTTTTCTGTTAACATACACCCATAGCTCACCCGGGTCGGTTTTCTTAAGGCTGACGCGACAAAACGGACAAGACAATGATCTTGTTCGCCTGCAAATTGTTCCACAAGAATGTTCAGATTGTAGATTAACGCATAGTGATGCTTTTACTGCACGGTTACAAGTGCACAAAGGTGAAGTATCAGGTATCAATAATCGTATCAAGAATCATACCAGTCATTATAGCAACGGGAGCACATGGCATGGGTACATATTGGTAGTACAAGTTTGTCATTGGCTTCCATACAAATACCACATTCTTCTTCTGATTCGATATCAAGATCCGAACCTCGACGTTCTTCATCACCATCGTTGTCGTCTTGTTTTGAATATCTTTCGTCACATATCTTCTTCTGCTTTCTATCTTCGGAATTAGTCGCTCCGCTTTGAAGTTGCATTAGTGATGGATATATGAAACCTGTTTTCGACTTCAGTAATGTAAACGGTTTTTATAAATTTTTAACAAAATAAAGTAGAAAACAATGACCAAAAGTCCAAACACCTTTTGGTAACAAGTTTTATACCCAAAAAAATGATAATTAAATTTCAGCTGGAACATACCATAAAATTCTCTAATGCTTGCCTTCTTTTCATGTGTCGACAACGTTGTGGTGCCATCAACATAAACCTGTAGTGCAGCAAACCAAGAAAGCCTTCAAATCACAAGAAAGATACGATACAGGATCCTTGTAAATTATAATTAATTATGTGTTTATATCAACTATGAAGTATGGAAATTTGACCTTGTAAATCAGGATCCTCAACAGTCCGAGCGCACCTGCCAGGTGGCAATCCGACCATTGAACAAAGAAAAGCAAAAACTGTGCAGCTGCACTATAAGACATTCGCATCTGCACACATGCACCATCATACTCCCTTCGTAAATCCGATGCTCTGCAAAATATAACGAAAATTCAAGATTTAAGAAAAATAAACTGACATAAGTTCAGCCATAAATTAATCCCACGGTCATTTTAGTCCTTCACAAATGAATCTATGAACAAATAGATGATGCTTCTAAATACACAAACTTGTATTCCCTCTTAATTAGAAACAGTTTGATTAAAAAAGGTCAAAACAAAAAGTCAAAAACATATGCCGTGTTACTGAATTACGTGAACCCTTCATACATTTTGAAATTTTTTTTAACATTGTATCATAAAATACTAAATATAATACAAATTCATAGCATATCGTACCAACATGTCAAATAAGTATCAATTTTTTTAACTTAAATCGTAACGAGACCAAGAAGGTCAAAATGTATAGCTTCTGCCCCTTTAAATCTCAAAGAAGTTGTGATCAAGCAACAACCTATTCATTTTCCAAACAACATAGGTATATGTGGCAAAATGGACACTTCTTTCCCTATGTTCTGAATAAAATTATATAGATCAACTGATATATTAAATTTGATTAGAACTGGTGCAAGAGTTCGTCACCCTTTTTGTGTTTGTAAAGGGAGGTCACCATCTCATACAGTGGCGAAGCTTGACAATGAAGATGGGGGCTCGAAAACGTATATATCCAAAAATTTCTATAGAACCGGGGGTCGAAAATGTATATACCCAAAAATTTCTATACGAAAGCTACATATATAACACTACTGAGCGAAAAGTTCGCCCCCCCCCCTCTTAAGCTGCGCCACTGATCTCATATCTCGGTAACACCCTAGGCATATCACACATCAGCCGTGTATTGAGATGTGTCGTTACAAGACATACCCGACCCCAAATTCCATCGCGTTGTTCGCTTGACGCACCAGGAGCTCACAACTTTGTTTTTTTTACCCCACCTTGGCACGTTTAACTATGAAATTCTACCCTCATCCACAGCATCGATGATATTTGAGTTATGAACCCAACATCTCTCCTATTCATCGGCCCGTGTAGGATTTGTGAAAAAGATGTTATAATCTCATTGTTGGGAATCATAAGGACCACATATAACAGTAGTTATGTGCTAGAAAATTACAAACCAAAATACCCTACCCACAAAAGATAAACCCTTATCAGTATAAGTTTCTTCTTAACCCACATAAAGGCAACACCTTTATCCAATTTAAAATTTAGAAACATATAAGATAACAAAACTTAACAACAGATTAGAACAAACCCAGATCATGAACTGCTCTAAACCATCTAAAATCAAAAACCCACAAATAGATATACACATAATACATCAAAACACCATCAATTTCATCAAAACTCAACAAAACACAAACACATAAACAGAGGAAATGATTGGGTTCTTACAGGGTATTGGCATGTTGAATATCTGCTTCAAGAACTTTGAGAGAATCCTTAAAAGATGTTCTCATTGAACCTACACAAACAAAACCATCTACTGAATCTTGATTGCTATATATATAAACCAAACCCTAGATATAAATTTTTGTAAATGTAATCACTTTATCGGTCTAGAAACATGAGTTGAAACGGGAGTGTGGTCGGTTTCTCTCTCTCTGTCTCTGTCTTATTCACGAAAGCATCGAATAAGGGTAACTGTGTCAGTGTTAAGATGCCACGTGGAGGTGAGTATGGTGTAACACCTAGTAGAGCTTTGAAGTTTTCCTGAAGGATCGTTATTCATAGGGTATGTGTGATGATTAGGGTGGCAAAGTGTGGCTAAATCCCCATCTCAAATTTTTGTTTGAGTTAACTTTCGTTTTCTTCATGTGGTTTGGTCATTTTAACAGTTTTACTCTAATAATTTAAAAATAGTCATTTTCCTCCCTGATCTTTCGAGTTTGTCACCAGTTTGCTCCCTAATCTTTTGAGTTTGTCGCCAGTTTCCTCCCTGATGGAGTTAGAGGCTGGGAGCAAAATGAAGATAAGTTAGAAAAATCAGGGAGGAAAATGACTATTTTTAAACTATTGGAGCAAAACCGTTAAAATTACCAAACCACAGGGAGCAAAACGAAAGTTTACTCTTTTTGTTTTTAGTAGGGCCGTTCAAACCGCCCGTCATTCGTCGCTCGCTTGACACCTGTTCGGAAATTGCTCGAAAAATACTTGTTTGATTTGACGCTCGGTTGTAAACGAGCCGCTCTGCTCGGTTCGGTTTGGTTTGTAAACGAGCCAAGCATGAGCAAAGGTCCGTTCGGCTCGAATTATTACTTTTAGTTAGTATATATATATACATATACATATACGTATACATATATAAACATGTATCTACACATATATATGTAAGACCCTTAGTCCATTTATACGATTTTCATATAAATTTCGACTATAATTATTTAATTATGCTTAAACATACATTACAAAATATGCATTTCTTAAAAACTTTTCAGAAATAACACAATTCAACATTTTATAAAGAGTAAACTTCCGTTTTGCTCCCTGTAGTTTGGTCACTTTAACGGTTTGCCCCAAATATTTAAAAATAGTCATTTTCCTCCAACAGTTTGCTATGATTTTTCCATTTTGCTCTGCGGGGAGCAAAATGGAAAAACAGACAATTTGGATGGAGTTAGAGGCGGGAAGCAAAATGGAAAAACCATAGCAAACTATTGGAGGAAAATGACTATTTTTAAAGGTTTGAGGCAAAACCATTTAAGTGACCAAACCATAAGAAGCAAAATGGAAGAATCAAAGGCAATGATATGAAACCAAAATTTCCTTTCAAATATTCCATAAGTTCATGTTACAACTTACAACAAATAAGGTTCAAACTAGCATGATATCAAAGTACTACAAACAATACTACATCTTAGAAAAATGTTACAACTTTTGTTACTAAATCAAATTATTATTATTACTACGGTTGCCAGCAATGCTCCGAAATTGCTTCAAAATCTCTGCATACGTCACAATCCCTACCAAGGTATAATCCTGTGTAACCACCCAAGCATAGCTAACACGAAGCGCGATCATCTGAACCATAACCGCGATCAATGAGTTCCATGGATGGCAAACAATCGCCTCAGACCGCCTCCCAGGATAAAACCGCCCCACACAACCATTTTTAACAGACCCGGATTCTTCATCTGATGAGCAACACGAAGACGATGATGAAGATAATGGGTTATAGTAGTCATCCATAAGATCCAACATTGAGGTCAAGTTTCTTTCTTGTAACCTCATTTTGACCAAGTTGACCAAATCGTCTGACGGGCCAGAGCAGTCAATATAGGCCATTAGATCCCCAGCTGAGAGGGTAGCTATTGCTGCCGCGACAGTTTCGTCACAACAAGCAAGGGTAAAAGGGGAAATTTCACCTATTAAACGGTTATCTTTGTTAACGACGCCTATAGAGGTTTGGTCTAATAGTGAGCATGAAATCAGGGGTAATGTAGTAATTGCAGGGTCATTGTAGTTGACTGTGAGCGTTGACTTTTCGATTATGTCTAAAGCTTCGATGGTGAATGTGGGTATAGGGGAGAAGATACCGATGGAGTTCAGGAGGTACCGAACGACGTCTTCTTGTGTTAGCCAACAAAACTGTTGGTTTTTTCTTGAGTTATTGTATATTGGTATAACCAAGTTTTGAGCCCCTTCAAGTATGCAATCTATTGCCTCCAACAGACTGGAAAAAGAAAAACATACAAAAGATATTACTTTATGAATTTTACTATAACTAATCCAGTTATGCCTTTTTTTTGTACGGATAGTAAATAAGATTTGAACCATTATTAAACCCGACCCACACGGCAACAACCACCTAACCCCCCTTGTCCCCTACACTTTTTGATTTTGGAAAATTCAGCTCACACTTCAACATATCAACCCATGCTTTGACTTTGACTTTGGATTTAAAATTTCTATTTCATTTATATGAATCACGGTAATCACCTCATTTCCTACCAACATATTCATCGTGTCTTGATCTATTTTTCATAATTACAATAAAATCTATACCATTTAACTCACCAATCTTCAATTTTCATAAACAATTCTAGTTTTACTTAATCCATTTAATTAAAACCGAGTAAACTATCCGGATTTTAGTCCCCAATTTTCTAAAATTACATGTTTATTCCCCGTGCTAGTGGTCTTTTGAATGAATTGCCGTTACTTTACGAAATGACTAAAATACCCTTACTTTCCGAGAAAATAAATTAAATTAAACCATAACTTTTTTTTTTTGAACGTCCAACAGAATCAATCCCGAGCACTCGGGGCACCCACTGGACCAAACAGAGTAACCCGAGTCCACCACCAATTCCGGGGAAAACCCGGCAACCCACCCGCCCCGTAAACACGACGGTGAAATTACCAGTTAAACCGATTCCAAATGCAATTCTAGATTAATAAAATCAATTTAAATCAACAAAATAAGTAAAAACTCACCTCGAATTCGGTTCCATATGCCTAATTTGCGATTTCACCTTCGGAATCAAAACCAGAACGTTTGCTTGAAGGGCATCTAACGGATTCAAGAGATTCTCCTCTTTACAGAGATGAAGAATGACATCAACCATAGAGATCTTGCCAACACATCGACAACAATCACAGCTCCATACACTTACATAGATCTCGCCTGATTGTTTCAGTGAGATCACGGCGTCAGCGACGGTAGCGGTGGTTGGTAACGGCCTTAACGGCGGCTTTCCAAGGCACAGATCGGATATTTCGGTTGCGAAAAAGCTAATTGCCATACAATGAAGGTTGATTTGTGGTGAGGGTTTCAGATAAATACGGAATATGCGTTTTCTGGGTTGAAAGTTTTGGTATTTATAGGTGGAGGGAGATTCGGAGAGAATTCTGGGTGATCCGTAAATTCCGGTCCTTGCTTCTTTAGATTTGTGCAATTTCTACCTTGAAGTTTGTCAATGGTAATTTTGTAACTATTTCAAGTGATGTGATTGCGAATTTGCGATTAGGCTTTTACATGACCCGAATATACGTTAGGATAGAGTATTCAGGGGTGTCATGGCCCGATGTGATTGATTTTGAAGGAAGGTTCGAGGTGAACCACTAATTATGGTTTTGGGAAACGATAAATTAATTGGTCGGGGTTTGGTGAGTCAGTAACTGACTGGTTTTTATTGGTTTAACTGTTTGCTTTTGATAGTTTGAACCATTTTTTATTTTGTTATTGAAAGGGTTGAAATGCTAAAGATGTTTGTTATGTGAACATAGACGTTTTATGGCACTCTATATATAAACAAGCAATGTTATAGTCTCTAAGAGCATTCACGGTATATTTGGGAAGATATTGTTCCCCTACAATTATTTTTTAATATTTTTTAAAATGATTATTAGTGGGGAGAGAAAAAACGTAATAATAAATGTATAAAAAATTTATTTAATTGACAAGATAAGAGAAAATGTAATATTTTTAGTGTAATTATATAGATGGGGATAGAGAAACTGAATATCACATTTCTTATATTCATTCAAACCATAAAATTTAACAAAACTACCCAAAAACATCACGACATCCTCCCCCCCCCCCCCCCCCTTTTTATCTTTATACCTTAACCAGGTATTTCTAAGGAAAACTTAAGTGAATTCTTATATTTAAGGAAGTATTTTTATGGAAAACTTAAGCGAATTCTTATATTTAAGGAAAATTCAAGCAAAACCTTATATTTATATGGATAAAGAATGGGATGTGAGAGTGTTCAAAAAATAAGAAATAAAATTTTGAAATGATGACTTTTAGTTAAAGTATATGGATAAGGATAAAGAATGGGATGTGAATAATCTAAACGCTAAAACTCTATGGGCCAATACCAAAACCTAGCATGTTTATACCATTTACATTTAATTCACCGCCCAAATTGAGGCAAAACGTCAAAAAAATATGTCGTTTGGAATGTAAAGATACTTGTATAGTCGAAGAGGCTAGTTGGTCATTTGTTGATATGAACTAAACTTGAAGCTCCTTTTGAGCCACTTTCGCACATAACAAAACAAAAAACAATCTTTACATGATAGCGCGTAAATGAAATACTGGATTAGCTGGTATATAAATTTCTCAAAAAACTCAGAGAGTTGAAGCGTAGATTTTCTTTGAGTCCTAGCTCATGGAAAACGCAAAAAGATAAAGCCAAATTAGATTGTTCTGTTATATATAAAAGAGCTTTATTTCTATTTTATTTTAGTTACCGGTTGATTAACAAAACCCAAGGTATTTCATATTTTGGTTTTCGTGGTTTATGGGATTTGTATGACTCGGTCTTTAGAAATAATCTAAGTTGATCCTTTTCTAAATTTTATGGTATTTGGGAGAGGTAGGTACCAGTGTACCATATCAGATTCGAATCTTGGATAATTACGAGGGCTATTCATATTATTTTAAAAATATGGAGGTGCTTGGTGTCACGTGAGTGATTTAATAGTTTGTACCCCTAAATTTATTTTGCGTGAACTACAGAAAAGACCCTTCATCTTTACTTGATGTTTAAACGAATACCTAAATAGTCAAGTAGGCTCAAGACATTCAATCCATAGTCGATATAAAAGTAACATTGCTAGTTAACCTACTCTTCATACAACAAACTCGACGAAATAACTATAGAGCATCTCAACTTTACAAGCGCATCAGAGAACGAGTCTTGAATGTTCTTTATAAAGATTCATGTTATATTTTTTATAAATATGTTTAAACATAAAATAAAACATCAAAATACGAGAACTTGAATACATAATAGACCCTTCAGACACCATAAGTTTGTTTAAACATGAAATAAAATATCAAAATACAAGAACTTAAATACATAATAGACCGTTCATGCATCATATTAAAAAATGGAAATTTAACATGCTAGCTATTACAAAAGTCAAAATATTCGTGTGTGAAATTTTATATATTTTTTCATGACTTATGGCGATGATAATAATGTTTGTTTAAAGACTTTTAAAGTTTGTTAATGACTTAAATGCATTGATTAACAGTGATAAGTTTGATCATAAGTCTAATTTATATATAATTATAATGAATTTAATAAAATAACATTGACTCAATCACACATATAAAAATATACTATGTCTAAAAATGGGCATTGATTTATCATGAAGTTTTCTATTTGAGAAATAACTTCAAAACCAGCAACATTAAAGTATTTGACATTCAACCCGGGGCAGTTGCAGTTTTTCAAAGAGGACTAATTTGATTTCTTTAAGTTATTATTATTATTAGATTAGATTATATATTTTGATTAATGTATGTAATCGGATATTCATTTTGCACGTTGTTACGGATTTGAATATCATACATTATATGATAATGCCAGAGGCAGTGACGGATCCAGAAATTTTTTTCAGTGGGTTCGTTTTGATATATTTTCACTAATTTTTTCTAAACCATACAAGGTTTTCACTGATTTTTTTCCAAACCGAGTGGGTTCATATGAACCCACAAAATAGGGCTAGATCCGCCACTGGCAAAGGGTGCACTTCATTGGTAAGTTTTAATTAGAGTAAACTACAACTTGCGTCCCTAAGGAATGTTGGTGCTGTTAGATCGAGTCAACAAGATGAAAATTTTGTTGTCTGGGTCCTCGGTGATGTAAAAACGCTACATGTTGAGTCTCTGAACCCAACTTCTGTTAGTTTGACATTACCAAAATGCCCTTGGACTTAACGGTCAAACTAACAGAAGTTAGGCTCAGGGACTCAACATGTGGCGCTTTTACAACATTGGGGACCCAGAAAGCAAAATTTTCATCTTGGGGACTCGACCTGACAACACTAACATTCTTCAGGGACTCAAATTGCAGTTTATTCTTTGAATTATTAGACTTCATTTGTCTACTTTTTTTTTTAATTTGCAACTTGCAAAATTTAGTTATAATATATAGACAAATTGCTTGACTGTTGTGATGATTCGAGTTGAATTGGGCTCGGGCTCAAAGTTAAACAAATCAAGTAGGATTGTTTATCTTAACGAGCTAATATATTGGCTGGAGCTCGGCTCGTAAAAGGTTCCAACTATTTGTGTCTTGTCGAGGCAACTTGTTAATTTTAATAAATATAAGACTTTTTACATAAATGCAAAATTTATACATTGTATACGAGTAAATGAACGAGTTAACAACCTTATATTGATGCAAAAGTTAGGGCTTAGAAATATTATGATGGACTGTTATTTGGGTTATAACATATAAACATTGAAATTTGATATTAGTTTAAACGAGTCAGACCTTGGTTTGAGCTCAGATCGTTTACATATAAGCCAATTTCAAGCGAGTTTTTTTCGAGAGATTCCTACAAGCTTCAAGCTTTTTGCCCACCCTAATCATATTAAATAAACACTTTTACTAGAATCTAATCTAATCTAAATTTTAATAAAAGACTACAATTAATGCCACATGGCAACATCTTCTACAATCCAATTTTTTTTGTTAAATTTATTTATTTTTATTTCTTTTGGTTTTTATATATAGTTAAAAGTTTAATATCACGTTTATCTATTTTTATTTGTTTTAGTTTTTATATATATTTAAAAATTTGATATCACGTTTATCTAGACAATCTTAATTCAAATTTCGTTTATCTTATCTTTTCGTGATTTAGAATTTTGTTTTGGTATTAAATTTAAAATTTAGTTTATTTTATATTTTCACTTTAATCTAATAAAAATAGCGGTGAATTTTTTTTTTCAAGATTTCTTATCGGATTGATGGTATCATTAAATGAAATTTTTATTATTATCGTAACTTCTTGTCATTAAAACTTTAATAATTTTTTATTTATTTTATTTTATTAGATGTTTTAACTTTTTTTGTATTTCATAATTATTAAATTAAAAGCTATTGAAGCAGCAATTGTATACATATGGTGGCTTTAGGTTTTTATTTTTCTTTTTGTTATTTTGTTATTATAATTAAGCTTTAACCTATTTTGTTTTTCTTTTGTAATTTTAAAATATTGTCTTTCATGATATTATGAATATAGTGTTGCAACATGTTTATTTTAATCTACATCCGATATAAGTTTTACTCAAATTTTGTTATGAATTACATGCGTTTGAAGATTAGATTATAAAGATATGTATTACATGGGTTTGAGGATAAAAATTATATAATTTAATAATGTATGCATATATTTACATAACTAAATTATTTTCATGCATACAACTTGAAGAGTAGTGGAGGCAGCAAACTATGAAACTTTGTTTCTGGTAGTGACTTCATCTAGATGTTTGTACTCTGATATTATGGTTTTTATATTTGAGAATCTCAAAATAGACTTATAAAAAATTAAAATGATACATAAAAGTTATATATAACATAAATATAATCAAAATCAAATCATAACAAAACAAAGCAATGTAAAAAAAAGTAGTAACATAAAGCGAACGTGGATCCATAGCGTCTTAGCAACTCCACAATATATCGGAAAGTAAGATGAGAGTATAATTGTTTTATAATGGATGACTTATTAAAAATGATTAGACATATTTATAAGAAGTGTTTCGTGAGCTAAAAATTTAGAGATATGTAAAACAATTTGGAAAGACAAATAAAATCCCATAATTAAGGAAATGTGTTTGAAAATTATTATTTGAAATGGTTTTAGTTAGGCCAGACACATCACCAACTTTAGCGCCCTGGGGCGCCATCAACCACCCCATGCTTGTTAAAAGGGGGCGCTACGGGTTCTCCACCATGGTGCTAACGAGCATTAAAGGTGTGTGCGGGTGGGGCCCACCTCTTTTCAATCAATAAAATCTTTTTTTTTTAATTTGTTTAATAGGGGGTTTTAAACCATTGCATGCAAGTTAAAGAAAGGGGCTTTAAAACCCCTCATATGACGTGGCGCATAGGTGGATCTGACGTGGCGTGATAAAGCCCCTAGGGGCTTTATACCACACGCTCCACCCTTATAGTTAAATATGGTATGACTATCAGATATTTGCGATATTTGATTGAAAAAACTGAATATGACATCTATCTCGGTCGTATATATGAGCAAATTGCTAAAAAGATTTATACATAATTACCAAGTTATATAACTTATATATCCTTAAACCCGTGTAAACATGGGTCTATAACCTAGTATGGACTAAAAAATATGATAAAAATTCAATCACTGAACAGTTGGTTTGATAAGTAAAAACAATAATTTAAAAAAAAAAAGGTCCTACCGGGAGTCGAACCCAGGTCGCTGGATTCAAAGTCCAGAGTGCTAACCACTACACCATAGAACCAGATATGTTCAGTAGCTCTACAAATACCTATATATCTACAAAATAAGCTAATGTTGAATTAAAGAAAGTGGTGGCGTTTGAACATTACACTCATATGAATTTCTTTTCTAAAATATTAAGTGCATTTATGAAGATGCTTTTGGATTATATAATAGAAATAAGTTAAAGTTTTTTTGGTGAGCAACATAATGATATATAAAATTTGGTTTTAAAGTTTATTTATAATAGTTAATCAAATTCAAAAGACTTATATATTATCTATAAGTTGATACAGTTTGATACAGTCCTACGGTTGATGCGCAATCAGAAAGCCAAACATGGCAAGTGTTAATTTTTCGTATTTACGGTTTTCATTTTGTGGATCTTGATTCAGTTGGATTATATGGTGGTGTTTGGGTTCAACAGTTCAAGTTTTTAAGTATCCATTACAATGCTTAGTTATTCAAGAGAATTATATTATAATAATTTATATTTTTCAAACAACTTATAATCATTATCATTAGCCTTTGTACAAATAATCAGTGAATAATATGAATGCGAAAACATAGCTGCAACCGGTCTTTAATTAATCTTCGTAGCTTTAATCGTTTCAGAAAGACTATAAATGTTGGTACCTTATAGATCTGTATCGACGAATATCTGCAGTTATACAAAAGGGTGTAATGAGAACAATATCAAAGGTTTGGAAGGATCAATATGATGCATGACAAGTTTGAAAATGAACACAAAACTAACTTCTAGATCGGGTAACGGGTCATAGGTTTTTTTCTCCATCGTATCAAACACCGTAATGCCACTGATTTTCTGCACTCCAAGTTTGGCAGAGATCAGATTCTGCAAAAAAAAAAAAAAAAAAAAAAAAAGAAGTTGTTTTGGATGAAAATGGCAAACATGCCCAAACCTCAGGGACGATTTTAGCAATTTACTCATTAACATATCAAGAGGTTACAACTTATTAATATTATCTTACAATAAGATTATGTTTTAAACAAGGTATCTTTACCAGTTGAAACTCCAACGATGCAAATGCCTCCACCGCAGGTAAATCCTGCAGACACGAGTTACATATGATTTCTGTGAGTCCCGTTACGAAATAGTTATAAGACCTAGAGAATGCAGAAGAACATGTAAATATAACCTTAGTTTATCATCAAGATCATGAACCAATGCATGATCTAGTATGAAACTATTAAAGTCTAATTAATAAAAAAAAATGCAAGGAAGAGCATATAACTGAACATTTACTGACTTACCATCCTTTGAAGTCCACTAATCATAACAGCCTTTTCCTCTTTTGAATCATTGAGGGATAACCAAGCTTCAAAGGGCCCAAGCTTCTTTCCAGTTAAGTTTGTGAGACTCAAATGCACCTATGGAAACATTAGATAGAGTTAGAGGCACCCGTTTGACCAGAAATGGATCCATTTCTGGTTAAACGGGTTAGTTTGGGTTATACATTGCCTGTTAACATGTTTAAATCTTAAATTTCAAAAAACGATTAGATCACACAAAATGTATTCGAAATGCATAAAACCCCCTAAGTTGATTCATTTCAGTAGTTAGAATATTGTTGCAATAATATAAATTTTTTAATTATAATCGTTATTTTCCGGTGAATTTCAAGAAAAGACAAAAAAATGGGTATGCCACTATGCCGTATGGCAGTATGGATTAAGGGCGGACCTATAGTATTACAAGGGGTAACCTCCGTTGCCCCTTGACACTCCGGTGACGCTCCAACGGTAGTGTAAATTTTGGAAAAAATTGACGTTTTTTCGATTTCGTTACCCTTTTTTTTTTTAAACATTACCCCTATGCGGATTTTCTAGATCCGCCACATGACTATGGATTAGCCCAGTTTGTTCTCTATGTTTATTCTAAAGATTTAAAAATGTCACTTTCTATATCTCTATACTGGATAACAAATTAACACTTAATGATAAAGTTATTCTACAAACTCAACAATTAGATGTGCACTTATGACTTATATAACCTATAAAAATAACACTTACCAGAAAGGGTTTTTCTAAGATGATAACAGATGGCACTTTTACTACCTTCAAATCAATCTCTTTTAGCGTGACCGGCTACACAAATGACGAAAAAAGTAATCAAATCCCCAAGAGAACTCTTAAGCAAATACATCATTTAAGAAACAGTAGCGTATAGAAACAAAATTTTGTGGTTGGCATTAAAGATTGTGAAAAGTTGGTTGACTTACATTGCCAGTTATATGTTGTGTTTGCAGGCGCCCGGGTTCACCCAAATTTGTACGCCATGTTATCTGAAGTTTACCAAGAATATTACTCCCCTCGCCTTTTGTAGGTGCAGATGACATTTTCAATGCATAAAGATAATTATAAATTCCTCCTCCTGCTCTAATAAGAACAGGTGGTTTGAATGTTTCTCTGTTATACACAACAATAAGATTACACATTACTTTAAAACCATTTTAGATAATGACACGCAATCCGTTCAAAACTAATAACTTTGTTTAAGTAATACATAACATATCACCTAGTAGAACCACCCTTTTCTGAATGGTGGACATCGGCTTTAAGTATTGTCGCACTCCATCGCGGAGCTGGCTCAAATTCAACTTGGTCCATGAATAGGTTTGATTTTGTATTATTTTCTAGGCAAGTCTCCAGATAAGTAGTGTCCTGAATATATACATTCACAAGTATTATTATCAATTTATCATCTCATATGCAGGCTTCAAACTTATACATATGATGCTGAAAGTTAGGTATCTTGGCTAAATAACATTATTTGAAGAACCATAAGTTAAAAATGTCGTTGACTATGCATATATGAAAGATGTGGACCACTTATGTTCAATCAATGTTAATTAACGCACCTTCACAACGCGGACCTGCACAAGAAAGAACATAAATGATCAATATGTTTGAAACTGAATTTATATGTAACAAAATAAAAGGTACTTATATGATCCCAATTATTCAACGTCAGATGATCACTTTCAGATCGCAATTCTAAACATCCGATAACACTTAACTGACAAAAAGTGGTACCTTTGTCCTAACAGAAAGGGGATTTGAAACCATGAACTTGAAATACTGTGGAAGATACTTGCGTTCAGCATCACCGTCATAATACAGAGCAGTACAGACCAATCTGAAGATTGTTAAGCATACGTAAGTAGTGAAACTAGAAATATAACTGGAGTATATCGTTCGTACGTGTGTGCACCAAGTTCCTTCACATCATGTTCAACGATGAAGTCGTAGCGTCCTCCTGCTCTTATGCTTTCAACGGGTGATTTTGATGTATCTAAAAGCATTATTCTCTGCCTTTCTGTTTGTATTTCAGACTGCACTCAATCAATCATTTTCATTACTTCTTTAAGCACATGTTTTATTCTAAATTAAAAGATCCAACACTGAACTACAAATTGATTGACTCTAAATAAATTTAATCAAATAGGAAGCTCAATTTAATAGCTAAAACAAAAGTAAAACAAGTGTCACCTTGATTATTATATCCCTGGCATCAAAATTTGAGCTGTTGTTAATGCTTATATAACTACAAAATGTCTCCCCAAGATATATTGCCCTACACAGAACACACATAAAACCATATCTCAATATCTGAGCAAAATCTATATCAATTTTGCACTTGGTTTTAAAATGCGCGCATCAGGAGCGCATAATCCACGCATCACATGATGTGGCAATTAGATCGCATGCGGCGCCTTATGCGGTTGACCATTTTTTGAACAAATTGGATCATCAAATCTGATTGAACAAATCTGATCATTAATTTGATTGAGCAATGAGTTTGAGTATTTGAACAAATTAGAGCATCAACTGAAAAATCTTACTACATATTAATAAAATATTTTATATTGCAATTCCATCTATATAGATACGAAGTTTCCAAATGGAAATCACATCTAGATAGAAGGTAAGCGGGCAACAAGCTGCATTGCTACATCTTTTTGAATAGCAAAACTAACTCTTTTAAAAACTAGAGTAAATTGCCATTTTAGTCCCTGAGGTTTGGTCCAAATTGCAATTTTAGTCCAAATAGTTTTTTTTTTCTCCTCTGGGTCCCTGACTTTTCCATTTTCTTGCTATTTTGATCACATTGCCTAACTTAGTCTAAAAATCTGGTCATAACCAGGGGTATTTTTGGCATAACTGTTGTGTAGTGATAACCATTGGTAGTTTACAACATAATTTATAAACCTCATAATAACTTAATGCCAAAATTACCCCTGATTATAACCTGGTTTTTAGACTAAGTTAGGCAATGTGATCAAAATGGCAAGAAAAAGGAAAAGTCAGGGACCAGAGGAGAAAAAAAAACTATTTGGACTAAAATGACAATTTGGACAAAAACTCAAGGACTAAAATGGCAATTTAATCTAAAAACTACATCCATAGATCTCGGGATCGTAACATTACTATGCATGACCCTTTGAACTCAACTAACTATGTCCACAGCCTCTGGCGCAAGGAACCCGAAAGTATCAAAAGCAAATGGGATAAACACATGCTGATAGTCAATGCACACTTTCTCGTGTTTGGTCACATTGCCCGAAGATGACATGTTAAAAGTTTTATCAATAAATAATTGTTTAGTATTTTGTAATAACAAACGTCTCGCATACATGATTAACAGATCAATCTAACCCGAAGGACTGAGGGAGAACAAGGAGACCAGGGAGCCCCATGGCATCGGAATCATCACCGAGAACAAAGCGGTTGCGGTAGGTGAGATCGGCAGATGAGGAATCATTAGAGGCGGAATGAGAGTGAAGAAGGTGGCGAGGGGCGGCCGAAGGACTGTCGAACAGATCCTCGCCAACGACAAGATCGCAAGGATCGAACTGGAGAGGAGTTTCGACGTGGAATGTCGGACGGCATAGCCGCATTACCCTGAAGGCCAGCGAGTGCAACGATTGTGTGCTGCTCATGTTGAAGACGATGGTTTGGGATGGGAGTGGAACAAAATGGGAAGTTTAGGGGGTGAAGTTGTGTAGTTTGATACTACAATGACTGATTGTGTAAAATATTGGTTTTTATTTTTTAACTGTCAAGTAACAACCTATTTGTTCTAGAGAATCCGATGATAGCTCGATCTCTAGTTTCGGATCGGTGAAAAGGTCAAATTTAAAAGCTTTGATCAGAAACTTAAAATTGAGTAAATTACGATTTTGGCCCTTGTGGTTATATTATTTTTATCTTTTTAGCCTAATTTTTTTATTTCCAACAACTGAGTCTCCAACGTCTTTTTTTCCAACCCTTTTGGCCCCTAACACTAACCTCATCCATTAAATGTTAGGGGCCAAAAGGGTTAGAAAAAAAGACGTTAAAAACCAAAAATGTTAGAAAAAAAGACGTTGGAGGCTCAGATGTTAAAAAAATCTTTTTTGGGCTAAAAGAGTAAAAATGATATAATCACAAGGGTCCAAAATTGTAATTTACTACTTAAAATTGTAAAATACTAAAAGTAGTAATTTTTTATTTGAACGTAAATTTTATATTTGAAGGTGAAATATGAAGAAATGAAAAAAATGATAACTTCAAACATAAAAAAAAAAAAATATTAATCATCTTAAGCATAAAAAAAGTTTAGAATAAGTAACGCAAATATAGGATCATCTTAAGCATAAAAATTCAAACATAGAATTAGATTTTTTTAACGGTTAGACCGTAATTCATGTGAAAAAAAAAAATTTAGATGGTTCTAGCATTGATGTCTCGTATCATGCAAACTGGATCAATAGTCGTTGATTTTAGTCTCATCAATGTCATTTTACTATATCCGAAATCACTTAAGATCAATTAAGGAAAAAATATAGACCCCCCTAACAGGGGTCACAGTGATACGGTCAGTGTTACGTTACTACCAAGCATTGTAATTTTGCTCAAAAATAACAATGATCATATTGATATGCTTAGGGCTGTAAACGAACCAAACGTTTGGCGAACAGTTCGTGAACCGTTCGGCGGGAAGTTCGTTTGTGTTCGTTCGTTTATTAAACAAACGAACACGAACAAGAAATTTCGTTCGTTTAGTTAAATGAACAAACATGAACAGAGGTCGCGTTCGTTCGTTTATGTTCGTGAACGTTCGATAACGTGTTCGCTTGTGTTTGATAGTTCATTAATATTTTTAGCTTTTATATTTATTTAAATATATCAAAATTCTGACAAATTAAATATTTAATAAGTGTCAGTGTATTATATATTTTGTTCATGAACGATTGTTTGTGTTCGTTTATTTCCATTTGTGTTCATGAACATTAGTTTGTGCACATTTGTGTTCGCCAACGTTCGTTGCCTAAAATTAACAAACAAACACAAACGAACACGAACAAGTTCATTTCCTTAACAAACGAACACAAACATAAAATCCCGTTCGATAAGTGTTCGTGAACGGTTCGCGAACACATATATTTTTTAACAAACGAACACGAACAAGGTCTCGTTCGTGTTCGTTCGGTTCGTTTACAGCCCTAGATATGCTCTACTTAAACTATTTGTGGTGTTTTAACTAAAAAGTACAAAAGTTTTTGCCACATCAATGTCCCATTGATAGTAAGGCTTTAACTAAACTACACATTCGCAAACAGTGGCGGACTCATATTTTTTTTCAATGGGGTCCACTATTTCGGTGTTCAAAATTTTCACAACGAAACGTTAAAATTTTCAGGTTGCCCGTCATTCGGGTCGGGGCAAGAAACATGTAACAAATATATAATGTAATTCGAAAAAAAAACATCTCAATTTTTTAAAGTTCAAATTCATAGCATATAAGGGTTGTGTTGGTGGTGTGTGCATGTTTGTGTTATGTATGTCTTTTTTTGGTTGTTTTTTGGTGTTAAAAAAAAAAGCAACACACAAAAAGGGCTATACAAATATATAATGTAATTCGAAAAAAAAACATCGCAATTTTTTAAAGTTCAAATTCATAGCATATAAGGGTTGTGTTGGTGGTGTGTGCATGTTTGTGTTATGTATGTCTTTTTTTGGTTGTTTTTTGGTGTTAAAAAAAAGCAACACACAAAAAGGGCTATACAAGAATTGAACATGTGGCTTCTTGTTTGTAAAGATCAGAAATTACCACTACATCAGCTTTCCTTATCTTTCTATGGTGTCCACCTAATTATTTTTATCGGGTCCTTGGAAAATTTAATATATCAGATCTACTTTTTTTTAAAAGCATTAGGGTCCGGGGACCCCGACCCACTCTATGTGGATCCGCCCCTGTTCGCAAGAGTGTATTGGTCTAACTAAAAATTAAATAAAAGTATAAAAATAAAGAAAATGGTGATTGGTTGGAGTTGGTGGCCCTGTCTTCTGTTTCCAATCATACCTATTTAGGCCTTGGCGAAATCCTTTTTGGCGCCCGCGTCTTGGTGTATGGCGCCCCTCAAAGTTGATGTGGCTCAAGGAGTTACTCCACTACGAATAGTCTTACTATGCGCAATAGTACCGTAGGGCCATAGTAACTTTTTAACGAACTTTTTTTAATTGTGTGGTATCCGGTATTATGTATGTACATGAAATCCTTTAATTTGAACATGAACTCTTATATGGTTCAGAAAACTATCACAGTCTTATTGAATTGCAAAACCTACTAGGGACGGATATAGCTTTATAAGAGTAACCCCTTGACGTTCCGACGGTAGTGTAAATTTTGGAAAAAATTGACGTTTTTTTCGATTTCGTTACCATTTTTTTGAAACGTTGCCCCTATAAGAATTTTTTAGACCCGCCACTAAAATCTACACCCAGTGGTGAAGCTTGAAAACTTCCACCAGGGGGTCGGAAGTCACCGGACCTAAAAATTCTATATAAGTAAATTTTATTTTTATAAAACCGGGGGTCGAAAACGTATATACCTAAAAAAATTATACGAAATACGTAACACTACTGAGCGAAAATGAAAGCTACGCCCCTGCCTACACCATCAAGGTGTGTAAGCGCTTTAAAGAGTCGTGTCAATATAAAGGAAAGATTGTGATGGTCTCTCGTTAGTTTTAAAATTAAATGTAAAAATGTGAACCTAACAACAAAAGACTTTGTCCTTTTATAGGATTTCTGCATTGGTTGGAGCCTCGAGCCTTAAAGCCAACTAGACTTTGAATGGTCAACTGACATTTTGTGGTACAAAGAACAAAAATTCTATACCACATGTTAAATTCTTAACCAAACATCCCATCTTGTCCTCACATAATCCGTATGTTTTTATCACATTTGGAAGTAGTAGGCAGTGCTATTATTAAAGGATACAATCATCATGAAAAGATTATAACATTTCCTCACCATCTAGTATTTTTATATTTTACCCTCCTTAGATCTATCTTAGTTTTGCTATTGGTGTGATTTACTGAGTATGATGATGATAAGTTATGTTTATATTTTAGTATGTGGTTAGAAATAATCATTTTATATTTTGTTCTTCCTTCTACCCATTTCATAGTTATTGGATTTTTTTAGTTTCAATATGGTTTAGAAAAATCATAAGCATTGTTTGAAGGTCTTTGAACAGTTTTGATTTCTCAAGGCGCATTTGGAAGTAGTAGGTAGTGCTATCATTCATGAAAAGATTATAACATTTTGTCATCATTTAATAATATCTGCAGTTATGTTTATATTTTAGTACATGATTAGAAATGTTCATTTCATATTTTATTCTTCCTTCTACCCATTTCATAGCAGTGGCAGACCTAAGAATTTTCCCATAGAGTGCAGAATATTTTTAAAAATTTTAGGCCGCCTAGATATATAAATAAAAAATTCGGTTTGGGTCCGGTCATGTAAAACAAAAAAAACATCAAACTAAAATCTTTGAGTGTTCAACCATCAATATTCCTTGATTTTTTTTTTGAATTTCAACTTTTCAAACCTTATACAAAAATCATATAATCAATAAGAGACGGCAAACTCATTTCATAAAGACTAGAACAACCCCAAATTACCTCAAAACACTTAAAAGTTTAAACTTTTTTTAACCCATCCTATTATATCACGAGTCTTGAACAAAATCACATAAACATTAAAATAACAAAAAACAAAACATGTACCTGTTCGTGGCCGAAATTAAGCTATTATTCGCCGGAGTGTTGCAGTCGCCGTCGGGGGTGGGGGTGTCGCAGGTCGCTGGTAGTGAGTTGAGGCAGAGGGAGGGCGGGAGTCGCACAAAGATGATAGTAGATTGAGGTTTTTTTTTTTTTTTTTTTGTTGTAAATTGGAATGATTTTGTTTAATTAAAGTTGTATTTAGGTTACGCTTGAATTCATATTAACTTATTGGGATTGATGGAATGAATTCAAGTTTTATTAAAGGGGTTAGTGGGCTAACTTGTTTACATAATTTGGTCGGGTTTCAATCCGTGTTCACAATTTTTTATATACATTCCTAACATTTTTTTTCTAAGGGGTGCGGACGAAAATTTCGAAGGGGTGCGGTCGGGATTTTTCACCAAAAATACCACTAATTTTTTTTTTCAAGGGGTGCGGCCGCCCACCCACCCGATAGGGTAGGTCCGCCCCTGTTTCATAGTTAACATATTTGGTCCCTGCAAGTCTCAAATATCTAAAAAAAAATTTAAAACTTGGCTTTTAAAATTGGTTTTTAACATATTTGGTCCCTGCAATTATGAAAACTTATTTTATTTAATGTTTTTTATTTAACATTAAAGGGTTTTAATTTAAAAAAGTTAGAAATTAATTAAAAAAATTGAAAATTAATTAATTGAGTAATGATGACAAAGGGGCTTTATGACTACGGCCTCAAGTTGCATAACGCCCCATAAAGCCCCGTGATGACATGACGTGCCAAATGTCGCATAACGCCCACAAAGGGGCCTTATAACTACGGATGGGCTAAGAGCATTGATTGTGACATAAATATATCCAATGCTTAGGGGGATTTTCAAGAAAAAAAAAATTGATTTTTCACTTTTAACCCAAACCTATTCGACTTTTTTTACTTTTAACCCAAAAGTTTTCGTCTTTCGTAATTTAACCTCACAATTTTTTTACTTTCAACTTTGGTCACTTATATTTTCCATCTTACGCAAATTTTTTGTTTTACCTTTCGTTTTAAATTCTGCGAGTTAAAACAACGCAACGTGTGTGTGGTTCAACATTTTTACGTTGTCTATTTCTTCCAGTTTGATAGGTTCACTGCAACGCACGAGTCTTAGGTCGACTTAGTTATTCTTTTCTATGTTTTACGTTTTGGTCTCAGTTATTCGCATTAACACGCCTACAAGTTCAGTATTGATGGCTCCGCCGCAACACGGAGTGCTTAATACTAGTTATTATCAATATATACTTATGTAAGTCTTAGTAGAGGATGAGCTGTTATAGTTGGAAAACAGGGCGTGCAAAAGACTAACTGTGCCACCGTATGACCGTTTCCTGCGAACGTTACAATCATACATACAACAATCAAACCATTTCAATAAATTGAAAGAGTCTAGCATGCATACGCCGTGATCATCCATCAATTAATCATATTATTTGAAAATCAAGCTTTAATCTGATGGAATGCAACTACAACTGTCATGTTCGTTAAACTCTCCGGTCATCGCCGTTCATAATTCCGGTATGTTCCGATCAGTTCATGCATAAAAAAGTAATTCATAATCTGTTTCATGATTCCTCTTCGTTTTAAGTAGCTCCTTAGTTTAGAAACTGTGAATCTAAGCTTGATTTTGCTTCCACGAGCTTGTTCGTGTTGAATTTTAGATGATTGAAACCCTAACTTAGATCTGAGATGATTAACTTGAAAAAACGTATTAACTGTTTGATTTGTGTTGATCAATTAGATATTTAAACCGTATTAAGTGCTTGATTTGTGTTGATCAATCAGGTATAGTGCAGTAAACGAACCGGTCGGCGAATAGTTCGTGAACCGTTCAGCGGAAAGTTCGTTTATGTTTGTTCAATTACCTTAAGGAACGAACACGAACAAAAAATTTGTTTGGTTAGCTTAGCGAACGAACACGAACAAAGGTCTCGTTAGCGTTCGTGAACGTTCGGGTAATATGTTCGTTTACGTTCGTTCGTGTTGGTTTGATTATGTTAAAAAAGTAATAAATAATAAACCTTTTATCTTAACATATTGAAAATTTGAAACCCTGTTTTTTTCTAAGTTAGCTAAAATTTTGACATTCAAGACATTTTTTTTGGGATAATTATGTCTAAGTTAGTTAAACTTTGAATAATTATGTTTAAGTTAGTTAAATTTGATTCATCGTTTGGTGGTTGTAGTAGACTTCTTGTGTATTGATTTATCATTTGATGGTTGTATGTAACTACTTATGTCCAATGTTTAAGGTTAACAATGTTTTTATTTTTTATTTTCAAGTTAAATGTTCGTTTACGTTCGTTTTTATTCGTTTGTGTTCGAGCCCAGTGTTCACGAGTGTTCACGAACTGTTCGCGAACAACTGTATTTCCTTAACATACAAACACGAACATAAACTTATGTTCGGTATGCGTTCGTGAACAGTTCGTGAATATGTTAATTTCCTTAACGAACGAACACGAACATGGCCTTGTTCGTGTTTGTTCGGTTCGATTACAGATTTAGTTATTTAGTGGCAAGATCACAGGATGACTTGCGAATTGCAATAGGTAATAGGTAATAGGTATCGGTTTGATTCCACTGAGATATTTCAAATGTTGTGGTGATGCTACTTTTAATGGAAGCTAGTAAAGCCAGTGTACAATAATGGATGAAAGGAGAAACAGTAGATGAAAGAGAAGCTAAGTTATTGGTTGCTTTAAATGAGTAATAAATAGGTACTGTCCATTGTGAACTAATTGAAACATAGGGCAATCTGGCTTGTTGCAACTTGCAATATAGAAATTGTACTTGTACAAACTCCTCCAAATCACAATCTATAAAATCATCATAGTCCATACATTTTATCCATAAGTATATCTAATTAAAATGTTTCTTAATGTACCAGGGTGAGATTTGGATTGTAAATCAAACAGACATGAGTTGTAGCTGCTTTGGTTCCTCGCGTGTACAAAAGAAAGAGACAAGTACTCATAGGGAATTGGAAGGTAAAATTTTGATGATCTGAAGTCATAATATCTCATTTAGAAGACTCCAACATGCTTTTGTTTCGTCGGCTAAGATTGGAAATTTTCTACGTGTATAGTGGACTCTTATCAGAAAAGCGTTAAGCTAACGTTAAGCTGTTGTGCAGGTTATTCTCTTGATAATGTCAGGAATTTTTCATATAAAGAATTACGACTAGCAACAGATAACTTTGATCGAAGTACCAAGATAGGGCGAGGAGGTTTTGGGGTGGTTTATAAGGTACTCAATTCTATTATATTTCTCCATTAGTCATTTCTTCATATTATTTGTGCACGTTTATTACCAAATACCAATGTATGTACTTTCGCTGTAAACGGGAGGTGAAAATCTCAACTCACTTATCTCAAAAGTGTATTAATAATGCATACAAGACCCTAAATCACATTATTCAAATTATCAGACTGTAATGATATTAAACACATTAGTTACTAATGAATTTTGATCGAAACTTTAGGGAATCCTCAAGGACGGAAAACAAGTAGCTGTAAAGACACTTTCTGCTGAATCCAAACAGGGGGTTCGTGAATTTTTAGCAGAAATTAATGCGATATCAAATGTCAGACATCAAAACCTCGTTGAGTTGATCGGATGTTGCGTTGAAGGAACTCATCGGATTTTAGTCTATGAATTTGTAGAAAATAACAGCCTTGACCATGCGCTATTAAGTAAGCTTAATAATATACTTCTATACAACGATTTGCTCTTTCAGTTTAGTGTTAACTATTAAGTATGCTATAACGTTATTACAGGGAAAAAAAGCAATGCTATAGAGCTCGATTGGGAACAAAGATCGAAGATAATGATTGGTACAGCACGGGGACTTGCATATCTTCATGAAGAAATTGACCCACATATTGTGCATAGAGATATCAAAGCCAGTAATATACTTCTAGACAAGGATTTCACACCAAAAATTGGTGATTTTGGATTGGCTAGACTTTTCCCTGATAGCATCACTCATATAAGCACAAAACTAGCTGGAACAACGTGAGTTAGTATTACTAATATTATATTCTTTTATAGGTTTATGCATTTACATTTCTTCAAATTGTCCAAAGTTGCACATCCAATGATTTTATAACCAGACCGGTCATTGAGCCGGCCAACTTACCGGTCCACTGGTAGGACCGGCTGGAGTGGGTTCAAAAATCAGATGATGTCATAAATGATTTTAAAATTTTAGAGTAAAATGTCATTTTCGTCCCCATGAGGTTTGGCCAATTTTGCAACTTGCGTCCAAAGGTTTGTTTTTCCGCATCTGGATCCAAAGGATTTGAATTTTTGCCATTTTCATCCGACTCGTTAACTCCATCCATTTTTCTCCGTTAAATGAGGGGCATTTCCGTCTTTTAAGACATTTTTTATTAAAATAAAAAACACTATAAGAAATAAAGATTCACCTTTGTTGACTTTCTCCCCAGCAAAACCTTTTAATCATCACAAAAAATGTCTAAAAAGACGAAAATACCCATGACTTAACGTTAAAAAATGGAGTTAACGAGTCGGATGAAAATGACAAGATTTCAAATCTTCTGGATCCAAATGCGGAAAAATAAACCTTTGAACTAGTTATGTAGTTGGTTCACGGGTCAACCAGTTCTGAAAATTTTGATTCATATTAAATGATGGTTAATTTCTAATGAAAAGTAAAACATGACACTTTACAGAGTCAAACACTCTAAAATGCTAGTTTCTCAATTTTGTGATCATTAGGAATGGCTTTTTTTCTGTTTACTACATGAATCTTGTTTGATGAAATTCCGTTTTTACCCTTCAGCGGTTATTTGGCCCCTGAATATGTATTGGGTGGTCGGTTGACTTTGAAAGCCGATGTGTATAGCTTTGGGGTCCTCATGCTTGAGACAATAAGCGGCAGAAGCAGTTCACTATCAACCTGGGGTATAAGTCAGAAAGTTCTATTGGAATGGGTAAGTCGTCTTGAAAGCATATTTTTTTATTTATTAAAATTCAAAAAAATATATACATGTATTTAACAATTTCCGCATTACACAGGCATGGGAGCTCTACGAAGAGGGGAGACTTCTAGAGCTTGTAGATCCTGACCTTAAAACATATCCCGAGGATGATGTCATTAAGTATATAAAAGTGGCCTTTTTTTGTACTCAAGCAACGGCAAACCGAAGGCCATTGATGAGCCAAGTTGTCGACATGTTGTCAAGAAACATTAAACTTAACGAAAAGGAACTTACACCACCGGCAATTTTCCAAGATTCTAACGACAACAAAAAGACGTCTGGTGCTTCCACGAGCCGTCAAATAAGTTCTTTTCCTAGCACCATTACTCAAGTAATCCCTAGATGAACACATTTATAAGCTGAAATTATACATAGAATGATAGGAGTTAGTTAAGACGGGATGGTTGTCTTAAGTGTCATTGGTAGCCGACGGCTGATGTGGCAATGGAACTCTGTTTCTACAACAGCAGCCTTTCGACCGGCTATGGGGGTGTCAGTGGTATTTAGCATTGAGGTCGAAATTCGGATGGTTGAATTAGTTTGGAAAGGCTTGAGTTGATTATGAGTATATTGTATGATTTTGTCTAAATTCATTGGGTTGATATGGGATGGGCATAATCATGGAGTATTTAAAGATTCTTTTTCAAAATATAAAAATTGGGGATGTTAACCCCGGGTTCAATATTTTGTAGTGTTGTAGTAAATTAGGGTGTCAACTGTAAACCCCGGTTTCCAAAATATAACCCCAAATTTAACCCGTTTAGTTAAATAGGTCGACCCATCAATATGTTTAATTATATAGGTCAACTCACTAACCCGTTAATGACCCCTTAAACCATTTTTTTTATAATTCACCAACTTGATTAACACGTTTATAACTTGATTATTACAGCCAACTCGCTAATTTGTTTGACATGTTTAGATAGATGGGTTATATAGGTTGTGCATAGGTTACACAATTTTGAGTATGTGCGAGTTAGGGTGGTTGTTTTTTACACGAATAGGAAAAATGGGTCATGGCCTCTAGGGCTTTTCATCGGTAGAGTTTCAGGTTCTTGTGTTACGTTGAGAAATTTGTATGCCCTATTCGAAAACTGACTTGAATTCGATTTGAAATCCATGAGACCGACTCAAATTTAATTAAACTGATATAACTGATTCCGGTCCAAAATTTGAACCAATCTTCAAAAGAAAGAATAAAAAGTAAAAAATGTTACTATAATAATACAATGAATACACTGGTTAACTTTTTCCTTAAAAGAGTTGCAAAGATGATCAAACATTACATATTTACAATTCTACTGCACATGACAAAATTGCTAAATACTAATGAAGTCAAACTAGACACTATAGTTATAGTCATGTATGCACAACTATTTTAGTTTGAACCAATCTTCAAACGAAAGAATAAAAAGGGCAATTCAGTCATTTTTTTATGTATTATGTATTTCTGTTGACTAGAAGGGCAATTCGGCTATATAAAATAACCGAATTGGTGTTGATTGGGTTGCCTATATAAATGATGGTAAAATTTAGATATTGAAACTCACACCAATGATTAGTGAAACTTTATTTGTCGGTATTCCAATATGCTACTAAACTCGTGTGGAACTGTGGATGACTTCCAGACTCGAATACGACACTAATTAGTTCTGTGGTGTTTATCATTCTAATAATCATTTCCAACTTTGTAAAGCTAAAATTAAAAATAAATTCAAAGCAGGTAAAAAAAATCATGTCTCAACACCATTAACATCAAAAGCAACAAACAGTAATAACAAACTTGAAACAACACCCGGTTCTACCGAACAAAGCAACATAGTACAGCCGATTAATCCTCTGCGTCCACACATAGATGAAAATTATGACGAAAAACTATCTAAAATCTTTCATATCAGAAAAAGATTTTGTATTTAGGCGGCAGGTTGTTCAACCGGTGCAGTAGCCGGGGCTTCAACAGTACCGTTCGAAGCAGCACTAGCCTCGGCATCTTTTCCATCTTTAGCAATTGTTTTATCATCTTTGTCACCTTCCTTGCCGTCTTTGGTGGCGGCAGGTGGTGGTGGGACCATGTGGGCGGGTGGGGTGTGCTTCAGTTTCACCAAGATGTGACGCAACCTTGATAGATCAGTTGGCTTTCCGGGCTTGGGTCCTTGAATAACTGTAATCGACGGTTTCTTGTCTTTATCTTTCTTCCCTCTTTTTTCAATGTTCGGAACCTCGCGAGGAATTAGCTCGGCTATTGCTTTCCAGTATTGTTTATCAGCTTCCTTGTGGAATGTTTCTTGTTTTGCTACATACATCTATTACAAGTACAGAGATTGATTTCTAAGTGTAAAACATCCATGCATCGGTTGTTTGCACGGTGCTACTCATGAAATGCAATAACAGGTTTTAAACAAAGTAATCAATTCTAAACCAGTATTAATTTCATATATACCCTGCCAAACTTGACAAATTTCATATATACCCAACAAAAAAAATCTCATATATAACTTTGATGAATTTTTAATTACAAATCCATCATGTATATGTTACTGAATGTAATTTAATCAAATACTCTGTTAAAGTTCAATGGTTCAACTTCAATAGGTATTTTTTTTAAATACTTTTCAATTTCAAAGTCGATGGTTTAACTAAATATTAACAGTGGTTATTAAGATAACTTAAATACTAACAGTGTCAAAGATGGGCATATATGAAAATTTAAAACTTTAGAAAACTAAGGGTAAAATGGTCTTTTATTAAATTGTTTTTATGAATTGGGTTTGTATGATATTTTAACTACTTTGTAAGGGCATATATGATATTTTTTGTTTCTTATGGGTATAAATGATATTTTTATGGTTTGTAGGGTTATATATGAAATTTCCCCTATTAAAAAACAGGTACCACAAAGGGCACAATTATTGCAAGTTTAAAATGCGATAAATGAAACCCCCCCTAACTTTTTGAATCCGCAAACAATCATCAGTTTTAAAATAAGCAATCTGAAATCACATATTGAAAACAAATATTTCACCCTAAAAAGCATATAAGCATTTTCCGTCATCCATGTACTCAAAAGTACTTATAGGCTTTATAAAAAGAGCACAATAAGCAGAAAAGCTGCTTATATATCGGTGATCCCAAACACCCCCAATAATAGCTTTCATAATCATATTTATATTTTATATACTAGTCATTTAAGAAATTAAAAAATGATAAAAAGTGCTAACCAATCCGACTAAACCTAAATTTACCCATGGCCCAACCCACCTATAGACACTCTTGAAGTTCAGTATAATAATGCAATGTGGTAAATAATTATTTATTTTTTATAAAAAGAAATTACCTTCTCGCCTTCTCTATTGGTGAGCTTGTTTGTTTCAATGTTTTTCAGTCTCTTTTCATGAAAAGCTTTAATATACTCTTCACCTTCTTGAATGATCTGGCTTCTTAACTCCTTCTCTTTCATCTCCTTCTCCTCTAGTCGAATTGCATTCAGCCTGCACATAAAAATAAAGAAGAAAGATGATGCGTGCTAAAAGTATATTTCTTGTCTAGTGAGAATCCAATATTTAAAGCACAACATAAGGTTTAATATAAATATTCTACCCATCACATGTCTTACGTATCCTTCAGAAAAACAGTGAAAAAGCAATGGACTGAACTATTATCATCATGTTGAGCTTAAAAAGTTGCCAAAAAGATTGTATTCTGCTGCAATAGTTATCAGACACTCAAGAATTGAATATATTTAAGATCTTTGTTGAACGATGTAGTGATGTTATGAACTATTGTTAAACTTCTCATTTATTTATAAATGACAAAACCAGGTGAATATCAGCTCATTACTCATTACTAACAGAAAATATATTATAGACGCTATTGACAACTATGGCTTCCCTGAATACTTTTATCTAACTATGAATTGCAATGCTCAAGAGACCCAAGGCATTCTATGATTAAAAACTTAACCCTTTGTTCATCACTTCATCATCCCCAAGCCAGATTAGTAATCACCAAGACTTGCCAAAAATTAGGTCAGGCTACCTTTAAAACCAAAGCAGATTAATAACCACCCAAACTTATTAAAATCTAGGATTTATACTTGTATTATTGCCAAAACTAGGAGTGAGCAACTCTATGGCCAACCCGAGAAAACCAATGACCCGACCCGGACTTTATGCCTTGTACAAATAAACATTACTAGATAAAGTAACAGAGACTAATGACGTATGAACGACTGAATGTGTTATTTTGACCAATGCCGTGCCTTTAGTACTGTTATAGACTCTACCTTTTAGTACGAATGTACGATATTCAATTCTCACTCTTAAACGAGAGACCATGAGGTATCAGTTATCTGTGACCTACTGACCCCTACACACACAACGTTGTCACTTGGGTAAGCACCCTAAAGGTTATAATATTTACATCCACTTCTACAAGTGTGATCTGTATTTAAATCTTATTGATGAAAAACTTGCTGTTTTCATAATTCACACATCATCATAAGGTATGTTGAAACTTGCAAGCAGTGTAGCTCCATTTACAAAACCTTCCATAAATTATAGCCTTCTCTCATCATCTCATGTTCTTTAACCTACCATTATTCTATATGTAGTCTTTCACTTCCTATAAATCCAAATACTATAACCAAGATCAAGCTGCATACATAACCTTTAAACTTGCAAATTCTGTAACCTTATGTATATCAAGATCACCAACACACAATTTTCACCATCTTCCAAAATATATTGATCAGTTCCTTAACCTAATAGCTCTATCATCACAGTAAGCATATAACTCCCTCTAAACCTAGGTAGCATAAACCACACAAACTTCCTATAAATCGAGTTCTCAAATCTCAATACAACTCAATTGCCAAACCTAAATGCAACACAGATCAATACAATAAGATCATAAACTCCAGATTCCAGAACATCACTATCGCTACACGAAAACTAAATCTCACTAAATCGCGTTCAACAACAGAATTCTAATCAGATCTGAAGCAATTTAACCTAATCAATCAACTACTCAACGATCTACAACAAATCAAAAACAAAATCACATTAAAAACACTCAGATCCAGAGACCTAAAAGTCAAAAACCTCACCTCCTCCATTCGCGAAGAGCAAAACCTTCTTCTCGCATCTCACTAGGCGGCGGAAGCACCGGACCGTCAGAACTGAATATTCCGTCAGCATCTTCACCTAAATCGTAACTCTGATTGACGCCGTTAGAGATCGGAATCGATGAAGAGGACTGAGGCGGTTGAGAGAACGGATCCTGATCCGGATCCGGATTGGATCCGAATCCGTAGGGATCTGGACTGTCCACGTGGTCGCCGTCAGCGGGGAACTGATACGACGGCGTATCGGCGGTGGAAAAGTTGGAGTATGAATCGTTGTTGTTATCGAAGTATGATTCGTCGAATTGACCACCGGAGGGAGGGATGGTGGTGGATTCTTCACCGTCGACGCTGAACGTATCGAACGACATATCTGTTGTATGAATTATCTCTCTCTCTCTCTCTACTTTCTCTCTCTATATTTTCTCCTCAGTCTCTCTGTAAAATGCGTGGCTTCTTTCTCTAGACTGTTTTCATGGATGAACCTTTTTTTATATACTGCTTTTGATTTTTGTTTTGTGTCCGTAAATTATCAAGATTGTGATATTGGCCACTTTGGTGTTTGACTATTATGGGCCGAATCACTTTGGTGTTTGACTATTATTGGCCGAATTACAAAAGTTTACATTTCTTTTTATATGTATTTATTTATGCTTTGATGTTTTTTTTTAAAGTAAACTTCATTAGAAAAAACACCTCCATCCGAACCCCTAGCCCAGTTGGTCCCATGTGGTGGGGTTGGGCCGGTTTCTCCTTGGAGGTCACCTGTTCGATCCACGGCTGCGGCGTTATGGGGGAGGACGTCCCAATGATGGATCGTTCCTACCGAGGCATGGTGCGGTCCTGAGGGCAACCCGGTTTTCATCCTGCTGTTACCCCAGCGAGTCACTCGTGTGGGGGCAGTATGGTTTCCGGGCGAAGGTCAGTCAGAGCGGCAGCCGGGGCCCGATCGAACATCGCGTCTGCGAAAGCTGGGCTGACGGGTAACCGTCCTTGACGGGGACCCGGTGACCAATGGTCCATGTACATATTGAAAGTCACCCTTCAAAAAAAAAGAAAACACACCTCCGATCCAAACGGGCAAAAGGTCAAACAACAAAACAACACCCCGACCCAAACGGGCAAAGGGCCACTAATTACAACATATACAACGGGTATTTACACCAAATCCCCCCAACTAATATATTTACATAAAGTAATATATGTTATCAAAGATTACGCGTAGAATGGAATGATTACCGTTAACCAAAATAATATGGTCTGTGATTAATTACATAATAGTCATATACATTTGTCCTCATTGAAGCAATAACACAATCCTAATGAACTTCCTTAAGAACTATGTCCCCTCATACCCAAATGTGATATAAACTAAATGACCATCAGGAATGTGATATAAACTAAATGACCATCAGGAGAACGTACATGTAATTTGTATAATGGTGTACTCAACTGCAATATACCCTTTATTGCATCAACTTTTAATTAATTATACATATTAATTCAAAGTGGTGGTGAACAGTGTTTCTTTATTTTTTTTAATATTGGTTTTTTTTTAGGTTTTTATTATTATATTGTTTTATTAGTTTAATTGATTTAAACATATATTTTTATATAACTTTTAAGATACGATCAAATTACCAGTTATCAAACAAGAAATCAAAAAAATGAATGTATATTGGTACTGATGTTGTTCAGTACGGTATGGTAGCTATACGATATTAATTTATCGAAAGCAAAAAACACTAAAAATAAATATTGATACGGATACAGATACAGATGTTATTCAATCGGTTTTAATTGAATTTGGTATGATAGCGACACAATATCCGTTTAAACATATACATCGTAATGTTGAAATAAAAAGAGGGGAACAATTGTTTTTTTATTTTTTTTCAATATTGTTTTTTCTAAGGTTTTATTATTTTATTGGTATATTGCTTTAATTGATTTAAGTATATTTTGTTCTCTCATATAACTTTTAAGATACAATCAAAGTACCCGTTATCAAACAGGAAACAATAAAACGGAATGTATACCAGTACCGATGAAGTTCAGTACAATATGATAGCGATACATTATCAGTTTATTAAAAGCGAAAAAAATAAAAAATAAAAAATATTTGTACTGATACAAATGTTGTTCAATTGGTTTCGATTGAGCTTGGTACGATTGTGGCTGAATATCCGTTATCAAAAATAATATCGTAATATTGAAATAAAATAAACATAAAATGCAAGCGAACTGAATAAATATCAACTGAACAACATATATATGTATCATATCAATATGTATGCTTTTTTGTTTTCAATCGATGTAGTGTTTTCTCTTTAAATTACCATATTGAGTGCAGGTACTATAACGAACCAAATTGATACCGATTTAATCCCCGCCGTGAAACGCAGGGAAATATCACTAGTTGTTATTATAATAATCTAAGACTCAGATATCACTTAGGGTTGTTTGTTTAGCTATTAATTGGCTCTAATGGTTCAGACCTCTTATTTGTTCAGCACTTAATGGTTCAGACTGTTTGTTTCGCTAGCAGATGCCTGAATGGTTCAGACATTTGCCTTTGAATGGTTAAGCATTATACTGAGTCTGAATGGATAAGACCTCTAATCTGAATTTGTCAGACATTTGCCTCTGAACGTTAAGCATTATACTAGCTCTTAATGATTCAAACATCTTACTGGTTTAGCACTTAATGCTTCAGACCTCTTACTGGTTCAGTACTTACCCATTCAGAAGTTGCCAAACAGCCCCTTATTATCCATTAGGGGAGGACTTATGTATTGTGGTGGATGGAACGCACCCCTTAAACAAAAACTCTTAGTGTATTTTATAGGCAAAAATCCCGACCGCACCCCAGAAGAAAAAAAAAGTTTGGGTCTACCACTGATATCCATGTAAATTAACTTTTACTGTTATTCATAAGTTTCGTCACCTATCCTGTATTTATATAAAAAGGTTACAAATCAACTTTATTTTAACGTATCAACATTTTCTTTATAGTGGGAATGCTTATATAGATGAAGAAAAACTATGTAACCTAGATAAAAAAAAAAAAAAAAGAAGCTTGAATTACGGTTATATGTGGGGTAGCACATTATGCAAATGATAAGTCATTAACCAACCATGCTCTCTTCATATGTAGATACAAGAATGTCTAAATGGTCTTCCACGACGTTTTGGCAATACGAAACACGCATTCACACCGTTATTTGTGTATGTTCAAAGATATGAATGCATCGATTACAACCAAACACTCTTTTCTTCATTCCCTCATAATCACTCATTCCATTCCACCTCTCATTCCTGCATACCAAACACTACCCTAATCTCACAAGAAATAATTACCCATCCTGAAGTGCAAGCCATCTCTCAACATGACTATTTCATAACATGTTGTCGCAACGTGAGTAAACCCATGCTTTTAAGCGTTATATTGTTTTTGAAACGTATTTTAGTTAAACAAACAACCAGTTTAGTTTTTAAAACCGGAATCTTGGTAAAAACATGCTCCTAAACCTTTTCAATTTGATTTGTAGAACTTGAATCATTATATAACATATTTAATTTAATTTCTTTATGATTCTTCTTCTGCTTCTGTTTCGAGAAATGAGAAATGTAATCATTGTTTCTCATTAGCAATTCGTCGAACCTAAAATCGTTTTATTTCACAATTTGTAATTCAAGTTCTAACTAATATTAATTAAGCTTGTGTAAAGGATTACAGGTCTTGCCTACTCTCTTGTATTCAACTAAAATCCATTTTCTTAAATAAAAATAAAGAATTGAACCAAAATATATTTTGCTCACCCTTGTATAAACGCAAGAACAAAGGCAAAATGCAAAACAGATTCTATTCTTCCCAAAAAAAAAAAAAAGAAAGATTTACGTTGGGAAGCATGCCTTAAATAATCAAAAGCAAAAAAATGTAAAAAAAAAAAGAAAAAAAAGCCTCGACCTCCAACGGCAGCTTCTGCAAATTACAAAGTTACAGTCATCATCATCATCATCATCATCAACTTAAATTCAGCAATCATCTTTGGCACGACAGTCGCTTCATAACATCAAGCAACACCGTTCACCATTCACCCCAAATCAAGAATCCATTTCAATTGTCAATCCTACGTTCCAACATTGGTGGAGCTACTGGCAGTTTTCCGCCCATCACATACAATTTGCTTTTCCCCACATCATTGTAACCATGTATCGAATTTCATATACAACCAAACGGTCTTGGCTTGGTCCGGAGGATTTCATTCACAAACAGGTATTTAACTACCGATCATGGTAAGGCAGTTTGTTGTTAAGTTGTTAAGAATCCATTAATACTGTTTGAAATTCTGTACCAAGAAGGAGATGTGTTAAGGAACGGGTGAAGCGTTCTTGGGGTATCTTGCGGACGAAGGCATTCTTTGCAAAACTCTTGGGTACTCTGGTCTAAACCGTTTCGTTGGCATTCCTTGAAATGATCTGTGATCCATATAACCAAACAAAACCAGTGGGTTTACATTTCTTTGAAAATGTAAATGGAAATAAAACATTAAAATGTTAAATATTTTAAGTGAAGTGACCTGGGAGAAGGTTGACGTTTTTGAGGGTATTGCCCGATTCTCGCTTTCAAATTGACAAAAGCAGTTTCAGCAGCCTGAAAGTAAAGTAAAATTGTGAAACATGAAAATTGGTCAACCGAAGTGTATTTTTAATGCTTAAGACCTCATAAATTATTTTACTAAAAAAAGTTCCATTATTGTAATAATACGAAAGGAGAGATATGTAGTTATGTACCTGCATCTTAGCTTCGTCCCATGTTAACCCAACTCCCTTACCCCACACTTCCCCATCTATTTCAACCTGAAAACATGACCAAAATACGAATTGGATTAAAAAAAGAACCATAAATGAGCATAAAATATAATTGATTGTATGAACCATAAATCAGGTCATACCTGTGCATATAGTTCATTGTTCTGGCCCATACTAGTTGAGACTTGAGGCTGAGGTTGAAAAGTCAAAGGCAAACCTTCCATCATGCACTGAAATGAAAGATTAGGTATTTGGTTAATAAATACCATATTTAACATAGTGGCTAATGCTTTTTAACAATATATAATGAAATGAAATATTACTAATTCATTAAGTGCAGCAATTGACCCTTTTCTTGGAATCTCTAGCTTAGCTGGTCCAGAAGAAGTTGGAAAAGCCATAGATTCCTCCCTTAAATTCCCGAAAGAATTTCCGTCATTTATAAACCTTCCATCGTCTCCTGATTTTTGACGAGATAAATACTTATCTGCACCAACATTGCCTACAATGGTTAGAATCGTTGTTGGCACATGTTAGTTAATATATCCTGACTGTCATCAGATAAAACATCAAAACATACAAGATACATGAAAACAAATTGGAAATCGAGCCTGGAGGCTGGTTAGGTGTGAACAGTTCTTGGTCCATGATACGGAAAAAAACATCCCTTGGTGTTATCAGGTCAAGTAGAGCTTGGCCTTAACTATCTTTCAAAAAAATTAGGAGTAAGATGCCGTTTTCGTCCCTGAGGTTTGGCCAGTTTTGCGCATAGTTATCAAAAGCGCTCGCCTGTGCGCCTAGGCGCAATTTTCAGGCGAGGCGCAACCATACCGCCCTATTTCTTCAAAGGCGCGCTTCCAATAAGTTTCCGGCAAAAATCAACTTTCCGGTGACTTTTCCGGCCAGATTCAAGCCCCAGTTTCCGACGAACTTCTGCAAATTAGTGCCAAGTTTCGTCTGGACAGATCTGTGGTTGGTGGATGCATCACCGGCGAGCAGAAAGTTGAAGAAGAGAGAAGAAGATGATGAGAAAACGAAGGACTTGGCTTAATAGCTTACTTTAACTGAGTTTTTTTTTAGAAAAGATGCACAATTTTGCAGAAAGAAGACTGTGCACAAACAGTGACACCACATAGTTTAAAAAGATTCATTTTTCTTTCCAAATATTTTCAGTTATTACAACAAGTACTCAACTAATTTTACTTCAAAATATTTCCAGTTATCTTAAAAAATTGTAATTTTTTTTAACCTAGTTAGATGATATTAATATGTTGTTATATTAGCTATATAATACATTTAGAGTGTAATATTAATTTTATAGAGGCCGGTTATTGTACAATATCCCTTAACATACATTACGTACGCGATTTGTGTTTAACATGCGATTTTGTAATTTTGGGGAGTCCGAGTTTATCAGCCATGCGAATTAACATGCGATTATGGGGAGTCCGAGTTATTTAGCCATGCGAATTTGTACATGTCCGGGTTTGTATAACATGCGATTATGACATGTCCGAGTTTGTGTATAACATGCGATTTCTAATCGCGTACGTAATGTGTGTTAAGGCCAATTGTACGATACAGTTTTTCTAATTTTATATACCTACAAGATATATATTTTTTTTCACTACATAATATATTTCTTTTTTATTTCAGTGCGCTTTTTTTTCTCAGGCCCTCGTTTTTTTTGCGCTTTGCGCCTAGGCCCCAGGCGAGACCTATGCGCCTAGAGTGCGACTTTGATAACTATGGTTTTGCGACTTTCGTCCAAAGGTTTGTTTTTCCGCATCTGGATCCAAAAGGTTTGAAATCTTGCCATTTTCATCTGGCTCATTAACTCCATCCATTTTTCTCCGTTAAGTCAGGGGTATTTCCGTCTTTTTCTACGTTAAAGGTATTTTGAATACTTGTACATTATACTAAATGCTTGTACATAAAGTGAAAAAAAATTGCCCTTTAAGTTAACAAAAAAGACGGAAATACCCATGACTTAAACGGAGAAAATGGATGAAATTAACGAGCCGGCTGAAAATGGCAAGATTTCAAACCTTTTGGATCCAGATGCGGAAAAACAAACCTTTGGACGAAAGTCGCAAAACTGGCCAAACCTCAGGGACTAAATGGCATTTTACTCAAAATTTAGTGACAAATATTTATACCTGCCAAATTCATAAGAGATGACTCAGCAGCTTGATGTTGAGCTTCCCTTCGGGTCCTTCCAGTCCCTTCGCCAACCTTTTCTCCAGCAAACCAAACCTGTAAAAGGCGGTTAATTGTTTGACCCAAAATTAAAGACTCAAGAACTGTCTCATAACTACACATTAACATAGTTGTCAAAGCGCAAAAGGCGTGCGCCTAGGCGCTCGGGCGCAGCGAGGCGAGCCTATAGCGCCTGGTGGTAGCTTAGGCGCAAATATGGGCTTTTTTTTGTAAAAACAGTGGTCAGGCGCGCGCCCAGAACAAGGTGCAACGAGTAAAAACGCGGGCTTTTTTTCTATCAGGTGCACTTTTCTATTTTAATGTTATTTTTTAAAGTTTTTTTTACAACTGTAAACCATTCCTTTTAACCATTGGATAAAGATGTGTTTCCTTATCCTTTTTAACCCTAATCAGCCACCAGACCCTCGATCTTTTCTGAAAATTAAAAACCCCAAATGCCCTCTTCTTCTCCAAGAGCTTTAGTGGATGAAGATTCTGAAAAAGACGATGTTGATGAATCCGAAGCTGAATATCCAATTGATGTTGATGGAAGTTCTGATGACTTTGATGATGGTCTTGATGATTGATGATGAACTATAAGTTTAAATGTTTTAGTAACCGCAAACGTTTGTATAAGTCCTAGTAACTTTTGGTATCACTACGTGTGTATAAGTCCTAAACTTGTGCTACTAACTGTTAGTTACATGACCTTAAATGGCATATATAATAGTTTTTTTTAATTTTATATGTGGAATCTTATTTATTTTCAAAGCATAACATATTTTTTATATGTTTTTTCTCTATGTGCGCTTTTCTTAAAAAAAGCCCACGCTTTTTTTGCGCCTTGCGCCTAGGCTCCGGGCGAGGCCGATGCGCCTCGCCTGCGCCTTTGACAACACAGCACATTAAAAGTTTAAAATGGGCTTCCAATACCTCAAAAGAAAACTGCAGATCAATGCTAGGGAGAAGAGCCGGCCTGAATTCCACCTGAATATCATGATCGTTAACATAATGGATATTGGAAACACATTTGGTAAACAATGATTCGTTACTCTAGTACCTTGGCTCCGCACTTGAAGCCGATAAAATGTAGATATTCAGCAGGGGATTCTGCAAAAGTATCATTGCCACCTGTTTCAATGTCCATATCTCTGTTGCTGGATGATGATTGGCCCATAGAACTTCCCTCTCCTTCAAAATACAATTCCATTATTCGAAAAAAAAAAAAAAACTTATTTCCACATCTTGGTACATTTCTAATTAAATAATATGCAGAAGTTCATAGAATTAACAAAATAGCAACTACAAGATCGAGATTCTTTCCCAACTTAGGGTGATTGTAGAATTTATTTCTCTAAAGTGTGTTATCAAGATCCTGAAGCAAGATAGTAATCATTGTCGCTATGTCAGTCTCACCATCTCTACTCCCTCATAGACATGTAAAAAAACCGGTTTCAGGATCGAAACCAGAAAAAAACTTTCAACCTGATTCGACCCGGCGGTTTGTAGACTGGTTCGTATTCTCGATCTTTAAAACCAGTTTTAAAACAGAACTGGTTGTAAAAAAACGGGGTAAAACCGTTTTTTGTCCCAAACCGGTTTATAAACCGAACCGAAATCGGTTTAACCAGTTTGGGGTTTGAACCCTGGAAACCGATTTTATAACCAAACCGGCTTGAAAAAAAGAACCGGTAAATCATTTAGGTTACCTGGAAACGAGGGGTAAACAGGAGGTGAATGGCTTAACCTCAAGCTATCATCTCTCTGAAGAACCTGAAAATACATATATGTATATATTCATATATATATATAGCATGATAAACTAAATGAATAAAAATAGTAGAAACATTAACTACCTCCTTAGGAAGCCTCTGATTTTCAAGAATTCTCTCAGGCAGTACAGAAGCTTCCACCTTATGAACAAAGGGTGGTGCCATAAGAGTGTGTTTTTTATCAATATGCATAGCTTCAGAATGTAAAGGAAATTCTTTAGGAGGTTGTGCTATCCGGTTCAACTGTCTAGGACCCATTTCTTCACCCACTGGGAACCACCCACCGCCACGTGGCTCAACCCGAGGAGCAGAAACTTGCATTGGAGGTGGTGGTCTTACAGGAAACTGAGGTGGTTGTGGTTCAGTGGTGGTTGGTTCTCTCATGTCCATACCGTGTTGTAAAATGAGAAGTCTGCGTCTTGTGTCAGGGTCTAGCTCAGATTCTGGCACCTCACCTTCTTCCCGTGCAGGTGAACTGTGTAAGCTTGTTTCTTGATGGTTCACTTGACTTAATGGTTCGAGTACAGGAGTCAGTTGTTTATTGGGGTATTGGACGATTGGCCCTGGAGGCACAATAGGCATTGATGCAGGTGTGGTATTGTACTGGAAAGTTGTCTTGAGTACCGAATCAAGTTTAGGTATCACTGGAGCTATATTTGATGAAGCTATAGCCGGAGCTATATTTGATGAGGCTATAGCTTCCTGGATGGTTTACAACAGCAAACGTTAAAACAAGTTTTACTTACGAATAGGGCTGCAAACGAACCAAACGTTCGGCGGGAAGGTCTTTTGTGTTCGTTCGTTTATTAAACAAACAAACACGAACAAGAAATTTCGTTCGTTTAGTTAAATGAACGAAAATGAACAGAGGCCCCGTTCGTTCAATTATGTTCGTGAACGTTCAGTAACATGTTCGATAGTTCATTAGTGTTTTTAGTTTTAATTTTTATTTAAATACTTCAAAATTCCGACAAATTAAATATTTGATAAGTGTCGGTGTATTATATATATGTTCATGAACGCTTGTTTGTGTTCGTTTGTTTCCATTTGTGTTCATGAACATTAGTTTGTGTTCATCAGCGTTTATTTGTGTCATTTCCTTAACAAACGAACACGAACATAAAATCTCGTTCGGTAAGTGTTCGTGAACACATATTATCTTAACAAACGAACACGAACAAAATCTCGTTCGGTAAGTGTTCGTGAACACATATTATCTTAACAAACGAACACGAACAAGAGTTCTTGTTCGTGTTCGTTTGGTTTGTTTGCAGCCCTACTTACGAAAACAAAAATGACACATCTAATGAAAAGAACAATGTTGTGAAAAGATGAGTTACCTTTAATCTTCTTTCCACTTCAACATCAGCCATTCCATCAAAACCGAATGATTCTTTGTTCCCATTTAAAGCCGAAGCATCATCCTCAGAAATCAAATAGTTGCTCACATCTGGAGGCAATATATCTTTGATTTCATCTTCATGTGCAACTTCATTGATTCGTTGCAGAAGAACATCATCAAACTCTCTGTTCAAAGAAAGACCTTATTACTATTAACCAACAGAAATACCTTTATAGCATTAGTGAATAGTGAATATTAACCAAAAATCACTTTCTTACTTGAAAAAACCACCTCTGACATTGCAAGCAACATTTCTAGCAACACAAAGGATAGGAACAGCACTGTTTGCCTAAAAGCACAAACATAAGTATATAACAAATGAATATAATAAAATAAGGACACTATAAGTAGAAACACAATTCTCATTTTAAAGGAAGAAAATAAATAATAAGATGAAGAGTGTAGTTAGCGCATACTTCAGCTTGAGGAGCATAATATGGAGCAAAGGCGGGAACAACATGAACACGAGGCTGATCTCTCTCATCCCACACTTTCAAACGATCATCAATAACTAATGCCATCTTAGGATGACAGTTTCCATCTTGGAAAACATTAAAAAGTGATTTCTTCAAACCTAGAATAAGAAATAAGTATAACCATTATTTGCTTAAATAGCAATTACATAAAATGAGTGAAGAAACACAAACTAACCAGATTTCACACACACTATACGGTTCAGTAACTCTTTTACGGTTATTAAATTTGAATCTGGATCAAGAAGCCTCCACATTTCCAAAGCATAATCTCTTTCAGCCATTGTACAAACGTAAACCTCAAATCGTTTTCGTCCTCTTGCTATCAAGTAGCTTCTAAGATCCTCCCATGCAGGTCTCAATCGCACAAGGACACTCGTATCGCGGATCTTAAAAGCACAAAAGTTCAATCAGGATATTTTTAATAAATAAATAAGAAAGATCATGTGTACATATAAATAAATATACCTGTGGGTTGATACGGGTAAGAATGATGTTTTTCTCCTGCAATCTTATAAGTGGGCGAACAAGGGTTTGATGATTGTCTGACAGAGCAGGGACAACCTCGGACTGTGCTTTAATTATCTTGCCGTTTTCAACAACTTGATCACTTTCCGCATATTGCTTTAAAATATTTCTATCATCTTGATAACGTTTAATCTCGGAAAGCATACCAGCAATCCGTTGTGGATCAATCTCACAGCTTACTTTCCTTTGTAATGCTTCAATTCTATCCTCAAATGATCTTGAAGTATTGGCCACTATAAGAGTTTCATCAAGGTCAAAAACAATGCCGAGACATCTTAGGTTTAGCATGACAAGACATGACTCATAAAGTCCCGGTGCAACACTAAATCCCCAAAAACATGGTAATAACTCGTTTCTTCTAGAACGCATGGCTACCAAGTGTAGTTCATCCCCACCAAGTGAAACAACAGCAGTCTGAATATGGGCACATAGTAAACAACACATTCAGATGCAAATGTAATAGAATATAAAAATAATAATAATAATAATAATAATAATAATAATAATAATGTCACTTAATGTTACAAAATCATTTAAAAATACACTTGCATAAATTTCAAGATACAGCACGACAAAAAAAATACACATTTATGCCCTAATAACTATATAAGATCGCACACAATATGTGAAACGAACATCAATGCAAAGAACGTATAAATGCTAGTAATTATAAGAAGTCAATAAAACCCTGCTTGTGCTTTAAATATATTTTGTATTGCAGCGAAGTATCAGGAAAACGGGTTGAACCAATTCATGACACTGACTAAATAAAAGAAAAGGGGACTGTTTTTAAAAAATATCCATACTTAATTTCTTTTGAAATTTCATTGTTCAACCTGATTCAATGTGTCAATGAATAAAATAAAACATGTCTGGATAATGTATCTCCAGGAAACCAATTAAGAGTCTTCTTTAGACTCAGCATAATCTGAAGAAAAAATAGTTTATTCTTCAGGACCAAATTATTCCAAGAGGAATAAACCAGATTACAAGCGCATGTACTCCTAACAAAATATTCAATCAAGAGTTCTCTCTGGATAGTAACATCCATGAGTCCAAATGAAGTAAAACTGAAAGTTACAAGTCAAATCAGTCCTTTAGAGGATTATAAACTGGTTCTTCACTTGTATTTTTAAGAAGTTAATTCCCAGAACTGTATATTACACTATTACAGTCGACTAAAAAATTATAAACTAGTTTTTCATTTGTTTCCATTTGTTTCTCTTCCCAAACTGCAAATTATAGCCAAGATCAGTGCTTGGTTAAAATTGAAATACAGTTATATTTGTAATTATCATGATAGACATAAACACCAGTCCAAAATTCAGATAAAATCAGAAACCCTAACTTTACTATGTGTGTTCTTCATCTAGTCAATCCAAAGTAAATATATAAAACTGTTCAAAGTTCCAATTTTAGGTTTTCTTCAAGAGTCTCATCTTTGTCCACCACCAAAGTCCTCACAATAAAAAGTTTACACTCAAATTAGGGTTTCAATTTCAATTTCAATTTCAATTTCAATTTCAATTATAATTTCAATTTGAATGTAGTTATGTCTTCTTTTTGTTATTCTGCTTGAGGTTGTGCAAATATACCTTATTCTCCCTGAGACAAGTAGAGTGCAAAACACTCAGTTGCGAGTTCAAATTGACGCTGTTGACGCACTCCAATTTCAAGCAAACTCCAACTGGTGGTGAAGTGATTGTATGCAGAACAGCAAGTGGCGAGCATCTCTCACTCGGTGTAGAATAATACGATATCCTGATTTTATCCTTCAATTTCTCTCTCATGTTCAGATTCATCAGATGAGGATTATAACAAACCTCAACATCACCAAGCACTCTTTCACCGTCATACACAGCCACCACCGATTTATACATTTTCCTTCAAAAATGCTTAAAAAATCAATAAAAATTTCAAAAATATAAATAAATTATCGGACGATTATGATAATGATAATTTTCCGATAATTTATCAATTTATCGCTCGTCTTCTTCGATTTATTCCGGTCGTTGTTGTTGTTGTTTACAGATTCATATACATACAGATCGGTGAACAATCATCAAGTTTTTCCGTTCGATTGATTGAATATTCATCTTATCAATTTATGGACAAAATTGTTGTTTGAAAAAGCAAAAATTAGGGCGAGATTTGTTAGATCTGTGACGGAGATGATGACGGTAGACGATCGGTAGTTATAGATTTGGAATTATAGATGTAAATTTGGGGGAAATTGATGAAGGTGAAACCCTAGATTAGATGCAGAAACACGAAAGGTTTGTTTGTTGTCTCTAGAAAATGTATGTACGATTGATGTGGGTTGAGGTGATGTCATATATAAGATGTGAGTTAGGGTTTGCGATTTAAGGCTAGTGGCATACCTGCCGTTGGTTTAGGTTAGCTTCCTCACCTTTTTCAAAATAAAGTAATTAATAATAATAATTAATTAAATAATCAATAACTTTTTTACATGTTAGGTCAAAGTATTCATTAAACAAATCGAATAAACACGAAAAAAATCTTGTTCGTATTTGTTTGTTAGTAAAATATATGTGTTCATGAACTGTTCATAAACATTTACTGAATAAGATTTTATGTTCGTGCCCGTTTGTTAAGTAAATGAATTTTTGTTTGTGTTCGTTTGTGTCTGTTTTAGGCAACGAACGTTAACGAGCACAAACTAATGTTCATGAACACAAATGCAAACAAACACAAACAAGCGTTCATGAACATAATGTATAATATACAGATACTTATTAAATATTTTATTTGTCATAATTTTGAAGTATTTAAATAAAATATAAAAACTAAAAACAATAATAAACTTTCGAACACAGTTGAACACCGTTACCGAACGTCCACGAACATAAATAAACGAACGCGTCCTCTGTTCATGTTTGTTCATTTAACTAAACGAACGAAATTTATTGTTCGTGTTCGTTTATTTAATAAACGAACGAACACAAACGAACTTTCTGCCGAACGGTTCACGAACTGTTCGCCGAACGTTTGGTTCGTTTGTAGCTCTACATGTAACGCTTAAATCAAACTAAGTCGGCTGATTTAGATGTGAAGGGGTATGGTCCCAAATCTCGCGTCTGCATGACTGCGAATGACCATTACCCTTATCAAAAACCCCCACCAGCAATAACGCACCTATGTCCGCGTGGGCACACGCGAACACAGCGGTCCAATATGTCCAGTGATGAGAAGACTTACCTTAAGGACGGAAACCAATGTTACGCATAGCGATGCGGCCCCGCACCGCATCCTATGAACATTTTCGTCACGACAAGGGATCTGGACAACAGTAACAGTCACTAAGCGGCGATGCGGCATGACACCGCATCCCGCATAAATCATGGATGGAACAACCAACGCGGGAACAACATCAAATGACCGCAAGCAGCGATGCGGCCCGGCACCGCATCCTGCCTACAAGGCAAGTGGGTCTGACACCACAGTGCAAGTGGCACTGGGAACAGTCACCTACCGGCCCACGTGTATACAACAGTCTGACACCACAGCAGGACGTGGCATCACCACCGTAACCGACAGGTCTGACATACCTGCAAATAGCTGTGTGATGTCAGGCTAGCTACTCAACTACCCTCCTTCACTCCTCGGCTATAAATACTCACCCCAAACCAGGTTTGAGGTATCTCTTCTCAACTCTCTCACTACTACTACTATCACACTTTGTTTCCCAAGCAAACTACTGATTCTCACGCCGGAGAGTGGTAACAAGGAGAACCCCCCACCCCATCCTCCTTGTTACGAGTCACGGTTTGTTTCCTTGTGGAGGAAACCCACCACCAGACGATCCAGCCAGCGATCCTCGGAAAGAAGGGATTAACCCTCTTGACGAGACCAGTGACTTAACCCACCTGGTTAACCATTGTTTCATCATTGGCGCCCACCGCTACTCTTAGCACTTTTTCCAACCATCCCTCTCTCCAAAGACCATGTCTGATCGTCAAAACAACACTACCGGGGATAACCTAAACCCCGTAAACACAGGGCCTACGGGGACTACCCCTCTAGCCCCAAACGTTGAACATATTAGCACATCAACGCAAGGGGGTGCATCCCTTACGTTCGGCCATGATCTATCACAGTACGCTTCTGTGATACCTCCAGGCATGAACCTCCATACCTGGTACGACCAACAACAAGCTTTGATGGCCGCAGCATATAACAGGGCCTGCGCAGATGCGCAAGTATCTGCGGGGCCTACCCCAGCACCACATACCCCTGCGGGTCGTACTCTACAATACGACGGCAGGGCCCCAACACATCCGGCCTCCAGAAGCAGGCACGAAGACCGCGGTTCCTCATACTGCGATGTCCGCACGCTGGATGCGGACGATTCCACATATGGGTCCCGCCGCAGGGACCCTATACATAGCCGCCTAGGCCCCCATGGCTAGGATAGGCGACAGTCTATAGCCCATCGCGGCCTCGGCATTCATAGCCGATTGGGACCCCAGTCCCACCATGAAGGGCAAGGCCATACCGATCCGGACGATGGTACATACCGAGCGGAATCCCATGCCACCAGCAGCAGACCGGGAGGACGCAACTACGTTCCTCCCACTCACCCCCGCACGACGTACCTCCGCGCTGCAAAGCATCACCGCGACCAACCCTACAGGCCGAAATCTGCGGCCGAAAACTCCAAATTCGTCCCAGAAATCGCCCACGCCGATGTCACCACCACAAAATTCCCATTAAACATTGGGAAATACAACGGTTCGACCGACCCAGATGATCACAACAACATCTTCGTCGACGCCGGGTGCAACGGTAGGTGGGATGAACCCACCTGGTGCCATTTTTTCCCACAGACCCTAACAGGTCTGGCCAGGGCATGGTTCGATTCTCTACCACCAGGGTCACTGACCTCATTCGAGGACTTGCAAGAAAAGTTCCTCGCGCACTTTAGCCAGCAACGACGCCATGAACGTGATTCCATGGACGTCATGAACATCTGGCGCAGGGATAACGAATCGCTTGAAGCGTTCGTTGTCCGCTACAATAAAGAATGCCTAGAGATAGGCGATGTGGCCGACCAAATGGCACGTAACCATTTCATTGTTGCCGTTAAAGACGAGCAAATGGTTATGAATATCTCTGGCAAAGATGGTTTGCCTAAAAAGTGGGAAGATGTCATGGCTGCGGTCAAGACATACGCCCAGACTCAGCGGTCCCTTAGACCGCACATGTCAAAGGCGCAACCCCAAGCGGAAGGCTAGTCTTCCCGCCAAGAGCCCAAGCGCAGCAATAAGCGCAACCGGGACACATGGAATCGTGGCAGCGATTCCAGGCCATACGTCCCACGAAACAACCAGCCCGACGCAAGGGCTACAATCAACGCCCAGCGTGAAAACCGGGCGTCAAAAAAAGAGTCTCGGGACCGCAGCTGGACCGAGATCAACCAGTCACCAAGCGACGTCCTCCTTACGGACGCGCAATTCCTACGACCGGCCCAACCGATGAAGTCCAAAAAGAACCAGGATCTCGCACTCTACTGCGAGTATCACAAGGACAATGGCCACACAACAAACAGCTGCATCAGTCTCCGACTGGAGATTGAGCGAGCCCTAAAAGAGGGGAAACTACAACACCTGTTGACAGGCGCACAAAAAGCTACCAAGCGCATCACTCCCCACAACGAGGCCACCTCCACGGGTAAGAGGACCATGTACGTGGCCTCTACCCACATGATCAATGGAGGGCGAGGAAGGCCGCGCAAGGCGGCAAGAAGACCGGACAATGACTGGAAAGACGAACAAGTTGTCTTTCCAAAAGTCCGAGGCGGACCGCGCGACAGGCGCGCCGTGGTTATCACAGGCCACGTGGCTCACTACTGCACCGAGCGATTATTCATCGACCCGGGCAGTACATCCGATATTATATACGAGCAGTGCTTCAATCAATTCGAACAAGAAGACAAAGATCGGTTGCAGTCGGTGGACTACCCGTTGGCCGGGTTTGCAGGGGAAACCGTATTCCCCTTGGGCCAAATTACTTTTCCTGTGCGCCTCACCAACGGGAGGCACACAAGAACGGAGGAGGTAAACTTCATGGTTTTACCTCACACCTCCAAATACGACGTACTTCTCGGAAGAGAGTCCAAGGGCGACTTCAACATGATCACATCCGTCCCCCACTACGCCAGTGGTTTCCCAACCGCAACGGGGGTCGCGATAATATACGCCCGAAGAGATGTTATGTCTACGGACGAGCTACGTCCAGCCAAGGTAGCAAGGCCTACCCCCAACACTCAACCTGAAAAATGGGTTCTTAACGCAAGACACCCGGAACAAACAGTTACGTTGGGCCACGCCTTGTCCCCTACCATCAAAGCGCGCCTGAAGCAACTCCTCTTCAGGAACCAAGATATTTTTGCATGGACACCCGCAGACATGACAGGGGTGCCACGCGAAATCGTGCAACATTTCTTGAATACCATGCCAGGTATCAAGCCGGTGATCCAAGGCCAACGCCACCTTGGATCAGCAAAAAACGCGGCGATGGAAGAGCAGGTACAGGAACTGCTCTCCGCAGGCATCCTGCGGGAAGTCAAATACCAGACTTGGTTGTCCAACCCAGTCATGGTAGAAAAACCAAGCGGGGGCTGGCGCATGTGTGTCGATTACAAAGACCTCAATAAGGCCTGCCCCAAGGATTGTTACGCACTTCCAGAGATCGACGAGAAGGTCGATAACCTCGCACCATTTCGATGGAAGTGCTTCCTCGATTGTTACAAAGGCTACCACCAGGTACAGATGGCAATCGAAGATGAAGACAAAACGGCATTCCGCACTCCTACCGGGAACTACTGCTACACCAAAATGCCGTTCAAGTTGCGCAACGCGGGCGCAACCTATCAAAAGTTGATGAACGACACTTTTCGCGGTCAAATCAGCAAAAGTGTCGAAATCTATATGGACGACATGGTCGTCATGAGCATGGAGGAAGACACCATGCTCAATGATATCGAAAGAACATTCCAAACTCTGCGAAGCGTCAACATGAAGCTTAATCCAGGGAAATGCTCGTTTGGAATGGAAGAAGGCAAATTCCTCGGATTCATCGTAACCAAAGATGGATTCAAGGTAAACCCGGAAAAAGTTCAGGCGATCGAACGCATGCCATCGCCCTCTACGATGAAAGAAATGCAACGACTAGCCGGCAGGCTAGCCGCACTAAACAGATTCTTAGCCAACCACGCAGCTAAGTCATACCCTTTCATCAAAACCCTGCGTAGCTGCCTAAAAAAGGAACAATTCCAATGGACCGCAGAGGCCGAAAAAGCTTTCCGGGAGATGAAAGAGTGTTTGATCCAACTCCCAACTTTAACCGCACCACGAAAAGATGAGCCACTTATTTTATACCTGTCTGCCGCGGACAACGCGGTAGGCGCGGTACTCATAGTGGAACGGGAAGGAGTCCAAACACCCATCTACTACATCAGCAAAATGCTCAACGACCCAGAGACAAGGTACTCCATCATGGAGAAATTGGTACTGGAACTAGTGCACGTATCGGGACGTTTACGACGTTACTTCGCAAACCACGTCATCACAGTGTTAACCAACTACAGGATCGGCCCGATCCTATCCAAACCTGACATCTCTGGGAGGTTAGCAAAATGGGCAATCGAGCTGGGCGCACTTTCACTGAACTATAAGTCGCGCCCCGCAATCAAAGGCCAGGTCTTGGCTGATTTCGTTGCTGAAGTACCAGCAAACCGCATTCAAGAATGCGAAGAAGAACAAAACCCTACATCACCACCATCCTCCGCAGAAACCTGGGCACTATATACAGATGGTGCATCCAACGAAGATGGTGCTGGCGCAGGTCTGCGACTTGTCAGCCCCGATGGCCAAGAGCTAACCTACGCAATCCGCCTCGATTTCAAAAGCACGAATAACGAAGCGGAGTATGAGGCTCTACTGGCAGGGCTGCGTTTGGCAGTCAAACTCGACGTTAAACATTTGGAAGCACACGTCGACTCACTACTGGTTGCAGGGCAGATACGCGGTGACTATGCCGCAAAAGGGGATATCATGATCCTCTACCTCGAACAAGCCCTGCAACTGAAATCAAGGTTCACCTCCTTCAATATTCGCCATATCAACAGGAGTGATAATAAACCCGCGGATGCACTATCAAAACTCGCATCCACCAGCTTCCAACACCTGGCAAAAGAGGTACGCATCGAAATACTGCAAAATCCCTCGGTACCCCTGCGCCAAGTCAACGTCATCCAATACGGTACAACATCCTGGATGACACCAATAATTGCATACTTGCAATCAGCTGTTACTCCCGAAAGCAAGGCAGAGGCACGTAAGTTACAATACAAAGCGTGTCATTACCAAATGGGAGACGGTATCTTATACCGGAAATCATACCTGGGGCCACTCCTACGATGCGTCAACCCCCAAGATGCCACATACCTTATCAAAGAAATTCACGAGGGATTATGTGGCATACACGCAGGCCCTCGCATGGTCGTGGCCAAAATCATGAACGCCGGGTACTATTGGCCCGGCATGCACCTGGACGCAGTCAAAGTCTTACGCAAGTGTTTCAATTGTCAGCGACATGCTCCCAAGACCTTGCGTCCCAAGAACAACCTGATCCCCGTCACCACCGCATGGCCATTCCAGAAATGGGCAATCGATGTGGTGGGACCATTTCCAGATGCACCAGGTGCAGTGAAATTTATCATAGTGGCTGTTGATTACTTCACAAAATGGGTAGAGGCAAAGCCACTTGCATCAACCACCGCTATGATAACAAGGAAATTCGTGTGGGAACATATCATCTGCCGTTTCGGTCTACCAATGTGCATTGTCACCGATAACGGTACCAACTTCGCCGCCGATGACTTTCAAAAATGGCTAAAGGAGCTAAACATTGAACACATATTCTCCTCAGTGGCGCATCCGCAAGGGAACGGCCAAGTCGAGAGTATCAATAAAAGCTTAGTCGAAGGCATCAAAGCACGGTTGGGAACAGCCAGAATAGCTGGGTTGATGAACTCCCAAGTATTTTATGGGCTCACAGGACAAGCCCAAAAACAAGCAACGGTGAGACACCCTTCAGCCTGGTCTATGGCACTGAAGCGATGATCCCCGCGGAAGTAGGCCTACCCTCACCTAGAATGTTGGCTATCAACAAGATATACAACAATGAGGAACACAGGGTTGACTTGGACCTCTTGGAAGAAAGGCGAGAAAACGCTGCCATCAACGAGGCCAAATACAAAACCAAACTTGAAAAGTACTACAACGCACGCGTTCGCATTTGTACTTTCAACCCGGGAGACTACGTCCTTCGTGACAATGAAGCATCCAACGCGGAACGCCCAGGGAAACTTGCCCCCAAGTGGGAAGGACCCTACCTCATCCAAGAGGTCTTGGGCAAAGGCGCGTACAAACTACAAACATTAGAAGGTGAAACCATCGCACGCACATGGAATGCACAGCAGCTTCGACGCTGTTATATGTAAACCATGTTTTCTACATGTAACCTATCGGGCCGCAGGCTATTTGCAAATAAATAAATAGACGATTCAATGCAATATTGTTTATTTATTTCTATTACAAATGCATGTTCCACTCTGCGGTATCCACAAAAACAGATTGGCAAAATCTTCATTCGCGATACCCACACAAAGTGGTAACCACACACAACTATTGTAATAGGCCAGCAATGGCAACACTAACTGTTTATCCAACAGGATACAGTTTTCATACTTGCATATCATCTAGATATGCAAAAGGCAATTACAGACTTGGTGTTATTCACAATAACATTAAAATCATACAAGTTCAAACATGCAAGTAATGAAAATACTTGTACAAATTGAACATAAGAGTTAAAACTTTATATCCAAAAAATTTCTTTACACCCACGCGGTACACAAGTGATTTACATAAAGTTCTTAACATTTACATAAGGAAACAAAAAAAAAAGGCACGCAGGCCTGCCTAATCTTTCTTTGTACCACTGGAGCCCGCACCATCCTTGCCCTCAACAGTAGGCTTTTCCTCATCGTCCTCATCAGCATACAACACCCGCAAGCGGTCAACATAGTCTTCTGCTTCCAGGCACGCATTAAGGTCCTCAAGGGCAGTAATGGACGTCTCATTATACACATCAACCGCAGCATCAAGAAGCGCTTCAGTATCCACACCATGGAACCCGGATCGCTCATCAGTATATCGGCCCTGGGCCATAACATTCATATGGCCAATGCAACGATTATAGCCAGCTTTAAAACCAGCATCCCGAGCACGCTCCTTAATTTCATTGACACCTGACACGTTCTCAGGTGCATCAAGAATGGCCGTAACAATCTGCAAAAGAAGAATACAAAGGTTATCAAAGACAAACCTACAACAAAAATAACAAAGGCAACGGATACTTACATGCCCGATCCCGTGCATACGCATCCATTCACGGTCAGCCTTGAGCAGCTCAAGTGACGAAGCAAGGCTATCTCTAGCCTCTTCAGCCTCTCTTACCCGCGCTTCAGCTTTAGCAGCACGGGCAGAGACTTCCTCAATAACGGCCCCCCGGGTCCGCACTTCACCCTTTTTTCAAGAAGAACACAAGTATACAAATATTATCAACATACTTGTGAGACATACGCAAATTCAAAGGCAAAAAAGATTTGTACCTGAAGGCCCAAGATAGTTTTCGATAAGTTGGTACGATCAACATTTGCCCCTTCAAGAGCCTTTGCAGCGCGGGCCCCCTCCTCCTTGGCCTCTTCAAGAGCCTTTGCAGCGCGGACCCCCGCCTCCTTGGCCTCTTCAAGAGCCTTTGCAAGGCGAGCTTCCGCCTCTTTGGCCTCTTGGCTAGCCGCAACAGCTGCTGCCTTCTCTTTAACCAGCGCAGCATTTGCTGCCTTAGCATTAACAAGCTCCTGGCGAACACGAAAGAGAGTTTCATTATGTTTGTGTCACGACCCTCGACCCGGTTTGACCCGTTTCAAGAGCCGCGGGACAGAAATACTGCGGTATTGATTTAATTGAGTTTAACAGCGGAAACAGGATCGCTTAAAGCTAAAATTTTTCCCCGATTATTTTATTTCACAATTCGGGATAAAACCCCGATAATTTACAATAGTATGTTTTTACTATAAAACGTGATATTACAAAAGTATTTATTTATTTTATATTGAGCCACTATCAGTAAGCTTAGAAATACTCCCCAGCACTTTTCCTGGATTACAACAGATCACCTGAAACATGTTTGAAAAAATTTTGTCAGCGGGAAATACTGAGTGAATCATTCTATTTACTAAAATGACACAGTTGTTATAATTTACAGTATTAAGAGCGATTACAATGTTTCTGATATCAATCCAACTACCCACAGTATTTGTCACTCAAATCTTTACGGTGACTGTGGTCATATCACCATTGGCTGCCCCAATGAATGACGAATATCACTAAATTTAGGTTCGCCCACCTAAAGTGATAAAACTGTAATACTGTGCACAATACCCCACATACCGGCTGTAATTTGGTGATTACAAAGACTTAATCCCCGTAATTATAACTTTGAAATAAAACACTTTTGTAAATAGATTTGATAAAAAGAGAGAATGACTCACATTGCTGTTTTAATATGGTCAGAGTCTAATCTATGATTTTAGCCTTGTTAACCTAATATAAATACAATGCACACAAAACTGGGTTAGTAATCAATCCAGCAATTACGATAATTTACGAAATCAAATTATCACAATGAATGTCAAAATGCAATACTTTGTCCATCGAATTAACGATGATCCATTGAATTAACAATGAACGACAAGGTATAATACTTTACCCATCGAATTAACGATGATCCGTTGAATTAACAACGAACGATAAAGTATAATACTTTACCTATCGAATTAACGACAATCCGTCAAATTAATGACGAACGATAAAGTATAACCCTAATGTGGGCGGCATTTAAACATGCATTGGATATCTTGATCTTCGGATAATTGAATCGTAGCAGCGATTGTGCTAATACCCTGTTTTGTAGCAGAATTTCTATACCCGGGGGTTGAATTTTGGAATAACATATCGAACTCAGTGTATTTGTGAGAATTTGGCCGACGTAAAATGTTCAAAATTCGACTACCAGTGTCTGCTATTTATAGGTGAATTTTGGGATGCCCTGCGCATCGTAGCCAAATATCCCCTGCGCATCGTATGCCATTTAAACTGGCTGCGCATCGTAGGGCATATCTTGCTACGGTGCGTATGGGTTGAAAAATAGGCTCATAGACTAGCCACGACTGGGACTAGCCTTGATGAGTCAGTACACTCGAATTTCAGTATTTTTACAACGTATTTTAGTGGATAATTATCCACTAGGGTTTACCCCCCTTGAGTTTTAGGGGCCCTAATCCTGATTCTGAAAATTATGAAAATTTCAGGGTTTGTTCAGAATCACTTGGGTCTCTCAATTAGGGTTTCCTTTTAGACTAATTAATTTAATAATTATGACTTTTGATGAGAGTTGTTACATTCTACCCACCTTAAGAAAATCTCGTCCTCGAGATTTACTGGAATAAGTATGGATACTTTTTCTTCATTTCTGACTCCAGTTCCCAAGTGTATTCAGCTCCCCTCTTTGAATCCCACTTGACTTTGACTAAAACTAGTCGTTTGTGTTTGAGAAACTTGATCTTTCGATCCTCAATTTGAAGAGGTTTCTCAACAAATTTCAACTTTTCGTTTACCTCTATATCTCGAAGAGGTACTACCAGAGATTCATCTGATAAGCATTTCTTGAGATTGGATACATGAAATACATTATGTACTCCAGATAATTCTTCTGGTAATTGTAAACGATAAGCTACTGGTCCTATACGTTGGATCACTGGAAATGGTCCTACGTACCTTGGACTTAGCTTTCCTTTCTTTCCAAATCTGACTACTCCTTTCCAAGGAGAAACTTTCAACAGTACTCGGTCTCCAACTTGGAATTCTAATGGCTTGCTTCTATTGTCTGCATAACTCTTCTGACGATCTCGAGCAGTCTTCAATCTTTCCTTGATTTGAGTAATCTTATCAGTTGTTTCTTGCACTATTTCAGGTCCTGATAACTGACTTTCTCCTATTTCTGCCCAACAAACTGGGGTTCTGCACTTTCTTCCATACAGTGCCTCGAATGGAGCAGTATCAATGCTTGAATGATAACTATTGTTATAGGAGAATTCAATTAATGGTAAATGATCATCCCAACTTCCACCAAAGTCTATTACACATGCTCGGAGCATGTCTTCTAGAGTTTGGATTGTCCTTTCACTTTGTCCGTCTGTTTGTGGATGATATGCAGTGCTCAGGTTTAGTCGAGTTCCCATAGCTTGCTGGAAACTTTTCCAGAAATGGGAAGTAAAACGACTATCTCTATCCGAAACAATGGAGAGTGGAACTCCATGTAAGGATACAACTTCATCTACATACAATTTAGCCAGTCTTTCCATACTAAAGGTTTCTTTCATAGGTAGAAAGTGAGCAGATTTGGTTAATCGATCCACAATTACCCAAATCGCATCATTACCTTTTCTGGTTTTGGGTAACTTAGTAACAAAATCCATTGTTATAAGTTCCCATTTCCATACTGGCATCTCTAACTGTTGTAGTAATCCTGAAGGTTTCTGATGTTCTGCCTTAACTTGTGAGCAAGTAAGACATTTAGAAACATAGCTGGCTATGTCTCTTTTCATTCCTATCCACCAGAAATTCTTCCTTAGATCTTGGTACATCTTATTGTTTCCTGGGTGCATAGTGTACCTAGATTTATGAGCTTCTTCTAAAATCTTAGGTCTTAAGTCTCCATACTTAGGTACCCAGATTCTACTTTTATGGAATCTCCAAATTCCATCTGCTCCTTGTTCTAATTCCTTGATTCGTCCTTTCATTCCTTCAGCATCATCCTTGATTGCTGTAGTTTGAACATTCTTCAATTGTTCCATTAAATCTATTTGTAGATTTAATCTGAGAGCACGAACCCTTCGTTGTTTCTCATAATACTTACGACTTAAGGCATCTGCAACTACATTCGCCTTTCCCTCGTGATACTGAATATCACAGTCGTAATCACTTAAAATTTCCATCCATCTCCTTTGTCTCATGTTTAACTCTTTTTGCCCAAATATGTATTTTAAACTTTTATGGTCAGTGTAGACAGTAAATTTACTTCCGTAAAGATAGTGTCTCCAAATCTTAAGGGCAAAAATTACGGCTCCTAATTCCAAATCATGAGTCGTATAATTTTCTTCGTGCTTTTTCAACTGCCTTGATGCGTACGCAATTACCTTCTTGCGTTGCATAAGCACACATCCATATCCTAATTTTGAAGCATCACAATATACTTCAAAATCTTCAGTTCCTTCTGGTAAGGCTAAGATTGGTGCATGGGTTAGTTTCTGTTTCAAAATCCTAAAGGCTTCTTCCTGTTTAGGTCCCCACTCAAACTTAGTGGCTTTACAGGTTAACTTAGTTAATGGTACGGCTATCTTGGAAAAATCCTTAATAAACCGTCTATAGTACCCAGCTAAACCTATAAAACTTCTAATTTCCATTGCTGTTTGTGGAACCTTCCATTTGGTAATTGCCTCTATCTTAGCAGGATCTACATGAATACCTTCATGATTCACCATGTGTCCTAAAAATTGTACTTCCTTTAGCCAAAATTCGCATTTCGAGAATTTGGCGTACAACTTTTCTTTTCTTAACAAAGTTAAGAGTGCATGAAGATGTTCACAATGCTCTGTCTGACTTTTGGAATAAATAAGTATATCGTCTATGAAAACAATTACAAATTTATCCAAATACGGTTTACAGATCCTATTCATCATGTCCATGAATGCTGCAGGTGCATTCGTTAACCCGAAGGGCATGACTGTAAACTCGTAATGACCATACCTAGTCCTGAAAGCAGTTTTAGGTATGTCTTCTTCTTGTACCTTCAATTGATGATATCCAGAGCGTAAATCTATCTTAGAAAAATATCTAGCCCCCTGAAGTTGATCAAAAAGATCATCAATCCTAGGTAATGGATATCGATTTTTAATTGTAACCTTATTCAATTCCCTATAATCGATACACATTCTCATTGAACCATCCTTTTTCTTCACAAACAACACTGGCGCTCCCCAAGGGGATGAGCTAGGTTGTATGAATCCTTTACTTAGTAATTCATCTAATTGCTTTTTCAATTCTAACATTTCTGTGGGTGCTAACCGATAAGGTGCCTTGGCTATCGGTGTAGTTCCTGGAATTAAATGAATCCTAAATTCTACTTCCCTATCTGGAGGTAACCCTGGTAAATCTTCTGGAAATATATCAGAGTATTCCGATACTACTGGTATTTCCTTAAGATCTTTTCCTTTAGTGCTAATGATTACTGAAATCATATACACTATTCCTTGTTTTCGTTCATAATTAGCAACTTTCATTACTGATATGAACTTCATGGGTTTCCGTGGTTTATCTCCTGTAATCCTAATCACTTCTCCGGTAGGTGATTGAATTTCTATGGAATTCTGATCACAAAGGATTCTAGCATGGTTGGCTACTAACCAATCCATTCCTAATACAACATCAAATTCAGCTAAATTCATCGGCAATAGTCTTGCAGAGAATTTATGTCCTAAAAGTTCTATGTTTCCTTCTTGCAATACTTTATCTATTTTAACTGAATTTCCGTCTGCTGTTTCAACAGTAAAAATCTGCCTAATATTGGTTAAAGGTAAACTAAGAGCTTGACAGAATGAAGTATTTATAAAACTTTGGTTTGCACCAGAGTCAAATAATACTTTTGCATATACGTTGTGAACTAGGAACGTACCCGCTATCACATCCGGAATAAGTTCTGCTTCTTGCGTAGTCAGCTGAAATGCCCTGGCATTCTTCTTAGTAGTTCCTTCGGTCGCCTTAGGTTTGTTGTCTACTGGTTTGACCAATTTAGGACATTCTGTTTTGTAATGCCCCGCTTCACCACAATTAAAACAGATTACTGTTTTCTTTTTGCAGTTCTCTTCACGATGTCCTACAGCTTTGCAAAAATTGCAAATAATATCGCATCTTCCAAAATGCTTCTTTTTGCATTTCCTGCAAAATGACGGACCTTGAGATTGCCCTGTTCCTTTTCTCTTGAAGCTGTTATTATTACCCACACGAAATCCTTGGGTAATTTTCTGAGCTATTGCCTTCTTCCTATCTTCATCTCTTGTGCGCACCAATTCATCGGTCAGAGTGTTGGCTAATTCTACCGCATCGTCAATAGTGCGAGGTCTCGCAGCTTTAACAATATTGCGGATTTCGCTAATTAGCCCCCAAATATAGCGAGAAATAAGTACCGGTTCTGGCGAAGCCAATGTTGGTACCACTCTAGCATATTCGAAGAATGTCGAGGTGTAACCGCGACAGTCCACACTCATCATCCGATGATTTAGAAATTTATTCGCCATCTGTTCCTTCTCATACTCAGGACAGAATTTTCTTTCTACCAAACTTTTAAATTCTTCCCAAGTCATAGCATAAGCTATTGCTCTTCCTTTTGATTGTAATACAGTATTCCACCACTCGAGTGCTCCTTCTTTGAACAGATTGGATGAATACATGACCTGATCATCTTTACCACATTTACTTATTGCAATAACTGCTTCGGTTTTCTCTAACCAACGCAGTGATACAGTTGCTCCTTCATTGCCTGCAAATTCAGTGGGTTTACAAGCAATGAATTCTTTGAAAGTGCAACCAGGCGTTGCAGTTTTCATTTTCTTGGGTAATGGAGCTTGATGTGGTTCCTTATTATGATTAACATGATTATTGCCTCCATTTACACTATTACTGAAGTTATCTTCAGTAATCTGTTTGCTCGGAACAATTTGTTGTGGTTCGGGTGGATTCTTTATAGCAGCGACGAATGCTGGAATAGCATTGGCTATCCCTTGAGCAACAATGTTTTCGATATCTTGCCGAGTCATATATTGATCTCTTGAATGTTGTTCAGAATGATTAACTTCATTAATAGGTTCATCATTACTGTTTGCCATCTGATAATGTATATATATAAATTTTATTAGTAACTGACAAATAATAATTATATACAAACAATCAGAAAATTGTATAATACAGATAAAGTCAAAATAATCGATCTTTCGATTTCATTTATATATATCTATTATGCATCATTACTCACAGATATCATACAAGGTTTTATTGGGTATTTACAGACTAACTTTATTAGTACTATTATACAACTACCATTTTATCTTCATTCTAACTCTCGTTACTTGCTGTTAAAAACGCATTTCCCTTTCGTCGTACTTCCAAGCAATCTGTCCACCTATCTCCCTCATCCTATTTCCCATATCAAACAACTCTTCGCCAAAGTGGCGAAGTTCGGCCATATTTTCAGTGCTCATGGGTGGATTAGGTAATGGTTCTGGATCGAATTGTGGAAGAAAAGTGTAAGGATCATTGACAATATTTTGAAATTGCCAATCGTTTGTCCACCATTCGTCCATTCCAATGGGTTGGGAGTGAACTATTGGATCAGGAATTGCTGCTGGTTCCCAATTCATAGGGAATTGGTTTTCAATAGGATAAGTAAAAAGATTTGTCTGGACAGGCTGAATTGTCTCACAGTTTTCTAACAGAAAATCTATCTCATCCTGAAAAGTTCTTTCCTGGGTTGGATTGGAACTCTCTCCGATTTCTCTCTGAGCTGGTATAGACCCTTGCCCGACTTCCATTATTACTTCTTTAGTAATCTCCTCCATTTGGACTTCTATTTCCTTATCCTTCTTTTTGTCTCCAGTTTCCATTTCTTGCGGTTTGGAATTCTCTCCAGTTATGACTTCTTTTCCCTTTTTCAAAGGATTACTTATTTTGGGCAGTTTCTTGGCTGGCTTCTTCTTACGGATTTTCCTCCATCCCACATAAGTTCTTTTCTTCTGTTTAGGCTTGCTCAAAGGTGGAACCTTGAATTCTACTGGTTGTTCAACATCAGGATAATAGCTAATATATTCTTTGGAAGCTTCAACAGTTACAGGATAAAGATTAAGATTCTGAAAATCTTCGGATATCTCACTCATGCTGATGTAGCATATATGCAAAATGCATAAAATACTAAATTAAAATTTACAAATAAACTTTGTAATTTATTTCACACAATTTACTAGTTGATTTACAAAGATAACTGACAACCATACTTAGGTTTCAAATTTTATTTATCACACAAGGTTTCTAGATTTATGAGAATAGGGTGCTAATCTTTAAGGATTTATATTTTCTGCTACTGTAGCTAGCATATATAAATTTGCCCATTTCTCATCTAGTTTATCTTCCCAAGGTGATTTATCAATTAATTCCTGAGTTTCCCGTTTAATCCTCTTTTCTTGGATTTTCTCTTTACTTTTCTTAATAATCATTTCCCTCCTTCGAGGAGAAAGTGATTCCTTGTATTGTGCCTTACGCACGAATATTCCTTCTTCAGGAATTTCAGACTGACTTGAGGATTTGGTTCGGGATGAACTTCCTTTTTCATTAGATGATTTCTCTAATTTAAGATAAATGCTTGACAGCTTTTTCTTACCCATACTGTAACTAACAAATAATCAAATAGTCAGTTAATAATACAAATAATCACATAACAGTAATCAGAAAATTAAGTATTTCTAAATACTTAATTAACTTAACCCAGTGGCTGTAATCAGGAAAAATGGAGCATTTCTGAATACTCAATCAGCTTAACCCAGTGGCTCTGATACCACCTTTTTCTGTCACGACCCTCGACCCGGTTTGACCCGTTTCAAGAGCCGCGGGACAGAAATACTGCGGTATTGATTTAATTGAGTTTAACAGCGGAAACAGGATCGCTTAAAGCTAAAATTTTTCCCCGATTATTTTATTTCACAATTCGGGATAAAACCCCGATAATTTACAATAGTATGTTTTTACTATAAAACGTGATATTACAAAAGTATTTATTTATTTTATATTGAGCCACTATCAGTAAGCTTAGAAATACTCCCCAGCACTTTTCCTGGATTACAACAGATCACCTGAAACATGTTTGAAAAAATTTTGTCAGCGGGAAATACTGAGTGAATCATTCATTTTGCTAAAATGACACAGTTGTTATAATTTACAGTATTAAGAGCGATTACAATGTTTCTGATATCAATCCAACTACCCACAGTATTTGTCACTCGAATCTTTACGGTGACTGTGGTCATATCACCATTGGCTGCCCCAATGAATGACGAATATCACTAAATTTAGGTTCGCCCACCTAAAGTGATAAAACTGTAATACTGTGCACAATACCCCACATACCGGCTGTAATTTGGTGATTACAAAGACTTAATCCCCGTAATTATAACTTTGAAATAAAACACTTTTGTAAATAGATTTGATAAAAAGAGAGAATGACTCACATTGCTGTTTTAATATGGTCAGAGTCTAATCTATGATTTTAGCCTTGTTAACCTAATATAAATACAATGCACACAAAACTGGGTTAGTAATCAATCCAGCAATTACGATAATTTACGAAATCAAATTATCACAATGAATGTCAAAATGCAATACTTTGTCCATCGAATTAACGATGATCCATTGAATTAACAATGAACGACAAGGTATAATACTTTACCCATCGAATTAACGATGATCCGTTGAATTAACAACGAACGATAAAGTATAATACTTTACCTATCGAATTAACGACAATCCGTCAAATTAATGACGAACGATAAAGTATAACCCTAATGTGGGCGGCATTTAAACATGCATTGGATATCTTGATCTTCGGATAATTGAATCGTAGCAGCGATTGTGCTAATACCCTGTTTTGTAGCAGAATTTCTATACCCGGGGGTTGAATTTTGGAATAACAGATCGAACTCAGTGTATTTGTGAGAATTTGGTCGACGTAAAATGTTCAAAATTCGACTACCAGTGTCTGCTATTTATAGGTGAATTTTGGGATGCCCTGCGCATCGTAGCCAAATATCCCCTGCGCATCGTATGCCATTTAAACTGGCTGCGCATCGTAGGGCATATCTTGCTACGGTGCGTATGGGTTGAAAAATAGGCTCATAGACTAGCCACGACTGGGACTAGCCTTGATGAGTCAGTACACTCGAATTTCAGTATTTTTACAACGTATTTTAGTGGATAATTATCCACTAGGGTTTACCCCCCTTGAGTTTTAGGGGCCCTAATCCTGATTCTGAAAATTATGAAAATTTCAGGGTTTGTTCAGAATCACTTGGGTCTCTCAATTAGGGTTTCCTTTTAGACTAATTAATTTAATAATTATGACTTTTGATGAGAGTTGTTATAGTTTGGCCCAAGAGTCTTTCCAAGCCTTGCGCTCATTAGAAAGTGTCTCGCGCTCATTAGAAATAGATTCTTTCCAACTCTTGCGCTCAGTGGAAAGCAGTTTTGCAAGGGTACGAACCTGTTTAAGCTCAGCAGTTGCAGCCCACTCTTTAGTCTGCTTACGCTTTTCAAACGCAGCCCTATCCCTTTCAAGCTGCTCTGCACCCTCACGTGCAGCCTTCACCAACTCCTCAGCCTCGGCACGCAAGCGCACATTCTCCTCCTCCCTGTGCCCCCAACACCTTATACTTTTCCATAATGGCATTGGCCATTACGGAATTCCCAACAAGCATGGAGGAGAGTTGGTTAATCTGGGCCTCACTTGATAGAGAACGGGCACGGTTGACTTCAAAAGGGGTGCCCAAACCACCCAAAATCTCCCTACTCGCGGAGGGGTCAACAGTAATATCATCCCCTTGCAGTACGGTCCGGGGGGGTGGCGGTGATAAGTCACGGCCCGATCTTCCATATAGGTGCGGTAATAATACTCCAATTCAGACTCTTCAGGCTGAATGGAAGTCTCTGTAAAACCCGCGCCCCCGGAAGCGGAACCAGAAGCCTTCTCAGCAGCAGGAGATTTCTTGCTTTCAGTATAAGCAAATTTCAGGCCCAGATCATCAGCATCCTCTGGGGTAATGACATTATCATGGGAATCCACCGTGTCATAGATCTGGGCCGCAGGCCCCTTCCCAGTATCCTCCTCCCGCTAAGAGGGCTCAGGTGTAACAACCTTATGAACCCCCACATCTGCAGCAGTGTCATGCGGGGGAGGAGGAGGAGCATCAAAGATGGAGAACCCTTCATCTTGGGGTTCTGCAATCAAAGCAAAAATACGTTAAACTATAAGTACAAACACAAAATACTTGTCCAAGTTACGCATTACGTACCAGGAACAACAACAGGCTTCTTTTGTCCCACAAAAGCCCCGCGTCTGGTCTGAATCTTCGGCTTTTTTTTCTCACCAGCATCAACAACTTTCCCTGCTTTTCTTTTCTTCTCATCAGCAGGCTTGGAACCCGCAGTGGTTCCACCTGTGGCCGCACCAGCACCTGGAACACCCAAGCCCTCAAAGGTGTCAGATACTACCACGTAATCGATATATCTGCGGAAATGAGAACGAGAGGTACCTGTTGCATGCGGAACCAAAGGCGGAACAACAAGAGCCTCAGTTTTCTTCTTGCCGCGACCCCGCACGGGTTTATCCACTTGCTTCTTCTCTGCATGCTTTTTGGGAACACCCTTTGACTCAAACTTACCAAGGGCCCCAAGAGTACGTGCATGTCAAATATCAGCAACATGAAACTTACAAGGCAAGAAAAGAAGGCTATAAATTATACCTTTGCCCTGCGGCAGGGGTGCTTTCATTGCCTCGCGTGTAGGAACGCGGAAGTTATGGAGAATGGTCAAATTAAAACCTGCACCTTCAGCAGTCTTGACAATATCAACCTTGCCAGTAAAGGTTGGATCAAATATCTTCCACAGCTCAACAACAACTTCTGACAATACACGTTCAAATTAATAACAAACAAGGGAATAATGAAACCACACAAGAGTAAGCACATTTACCACCAGTTTTCTCCCGCACAACGGGCTTTGCATGCTTATCAGCCCTAGTCAATAACATCCGCAGCATCCACAATTCATTGTTCTCCAACGGCCTATGCTCAATAGTCCTCAACCTTGGGAACCACTCCGCATTCTCCGCATTAGGAATGGCAAGATCCTCCGCAGGGATAGGCTCATTAACATTCCGCAAAGTCATGTTGAGAACAACCGCGGCAGCTTTAACATAGAAGAACTTGCTCTTCCACTTTGTAATACCCTTGGGAGGGGTCATCAACTTGGTACTTCCGTACCGTTCTCTGAAAGAGAAGAACCCAATGTTCACCGTCAACTAATAAAACCCCCGGAAATTATCAACGGTAACCGGCAAACCAAGAGCACGAAAAGTTGATTCAAAGTGTCTAATACGAATAAACCCAAAAGGACTCATCTGGGAGATATGGACCTTGTAATACTCCAACAAATCAGCAACAAAAACGGTCAATGGTAAACGAAGGTTACCATCGATGAAAGAATCGGCCCACATGGTCACATAACCAGCTGAAGCACAAGCACCGGTGCCACCATCTTGGGGATAAACAGCCCCAAACTCGGGGGGCATCTGTGCACTGGTCATCAGTTGGTCGAACGACGCTTTCGACCACTTCAAGGGTGGCAAGCCACCACCAGGGGCACTACCACCATCATCTTCTTCTTCCCCGGCCACCATAGAAGAAGTTTCAGGGTTTTCACCCTCCACATTGTGTGGGTTAGATGGTTCAGCCATCAGAAATACAAAGACGAGAAGGATTAAGTTGCACAAAAACTCTGAAAATCGCCGAAAATACAGACAGGTTGATCGGAGAAGACAAAGATAACACACTCTTTTCACCGGAGAAATTTTTTGAATTTTGAACAAAGTGAGGAGAAATCAAACGGTTTCCCCTTATATACTCATCGCAATTAATGCGATGCAGTAAACCGACTTACCACATTCAAAAAGGGCCACTGACGTATCGCCACGTGTTCAGCGACTTTTCAGCTGACGGTTATCACGCGCGCGTGGCCGCCCACGCGCCTGACAGACAAGACCTTTACACTACTTGCTACAGTGTAGTTATGACCTCGGTCAGTGCAAACGTCCTTTCAGATCATCACGTGTCAGAATCCTACCAACTTTCAACAACCCACACGTGCCATCTGCCACGTAGACAACACAAAAGCGACAAACATTATCCAAACTTAAGCGGCATGCGGTTTCTCTGGTTTACCGCACCATAACCCATACCGCATGTCGTTTTTTACATACCCCTCAAAAAAGGCAAAAATATATATCTTTGAATTATATAAAGGGGTATAAACAATAAACCGCACATACCCACGAGCACACATGGAATATGCGGAGATGACGCACACAAACCCGCACGGGTGCGTCAGATACTCAGAACCAGCGTCGTTCCTTGAAATACGAAAACCGCCTCTCAGGATGCGGTTCTTCAGGCTTCAAATCCCTCGTATCCGGTTCACAACCACGGAGGGAACGCAAACAGCTTCTCCTTAAGGAAAAGGACAAGTATGCTGAGCAACCATACATCAGTAACCCTGTCTCCTGAACCTTCAAGAGCTGCATCCAGGCTACAAGACTTCTAGAAGCGAGTTCTTTGCGGCAAACCGCAACCACTCGTGAGTAGCTACTACAAACCGCAACTATGCGAACGGTAGCTACGCAAGAGCCACAACTAAACCACCACGCGGAGGAGCAAAGCTACTTCAAGAAAAACTGCTTTTCAACTAAGCATGAAGGAAAGTGGCTACAAAACGAATGCGGAAGAGTTTCAACCAACTTCCCAAATATCTAAGGTGATCTCCTCTGGCAACACTACTTAAAGAAAAGATACTTTCCACGAAAGCGTGAAGGAAAGTAGATCCAGAACAGTGGTAACAAGTCTGCTTATGACTAGTTACCCACCTATGGACCGCATAGAATAAACAATGGTGGGCACAACCCTGCCTATGATTGTTCGACAAAACACGGCCAACAATGGCGCAACTACCCCACGTTTCTCAAACAAACATGGCCAACAAGGTTCGGCAATGAGGTAACTGCAAAGGACGTGCGGTTACTAGAGAGCTAGACCTCAGAGGACGTGCGGTTACTTGAGAGATAAACCGCAGAGGACGTGCGGTTACTAGAGAGCTAAACTGGAGAACACCAACACCCCACAAAATAGGGATCATCGTTGGATATCCAGTTGAACATAGAGCTTGAGCAAAGTGCTTACAAACATTGCATAAGCTAACATAGAGTTGCGGCAACGGACACCTTCCGTCACCATCTCAAAGGTTGGCTCGAACCCGGCGGAACACTCTTCCGTCACGATCTCAAAGGTTGGTTCGAAACCTGCTAACAACATCAGTCACCGTTTCAAAGGTTGGTTCGAAACACCAACAGGTGGCTGATGACATCAGAAAAAGGTAGACCAAGAGTAAAGTCCTTGGCTGAGAATTCCGCATCAGACGGAACTTGCTCACCGGACATCCTTCTCAAAGGAAGAAACAATCCACTCGAAAGGCCTACCGACCAAACGAACGGTCAACAAACTTGAAGGAGGAGCCATCCAAATGGCCCATATTCTACCTTCTAGACACCTAAGTCCAGCATTCCTCCCACATGCAACTTGCATAAGGAAGAAACACTAGACTGGGGGGACTTGAAGGGGTATGGTCCCAAATCTCGCGTCTGCATGACCGCGAATGACCATTACCCTTATCAAAAACCCCCACCAGCAATAACTCACCTATGTCCGCGTGGGCACACGCGAACACAGCGGTCCAATCTATCCAGTGATGAGAAGACTTACCTTAAGGACGGAAACCAATGTTACGCATAGCGATGCGGCCCCGCACCGCATCCTATGAACATTTTCGTCATGACAAGGGATCTGGGCAACAGTAACAGTCACTAAGCGGCGATGCGGCATGACACCGCATCTCGCATAAATCATGGATGGAACAACCAACGCGGGAACAACATCAAATGACCGCAAGCAGCGATGCGGCCCGACACCGCATCCTGCCTACAAGGCAAGTGGGTCTGACACCACAATGCAAGTGGCACTGGGAACAGTCACCTACCGGCCCACGTGTATACAACAGTCTGACACCACAGCAGGACGTGGCATCACCACCGTAACCGACAGGTCTGACATACCTGCAAATAGCTGTGCGATGTCAGGCTAGCTACTCAACTACCCTCCTTCACTCCTCGGCTATAAATACTCACCCCAAACCAGGTTTGAGGTATCTCTTCTAAACTCTCTCACTACTACTACTATCACACTTTGCTTCCCAGGCAAACTACTGATTCTCACGCCGGAGAGTGGTAACAAGGAGCACCCCCCACCCCATCCTCCTTGTTACGAGTCACGGTTTGTTTCCTTGTGCAGGAAACCCACCACCAGACGATCCAGCCAGCGATCCTCGGAAAGAAGGGATTAACCCTCTTGACGAGACCAGTGAGTTAACCCACCTGGTTAACCATTGTTTCATCAAGATGTTTATGATTTATGTGGTTCATTTTTGATGGTTTATCATATAGACGACGATTTTATTCAATCAAACCTTCTTTAATTATTTGTTTTTTTTTGTTCATTAATGAAATATGTAGTTATTTATATATGTATCATGTTCATAAACTATCTTTATTTATCGTTTTAAAAAAAATAATACAGACCAAAGGTTAAAAAAATATTCAAACCGTTATAAACCAGACAACCTACCTAGATCAGTTATCTGAAACTATAGTTAATGGTTTGACCTATACTTTTTGTCATATTGGGATGAAATGAACTCTGGACGTCCTAGTGTTATCTTTAATTAAATAGCAATTAGGTTGTGACTCAAGCTTCGTGTATTATAACTTATCGACTTATATTCATGTGTAGAATTTTATTATCATTACTCCATACATAAATGCATTTGATACGTGACAGATAATACCAAGATTTTATTAAGCATTTTGATAGTACTAGATGGAACCCACGTGATGCAGTGGAGTTGTCAATTTCACTACAATAATAAAATGTAAATAAGATTCAAAAAATGAAAAAAGCTAAGATGAATGTGTCGGTTATTATGAGGTTAAATAATCGCTACAATTAAGGGAATGAGGTGATTGGTATTTAGGTTGTAATGATGGAGAATTAAAGTTCGAACTTTCACCTTCCCCCACCTTAATCGCGATTTTGCCACCTTTCTCCTTCTTCCTACACCTGATTCATTCCAAGAGCAAGGAAGAGCACGCTAAGCATCTACATGTACTTCTAACATTATTGAAGAAAGAAAAGCTTTATGCTAAATTTTTAAAATGTGAATTATGGTTACAAGAAATATTCTTAGTGACTACAATTGTGATATCCAATATCACAAAGGTAAAGCTAACGTAGTAGCTGATGCTTCAAGTCGTAAGTATCATGAGAAACCAAGAAAAGTACACACTCTCAGATTGAATCTACAAATAGACTTAATGGAACAATTGAAAGATACTCATTAAGCAGCAATTAAGGATGATGCTGAAGGATTAAAGGAATGATGGAATAATTAGAAAAAAATAATAGATGGAATTTGGAAATTCCATAAGAAAAGAATTTGGGTACCTATCCAAGGAAATTTACGAAACCGAATTCTGGAAGAAGCTCATAAATCCAAGTATACGATTCATCCTGGAAGTGACAAGATGTATCAAGACCTATAGAAAAAATTTTGGTGGATAGGAATGAAAAAGGACATAGCAAGTTACGTTTCTAAGTGGTCGAGCATTAGAAACCCTCATGATTACTTCAGTAATTAGAGATGCCTGTTTGGAAATGGGAATTGATAACAATGGATCTTGTTACCAAACTACCTAAAACACGAAAAGGTAACGACACAATCTGGGTGATTGTGGATCGATTAACTAAGTCTGCACATTTCTTACTTATGAAGGAAACCTTCTGTGTGGAACGTTTAGCTAAACTGTATGTGGATGAAATAGTCTCGCTACATGGAGTTCCTTTATCCATTGTGTCTGATATAGATAGTCGTTTTACTTTTCATTTTTGGGAAAGTTTCCAAAAAGCCATGAAAACCCGACTAAATTTAAGTATAACTTATCATCCTCAAACTGATGGATAAAGTGAAAGGACAATTCAGACTTTGGAAGACATGCTCAGAGCCTGTGTGTTAGACTTTTGAGGAAGTTGGGATGAACATTTGGCATGAATAGAATTCTCTTATAACAGCAGTTATCATATAAGCATTAACGATGCTCCATTTGAAGCACTATACAGACGAAAATGCCAAACGCCTGTATGTTGGGTAGAAATAGGCTACAAGCTATTATCAGGTCCTGAGATTGTACAAGAAACAACCGATAAGATAATTCAAGTCAAGGAAAGGTTAAAGATAGCCCAATATCGTCAAAAGAGCTATGTTGATCATCGACGTAAGCCATTAGAATTTCAAGTTGGAGACAAAGTATTGTTTAAAGTATCTCCCTGGAAAGGAATAGTCAGATTCGGTAAGAAAGGAAAAATTTAGCCCAAGATATGTTGGACCATTTAAAGTTATTAACATAATTGGTCCAGTGGCTTATCAACTAAAGTTACCAGAAGAAATGGAAGGTCTACATAATGTGTTTCGCGTATGCAACTGTCACACCCCGATATTTCCACGTATTACCGGTGGGGGAGTATCGTGACGTGGTTAGTAACATTACAGTCAAACAACACAATATTTAATATGCACAGCGGAAGCAAAAGATAGATATATTTCAACCGAATATAATTGTAATATTTCAACCGAATATTTTGGTCATTTTAAAGATTATAAAAGAGATTAAATGAAATTATGAGATTCGGGTCCGAATACACCAGTAAAATAACTTATGTTAATAGGTCATATCTGTTGTGATAAGTCTTATATGCCAAAAATGGTTTTAAACCTAAACTATGTGTTTAATACGCTTAAAAGCCATTTTAAGCGATTTCCGGGTTAAACAGGAAATCTGAGTTTTCTGATCAGGTTATAAAGTTCAAAATACTTCCTTTATTATATAAAATCAGTAGCAATTGGATTGGTGTCAAAATATTATGTAGAACTCATTTTATAGCCAAAAAGGGTATAATCGGTATTTACCGAATCAACGCCATAACCTTAGGTTATGAGCAGGTTAAAAATAATTAAAAATCTTTAAAAATCCCAAAATATTATATTACATCAGTGGGTAAAAGGTTTGGTGTCAAAAATTGGGTTTAGATAGGCTTTATGCTAATGACGCCATTTAATTACTAAAAAGCGTTCTAATTACGTCATTGAGCATAACTCCTAATCTAGACCTGAAACTGATGTGAAAATTTAGGGACATGTTTATAAATCAGTAATAAAGATTATTGTCCTTTCACATTTCCATAATTCTCGTTTTATGGTTAAAAGGGCATTATGGTCAACATTAAGCAATTAACGGAAACATGTAAACGAATCAGACAATCAACGAACCAACCACAGAGGGTTATACCATCATGTAACCTGGTCCTAAGGAAGCTCTAAGGCATTTCCAAAACATACTAAATAGGGTCAGAACTGAAGTCAAAGCAAAAGTCAAAGTTTTGCGACTTTCGGTTCCGAACCGGGTCTAAACAGAAAATTGCCGGGTTGATCATGCTTAGACATGTTCTTACATTTATTACTAAGTTATATGAGTGACAAAATTGGTTACGCACCTTCAGCATTGCTAATTATGCGTTAATCCGAAAATTATGGTTCTGTTGACTTTTTATAAACAACTTTGACCCGACATTTGATCTAGTTAGGACGGGAATCAGAGGGTGCCCTTTTAAGGGTTTAATGCCCACATAATTACCAACTTATAACTACCTTCAATTTGGTTAATCACTGAACCATTAATGATTAATCGCTAAGTCAAACGTTAATTACGACGGTTTGACTTTTAAGCTAATAACTAAGTAAAATTCAATTAAGGAAGGTCAAGGATACTTACCAAAGTCTAATGCACGACCAGAGATGCTTAGAGACTGATCTTATGCTCCAGGAAGTTCCACAAATGCAGATGGAAGGTGTGATCAAAATGTTGCAACATGAGTGGCCTTTTATAGTGATTTTGGTTGCTCATGATCATGCCACACAAGTCTAGCATTATTCCCAGATCATTTACAAGTGCCCCTAAGGTCTAAAAGCATGTAGGGGTCGCCCATGGAGTGGAAAATATATTTTTAAGTCGGTTATTGCGTTTAAACAGGCTGCTGTCCCATTTTCTGTATATGGGGGTCGCACGCGGCCCGCGTAAGGTTGTGGTAAGACTTACGTGGCCCGCCTGAGGCCTGCTGTCAGATTTAAAACTTTTTAGTTATTGCATCCTTGGCTCTTGGTCCTTCGAAAGGTCATTCCCCTTTATAACTTGCATTATGAGCCCTTCAAATTGACTTATAAGGGCTTCAAGACTTATACCCACTTTGTTAAGTCCTTGGTTTGCTTTGTTATCAACCGAAAAGTCATAAACTTCATCGTTGACGCTTTTAACCCCTCGTATACGAGTTTTATCATAACTTTCTCATACGATAACGAAACTTGGTGAAATTTTTATCATGTATTCTAGTGAGCATAATTAATCGTTACAAAGCTTCGAGTTTTCTAAAAGGTCACTCAGAGGTATACTTTAAACATGTTGACACATTTAACCCCTGTAGTTTGTAATCTCTCACTTTCCTTCACAATTAGCTTCGTATGATCCACGATTCATTCGTTTAAGGGTATAAACATCGTGTAGGGTTATTGTAAAGTATATTTATCCATTGTTGATATTTTGAACCCTTATATTCACATACTTTCCAAGTTTGTCTACTTTAGTCCCTCTAGAGTATTCTTTCACACGTTTAAGCTTATGACACGTGTCAATACATTACAGGACGTGAATTTTCGAGGTGTTACATCCTCACCCCCTTAAAAGAAATCTCGACCTCGAGATTTACTGAAATAAATGAGGGTACTTTTCTTTCATTGCGGACTCAACCTCCCATGTGTACTCGGGACCTCTACGGTCATCCCATTTAACCTTTACGATCGGTACATGCTTCCTTCGAAGCTTCTTAACCTGTCGATCCTCGATCGACACAGGTTTTTCAACAAACTTCAAGCTCTCTTCTATGTGCACATCTGTATGTGGTATAACGAGTGATTCGTCAGCAAAACACTTCTTCAGATTGCAGATGTGGAATACATTGTGAATACCACTGAGCTCTTCAGGTAATTTTAACTTATAAGCAACTGATCTGACACATTCGATGACCTCGAATGGTCTTATGTATCTCGGGCTTAACTTACCTTTCTTACCAAATCGCATATAGGACGTGAATTTTCGAGGTGTTACAGCAACTTAAGGAAATGCCTAGCTGAGAGTCCTGTTATCGTTTCCTTTGTTTTTCGTGCTGGGTCTCGTCGTGCATGTCACGGGTTACGATCAGGGTTCTTCATAGGGTATTTTGGGAGTTGTTACATATAATCTCAGGGGATTAATACCCTCATTATTACAATCACGTTTGAAAGTTCAATTTGAACTTTGACTTGACCAAAATGGTCATAACCGAAAGTCAAAACAAAAGTCAATTTGCTTGACTTTCGACTAATAACTAGCATATGAAATGAAATAGATTAGGAATAAAACTTACTTGTGTTGAAGAACACTTTTTAGAACTTAGAATACGAGGCTCCTAAGCAGAAGCAACTCCACAATAAGTGTTTTAGAGTGGATTATAAAGGCGTGAATAAAAATGTACAACATATACTTCTATTTATACTAATCCAAGATTCCTAAGAATGTGCCAAGTGTCCTTAGGTGTGATTAGAGCATGATTAGTGTCATATTAGGTGTCATGATGTGGTGAAGTGTGGCAAGTTTTATGAAAGGTGGCACAAGGATGGACAAGGCTGCTGTCCAGCCATGTTTCTGCTGTCAGCGCACCACTTACGGAGTGCAAGAGGTATGCGTTACGGATCGTAAGGAGTTTTGGTGACGGTTCATAAGGACCTCCTGAAATTAGAAAATTTGCCTTTAAGGCATATTTAGCCCCTCAAATTTAAAACTTATAATATTTTTATGGTTTTTAACCCTTCCTTTCAACACCGTGAATTATGTGGAAGGTTTCTAGACACGTGTCATGTTAGTATTTAATCTAAAATTTTCGGGGTGTTATAGGTGCCACTCCCTTAATTAAAGAAGAATGTAGACCAAAACTAAGGTTCAAGAAAATATCACTTACTATTCAAGCTTTTGCGTGTGTCCCTCTGTGGCATCCACTTTACTTAACGATCAAACATTCAAATAATGACATACTATATTTTTTTTAACGAAAAATTGGGCATGACCCATTCGTAACATCGACGTTTCCCTCTTTTTTTACTATATAATTCAAAATCAACCCAAAGGATTCAAACGTTCTTAAAACACTTACTACTATTTTAGACAGATGGATAACATTTACATTAACAAAATGATTTTTTTGACCCATTAGTAAAAGATAACATGGTTCAGAAGCGCAAAAAGGGCAATTTAGTGTGTTCGTCCGAGCTCGCCAACTTCAAACATGAGATTTACCTATCATGCACAACATCAAACATTAGTTAATTCATAATGCTCAAACAAAATCCATAACATACCTTACATACTTTTAATCAACCCCTTAACAATTTACAAATCGTTGACAAATCTTGTTTACAACATTCTTTTCATTAAACATCCATTCCATTAACTTTCTTTCATTCCAACATCTCGATACATTCATACATCCATATCATTCGACCCATTCATAATGAGCCCATAATCAAACGTCAACAATAATCGTCGTGCTTGTCCTAATTTACCCACTTACAACGGGTAACCCTTATCATACATGCCTAGCATAACATATCATTTTGACCCGTTTACAACAAGTCGTTACTTAACCATCTCATAATCCTACTTTCCATAAAATTTTGTCCCACTTGAGTGGTCATTATACATTCGACACTATTGTGTCGCCTATCCGTTTTCTAATATATAACATATCGACATTTGAACCAATAACAACACATAACTCAACATTTATGATTAATAACTAAACCTTCATCCGTAGAACAACATAAAAGGAGAATTAAGTTCATATGAACTTACCGTGATCCTGAGCTCCTTGTGCTTTGGAGTGACTTGCTCTTTCTTCCTTCTTATTTCCTGGACATCATAACTTTATTCACTTAGCTTCCATTACTTTCACATTCCTTATTATCCAATATGACAATTATAATTCACATACATTCCCACCATGATTACATCTCATCAATTTAGCAAATTTTCATACAAAATCACATCTAAATTCAATTAGACATTTCATCAAACACATGGTGCGCATACTATCAACAAGGCATGATGTACAAGTAGTTATAACATGTCCATCCTATCTCATCAACGGTTAATCATAATCTTTCATAATAACAATCATTACCCTAATCCATAACTTACTATTTTGACCATGAACATATGGTTCCAAATCAATTATTCATAACAATTTCATCAACAACAATCAAATTAACATGTAGAACTTCATAATTTCTAACCATTACTTGACATGCAAGTGAGTTTTGCCCTAATCATGCTTATATTCGAAATTTAGCATCTATTGATGTCTAGACATTCATAGCAACCATTAATCATACTAAATTTTGCATTACATTCACGAATTATACTAAACCCACATAATCAAACATCATCAAATCAAGAAATTTCACTTACTTGAGATCAAGAATACTTAGACAATCAGAATTCTTAGCTCATGCATTCGATTCTTCACTAATTTGGCTTTCAATTGATGGGATTTTAGAGATTTAGGGTTTTGAGAGGGAAGGAGTCCCTCCTGGCTCCTCACGATCGCACACCAGACCCAAGTCTGGTTTCTTTTTTTTTATCATGTTTAATAACAATATTTACACATCTAGTCCCTCATCTTTTTGTCCTTATTCACTTTAGTAATTTACCTTCTAACTTAATCATCTTTCTTTTATTAACTTTTACTTTGACATAATTCTATATATTTTATATTTTAACTTATTAAAACATCACTACGCATTATACTTTTAGGACATACGAGAAATTGGGGTGTTACACCCTCTCTCTACTTCTAATGGTCAAGAGCAATCTCAGTTTAGCTGAATTGATTCTCACATTGATAAAGATCTAATTAGGTGGCAAATCCTATTTTTTTAGTATTTACGACAGCTACTCTTTTAGAGAGAAAAGTTGATCAGACTGTCCACGGTTGGATATACAGCTCGTCTATATGAATTTTGTCCATTTTTTTCACACTATCTCCTTTTGCATATTTAAGCAACTCACTAACTTGACCCTCTTCCTCGTTTAAAGCCATACATATCTTGCATAATTCTTGAATGATTTTATGCATCTTATCCTATCCTCAAAATACAAGATAACAAGAGCATAAGTGTTTGTTGAACTTATTGTATTAACATACACAAACAATTGCACAAAAGAATGTGAATTAGTATAGTTTAGTTGGAAGGGCAATCACTACATGTACTAGTAAGACTTTGTAAAGGTGAAAAATATTCACCTGAGTTCATGCACTACATTGATGATACACCATATTGATATAAATCATATATACTTGCTTCTTGTGGAGTTTTGTACGTGTTCCACGGTGGTGATATGGTGCCCAAACCATAATTGGTTTTCCAGTACCGTAGCATTATTTGTTACCGTAGCATTATTTGTTTACAAGTAGAGTAAATTGCAATTTTTGTCCTTTTATTTTTATACCAAATTTCAGACGACGTTATTTGTTTTTAAAATTGATGAGCTTTGTACTTAATATTTTAAAATGACAAAAGACTTTAAGGGGCTGTTTGGCTGAGCTTTTCAAAATGACTTATTTACTTATTTGCTTTTCAGAAAGCAAATAAGTAAATAAGTCATTTTGAAAAGCTCAATTTTAAAGCTTTTCAAAACAGCTTATTGACTTATTTGCTTTTCAGAAAAGCAAATAAGTAGTTTTGAAAAGCTTAGCCAAACAAGCCCTAAATGTCAAGACACAAATGAGAAAAAAAAAACTATTTTGAATTAAAATAACAATTAACTTTTCTAGAAAACATAAATTTGCAAGTTAAATGGTAATAAAAAATAAAAGTGAAAAAACACCTTTCATATTTCGCAACTACCTGAAACCCTAGAAAATTCAAAATTCAACGGGTCAAAACCCAAATTCTGGCCCATAAATCTGGATTCTGGACCATCAACGGTAACCAACAAAACTCAAACAGTGAATCACAGCATCCGACGGTCAGGATCCGACCCAATAAACCCAAGACCCGACCCGCAAACATCCTCCATCTAAAAACCTTCGAACGTTCCCCAATTCATAGTTTTCAGCTCATACCCAGAACCGGATCTTCACTTCTTGAAACAAATCTTCAAGAATCCACCAAAATTTCAAAACCCCACATCTCACTTTCCCCAAAATCCCATCTTTTACCCTCCAAATCTTCCCAATTTCACATGAAACATTCGAATTGACAGCAAAAGAAAAATGATCGTTCGGACCTACGGTCGCCGGAGCAGCAGCAACAGCCGAAGCAGCAACAGCAACAGTTTAAATTTCGAAGAAACAGATTCTTTATCTCACGAAAGCCCTCAAGAATTAGACCCCAGTACCAACGATATATTCAATTTCGATTTTTTGAAAAACCCATCTCAAGAATCTGTAAAGAATCCCTACACTTTCGATTCTTTTGATTCCGACCCGTATTGTTTCGATTCGTCCGAGGAATCGAGGAAACTGCCCCCAAGATCGAAGAAACCTAAGACGGAATCGAAGGAGAAGAAGAAGGGGAAGAAAGAGAAACAGAAAGAGAAAGAGAAAGAGAAAGTGGTGGTGAGTGAAACGGCGACGTTGATGGAGACACAAGAGTTTGGGGAAATGATGGAGCATGCTGATGAGGTGGATTTTGCTTTGGATGGGTTGAGAAGAGGGCAGCCGGCGCGAATTCGACGAGCGAGTTTGCTGTCTTTGTTGATGGTTTGTGGGACTTTACAGCAGCGCAGACTCTTGAGAACACATGGGTAATTGATTATTTTCATCAAGAATTGTTTTGAGTTAGTAGAATTTAGATGTGGGTGTTTCATAACGTCATTTCATGAGGTTGTTTAGGTAGCCAAGGCCGAATCTTGGAGCCGACGCAGGCGTTGGGGAATTTGGATATTAGTTGTAGTTTCTGTTTAGGGGGAAAGCTTTAGATAAGTGAGTGTGTTGGGGGATCTTGTTAATAGTTAGAAATACACGGTTTTGTGGTATTGCAGTTAACTGCTTAGGTTTGATTAAAGAAGGTAACTATATAGTTGTTAATAGTTAGTAATACGCAGTTTTGTTGTATTGCTTAGGTTTGATTAAAGAAGGGTTCTATGTAGTTGCATTTGTGTGTTTAAGCTTTGATGCAGACATGCAGTAGCTAAAGAGCAAACCAGATATGCGTGTGTAGGGTTTTTTTTTGCTTTGTGGAAGGGGGGGGGGGGGGGGTTACAAGTTGATCATAAAGTTCTAAACACTTGTTATAAGGGAAAAACTTGTGGTGCATGTATGTTATATCCATATAACATGCTCTTTGTAGTTCAAGCTTTAAGTATCCATATATTTTGTTATTTGTAATTTCAAGTCTAATATTGATTCTTTATGGTTGTAGTGTATAGTTAATAGTTATTTATCTTATTTACAGGATGGCAAAAACAATTATTGATGCTGTATTGGCGCTTACTCTTGATGACATTCCTAGTAACCTGGCTGCTGCAGCTTTATTTTTTGTGTTGACAAATGATGTAAGCTGCTTTCATTTTCTATGAATAACCATAGTTATTAAAGGCGCTAGGCGCACTCAAGGCGCATAGGTCTCGCCTCGGGCCTAGACGCAAAGCGCAAAAAAAGCGAGGGCCTGAGAAAATAAAAGCGTACAATGAAAAAGAATAAAAAATATATTATGTATTAGAAAAATAATAATATTCTACAAATAAAATTAACAAAACTTATTATATAACATTTAATATCATCTATTTAGTACCAAAAGTTCTAAAATATTAGTGTATTGGAGTAGAAAAGTAGTTTTCCTTAGATAACAGTAGAAATTTGGCTGGAGTCTTGCCGGAATTTAGAGAATTTGGTCGGAAAAGTAATCAAGGAATCACGTTAAAATCTACGCGCTCACTTGGAGAATTAAAGCGCAATTGCTTCGCCTGGCCAGAAAAATGTGCCTAGGCGCAAGAGGCGATGGCTTTTAACAACTATGTGAATAACTGACTTCTCAGTTTTATCCAGAGTAAAAGTTCAGTGTTTGGAAATACATCTATTTATCGATTTATTACTCTTTTTTGACACGAAGGTGCTCCGATTTCTATAATTTTTTCTTATCGCAGTTATGGAATTGACACTATAAAATAGTTTACTGAATTAAGTCTTTATTATCTAATCTTTATCTCATTTCAGGGCCATGAAGATTACATTTTGGATTCGCCTAATGCCATCCGGTTCTTGTTAAAGCTATTGAAACCAGTAACTACAAATGTTATTAAAAATAAAGTTTCAACCCTTGGTAGCAAACTTGTAGCCCTAAGCAAAGATGCTTCCATTTTTAACGATGGAAAGGGAGATGAATCGACTGCTACTGCTATTTCGCAAAAAGTTGAGGAAATTCTTGTGAGTTGCAAAGAATTAAAGCAAAGAAGTGCAAGCGATAGTGATGCAAAAAGACCCGAACTGAATCCAAAATGGGTCGCTTTACTAACGATGGAGAAAGCTTGTTTATCCACTGTTTCTCTTGAAGGTACTTGCATGATTTGGTTAGATTCTATGCATGATATGCATAAGTAGATATGGAAAAATAGGTGGGTGAGCTCGAGCTTGGGCTCGATAAATAAAGCTCGGTTTATTTTAGGCTCAACACTAAAGCTCGGTTCATTTCGAGCTTTTTCTCGAGCTGCTCGGTTCGCTTGCACCCCTAGCTAATTCTATTAGGTTGTTTATTATATTTGTGGAATGGTCTTTTTTCCCGTGACTATTATATATATTTTTATTTTACTATTATTGCACTTTTTTTTTGTTTTGGGCATGTGCTTTTTGCACATAGGCGACATGCTAGTCCCTTGTGTTTTGCGACTTTGACTACGTAGGTTTAGAACAGCTAGAATATTTTGTTTGAATTGAACGGGTCAGGTAGGGAGTCAACAGGTAAAATATTGCGTAGGGTTTGACCATGATCACTTTTTATCGAAAAAATATAGTGCTGTAAATTATGATTTACACAAATTTTAATATTTAAGTAATTATCTGGAATTTTAAATAAAATGACTCAGGATGTTTTATGCATTAATAATACACTTTGGGCAGCTTTTGACCGGTTTCCTTTTCGAGTAATTTTTTATTTGGTACATTTGACCCGCTAGAGATAAAACTAACCTGAATCACCCCGTATATAAGTAATAGTTTATCGAAATGGCAAACATGTAATAAATTAAAATCTTAATTTCCGATTCTTTGCTTTTCACTTGACTAGAAGAAAATTACAAAAGCTTAGTGGACTAATAATTGATATTTTATTTGTATAATTTTAGAGACAACCGGGACCGTCAGAAAGATGGGGGGCAACTTCAAAGAAAAACTACGAGAGCACGGGGGACTCGATGCTGTTATCGAAATCATGCGGGAATGTCATGGCACTATGGAGGTAGAGAATTACCAATTTGCCCATTATTAAAATTACCATTTTGCCCTTTTAATAAAATCAATTTGGGTCTGTATGGTTTCCTTCATTATCGAAGGGTATTTTGGATACTTGACAAATAGTCAAAGATTTCCCCAAATACTTGACCTGTGTTTTATGATCTTATAATTATCTGCAGGGATGGTTAGAACAATCTACATCTCCGACCCATGAGTCCAAAAATATTGTTAACCTAGAAAGCCCAATGCTTTTATTGAAGTGTTTGAAAATCTTGGAAAATGCTACGTTTCTTAGTAATGATAACCAGGTAATGCTTACAAGTACATTTCATGTATAGGAAGTCTAATATGAAAATAAGTTGTAATTTGAACTTATTATTATTTCATAATATGCAGAGCCATTTGCTTGGAGTGGAAGATGACGGCTTTGATTATCGGCGCGTTTCTCAGTCTTCAACAAAACTTATTCTTAGTGTTATTAAGATTCTTTCGGGTATCTAATCTTTTCTTCGTATCTTGTTTTTTTTTCTCTAAATTTGTGATGACACTAATTTGTTTTTTATTTGGTTTCCTCCAGGCCTTTCTCTAGTAAAAAAATCTTCATTGAGTCCTGAAATTAGTAATGGAAACCATCTTTCCAATGGGACTGTTCTGGCTGATGACAAAGGTATTTGGCGCAAGCAACTTTAATAAGAAATTAGCGTATTAAACCTGTTTACACAAACTGTTATTAAATTAACACACCCCTTTTTCTTATCCCAACAAAGCAATAAGAACATCCTAAACACATTGTATCAATGCTTTATAATTTATCGTGAGTCTGATTACATAAGTTTCAACAAGAATATTATTTGCTCAACTAGTCCAAAATTTGTGTATTCCGGACTACAAATTGGCGATAATATATTTCTCTAAATAAAGGGATTTCTATAATGTGTTCATTTAAATATCACTGTAACAAGGTAGTTTTTGTAGTCATGTTAATCACATCAATTATTTATAAAAAATGTTCCATTATGTTTGCGGGCCAAATCAACCTGACCCGTACTGAAATGGCCAGTTTTGACCCGTTCATTTTCCATCTCTGGTTTACCTGCTTAGTCGTTAATTTTTATTTTATTTATCTACAGTCGACAACGATGAGATCATATGTATCGGTTCCTCAATCGAGAATTGCAGTATGGACTGGCTTCCTTCCCAGAAGAATTCTAACGTATCTAAAAAAAACCAAAATTCGTTTCATAATCAAGCGGGTTCCTCAAAATCCGATCCGGTTTCTGGGTTCAATAGTAGTTTGCTAAAGACAAAACCAAAATCAAAACCTTCAACTTCTAAATCAAGGAGTGGTACATCGAGCGGTTCGTTAACAAAAGTAGGTAAAAAATCTGGAACTAGTCAACGCAGTAAGTTTGACTTTGAGGATAGTCAAGATCCTTTGGGCAGCGATGACCCTTTTGCATTTGATGAAGAAGAAGATGGACCGACAAAGTGGGACGTACTGTCCGGGAAGAATGGTATGTCTCAAAGTCAAAAAAGCAATTCAGCTGTTGAAGAAGTTGAAGACGAAGAGTCAAAGTTTGACTTAATGATGATGAGTCAACAAGATTCGACCAATGTGGAACCACCCCATGATTCTTCTCAAGCTTCTTGTTCTTACGTCAATGATGATGAAAAGTTCAGTCTTTTGGCTGATTGCCTTCTTGCAGCAGTGAAGGTATGTTTTCGACAATTATTATTTGACTTTCTGAGTCAAAATGTAAGATTTGACCAATTGGTCAACTGTTTGAACTGAACAAAAAAGTCTCGTTACAGGTTTTGATGAACTTAACAAACGACAATTCTGTCGGGTGTGAACAAATTGCTGCGTGTGGAGGATTGGAGACATTATGTGGTTTGATAGTCGGTCATTATCCATCGTTCAATTCACATTTGCCCAATTTCGGTGACAGAAAAGACAAATCAGTCCTTGAGGCTGATAACGATGAAAATAAACGCCTTAATGATCAAGAATTGGATTTTCTCGTCGCAATACTTGGATTGCTTGTTAATTTGGTCGAGAAGGATGGGCATAACAGGTCGTTTATAACTTAATATATTTAATATACAAATTATTAAACAAGGTTTGGATTCTTTAATTGATTTTAATATATTGATTTTCTGCAGAGCACGTCTTGCAGCTACCAGTATATCGATACCAAAGTCTGGTGGTTTGGATTATGAAACTACGGAAGTAATTCCTCTACTCTGTTCGATATTTTTGGCAAATCAAGGTGCCGGTGAAGCTGCTGAAGAAGAAAGACAATCGGCTTGGGTGAGTTAACTTATATAGTTATATTTCTTGTGTGTGCTACTACAGTGATTGATAGAAACTGTTGATTTTTTGCTAAATTACCAAAATCTCCTCGAATTGAAAAGCAAATTTTTGTTTGACCCTACAATTGTCTCTGTCCAACAAGCTAAGCAATTAATGCGGTAAAAAATCGGATATCGGTCAAGGACCAATATTTGAGATATAGGTTATCGCGATGGGATATCGGTTATTTATATAGCAATTTAACACTAACAATTCAGTATACTCTCCTACCATTAACAAATTAACCTTTTGCAACTTGCAAAACACTAACAATTGTAGCAAGTGGGAACTGACTAAGACTTAAAACACTAAGATTTAAGTGTAACAACCAACAATTAAGACTTAAATCACTAATAGCAGCAATAAGAATAAAGACAAATGGTAGAACTAAGAAGAAAGGTATTGATATTGGGAAAATCGGTGATATATCGGTCAATATTGCCGATAATATCTGTACCAGTATTCTGATCGATATTTGACACCAATGTTTTACATGGGGACCGATAACCGATATATCGGTGATATATCACCGTCACCGATATTAACTGCATAGCCAACAAGATTTGCAAGATTTGATCCTGATAGACAATGAAGCGTTTAGCTGAATGACCAATATACCCTTGATGTGTTGTTTGTGCAGAGCAATGAGGATCTTGTTTTGGAGGGAGAGAAAGAGGCAGAAAAAACGATTGTCGAAGCGTACTCGGCCCTTCTTCTTGCATTTCTATCTACAGAAAGGTTGGTTGACTCTTTAGTTTCACAATATCAGTTTACTTTTGTTCTCATGGGAACGAACACATGTTCTTTGACTTTTGGCAGTAAAAGCATACGTAACGCCATTGCTGAATGTCTTCCAAACCGCAAGGTTTCTGTTCTTGTTCCCGTCTTGGAGAGATTCGTGGTATGCCATTTTTACCCTTTTTAAGTTTTAACACTTGTGTCAAATTCAAAACCCGAAAACAATTTTTTTTAATCTTCGACATACTCTTTTGCTAGGACTTTCACATGTCGTTGAACATGATCTCGGAGGAGACTCATTCTATGGTGCTTGAGGTAATAGAATCATGTAGGATGCACTGAAAGTGGAAAAAAAGTAATTGAATGATGTATGAAAAGCGGGATGATAGATGTTCATTGATGGACGTCGTGTACAGCTTCAACTTCCTCTTCGAAGAGGAGTAAGATAGGATCATGTTATAGTCTTATTAACCACATTGACCTCCATTACATATTGTCATATTTTCGGTCTAATATTCATTTTATGTGAGGTTTCCTTTAGTAAGATGTGTATTCACCATCTTGGTGGTGTTTGTAATACGTGGCTATGTACTTGTGCTTGTATGCGTCGAGTTTAAGGAGTCTTTTTAGTGTTTTGTAGCTTGTTAATCATGCTTTCTGTTGGCGACTTCTGTAGCATTGTGGCGTAAGCTTTATTAATAATCGCACTAGTGTTATGATAACTTAGATTCTTTGTTGAAATAAATTACAGAGTAAACTGCAATTTTACCCCCTGGGGTTTAGGCCAATTGGCACTCTGACCCCCTCTAACGAAATAATTGCAATTTTACCCCAACGTTGTTATGTCGCAATATTATTCACAATAATCTCCTGGTATAAAGTGAATGAGATCCACAAGTTTACTTTTGTGACGGCTGCGAGCAATGACAGTGCCCTTGAGGCTGTTATGTACTCATTAAATCTACTATAAACATCACTAATAAGTAGAAACATATAAGATTAAAGTATCTTATAAACATATCACACAATATTGAAATGAAGCCTGCCCTTGTAAGTTGTAAGTTGAACCGAACCGGTGGGATTATGATCAGCTATGCTTATGGAGGAACGCGAGAATTAGCTGGTTTAGCTTGTCTGGAAACTGTTATTGAACAAAATGGCTCCCTTCCGCCACATATTCTATCTCTAGATCCAACGCAAACTGTTTAACCGTTCCACTTGTTATAAAATCTTCCACTCCCGGGAACTTCAAGAAATAATCCTTTTCTCCCACGACCAGTAACATCGGATTCTTGATCACAGGATCTTCTATGCCGTATTCTTCTTCAGATGACCTGTAACAACACAATCCACAAAAAACTAAGTTCAGAGTGTACTTGCGTCAACGCAACCCAACCCAAACCGTGTCCCCTACATCTTGCAAACCCTAGTCTTTCGGGTTGGTGTATGTTGTGTTTTTATCTACCTGTAAGGAACTTTGAGTGGTTCAAGTAAACCAGATTTCTCGTATAGAGCTCCATAGGCGGAAAGATCATCGTCTGTGAACCACGATGGTAGAGGGGTAGACGGGCTCACTATATCCATTATTTCTTGGTTTTCGTTGGCGATTGGGATTTCGCTTCTAGAAAACAAGATGTATATGTTTCGGAGGACTGTTTTTACGTCAAATCGGCTGAAATCAGCTTCCGCTCTTCCAGGTTCCTAGCAGAAGCAAAATAATGGTCAACTGTTACAAGTTTTGTGAACCAAATTCATATGTATGTTGTAATTTGTACCCTCCATCTGTTGATATAGAAACCTTCAGGCAGCTCTACGTGGTACGTACGAGGTTTGAAGGGCCGATGTGGGACACCAAGCGATATAACTCCTGTTACCATCGTGGGGTATCGAAGCGCAATGAGGAAAGCTGGTCTTACGCCAAAATCTTTCGCGATTATGAAAATCTACACGCATATAAATCGAAACTGTGAACTCTAGTCACTTCAATTATGAATCGGGTGATGCTACATACACCACCCCAAAAGTGTACATCAGGCTTGCTGTCACATCATACAAGCCATAGATGTCACATGGACCATACGACTTTGTCAGTGGTTACATTAGACTGGTCGGGTCGTGGGTCAAAAGACTCAAAACGGCTTCGGATCAAAACGGGTCAGTTAAAAAAATGTTGTTTTGGTTTGGGTCGAAACGGGTTCGGGTCAAAACGGGTTCGGGTTGAAACGGGTCTGGGTCAGAATGGGTTTCGAGTCGGGTCGGGTTGGGTGGGTCGTGGGTCAAAAGGGTCAATTAAAAAAAGGCTTGTTTTGGTTCGGGTCGGAATGGGTTCGGGTTGAAACATTTCTGGGTCAGAACGGGTTTCGGGTTAGGTTGGGTCAGACTAAAACACTACCCGAAGAACCTGAAAACCGAACCGATGACAACCCCTAAAACAGACACAAACAATTCAAAACTGAAACCAGATACCAACACAAAATCTGCTACAAAGTAACACGTGTCAACAAATAAAAGTAACATTATTTGATGTACCTTATTAATGTCGAGTGAATCAATGATTGCGATAACATCGTCAACAAGATCGGAAAATCCTAATTTCTTTATCGCCGGAGAAGGATCTGAGAGTCCGTAGCCTCGAAAATCGGGAGCAATAGCTCTGTAACCGGCATTGGCGACGGCGATCATCTGGGAGCGCCAGCTGTACCATATCTCCGGGAAACCGTGGAGAAAAACGACCGCCGGAGATGATATGTTTCCGATCTCGGCAACGTGAAGCTTCAGTCCGTTGACTTCAATGAACTTATGCACTATCTGATCCATTGAAATTGATAAGAAAGCTAGAAAGAAGGTGAAGAATTTTATTTTATTTAGATAGATTGATGATAGGACTGAACAATCATAACGCAAATTAACATATATTAAATTTCGAACAATCATAAACATTACTAGATCCAACTAACATACTTTACATAATACAACAGGAAGTTTATTTGACTAAGAAGACTAGGAAGTGATCTTGATCATCCATTTAGTTAATAAAGTGGTAAGATTAAATGATGGAAATTGAAAGGAAGAAAAGAGGCGCGTGAGTTTGTTTAGGGGCATTCTAGTCAATCCAAGGCAATAGTTTCTCTCTCCTTCAATTCCTCCCCATTTTTTAAACGTCAATAACTCTTTCATACGACATTATTTTTTTATAAAAATTGCACAAAAAAAACGAGCGTTTTTTATCTTTAAAACGAGTATACTATTGCTATATTTTCGAATTTTTTTTTTGAAAACTCAGTTGCGTAAAACGCAATGAAAAAAACCCAGTTGCGTAAAACGCAATGAAAAAAAAACCTAAAAAATGACATTTTTCTAAAACGCAATGCACAAAAAACACAAAGAAATGTCTTATTTGTAAAACGCAATGGTCAGAAAACACAAAGAATTGTGTTATTTCTAAAACGCAATAGCCTAAAAACACAAAAGAAAATGTACTTTCTAAAACGCAATGGACTGAAAACACATAAAAATGTGTTTTACCTAAAACGCAATGGACTAAAAACACTTCAAAAATGTGCTTTTCTAAAACGCAATGGCCTAAAAACACAAAAGAAAGTGTTCTTTCTAAAACGCAATGGACTGAAAACACGCAAAAAATTTGTTTTTCCATTGGGTTATAAAAAACAATAGACAAAAAAGACACTAAAATGTGTTTTTTCATTATATTATAACATTGCGTTTTACAAATACATAACTGGAAATGTTGAAAATATTCAATAATTGGTAAAATTGCGTTTTACAAATAATTAAAATAATCAAACCCTTAAAATTGCGTTTTACAAATACTTAAAAAAATCAATTTTGACCTGTACATTCATCTCATCATCATCTTGATGTAATTATCATTGAAATGTGGTCACCGTCAACATACTTTTTGCAAAAAAAAGAACTTACAAAATGAAAACACAGCAAATTAGAAATTGTAAACTTACTTCAAGTGGGATATCGATTACTCCACCAAGGTCATAGCCAGCAAATTCTTTGTATTTCAGCTCTGTTTTCAAAGCTTTTTTTTAATTACGGAGGTAATGCGGCAAGGCAAGAGGAGCTACGCCGCTTCCAGTGACGGAGGGGGTAGCGGTGGAGTGGTGGTGGTGGTGGTGTAGGGGCGAGATGAATCATAAAAGAGAAAGACGTGTTGGGTTTTTTTTCTAGGGTTTCATCATACTAATTTGTGGTTTGACTAAAATACCCTTTCTCTTTATTTTAAAATTTGCCACATGTCATAATCCTATTGCTTCCTATCCTTCCTAGCCAAAATAAACTTCCTATTTGATCTTTATTCCCAACATATTAATATAAGACATTTGGTTGACTTAGAACAACCAATATATTATGTTATGTTTTGCACCCAACTCATAAAAATCTTTACATTGAATTTATTTCTTTAGATAGTAACAATGTTTTATAAAAACAAAAAGAGTAAAATACACGAATGGTTTGAGGTCCAGTTCTGGTCAGAGACGAAGAAAAGGAGGCAGGGAAACAACTATTTGATGATAAATGCCAAATTTAGTGAAACAACTATCAAACTCAACGTACCAAAGAACACAGTACTAAATAACATGATAAGTGAAACAACTCACAATACATAGGTAGCTTTGATATCAATCCTACATTATTCAAACGAAACGAAACGAATCCAAACTTCCACCTATCGGATCTCCCATCGGATTATGATCAACAATGCTTACGGAGGAACGCGATTATTAGCGGGTTTACCTTCTCCGGAAACTGTTCTTGAACGAAATGGCCCCCTTCAGGCAGATACTCCACCTCCAAATCGGATGCAAACTGTTTAACCATTCCGCTCTTTATGAAATCTTCGACTCCTGTAAACTTCAAGAAATAATCCTTCTCCCCTACGATCAGTAACATCGGATTCTTGATTACAGGATCTTCAATGCCGTATTCTTCTTCAATCACCCTACAACAACACAAATTACAACTTACAAGAAACCGATTCATGGCAAAGATTTGATCGCCTGTAGTTGTGTTTCTAGTTACCTGTAAGGAACTTTGAGCGAATTATGAAAACCAGATTTCTCGTATAGAGCTGCGTAGGCCGAAAGATCCTCTTCCGTGAACCACGAAGGTAAGGGGGTTGATGCATCAACAATATCCATAATCTCTTGGTTTTCACTGGCGATCGGAATTTCACTTCTGGAAAACATAATGTAGATGTTTCGTACAACGGTTTTCACATCAAGACGCCCAAAATCAGCTTCAGCTCTTCCAGGTTCCTACCAACAAATTGTGTTAGTACATAATAAGTGATACAATAAGGATAGTTACAAATAGATATGGACAGAAAAATCCGGTTTGGATTTCCATACCGGTTCTTAACTCCTTCTGGATTTGCACTACCAAACCAGTTTCAACCCGAACCACCAGTTTGTCATCCAAACTGTTTTCAACCCGAACCGGTTTGAGTCGAATCAGTTTCTACCTGACCCAAAAAATAATATTTTTAATATTACCAATTTTGGTTACTGGTTTCAACGCGACCCAAACTGATATGAACCGGGATCATATAGCTTTCACCCAAACCAATTTTGTGACCCGAACTGTTTTTCCCTCAAACCAGTTTTGACCAAAGTTGACCAAACCGATTCCGTTTACAACCCGAACCGGTTTTGAAAAAAAAAAGCCCGGTTTGTACAGCTTTAATTACAAAGGAAACCTAACCGAATCATACATTTTTCTTTTTTAACGGTGAAAACATACTCCTCTAAAAAACTGCTCCTAAAGTCCACTTTGTAAGCCTTGAATCCGAACCACTTTGTTGAGAATAAACACATGATGCCACTAGGCATTGGCATCAAATCATATCTTCTAATTACATTGAAAATACTTACAATAAAACCTAACTAATACAAGATGTAATAACAACTAGGGGTGTTCAAAACCGGATACCCGGGATATCCGAAGTTTTCGGATACCTGGTTTCACTATCCGAATCCGTATCCGAATTTCGGATATCCGATCGGATAGTGAATCGGATGTCCGAAAATCCAAAATTTTATTTTATGTTATATTTTTTTATTTAGTTGAATCTGGATATTTTGGATATCATAAATTTCGGATATTTTTTCGGATATTTCAGATATTTTTCGTATACTTCGGATATCCGAAAAAAATAATTTTTTTTTTATAAATTTTCAGATACTTCGGATATGCGAGAATTTTCAAAATCACCCTAGTAACAACTGGAATCAAAATGTGAGCAAAAACAAACCTACCCTCCATCTATTGATGTAGAAACCTTCCGGCAGCTCAGTGAGATACCTCGGGCCCCCGAACGGCGTGTGCGGTATTCCGAGTGCTATAACTCCGGTCACCCTCGTCGGATACCGGAGCGTAAACACATAAGCTGATCTTACCCCAGCGTCTTTCGCAACTAGGAAAATCTACAATTCAAATTATAATTATAGTCAAGTAGTTAATCAAACTTACAAGGATTAGTTTATAAATAACAACCATGGTTGTAAAACAAGGTTTCCAAGTTCGAGTAATCGCTCCAAGGTAGGTTGCCGAGACGACTTTCTTCAAATCCGCCTAATTACTCGGACTCGATCAAACGCTGTCAACCTCGGCCATAATCGGATCTAGTAGGTCAACTCAGACCGGGTTTGACTTCAGAAAAAATAAAACATAATTTCTATGCCTATCATATTAAATACTACATAAATATAATTTTCATGTATTTTGTTATAATTATTAGTTAATTTATGTTATTTGACGTGTATTTAATTTCTGAAAACTAATTTCTTTATAATTTAGCATGTCCAAGTGCTCCTGAATACTCTACATTATAATTTAGCATGTCCGAGTACTCCTGAATACTCTGCGCCTAGGCCGAGTACTCTCAACTCCCAGCTCGACTGACTAGGGAGCGCCTAGCGACTTTTGCAACCATGATAACAATAATGTACCTTATTAATGGCGAGCGAATCAATGATTGCGAGAATATCATCAACGATATCGGAGAATCCAAATTTGTTGATGTCTGGAGGTGGATCTGAGAGGCCGTAGCCTCGGCAATCGAGAGAGATAGCTCTGAAACCGGCAGCGGCGACGGCGATCATCTGGTGGCGCCAACTGTACCATATTTCCGGGAAACCGTGCACGAAAACCACCGCCGGTGATGACTCGTTGCCGATTTCAGCTAAGTGAAGCTTCACTCCGTTGACTTGTAGGAATTTGTGCACAATTTGATCCATTGCTGGCTTAGTTACTTTTGGTTATGTCTTCAATGGTGGTTTTAACCAGAACAATATAAAGGTTAATTACGTCAACAATGGATTCAAAAAATGTTGATATTGACGTTTTGTCGTTATTTGAACATTTTTAATTTGATCACCAGTGAAAGGTTTACGTCAACAATGGATTCAAAGATGTTTGTATCGACCGGCCTACCATTAATAGACATGCACACCAGCACACGTCCAAAACCGAAAAATACCGTATCGAAAAATACAGATACCCAAATAAATGCGCGTACCCATACAATACAGGTGGTACCCGTACCCTATGAATTCTTATTTCAATTGGAGTCCTTAACATTTATAATGATATTTTTAAACTAAACCTACAAAAAAAAAATCAGAATTTTATGATTTTTTTTTTTGTATTAGATTTATAACGATGAGCTTTTATTATTTAATACATGTAATACAGCCCTATATCATGTGTATGTAATATATTTGCGAAAATAATTGTAAGAGTTATTATTTATGGGCCATGAATTGAATTAAATTGAAGATGGCTTGCATTTAATAAAATTAAAAGGGCCCTTCTATTTATTTCAAGACTTTACTACCTTTTGGGCTATATATTAAAGTTAGTTTCTACTTTCTAGTGTTCTTTCTTTGATTTTTTGATTCACTCATTGCGAGTTTTTAAGAAAGCAGTTTTTAAAAACCTGTTTGAGTAAATTGTCAAAATCGTCCTTGAGGTTTGGACACGCATGCTAGTTTCATCCAAAACAACTTTTTTGTACTATATTGTCCTTCACTTTTGGGCAAGTTTGCCATTTTCATCCAAACGTCTAACTTATTTGCCAAAATCTTCCCTGAGGTTTGGGATTTTTTTGCCATTTTCATCGAAATATCTGCTAGAAAAAATAACCCAAATTAGACGTTTGGATGAAAATGACAAATTTGCCCAAAAGTGAAGGGCAATATGGTACAAAAAGTTGTTTTGGATAAAACTAGCAAAAGTGTTTTAATTTACTCAATTTACATACAAGTTTTACAACATAGTTATTTTAAGGAGAGACAAGTAATATACTTGTAAACAAATCTATGGAGATTTTAAGAAATTAGGAAGAGTTACTGAATATCCTAATTGTTTAAACTTAACAAATGGATTGACACTGAAAGAGAAGCTACTTTGGTTTGTGGTTGCCAGTGAAAGAGAGGCTACTGTTTTTTATTATTATTTTAATCTTGTCTAACATCTAGTGGCGAAGCTTGAGATTTCCGACCGGGGGGTCGAAAACGTATATATCCAAAAATTTCTATACGAAAACTACATACCCTCCCGCCCCCACTATGCTACGCCCCTGCTAACATCCATTCACATACAAGAATTGCAGCCCTTTTTTGTATTATAGCTAGCAAAATAAGGCCCGCGCTTTGCCGCAAGTTAAAGTATTTAGGGAGAATATACAAAGTTGTGGCTATTCGGTTTTAACTATCGAGACGTACATTAACTAAAACAACCGAAACCCCGTGGGGGTGGGGGTGTGCAGGGTGTTGAACCCAGGTGTCCTGTGACTGTGAGGGAATTGTTGGTTTAATCTTGATACAGTTAGTTTGAACTTATTATTTAATTGTTTATTTAATGTGATGTTTTTCGGTTAAGTCTCGATAAATTTAGTTGGTAATTTTCCGGAGAGATCATCAAGAAGTTCTTCTGTGCAAGGCGAATTTAAAATGGTGACGTACGATTTGTGGGCTGGTTGTGCGAGTCAGCCATGGGAGAAATCAATTCGAGTCATCGAGTGAGTCAGATCAAGTGAAAGTGCAATCACCTGCGAGAGGTGTGGTGTTTAACCGAGCGATTCAAGGTTAGCACAGTGTGATGTATAAACATGACACATAACTATACATATATGCAGGAAACGTCATCATAAGAAAGGAACCTAAGGCCAAAACTTTAGCTGTATGCTTATTTAAAAATCTTAACAAGACTCCAACACACAAACATGAATTAAAACTCAAGATCTTTTGATTGTTTTACAACTCAATAACATTAATATTTGTTGCAATTAAGAAAATTGAGTAAGAACTGATTAATCTGGTCAGGGAATTGCTCATGAACAAAATGGCAACCTTGAGGCAAGTAAATGATTTCTAGATTTGGCACATATTTCTTCACCGCCCCACTCTTCACATATTGCTCCATTCCAGGGAACTTGAACGAATAATCTTCTTCACCCATGATCACCAGCGTTGGAGCTTCTATTTTCGCATCATCAAGATCGTGTTTTGAAAATTCAAGTTTCTCTCCGAGTGACCTACAACGATTAATGAAAACTAAAGATAAAATGAAACAAGGGTGCCAAAACAATGCATGTTGGCAGTGACGAAGCTTGAGATTTCCGACCGGGGGGTCGAAAACGTATATACCCAAAAATTTCTATAAAACCGGGGGGTAAAAACGTATATACCCAAAAATTTCTATACAAAAACTACACACTCTCCACTACTGAGCGAAAAATTTGGGGGGTCGGCCGCCCCCACTAAGCTACGCCAATGCATGTTGGTTAGAGGTGGGAATTTAAATCATTTACTCATGAAAAGATGGATTTATGTTGGTGCAAAAAATAGCTATTCATTTGAAAATTTATATTATTGTTGAAACAAATTAACTTTTGTTTGTGTATTCGACACACTATGAACAAACAAAATATTTAGACATGAAAGTGTTTCGTGTAAACCAAAACTACTAACCAGCCCAAACTAACCATTTTGCCACCTGGCAACTCTCGTGTATATAATACTAATACGGTAGGTTCAGTAATTACCTGTAAGGAACTTGGAGTGGGGTTTGAAATCCAGACTTGTGATACAAATCTCCATATACCGAAAGGTCCTCTTCTGTGAACCAAGAGGGTAGAGGAGCCGACGGGTCAACCAGATCCATTATCTCCTGGTTTTCACTGGCTATCGGTATTTCACTTCTAGAGAACATGATATAGATGTTTCTCACCACTGTTTTCGCATCAAACCGGCCAAAATCAGCTTCAGCTCTTCCTGGTTCCTAATGATAATTTCAGTTATATTGTTAGTTTTGATTGGTGTGTGGATTTTGGTGAGTTTTGATTGGTTCTTGTTTAATTTTATTTTTATAAAAAAACCATTTTCACGCCCCTCCCATTCCGTGTTTTTTTACCACGCCCCTTTGTTGACGTGGCTGCCACGTGGCGCTTAATGCCCCCTCTTCATGCCATCCCACTCCGTATAGTGATAATCTAAGGGTGTGCAAAACTCATAGATATGTAAATTTATCAAAGAGATTGAGGGCAACTGTCTACCTGCCATCTTCGAATGTAGAAACCTTCGGGGAGAGCTAGCTTGAAAGGAGCATTAGGGTGCACAAATGGTGCACCAAGTGTCACAATTCCTGCAACTTTCTCTGGGTGGATTAGTGCAAATGCGTAGCCAACTTTTGCTCCAAAATCTTTAGCAACAACAAACACCTAATAATGTCCACATAAACATGATTATGGTTATTTGGTGCCCAACTCATCAGCAGCCTTATATTCATGGAGGTATTGTAATTCAAGAGTTGTTCATAATATAAGCTTAAATTTGCCGATTGAAACCTAACATTTTTTCAAATTGAATTCATACATTTCAAAGCGATATCTGTTTTGAGACGGATACAATAAACATTCAAAATATACAGGATAGTATCATCAATTTCTACTAATTGGAAAATGATATATACAACAGACATGCAGGAATGAATGTACCTTAGAAATGGCGAGAGAATCTAGGATGGAGGCAGTGTCGTTGACCAAATCAGCGAATTTGGTCTTGTCGGGTTGTTGAGGGATGTCGGATAATCCGTATCCTCTGTAATCGGGTGCAATGGCTCTGAAACCGGCGTTTGCGACGGCAATCATTTGATGGCGCCATGTGTACCATATCTCCGGAAATCCGTGTAGAAAGATCACCGCCGGTGATGAATCGGAGCCTATCTCGGCTACATGGACCTTTAACCCGTTGACTCCAATGTGACTGTGCTTCATTTCATCCATTTTATTTTATGCGTATGAGACAGAGACAGAGAGACTAGCTTTGGTTTTAGGTGATATTTTTTTGAACGTTGAGAAACTAATAGTAATCTGTTCAGACTATATTGTCTTAACAGGTCCAAGCTGACCTAAACCAGGGATAACTTGGGCCCAAACTCTTGACCTAGGGTAAGTAGCGTTCATTGCCTTTATCCACCAAATATGACACTAGTGGGGATTAAACTTGGGTCTCTAAGAAGAACCCAAATCTTTATTTTATTTATTAGAGCAGGCGGGGTGGTCCGTTATGGACTCCCCATAACGCGTTATCCCACCAAGTACACCGCCGCCGCCGCCGCCCCTCCTATAACGCGTGATAAAGAAAACGCGTTGAAGTTTGAAAAATTGGACCGTTATTGATTTTTTGACCGTTATTGGAAACGGTAATATTCATTTAAAATAAAAAAACCTTTAAACCATTTATCTATTTATATCTCCATTTTAAACCATTTTACACGCACCAATCTACATCTTTTAAACCATTTTAAACCCATTTCACACAAATTTTATATCTTTCTCAAATGGAATTCCCTACGGATTCGACGTTTCCGATGTCTGGCGATAGCGATACCGAGTCGTCTTCCGACAACGAGACGCTAAAATATTTTGTGTCGGTGTATAACGAGCTTGATGCCGAGTCGTCCCACCCAAAGAAGAAGATGGTCGACCGTGATTGTATACGTGCCAACGAAGTTTTGATGAACGATTATTTTGTGGAAAATCCGCTCTACAATGCCGAAACGTTTAGAGATCGGTTTCGTTTACCCAAATAATTATTTTTAAAGATTGTTGGAGACATCGAAGCAAGCGAGGAATGGTTTCAAGAAGGTTACGATGCGAGGGGCAAACCAAGTTTCACGCCGATACAAAAATGCACGTCCGCCATTCGCCAACTAGCGACAGGTAACCCTCCCGATCAATATGATGAATACCTAGCTATGTCGGCCAGAACTTCACGTGAATGTTTGCATTTTTTTTGCAACGCGGTCATTAAGTTGTATGCTAGGGGAGACATTAAAAGACCAACCATCATACTAGAAGCGGTGGCGTCGAATGATTTGTGGATTTGGCATTCGTATTTCGGTGTTCCAGGTTCAAACAACGACATCAATGTTAAAATAAAAATAAAAAATAAAAAAATTAAAATAAAAAATTTAAAAAATTAGTGAAATTTAATTTAGTGTTTAATTTCTAATTTTAAAATAAAAATTAAAAAATTTGGGAGTGATTGAATTGTATCACTAGTGACCACCCCCGCTACATTTCTATCACTAGTGATAGAATATTGGGTGATGACATGGCATGAGTTGATTGGATATTGGGAGTGATAGAATTCTATCACTAGTGACCACCCCTCCTCCTCCTCTTATAAGTCTTTTGTTAATTTGTTAACTAGGGGTTTTTAAAAAAACCTAAAACTAAAAAAAATTAAAATCAAATCGTATTGATACTTCGATTTATATATAAGGTCAAACAAATTACACCAAGATAGCCGGTAAGCGGGCAACAAGCTGCGCCGCTACCCCTTTTGAATAGCGAAACCTAACCTAGTAAAAACGAAACCCCGATCTCTAGGAGACGAAATCGTATTCATAAGCGAAAAAATCGAATTGTGAATTGGTGAATTGGTGAATTTGGTTTTGGTTTCTAACCATATAACCTTATTCAAATTACAAATTCGGTTCGGTTATCGGTTCAATCTTGCTTATTTGGAAAACTACGTCAAAATAAAAATAGGTTAGAATTTTATGCAATTACCTACAAGATATATCAAACATCTATTTTTATTTCTCTGTGAAACGTTTTGTACATTTGCAAGTATCTCAGACATAATCATCTTTTTTTTTAACAACAAATTTCATTAAATGAAAGAGGCAGACAATCTCATTAGCAAGCCGCTCAAAAGGGCAGACACTACAACAAAAACCAAGTGTTAACAACAAAAACATAACAACATTACACATCAACCTTACTCCATTTAGCCTAATCTAAACCCAAGTTCTTAGACCTATTCTTGATCCAAAGGAATGACAAGCCTTTGATCTCTCCAAGAATGTAATCAATCTACACAAGGATGTTTGAGAAAATGAGATTGTTTCGATTACGCCATAAGCTCCAACAAGCCACCAACACAATGGATTGCACCAACCTCTTTTTGAGGGAATGGCCCAAGACAATTTTTTGCACCTGTAAAAGATTAGCGATGGAAAAAACGAATATAGGTTAAATCACACCACTTACCTATTTCTTGCCAAACAACCGTGGCGACATAACACCAGGTGAAAACATGATCCACAATTTCCGTAGCAGACATGCAAAGACTGCAAACGTTCGGGCCATTTAACATCTTTCTTTTGATGAGAGCATCCGTAGTTGGAAAGCGAGGCTGAATAGTTCTCGAACCAATGGTGTTAACCTTTAAAGGAAGCTAAGGATTCCAATCTCATATGCTATTCGACGGTAGAAGCATCTAACAGTATAAGTTTGGAGTTTGTTGTAGTGTCCTATTGATGCAGATTTTTTTTTTTATTTAAAATAGATTAAGCTAATACTATTAATATTGTATATATATTGAATGTATACATCCTAAAGTGTATGCAGTGGTTTTAACATAATTTGGTATTGTATTAGCATATCTCGGTCATATGCTTTTTTTATACAACAGCTCACAGACAAACTCTAATTCTACTACTAAGCTACACATTTTTTGTCTACTACAAGGATTGAACCCTCACCACTTATAAACACAAAGTCTTGTTCAATACATTGATAGCTCCAGACCAAAGGCCCTTTCCTCCTTCTGGTAGGCAACCTATTTCCCTTCTCCCAAACTACCATCGATGCTTTCCTCCCTTTTGCCATCTTATTACAAATGTTGGCAATCCTATCTTAGGAAGATGATGGATAGTAGAGAGATCTCGAAAGAGGTCGGAAACAAAGACAAATTTAAAGAAATTTCTAACACACTAGTATTTAATTCATATATAATTTAAAGAAGTTATCAACTAAATAGACAAAAAAGTAAATTTTTTTTCACTTGGATAACACAATTTTGAACGTTATACATGAAGTACACTATAGCATTTATTTCACCCATGTTTTATTTTTTATTACACGAACAAACACGTAAATCCTAATTTTTGTTGCGGTTGAGATAACCGAGTATGAGTTGATTAACTTGATCCAGGAACTGTTCATGAACAAAATGACAACCTTTAGGTAGGTATACGATTTCCAGATTAGGCACATACTTTTTTACCTCGCCACTCTTCAAGTATCCCTCTATCCCTGGGAACTTGAAGAAGTAATCTTCTTCGCCCATGATCAGCAGTGCCGGGGCTTCAACTTTCAAACCTTGTTTCGGGTATGCACTTGTATCGGCTAATGACCTATAAGGAACTTGGAGTGGAGTCTGAAATCCAGATTTCTGATACAAATCTCCATATACTGCAAGATCATCTTCAGTGAACCAAGAGGGTAGGGGAGTTGAGGGGTCAACTAAATCCATTATCTCTTGGTTTTCATTGGCTATTGGTATTTCACTTTTAGAGAACAAAATGTAAACGTTCCTCACAATAGTTTTAGCATCAAACCGTGCAAAATCAGCTTCAGCTCTTCCAACTTCCTGATAACATTCCAACATAATATTTACAAACTTTTTTGATACATAACCAATTTTAAGTAGACGGTTATATGATTATATTCGCCTCACTATGTACAGTTGTATTATGCGGTTCTTTCTGTTAAAACTGAATTTGCATTGAACACATGATTTATAATTTTGTATACATAGATTACAATATAAAAAAGAAAGAGTACCCCCCATCTTCGCACGTAGAAACCTTCAGGGAGAGCTAGAGAATCTTCGAAAGAACTAGGGGGCACAAATGGCACCCCAAGTGTTGCTATTCCTGCAACTCTTTCAGGGAAAAAAAGTGCAAATGTGTAACCAACCGTTGCTCCAAAATCTTTACCAATCACAAACACCTAACAAAGTCCATACAAACATGAACTTGGTTATTTGGTGTCCATAAAGATAATATTGTAAGAGAAAAGAGAGTAGTAAGGAAGATCACATAACCAGAAAGTTAAACCTTAAAAATCGTTACATATATTTAAACTGATTGTTAGAATCTTGCATTAGGAATATACAAAAAGGTAAAAAGGTGATGAACAATTATTGTAGATATCTAAAAAATCTGGAATAAAGAATAAAAAGGGACCTATACAAAAATATTTTAAAATTTTAGAGGAATAAGAATTTAAGTATGATTCAAGAATTAGTTTATAGAATAAAAAGATACTTGAGAACGCTAAATTTACGAGAATCGTGAGAATAAATAAAAAAAACTAATCAAAATCATTTTTTAATACAAACTTCATTATAGTTAAAATACAACATTAAAAAAAGAATTTACTCTTTAAATAATTCATCTTTCCTCTTAAAATCACTATTAATAAAATTTTTACACATGTGTAAATACAACAAATTTACACATGTGTAAATTTTCATTATTTCCGAATACATGTAAATTTAAATGTGTAAATTTAATTTCTAATATTGTTTTCAAATAATAACGATAAGTGTAAAAAGAAATTTTGAATTTAAAAGGTTTTTGACCAAGTTTTTGCGGTTTTTTTATTCGTTCTTATGGTTTTCGTGATATTTAACGTTCTTATTTAAACATTCCGATGTATGATTTAAAAAAGGACGTAAATTGATTTTAAAGAGTTTTTAAAAGAAAATTTATGCAAAAAGAAAAACGGGTAAACCATAAATCCCATTTTAACCATTCTTGTTTGTTTGTTTTTTTTCCCTCAAGACTCTTAAATTACTATAAAACCTTTTTTATGCTACTGGCTCATTTTTATAAAAGAAACTAACATAAACACGTTTTAATTCAGTAAAAATATAAACCTAAACTAGTTTTTGGTAACCTAATTCAATATGGTAAAAAATAAAATAAAATTGATGACCTAACAAAAATCGAATACATAAGATACCCATGGTACCTTAGAAATGGCGAGAGAATCTAGGATCACTACTACAAAACAGATCTTTAGACGGGGTGATATGGGTTTTAAGACGGTGTTTTCAACACCGTCTTAAACTACACTGGTTTAAAATCAAGTCTTATTAGACAGTGTTCAATTTTAACACCGGCTTAAACTTGATGAACACCGTCTTTTAATATCAAAACATTTCAAATATTAATTAAAACAAATATTTTTTAACACCGTCTTATAAACCTTTGCTGAAAAAAAAAACATTTGCAATAAAAAAAGTTTTCAGTTAAAGCGAGCAAAAATCGTCGCTAAAGCTAGATTTTCGTCGTTAAAGCATGTCTCCGCTATTGCTGATTTCCTCGCTATTGCTTGATTTTCGTCGCTAAAGCATGTCTCCGCCATTGCTGATTTTGTCGCTAAAGCCTGTTAATCAATAGCGACGATAAGGGTCACCACTAAAACAAATATTTTTTATTTTTCTGGTTTTTTTCGTTTTTTCCAATTTTTTCATATTAAAACCTGTCCATTTCTGGTTCACGAGCCACAAAAACTAACCACACATAAACTTAAATAAGCATAATCTATGTAAGCGTAAACTGCATAAACGTCACAATTCGAAATCGTTTTAAGTCACTAATACGTCATAAAACTACTTAACATCTAAAATGTCATAATTTTAAATCATATCTGTGTCATCATCCCTGTCCTCATCCACTTCTTCACCATCAACATCTTCGCTTCCAAACTTAGTCGGGTAACTCGAACTCAAAAAGTTTTGAAGTTCATCTCTAAAATACAGGTTTTGGAACCAACTCTGGAATAGTGCCTACAGCAATATATATACCAAATTTATTAAACTACCAAGTAAAGCAACCAACATATACGAAATAGGCTAGTTTCTAAACTAAAATAGGCTAGTTTACCTTTGAATATTGGCGACTCGTCACCAGAGACAACCCGCTTCTGCATGCAGCTGTGCGTTGTTGTTGCAGGCGTGCAGCTGCGCGTTGCTGCTGTGGGCGTGCAGCTGCACGTTGCTGCTGTGGGCATGCAATCGCTGCTTCTGCAAGCGACATTGCTGCTGCGGTGTGCGTGCAGTGCGACGTTGCCACTGAGGCGTGCGTGTAGTGTGGTGCTGCTGCTGAGGCGTGCGTGTGGTGCAGTCGTCGCTGCTGCATGTGGCACTGCTGCTGAGGTGACATCGGCACACATAAATTCGACATTCTTATGGTGCCCATTGTTGCTCTCATTCTGTTAAAAAAATAGTTAAAAACGTCAAAAAATAAACCATAGTAAATATAACTTCGTTTCCAATGAAATCAATATGCATACCTTTTTAACCACACTTTCAATGAAATCAAGGGCTATGACTTTGCCTGCGGTTTTCAGCTAGTTCACCGGTAAAACGACCGATACCGGCTCCTAATTCAAGAACAGTTACCCCTTCATAGGGTGGGAGTAGTGACAGTACCTAAGAAAGGAGTACACATGAGACCCATACTAAAAAAACTAAGGGGGTGTTTGGATTTGTGTTTTGAAACTGATTATCTGATCAATATCACTTTAAGTTGCAATAATCCATTTTGGATAAACACATTCTGCAATAATCAGTTGCAATAATCACTTTAACGCTGTGTTCCAGAGTTTCATTTAAAGAGAGAAGAGAAAAGAAGTCGAAAAAGAAAAGAAATGAAAGTAATAGATCTGATTTTGTTTCATGTTCCCGAGTTTAATGAAAAGGAAAGGAAAAGAAAGAAAATTAAGCATTATGTGTGTTCCCGAGTTGAAAGGAAAAGAAAGGAAAGAAACACTTTTACTATTATACCCTTTTAACATAAAACATCTTTACCTATCACCAATGAAAAATGTATATATTTAAACATTTCAAAGACTATTGTATTAAGACCAATATTTATTAAGCAACGCTTTGTATATCAAAACGTTCTTCAACATTTTTCTTATAGATCAATTCATATATTGTTGAAATCTTTTCATTGTAATATTAAAAGAAATTATAAGGCCATGTGTTACTCACGCCTCCTCACTTGTGCACTTTCATCGGCGTAAGGCGGCGTTAAACATTGCCCGCCGGGCCGTTAAACGGGCGTGAAAAGGGGTGGCGTGAGGGCAATCACGGCAAGCGAATTTTTTTGAATATTATGGTGACAAGGTAAAAAGTGAATAAGGCAACTGACCAAATTCAATTAAAACTTATGAAATTGGAACTCTAAATGAGCAGAGGTACATGGAAGTCATGCTTTCAACAATAAAAAGTAACTCCTGTAAACATGGTTCAACTCAAATTAATAGATTATATCATAAACAAATCAGAGGTATATTGAAGTCATGCACCAGCCGAAACAGTGTTACATATAGGTTCAAGAAATGATATATACTTCGGGTATATTATCTTGCAGGATAATTCATAATTAACTAGTGTAATAGTCTATCATAGCATTTGGCAAATATAAAATAAAGAAGTTACTATATGGATTCATTCTTGGGTGACACTTGTAATATAAACTTATTATATACCCAGTTGAAATAACAAACAGGCAATGCAGGTCCAATAATCTTGGATTATAGCAGCATGCCTTTATCAAAAAACCTGTCATAGTTCATCAGCAGGCGAATAATTTATAGCTCAAGAATCACAATTAAAAAATGGTTCAAGAAGATGAAATAATGGTTTAAAGTAGGGATGAGCATTTGGTACCGGGTACCGATACCGTTCCGGTACCGAACCGTACCGGGTATATTCGGTACCGGTACCGGTTCCCATTTTCCCCGTTTTTCGGTACCGGTACAGTACCTGTATTTACAGGAAAAAAAATCGGTAAGTACCGGTACCGGTTCGGTACCGAACGGGTACCATGCTCATCCCTAGTTTAGAGATTATATGCTTCCATTAATATGTAACTGTGATTTAGTATCCGATATATACTCACTGAAACAGGTCCCTATTGCATCCTATGAGTACTTACTAAAACAACTTATATGCAATTGTGATTTAGCATCAAAACATACCTGAACTTGCGTGTTCAGAAACAGATCCACCAAACTTGATTGAGTGTTCAAGGCATACTCGTCAAGTCGATCCCAACATGTATATAAGCAGTGAAATATAAGTAGTGTTGCATCATACACTATTCCGAACCGGACACAGGTTAGTATAGAAAACAGACGCACACAAACACCCTTCCTCCAGCCCATTGATTCACTGCAACCAACCGCGATCTCAGGCTCTTAACCATGAATTCCCCATTCGGGTCAAGCGCCCAGTTCCACTTATCCGCTTTCCGGCTTTCGTACCCAGTGAAACCTCAGATAATAGAGAGGACAACAGGTTCAGCTCCTCATTCATACATACATACTGTTCTCATACGGCAAATTAGCACTTATCAGGCCTCATTCATACATACATACAGTAGGTAAATTAGCACTTATCAGGCCTCATACATACATACATACATACATACATACATACATACATACATACATACATACATACATACATACATACATACATACATACATACATACATACATACAGTAGGTAAATTAGCACTTATCAGGCCTCATTCATACATACATACTGTTCTCATACGGCAAATTAGCACTTATCAGGCCTCATTCATACATACATACATACAGTAGGTAAATCAGCACTTATCAGGCCTCATTCATACATACATACATACATACATACATACATACATACATACATACATACATACATACATACATACATACATACATACATACATACATACATACATACATACATACATACATACATACAGTTCTCAAACGGCAAATTCAGGCCTCTGCTTCAAAAGTTTTGGCTATAACCAATCACAGCAATCTAATTTAATCAAACGTAAACAAATCCTCGGAAATCAACTCATAAATCTTGAAGAATCTTAGTGGGCATTTCACGAGTCAAACCCACATGCCTACCATGTGAATTTTCCAAATATTTTCCTACTTTCAAGTCAAACTATTCTAGGGTTTTGCTATTACTTAAAAACCAACGCAGATCTACTCAAATTATCAACATATCCACTGAAATTACAAAGAAATTAGGAGGGTACATACCGTTTTCCGAGTGGCGTCAGAGATTGAGGCGGATAGAGATGGCAGTGCTCTGGCGGAGTATAGGTGGTGATGCGGTGGCAGCGTGGTGTGAGAGAGACGCAGAATGGGAAGGGAAGGGAGGCGAGGGTTTGCTGCGTCTGAATGGCTTCGAGTAGAAGGTGAATGGAGGCTAGGGTTTTGGTTGAGCATATATAAGACGTGTTAAAAAACACGTCTAAACGGTGCATATATAAGCATAAGACGGTGTTAAAGGGAACACCGTCTAAAGGGTGAGGAAGCATAAGACGGTGTTTAAAGGGAACACCGTCTAAAGGGTGAGGAATTGATTTTAAGACGGGGTTTAACCATAAGACGGGGTTATATGGAATTTTGATGAATATTTTAATTGGATTGGCACAATGGCTATGTGAGGAATTGATTTTAAGACGGTGTTATTATTATAACACCGTCTAAAAATGATCTTGAACACCGTCTAATGCTTCATATTGTAGTAGTGGATTGAAGCAGTATCTTTGACTAGATCGGTGAATGAGGCCTTTTGGGGTTCTGCAGGAATGTCAGATAGTCCGTATCCTCTGTAATCAGGTGCAACAGCTCTGAAACCGGCGTTTGCAACGGCTATCATTTGATGGCGCCACGTGTACCATATCTCTGGAAATCCATGTAGAAAAATGACTACCGGCAACGAATCGGATCCAATCTCCAGCTACATGAAGCTTTAATCCATTGACATGGACGTAAGTGTGCTTGATTTGTTCCATTATTTTCACAGAGAGAGGGAGATTATGGGTGTGTGTTTTAAGGTTTTTGTTTGTGATTTTAAAGGGTTCATTAGGAAAATATCTAATTGGTTGGAAATAGGGACCGAGTAATATTTTCAACTTTTAATAATTGTTTGTTAGTTAAGATTTTATTACTTAGGACTTTTACATGCAATTATGGTTCTATAAAATAACGAACAGTACCGTGGATTATAAACTCATGGTTTATTATCTAATACTATATAATAAAAGAAACTTGTTTTTGAGACACTTGTCATTCTCTCATTTAATTGATTAAAATTATTAATAATACTAATAATAATAATATTTAATCTAAATTAATACAAATTCTTATTATTAATAATATTTAATCAAATCTAAAATCTAATCTAATACAAATTTTTATTATCAATAATATTTAATCAAATTCATACGAATAGTTAAAGAATCCAACAAACTGCAAGCCACCATTCTACAAGTAGGATCCAAAAGGCTATAAACTCTAATTTTACGTACTTACGGTTAAAAAAAGTCTACATTAAATATAAAATCTTTTCCATATTCAAGATTTTGAATTGTAGAGAAGTGAGAACAATTTAAAATGATTATATTGATCAGATTGATCGTTTATTTCAAAGTGGATTCAATCAATTAAATTATTTTTATTAATTAGTCATGATTAAATTAATATATGATAACAGAAAAGTCTACATTAAATATAAAATCTTTTCCATATTCAAGATTTTGAATTGTAGAGAAGTGAGAACAATTTAAAATGATTATATTGATCAGATTGATCGTTTATTTCAAAGTCGATTCAATCAATTAAATTATTTTTATTAATTAGTCATGATTAAATTAATATATGATAACAGAAAAGTCTACATTAAATATAAAATCTTTTCCATATTCAAGATTTTGATTTGTAGAGAAGTGAGAACAATTTAAAATGATTATATTGATCAGATTGATTGTTTATTTCAAAGTCGATTCAATCAATTAAATTATTTTTATTAATTAGTCATGATTAAATTAATATATGATAACAGTTTAAAAATGATTATATTATATAACAATACAAAAAGTAACTTGAGGCACATAGGCTATTGTAACTAACATGTCCATACAAAGACACCGTTTAAGTCATATTTCGTTTCAATCATGACCACCGCAAATGGAACCGCCGCGTCTTTCCGTATCACCCTGTTTAAATTCAAGAATGTTTCTGTTTAATTAATATTTGCGGCATATGTATTTCCAACCTTATTGAACATGAAAAATCATTTGAAAGTGGTAATATATAGATATTGCCAGTGGTTATCTTACTTTTTTTTTCCTATAAACATTCCAAATTAAAACTTTACACACTCAGTGTTGAAATATATTAAATATAATTTGGATCAATCAAACGCATATTATAAATTAACCAAATAACAAATATCATACAAAATTGAATTATTCTATATCTATATCTATATCTATATCTATATTATATAATAAAAAAAATCAATGAAAGAACAAACCAATGAAAAAACACATATCATTCATTGAAGCAATCTGTTTTTATGGATAATTAATATCAATTAAAAGATAATTATACAATTAAATTTAATATAATATTTTAAAATATTCATCAGATTTTAAAATTATTTATCTTGAAATTAATGTAAATGATTTATTCAATTTTATTAAATTAAAGTAGTTAAGGGTAGAACCTATTTTAAAAATGTTTAAAAGGGATTTATTGGTTCTATATTTTTATTTTTGTGTTCCATTCTCAACTCAAATACGGTAATCACTATGTTTATGTGACATTTATAAGAACCATCACCGTAATCACCCCATCAATCGTATATCGAGTATATCCGTTAGTTTTTTTAAAGATATAAATTTTTTATTAGATTCATTCAACCCGTGAAATAAATGAGATTTTTTAAAGATACATCATTTTTTATTTTGTAGAGTAAATTGTCATTTTAGTCCCTGAATTTTTGTCAAAGTAGTCATTTTAGTCCAAATAGTTTTTTTCTCCTCTAGGTCTCTGACTTTTCCTTTTTCTTTCCATTTTGATCACATTGCCTAACTTAGTCTAAAAACCAGGTTATAATCAGGGGTGTTTTTGGCATTAAATTATTATGAGGTTTATAAATTATGTTGTAAACTACCCCTGGTTATCACTACACAACAGGTATGCCAAAAATACCCCTGGTTATAACCAGTTTTTTAGACAGAGTTAGACAATGTGATCAAAATTGCAAGAAAATGGAAAAGTTAGGGACTCAGAGGAGAAAAAAACTATTTGGACTAAAATGACAATTTGGACCAAACCTCAGGAACTAAAATGACAATTTACTCTATTTTTTACTATACAAAATTACATTTATGCAACTCGTGTAATACACGGGGTTTTAAAAATATAACTTTTTTTATTATGTAATATATAAAATTAGATTTATTCAATCCATATAATACACAGGGTTTATAAAGATATAACTTTTTATTGTTTGGTATATAAAATTACATGTGCTCAACCCGTATAACACACGATGTTCTTAAAAATGTAACTTTTTTCATTATTTAATATTTAAAATTAAATTTATTCAACCCGTACAATACACAGGATTCTTAAAGATATAACTTTTTTATTATTTAATATATAAATAAATTTATTCAAAAAAATGTAATAAACGAGATTTTTAAATATATATTGTTTTATTATTTGGTATATAAAATTACATTTATTCAACCCGTGAAATAAAAGAGATTTTTAAAGATATAATTTTTTATTATTTGGTATATAAAATTACATTTATTCAACCCGTGTAAAACATGGGGTTCTAACCTAGTTTAATAATATATAAACATTACGTTTAACCAAACTCTTTAATGACCAATGGGTTGTTGTTTCATTGACAAAGACAAAACCTTTAAAACCCTTAGGTTGGGAATAGGAAGGTCTTGGGTTCAAGTCCCACAAACGGCAGAGATTAAAGAAATTAACCTTTCATAAAAAAAACCAAACTCTTTAATGTGTTATTAGTTTCTATAGATGTTTAAATTTACTTATAACTAGAAGATTCACCCGCTCGCGTTGCGCCGCGGCCAATGAAATTGACATCTTGTTGATCAGATTCACATTTACAACGTGTTAAAGATGTTTTTGTCGGCTAAGTACTTAAGTCTGTATTACTATCTTATACAAATAAGTAATTCACAAAATAAACTCAATACAATTAATGGTATCATAATTACCACGTTACATGACTTGCATCCATATAAATAACCTATCGTATTAAGCTCCCCGCGTTGCGGCGGGGGCGTAAAACCGTGACAAATATGTCACACCCTGCTAGTTGCGGAAGCGTCTTGCGTGTGACGTAAGAAAGGTAATCATTGCATCCAATTATGTATCACCGGCTCAAGACTTGTTTCCTGAAATACATGTAGTTTTAAAAAGTCAACAAAAGTTGAGCGAGTTCATGCAGTTATTGTTATCATATGAAATCTTTGTATTCTTGTAATGAAATCCCGGTATGTTAATAGCATTTATAGAGTTTAAGGATCCATCAGTGGGTAGCGAGCCTCCTGACATTATGTACCATAAGTACGTAACCAACCCGAGACAACTTTGACATCTTTGGGATCACAAAAGCACTCCAGTGTATACCAACCAGGAGTGGAGCGTGTCTCAAGCTCAATAGATCTACACCTTTTACACATTGGTCACTAAGTGATTAATGGTTACTATGTCATCATCCTACTTATGTACATTGATCGTGTTATCATCTAAACCCAGAGCTAACATGCCCATAGTTTTAGCATGTATTTCCCCTCGATTGTTTTAAAAACAAAACATTGAAATCATTGAAAGGAGGGACATGAATTCACAAATTTGCGTTCCGTACTATGTAATACCGTAGGTGAGCGTACGTACGCGCGAATAACCTACATGTGCACTAACTTGATTAGACACTAGGTCTTATCGGACCTTGTACAAGTTGTTCATCTTTATTATGTTATCGCTTGGTATCTTTGGAACAACTTTGTATTTTTAGAGCGTTGGTAGTTTACTCGCTCGATTGTTGTATATTGAATTCATAAGGGTATACATGTATTCTATGTGTATTGAATTATGTGTGAACGGGCTTCGCCCTTCACATGTCCTCGTGCCACGCACGCATGTCATTGAGCCTTTGCTCATGTCATTGGGGCGAGCCCATGTCATTGGGCTGTCACACCCTGATATTTTCATGTATTACCGGTGGGCCCGGTGGGGAGTATCGTGACGTAGTTGATATCATCATAGACAATTTATCACAGTTTAATACACAACGGAAGTCGAAAGATAAAATCATTACAAACCGAATGAAAGTAATATCAATTATTACAATAACGATTGTAAAGGATCCACAGGCGGATCAAAGTTAAAAGGAATATTGTTCAGCAGATTTATAAACATCTAAGCTTGCAAGACTCTTTATTGATGCTAGGAGTAGCCAACCCATTTCGATTAGTACCTGCACTTAACCTTTTTTGGAAAATACGTCAGTTTTCACTGGTAAATACAATTAACCGACTCATTTTGAAAATGTTTAAGAAAATTGATTTGTATGCACAAGGCACAAAATATCTTTTATAACTTGGGATAATTATTTAAAAATAAACTTGTTAAAGAATTACATGTTTATTATACGTTCAGTAGCCCGGGCTGAAAACCGGGTTAAAGATTAATAGACACACTACATAATATATCCCACGGCGAGTTATTCTCGAACAGGTGGGTACATTATTTTACATACGCACTGGGAGGTGTATGCCTACACCCCGTGCTTAAGTCGTGGCCATTTCAATGAATGAGCCGAGGATATCCAGGACATGGTCATTAACCCCCCAAAGGCTTAGAATAAACAAAACAGATTAAACGGGTTATCTCAATAATTTAACCTTCATACGATTAAAAATTCAATACCCGACCAAGCGGTATTTTATATACCGTACCCCAAGCCCGTATAAGGGAAAATAAGTTAAAAGTATTTACCTGAGCAAATTATATAATTTATCCCAGCCGTACAAATCAGCAAGTGCAAGTATCTTTTACTGGTCTCCTAAATCTGGAACGAAGGTTTTAATTAACCTATTAGATTCCTAACGGCTCTTACTTAAGTTTAAACTTAGACCGGTTAGTTTTAAAGAAAGGTATACGGTTTTAACGCAAGATTAAGCGAAGACCGGATTAGAATGTAGTTTAGACCCGACAAGTTTGAAGACTTGTATAATATGGGTAAACTAAACACATTCTGGATTTTGAGATAAAAATGATAAGATTTGACCCGTTTCGGTTAATTTATGCAAACTAGTTACATAAACCGCACCGAATGCGAAAAATGCATAACGGGTAAACAAATGAGTCATGAACAGGTTTCTTAAGTTAATATGCCTTAAATATGTTGTGATATCAGTAGGATACCTTCCATTATGCCCAAACGGATTTAAAGTCAAATTAAGCCCCGTAGGGGTATTTTGGTCATTTTAAAGGTTATAAAAGAGGTTAAACATTAGTTTGAGGTTTTGGTCTAAACTGGTCAGTAAATAATACTACCTCCGTCCCATTAAAAGTGTCCTATTTTGAATTTTCAAAGTCTTTATTTGTAAACTTTGACTTTAATTATATATTTTTTTGTGTTATATAAAACTTGATGAAAATTAACCCGATAAAATCACTTGTAAAACACACTCAAATCATATAACTTTCATCAAGTATTATCCAACACAAACAAAATTATTTAAGGTCAAAGTTTATAAATAAAGACTTTGAAAATTCAAAATAGGACACTTTTAATGGGACGGAGGGAGTATTTATTTTAGTAGGTTATATCAGTAAAATATTGTATATATGTGAAATATATCATTTATAACCAAACTATGCACCGTAGGGGCATTTTGGTCATTTCACATAGGCTTTAAAGGTCAAAACTGGAAATCTGAGTTCAAAACTTTTTCTTACTGTTAAAATATAAAAATTTATTTAAAACATCAGTAGGTATTAAGTCTTATATGTCAAAAATAGTTTTAATCCATACTATGCGTTTAAAACGCGTAAAAAGTAGTTTTAAGCGATTTTCGGGTTATTTAAGGAAAGCTGAGATTTTTATCAGTCCAGAAGGCTTAAAATATTTTATTTATCATATAAAATCAGTAGCAAAAAGTTTGGTATCAAAATGTTATGTAAAATTCATTTTATTAGCAAAAAGGGTAAAACCGACGATTACCGAATCAAAGCAATAACCCTATGCTATGATCAGTTTAAAAATAATTAAAAATCTTCAAAAATCCCAAAATATTATATTACATCAGTGGGTAAAAAGTTTGGTGTCAAAATTTGGGTTTAGATAGGCTTTATGCCAATGGTGTTAACCTTTAAAGGAAACTAAGAATTCCAATCTCATATGTTACTCGACGGTAGAAGCATCTAATAGTATAAGTTTGGAGTTTGTTGTAGTGTCCTATTGATGCGGATTTCTTTATTTAAAATAGATTAAGCTAATACTATTAATGTTGTATATATATTGAATGTATACATCCTAAAGTGTATGCGGTGGTTTTAAGATAATTTGGTATTTTATTAGCATATCTCGGTCATATGCTTTTTTTATACAACAACTCACACACAAACTCTAATTCTACTACTAAGGTACGTATTTTTTTTGTCTACTACAAGGAGTGAACCCTCACCACTTATAAACACAAAGTCTTATTCAATACATTGATAGCGCTGGACCAAAGGCCCTTTCCTCTTTTTGGTAGGAAACCTATTTCCCTTCTCCCAAACTACCATCGATGCTATCCTCCCTTTTGCCATCTTATTACATATGTTGGCAATCCTATCTTAGGAAGATGATGGATAGTAGAGAGATCTCGAAAGAGGTCGGAAACAAAGACAAATTTAACGAAATTGCTAAACATTAATATTTAATTTAATTTAATTCATATATCAACTAAATAGACAAAAGAGTAAACTTTTTTTTCACTTGAATAACACAATTTTGAACGTTATACATGAAGTATACATCAGCATTTATTTCACACTCGTGTGTTATTTTTTATTACACGAACAAACACGTAAATCCTAATTTTTGTTGCGGTTGAGATAACCGAGTATGAGTTGATTAACTTGATCCGGGAACTGTTCATGAACAAAATGACAACCTTTAGGTAGGTATACGATTTCCAGATTCGGCACATACTTTTTTACCTCCCCACTCTTCAAGTATCCCTCCATCCCTGGGAATTTGAACAAGTAATCTTCTTCGCCCATGATCAGCAGTGCCGGGGCTTCAACTTTCAAACCTTGTTTCGGGTATGCACTTGTATCGGCTAATGACCTATAAGGAACTTGGAGTGGAGTCTGAAATCCAGATTTCTGATACAAATCTCCATATACTGCAAGATCATCTTCAGTGAACCAAGAGGGTAGGGGAGTTGAGGGGTCAACTAAATCCATTATCTCTTGGTTTTCATTGGCTATTGGTATTTCACTTTTAGAGAACAAAATGTAAACGTTCCTCACAATAGTTTTAGCATCAAACCGTGCAAAATCAGCTTCAGCTCTTCCAACTTCCTGATAACATTCCAACATAATATGTACAAACTCGCTTGACAGATAACCAATTTTAAGTAGACGGTTATATAATTTTATCCGCCTCACTATGTACAGTTGTATTATGCGGTTCTTTCTGTTAAAAGTGAATTTGCATTGAACACATGATTTGTAATTTTGTATACATATGTTACAATATAAAAAAGAAAGAGTACCTGCCATCTTCGCATGTAGAAACCTTCAGGGAGAGCTAGAGAATCTTCAAAAGAACCAGGGGGCATAAATGGCATCCCAAGTGTTGCTATTCCTGCAACTCTTTCAGGGAAAAAAAGTGCAAATGTGTAACCAACCATTGATCCAAAATCTTTACCAATCACGAACACCTAACAAAGTCCTCACAAACATGAGCTAGGTTATTTGGTGTCAACAAAGTTAATATTGTAAGAAAAAAGAGGGTAGTAAGGAATATCACATAACCAGAAAGTTAAACTTTAAAAATCGTTACATATATTTAAACTGATTGTTAGAATCTTGCATTAGGAATATACAAAAACCTAAAAGGTGATGAACAATTATTGTAGATATCTAAAAAAACTGGAATAAATAATAAAAAGGGACCTATACAAAAATATTTTAAAATTTTAGAGGAATAAGAATTTAAGTATGATTCAAGAATTAGTTTATAGAATAAAAAGATACTTGATAACGCTAAATATTACGAGACCGGTGAGACAAATGAAAAAACCAATCAAAATCATTTTTTTAATACAAACTTCATTATGGTTAAAATACAACATTAAAAAAAGAATCTACTCTTTAAATAAGTCATCTTTCTTCTCAAAATCACTATTAATAAAATTTTTACACATGTGTAAATTTAACAAATCTACACATATGTAAATGGTAAACTTACACATGTGTAAATTTTCATTATTTCCGAATACATGTAAATTTAAATGTGTAAATTTAATTTCTAATATTGTTTTCGAATAATAATGATAAGTGTAAAGAAAGTTTGAATTTGAAAGGTTTTTGACCAAGTTTTTGTGGTTTTTTCATTCGTTTTTATGGTTTTCGCGATATTTAGCGTTCTCATTTAAACCTTCCCTTATTGAATTTAAAGGAGAGAGATATATGATTTAAAAAAGGACGTAAATTGATTTTAAAGAGTTTTGTAAAAGACAATTTATGCAAAAAGAAAAATGGGTAAACCATAAATCCTAGGCCTGTAAATGAACCGAACGTTCATGAACTGTTCGTGAACTTGTTCGCCTGGAAGTTCGTTTATGTTCGTTTATTTAATAAACAAACGAACATGAACACAACTTGTGTTCGTTCGTTTATGTTCATGAACATTCGTTTATGTTCGTTCATTTATGTTCGCTTAAATTTTAGTAAATACATAAATAGTTATATTTATATAAAGATAGATTTTCTAACTAATTATATAAATATAACTAACTAGTAATTGGGGTTTTTAGTGATAAAAAATGAAATTTTAAATTTTTTCTTATAGCGTGACTGATCACTTAATATTTATATAAAAACTACTTAATTTCAGTATCTACGAACTCTAGTTTAGATGTGTTTTCGGATGAACAGTAATATATTAGACTTGTTTGTTTGTGTTCACTAATGTTAAATTATGTTTGTTTATATTTGTTCAATTAAGTTCAATTGTGTTCGTTTATGTTTGTTCAATCATGTTAATTTATGTTTGTTTATGTTTATTCAAATATGTTCAGTAGGCCTCTAAACGAGCCGAACGAATACGAACATATGCATGTTCATGTTCGTTCATTTAACTTTAACCTAACATGAACACGAACATATAATCGAACATATTTTTTTGTTCGTGTTCGTTCATTAAGAAATCGGGCATGTTCGTGTTCGTTTATGTTCGTTCATTTAAAACCTAAACGAACAGTTCACGAACATAAACGAACACAAACGAACATAAAAAAAAAGAAAATTTAACTAAACATATTTGAATAATCATAAACAAATATAGACAAACACAATTTAACATTAGTGAACACAAACAAACAAGTCTAATATATTACAATTCATCCGGAAACACATCTAAATTACGGTTCATATATACTAAAGTTAAGTAGTTTTTTTATATAAATATTAAATAAGTGATCAGTTGCGATCTAAGAAAAATTATAAAATTTTATTTTTTATTACTAGAAAACTCAATTACTAATTAATTATATTTATATAAGTAGTTAGAAAACATAATATTTATATAAATATAATTATTTATGTATTCAATAAAATTTAAATGAACATAAACGAACGTAAATAAACGAACATAAACAAATGTTCATGAACATAAATGAACGAACACAAGGTGTGTTCACGTTCGTTCATTTAATTAAACGAACAAAATATTTTGTTCGTGTTCGTTCGTTTATTAAATAAACGAACTTCCCGCTGAACAAGTTCACGAACAGTTCATGACTGTTTGGTTCGTTTACAGGCCTAATGTTCAGTTATTTTTGTTTTGTTTATGTTCGTTTGTTTTCGTATGTTCGTGAACTGTTCATTTAGGCTTTAAACGAACGAACATAAACGAACACGAACATGCCTGATTTCTTAGTGAACGAACACGAACAAAAAAATGCGTTCGATTATATGTTCCTGTTCGTGTTCGGTTAAAGTTAAATGAACGAACATAACACTATGTTCGTGTTCGTTTGGTTCATTTACAGGCCTAAATTAAATCCCATTTTAACCATTCTTGTTTGTTTGTTTTTTTCCCTCAGACTCTTAACATAAATCCCATTTTGACCATTCTTGCTTGTTTGTTTTTTTCACTCAAGACTCTAAAAATAACTTTAACCTTTTTTATGCTACAGCCTCATTTTTATAAAAGAAACTTTAACCATTTTTATGCTACTGTTTTATAAAAGAAGCTAACATAAACACGTTTTAATTCAGTAAAAAATATAAATCTAAACTAGTTTTTAGTAACTAATTCAATATGGTAAAAAATAAAATTTATTGATGACCTGACAAAAATCGAATACATAAGATCCCATTGAAAAAAAAAATTGTAGATACTTATTGTACCTTAGAAATGGAGAGAGAATATATGATTGAAGCAGTATCTTTGACCAGATCGGTGAATGAGGCCTTTTGGGGTTCTGCAGGGATGTCAGATAGTCCGTATCCTCTATAATCAGGTGCGATAGCTCTGAAACCAGCGTTTGCAACGGCTATCATTTGATGGCGCCACGTGTACCATATCTCTGGAAATCCATGTAGAAAAATGACTACCGGCAACGAATCGGATCCAATCTCAGCTACATGAAGCTTTAATCCATTGACATGGACGTAAGTATGCTTGATTTGTTCCATTATTTTCAAAGAGAGGGAAATTATGGGTGTGTGTTTTAAGGTTTTTGTTTGTGGTTTTAAAGGGTTCAGTAAGAAAATATCTAATTGGTTGGAAATAGAGACCGAGTAATATTTTCAACTTTTAATAATTGTTTGTTAGGGGCTGTTTGGCTAAGCTTTTCAAAATTACTTATTTGCTTATTTGCTTTCTGAAAAGCAAATAAGCAAATAAGTCATTTTGAAAAGCTCTATTTTATAGCTTTTCAAAAGAGCTTATTGACTTATTTGCTTTTCGGAAAAGCAAATAAGCAAATAAGTCATTTTGAAAAGCTTAGCCAAACAGCCCCTTAGTTAAGTTTTTATTACTTAGGACTTTTACATGCAATTATGATTCTATGAAATAACGAATAGTAAACCGTGGATTATAAACTCATGGTTTATTATTTAATAATAGAGAAAAATGCCCGGATAGTCCCTGTGGTTTCGCCTTTTTTCACCTGTAGTCCCCAACTTTCTAAAACTACCTGAATAGTCCCCAAGTTTTCATTTTTTGTTCCCGGATAGTCCCTGGGTCTAACTTCAGTTACTTTTCTCTGTTAAAATGATGTGAAATGACAAAACTACCCTTTCCTTAAACAAAAACCTTAAAACACACACCCATAATTTCAGTCCCTGGGTCTAACTTCAGTTACTTTTTTGTTCCCGGATAGTCCCTGGGTCTAACTTCAGTTACATTAAGTTTAACTAAAACTCTTTAATGTGTTATTAGTTTCTATGGATGTTTAAATTTACTTATAATTACATTTTTATTTAAAAACTCACATGTTATTTTTTGTTTATATTTAAGTATTATGATATTAAATTACCATTTATAAATCATCATCATTTATTCCGGGTGCCTTTTAAACGTAGTTCGATATCATTCGAAGTGTACTAAATTGAGTCCATATCTTTGTTGAAACATAACTAAGGAACAAATGCTAATTTCAAAAAGAACATATACGTAAAGCTGCACATTCAAAAATGTGATGTAATCTGGAAATTTCGCCTCTTTTTCTTCACTATTTTTTTGCACACAGATGTCAAATTAATAGGGCTGACAAATCGTGTCATGACACGTTTAACATGTATCTGATGACGCGAACACAAATTTTAAACATGAATACGACTTGTTTTAACTACTTTATATTCAACGTCTATAACACAATTATATGTTTTATGTACCAAGAAAAAGAAATAATGGATCCTAACATTCTAATTTTAATTATTTTTAGAGTTAATTACATAGTTAGTCCATGTGGTTTACACAAATTAACAATCTAAGGTATTAATAGTTTAAAATCACATCCTGGGGTACTAAGGTGCTGTTTGTTTTTGAAGAGGTAAAAGGTCTGCAGTTTGCGGACCACATCTGCAAACATCTGCAGGAGAAGAGGTGGACCAAAGGTCTGCAGTCTGCAAGGAGAAGACTGTTTGCTTTTTTTTTTACTTCTAAAAAACCCTCTCTTCTCACAACACACACAACACAACACCTCTCTCTCTCTGCCTTCATCTACCACCACCACCACCACAACCATCCGCCACCACCTCCTCCACCGTCCACCTAATTCTTCTTTACTAGTTGACCTTTGAAAGGCCCAAAACAAAACCAAAAAAACGGATTCACCAATCGTCTATGAGTTTTTTGGTGATTTATAAACAGGAAGCAGAATCTTCAAGAAACCATTTTTGATGCAAACATCGTCTTCTTCTACATCCAAATTGGCAAATTGTTACAAACTAATGGTGAGTTTCCCATCATCTTTTTACTTTAATCTCTCTTGTTTTTTTTTTCCAACTAGTGTTTGTAAATGACGCGCGTTGCGCGAAAGGCATTGGTGTTTTCGACCGTGGGGTATGGTGGGGCGGGGGTTTGGGGCATGGGTTGACACGTGGACTTCGAGCCCCCCACTGGTAAGTAACGTGTTGGGTCGGTATGGCGGGGCGTGGCTAGCCCGCGTAGGTTGGCCAGTTTTATAAAAATTAAAAAAAAAACCTAAAATTAAAAAATACAAAAAAAATTAAAAAAAAGCCTAAAATTATTATTAAAAGTTCCTAAAAATTACAAAATTCTACAAAAAAAAAAAGATTACAAAATTAAAAAAAAGCCTAAAGCGTTAGGTAGATTTCAAACAGGGCGAGCTTGTCAAACGGCTTCCGCTCCTTGCCCCGGAACTGGATGTTGGCCACCGCTACCCGGTCTTCGTGACTTATATCACCGCCCGGGACGCTATCGTAGTAGGCTTTAAAACGGTCGAGATTCGGTCGTACTCCGGAGGTTGTTTTGAATTTTATTTTTTTACTAGGTTTATCACCGTCGCCGTGTTGCGGCGAACTTCTTTTATTATTTAGTCTGTGTTTACATGTGTTTTGAAATCACTACGAGCGCGTTGCGCACGTAACCGTTGACAAGATAAAAAGAAAATGTAGAAAAAACCTAAAAGATAACCGAAAGAAAATCAATAAATAAGTTGTATGGTAATGATGTTGTTCGTATGAAATCCGTGGTCAAAGATAAGCAAATGTTACCGAATTTCCCGAACCGAAAGATGTTAAGTACCAATTCGGTACCGACTTTTGGTGTTCCTGGTACCGATTTTTACTTTCATATACCGGTACCGTAACCGGTATTTTTGGTAACAGTATCAATTTGGTATCGGTTAGCACCGAGCTCATCCCTACCCTTAAAAAAAGAAATAATTAAAAGTTGAAGAAAATCTACGGCACCCGTGACCGAGGATGAGCCAATAGTACCGGGTAGCAGTACCGAAATTCGCGAACTAAAAGATTTTCAATATCAATTCGGTACAGACTATTGGCGTTTTCTATACCCGAACTAAAAGATTTTCAATATCAATTCGGTACCGACTATTGGCGTTTTCTATACTAGGCTGATACCGGTTTTTACCTTCTTGTACCAATACCGAACATATTAAAAGTAGTATTAATTAATAATAATAATAATAATAATAATAATATAATATATAACAACTGTTCATTCAGTTGTTATTTTATCATATATGAATTATATATATCTATTTTTTTATTTCAACATAGTTTTCCATAAACTGATTTCCAAATGAATTTAATTCTGAATCAGTTCAGAGTGGGGGTGGAGGTGGAGGAGATGGGTGTCGGAGGAGGTGGTGTGTCAGAGGAGATGGGTGTCGGAGGTGGAGGTGGAGGTGGTGGCGGAGTGGAGGTGGGCGGCGGAGGAGGAGGTGGTGTCGGAGGTGGAGGTGGTGGCAGATGAGGTGGTATCGGCTGGAGGGAGAAGATGAAGAAGTGGTTTGAAGAGGTTTGAAGACTTGGGTTGATGTCTGCGTAGGGAAGATGTGGGGAAGATGTTTTTAGTGAGAAACTCTTCAAGAAAACAAACAAGCTGCAGGACCCAAAGGTCTGCGCGCGTCTGCGCGACGCAGGCATAAGTGCTCAGAAGAGCTTTAGCCCAAAAAACAAACACCACCTAACTTTTCATTTTTTAACATGTGATGGTATTAATTACATAGTTAATTACATAGGTGTTGTTTGTTTTTTTAGAAAAGTACTTCAGAACCTCTTTTGTCTTCCCCAAGCAGACCACGCGCAGACATAAGGGTCTGCAGCTTGTTTGATTTTTAGAAGAGGTTTCATTAAAATACATCTGCTCCACCTCTGTCTCGCACAGAGCTTGGCCAAAGTCTTCCAACCTCTTCTTAAAACATATCTTCTTCTCAAAACACCAAACTCCAACCCTAAAATCCTTCTATCTGCGACCTCCACCACAGCCGCCCCCACACCTCCATCTCCGGCGCAGCCCCACCCCACCGCGACCACCACCGTCTTTGCCCCACCCCACCTCGTCAACCACCTTCGCAGCCCCACCCCACCTCGTCCGCTACAGTCGCAACCCCACTCACCTCCTTGTCGAACTCCACAGCCGAGAACTCCGCACCCCCACCACCTCGAGAACTCCGACGTCTCCCGCACATCTCCAGCCGCACCCCCACCACCTCGAGAACTCCACCATCTCTCGCACATCTCCAGGTATGAAATTAGGGTTTTTTTTGTGAAATTTCATCTACATGTTCGATTATTTACTTGTTTGTTCTTCATCTTTCATTGCAGATTGATGACGGTGGTGGCAGTGGGCTCAGGCGAAATCGCCTTCATCTGTGTTGGTTAGGTGGTGGTGGTTGTCTGAGAAGTAAGACGGTGGGGGTGGTGTTGGTGGGTTTCCGGTGACGGTGGTGGTGGTGGTTGCGACGGTGGACGGTGGTCGTCTGAGGTGGTGGTGGTGGATGGTTGTGGTGGTGGTGGTAAATCAGCAGAGAGAGAGAGAGAGAGAGAGAGAGAGAGAAGTGTGGTGTGAGTTGTGTGTGTGTTAGAAGAGTTTTTGTATAAAAAAAAAACAAACCCTCTTCTCCTTACAGACTGCAGACATTTGGTCCACCTCTTCTCCTGCAGATGTGGTCCGCAGACTGCAGACCTTTTCCTGCAGAAAAAACAAACAGCACCATAGTTAGTCCATGTGGTTTACACAAACTAACAATCTAAGGTACTAATAGTTAATAGGGAATTAATGTTAATACCCTCACATGTTAAAAAATGGAAAGTTAGTAACCCATGATGTGATTTTAAACTATTAGTACCTTGGATTGTTATTTGTGTAAACCACAGGGACTAACTATGTAATTAACTATTATTTAAAAAAAAAGTAAAAAATCACTTGGTGTATTTTTCAGTAAACAAGTATTATCGTATCTTATAACAGATTACCTATTGCCAGCCGTACAAATTACTAATATACCATTTTACTATTCGACCTTTGGTACCATTCTACTATTCAACTTTTGGTGTATTCTATTAAGTTCTTTATTGCTTTAAAAAATATAAAACATGTAAATTACACGGATATTCTTGTGGTTATGGGCCGGTTATGGATTTGGTTGTTAACTTAAATTTTACCAATTTGGTCTGTATGGATGTTGTTTGCTTTGAAATATGGTCCATTTATCTATTAGTGGGTAATTTTTTTTATCAAATTATTATTTTAAAAGGGGTGCCTTAATCCCACATACCCTATATCTTATTTTCACATCCCCTATTGTATACGGGGGCCGTATACAATTATACGGCTCGTATAGAATGTTTTTTAATAGGAAAATGCGCAGGGAATGTTTTTTTTGTTTTATTATATACGGCTCGTATACAGTTATACGGGTCGTATACATGTGTATACGATTTGTAAAACGTATACGGCTCAATTGATTTATTTTTGTGGGTTTTTGATGTTACCACATGTATACGGGCCGTATAACTATATACGGGCCGTATATATTGGCGTTTTTTCAAGTATCACGTTTTATTCCCGTAAAAACACAATCATTCTAGGGTTTCTAAACTCTTCATCACCTTTAACAATGTCGATAAACGTTGATCGGAACATGCCGCTTAAATCGGAGCACAGGTAGAGTAACGTTACGGATCAGTCCGTTGATGAAAACCTTAGCGATCGCAGAGATCTTCGTGTTGGTTATTTATCGATTCCGAGTAACTAGCAGAAGAACCTGACACAAACAAGTTCTCCACAGTTTGTTATTCAGATCTCTGTTCAGTCATCTTTCCAAACTACAACACACGATACTTTTAATAAGCTGTCATAATTGTCAAATTCGATTTCAACAAATCTTTTCATTTTCCTTCAATTTCTAAAACATTCTCTGTTACATGAAGACGTGTCGGGTTCTTCTACTAGTGGTATTTTAATGAAGTATTGAAGATTGAATGTGCAAACCCAACCGTTTTTTACTACGGAAACGATGGCTATGCGAAATACAAACCGCAACCGTTTTTTACTACGGAAACGGTGGCTATGCGAAATACAAACCACAATCTTTTGTGACTATGGGAAACACAAGTTTTCTTTTTGAGCTTGATGGATGTCCGTTATCTCAGTTGAGGCGGGCATTGTTTAAATCTGAATATAACTAGATGTTACGTGTATCAGCGTTGTTTATCACCCTGTGTGAGCATTGGAAACCCGACAAACAGTCTTGACAACTGTGACAGCTTATCTATCTAATTAGCGTTGTTAACTACCAAAAGAATGCATACACAAATAGTTCTAGTGGACGAAGCAAAGAGACCGTTGTGTATCTGAATCAGGTTCTCAAACAAACACTACTAAAGATGAGTTGGTGATAAATATCGGAGCTGTTATCTCGGTTGTTCAGTACTTTCGTGATAATAAAACAAGCAGGCATTGATTTTGACAAGATTGAAGGAAAGAATCTGGCCATAAGCGTTGTGGATTCTTAACGTTATTCGAATGTAAGTGGATCGAGTGATACGCTTATCTATTCTGGTCAAGGTGGGCATGGTTTGTTCGGGAGTAAATCACCACCCAAAGATCAACAACTTGTGATTGTCGGGTTATGCTAGTTATTCGGAATGTTTCGAATCATCACAGAAGACGTGTCGGGTTCTGCTAGTTTATTCGGAATGTTTCGAATCATAACAGAAGACGGATGCGGATTGCATATTCAATCTTCATTGCTTCATTAAAATTACAACACACGATAAAATGCTTGGAAAATTGCATCAACTCTCCAGATCTCTGTTCGATCATCTTTCCAACATTAACAAAATTGGATCTTCATTCTGTCACTTTGTGTGTTGACAAAGCAGACAAACACATTGGTATTTTCTCAAAATGTGCAAACTTGAAGAATCTCACATTAAAGGAGTTTGCAACAACGAGATCAACGTATACAGGTGCAAGAGAATGGCGAGTTATTTTCAGTTATTTCTTTTGATCCACAAATTCCATTGTTTAAATCAGAATCAGGTTCTCAAGACAATGATCGTTCTAATAGATTAAAGAGAGGAAACCATTTTTTTTACCATTTTTTACCCATAGTATACGAGCCGTATAATATTATACGGCCCGTATACAATCATCGTATACATTGTATACGATCGGTAAATTTGTTTTTAACCGAGAGTATACGGCCGTATAAACGGTATACGGCCCATATACATATGGTAAAAAATGGTAAAAACTTCTAGCATTACCTTGTTAGTTTCTCAAACACTACTAAAACATCTGCTTCCTGGATCTGAATCAGAGTGTTAACTTTGAGTCAAATCCAAACCCTCACCCTCAAAATAAACCAGAAACCAAAGGAAAACTGACTGATAATGGCTGATGGTTCTTCGTTGAGGAAACCAAATGTAGACGGAGATGATAGGCCTGGTAACTGGAAGAGAAAAAACCCCAGTGACGTTGTCGACGATTATGAACGGATTATTGGCCATTATTCGACCGAGTAAATCAATTGTATTTTTTTAGTTGCTTCTCTTGTTAAGTTTCTGAACCAACCGAAATCCACAAATTCCAACAGTTTCTTCGTAGATTCCGTCCGGTTTCCATACTCTTTCACTCAAAGTTAATATTAACTGTGGTGGATGCAAGCATAAAGTTAGAAAAATACTCAAGAAGATTGAAGGGTACACAACTGAACGGACGATATGTATCAACAACTTTAAGGTTCAGCCAAAATGACATCTAGCATTACTAACGGTTCAAGTAAGTGTCTAAAATGACATCTAGCATTACTAACGGTTCAACTTGAAGAGTTTGTATTGAATGGCGAGTTATTTTCAGTTATTTCTGTTGATCCACAAATTCCATTGTTTAAATCAGAATCAGGTTCTCAAGAAAAGGATCGTTCTAATAGATTAAAGAGAATAAACCTTTTTTTACCCATAGTATACGGGCCGTATATTGTTATACGGCCCGTATACAATCATCGTATACGTTGTATACGATCGGTAAATTTGTTTTTAACCGAGAGTATACGGCCGTATAAACGGTATACTGCCCGTATACATATGGTAAAAAATGGTAAAAACCTCTTTAATCTATTAGAACGATCCAATAAACGAAGAACAAAGGCTATTTACAAAACACAGGTTCATACAGTGCTGTAATAGGTAGTTCGTTGAGGAAACCAAACGTAGACGGAGATGATAGGCCTGGTAACCGGAAGAGAAATCAATTGTATTTTTTTAGTTGCTTCTCTTGTTAAGTTTCTGAACCAACCGAAATCCACAAATTCCAACAATTTCTTCGTAGATTCCGTCCGGTTTCCAAACTCTTTCACTCAAACTTAATATTCACTGTAGTGGATGCAAGCATAAAGTTAGAAAAATACTCAAGAAGATTGAAGGGTACACAACTTAAGCTCAACTTGAACGGACGATATGAGTCAGGCGTTGGAAGGATTGTAGTAGTAGGACATTGATACCACTGTGAAAATTGCATCAGGAAGCTCAACTTGACTTGACATTGGTACCACTGTCAAGTATGTCGGGTTCTGCTAATATTATCTTGACAGTGGATCGAGTGATACGCTTATCTATTCTGGTCAAGGTGGGCATGGTTTGTTCGGGAGTAAATCACCACCCAAAGATCAACAACTTGTGATTGTCGGGTTATGCTAGTTATTCAGAATGTTTCGAATCATCACAAATTCAAGTCAAGGACCGTTCTAATAGATTAAAGAGAATAAACCCTCGTTTCTTCATCTTCATCTTCAAGAACAATGATGAACAGATGATGTTTTTTTCGCAGAACGTGACAAAATAAGGATGTTCGCATAAACATATATTCGTTTCATAACCTCCTCCTATAAATCAACCACAACTGACAAAGAGCCTGTATTAGAAACCATCCTATGTCTTTTACCAACCGAAGAGGCAGCAAGGACAGATAATACTTCATTTGTCGAGAAACCATACTGTCAAGAAACTAACATCTTTTACTCATAAACCCTTAAATCCCAACGCTTCATTTGTAACCGTAAGGATGATGCAAATTTGTACGTAAAGATCTCTACACAAACTCTTCTACATCTTTTAACCAATGGACTCAGACTCATACTACTCACCCTCCCCTGAGTAAAAGTTTTCCCGACGACTCAAGAAAATCCACAATCCTGTGTATGTGCTTGTGCTGTAGAAACCGGTGATGAATTTGTGTACACAACTGAACGTTAATTGATATTGTTTTAGACAACAACAGATAATGAACAGATTGTTGGTGGATAACGCAAACAAGTTCTCCACAGTTTGTTATTCAGATCTCTATTCGACCATCTTTCCAAACTGCAACACACGATAAGTTTAAACTTTATAGTGTGTGATTTGACCATGAAATGATTGGAGGTGAAGGTTCAGTGCACGAAAAGTTTCTTACGAAATATACGTGACAAAACAAGTATGTTGGGAATTAAACGCATGTCCGTAATCCCGCGTTGATAGCTTCCGTTTTATTCAGACTCCTTACAACTCTCATCAAATGCCTCACCCTTCCTTTTATTCTATAAATATTAAATAAAGAATAACACCATGCCCGTAATTCCGCGTTGATAGCTTCCGTTTTATTACAGTCATACGACACGTTTTCTTGTTCTTCAATCTTTGTTACTTGTTAATGTTTTATTTTTTTCTACTTTTAGAAAGGTTTGAGCACCTCACGACTGTAAAATATCTAGTGTGATTTACACCTTAAATCCCTTAAATACTTGAAAAATCAAATTTTTCGTTCCATACGGGCCGTATAAGAGTATACGGCCCGTATACACGTTCGTATACATTGTATACGACCAGCAAACTTATTTACACATGGTGTATACGGGCCGTATAACAGTATACGGCCCGTATACACCATGTGTAAATAAGTTTTCCCATGTGTTAATATTAGGACCCTTTTAAAAAATTACACTATGTCTCTATCCCCTTGACTATTTACTCTAATATTTACAGTTTAGCCAATGTTATTATTGTTATGATCTCTATTAAAATTACAGTTTAGCCAAAGTTATTATTGTTATGCACTATCATTTTCGTTGAAATAAAAAAAATATTAATTATTTTCGAAAGAGTTAAAGCCAAAAATTTTATAACTTCTCCTTTTCGTTTTGTGAACATTTTCAACAACTACAAAATGGAGTGTCGGCGGGAATAGAGATTCCCGTTGATTGGCTGACATGGGCGGCAGGGGAATAGTGCCTCGCAACTGTCTGGCACTCCCCTATTGGCCCAACAAATTTACGATTTTATCCCGCTTTAAAATTACGATTTTGCCATCAGTTTAAAATTATGTTTTTACCCCCACTTAAAAATAAATTTGCGCTTTTGCTCCCAGCTAAATATTTCGATTTTGCCTCCGGTTCAAAATTACGATTTTGCCCTGTTTCAATTTACAGTTTTGCCATTAGTTTTTTTTCCCTTAAAAAACGATTTTGTCATCAGCTCAAAATTATGTTTTTACCCCCACTTAAAAATAAATTAGCGCATTTGCTTTCAGCTAAAAATTTCGATTTTGCCCTCGGTTAAAAATTACGAATTTCCCCCGTATAAATTTATAGTTTTGCCATTAGTTTTTTTTCACTGCCAAGTTACGATTTTGCCCTCAACTTATATTTACATTTTCTCCATCTTTTTTGTGAATGTTTTCCTGGTGAAATTACAATTTTGCCCCAAGTGTAAAATTACAGTCATGCCGGCAGATTCCTGGCACTCCCCCATTGGTCCATTTAATTTACGATTTTATCCCTGAATTAAAAATATGATTTCGCCCTCAGTTAAAAATTACATTTTTCCAATCGTTTTAGTTTTTTTAGCAAAACTATAAAGGTTCTTTTTGTTTTAATTGGTTTACTCGATTTAATTTTTTTTTCGTGGCAAGGAGCTGCCTAACACTCGCTCATTAGTCCTGGAAATTTATAGTTTTGCCCTGAGCCCAAAATTACGGTCATATCATCGTTTTTTTTTCCTACCAAAATTATAGTAGTCTTTTTTTAATTGATTGAGAATTATTCGGTCATCGCCTCGCAACGCGGACGAGGCATCAGCTAGTAAAACTACAAACTTCAATATTGAGTTTCGAGCTTTTGGTTTCTATATATATATATATATATATATATATATATATATATATATATATATATATATATAGGTAGACGATTTTGCATCAGCCGCCGAACAAAGTAGTAAACTTTCAAAGTTTAAAAAAAAAAAAATCCAGGGGCATCTCAATAAGGTGTGGTGCTCGAATACAAGTCACACGAGGAAACAGGCTTCCGATGATCTGGACATTAGTATCTACGCATCTCGATCCAGCCTTGAAAGACCCATGGGCGGCTTGTATGTTGATTTTCTTGAGAGTGATGCCAACGCAACTATTCAGATTCTCGCTACAGTTGATGTCGATAGCATTCGGTGTGGTACAAGTCCCATGGATATCATCAAACGTAACGCCACTTATTTGAACCATTTGTCGCTGCAATTTCATTCAAAAAAATATTATAAGCGTAGAGTATAACATTTGTTTCTTATGTGTTGAGAGTAGTAAATAACTTTTGTCTTTTACTTCATAATTTCATTTACACCCTTTTAATTTTAATAAATTATTAAATGATCCCTCAATTTTAATAAAATATATTTTCGTTTTTTTAACAAATTTACCCTACATAATTTATAAAGACAGTAAATTAAATAAAGAATTGACCATACCAACAAATGCAATAACTTACAAGAGTTAGGTAATACGTAGTTTTTAAGAAATAATTTATAAAGAATTACAAGAGTTAGGTAATACGTAGCTTTTAAGAAATAATTTATAAAGAAAGTAATTTAAATAAAGAATTGACCATATCAACAAATGCACTAACTTACAAGAGTTAGGTAATACGTAGTTTTTAAGAAATCATTTATAAAGAAAGTAAATTAAATAAAGAATTGACCCGTAATTTGTGCACCTGCTACAAAAAAAAAAAAAAAAACTCTTTTTTTTTATTTTGTTCCCAATTTAAAAAAACGGTTTCGCACTCCGTTTAAAATTACGTTTTTGTCTCCAGCTTAAAATAAAATGTTGTTTTTTTTCCTCTAGCTCAAAATTACAATTCTGCTCTCAGCTCAAAATTATATATATATATATATATTTTTTTTTGGAAATAAAATTAAACTAAAATAAGGTTGGTCCAATGGGGGAGTGTCAGGCAGCTGCGTGACACTATTCCCCCAACTTACAAATGTATATGACACAATTTTATTTTGAACCGAGGGAAAATCGTAATTTTGAGCTAGGGCAAAAACATAATTTTATTTTGAACTGGAGAAAAACGTAATTTTGAATTGAGGGCGAAATCACAATTTTTAAACGGGGAAAAATCACATTTTTGAACAGAGGGCAAAATCGTAATTTTTAAATGGGGTAAAAACAAAATTTTATTTTGAACTGAGGGCGAAAAGGAAATTCTGAGCTGAGGGCAAAACCACAATTTTATTTTGAATAGAAGGAAAAAGCGTAATTTTGAGCTGGGGACAAAAGCGTAATTTTATTTTAAGCTGGGGGCAAATCCGTAATTTTAGAGGGACAAAAACGTGATTTTAGAATGGATATAAAATAATAAACTGGTTGGTTCAATGGGAGAGTGCCAGGCAAAGTCGTAATTTTGAATTGAGGGTAAGATCGTAATTTTGAGATGGGGACAAAAAATGTAATTTTATTTTGAGCTGAGGACAAAAACGTAATTTTATTTTGAGTTGGGGGCAAAAACGTAATTTTAAAATGGATATAAAACAAAAAACGTGTTGGTACAATAGGGGAGTGCCAAACAGCTGCCTGGCACTATTCCCCAAAAAAAAAAAAGCGTAATTTTATTTTGAGCTGGGGCAAAACCGTAATTTTAAAGAGGGGCAAAAAGATAATTGTAAAATGGATATAAAATAATAAACTGGAAAATGGCAATGTTTCAAGCCTTTAGACTAAACTGGCAAAATGACTCAAACCATAGGGACTAAAATGGCATTTAACTCTTTGTTTTTTATCATTATAGGTAGGGCTGTAAACGAACCGAACGTTCAACGAAAAGTTCACGAACCGTTCGGCGGGAAGTTCGTTCGTGTTCGTTCGTTTAGCTTAGCGGACGAACATGAACAAAAATTTTCGTCCGATAAGCTTAGCGGACGAACATGAACAAAGGTCTCGTTCGTTCATTTATGTTCGTGAACGTTCGATAATGTGTCCGCGAACGTTCGTTTGATTACGTTCGTTTATGTTCGTTCGTTTACGTTCGTCCATGTTTGTTTGTTTATATTATTCATTAAACAATAATTTTTTTTATATATTCTATTTAAATTATATTATCTTTTCTTTTTATATTTGTCATATTCATATATATATGTATTAAAAGACAATAATTTTTTTTTATATATTCTATTTAAATTATATTATCTTTTCTTTTTATATTTGTCATATTCATATATATGTATTAAAAGACAATATATAATATATAATTACATTAATATTTGTTTGTTTTGTGTTCATGAACCGTTCGTTTATGTTCATAAACTGTTCATTTATGTTCATGAACAATTCGTTTGTTAACGTCCGTGAACTAGTTCGTTTGTGTCCGTTAAGGATCTTAACGAACGAACACAAACGGACATGAACAAATTCATATCCTTAATGAACGAACACGAACAAGAAAACTCGTTCGGTCCTCTGTCCGCGAACCGTCCGTTTGTCCGGTAAAACCTTAGCGGACGAACATGAACATAGTCCCGTCCGGTCCGGTCCGGTCCGTTTACAGCCCTAATTATAGGTAGTGGCGAGAGGTTAAGTAGTTTATTCATAGTAATTGGTTTTCTATCGTTCACAAATCACATGGAAAAAAAAATGGGGGAGTGCCAGACAAAGTCGTAATTTTTAATTGAGGGCAAGATCGTAATTTTGAGATGGGAACAAAAAGCGTAATTTTATTTTGAGTTGTGGACAAAAACGTAATTTTAAAATGGATATAAAATAATTAACGTGTTGGTCTAATTGGGGAGTGCCAGACAGCTGACTGGCACTATTCCCCCATAAGGATCTCGGTTGGACACTTGATCTATAATAACTCATTGTAACACGAACTCGAACCGTAATAAATAAAAGTATGAATTTCATTATTATTTCTTGTGTGTTTCAGTTGCTATTTATTTTTTTTTGTTATTTATTGAGTACCAAATGCTAAATATAATATCTAAACAGGTTGTGTGGCCTCTTATGTATGCGGTAGTGAAGGAAGTCAACATTGGGGCTGGGCGTGGAACAGAGACCCGCAGTCGCAAAGTGAATGGGAGCAAGTTTCATCGCTAATGGGAATGTTGCAACAGTTCAAGATTAAAACTGGAAAGGATAAGTGGACCTGGGCTAATGATCTCGGAGTTGATTTCTCAGTTCAAAGCATCCGAATGAAGATATTGACTCAAGGAGCTCAAGCCAATAGTTCTCTTCTGTTTCATTGGAATGCTTGGGCTACATCTAAAAGTGAATTCCTCACCTGGAGAGCTGCTATGGGAGGACTCCCTACTAAAGTTGAGTTGTGCATCAGAGGTGTATCCCTTCCGAGTGTGCTGTGTGACCGTTGTGGCTATGGTTTAGAAGATAATAATCACACTTTTCTAAATTGCATTTTGGTGAGAGCTATTTGGTGGAACGTCTTCGTGTGGGTTAGAATTCCGATGCCGAATAATATGGAGACTGTCTCAAGTCTGATAGAAGTTTTAAAGACTGCCCCGGGCTCGAATAAATGGAGGAATTTGATAGATGTCATCATGAAGGCGACTTTTTGGCGAATTTGGTATGCGAGAAACCAAAATACTTTTGAAGGAATGCTCATTCGCGTCCAGCAAACGGTGGAGAAGATTAAGGAAGACACCTTTCTTTGGATCAAACATCGATCTAAACTCCCGAATACGACCTGGGGAAAATGGCTAGAGTTTGACGTGTCGAACCTTTTGTAGTTGTATTTCCTTTTGTTTTTGTTTGTAAGCTTTCCAGCGGCTTGCTGGCTCTTTATATATAGATATAAAGTGGTTTGCCATTCAAAAAAAAAAAAAATCTAAACAAATGTCATCAACTTCTTAAGAGAAAGTGCGTAACCAAAAAAAGGTGATCCCCAAACGATGGTCTTCTAGTACAAAAATATAGCACAAAAAAAAATCAGCACAAAAAAATATAGTACAAAAAATCCACCACAAAAAATTTAGCAAAAGTATTAAGACAAAAAAATTCAGCACAGTGTAGTACAAAAATCTAGTATAAAAATGCTATATAACAAAGAAATAAAACACATTTTTTGGATTTTTTTAGTTGTCATATTTTGTATAACAATAGGGTACTAAAATTAAAGATAAAAAAACGTTTGATTTTAAGGTGAAATGTTTATGAAAAAATAATGTCGTATAAAAAAGTTATGAACTTTTGAAAAATGATGGTGGAACATGCATGTGAAGAGAGAAAGTCAATAAATAAGATTTTCTAAAAGATTTTCCTACATTTTCATTTTAACCATTGATTTGAAAAATGAAATATTAAGATTCTTTTTTATTCCACTTGGACAAAGTAAACTTTTTATTTTATCATACTACATTACACATAATTATATGCTATAAACAATCAATATATATTAGTAGGTATCACTCTTTATTGAGTTTACATGCTTTGTAAATGGAGAGTCTGTATTGAGTTTACATGCATTGTAAATGGAGAGGATTGTTCAATAGGATCACATAGTATAAACATGTATATCTTTTGTTTTAGTTGTGATACAAAATATTTATATGGTGTTTGCTTTTTGCGGATGATATTGTGTTAGTGACAGAGAGTAAACAAAGTCTGAATGCAAGGTTAGAGAAGTGGCATGCAACTTTAGAGGGTAATGGTCTAAGGATTAGTTGTGTTAAGACTGTGATTTTAGCGGTGTAGGGGATGATTAGGACATTCAGATCACCATTAAGGGGCAAGTGGTTCCGAAGGTAATTAAATTCAAGTACATAGGATTCTTTGTACAAAATGATGGGGAGACAGATAGTGACATAGCCCACCGCATTCAGGCTGGATGATGTATGTAGGGGGCAGCTTCTGGGGTATTGTGCGACAAGAGATTCCCAGCTAAATTAAAGGGGAAATTTTATAGGATTGTAGTTAGATTTGCTATATTATATGGTACAGATTGCTGAGCCAACAAGAAGACACAAGCGCGTAAGCTGAAGGCAACAAAGATGTGGATGCTACGGTGGATGTGTGGGCACACTATGTTGTATAGGATAAGAAATGAGGTTTTTAGGAAAAGATTGGGAGTAACTAGTATACAGGTAACATTTATCGAATGACACATTTGCAACCATGGCCTAAACTAGTATACAAGTAACATTTATCGAATGACACATGTAGAACTTGATTGTTTCATATTTAAAAAAAAAATTATATTATTCTTGCTTTTGTTATGAATTATTCAAAAAATATGGATGACAACCAACTAGATTGTTCATTATATTATTACCCACCGTTGTTTTATTTTGACCAAATAAACTCACCCTCAGTTATATAAATCATGTACCCACCAACTATTATTGTATGCAACAACAATTAAGCATATTGTTACTTCCATTATTCTCAAGATCTTAAAGCTTTGTAGTTACAGTTTTATAACACGTTATCAGCACGAAGCTCTAGCCAAGAACGAGGCTCTAGCCAAGGAAAAGTTCAAGCAATTATAATCAAAGTAAGTGTTTGATTAATTTATATAAACTATAATTGTTATGATAAATGTAATATTTCTTTTATACCGTGGGATTGTTTTCCTTTAGGAGACCCAGTTATCCAGACACTCCTATCATAAAAACATCTAAATCCCATACTTAATAATAAAAATGAGTACGAGGTACCTATTTGCTATGGGAATATAATAACTATGGGACTACTAACAATCTAAATTAGTGTAGAGGACCTCATACTATGGATATATATATAATAACTTTGGGACTACTAAAAATCTAACATTTATTTATGCACCTAACATTTATATTTATGTTATCTAACATTTATTTATAAAATCTAATGTTTAATAACGTTTATTTATGTTATAAAACTAGCCTAAAAGCATTTTGTATGATTGGAACTTAGGCTCCTTTTGAGCTCCTTTATTGCAGTTTCTTTAAAGAAAAAGATTACAATAGGAAACAAAAGATGGATACATCCGTGTGTGGTGTATGTTTACATATATAAGAAAACAAGACTTTTACTGTGCGCTTTTACTGTGCACAATAATTCGAGTAATAATTATTTCCTTTACTGTGCGCGTCGTTGTCATCCACTATTCATAATAATTTATTTATTATTTTGCAAACTAATATATATATATCCGTAAAAATGGCTATGCATATTTTACTATAAAATTACCAATTATTAATATCATCACTGTTGTTATCAGAACCTTTTAGCAGTAATAATCAGCACGTTACCCACGATACCTACCGAAACTAATATTAGTTTAAACATTTTGTTTGTTACCGAAATTTTCAAACCTAATACAGTAAAACTTTTTTCAAGGTGTATCATGGAAGCCTTAACCAAGCGTATTGTGTAAACTTAATTTGTATTTATATAAGTAACCCACCACTCGTGTAAATCCTCAAACCAACTGAACTTCTGATATAGTTCGACACATACCCAAAACAACTCATACTCAAATTATATTTTGAGCTCAGACAAAGCCCAATATTACTATCATGAGTCTTCAATTTTCTACTCGTGCATACGCTGAATCTTCAAACGCAGCAGAAATTCATGCCCAGATCGAAGTCCATAAATTTCTTCAGTTTAAGGATGTACGCACCCATACGAAATGTCTAACCCTCAGGAGGCTTAAAGTTAATACTATTAATAGTATCGACTGGAACATAACAGGAATTCTAGACAAAGATGATCGACTGACGAGGTTACTACCAATTGGTTCACCATGGCGTCGTTTCTTTGACATCTTAGAACCTTCATACGATGAACTTGTATATGAGTTCTGGTCTACTTTTCATTTCACACTAAATAAAGACCTATCTGAGCCCTCTATCGATTTTAGACTCGGTGGAGAAACTTTTAAATTGTCATTATCTGAGTTCGCAGTACATTTAGGTATTTATACAGAAGAAGAGGTTAGATCACCTATATTTATAAACGCATTAACAGAATATCCTGATCGCATACAAGATTATTGGTCTACACTTACACCAGCAGTATGGAGTAAAAATAATAATTCAAGAACATTTAGAGATCCTCTTTATCAGTATATGCACCGTGTTCTAGCCAACACGATCAGGGGGCGCACGTCTAATCTACACAGGGTTAGTGGTACCGATCTCTTCCACTTATACAGTATATTCGAGTCAGTCCATTGTAATATTGCTTACTCTCTTGCTATGTACTTTGAGCAATACCAAACACGTCCCCCGAAAAACCTTATGGGAGGATCATACATAACAAAAATAGCCAAATCTCTAGGTGTCATAAACGATCAGATTATTCAAGAATTATCCCCACCACGATTACCTGGAGTGATAAATTTTACACATATCGAGATACTACCTATTGATATTCCTACACAAACACAATCGTTTCAATCTGAGGCAGCACCGGTTATCCCAGAAAATACATCACAAAATCTACAACAATTACTGTTGCAGTTTCCTCAATCATCTTTTTATCAGCATGATCTGTTGTCTCAACAGCCGCTAACACCACCCGTGTTTGAACATATTTCAACTAACACATATCAAACACAACATACTCAACCACAAACACCAGGCATCTACCAGGCACTTTCACCTTTATCTTTTGGGCAAGGAGAAATGATGCAACAATCCATATTTAATGATAACATGACATTCCAAGAGTTGTTAGCACCAGAACAACCCATATCACCACTATTACAGCAACAGTCTTCACTACATCCGGAGCAACAACAACAGTCAATTGTTGAAGCCGGACCAAGTACGGTGCCTCTAATAAATCCACTTTTAGATCCAATGAAGGTTGATAAACTAATAAAAAAGAACCGGAAAATGTCCTGACAAATAGAGTGGTTGACGAAAAAGAATGAGTGGCAGGAAGAAATGCTAAGACAAGTAGCTAGTATTATCTCAAAACAATTTACTCCGCCACCACCATCACCTCATGATTCTGATTAATTTCAGTTGTATACACAGACAGAGGTCTGCAAACATAACAATATACTAGAATCATTTTACTACGTTTCAATTATTTTATTTATATCCATATATTTATTTTTCTTTTATTTTATTATATGTAAATATGTTATTTTATTAAGTGATTATTATTATAAAATAATAATGGGACTCGAAATAGGACATGAAACATGAGATAGGACATGAATTTTGAAAAGAGGACATGGGACACGAAACATATGACATGACAGGTTCTTTCATTTGGTATATTGGTTTTATTAAAGTATCTGGGAAATACGTACAAACTAAAAGACTTACTTGCTATAGCTGAAAGTAAACCATTCGTAAGTCTGTGAATAAACATAAATTAAAGGCTACATATCTGGATAAGTAGCCATATGAATTGAAACATGTTTACATACAACATTGATATGGAAGATGACACACGAGCATTGTCATCTCAACAGCAACTCCCATCACCATATTAATAATTACTTCAGTTATAGGTTGCCAATTTTGTTACAAAACATAAATAAGATAAATATTAAAATCTAAATACTCATTAAAAATGAGATAACATACAAAGGTACAGCTATGAACAAATAAATGAATACATAAGTACTAAATAGATGAGGCGGAAACTCATACATTAATATCGGCAATAATATTAACATTATGCCGGTCAATATTAAAACCGGGTGAATCATCTTCGAAAAAATTTTCTTGAATAACTTTGAGAAGAAGAGGGTTTGATGTGAAAAAAAAATGAGATTGATAATTGGTTATTTATAGTGGTAAATTATAACCGTTTTGTAACGGTTATATTACCGTTTTATAGCCGTTGTACAACGGTTATATATATACAACGGTTATATATATATATGTATATATAATAAATGATGTATTAAGGAAATGTTATTTTTGGGAAGTTAGAAAACTGTCAGGTTTATTTGATTCATAAAAACAAGTTTATATTTACAAAATATATTAAATGGTAAAGACGAAGCATGATAAACATACAAGTTTGGGATGTACATACATACACACATACAAATGTTTTGTGGAAATACAATGACAAACATATGTATATATAAATTATTCATAATTAGACGAATAATGCAAATAACGGTTTTGCCTGGGACATTCAAAATTAGTAGAAAGAATGGGAAAAGCTAATTACCTGATAGTACAAAGCTTTTAAATAGAGGACGCTCTATTTTTCCCAAAAATCAATAAGAAACTTATTGAGTTTCAAGAATATATATATATCATCAAGGATATGATGGCATGACAGATTAAGCCATCAAGGATATACTATGATGAAAAGGATTCACATATCATATGATAATCCTAAATAGGATTAAAGGATACACATATCCTAGCATGATACCATTTAGTATTTAAATCGATGCATCGTCTAAATGGTTATCAATTCGCAACTTGAAGTTTGCACATATGGCTTAGCTAATATAGCAAGAATATTATTCAAGACTAAATTTTTTTTTCTTTGATAAATTCTTAATTATCAATGATCATTGGAACAAGTATTATTATTGAAACATTTACTCCCCAATACATTTATTTAGAAACCAAATATTTATCATTTTTGGGTGTGCGATATATATATATATATATATACTGAAATTGTTACAACACAACGCACAAAGATGAGTTTTAATGACATGTTGGGAATAAATAAAATATATAGCCATAAATGGGAGATTTCTTATGGGCTTCATTTGCTGATTATCAATCCCAACATGAGGGGGAGATAGAAAACAACTGAAAGTGAAATAAATTTTGAAGCTATCATTGTATTATCTGTATCCTCGAGTAAAATATCTAGAAGATATTTTAAGAAGGAAATTCATCCAAAAGGTTTTGAATTGCTCCAGTTAAAATTAATGTCCAAGAAGGACAAAGACATATTGAAAATTGGACAAAGACATATTGAAAATCTTATATACCAGATGCTAATGCTTTAGCTCGAGTTGATATTACAGACAAGCAAAGGGATAATATTAATATGGCTATTGAATCCCGTTTGAAACATGGGAGGCCAGTCGGTTCAAAGGATAAAACATCCTCGAAAAAGAAAAGGCACTGAAAGGGAAATTGACCATAAAAGAAAAAATGGTAAATTCAATTACCTCAGGAAGGAGTAAACGATAAAACCTTCCCTTAGGAAGGAGTGAATGATAATACCTTCTCTCAGGAAGAAGTAAATGATTCCAACATAGAATTGTCGGTCAATTATGGTCATACACATATATTATGGAATCAAGATGAAATAGAAAGTTTGAAGCATAATAGACCATTTGATTTTTCAAACATTAAATAAAAAATAGGAAGTTATTATACATGTGCTTATATTTAACCAAAAACGGAAATTTCACAAACTAGGCACCTAGCTCGGTTGGCTAGGTGCGCGAAAGGGTGTGGCCTAGACCCGGGTTCAATCCAGGGGACGGCCAGTTTCACCATTTTTACCATACAATTTTAGAAAATTTTCATTAACACGTTGCAAGATGAATTATATTTTCCCTTTTCATATTCTCCTAAGGTGAAACGAAATTTTTGATACACTTGAGGTATGTAAGGTATAATTTATATTTTTACTAACCCATCGAAACAAGTTTGGTTAGTTTTGTAAATGCAGGTAATGTAACAAAACACAGTTGTGGATATTATGATATTTGTTTCCAAAAAGGAACCAGAAGTCTCATATGAAGATCATATAACACTAATCGAAAAAGATTGACTACCTAAGGATCAAGCGAAAAATTGTTGTCTATAAATATTTGATTAACTTTCAAGAAAGATAGAGACAAGTCACATAAATAATACATATTAAAATGAGGGGGAGTACTATACAAGTTGCACTCTTTTTCCTTTCACTAAGTTTTATCCCATTGGGTTTTCTTAGTAAGGTTTTTAATGAGGCAACATACATGATCCAAAAATATCAGGAGAAGACTATACACTGAACTCTTTTTCCCTTAGCTATGGTTTTGTCCCACTGGGTTTTCCTAGCAAGGTTTTTAATGAGGCAGTACTTAATGACCCCAAAGTTTGCAAAGTGTCATCCAAGGGGGAGTGTTATGAATTATTCAAAAAATATGGATGACAACCAACTAGATTGTTCATTATATTATTACCCACCGTTGTTTTATTTTGACCAAATAAACTCACCCTCAGTTATATAAATCATGTACCCACCAGCTATTATTGTATGCAACAACAATTAAGCATATTGTTACTTCCATTATTCTCAAGATCTTAAAGCTTTGTAGTTACAGTTTTATAACAGCTTTTAGTTTTTGTAATGTTTTTTAGTCTCTATTATTCAAGTAAAGATTCCACATGGGAGGTGTTGACCCGTGTGTGGGACGAAAATTCCTCTTTATGGGTGAAACACGCAAAGAGGTTCATAAATTAACATTGTTAACTCTATGTACTTAAGGGTGGACGGTATGCTCTCGGTGACTTAATCAGCGAGGTCACTTTACCGCGTGGTGATGTGGTGCCGGCGGTTAATCGGTGAGTGGTGATTGCCCAAGTCGGTGTATACTCACCGAGTGAGAAACCGAAAGAGAAGAGAAGATAAAGAGGAGAGAGAGGGGGTTAATGGTGGACCTCACCCTTTTTCAACCAATCACATTTTTTTTTAAATTGTTTACCATTTTCCATGTGTTTTACCATTGCTAGTGATTGAGTGAAAAATGGAAAGTGGAGTGTGAACTTGACATGGTATGACATTATTGGTTAGAAAATAAGTTAAACACTCACCATTTGGTGACCACTCCCTCCACCCTAAGGGATTGATGTAACAATAACTAACATGCTATACCTTAATACTGCTAAACTACCTTTTGATAATGTTTACACTTTTTTTTTTGAACGGCAAACAACAACATTTTATTCATCACCAAATTTTCAGACAATACAATGGTTAGTAAGCTACTAAGCCAACCACCTTTACATCATCGCCTATAACATAATAAAATTACATACAATCGAAAACAATATATTGATTAGTTATCTCTCCAATTCAAACCTCACCTATTTTTCCCATTCTATGTTTTTAAAAAAAAAAAAAAAAACCCGTAATTTGTGAAAGATTTTTTTGTTGTATTTTTAAAAAACAAAAGGGGTGTCACATGTCATTTTCACTCTTATTTATAAGGATCAAAAGGCCCTTCATTCCTACTTATTAGGAGTGACATATGTCATCATCACAATCCTTCTTAGGCTACTTAGGCAAAATCCACTTTTTAGTGGATCCTTCCCCATATATTAATATATATACTATATATATAGTATATTAATAAAGCAATGAGCAATAGATAGAACTTTCACGCCCCAAGGGCAATTTTGTAAAACAACACTGTCACACCCCAACCGATGGCGGAATCATCGGGGCGTGGCACTGAGCGAAACAGATTGTCCAGAAGTTTCCATAACAACTATCATTACCATTCAATTAAAGCAATACGTCCCATACCGTATCTTAAATAGTCAAACAAGTTATTACAGATAACATCAAAACAAATATTCCGTTCCGACAACTCAGATTTAAACATAACTAATTTATTTGTTGGTTTCTAGGACTCCAGTTCCTAGCTTCAAGTTCATCACAGCACAAAGAGCATAAAAGCAACCTAAGCACCTGTCACATACGTTAAAATAAAGTCAATACATAAAATGTAAAGGTGAGCATACAAGTTTGATAATAGCATATAGAGTTCGAATTCGTTTATGCATAACCAGCACGTACACATAGTGAAATGAAGCACGTTAGTTATCGACATAGATCCATCGATACCAATGACTGCGGGTTGACTGCCCGAGGCAGTTCGCAATACATGATTACCACCGTAATCCATGCAAGTAAGAGATCCTTAACAACCCCCGTGTGAACGGGTGCTGAGTCCAAACTATAGTACTATCGTTGCTAAGGCAGGTAGACAGCATTCCATGTGTAAACATAACAAACAAGCATTCATAAGCCACGTATAACATGCGTAAATGGTTTAGCGTTAAAATAGCTTGAGTAGTGTGATAGTTGTAGTTTGAATATTCGTAACGTATGTAACACCCAAAAGTGCTAAAGCAAAAAGGGTTCGAGTATACTCACAGCGATTATGGATTGAAGGGAGCGCTTTTCAGCGAGTACGGTTAGCCTGAATAGATTCGATAACGTAAGGATAAGTGGCACGCAAAACAGTACAAGTGAGAGTGGTTAGGATGGCTGATCGTGCGGATCAACTATCCGTGAGAGGGAGTCATCCGTGCGGGTGAACTATCCGTGCGGATAGTAATCCGTGCGGATGGTGACCCATCCGGATAAACTATCCGTGCGAGTGAGCTGTCCGTGCGGATTAGTCGCTAGTGCGGATTGCTTATCCGTACGGACAAGTTGTTCGTGCGGATAAACGTTCAAGTGGATTGTTTCTTCCCAAGGATGTGTTTGTGTATGATGGCTTGTGCTTTGGAGTTTTCGTTGTAGCATTTAGAAAACATTTAAGTGTCTCTACCCTTCAAGCCGGTCGCGCGGACAACAATCCGTCCGGATGGCAGTCCGTGCGGACAACGTCTTTAAGGCTGAGTTACTAAGTGGATTAGGTAATCCGCCCGGATGGTAATCCATACGAAAAGTAGTAATCCGTCCGGGCAGCTGTTCGTGCGGACAAGACAATCCGTCCGGATAGTCTGTCCGTGCGGACAACTGGTCCGTGCGGATGAACTTGGTTTGAATGTATTCAAGGTCTTAGTATCTCATGATCTGAAGAGTAATCCATTCAGAGGTCGTCCGTCCGGATTGCTCATTCGTCGATACTCAAACCTTGGGTCCCAAGGGTAGCTCGTCCGGATGACAACCCGCCCGGATAGCCTGTCCGTGCGGACAGCTTGTCCGTGCGGACAACTGGTCCGTGCGGACAGTCCCTGGTCTGATTGTTCCGTTCGTCTACTCTTGGTTTCTGTTGTCGTTTATCGAGACGTTCTGATTGCGTGGTAACCACTTGGAATCGTATTCTTACTCGCATGACTAAGCCGGTCAGGAACCACCCTAACTTGGCCTGTCGGCAACCCAGAACGGTCATTCCGGTTGACCCCGAAATCAGGTGTCTGGTGGGTAGGATTCCAGATCTAGGACTAGTGCATCACTATTATCGAGTAGAGACTAGAACCGATCAGATTCGTACCGATTCTAAGGGTAAAAGAAGGAGAAAACTTGAGTTTATTTCTTTCCACCCTTTTATCCTTTGAAAAGTTTAGATTTAGGTGATGTTGTTGTGAAATCTTATGGAAATCGTTCAGATCTGAGTTATTCTTGGTGGAATGAGGTCAAGCTTGAAGTTCATGAGAACTTCATGATGACGTCACCCGAGAATACCTCAAATCTTGATGATTTCATGGTTAAAAGTTGAGATTTGAAAGATGGAAAGGTGTAGAATTGTGCAGCGATCAAGAATGTACAAGAATTAGTGCAAGATCTTACCTGGATTGAGAGAAATCTGAGAAAAAGTGAAGAATGCGTGCGGTTCGGACGTCACTTGCCAAAAGTGGAAAAGTTGGAGAGTGACCCGTGTATTTATAGGATGCTAAAAGGGGAAAGGGTGAGCCGTGCGGATGGCACGTAACCCGGATATGCTATCCGTCCGGATTGGTCATCCGTCCAGATTGGCAATCTGTGCGGATTGGCAATCCGTGCGGATTGACCATCCGTTCGGATGTCGTCTGATTTGGTGCGTTCGGTGCGACGACGCTTCGGTTTCGATTGCGAGCGATTCGATAGGGTTTCCTAGTCAAATTACTTTCAGTCCCAACTACTTCGTATATGGTTTGACTCGGAATTCGGGTTCGTTTACATTCGAGTTAGACTTCGAGTTCGATTGAGTTCGCTTGATTATCACAACAACTCATAAATAAACATGCACAGGTAACACGTAAGGCACACACACACGTATAATGACGAGTAAAAAAATACGTAGCACGAGTTACGATTTGATGTCTATTCGATTAGTATAGCTTGAGTATTAGTTGGTTAACTTTATCGCATTGTTACTTCCTATCATTCACAGTCGTAGGTCAATTGGAATACGGTTAATACGATTCGATTATTGTAATGAACGACACTTACTCCACATAATATAATTAAAATAAAAACATTTCTACGAGTCAAGTCGCGCGAAATCGGTCGTTGACTTTGACCTTGACTTTGACTTTCACTTATGAAAACACGGGGTGTTACAGCCTCCCCTTGTTTAGGGAATTTCGTCCCGAAATTAAGCTGAAAGCCGTAACTAACCGTGGATCACATGTGAGCACTTTTCGTTCGGACCACTGAAAATCGTCAAATTAATCGACTTTTTTTTACGGATAAAAATTGCTGATTTTTGGATATGTTGTGCGAAATACATTGATCTAAAAGCCTATAAAGTTTCAGATCTTAATCCATAGCCATTTGTTTGCGAGAAATTTGAGTTCGTTAAAATGTTGAATGTTGCTGTTGATGTTCACCGTACGGATGGCAATCCGTGCGGATAACAAATCCGTGTTGACTTTTGTTGACTAGCTTATTCGCACGAATAATTGTTGACTCTGAGTCGTGCGGAATCCGTGAACGTGTGTGACTAAACATAATCGTAACGGAGTCGAAATCGGTCCTACAAGTGGCATCCGAGCAGGTGCTCGATTGCGCGGATCAAAATATACCAGGATGTAACAAAATCGATGATTCTATTGATAAATCTGAAATCGTACAAGCACTAGAATCATAAAGTCATTTTCTCTCTAACGCTTCCCAAATTAAACAACTGTGGATACTTTGCCTTCATGTCGCTTTCGAGTTCCCAAGTGAACTCCGCGCCTCGTTTGCCTTCCCACCGGACCTTCACAATAGGAATGCGTGAGCGCCTGAGTTGCTTGGTTTGGCGATCCATGATTTCGACAGGCTTTTCCACGAAGTGTAATGTTTCGTTCACTTGTAGATCATCTAGAGAAACATGTAAGTCGTGGTCGGCGATGCACTTTCGGAGGTTTGACACGTGGAAAGTCGGGTGGACATTGTTAAGTTCCTCCGGTAATTCGAGTCTGTAGGCGACTTTTCCGATCCTTTCCAGAATCTTAAAAGGTCCAACATATCGAGGCGCGAGCTTCCCCTTCTTGCCGAATCGGACTACACCCTTCCAAGGTGATACCTTTAGGAGTACGTAGTCACCAACGCCATATTCATGGGGCTTGCGCTTTTTATCGGCGTAAACTTTCTGTCGATCCCGAGCTTTCGCTAGGTTGTCTCGAATTTGGAAAATTTTGTCTGTCGTTTCTTGTAGCAGCTCCGGACCGGTTAGCTGCGAGTGACCGATCTCGTGCCACACAATAGGCGATCGACATCTTCTTCCGTATAAGGCCTCGAAAGGTGCCATCTGGATGCTAGCCTGGTAGCTATTGTTATACGAGAATTCGACTAACGGAAGGTGTCTATCCCAATTACCACCGAAGTCTAGAACACACGAACGGAGCATGTCTTCAAGAGTACGAATCGTTCTTTCAGTCTGACCGTCGGTTTGTGGGTGGAACGCAGTACTTAGATTAAGCGTTGTACCGAGTGCCGTTTGGAATGTTTCCCACAATCGTGAAGTAAACCGAGCATCACGATCAGAGATGATGTCACGAGGCATCCCATGTCGACAGATGATCTCGTCGGTGTAGATTCGGGCTAATCGTTCCACCTTGTAGTCTTCTCGTATTGGTAGAAAGTGAGCTGATTTAGTCAAACGGTCAATAACAACCCAAATGCTGTCGTGACCTGATGACGTGGTTGGAAGCTTGGTTACGAAATCCATAGCTATGCTCTCCCACTTCCACATGGGAATTGGTGGTTGTTCGAGCAAGCCAGAGGGTCTTTGATGTTCAGCCTTGATTCTAGCACAGGTTAGGCATTTTCCGACGTAGAGGGCGATATCCCGTTTCATACCCGGCCACCAGTACCTATAGCGAAGATCATGGTACATTTGGTCAGCACCGGGATAGATAGAGTATCGGGATTTGTGGGCTTCATCCATGATAATCTGTCGCAAATTGGTTCGCTTGGGAATCCAAATTCGGTCTAAGAAGTGGAATATGCCATTTGATTTGCTCACAAGCTGGGCTCCATCGTGGTAGATTCTTTCTTTCTTCAAGGTGCGTTCGTTGAAACATGCATGTTGGGCGTCGCGAATGAGAGCTTCGAGGTTGTGCTGGGCTTGAACATTACGAGTGCTAAGCAGATAGCTCCGTCTGCTAAGTGCGTCGGCAACAACATTTGCCTTGCCTGGGTGATAACGAATCTCACAGTCGTAATCGTTGAGAAGTTCTACCCATCGGCGTTGACGCATATTTAGTTCCCTCTGATTAAAGATGTGTTGTAGGCTCTTATGATCGGTGAAGATCGTACACCTTGTACCATACAGGTAGTGTCACCAAATCTTTAATGCAAAAAAAACTGTGCCTAGCTCGAGATCGTGGGTTGTATAGTTCTTCTCGTGGACTTTGAGCTGACGAGATGCGTAAGCTATGACCTTGTCTCGTTGCATTAAGACACAACCGAGACCAAGGTTAGAAGCATCACAGTAGACAATGAAATTATCGTTTCCGTCGGGTAGTGTGAGAACAGGAGCATTGCAAAGCATGTGTTTGAGGATTCGAAAGGCAGACTCTTGTTTGGTTCCCCAGACAAAAGGCTGGTCCTTATGCGTGAGAGTGGTAAGTGGTACAGCGATCTTCGAGAATCCTTCGATAAATCATCGATAATAGCCCGCTAGCCCGAGAAAGGAGCGGACTTCAGATGGGTTCTTAGGCGTAACCCAGCTCTTAACAGCTTCAATCTTCGCAGGATCGACGTGAATGCCCTGACTATATACGATGTGACCCAGAAACTGAACTTCCCCCAACCAAAACTCGCACTTGGAGAATTTGGCGTAGAGTTGGTTCCCCTGGAGTAACTCGAGAACCAAACGTAAATGTTGCGCGTGTTCGGCTCTCGTTTTAGAATAGATCAAGACATCATCGATGAACACGATGACGAAACGGTCGAGATATGGTTTACACACTCGATTCATCAGATCCATGAAAACCGCTGGTGCATTGGTTAGGCCAAAAGGCATGACAACGAATTAATGGCCGTAACGAGTACGAAACGCGGTTTTGGGTATATCCTCCTCCTGTATGCGCAGCTGATGATATCCTGAACGTAGGTCGATTTTCGAGAAACACGTAGCGCCTTGTAGCTGATCAAACAAATCGTCGATTCGAGGCAGAGGATAGCGGTTCTTGATAGTCAACTTATTCAACTCCCGGTAGTCGATGCACATCCGGAACGACCCGTCCTTCTTTTTGACGAAAAGGACTGGTGCGCCCCAAGGAGAGGTGCTCGGGCGAATAAAGCCTTTCTCAAGTAATTCCTTATAACACCCGTTCTTATAAATCCAGGTTTAACGTATATTTTGCGAAAATAATCATGTGATTAATGATTACATATACATCAAAAATACGGGTTTGTTAAAAACTTTTACAATTTAAGTAATATACATAATGTAATTTTATTCGCCGTTTAAAATAACGACAAAACAACGTTGCGGAAGCTTTGTTTAACGTGTGTTCGGTTCTTGCTCGACGCTTAATCTTCATCCGGGACTCTCGACATTCACCTGTGATCAAAACCAACTTAAAGGTCAGTTTTGATAATTAAATAATGAGTATAATGAGGAAATTTAAAAAAAAATCCAACATTGATATCTTGCACCCAAAAACAATAACTTATTTCTGATACGGTGGCTCAAGTATTAACAAATCCCTACCGTACAACAGTAGATTAGCACCGTAACCCAAATCAACTCCACCGTAAATTACGGTGACACCGTAATTTACGGTGGTCTCTGCATCCATCTTTTCCATTTTGCCGTAATTTGACACGAAATCTTTCGTATCTTTCAAACTGCTTATCCGTTTAACCTACCGTTTCTTCCTACATGTTTGAAATTTGATTTTCCATCATATGGAGTTAAAATCCGACATCCGGCTTGATAAAATTTAAGACTTTTAAGTCTTCGGCTTATTACTCTTTTACCAAAATTTGACCCGTTTGTGATTTTATCAAACTTACAAGTTTGTTTGACCCGTATTTCTTACAAACCTAATAAATTCAATAATGTCTAATATATTAGGTTCCGATTATAGAATTATATACCCTCTTTAACCCATTTTCACCCATATGCTTATTTTGACCCATTTGAGGTATTTAAGCATATTATAAGCACCAATTGCTTTCATTCATTTCCAAATACATATATCCACATTTCTTATCAAAGGATCTTCCACCACAACTATATTTGTGGTGGATTCAATTTGGTGATTTATATGTAGCAAAATTTACCCTTCAAATCGTTATTTTACGGCAAAGACTCAAATAGAGCCATTTGACTAACGTGTTACATCCTTCAACTTCTCTACTCGTCCTAAGTATCTATCTAATCATAAAACTTGTTTCCAAACAACCTTTAAGGGTTGTTTGTTCAATTTAACCTACGAGGGCGTTTTGGTCAATATTAGTCCTTCTTTTACTACAAGGAACTTTTAGTAAATATTTGACCAAATTTGTACGTTTAACTAGAAGCTTGTTTGTACGTACCTGGGTCGGGTCAAAGTATTGACCGGTTTACTTAACTTTTGCTCTAAATCTTTATAGTTTAAGCAACGCAAGCTTATGTTATTTCCTGTGATAACAAACTCAACAAGCGATGGTCAAATGTTATTGTCAAATGGTGTTAACAACACCATTTGACCTATTTAATCAAATTAACCATTTGTCCTTATGAGATGGTATTTAATTACCAATTCATCCCTTTAAACCTATCCCGGTTTTTCCTTGAACTTGTTTTACTAAAAACCGTTCTTTTTTTTTGTTTTTTTTCGTCATTACATGACTAATTTACCATTTTACCCCTTTTTCCATAGCTCATGATTTCTTATCAATTTCCCTAGTTCCGACTCTCATTGAGTCGTGTTGGAACATTCTATACCAACCACTTAGTAGCATTTAAATACAATACTTGCAATTATATAATTTGCACATAATGTAAAGGGGCGTAAGCTTTACTTACCTCGCATCCGAAGTATTTTTTTTCCTTCTTATTTGCTTCGTTTGACCCGCTTCCTTTCCAAGCCTCCACCTAGCTTGTCAAGCGTCAAACTATCATCATAATTCGTAAGACGGTTAGTTTAGTCATTATCACATACGACTATTCCATCTTACAAACTCTATGTCGGAACTACTATCCGACTTCAATATTGGTTTATTTGACTTTCGATAGTCAACTAACTTCAATCATATTACACGCACGATAAGTTCAATCAACATCACGTTTAGAACCCATATTATTTCGTATTACACGTAGTTAGTCGAGTTAGCCAATTACGCGTTTCTTTCATAATTTCATTATGTCAACATTCATTCGGGCATTTTAACAAACACCTTATGTGCATAATATTACTTATTTACTAACTAGTTCATAACTAGTTATCTTTACCAAGATTTACACCACAATTCAAACCTCTATGTCTAGTGTTCATGAACTACACATCATATTTTCAGAAATCAGTTTCTAAGCATCAATTTACACTAGATTAGCATTCTACATCCTAGTGTTTATCATTTTCTCATAAAACCCATGAATCACCTTCAATGTGTTCATGAAATTTTTCAGAATTTAGCCATGATTTCACATGTTATTGTCTAGGTTTTACTCCTAGACACCATATCAACCCTATTCTACCCAAATAGCAAACATGCAACATCAATATTCAGATTTCCCAATTTCATGAGAAATTCAAACAGAGAATTAACACCAATTTTTACATACCTTGTAACCCCCTTGTGATGAGGATCACTAATCTATGCTCAATTTTCGATTTGGACTTGGTTTGATCCTTCAATTTGATGATTCTTGACATGCTCTAGGGTTTGGTGGGGAGCATATGTCGCCCCTGTGTTTTCTGTTCGACCAGACCTCACAAATGAGGTATTTGGTTTTGTTTTAATTAAATTAGCAACATAAGTTTCGATTTTAACATCTTTGGCCCCTCCATTTTCCTTAGTTTATAATTTAAGTGTTTTAACCAACTCATAAGTCACTATCTAACTAGGTTAGAATTTTTCCTAGTTAGCTTAGTAGGTTCGGGAAGTCGTAACCCGTTTTACTTTAAGTCCCGTTAAATCGGGCCTTTTATCTTCCTATTTCCCAAACACGTTCTTTTTCTCTTTTTATTAAATATTAGATTTAGTTATATAAAATCTAATATTTTCTGGCTTAACTTTTACCACTTAACGGTTCTTTAGCCGTCTTTTAGTGTTAACGTGGTTTGATTACCAAACCCGTTTTTGGGGTGTTACAAGTCTACCCCCTTAAAGAGGTTTCGTCCTCGAAACCTTGCTTACATAGTTCATTGAGTTCTAAACTCAATGCGTTTGACCTGAGTAATCTCTTAACCATTATTCATACTTTAACCAATTGTTAGTATTACCAGAAAAATTATGGTAATATCTTTTTTGTTACAGAACCTCTACGTACCTCATACGACATAATGTAACTTGAAATAACGTAATTCTGTTATTTCTACTAGTTTAGTTAGCTTAGCGATTTCCATCGCTTTTATATATTATCGAACTCTTGGTGAATCTGTTACCTTGACCCGTTTAAAGGTCCTTAGTGAAATATTTCACTTTTTGCAATAATTTCTTTTGTTTTCAGATTTATTTATTCGGTTCAGTTATGCCGAATCCACCGCTTACAAGCAAACCAATTTTTATTGATTTGAATTACTGGCCTTATCCGGTCTTACTAACTAGACTTATTAGTCCCGTTACTTTTCACCGCTAGCTTGGTTACAATGTGATTTTACATCACATTACATTTCCTAACCGTGATCGTATCACATCGTGTTTAGTTTGTATCAACCTTTCATTTTCGAAAATATCACTTTTCGAATATATCGTCTTGCGCCTATCAGTGTCAAGACTTGAACCTTTCATGCTTACTATTCAAATTCCTATCAGAATTTATGTTTGTAAAAACATTATTTCTTACTAAAACCGAAGTTGTAGTTTTAGGATCTTCTCTTTAACTTTTGTCAATTATCCATACCAGGCGGTGCATTGGCCACAGGCGCCGCTACTTGACGCTGTTGGGCAGGTACAGCTTGGATCGGTGCAGCAGTAATCGCACAGTTCTTGTTGGTGGAGCTGTTCTTTCTCTTGTTCTTTCTCTTGTTGCTTGACGAGGTGGTTTCAGCAGTTGGTGCAGTGGCGGTAGCTTGATGCAGATGCTTGGAGGTCTTATCCCACACCCCAGCCTTAACCCTTTTGTCATTGATTTCAGCGGCTAGCAGATAGGTTTCCTCGATCGTGGTAGTCTTAGCCGCTTGCACGAAAGCAGCAACACAGTCGGGCAAAGCTCGGATGTACTTCTTGATGGTCATCTCAGGAGTCTTGACCTGGTCGGGACAGATAATGCTGAGCTGTTTGAAGCGAGCAGTAAGGCCAGCATTGTCTCCATCCTTCTGATGTATGTGCCAAAATTCATATTCAAGCTTTTGACGATCGTGAGGAGGGCAGAATTCCTCTAGCATGACTTCCTTGAGCTCGTCCCACGACAGACCGTAGGCTGCATCATTCCCTCGCTTGTTCCTCTCGGCCGTCCACCAGTCTAGAGCACGGGACTGGAAGACGCCGGTAGCGTTCAGAGTTCGAAGGTCATCAGGGCAACCACTTTGTCGCAGAGTAACCTCGATAGAGTCAAACCAGTGGAATAGTGCAGTAGGACCTCCTTCGCCTGTGAATTCTTTCGGCCCACATGACTTGAATTGTTTGAAACTGAAAGGTCTCGTGACAGCTTTTGGACCTTCAGTCCTTGATTCCTCGGATGATTTGCTGGCGTTCTCGTAGGCATCACTCACAGCTTTTGCCACACTTTTCGCGATAATAGAGGCAAGACGTCTGTCCCTCTTTTCCTGACGAGAGAGTGTATGACGAGATCTAGACGACATTGTCTGCAATTGACATCGCCACGGAACTCAACACATGTATTCGAATCTCACCTCACACGTCTACTACTACTAAAGCTCAGTAACACGTACCATGTAAACGTAGATAGTCACAAATTCATATAATTACACGAACCACGTAAACACATAGAGCACATAACCACAACACCCCTAACACGTAAGCACAATAGCAAGAAACACATATACTCCTAGTCACTAAGGTATATACGAGCATACAAGCATTCTGAATGCCTCTATTGTCGATTTGTTAATGATGTGTTGTGTGGGTTTGTGTTTTAGCAGAAGCAATAGTGTTGGGTCGAAACCAATAGTACCTCAAAACGTTAACAAATAAGCAGAAAATACATAAAATCTTCATAAAGGTTGATAAATCAAGGGTAGATTGTCTGCGGCTAACAGACTTCGACTAACCAAAGTGGCTCGACTATTCGCAAGGATCCTGTGTGCACAATTACCTCCAGGACCATGCCTTTGCCTCGATTCTTGGGCGTTGGCGCAATTCCCATTGGTTATATTGTGTCTTTAGATCGTGGAGTCCATCGAAACTTTGGTGGGAGTTTTGTATAAAGGCAGGACGAGTCGTCAAGGTTAGGGTTTCACCCCTATCTTGCAACTTCCGTCCTTGTCCTTGATAAAATTTGAGGAGATTATTCATCAAAATATGGATTTCACTCCTAATTTGGTATGATTCTCCTTGTTTGTAGCTAAAAACGCAAGCTGATTAGGCAACTTTAGTCGAGAGTTTGCGGTTTTCACACCTATTCTCGGCCTCATTACCTGTTCATGACTTGAAAATTCGAGTGCAGTGATAGAAAAGAGCGAGTGATAGTGGCGAGTTTACGCATACGCGTGAGTTGGTCTGTTGGTTCTTAACTATAGACTAGGTCTCTAAGACTTCGACCCGGACTAGGTCAAGTCTTGCCTAATTCCCTATAGTTATGGCTCTGATACCAATCTGTTACACCCTAACCGATGGCGGAATCATCGGGGCATGGCACTGAGCGAAACAGATTGTCGAGAAGTTTCCATAACAACTATCATTACCATTCAATTAAAGCAATACGTCCCATACCGTATCTTAAATAGTCAAACAAGTTATTACAGATAACATCAAAACAAATATTCCGTTCCGACAACTCAGATTTAAACATAACTAATTTATTTGTTGGTTTCTAGGACTCCAGTTCCTAGCTTCAAGTTCATCACAGCACAAAGAGCATAAAAGCAACCTAAGCACCTGTCACATACGTTAAAATAAAGTCAATACATAAAATGTAAAGGTGAGCATACAAGTTTGATAATAGCATATAGAGTTCGAATTCGTTTACGCATAACCAGCACGTACACATAGTGAAATGAAGCACGTTAGTTATCGACATAGATCCATCGATACCAATGACTGCGGGTTGACTGCCCGAGGCAGTTCGCAATACATGATTACCACCGTAATCCATGCAAGTAAGAGATCCTTAACAACCCCCGTGTGAACGGGTGCTGAGTCCAAACTATAGTACTATCGTTGCTAAGGCAGGTAGACAGCATTCCATGTGTAAACATAACAAACAAGCATTCATAAGCCACGTATAACATGCGTAAATGGTTTAGCGTTAAAATAGCTTGAGTAGTGTGATAGTTGTAGTTTGAATATTCGTAACGTATGTAACACCCAAAAGTGCTAAAGCAAAAAGGGTTCGAGTATACTCACAGCGATTATGGATTGAAGGGAGCGCTTTTCAGCGAGTACGGTTAGCCTGAATAGATTCGATAACGTAAGGATAAGTGGCACGCAAAACAGTACAAGTGAGAGTGGTTAGGATGGCTGATCGTGCGGATCAACTATCCGTGAGAGGGAGTCATCCATGCGGGTGAACTATCCGTGCGAGTGAGCTGTCCGTGCGGATGGTAATCCGTGCGGATTAGTCGCTCGTGCAGATTGCTTATCCGTACGGACAAGTTGTTCGTGCGGATAAATGTTCAAGTGGATTGTTTCTTCCTAAGGATGTGTTTGTGTATGATGGCTTGTGCTTTGGAGTTTTCGTTGTAGCATTTAGAAAACATTTAAGTGTCTCTACCCTTCAAGCCGGTCGCGCGGACAACAATTCGTCCGGATGGCAGTCCGTGCGAACAACGTCTTTAAGGCTGAGTTACTAAGTGGATTAGGTAATCCGCCTGGATGGTAATCCGTACGGAAAGTAGTAATCCGTCCGGGCAGCTGTTCGTGCGGACAAGACAATCCGTCCGGATAGTCTGTCCGTGCGGACAACTGGTCCGTGCGGATGAACTTGGTTTGAATGTATTCAAGGTCTTAGTATCTCATGATCTGAAGAGTAATCCATTCAGAGGTCGTCCGTCCGGATTGCTCATTCGTCGATACTCAAACCTTGTTTGGAAAGTGGGTCCCAAGGGTAGCTCGTCCGGATGACAACCCGTCCGGATAGCCTGTCCGTGCGGACAGCTTGTCCGTGCGGAGAACTGGTCCATGCGGACAGTCCCTGGTCTGATTGTTCCGTTCGTCTACTCTTGGTTTCTGTTGTCGTTTATCGAGACGTTCTGATTGCGTGGTAACCACTTGGAATCGTATTCTTACTCGCATGACTAAGCCGGTCAGGAACCACCCTAACTAGGCCTGTCGGCGACCCAGAACGGTCATTCCGGTTGACCCCGAAATCAGGTGTCTGGTGGGTAGGATTCCAGATCTAGGACTAGTGCATCACTATTATCGAGTAGAGACTAGAACCGATCAGATTCGTACCGATTCTAAGGGTAAAAGAAGGAGAAAACTTGAGTTTATTTCTTTCCACCCTTTTATCCTTTGAAAAGTTTAGATTTAGGTGATGTTGTTGTGAAATCTTATGGAAATCGTTCAGATCTGAGTTATTCTTGGTGGAATGAGGTCAAGCTTGAAGTTCATGAGAACTTCATGATGACGTCACCCGAGAATACCTCAAATCTTGATGATTTCATGGTTAAAAGTTGAGATTTGAAAGATGGAAAGGTGTAGAATTGTGCAGCGGTCAAGAATGTACAAGAATTAGTGCAAGATCTTACCTGGATTGAGAGAAATCTGAGAAAAAGTGAAGAATGCGTGCGGTTCGGACGTCACTTGCCAAAAGTGGAAAAGTTGGAGAGTGACCCGTGCATTTATAGGATGCTAAAAGGGGAAAGGGTGAGCCGTGCGGATGGCACGTAACCCGGATAGGCTATCCGTCCGGATTGGTCATCCGTCCGGATTGGCAATCCGTGCGGATTGGCAATCCGTGCGGATTGACCATCCGTTCGGATGTCGCCTGATTTGGTGCGTTCGGTGCGACGACGCTTCGGTTTCGATTGCGAGCGATTCGATAGGGTTTCCTAGTCAAATTACTTTCAGTCCCAACTACTTCGTATATGGTTCGACTCGGAATTCGGGTTCGGGTTCGTTTACATTCGAGTTAGACTTCGAGTTCGATTGAGTTCGCTTGATTATCAAAACAACTCATAAATAAACATGCACAGGTAACACGTAAGGCACACACACACACGTATAATGACGAGTAAAAAAAATACGTAGCACGAGTTACGATTTGATGTCGATTCGATTAGTATAGCTTGAGTATTAGTTGGTTAACTTTATCGCACTGTTACTTCCTATCATTCACAGTCGTAGGTCAATTGGAATACGGTTAATACGATTCGATTATTGTAATGAACGACATTTACTCCACATAATATAATTAAAATAAAAACATTTCTACGAGTCAAGTCGCGCGAAATCGGTCGTTGACTTTGACCTTGACTTTGACTTTGACTTATGAAAACACGGGGTGTTACAAACACCACCTCCATCTCCACCATCTCCAATCTGTAAATTTCAAAGCATACTAAACAACAACAAATGGCTAATGGATGAAATGCAAAGGTGAGAGAACACACCTCAGGCTCAGTTTCTTCTTCTTCCTCTGGCGAAGCTTGAAGTTTTCGCCAGGGGGTCGAAAACGTATATACTCAAAATTTTCTCTAGAACCGGGGGGTCGAAAACGTAGGGGAGTACCAGGCAGCTGGCTGCCGCCCTTGTTGCCCAATTAAGGGAAGGAACTATTAAAATCTTACGTCATCATCATATAAATGTAGTAGTTATACATATACATTCCCTACATATAAAGGGAATAGTGACTAACATATAAAAGGAATAGTGCCAGGCTACATATACATTCCCTACATATAAAAGGAATAGTGACAAGCAAGACTACATATACATTCCCTACATATAAAAGGAATAGTGCCAGGAAAGGGAAATGCATTCCCTACATATAAAAGGAATAGTGCCAGGCTACATATACATTCCCTACATATAAAAGGAATTGGGGGAGTTTCAGGCAGCTGCCTCGCACCATGCCTCCATCTTGTGTCTGTACATACACTTGGGGTAAAATCGTAATTTGCATGGGAAAGCAAACAAAACCGATGACAAAGATGTAAATTTAAATTGAGGGCAAAAGCGTAATTTACCTGGGAGAAGGGAAACAAAACTAATGGCAAACCTGTAAATTCAAACGGGGAAAAATCTTTATTTCGAATCGAGGGTAAAATTGTAATTTTCCATCAGGGTAAAAGCGTAACTTTATTTTTAATGGGAGGTAAAAACGTAATTTTAAAGTGATGACTAAATCGTAATTTTAAAGCGGGACAAAATCGTAAATTGGGTCCAAAGAGGGAAAAAGGTCAAAAAAAAAAAAAAAAAAAAAAAAAAAACCACTGTTCATCCGAACTTGCAAATGTTATAGATATAAATTGATGTTATGAACTGATAAGGTTGTGTAAAATTGTCTAACCTTGTAACCTCTACATTAGTCTCCTTATATATGCACTCAAGAGGAAACCCTAATTAGTTAATAAGGGTAATATGGTCCATCAACAATTACCAACTAATTATTTAATAGGTTGTTATATATTTTGATCCATATAATGTAAATGATTATAATGGCTACTGGATTAAATATAACATAAATATATATTTAATCTTACATTCTCCCACTTAGCCGAGTAATCATTTACTATGAGTATTAGATAAGCCTGATCAGGAGTTAACACTCATTTTAGCCTTAAACAAGCACTATAGCAGAGAAATACAGCCGTTGAATCATTATGCGACTCAGAACCCCCATTAGTCATACTATAGCCTTAATTTAAAACCTAATCGTTATGATCAAAATACGCATAAGCCCTTTGTTTGATTTGTAACTTTATTTGTCTGTATGCCATTATGCTACAAAATGGAGTGTCGTCGGGAATAGAGATTCCCGTTGATTGGCTGACATGGGCAGCAGGGGAATAGTGCCAGGCAACTGTCTGGCACTCCCCTATTGGCCCAACAAATTTACGATTTTATCCCGCTTTAAAATTACGATTTTGCCATCAGTTTAAAATTATGTTTTTACCACCACTTAAAAATAAATTTGCGCTTTTGCTCCCAGCTAAATATTTCGATTTTGCCCCGGTTCAAAATTACGATTTTGCCTCGTTTCAATTTACAGTTTTGCCATTAGTTTTTTTTCCCTTAAAAAACGATTTTGTCATCAGCTCAAAATTATGTTTTTACCCCCACTTAAAAATAAATTAGTGCATTTGCTTTCAGCTAAAAATTTCGATTTTGCCCTCGGTAAAAAATTACGAATTTCCCCCGTATAAATTTATAGTTTTGCCATTAGTTTTTTTTTCACTGCCAAGTTACGATTTTGCCCTCAACTTATATTTACATTTTCTCCATCTTTTTTGTGAATGTTTTCCTGGTGAAATTACAATTTTGCCCCAAGTGTAAAATTATAGTCATGCCGGCAGATTCCTGGCACTCCCCCATTGGTCTATTTAATTTACGATTTTATCCCTGAATTAAAAATATGATTTCGCCCTCAGTTAAAAATTACATTTTTCCAATCGTTTTAGTTTTTTTAGCAAAACTATAAAGGTTCTTTTTGTTTTAATTGGTTTACTCGATTTAATTTTTTTTTTCGTGGCAAGGAGCTGCTTAACACTCGCTCATTAGTCCTGAAAATTTTTAGTTTTGCCCTGAGCCCAAAATTACGGTTATATCATCGTTTTTTTTTCCTACCAAAATTATAGTAGTCTTTTTTTAATTGATTGAGAATTATTCGGTCATCGCGTCGCAACGCGGACGAGGCATCAACTAGTAAAACTACAAACTTCAATATTGCGTTTCGAGCTTTTGGTTTCTATATATATATATATATATATATATATATAGGTAGACGATTTTGCATCAGCCGCCGAACAAAGTAGTAAACTTTCAAAGGAATCCAATTTCTAAAAAAAAAAAAAAAAAACATGTCGAGTTAAAGTGCTGTATAAAAAATTACTAGCTCTGTAGAAAAAATACCCTAAAAAAGCATGGGATCTTTATTGGGGCCCAGCGTGCCACGGCCCCCACTGATGTTTCGCTCATAGTGTTAATGTTACTGAATTTTTTTCAAATTTTAATGTTTTTGTACGTAAAATATTGGATTTTTACGACCCCTCTCTAGATACAATAAGACAATTGGATTTTAATAATCCAAACTATTCACCGTTGGCCGCCAATAGTCTCTACTTAAAAAATAATCACTGGCAGTCCCAACTATTAACATATTGGTCTCCAATAGACCCTGATTAACATAACCCTAACACTGTTAGTCTCCGGTCGCCGGAAAAAAACGTTTATGGCTAGAAAACTCGTTTTTGGCCAGAAAACTCAACATTTTCGTCCCAAACCTCTTTGTAACCTTATTACGAACTTTTATGAACCTTTTTCTAGTTAAAGCCCCAATTATTGAACTCGCGGAAAACTCCTTTTTTGCATGAAAACTTCTTTTTGGCCGGAAGACTCAACTTTTTGGCCGAAAAATTTAACATTTTCGTCCCAAACCTCTTGGTAACCTTAGATCGGACCTTTAGAAACTTTTTCTGGCAAAAAACGGTTTCAGGCGACTGCAGACTAAAGGCGTTAGGGTTCTGTTAGTTAGGATCCATTGGCGGCCAATATGTCAATGGTTGGGACCGCCAATGGTTAGTTTTTAAGTTTGGACTGATAGCGGCCAACGACAAATAATTGAGATTATGAAAATCCAATATCCGATATAATATACATGTCGTGAATAAAAACTAGTATGATTGATAGTTGACTAACCTGCTTCAAGAATTCATGAACAAAATGACAACTTTTAGGTAGGTATACAATTTCCAGATTTGACACAAACATTAATTACCGTTTAAGCAAACGCTAATTGATAAATTTCAACTCCTAAAAAAATGAAGAAAGTTTTTTTTTTGAAAGGTAAACTTCATTCACAGGAAAACGACGACCCAAGCCGGGCCGCCAACACAACACAAACTTTCATATTTACAAATGACAACCAATCCCTCCACTCTACATCTTTGTATCTAGATCTTTTTGAAAACCAAAAAAAACTTAAAGCCTTTATCTCGCTAACGATACTATTGATGCTAACCGAACCACTTGAAAATTTGACATTATTCCTGGTGCGCCAAATAATCCAGCAAGTAGTCATAATGATGCCATGAACCGCCACCTTTTTCTTCTCCGATAACCCGCAGCCAATATGGTACGTAAACAAGTCACGGGTCGAAAAAGCGAATAAGTTAGGGATATTGCACCAATTACTAACTCCGTTCCATACATTAGCGGCGATGAAACAAGCTGTAAATAGATGTTCAGCTGTTTCATCCGCATCTTGACAAAACGAACAGGCCAGATCTTCAATCCACACATTCCTTCTGCTCAAGGCTGCTGCAGTTGCCACTTTATCTTGTTCCAATCTCCAAGAATGTATATTAACATTGGCAGGGACCCATGAACACCAATCAAAAATAAAGCTTTCTTCCTGCGTTTGATTTCCGATTAGAATGTGTTTAACCGATTTGACCGAGAAAAGACCATCCGGAGCCGGAGACCACTTCCACCGATCCTTCCCAGAAGATAGCTGAACGTTGTCAAGATAGCCTATTAACTGCTCAAAACTGGCTGCTAAAACAGGATCCGACAATTCACAGACCCAGCTCCAAGAATATCGGTCCCCATTACTGTTTATTTTCAACCTGTTGGAAACCGTCGTCCGTTTGTCTGCTTCTTTGCTGTAAAGATCTGGAAAAGCTAACATCAGGGGATCCTCCAAGAGCCACACATCATGCCAAAACGCTACATCCTCTCCATTACTTTAACACCCTTAATATTTGGACGGAATTTAATTAATAATTGTATTAATTAGATACAAATCAGAGTTTACAAAAACTTTTAATTGTTTAAGACCATACATACTTGTTGAAATACCCAAAACATTGTAAGATAGTGCATAACAAGTTTATAGTTTACCCTTGCTAGTCAACTAACAACTAGTTTAAAGGATTCAAACACGATTAACAAAAGCATTTACAACATGATTAAAGTTTAGACAAGATTAAGTTTGGTGCGGAAGCTTCAAAATGCGTGTTCGGTTCTTGACTACGTACTTGATCACCATCCAGGAGGATCTCATCCATACCTATGGTCAAACAACTAAAAACATTAGTTTTGACATTATTATAGCATATATGTATACAAGTTTCGACATCAAAAAGTAATTAAAAATTCAAGTTTTTCAGGGCTCCACCGTAACTTACGGTGTCTACCGTAAGTTACGGTAGACCCTGAATGACTCTGGTTTTGCCGTAACACAGTAGAGGTTCACCGTAAATCCTTTAATCTCCATCGTAAATTACGGTGGATACCGTAATATACGATGGACGCTGTAACTTTGTCCTTTGGCTATTTTATGGATTTCGCCCTTAGCCGCTTACCGTTTTAGGCTATTCCTTCCCTGTATGTCTGTAAATTCATTACGGACATGTTCATTTCGATTATTATACCTACAATTGATTCACCAATCATACTGTTAAAAGTTACCATGCTATCATTTATTCGACCCATTCTAACTATGAGTGTATATTCCGATTTCTTATTCTAAAACCTTTTAGATGCTATTACCCAAGTTTCCGGGTTTGTACATCTTGGTGTGTTTGCGTTATTCATGGCTTTATGTTGCCTTGGAACTAAAAGCTCGTTTCCTCGGAATTCAACATTCCGTTCCAAACGACACATTTTATTGACCTTAGTGTTTGACCCGTTAACACGGGTTCGTGGATTTAAATTAACATAACCAATTTATTGGTGTGGTACCATCCATCACCTAGCGAGGTATGAAACTTTCAAGTCTCTACTCCCGTGATTCCTTTAAAATCTTTATTTTGACCCGTTTGGCTATCTAGTGAAGACCATCACTTTATTGATAAGCCAAACCAAATTCCAAATCTTTATTTTGACCCGTTTGGCTATCTAATGAAGACCATCACTTTGTTGACAAGCCAAACCCAATTCCAAATCTTTATTTTGACCCGTTTGGCTATCTAGTGAAGACCATCACTTTATTGACAAGCCAAACTCAATTCCAAATCTTTATTTTGACCCGTTTGGCTATCTAGTGAAGACCATCACTTTATTGACAAGCCAAACTCAATTCAAAATCTTTATTTTGACCCGTTTGATGGTCTAGTGAACTTCGCCACTTTAACGACACACCAAACGTGTCCTTTACACTACGATATCATTACTACACAAAAAAAACCAAACATTTACATAATGTAACGAGACTGAAGTCACGCACCTTTAAAGCACACCTTTTCCGCGTGTATCACCTCCGGCGTGTCCACTTGACGTTTCGGGTTCCTTGCCTAAAGAGTTCAATTCATAACAAGATTAGAACTCTTTCATAAGCTTTAACGCATTATTTCTTAATATATTCAAATCTGCGTTTTACCCAACCTTTAACCTTTTAACCCTCATTTAGGCGTTTTATCAAACACCTAGCGGGTCGGATTTCTACATGATCTAAACCAATTTCATGACTTGTAATTATCATCCAAATTACTTTAATTAGTCTATTCTACGCAAATCTTAACATCAATATTTCTGAATTTATTCTTAAATTCAGATTTATGTTAGAACAAGATCATATTTTTAGGACTTATCAAGCTCTCTTCAAGTTCATTAGCCACCTACAATGGTGGTTATAAACTCTATGATTACCATGAAATCTTTTAACAAGATTTCACCTAGGGTTCATCCCTAAACCCCATATCTCTTCTAATTACACACATGCAATACACAATCAAGCTGAATTCTGATTTTTCACAATTAACCTAGAACTTGAGATGAATCAAAACACTAGAATTTCACATACCTTGTGATCCCTTCAGTGAGGTGATCACCAATTCGTGCTTAGAAATCGATTTGGACTTGATTTATGCCTTAAATTTGTGGTTTTTTGTGATTTCTAGGGTTTTGAGAGTGGGGGTCGCCCCTTCTCTTGCTCTGATCGACCAGACCTCCTGAATGGAGTGTTTGGTTTTGTTTTTAATTAAATTTGATAATACATGTTTCAATTTTGACAACATGAGCCCTTCTACTTTCATTTAATTTATATTTTAGGCTTTTAACTCATTCATGTGTTTCTACAAGATTCTTAGCTAACTGGGTTACTTGTCCTAGTTAGCTTATTCTTGTTTATTCTATACTTATTATTATAAAGTCTTATATTTTTGGGATGTTACAATTACCAACGGAACCTCTCATAAAATACCCGAGCGGACGACCTTCCACCTTTGTTTTAAGGAAGTTCTTAGCAATATTGTTCCAAACACCGGAGAGACTTTTTTTAAAAGGAATAAACTCCCACCCCGATCTACTAGCATGGAGGGTGACGATAACCTTTTTCCATAGATTGTTCTCTTCCGTCTTGAACCTCCATCCCCATTTAGAAAGTAAGGATTTGTTGACCACGTCTAACTTACTTAAACCCAAACCTCCGTCTCTCTTAGGACTAGAGACCTTCTCCCATGCTACCCAATGCATCTTTTTTACGTCCCCGACGCCACCCCAAAGAAACTTCCTTATTATGGCTTCAAGATCCGTTAAGACTTTTTTAGGAGCCATATAAAGAGAAAAGTAATATGTGGGGAGACTTTCCAATACCGACTTGATTAACACCACTCTTCCTCCAATCGATAGAAGGTTTGACTTCCATTTAGTGAGGCGGGCACGAAAACTTTCAATAACCGGATGCCAATTCGAGACCCTATTCATGTTAGCTCCAACTGTGAGACCAAGGTATTTGAAAGGGGGACAATCGTGCTTACATCCCACTATACCAGCCATATCTCCTATCTCGCTCGTACTTACTCCGATGCCATAGAGATAGGATTTATCGATATTGATTTTGAGACCGGAGCATAGGAAGAAACACCGGAGAATTCTCACAATGTTAACAAGCTCACTTCTAGACCAATCACCCATAATGATAGCATCGTCCGCGTACAGGAGATGAGCAATGTCCGGCCCGTTGTTAGGGAACGAGATACCTTTAATAACCCCCGCGTTCTTAGCATTAGACAGCATAGTAGAAAGCGCTTCCATCACGACCAAGAAAAGAAAAGGAGACAACGGATCTCCTTGTCTCATACCTTTTTCACATCTAAATGTGAAAGTAGGCGAGCCATTAACTAATACCGCAGAGTTGGCCGATTTAAGAATACCCTTTATCCAAAAACACCATTTCTCGTGAAAACCCATCTGTTGAAGAATATGCACTACGAAATTCCAATTCACTTTGTCGTATGCCTTGTCAAAATCTATTTTTAGAATGAACGCCTTCTCCTTTTTCTTTTTTTTTCCATGAAATAATCTCATTAACAATGAGAGGACCGTCCAGGATATATCTACCTTTAAGAAAAGCCGACTGATTTTCCGAGATAACCTCATCTAGCACTAACCTTATACGATTGGCAAGCACTTTAGAAATAACCTTGCTAATAACCCCCACCAAATTTATCGGTCTGTAGTTAACTAACGAAACCGGGTCTTTGACTTTAGGCACTAGAGCGATGAACGAGGCTCCACTACCTAAAGCAATTTCTCCCGTGTTGTAAAACCAATAAAAAATCCTCCGAAAATCATCCTTGAATAAACTTCAAAAGTGTTTAATAAACCTGAAATTCATCCCGTCCGGACCTGGGGCTTTCTCGTCTCCACAATCAAAAACTGCGTCTTTAATTTCTTGCTCCAGAAACGGTTCAATCAAAACATTTCGGTCCAGATCCAAAATCTTCTTGATGTTTGAACAATCAAGCTCTGGTCTATTAGGCACCTCTTCTTTAAATTTGTCTCGAAAAAACGATAAAACCTGCTTCTTAATCAAACTCGGTTTGGCGCACCAGACGCCATCAATATTAAGCCCGTGTATAGCATTTGACGCTTTCCAATTGTTTATCAACCCGTGAAAAAATTTGAGTTCTCATCACCATCTATGGCCCATCTCAACCGAGATCTTTGCTTAAGGTCCGCGTTTTTTCTGAAGTCCGCATCCTTCACAATCTTTTCATTCTCCGCTAAAATCCACTCCTCTTCTTCCGACAGATCCCTATTTTCCATGTCTTTTTCCAGAGCCTCTAATTCCTCCAAAGCCGAATTCACACTTTCCTTTTCTTTAGAAAAGAACTCGTCCCTCCACACTCTAAGATGAGCTCTAATATGAGCAAATTTGGATGTAAGACTGACGTCCGGAGGTTCACACAACTCGAAGCTCTCCACGGCCTCCTTAACAGCTTCTTCATAGCCCGGTTGACCAATCCAAGAACTAAACACCCGAAACGGTCGAGGGCCAAATTTAAGATCGACAACCTCCAATATGATAGGACAATGATCCGAGTGTCTGCCAGGAAGCACCCTCACACAAGACTGAGGCCAGCCATTAAAAAAATCAGAACAAACCAGAAAACGATCCAATTTACTGAGTTTCCTACCATTGTCTCTGATGCAAGTAAATTTCCGACCTTGCAAAGGAAATTCTAACAGCCCGTTATCATAGATAAATTTGTTAAAGTTTTCCGCACAAACAGCTTTAAACTTCGAACGCTTCCTTTCTTCCGTGGATCGAACAACGTTGAAATCCCCCGCTAACACCCATTTACCATCGAATGCAGCAATCTGATTAGAAATTTCCTCCCATAATTGACGCTTAGCCACGACACTTTGAGGGGCGTAAATGTTCATGAGATTAAGCGGAATCCCACTCCCAACTAAAAACCCTCTAACAATCAGGAAACACCTACTTTGAACAGTATTAACAACTTTAAAAATACTAGGGTCCCACATCCAAATCAACCCTCCAAACGTGCCCACAGAAGCCGCATATGATAATTCGAAGTTATTATTCCCCCAAAATTCCACCAGATCTGTTTTCGATACCGACTCCACTTTAGATTCTTGAAGTGCAACAACCCCAATTTTGTTAGAAATTCTTAACTCTTTAACCCAATTCGCTTTAACTCCCCCATTCAAACCTCTGATGTTTAAAGATAAAATATTCATTGGGGAACATTGTACATACCTTCTCCTCTGATCGCTTCAGTAACAAGATCGTCATGATTATCCAGATTAACTCCAATAAGTTTCCCAATTCTGAGGGTAGCTTCGACCTCATCTGAATCCTGATTATCGAAGGTGTCGGCTACCGCCTCCACTTCTTCGACTGCATCCGGGGCTACCTCCGCTTCCGGAACTTCATTAACAAAAATACTCCCATCTGTGGCTAACTGTTGACCCCTATTTACCACTACGTCTTGATCATGTCTCATCTCCCCAGAATCGCCCATTCCTGTAACTTGGTTTGGGAAGTCGGACTTATCATTAATGTCAATATTCAGGTCAAAGTTAAATTCCCCAGTATCCCTTGGCCTCTTCCTGGGTCTTTCCTCCGACACTGGGCTGGACCTTCTTCCTTGTCTTGGGTTAAAAGACTTGGGCCTTCTAAGGGGCCTATCCTTTTTGGGCCTATCTGAATGATCTACTGAATTAAAATAAATAATACCATTCATATTTAAATTGTCACCTTTAGAAAAAATTGGGGACCCACGCGAGATAAAAGGCGGCTCATTAATGGTAGGCATAGATTCTGAAACAACCTTTCCCAAAAAGTTAACGTTTGGCTCAACATGAATAATAGGATCCCCATGCGTGACCTCGGTCTCCTCACCCGACCTTTCGATTCCAATACCCACCGATTGATTTTCCTTCTCTGTCCCAAGGTGACTGTTTGCATTCCGGGGGTTACCGGAACAACACTTCTCCGGCGACTTCGAATCGTCTGTTTTGCAAGACACTCTTCCAACAGAATTAGGGTACCAGTCGCTCATATCTTCCTCAATCCATACTCTAAACTGTTTTTCCTTCCATCTTCATGTAACATAATTATGAATTCTCGTGCCGTCTCCTACCAGTAACCCAATCCAGCTTACCGATAAATCTTGATCGTTTGCCTCCAGCTGGGATCCATGGACGATCTTGCTGAAATGTTCCGCGATGTTGTTGAGAACATCGTTGTCCGCAAGGTGTATGGGAACACCAAGAATTCTGACCCAGGCAAGACGTTCGAAGGGTAGGGATTGACAGTTCCACACGTCAAGGCTCGTAAACCAATCCTTCCAAACATTGTGATCCAGCAGGAAGGTGTTGCAACTGTCTTCGTCTTCAAACCTAAGGAGCATAGAAATACCACCCAGATAACTTAACGTTACCCCCTTAACTCTGCATTCCGACATCAACGTGTTTAAATTCCTTAAAATTCGAAGGTCCTTACATCTACCGATTAAGGCTAATCCAATCAAATCATTGAACGCCGAAGTCTCATCCGATAGAACAATGCAATGTTTCGTCTCCGAGACCGTAACAACGTCAGTGGATGAAGAACCTTGCACCTTGTTGATGGGGGGATGGGGATTAGGGTCATCGTAAAACAGATTCTTGAAGAGTTTACCGTTTCCTTGATTGACGAAAGCATTACCATGAGTCTTCTTCTCCTGCCGAGCATCCTAACCAACCTTACCAGCCTTATCATAGTTGCCATTCTTCTTACCAGCGACTCCTTCATTCTCCTTAGCGAACCTAGCGAGGTTGGCAATGAGCTTGAATCCTCCCATCTTAGTACCATTAAGTGTTCTTTCCATTTCCTTGACATCAGCCACGTTATTGAACTTCACAAAGCCAAACCTTCTTCCTTCCTTGTCTTTTTTCCTCGCAATGTAAACTCCCGAAACTTCTCCGAAAACCTTGACAAAATCAACCACGTCCCAAGTATTACAGCCGAACGGAAGATTAGTAATATAGAACTTGGTAATTCCCCCCTCACGAATCCGAATATCTGCATTCCCGTGGTTTTTGTGTTTTTTCTTCGTTGGAACGTCATTCCACCTCTCTCCTTCATCCCCCACGTCCATTGATGAAGAACGAGATCTAAGAATAGTGCAAGGAGCGAATGGAAGAGAAAGAAAACTAATTAGAATGAACAGACTTCTCTAGATAGCTCCAACGAACTGATCGATAAGTCCCCGCATGCTAATCGGAATTAATTCTACTTCGTCGAGCAGCCTCACCACTATCTTAGAGAGAGAAAGAGATAAGGGAGGTTGAATTATGATGACACGCACTCTTTAATTTGAAGAAAGTTATTTTAACTTTGATTTCTCTTACAAATTAGTTGTTTTTCTCTAGATGTTTATACTTATTCATAACTAAAACTTTTTAAAAATTCATACATTACACTCATTAAAAAAAACTAAAACTTTTTTAAAAATTCATACATTTCATTTTGACATATTTAATTAGTTATAAGCTCATTATCACTCCATTTTGTTTGAGTTTCAACTTAGTTTGATGGCATTCAAAGTGTATGTTTGATGAAACGTAACTATCTCAACTTTATTACATCTACGCATTATACATATATTGTTGAAAATGTCTACTAAATACAGTTGAACTTTATCTCCTTGCTATTTTTTCCACATGGACGTGAAATTACACACATACCACCACGCACATTCAAGTTTCGGTTAAGTAATATATTTATTGCTTCATATCAATTATTTACATGTATTTTCCGGACAAGAAGGTCGAATATAATACTTGATTGTTTCATATTGTATAAGTGGAAACAAAACAAATCTAATCAAATTTACTCGATTTTCATTAGTTTTAGGATGGCTTAGCTTCAAGATTCGATCAATATAATAATCCAAAGATTGAATATTCGATGATTAACATCGTTAATTTTAGTTGGTCCGCAATTGTACAAAAACAACTTCTAGTATTAATATTTGGATTGGCTACGACATTACTTCCAGTTGGTTTTTTCGGTTAAGTAGAGTTTATGTAACCAAGTGACATCACACAATTGACAGCAGGAGATATTAATCGTTGTTCAATTAGAAAGCTTATGAATAAATGGTGAATACCTACGTTATTATAGGAAGTATTTCTCTAGTCATTATCTAGATTTTTTTTTATAGGGCAATTACATATACCCCCCTACAAAATTTATTAATTACATATATACCCAACCCAAAATATATATTACATATATCCCCTTCCCAAAAACTAAAAATATCAAATTTACCCATTTTCATTTATTTTATTAAAAATAAATCATAGATAGACAAATTTACCCCTCCGTTCTCAAAAACTTAACAAGTACTGTGCACCATTATCACAACCATCACATAACTGAATCTAATAGATCTTCATCCATGCTTTCACATACAACACATAAAATCTCAATCTTCATCCTCATACCCATTTTCAAATGTCTAAATTTTTTCTTAAGGAAATGTGTAACGCCCCAAAATCTGAATGTTAATATTTGTCGGATGTTCCTTTATGACACGTCATGAAATAAATAACTAGGCTATTTAACCTAGTCAAGGGTATGGTCAAAAGTATTAAGTGATGAAAGGTAGTGTCAGTTATGTTTTAAAGGAAAACCCGAGGGGCTAAAGTGGAACAAATGAAAGTTGTTTACTAATTAAAAGATCAACACACACACACACACACACACACACACACATACGTGTGTGTTCGTGAAGCTTCAGGAGCTCTCAAGAGCTCCAAACCCTAAACATGAAAGATCATCCAAATTGAAAGGCTAAATGATGCTTAAATCCATAACCGAGCATGGATTAATGATCACCAACACGAGGAGATCATAAGGTATGTTTTAAATCTAAGATTTGTGATCATGGGTGAAGTGGGTTATGCTCTAATCCGTGAGATAATATGAAATTGATTATGTATAAGGGTTAGAAACATCATATAGAACATGGGTTATGTAAGGTTTGTGTTAATTTGAAGTTTAGATGTGAAACCCGTTTGTTATGGTGAGGATGATGACTTAAATCACCATTTATGTTTAATTCTTGTTGAAAGAATGATGTATTATGTGGGTATGATGAATTATTGTTAGATGAAAGTATAGGAATATGATGATGTTATGTTTAATGTTCATTTGGTATGATACATGATGATTAGTAGTTGGTTTTGATGGGTTATGTATGAGTTTAGAAGAATTGTGCATGAAATAGTTGTACGTTATGCTTAAAAGGTAGTACTCACACCAAGAGTATGATAAGACGTATATAGTGTCGTCCGTATAGTCTATTATGATGTTACGAGTATATGATGATAAGTAGGAAAGTTAAATTAATGAACTGTTGACTTTCAGAAAGTCAACTATGCATATGAAGTACGATGTGACTAGTTGTCGTAAAGGTAGGATTATAGGAAGTGGTATGGTACCTGTTATGTCGATATGTGTTAAATGGAATGACATGATGAATTACATGCGTTAACGGGATATGAATTTGGTTGTATGTTTTATGTTAGCTAGAACCGACTAATGAAAGTCAAATGTGAAACATGTGATTGATATGGTCGTGAGCATGTACAATGATGTAAGCTAACGAGAATGCGATGTGGGTGATATGAAAGTATAGGAATCATATCAAGGCGGACTCAAGCATGAATGACTAACGGGTCAAGAGAAGGCAAGGAAGCGAATAGGAACGCGGATGCATAAGGTAAGTGATTTCCGTAATCACTTCTTAGTACGATTAAGTAATATACTGTTTAAATTAATTAAACATGATGTTTGAGGTCAAATATGTGTTGAAGTCCTTTGTCATGAATGATTGAGTTAAAGTTGACCAAAATGCCCTTGATGGGTATTTTGGGCAAACGATCTTAAGAAGTGGTTTAGAAACAAGTTGTTCGATCAATGTAATGTTTTAGACAAGTATGGAAGTGTGAAGTATGGTCTTTGTAAGTCATAGACCTTAAAATGTGTAAATACCCTTAACGGGTCAAAATAGGCTTATGAGCGATAATGTGTTAAGAGGATGCAAGACATCCACAACTTTAGTATTATATGATAAACGTCATTGATATTATTAGGATTATAAGAGGTTATGGTGAAACCAACAAGTTATGTTGATGAATGCATGAATGGGTCGATTGAATCACAAATGAATAATAAGACGATAGCGTGTAAGCTAAGAATTTCCGTAATCCGGATGTGGGATTTTAAGTTCATATGATAGAATGTGAATTTACAAGCATGTAGGAAGAAACGGGAGGTTAAACGGGTAAACGGTTCAAAAGTTACGCGCGTTTTAGTGCGTACGGACGACGAAACGAATCTGCAGAAAACTGCAAAAACTAGAGGGCGTCGCCGACGGGTAGGGGACCCGTCGCCGACGGGCAAGGGAAAACCAGTTTTCCTCCGACGGGTTAACTACCTGTCTACGGGTGTTTCTGGCTACGGGCAAATGCAAGGCCCGTCGCCGACGACCCTAGGGGCCGTCGCCGACGGCCTCCCAAGGTCTCAAAAGCTGAAATCTTGTTTCTAAGTTGATTTATGTATCGTAGGCTTCGGTTTGTTATCCGTGGACTACGGCGGACCTTCCAAACATGATTTTGATGGTTCCTTAGATGTTTATGGGTTATAAAGCTAAGTCTAAGACCCATGTAAATAATGTATGATTATGTAGGAGGTACACGTGATCTAATACGTGTTCGTTAAGGTATGTACGTATGTAGATATGTATGTATGTATGTATAAAGAGATGTACGAGTGTATGCATGTATGTAACGATGTAGGAAGGGTATGTACGTATGTAGATGTGTATGTACGTATGTATAAGAATATGTATGAGTGTACGCATGTATGTAAAGATGTAGTAGAGGTATGTACGTATGTAGATGTGTATGTATGTATGTATAAAGATATGTATGAGTGTATGCATGTATGTAAAGACGTAGGAAAGGTATGTACGTATGTAGTTGTGTATGTATGTATGTGTAAAGACATGTATGAGTGTATGCATGTATGTAAAGTTGTAGGAAAGATATGTATCTATGTAGATGTGAATGTATGTTTGAAAATAAGAACGCAAGTATGCATAATTTAGACACGTTGAGTGTTAACGTTATTAACGGTGTACCTTGAGAATGAAAAGCAATGCAGGTACATTACTGAAGCCTCACCAGGAAATGGATACGCAGATGAAATGCTTAAAGTTTGATAAATGATGATATGTGAAGTGTACGTGAATAAATCTTGTTTATATAATGTGTGCTAATGTATGAATGAATGTGGTGAGTGCAGGTTGTACGAATCACGGATTAACCTCACAAGGAGTAGCGATCGAAGACCGAGTCACAAGACGGATTGTACGGGAATGGTTACTTATGTAATTTAGTAATGATAAGTTATGTTTTTATATTTAAAATGGACCTTCAAGTAAGTCAAAACGTTTGTAAAGGAAGAAAATTTTATGGCATGAATTTCCGCTGCGACTTTTTGTCTAATACGAATTAGGGTCTTACAAAATGGGTTTGTAAAAGAAAAGATTTGGGTGCAGATGCAGATTATTTTATTGGTGCATAAGGTTTTCTAAAGTCACCTGTTTGGATTTTAGAATCAGGTCCGGCGATCGGCGAGAATCAATGTTTAACACACACCCGAATCAAACCTGAATCATCTTAAATCAAACATGAACAAACCTAGGAGTTGGAGTAAAATACCAAACAAGACTGTTAAGTCGCCTACATTGATGGTTAGTCGTTGATCGCCTCATGTTCTCTTCGCAGGTTTTGATAGGTGGCCTGCCTGTGGAGGACTTGAATCTAGAAAAAGGGAGGATGAAAAATGGGAAGTCATACGAAGAAGGAAGAGGTTGTAGAGGGCGGTAGGTTTTTTTTTTTTTAGAAAATGGCAGTTTTGTCAATTTGTTGGATGAGGGGAAATATGTAATTGAAATTTTGGATTGGGTAAATATGTAATTAGGGTTGTAAATAGGGGGATATATGTAATAATCCCCTTTTTTATTATATTTAAGTTAGAAAATTTATGAATAAGTGGAGAATACCTATGTTATTATAGGAAGGATTATATTTAACTTAAAATTCCACCGTCTTTTCCTTGTTCGTTGTTGGGGAATTTCAGTTTGCCGAATGATCAGAAAAGCGTGTAATTACTCTCAGATCAAATTATTTCGGTGGTTCACCCGAAAAATTCAATCGGATACAACTCTGCTTTTATGAGAAATTGAATCAGTGTATGTTGGTGTGTGTGAATTTTCGAACCAGGAAGAAGAATGTGATCAAACTGTCTATGAATTTTGGTTTTTGGGGTTGTAACTGCTCCCATGGGCGCTGCCCCCGGACCCCCGCCAAGGGGGCGCTGCCCCCTTGGAACAACCTCCGTAGAGTACGGGCTCCGCCCGTACACTTCAAATTATAATAACTCAAACAAGCGTGCACTCTAGCACCTCCTAACTTGCTTGATGTTGTATTATTATTCGCTTTGATTACCAAGTCAATCCCCGATTACACTAAAATATCTAACATTCGTCATTTGCGAGTGTATGGCCACTAAATCATTATCGATGAACCTATTTTGGTTATAACTGTTTGACCCTCATAATTGATTTTAAGACGAGCCTATTTTGGCTATAACATGTTGACCCAAACCCGTTATTTGACCCACCCACCCGTTTACTCACCTTTGTCACCAATTAAATCTGATGTGTGCCATGTTCTACAAGCCATGCACACCACGTTCACGAGTCAAGAATAGTTGCATAGAATAGCTCTCATTAGCCAATAGTATTATTATTAATTTGCATGATTAGATAGTGGGATAGTGGTGATGGTTTTTCTTAGTTGCAGTTAATCATTTTGTTTACTTAACATTGTAACCTAAGGCTATATATAAGCCATAGATATTTAGATTATGGTAGGAATGAAAAATATGAATTGAGTCTCTTCTAAATTCTTCAAGTTCTTTCAAGCTTCTTATCTATTTTCTTTGGATCAATTGATTAACGATTCGGTTCGTATCAAAATCAAGTAATACATTAACATTTAGGATGATGAGGTCTATCGTATGCACACATTTTGCTGACCTGACATGGTCAACCCGCAAACATGCCATTTATTTCAGGCTTAACAAACAAACATACACAGTAAAATCCCACTCATAGCGTAAGCTATTGGTGGGACAGGACCTAAGGGGGTGGGTCCCAGGGGATAGAAATGTTGCTCCCACTAGGACTTGCTGCCCGCTTTAACCACCCGTTGACTTCTTAGATTGAGTCATGAATTTATTAAAAGTTGGAATCAAACCGATTAACAACTTAACATGTACTTAAGCTTAAGCTCAAACTTCAAGAATATAATGGACCAATTAAAAAGAGCTTGAACTCTTGTTTCACGTATCGAGTTTGACTAAACTTAGGGGATTGGGGGTGGTCTGTGATGGCACCCCCATCACTCGTTATTCAACATAGCACACCGCCGCCACTACCAGGTTCAACGAGTGATAGAGTTAACGCGTGGAAAGGTGAGCGAATCTTGGCGAGCCGACGCGCTTTAGGTTGTTAATTTAATGTTTTATTGTTAATTTCTAATTTATAATTTAGTGTTTTATTGTTAATCTCTAATTTAAAAAAAAGTTGTGAGTGATGGAATTCCATCACTAGTGATGACCACCGCCACTAAAAAAGGCTTGCGAGTGATAGAATAGTGGTTGATGATATGGCGGAACTTGATTGGATGTTTGTGAGTGATAGAATTTTTGCAAATGATACCACCCCCACTCCCCTTATAAGCTTAAATGAAGCTAAACAAACATATTAATTGTGTAACTTTTACTTAAAAAAATTAGATACATATTTACATTCTTCGTGTTTTTGTGTTTTTATTCGACTCTTTGGTCTAGATATGAATTTCGAGCTGAGTTTCACTCGAAACAGTCTTTCTATCACCCAGGATAGAGGTAAGGTTGCTTACATCCCACCCTTTTCAGATAGGGATGAGCAAATGGTACCCAGTACCGGTACCGAATTTACCGAACCGGGTACATTTTCGGTACCGACTTTTGACATTTTCGGTACCGGTTCGGTACCGGTATTTAGCGGTTTTTATGCTCAAATACCGGTACGGTACCGGTACCGAACCGTACCGAACCGGGTATATTCGGTACCGGTACCTACTTTTGGGGATTTTCGGTACCGGTACTTTCGGTTCCGGTACCGGTTCGGTACCGGTTCGGTACCGGTCGGTACCGAGCTCATCCCTATTCTCAGATCCTACAAATAGCTTGGCTATGGGTGATATTATATTGGGCATGATTGATTAATATTTTTTCAAACACCCACTCTTCTTCTTTAACCTTTAAAGTAAGGTTTTATACCTTGTTGCAAGCTTGCAGGGTCCTACATGGCACTGCAGCCTTAAACAGGAACACATAACCGAGGTCATTTGGCACAACAAGTATTAAGTACAAACACGAAATGTGTCATCTTGTTAAAGACTAACACAAACAATTTATTGGTGAGTTACTTAGACGACACATTTATCACGATTAAATGTAACAGTTCAATCACACAACGTGTTTAACACGATTGCTACGATTTCAATAACACAGCGTGTTTAACACGATTGCAGAGACCCAAACACGCCTAGGAAGTAATAAGACATAATTAACACTATAAAATAAATTTTATAAAAATTTACAAACCGAATTTACTTATTTATAAAACAAAATTGTTTGGATGAACGGGTCATCCGGACAGTTAAACATGTCATGCATGCATAATCAACCTACGTGAGTTGAACCCGTTTAGACACGTTTTGAATTATCAAGTCATTAACATGTTGGCCCGCTTACGAACTTAGCCAATTAACTTCAAACACTAACCCATTTAATTCCATGTCGAGTAACGTTGTATTAATGGGTAGTGTAAAATAAATACTAGCACTATATTGAACAACACCCGACAAAAGCAACCTTGTGAAGAAATCACAAGTATTCATAAAAATTACTACACACATTAGTTTCAAACCAATCATAGTTGCATTCACAATGTTGTTCAAGGTCAATGGACGACGGGGTCTATCGTGCCATTTATTTCACACTCTAGATACATATATTTCCATAACACGAACAACCGCACAAGTCAATACTTGTTGCGAGTGAGAAAATCGAGTATGAGTTGATTAACCTTATCCGGAAATTGTTCATGAACAAAATGACAACCTTGAGGCAGGTATACGATATCCAGATTCGGCACATACTTCTTGACCTCCCCACTCTTCAAGTATTCCTCCATTCCTGGGAACTTGAACACGTAATCTTCTTCGCCCATGATCAATAGTGCTGGACCTTCAACTTTTGGATCCTCTACACCTTGTTGTGGAGATCCAACATTCTCTGCAAATGACCTACAACAATCAAGAATATCAACTAATTAGTTCTAAAAAAAGATAAAGTCCTCATATTCATTCATCATGCATATATAACTATATTGTTGGAAATTTGTGAAACTACCATTTTTCACAAATATAGGAAAATGATTTTTTCCTATTTTGGACTAGAAATAAATATAAGAAAATGATATATATTTATGTGTGGGTTTGTGTTCTATGTTGGAAGAGCTTCGCAACGAACTAAACCACGTCCAAAACAGAGCTAATATGAATGAGATATCGATGCTCAAAGTTTGGTGTTTGAAACTTGAATGCTGAAAAATTGGGAAAGTAGCATCTTGTCCCACATAGGAGGAGAGATGAAACTTAAAGGGGTATTTAACTGGGAACTCTCCATCCTTATTGTTTCATGGAAGCACTCGCTAACTCGCTAGCACGCGCGTGGCGTGGGCGATGAGGCGCAATGTGGCGCTTTGATGACGCACTTCGCACGCTCGCATCGTCGCGAGCCACTTGAGAGCCGCCTTTGTATTTTTGACCATGTGCGTGTGGTGGAACACAAGGGCTGCAGTGACCAAGTGGCAGGTGGACCTTGGAAGGTAACGTGGCATGCAAGCGCATGGACTAGACTGGTCCACGCGCAGTGGCGCATGACGTGGCAGTCATGCGCGTACGCGCGCGAGTACACATGGCATAGTGGCGCTCCCTCGCGCATGGAGCATGGGCACTAAAGTAACGTGCGCGGCGCACCAAAGTGAGCCAAAACGGCGCGACTGTATGGCGTGCTCGTAGAGGCTCACAGGTGACGTGGCACACACGCACAGGTGCGCATGGGATTGAGCCAAGGTGGCGCACACGCGCATGGAAGTGAACTAAAATGGCGCACACGCGCATGAGCGTGCAGACCTGCGCGAGCGCGCAGAAGCTTCCAGCAGCAGTTAATGCCAGTGCAGTTACATTTCAACAGTTGAAAATGACGAGTCAATGCGTTTGACTGAGAATTAAATGACGAATTAAAGAGCATTGAAGACGTTTAATGCATTTTAATTCTCCCACTTAATTCATTTTTCAGTTTCGACATGGATCATCAGTATAAAGAGGAGTATCCTATTGCAGAATCAGACACACCGAAAATATCACCAGCTCTTACATTCTCCACTACAGAATTCTTCTCTACTCTTTGAAGCTTCAAGGTATACCTTCGGGTTGGAGTCAAGACCGGCAGTGCAACTGCTTCGGGCTGTTGTATCCTGGAAACAAACGTGTTCTCCTGGGAGACACGAAATTTGTTTTAAGGGACCCGTGTCTAACACGATACTCAGCCAAGAACAGTGTTTCTGTTCAGATTTTTTCTATTCTTGTTGTTTCTTTTATTTCAGTTGTAATCGTATTTTTAGTTTATTTCTGTACTAGTTCTGAAATTCAAGTTAATAAATTATTTTATTTAATTTTGCACGAACGGATTCCTACATATATAAAGATAAACTTGGTAATATTATTGTGTTATTGTATATTGATAATGATAATTACAACCAGTATATATAGACAGAATAGTTACACATATAACCCTCTAGATAAGCCTATTGCAATATATTGTCTAATATTCCCCCGCAAGCTAAGGCCGGGAAGCGACCTGTAGCTTGGACCGAAGCCAAACAAACCGTTGTGAAGGTAGAGGCTTAGTGAACACATCAGCGATCTGATCATCTGCCTTTATAAACTGAACACAAAGTTTTCCTTGCGCAACCTTCTCTCAAACGAAATGAAAATCAACTTCTACATGCTTTGTTCGCGCATGAAACACTGGATTCGCTGACATGTATGTGGCTCCTAAGTTGTCGCACCATAGCGTGGGAACCGAAGGCATGGGGACATACAATTCCTGTAACAGTGTTTCAAGCCAAGTGAGCTCAGCAACCGTATCTGCAAGAGCCTTGTACTCGGATTCTGTAGATGACCTAGATACAGTCCTTTGTTTACGAGCAGACCATGATACTAAGTTTGAACCAAGATATATAGCAAACCCCCCAGTGGATCGACGGTCATCTGGGCAACCAGCCCAATCTGCATCTGAGAAGGCATGTAAATTAAACGAAGCATCCGTGTAGGCATGTAGAAGAGATCCGGAGTTTCGTTGAATCAATAGACCATAACCAGAAGTGCCCTGTAAATACCTCAATATCCGTTTAACCGCAGACCAGTGATTAGTAGTGGGAGAATGCATAAATTGACACACTTTGTTGACTGCATAAGTAATGTCGGGCCGAGAAAGAGTAACATACTGAAGAGCCCCTACAATCTGACGATATCGAACAGGATTATCAAAGGGAGAGCTATCACCAAGAGAGAGATGTGCAGTACTTGGAATAGGAGATGAGACTGGTTTTGATTCAGAGAGACCTGCACGAGCAATAATATCCAAAAAATATTTCTTTTGAGATAGAATAATGTCAGCCCCATTGGGAACAATCTCAATTCCCAGAAAATATGATAGAGAGCCCATATCCTGAACAGCAAAGGTGTTGCTGAGACTGTGAACAACATCGTCAATCGCCTTAGGATTGTTCCCTGTAAGAATAATATTGTCAACGTAGACAAGCATGTATAATAAAGTGCCACGAGAAGATAAAATAAACAAGGATGGACCAGTCTTCGATCCCTTGAAACCAAGGCCAAGTAACGCTGTGGATAACCTGTTAAACCAAGCTCGTGGGGCCTGTTTGAGACCATAAAGGGATTTGTGTAGAAGACACACATGGTCTGGTTCAGCCGGATCCACAAAACCAGGTGGTTGCTGTAAGTAAACTGTTTCTTTTAGATCACCGTGTAGAAATGCATTTTGTACATCCAGTTGATGAAGAGGCCAACCCTTGGTGACAGCAAGAGATAAAACAACTCGTATGGTAGTTGCCTTGACAACCGGACTAAACGTGTCATGATAGTCAACACCTGCTTGTTGACGAAAACCTTTAGCAACCAAACGCGCTTTGTAACGCGTAACTACCCCATGTTGATCTTTCTTGATTTTGTATACCCATTTGCAATCAACAATATTGGTGTTTGGAGCACATGGAACCAAGGACCATGTACCGTTTTTCATTAAAGCCGAATATTCCTCAGCCATGGCAGCACGCCAGTGAGGGTCTTTGTTAGCAATAGTGAAGGAAGATGGTTCAGAATTTGTAGTAGTGTGAAACGAAGAGGGATTGTACCGGTTGACATGTTTAGGATTAGGACGAAGGTGTGAAGGACGAGTACGAGGTGGTGGCGGTGTAGGTAAAGATTTGGGTATATTAGGTGGGTGTGGATGGTCGGGTGTGGTGTGGGCTGAGGCTGGGTTTGACTGGGATTGTGGGTTGGGCTGTTCCGAGCCCGAGTTGGGCTGGGGTGGAGGGCTGTCCGGTTGGACCGAGGCTGTCTTGTCAGCCTGAGTCGTGGGGTGATGTGCAGTTGGTTGGGCCGAGGCTGAATTGTCAGCCTGATTAGTGGTGTTAGATGGTGTAGTCGGTTGGGCGTGTATTATCACCGGATGGAGTAGTATGAAGATGAGGATGCGTAGGGTAGGATGAGAAGTAGGGAGGTGAGGAGGGTATGGGTATGGAGATAGGAAGTGGTTTAAACGGAAAGACGTGTTCATGAAATTGGACATGTCGGGCAATGTAGAGACGATTGGATTGGATGTCCAAGCACCGGTAGCCGTGATGGGAGGTGCTATACCCGAGAAAAACACAAGGCATGGATCGAAAATCCATTTTGTGTTTATTGTAGGCACGAAGATGAGGGTAACAGCGACAACCAAATACCCGAAGGAAAGAGAAGTCTGGTTGATGATGAAAAAGTTGTTCAAAAGGAGAAATTTTAGAGTTGGTTCGCGAAGGCATTCGATTAATTAGATAAACAGCCGTGTCGAATGCAAAATGCCAAAAATGTTGTGGGACATTGGATTGTGCAAGGAGGGTGAGCCCAGTTTCAACTACATGTCTGTGGCGGTGTTCGACATACCCATTTTGTTCGCTGGTATGTGGACAGGAGAGTCGATGTATAACCCCAAGAGAGGAGAAGAAGGGTGAGAGCTTCCTAAATTCTCCTCCCCAGTCAGTTTGAACATATTTTAGCTTGGTTTTAAACTGTCGTTCAACTGTGACTAAAAATTGTTTGAAAATGTTATAAATATCAGATTTACGCTTGAGAGGAAATATCCACATGAAACGTGAATAATGATCAACACACAGTAAGAAATAGTTATGGCCATCACAAGAAGTAACAGGGGCCGGACCCCAAACATCACAAAATACCAAATCCAAAATATTAGAACTTTTAAAATTAGATAATGGTAAATGAAGTTTAGAAGACTTCCCAACAGAACAAGAATCACAATCCATACTAGAATGTTTAGATAAAACTGGTAAACAATACTAGGAAAGCATAAAATTTAAAAGTTGTGAATGTGGATGACCAAGCCGTTGATGCCAAGTATTTGTAGAAGCACGAATGGTAGAAAAGGCAATTTTTGGAGGTGGTTGGATCGTTGGTATGCTGAAGGAGTACAACCCATCAATGCTTGGGCCCGTGAGGAGGATAGTGTGTGTAGACTTTTCCTTCACAGAAAAGAAAGTGTCATGAAATTCAAAAAAGACATTATTATCACGACAAAATTTTTGGACGGAAAGGATGTTCCTTTTGATTCCAGGAACATGAAGAACATCTTTTAGAACAAAGGTTTTGTTTGGAGAAAAGATACGAGTGGAACCAATATGAATAATGGGTAAGGACTCACCATTGCCAACATGAAGGCCATCATTACCGCGGTATGGCTCAGAGTAATCCAGGCTCGAATGATCAAAAGTTGCATGTTCATTGGCACCAGTGTCGTTGAGGTAAGAGAAGGATGCTTGGGAGCGATTATCAGATGTCTGGGAACGATAGTCGGTGTAGTTTACTGATGGTTGACGTCCCCAAAAGGTGGCCGAATCCCTGTTAGGGCATTGAGATGGGACATGGCCAATACCACACTGTTGCATGTACCAAAAACCAAATTCTGATTAGAAGCTCAAGGAAACTGAGAATGATTACCTCTGCCTTGGCTGCGGTTGTATGAATTGTTGTTACCACGGCCACGCCTGTTCCCACGACCACAGTTATTCCCAGCAGCAGTGTTGGTGTAAAAAACCTGTGGGGAAGTTGAGTTTATTGGCTGAACTTGAAGACCAAGCTGCCCAAGAACCTGCTGAAGTGCCTGAATGTGTGAGGGCGATGCAACAGAGTTAGTGGGGGCGCTGGAATTGGCAGATGCAGCAGCAAATGCCTGAGCTTGAGGCACATCAGGTATGGACTTCTTGACCATATAATCATGATCTGATAGTAGACCATGAAGTTCAGAAAAGGCTGTAGGGAATTGACGTGTCAGAATGTTTTGTTTAAGTCCAGTGTATTCCTCACGTAAACCAGAAACAACCAACATAACCAGGTCCTTCTTCCTCATTGGTTCACCAAGATTAGCAAGAGCATCTGCGTATTCTTGAGCACGTGTAAGATAAGCAGAGGAAGTTTCATCACCTTTCATCTCAATCTTGAGAAGTTGTGCACGAAGAGTGTACTCCCGTGAGGCCGTGTGTGGGGCATAGGCGCGTTCTAAAGCAAGCCATAATTCCCTGGATGTAGTGCTGCTTGTAACATGCTGGAAAGATGCTTCAGAAATTGTTGAGACCAACAACATTCGAACATGAGCATCGTTAGATACCCAGGTCTGGTAGTTCGGGTTCGATTGTGGTTTTGGGGCGGTATCCTTGTCTGAAGCTGTTGTAGGTGTAATGGTGGCTGACGGACATGGTATGGTGTCATCGACATAGTCGAAGAGATTGTTGGTCACAAGGAATGGTTGTAACATTGCCTTCCAGTACCCATAATTGGTGGGTGAGAGTTTGAATCCGAATTTGTGGGAGTTGTGGGTTGTTTTATCTGCTGAAGAAAAGAGTTGTATCATTGCCATTGATCAGAAACTGTCTAAGAACACCTGTGGGTTGCTGTTGATTAGAAACTGATGTTGGATGCTGTTGATCAGAAAAGCTGGATCAGAAACTGTTGTGATGTTGCTGCTGTTGAGGATGCGTTGTTTTCTTTTCTTTTTTTTTTTGGCGCCTTGCTGCTGGAGGTAGGAGACTTGTTGTGGTCGGCAGTATTAGGGTTAGGGACCGATGAAGAGCTCTGATACCAAGATAAACTTGGTAATATTATTGTGTTATTGTATATTGATAATGATAATTACAACCAGTATATACAGACAGAATAGTTACACATATAACCCACTAGATAAGCCTATTGCAATATATCGTCTAATATATAATTACCTGTAAGGAACTTGGAGTGGGGTTTGAAATCCAGACTTCTGATACAAGTCCCCATATGCTGAAAGGTGCTCCTCTGTGAACCAAGATGGTAGAGGGACCGACGGGTCAACTAGATCCATTATCTCCTGGTTTTCACTGGCTATCGGTATTTCACTTCTTGAGAACATAATGTAGACGTTTCTCACCACTGTTTTCGCATCAAACCGATCGAAATCAGCTTCAGCTCTTCCTGGTTCCTGATGATTATTTCAGTTGTGTTTTTTAGTATTTTAGTAAACGGGACGGTACACGGGTAAATTTTATTGATAGAATGAATAAAGCAAACATCTTTCAGTTATATTGTTATCAGCATTTGCTTCTAACATGCAATGAAGTATAGAATTATAAGAAATATGTAACTTTTGTGTGTGTATATTAACATGAGTACCTTCCATCTTCTTATGTAGAAACCTTCAGGGAGGGCTTGATGACTCTCGTGAAAACCAGGTGGCAGAAATGGCACCCCAAGTGTTATAATTCCTGCAACTTTCGCAGGGTGAAAAAGTGCAAATGCGTAGCCAACCATTGCTCCAAAATCTTTACCGATCACAAACACCTTACAAAGTCGAGACACATATGATCATGGTGATTTCATATCCAATGTTAGTGTGACGTCTAAATTTATAAACAAAAGGATTTAAAAGATCTTTCGTAGTAGAAAATGACTTTAGACAACTTTCAACCCGATTCATCCGTTCTAAATTTCCCTAACTTTTTTCTTTATTTGACTCGTTTGAGATAAAAAAAAAATCAAATCACGTCTTTAATTAATTTTTTAAAGTCAAACACACAAACCTCTTAACAGAAGAACAAAGAAAATGTAATATGAAATAAGGTTTATTTCTTGGTGAATAGTCGCAGGCAGAGTTAGGATCCTGTAAAAAAGGCCTAAAGTGTGAGAAAGGTAAGAAAGAATCTCAGCCATTAGATCTTTTGATCTAATGGTTGAGATCAATAGGGACCAAATTGTAAAATATTTTTCTTAATTTGGACTGAATTGAAATATGTAGGGGCAATTGTGTCTTTTTATCCCCATTTTGTAAATCAAAATCCCTGCAATTTCGTTCTCTCTCTATCATACGCTCACAATTTCTCTCTCTCTCTCTCTCTCTCTCTTCCATATTCAATCAATTGGAAGATCCAACAGCACAACTCCAAGACCACCACGAATCGGAAAATCAAACATCAATCGGAAGCCGGTGTCGGAGTGCGAAGAGAGTGCGCGACGGTTGGATGTGTACGGCAGATGAGGGTGGTGGCGTATGGAGATGGAGGAGTAGCGGTTGTTGAAGACGATCGGCCTCGGAGAAAACGAGATTTTACTGTCGGGTGGTTGGGTTCGACGACGGCGGTGGCGGACCGGCAGTGGTGGTGCCGGCAGCGGAGAAGAAGATGATACAGAGATGTAAGGATTATTGAATGGTGTTATTTTTCTTTTCATTAATGGTGTTATTTTCTTTTCTTAATGGTGTTTTTTTTTTCTTTTCATTAATGGTGTTATTTAATGGTGTTATATTCTTGTACTGAATGGTGTTATATTATTTACTGAATGGTGTTATTTTGTTTACTGAATGGTGTTATTTTTGTTTTCTGAATGTTGTTATTTTGTTTACTGAATGGTGTTATTTTGTTTTCTGAATGGTGTTATTTTGTTTACTGAATGGTGTTATTTTTTGTTTACTGAATGGTGTTATATCTTGTACTGAATGGTGTTATTTTGTGTACTGAATGGTGTTATATTTTGTTTACCGAATGGTGTTATATTATTTTGTAAAAACACCATGAATTGAACTATGAATTTATTTAAAACACCATGTCATGAACATGCTCTGATTTTGGGAATGATGCAAAAAAAATTTAAAATGAAGTATGAATGATGTTATAGACGGTTATCAAGTCCTAAAATCAATGATTTTCTCTCTCCAAATCCTTAAATCAAGGATTACCATATTTGAATTGTTAATGCATTTACAATTATACCCTTAAGTCTTAATTTTAATTAGTGCCACATGTCCTCACCATATTCCTTCTTACACTTCTCACAAAAACAACAGTTTTTATAATAACCTCACCCTATATAATGTTTTAATTAATTTAAAAAAAAAATCAATTTTTTAAAGTCAAATCACGTCTTTAATTAATTTTTTAACTTCAAACACACAAACCTCTTAACAGAAGAACAAAGAAAATGTAATATGAAATAAGGTTTATTTCTTGGTGAATAGTCGCAGGCATTCACATATATACATGAGTCTTGGCGGTTGTTTGGCGCCAGTTTCAACCGTCAAAACCAACGGTTGTGACGATTGAATCATAACTTCCTAAAACTAACCGTTTTGTCCATGATAATATAAACCTACGAATACAAGTGTCACATAATTACAAATATAAACATAATAAACATAAGTCTAGATTAACATAGTCTAATACTTTGTGGGACTGAAACCCGCACCACTTTAACAGAGATAAACACCTTATGCCATCACGAGGCCAGGAAGCCATTGCCAAATCTTGAGTAAACTGCCAAAATGGTCCCTGAGGTTTGGTCATTTTTGCCACTTTAGTCTTAAACTCAAACCTTTTAAATCTGGGTCCTTGTGGTTTCAATTTTTTTGTCATTTTCATCCAAAATCAAAATCTTGTCAAATTTTTCAGTTAACATCTAGTTTTTTTTGTCTTTTTCTCCCTTTTAATGAAGGGCAAAATAGTCTTTTAACGTTTTATTATAACACATTAAAAAAATCTGATCATTTTGCCCTTCATTAAAAGAGAGTAAAAATACAAAAAAAAAACTGGATGTTAACTGAAAAGTTTGACCAGATTTTGATTTTGAATGAAAATGATAACAAAATTGAAACCACAGAAACCCAGTTTTAAAATATTTGAGTTTTGGACTAAAGTGACAAAAGTGATCAAACCTCAAGGACCATTTTGGCAGTTTACTCCCAAATCTTTAATTAGTTGTCTACATTGCTATCTCTATCAACTACTAGTATTTACAGACCAATAATACCAACTAACTGTTAATATATATAACTACCCACTACATGGCTTGTGATAGGTAACATTAAAAAGAGGATCCGTCATTTTCTATGATTTATTCCATCTATTTCTCTGCATATCCGCATAGATCATAAAATAATGTACCTTAGAAATGGTGAGAGAATCTAGAATGGAGGCAGTATCGTTGACCAGATCAGCGAATAAGGTCTTGTCGGGTTGTTGAGGGATGACGGATAGTCCATATCCTCTGTAATCGGGTGCAATGGCTCTGAAACCGGCGTTTGCAACAGCAATCATTTGATGGCGCCACGTGTACCATATCTCCGGAAATCCGTGTAGAAAAACGACAGCCGGTGATGAATCGGATCCGATCTCAGCCACATGGAGGTTTAATCCGTTGACTTCAACGTAAGTATGCTTGATTTGCTCCATTATTTTCACAGAGATATCCAACTTTTTATCCGTTGATGACAAATGATCATAAACCACCTTTTAAAAAATGCATAAAATTACATTATCTTTGTAACTGTCATTAGTGGTCGTGATATTTTTATATTTTAAGTACAATAAAATAATTTATGTAAATAGTCAAATTTTATAGCACATGAAACACATGCTTCTTGTACAATCAGAGTGGTGGTCCGAGCACCTTCTTCCGTCCCCAAGGACCCTATTTCACATATATAAAACTATTAATATGTTTTTGCTAAAAAGGTTGTTTATAAAACGACTTTAGCAAACTTTTAACCCGTTTGACCAGGTCTTGTTTTCGGTTTAAATTTTTTTAATTGTCTCATTCAAGATAAAAACAATCAAAAACCGAAATCTTTATGTTTCTTTTCAAGGTAATGTCGCATCCACCTATCGTCAAAAATAAAAATACAAAGAGGCCCCGCAAAAGCCCTAACTCGTTATGTTTTATGCCCCAAAAACTTATATTTGTTGACGACTTGTTCCAAGCTAAATTGACTTCTAGTTCGTACGGGTCGGATAAAAGAACAGTTAACTGTCTCCGGTGGTATCTTCTTGATCGCCGTTGCTTTATTAGTTGTTATCATCACCCAAAGTTATCAACAGCTAATATTCAACCAGCAATTATATGAAAGAGTGCTCATGTACATACACCACCACTGTCATGTCAGTCAGTTTCAATAAAGTTATATGGGCCATATAATGTTATGTGATCCGTATAACTTTCGCTTACCACCTTAAACGATTCATAAAGGGCTCGTGCAAAATCTTATTTTGTATTTATACGGGCCCATATAACTTTTGCCACATACCATACGGCCATATAACTATTTATGAAAGGTTACACGATCAGTGTTGCTGTATAGCCTGTCTAATTGTTAATACACGAGTAATAAATATATTATTACTATATTCTTTGACTTGGTGTATTGGTATGTTGTTCGTTTTGGAGCCGAGGGTCTTTCTGGAGGTCTGTCTACATCCCACCCTCCCCAGACCCTATAAGTAGCTTTGCTATTTGTGGGATTTATTGGGTATGGTTGTTGTTGGTTGTTGTAATATGATTTTTCTGGAATTGTAAATATATATAGTCGGAAACCCAAAATCTACAGATATGCATAAATGTATCTTAGAAATGGCTAGATATTCCTGGTTGGAGGCAATGTCGTTGACCAGATCAGCGAATAAAGTCTTCTCGAGTTCTTGAGGGATGTCAGATAGTTTGTATCTTTGTAATCAGGGGCGTAGCTTTCAAGTGGGGGGAGGGGGGCCGACCCCCCGAACTTTTCGCTCAGTAGTGTTACGTATGTACGTTTCGTATAGAATTTTTTAGGTATATACGTTTTCGACCCCCCGGTTTTATTAAAAAAATACTTATATAGAATTTTTAGTTCCGGTGACTTCCGACCCCCGGTGGAAATTTTCAAGCTTCGGCACTGTTTGTAATTAGGTGCAATGACTCTGAAACCGGCGTTCGTGACATTAATCATTTGATGGCGCCAAGTGTACCATATTTCCGGAAATCCGTGTAGAAAAACGATCGCCGGCCATGACTCGGATCCGATCTTAGCTACATGGAGCGTTAACCAGTTGACTTGATCGATCCAATCTTTTTTAAAGGCTAAGAACACACACTCACCACACTATTCTTAAATTACAACTTGCCCAATATTAGAATCCAAGTCTTCTCCAAAGTAAAAGTGTTTATGGTATAAAATTCTTGATGATCTCTATTGAAATACAATGCCCTTTATATAGGGAGAATACAGCCGAATAAAAGGAAACAAGATATACAAATAATACACACTAAATAGGAGATTACAATCTATTCCTAAATTAATAAACTTCTGGAATATTCATCGGCTAAGACTCCCCCGCAGTTTGAGCGGGCGGAGGACAGACGCTCAAGCTGGATCGAAAAGACGGGAAGAGTTGGCGTGCGAGGCCCTTAGTGAAAATATCCGCATATTGCAATGACGTAGGGACATGAAGGACACGAATCTGGCCAACTCGAACTTTCTCACGGACAAAATGAATATCAATCTCGATGTGTTTAGTCCGCTGATGTTGAACCTGAATGTCGGACATATAAACTGCTGAAACATTGTCACAATAAACCACAGTAGCTGCCGAAGGGGAAGATGTAACTCAAGAAGTAAATTTCGGAGCCAGGTTGATTCAGCTACAGCATTAGCAACACCACGATACTCAGCTTCAGCACTGGAATGCGAAATAGTAGGTTGCCGTTTAGAGGACCATGAGATAAGATTATCGCCTAGGAAAACACAGTAACCACTAGTTGAGCGGCGAGAATCTGGGAAACCACCCCAATCAGCATCCGAATAAGCGACCAAAGAATTAGCTGGTTTAGCTTGTCTGGAAACTGTTCTTGAACAAAATGGCTCCCTTCCGCCACATATTCTATCTCTAGATCCGACGCAAACTGTTTAACCGTTCCACTCGTTATAAAATTTTCCACTCCCGGAAACTTCAAGAAATAATCCTTTTCTCCCACGACCAGTAACATCGGATTCTTGATCACAGGATCTTCTATGCCGTATTCTTCTTCAGATGACCTGTAACGACACAATTCACAAAATGTCAAAAAAACTAACTTCAGAGCGTATTTGCGTCAACGCAACCCAACCCAACCCAACCCGTGTCCCCTTCATCTTGCAAATCCTAGGCTTTCGGGTTGGTGTATGTTGTTTTATTATCTACCTGTAAGGAACTTTGAGTGGTTCAAGTAAACCAGATTTCTCGTATAGAGCTCCATAGGCGGAAAGATCATCGTCTGTGAACCATGATGGTAAAGGGGTAGACGGGCTCACTATATCCATTATTTCTTGGTTTTCGTTGGCGATTGGGATTTCGCTTCTAGAAAACAAGATGTATATGTTTCGGAGGACTGTTTTTACGTCAAATCGGCTAAAATCAGCTTCCGCTCTTCCAGGTTCCTAGTAGAAGCAAAACACTGGTTAACTGTTACAAGTTTTGTGAACCAAATTCATATGTATGTTGTAATTTGTACCCTCCATCTGTTGATATAGAAACCTTCAGGCAGCTCTACGTGGTACGTACGAGGTTTGAAGGGCCGATGTGGGACACCAAGCGATATAACTCCTGTTACCCTCGTGGGGTATCGAAGCGCAATGAGGAAAGCTGGTCTTACGCCAAAATCTTTCGCGATTATGAAAATCTACACGCATATAAATCGAAACTGTGAACACTAGTCACTTCAATTATGAATCGGGTGATGCTACATACACCACCCCAAAAGTGTACATCAGGCTTGCTGTCACATCATACAAGCCATAGATGTCACATGGACCATACGACTTTGTCGGTAGTTACATTAGACTGGTCGGGTTGTGGGTCAAAAGACTCAAAACGGGTTCGGATCAAAACGGGTCAGTTAAAAAAAGGTTGTTTTGGTTTGGGTCGAAACGGGTTCGGGTCAAAACGGGTTCGGGTTGAAACGGGTCTGGGTCAGAATGGGTTTCGAGTCGGGTCGGGTTGGGTAGGTCGTGGGTCAAAAGGGTCAATTAAAAAAAAGGTTTGTTTTGGTTCGGGTCGGAATGGGTTCGGGTTGAAACAGGTCTGGGTCGGAACGGGTTTCGGGTTGGGTTGGGTTAGGTTGGGTTGGGTCAGTCTAATACACTACCCGAAGAATCTGAAAACAACCGATGACCACCCCTAAAACACAGACACAAACAACTCAAAATTGAAACCAGATACCAACACAAAATCTGCTACAAAGTAACACGTGTCAACAAATAAAAGTAACATTATTTGATGTACCTTATTAATGTCGAGTGAATCAACGATTGCGATAACATCGTCAACAAGAACGGAAAATCCAATGTCTTCCGTCGCCGGAGAAGGATCTGTGTAACACCTCGAAAATTCACGTCCTATAATGTGTAGACACGTGTCAAAAGTTTGAACCTGTGAAAGAATGTTATAAAAGGACTAAAGTTGACAAACATGGAAAGTATGTGATTATACGGATTCTAAGTGTCAACAGTGAATAAATATACTTCATAATAACCCTACATGATGTTTATAACATCAAACGAATAAATCATGGATCATACGAAGCTAAAAGTGAGAGATTACAAACTACAGGGGTTAAATGTGTCAACATGTTAAAGATATACCTCTGAGTGACCTTTTGACAAACCCGAAGCTTTTTAATGGTAAATTATGCTCACTAGAATGCACGATAAAAATTTCATAAAGTTTCGTTATCGTATGAGAAAGTTATGATCAAATTCGTATGCGAGGGGTTAAAGCGTCAATGTTGAAAGTTATGACTTTTTGGGTGATAACAAAGTGATCAGGGACTTGGAAAAGTGGGTATAAGTCCTAAAGCCCTTGTGAGTAAATAAGAAGGGGTCAAATTGCAGGAAATAAGCTTACTTGCCCTTTCGAAAGGCCAAGGGACAAGAAACAACAAATTTTTAAGCCTGATGTCTGCCTTGAGGACCTCAAAGCTGGGGACCTTGAGGTCCGTAAGGTAACTGCCAGCACCAGAATACCTTCTGCAGCCGGTTTCTCGCATTTCTGACCGATCTAGCTGGTTGTTCTCATTATTAAAAGACCTCTAAAATGTTCCTAGACCCTAGGACACATGTGGGAATGTTGTGGTGTGTCCTAGACATTGTTGTCAATCAATTGTGGTGCCTAAATCCAATATATAAGGTCATGGACTTGCAACAAACATTCCTCACACATTCTCCTGCATAATTGGATCATTTCTGGAGCTATCAAGCAGCCTCAAGTGATCAAAATTCGTGCATAGGACTCTTGTAAGTCTGCTAGTCCTTCTTTAATTGAGTTTAGCTTGTTTAATTAGCTAAAAGTCAAACCATCGTAATTACGGTTTGACTTCGAGATTAGTCAATAATGGCTCAGTCATATATCGAATTAAAAGTAGTTATAGGTTGGTATTTATGTGGGTAATAAAACCTCAAAAGGGTTTCCCCTGATCACCACTCTAACCAGGTCAAAAGTCGGGTCAAACTTATAATTAAAAAGTCAACATGATGCTTAAAATGTCATTTATGCATAATTAGCTATCTAGAACATATACAACCTGTTTGATCATTGTTATAACTTAGTAATTAGTGTAAGAACATGTATAAACATGTTCAACCCGACTATTTCCTGTTTAGACCCGGTTCGGAACCGAAAGTCACATAGTTTGACTTTCACTTTGACTTTCAGTTCTGACCCGTTTAGGTATGTTTTAGAAATACCTTAGAGCTTCATTTGGACCAGGATACATGCTAGTATAACCCTCTGTGATTATACACCTCGGTTCATTAGTTATCCGATTAATACGCATGATTCCGTTAATTGCTCATATGTTGACCATTATGCCCTTATCACCTTAAAACGTGATTTATGAAAATGTAAAAGTGTAGAAACCTTAGTTACTGATATATAAACTTGTATGAAAAGTTAGACATCAGTTTGAGGTATAGATTGAGAGTTATGCTCATTAGCGTAAATTAAAGGCTTTATGTTAATAAAATGGCGTAATTAGCGTATAGCCTAGTTAAGCCTACTTTTTGGTATCAAACTTAATACCCACTAATGTAATATATTATTTTGGGATTTTTAAAGATTTTTAATTAATTTTAGGCTGAGCATAACTAGTAGTCGTAGGCTTAATCCGGTAATTATCGGTTTTGCCCTTACGGGCCATAAAATGAGTTTTACTTATCTAAACGACTCCAAACCTTTTGCTACTGATCACATATGATAAATAAATTATTTTAAGCCCTCTGGAAATATAAAAATATCAGATTTAAGTATCAAACCCGGAAATGGCCTTTAATCGCCTTATTTAGCGTTTTTAACGCATAGTATGTTTTAAAATCATATTGAACATACCCGGGTTGATACCTACTGATATATGAGGCAAATTATGATATTTTAACAGTAAGCAAAGGTTGATTAACTCAGACTTCGTTTTTGAGCTTTTCGGCTTATGTGAAATTACCAAAATACCCCTACGGGGCATAGTTTGGTTAAAGATGATAAATTTCACATTTATGCTTTAGCCTACTGTTATAACTCATCAAATCGAGTATGTTTGCTGTTTACATCAGACCTGTAACTCAGTTAAACATTTAAACTCTCTTACAACCTTTAAAATGACCAAACTACCCCTACGGGGCATAGTTTGTATTTAAATTCGTTTCGGGCATAATGAAAGACATCTTACTGATGTCACAACATATTTGAGGCATAATTAACTTAGGAAACCTGTAGATGGCTCTAATGCATACCCGTCACGCTTATTACGCGTTCGGTTAGGTTTATGTAACAAGTTTACATAAATTAGCCGAAACGGGTCAAACCTTATCGGTTTTATCTCCAAATCCAGAATGTGTTTAGTTTACCCATATTATACAAGTCTCCAAACTTGTCGGGTCTAAATCACATTCTATTCCGGTCTTCGCTTAATCGTGCGTAAGACCCGTACTTCCTTAAGACTAACCGGTCTAAGCTTAGGCTTAATTAAAGACCCGTTAGCATTCTAATTAATTATTTATACCATCATTCCAGACTAGAGCATTTCGGTAAATGGTACCTACGCTTACTTAAGTGAATACGGCTGAGTTATTAGATTCTTGCTATTTAAGACAGGAGCTAGCTCAGGTAAATACTCTTAACTTATTTTCCCTATACGGGCTTGGAATACGGTATAATGATACCGCTTGGTCGGGTATTGAATGTTTAATCGAATTGTGATTAAATTATTGAGGTAACCCGGTTTAATCTGTATTGTTTGAAATAAAAGCCTTTAGGGGTTAATGACCATGTCCCGGATATCCTTGACATCATTGTGTTATAAAATGGCCACGTCTTAAGCACGGGGTGTAGGCATACACCTGACAGTTGCTTAAGTAATAACGGTATCCTGCTTTCTTGTGGGCCTATACTTGTGGTGTGTCTGTTAATCTGACTCGGTTTCTACATCGGGCCCTGAACGTACAACGAACATGTAAATCTGTATACAAGGTTATAAATATAATTGTTCCAAGTATAAAAGATTAATTTTGCCTCTGTGCATTTTAATCAAAGTGTCAATATATTTTGTGCCATGTGCATCCAAACCAATTTTTAATCATTTTTCAAAATGAGTCGGTTGAGTGTATTTACCAGTGAAAACTGACGTATTTTCCAAAAGGGTTAAGTGACAGGTACTGAACGTAATTGGATGGAAGCTCAGGGCGGTCCTAAGGAATCTTGCAAGTTCTAGGCGCCTAAAGTCTGTTGAACAAATGATATGTTTTAAGATCCGCCTGTGGATCCTTTACTTTCCGTTGTAATACTGGATAGTACTTTATATTCGGAAATGTAATAATATTTATCCTTTGCTTCCGCTGTGCATTTATATATTGTGTTGTTTGACTATTATGTTGCCAACTACGTCACGATACTCCCCACCGGGCCCACCGGTGACACGTGGAAAGTCGGGGTGTGACAATCTGAGAGTCCGTAGCCTCGAAAATCGGGAGCAATAGCTCTGTAACCGGCATTGGCGACAGCGATCATCTGGTGGCGCCAGCTGTACCATATCTCCGGGAAACCGTGGAGAAAAACCACCGCCGGAGATGATATGTTTCCGATCTCGGCTACGTGAAGCTTCAGTCCGTTGACTTCAATGAAATTATGCACTATCTGATCCATTGAAGTTGATAAGAAAGCTAGAAAGAAGGTGAAGAATTTTAGTGGGTGTTTGGGTTAGCTTATTTTTATTTTGGAACAACTTTTTAGTTATTGACTATAATAAGTTAATAAGTTAGTTTTTAGCGGGTGTTTGGGTTAACTTATTGACTTATAGTGAGTTTTTGTGTGATGAAAAGTTAAAAAGTAGAAGTCAGGAAATCCTGATTTATTGACTTATAATAAGTAGAAGTTAAAAAAGAGAAAAAGAAGGAATCCCAAACACCCCCTTGTTTCGTGTGGAATGATATAATCAATCTTATTGAGAAAAAAAATGATAGGACTAACTGAACAATCATAACGCAAATTAACATATATTAAATATCGAACAATCATAAACATGGGTTAGAATCAAATAGAAAGTTTATTTTGGCTAGGAAGTATAGGAAGCAATAGGATTAGGACAGGGGCGGATCTACCATAGAGGTAGGGGTAACCGGGGTTACCCCTTGGTCGGAAAAAATTTGGAAAAATTAGTGTAAATTTTGGAAAAATTTGACGTTTTTTCGATTTCGTTATGGCTTATTTATATAAGGTTACCCCTTGGTCGGAATCCTAGATCCGAAGGTTACCCCTTGGTCGGAATCCTAGATCCGCCACTGGATTAGGACATGTGACAAAATTTAAAATAAAGAGGAAGGAAATTTTAGGCAATCTTATCTTTTTCTTCTTCATTCTTCTTCCCAGTAACATCAAAACCCACCATTTTCAAAAGCCATTATCTTCAACCATTTCTTCACTTTCTATCTCAATAATCACTACATTATAGTGCGATTTTCGTCACAAATCAATGATTCAAACACCCGATCAACGTGTTCTTCAGCCTTTTTGAAGAAAACCCAGTTTAATTTCATACAAAATCTCGTTTTTCTGGTGATTTTGAAGATAATCACTCGATCCGTTCGATTCGATCTCTGATAAGTGTTTCAATCATTCAAATTTCGTCAATAGTTGAAGAAACCGACTTCGATCCATGTAAGAAATTCTTTAATTTCATTTTTATTATTTGGGTTTTTGATTTAGTCATTGCGTTTTACGATCTTGGCGGGGGTCCGGGGGCAGCGCCCCTGGTAGCAGGGTCCCAGGGGCGGCAGCCCCTGGCGGGGTCCAAGGGGCAGAGCCCCTTGCTGGGGTTGAGCTGCATCGGAAATTTTTTTTTTTTGATTAAGTTGCTTTAATAAAAATGCATCAGAAAATTTAATTTTCCAGAAATTGCCTCATTTCGAAGACAGTAATTCGTAGACAGTTTTTGATTTGCTACTCTCTGGTCCAGACAAATTCACAGACAGGTCAGCTTGTGTCCATTGCGTTTTAGAAATAAGAGAGTTTTATGTGTTTTCTGGCCATTGCGTTTTAGAAAAAACACATTTTTGAAGTGTTTTTAGTTCATTGCGTTTTAGGTAAACACATTTTTATTTGTTTTTCTGTCCATTGCGTTTTAGAAAATACACTTTCTTTTGTGTTTTTAAGCCATTGCGTTTTAGAAGTAAGACATTTTTATGTGTTTTTTGGCTATTGCGTTTTAGATAAACACATTTTTGAAGTGTTTTTAGTTATTGCGTTTTAGGTAAAACACATTTTTATGCTTTTTCAGTCCATTGCGTTTTAGAAAACATGCATTTTAAGTGTTTTCTGGCCATTGCGTTTTAGAAATAAGACATTTCTTTGTGTTTTTGGTGCATTTCGTTTTAGGTAAAAACACATTTTTATGTGTTTTTCAGTCCATTGCATTTTAGAAAGTACGCTTTCTTTTGTGTTTTTAGGCTATTGCGTTTTACAAATAATGACATTTCTTTGTGTTTTCTGGCCATTTCGTTTTACAAATAAGACATTTCTTTGTGTTTTTGGTGCATTGCGTTTTAGAAAAATGTCATTTTTTAGGTCATTTTTTTCATTGCGTTTTACGCAACTGGGTTTTTTTCCATTGCGTTTTACGCAATTGGGTTTAAAAAAAATTCGAAAATATAACAATAGTATACTCGTTTTAAAGATATAAAACGCTTGTTTTTTGGTGCAATTTTTATAAAAAAATAATGTCGTATGAAAGAGTTATTAACGTTTAAAAATGGAGGGGAATTGGAGGAGAGATAAACTATTGCCTTGGATTGACTAGAATGCCCCTAAACAAACCCACGCGCCTCTTTTCTTCCCTTCAATTTCCCTCATATAATCTTAGCCCTTGATTAACTAAATGGATGATTAAGATTACTTCCTAGCATTCTTAGCCAAATAAACTTTCTATTATATCCTAACCCTCATAAACTTTACTAGATCCAACTAACATACTTTACATATAATATATACTAGAATTTTAGTCGCCGCGCGTTGCGGCGGCGACGCTTGGCGAGTTGAAACGTACCTCGTCTCGAAACAAATTTACGTCAAAATATAGTTTATGTAATTGAAATAAAATTTACTTCGAAACCAAAGTTGAAACGTACACTATCGTCACCGCTGGCTTCATCCACTCCCCGGTAGCCGGTCCACTAACGGTCCCTATATGTTAACAACCAACAGCTGCTCATGCCATAGACGATGTCCTGCCGCCGCGATCAGCCGTCCTCCACCACTGTTTGCTATCGCCATCACCTTAAAAACATACAAAAAAATTACAATCGACACTTCGACAACAACAATGGTTCTGTTTGAGCATTGAGACCAAGTCTCTCTCTCCCTTCCACCACCACCATAGTCGCTCTCTCGTCGCTTGCTTCGGAATTGAAGGCCATAGTCGTCGTTGTAGCCTTATTTTTGGTCTTCAATAAGCATCGTCGTGTGAGCCATGGCCAATGGTTTAACAGGGCGGTGGTGTAGTGGTGTTGTGGCGGTTGTATTGCGGTGGTGAAAGCACGTCGCATTCTAAAAGAAAGAGAGGACTCATGGACCATTGAAATTATTTGATTCATTTGTACTAATCAACATTTGATATCTAAAATATTATTAGAAAAAGAAAATAATATTACTATAAATTATATTATGGCATAATTAATTGGTTAAAAAATATTCTGTATTAAGGAAAAAAAAAGTTTTGTTTGGACTCTTCCATCGAGAAATGAGTAAAGGCACCACTATAGGACCAAACAAACAAAGAGAGAAAAAGATAAGGACAAAGTATAAAAAGCAAACAAATGAAAGAGGTAAAATGAAAATATAATCAACAATACTCACCAACTTTTCTACTTTAAGAGTTATAAGAATATTTTTTGGAACGGCGGAATTTTATAAACAAAACGGCACAACTAGCAATATATTATGTTATGTTTTGGTTTACTTAATATAAGACATTTGGTTGACTTAATAAAACAACCAATATATTATGTTATGTTTTGCACCCAACTCATAAAAATCTTTACATTGAATTTATTTCTCTTAGATGGTAACAATGAGTAAAATACACGAATGGTTTGAGGCAGACGACCCTCCAGTCCTGTTCAGAGATGACAATGTTTTATAAAAACAAAAAGAGTAAAATACACGAATGGTTTGAGCAGTGGCGAACCCAGGAATTTTTCCATGGGGGGTGCGGAACATTTTTAAAAATTTTAGGCCCCTAGGTATATAAGTAAAAAAATCGGTTCGTATCAGGTCGGGTTGGGTCATGTAAAACAAACGAACATCAAACTAAATTTATATAATCATCAAAAACATGTCAAACCTTGTTACAAACATAATTTAAAACGTCGACACCCTACGGTTTTCATTTTTTGAAATCTATCCAAAATATCATCTAAAGCTAATTTCTTAAGCAATTCTTTCTCTATATAACATAAGTTTATCGCTCCATAACATAATGTTCCAATTTTAATTTTCAACTATTCAAGCCCTAGAAATCATAACGTAAGTTGTAATCACCCTAAAAATGTATAAACAACATAATCACCCTAAAAATCATCTAAACAACCATAAACAACGTCAAAACACACAAAATTTCAAACCTATTTAACAACTTTATTACCCTTTTTTTCTCCTATAATATCAACCAAAATCATCAAAATAACAAAGAAACTTACCCGTGTTCGGATTCCGGTTAGATTTGGTGTCGAACGACGGTGGTATGGTGGCTGATTACGGTGGTCGCCGGCTGCTGGACTGTTGTCGCTGGGTGATGTTGTTCGTTGGCAGTGCAGGGACGCAAGAGAGAGAGAGAGCGGGATAGAATTTCTAAAGGTTTTGGGCTTTAATTATTTTATTATAGTTTGAAATATTGTTGGTTTTGGTTAATGGGCTAAGACTTAGTGGGCTAGCTAGTTAGGAATTATAAGTGGGTAAAGGTATGGGTATTTGTGTTTAGTTGGTTAGGTATTAAAAGTTATATAATTTAGGTAGTATATTTTTTTAAAAAATAAGAGTTTACTAAAAAAATTTAAAATATAAATTGATAACACTTTTTACCTTAGGGGTGCGGACGAAAAATTTCAAAGGGTGCGGTCGAAAATTCCAAGGGGTGCGGACGAAAAATTCCAAGGGGTGCGGACGGGATTTTCGACGGAATTTAGCCCTAATTTTTTTTTCCCGGGGGTGCGCCCGCCCACCTTGGAGTGGGCTTGGGTCCGCCCCTGGGTTTGAGGCAGACGACCCCTCCAGTCCTGGTCAGAGACGAAGAAATGGAGGCAGGGAAACAACTATTTGATGATAAATGCCAAATTTAGTGAAACAACGATCAAACTCAACATACCAAAGAACACATAGTACTAAATAGAGTAAAATGCATGGATAGTCCCTGTGGTTTTGTAAAATAACACTTATAGTCCCCAACTTTTGGAAATTACACCGGTGCTCCCTATGGTTTGACAGTTTGTTACTCGGATAGTCCCTGGAGTGGATGACGGTTAGTTTTCTCCGTTAAGTAGATGTAAAATGACAAATTTACCCTTCATCTTCTTCACCCTATAAAAACAAAACAACCCTACCCAACCCCACCTTTCTCTCTGTTTCCCCCACCATTAACCACCAACCACCACCCACCTCCCACCTAAACCCTACTTGAATTACGATACCCCTTTTGTGTTGTTTTTCAGAGAAATCGTGTCTATATAACGATCGGTTTGTCAGGTGGTGGTTTTGATTTGACAATAATCTGTCACATGCGAATTCTTAGAGATTGTTCTGTTTGAGTACGAATATGAATGGACTAGAAGCAATTTTTCAAAATTTTAGGGTTTCGTATTTTGTATTACATTGGTTAATTCAAATGCTACTGACAGTCAGTTATTAGGGATAGCTACTGCATGTTATTGCAAGGGCTTTATTTTTACTGTTGATATGATATATAGCTATTGCATTTGATTGTCAAAAGTTTATAGAATTTTATTGTTTGTGTTCTTGTTCATTTTTCATTGCCAGTGAGCTTGAGTCGAAATTGTGTAGGTGGGAGGTGGGTGGTGGTTGGTGGTTAATGGTGGGGTAACAGAGAGAAAGGTGGGGGTTAATGAGATTGTTTTGTTTTTATAGAGTGGAGAAGATTAAGAGTAAATTTGTCATTTCACATCCACTTAACGGAGAAAACTAACCCTCATCCACTTCAGGGACTATCCGAGTAACAAACTGTCAAACCACAGGGAGCACCGGTGTAATTTTCAAAAGTTGGGGACTATAGGTGTTATTTTGCAAAACCACAGGGACTATCCGTGCATTTTACTCTACTAAATAAGATGAAAAGTGAAACAATACATAGGTAGCTTTGATATCAATCCTACATTATTCAAACGAAATGAAACGAATCCAAACTTCCACCTATCGGATCTCCCATCGGATTATGATCAACAATGCTTACGGAGGAACGCGATTATTAGCGGGTTTACCTTCTCCGGAAACTGTTCTTGAACGAAATGGCCCCCTTCAGGCAGATACTCCACCTCCAAATCGGATGCAAACTGTTTAACCATTCCGCTCTTTATGAAATCTTCAACTCCTGTAAACTTCAAGAAATAATCCTTCTCCCCTACGATCAGTAACATCGGATTCTTGATTACAGGATCTTCAATGCCGTATTCTTCTTCAATCACCCTACAACAATACAAATTACAACTTACAAGAAACCGATTCATGGCAAAGATTTGATCGCCTGTAGTTGTGTTTCTAGTTACCTGTAAGGAACTTTGAGCGAATTATGAAAACCAGATTTCTCGTATAGAGCTGCGTAGGCCGAAAGATCCTCCTCCGTGAACCACGAAGGTAAAGGGGTTGATCCATCGACAATATCCATAATCTCTTGGTTTTCGCTGGCGATCGGAAGTTCACTTATGGAAAACAAGATGTAGATGTTTCGTACAACAGTTTTCACGTCAAGTCGCCCAAAATCAGCTTCAGCTCTTCCAGGTTCCTACCAACAAATCGTGTTTAGGACATAATAACTCATACAGTAAGGATAAATACAAATAGAAATGGATAAAAAAAGAACTGGTTTGGATTACCAAACCAGTTCGTAACTCTTTTTGGATTTGCACTACCAAACCAGTTCCAACCCGACCCAAACCACTTGTTTATATACAGGTTCCCCCTCTCGTCATCTAAACCATTTCCAACCCGACCCGATTTGAGCTAACCAGATTTCTACCAAACCCCATTTTTTTTATTATAATTATACCGGTTTTGGGCACCATTATCAACCAGACCCGGTTTGAGTCAACCAGGTTTCTACCTAACCCAAAAAAATATTTTTTAAATATACCGGTTTTGGGTACCATTTTCAACTAGACCCAAATCGATTTGAACAGGGTTCTTAAAGTTTTCACCTAAACCGGTTTTGTGACCCAAACCGATTTCTCCTGAAACCGCTTTTGACCAAAGTTAACCAAACCAATCTTGTTTACAACCCGAACTGGTTTCTCCTCAAACCGCTTTTGACCAAAGTTGACCAAACCCGAACAAGTTTTGAAATAAAAACCTGATTTGTACACCTCTAACTCTAATAACAAAGGAAGCCTAATCAAATCATATATATATTTTTTTTGAACACACACCCTCTAAAAATCTACTTCTAAAGTCCACTTTGTAAGGCCAGGGTTTGTGGCCTAGCACCACCCCGCCACATCACCATTTTTGGCGCCCCTAGGGCCCTCCCCCACCCCCTGCTTGTTAGCAAGGGGGCGCTACCCCATGTCCGCCAGCATGCTAACGCCGGTTAAAGGGGAAAGAAGGTGGGGCCCATTATTTTCAACCAATCAAATCTCTTCTCTATATTATTTTTTTTTTGTATTTTGTTTAATAAGGGCCTTTAAACCATTGTATGAAAGTTAAAGGAAGGGGCTTTAAAGCTCCTATGTGACGTGGGGTTACTGAGGTGGCGTGATAAAGCACCTAGGAGCTTTATACAACACCCTGTTGCCTAAGACTTGAATGTGAACTAATTTGCTGGGGATAAACACATGATGTCATCAATAAGCATTGGCATCAAATCATATCTCCGAAGGTAAATACTTAAACCTAACTAATGTTGGAAAAATAGGTGAAAATAGCATTTTTCACAAATATAGGAAAATGATTTTTTCCTATTTTGGACTAGAAATAAATATAATAAAATGAGCGGATTTTATATATTTATTTGTGGGTTTGTGTTCTATGTTGGGAGAGCTTCGCAACGAACTAAACCGCGTCCAAAACGGAGCTAAGATGAATGAGATATCGATGCTCAAAGTTGGGTGTTTGGAACATTCAATGCTGAAACAAAAGGGAAAGTAGCACATTGTCCCACATCGGATGAGAGATGGAACTTAAAGGGGTATTTAAGTGGGAACTCTCCATCCTTATTGTTTCATGGGAGCACTCACTAGTGTACTCGCGAAGGGTGCGGAGCACCCTAACTCGCACTCGCACTCGCACTCGCTTGCGCGCGTGGCGTGGGCGATGAGGCGCAATGTGGCGCTTTGATGGCGCACTTCGCACGCTCGCATCGCCGCGAGCCGCTTGAGAGCCGCCTTTGTATTTTTGACCACGTGCGCGTGGTGGATCTCATAGGCTGCAAGGACCAAGTGGAGTGCAGGTTCGAAGCGCGTGACGTGGCAGTCCGCGCGTGGGTATACGTGGCACGGAGGCGCGCAGTTGCGCATGGTGCATGGGTCCGGAGGTGTCATGCGCGGCGCACCAACGTGAGCCAAAACGGCGCACCAGTGTGGCGCGCTCGTAGAGGCTCGCAGGTGACGTGGCGCACGCGCGCATAGACCTGAGTCAGTGAGGCGCACGCGCGTATGGCTGTGAGCCAAGAGGACGCACCGCGCATGGGCGTGCACACCTGGGCGCGCGCGCACCAGTGTGGCTTGCGCGGCGCACGCGTAGAAGCTTCCAGCATTGAATAACAGAACAGTTTCAGTCCAGCTTCGTAACTGACGAGTTAACAAGCTTTGACTGAGAATTAAATGACGTATTAAATTGCATTGAAGACGTTTAATGCAATTTAAACCTCTCTTTAATTCGTTTTTTGACTGTTTCGACTTAGGAGCTGTATAAATACAGCTCCATACCCACTGCAGAAAGTTACCAGCTACATAACAGCAACATCAACTTTCTCTCTACAATTTCTCTGATCTTTCTCTTGCAGCTTCAAGGTAACCTTCGGGTTGTAGGCGAACTCCGGCAGTACTACTGCTCCGGCTGTTGTTCCCTGGGAAACAAAACGAGTACTCTTGGGAGACTCGGAATTTGTTTTAAGGGAAGCGTGTTGAACACGTGACTCAGCCCCTTCTGTTTCTACCCCATTCTTGTATTTTCGTTTATTTCAGTTGTAATAGTACCATTATTTTGTTTTCTTATTTCTGTATTGTAATCATAATAATAAAGAATTTGTTTATTGTTATTTTATTACGCGAACGGTTCCTACAATCTTAAAACAAATTTTTAAAACCGTTCGTGTAATCAAAACCATCCTGTTTGTGATTCAAACCAGTTTTGTTTCACTCAGTTTGTGTTTTAAAAACAGATTTTTTTTGTTTTCTTCTTCAAAGGAGCGACTTTGGTTGAAAACAAATTGGTTACATTCAGTTTTGTCCTAAAAATTGGTAATAAACTTTCTGCCTTGGTCTTCAAAGTTGGACTTAGAAGCCAGTCAGTAAGTTTTAATTTTTAAAAATTTCTGTTTTTTGGTTTTCAAAGTTGGACTTAGAAGCCTAAACAGTAAATTTGTGGTAAATTTAAAATTTAATTGTTTACTTCTGGTTTTTGCGTAAATCAGAATTTTTTGACTAAACTTTTAAATTTTAATTTTTCAGCATGTCGAACGATAATGTCAACGTTAACAACACCACAAATGTTGTGACGGGAACCCCCCTCAACGCCACCACTGTGGGAGCGTCCACAGTGGCCAATCACGCTGAACGACCCGAGAAGTTCTCGGGTCTACACTTTAAGCGGTGGAAACAGAAGATGTTCTTCTACCTGACCACCATGAACCTTGCGAGGTTCTTAACTGAATCCGCTCCCCAACCTGCGGAAGGGGAGACCAGCGCTCAGGCTCTGAGTGCGGTAGAGGCTTGGAAGCACTCGGATTTTATTTGTCGAGGCTATGTGTTAAACGGGCTTTCGGATGCATTGTATAACGTGTACTACAATGTCAAGACTTCCAAAGATCTTTGGGATGCCTTGGACAAAAAGTACAAAACGGAGGATGCTGGCACAAAGAAATTTGTGGTTGCCCGTTTTTTGGATTTCAAAATGGTTGATTCTAAAAGTGTTATGAATCAAGTCCAAGAATTCCAAATTATACTACATGACATCTTTGCGGAAGGCATGACACTTAGCGAGACATTCCAAGTGGCAGCGTTGATTGAAAAGTTACCTCCTGGTTGGGTGGATTTTAAGAATTATCTTAAACACAAACGAAAGGAGATGACTTTAGAGGACCTCATTGTTCGTTTTCGGATTGAAGAAGGCAATAGAATTGCCCTAAAAGGCACCCAGGCGCAAACTTCTGCTAGCGCAAATTTGGTTGAGCATGGGCAATCCTCTAAAGGCGCAAAGGGTAAGGGGAAGAAGGACAAGGAGAAAGCAAAGGCTAGCAAACTTGGACCGAAGAAAGGGGTTGTGAAAAAGAAACCTCCAACGTTCCAAGGGACTTGTTACAACTGTGACGAGCCGGGGCATCGGGCAAACCAATGCAAGAAACCAAAGCGTGAGCGTGCGCACATGGTGGATGAAGACGGAATGCCTTTGGTGGCAATGATTTCCGACAAAACCGCAATGTTGGATGAGGTCAATGCTGTGACCAACACTCCAAAAGGATGGTGGATTGATACGGGAGCGACCCGTCATGTGTGCCCAGACAGGAGCCTTTTTACCACCTTCAAGGAGCTTGCGGGAGATGAGAAGCTGTACATGGGAAATGCAGCCACCGCGGATATCAAGGGTGAAGGAACGGTGATTTTGAAGTGGACTTCAGGGAAGGAGCTCACTTTAAGCAACGTGTTATATGTCCCAGACTTGCGCAAGAGCCTAGTCTCGGGTTGGTTGCTTAATAAGTTTGGATTTCGTTTAGTTTTTGAGAGCGATCAATTTGTACTAACTAAACGAGGAATGTATGTAGGCAAGGGCTATGCCCAAAATGGTATGTTCAAATTGAATGTAATGGCTGTCAAAAAGAACATGAATAAAATTGCTACTACTTCTACTTATATGCTTGAGTTTTCTGAATCGAATAAATGGCATGGTAGATTAGGTCACGTAAATTTTAATTCAATACGCCGTTTAATCAATTTAAATTGTATACCAACATTCCATATTGATTCACATTATAAATGTGAAACATGCGTTGAATCCAAACTTACAAGAACATCATCGAAATCGGTTGAACGAATAACCGAACCCCTTGATTTAATTCACACCGATATATGTGATTTAAAAGCGGTACCCACAAGAGGTGGAAATAAGTACTTCATCACGTTTATTGATGACAGTACTAAATATTGCTATGTATATTTACTGAAAAGTAAAGATGAAGCAATAAGTAAATTTATCTTGTATAAGAATGAAGTTGAGAATCAACTTCAAAAGAAGATAAAAGCTTTGCGAAGCGACCGAGGAGGCGAATATGTTGCACCTTTTGCCGATTTATGCGCAAAAAGTGGCATTGTACATGAGTGTACACCTCCTTATTCTCCACAATCAAATGGTGTGGCGGAACGAAAGAACCGCACATTGAAAGAAATGATGAACGCCATGTTGATAAGTTCTGGGATGAGCCAGGAAATGTGGGGGGAGGCCATTCTCTCGGCCAATTATATTTTGAACAAGATACCATTGAAAAAGAGAGACGAGACTCCATATGAGTTATGGAAAAAGAAAAAGCCTTCATATAAAAACTTGAAAGTGTGGGGGTGCCTAGCAAAGGTGATTGTACCACCTCCTAAGGCTCTTAGGATAGGACCCAAAACTGTTGATTGCATATTTATTGGGTATGTGCATCAAAGTAGTGCACATCGCTTTCTTGTACATGAGTCCAAGAATCCTGATGTACACGTAAACACTATTATGGAGGTGAATCCTAACGTTGTGTCTTACTTTGAAAATGTGTTTCCTTTGAGAAGACAAACACATGCAACGTCATCGACACCTAATTTTGAAGTAGGTGAAAGCTCATCTAGACGAGTTGATGAGGTAGTTCATGATAAGACACATGAACAACCTGAGGTTGAAGAAAGTGACCGTAGGCGAAGCAAAAGGCCAAGGGTTGAAAAATCCTTCGGTCCAGACTTCATTAGCTATATGGTTGAGGGCGAGCCCAATACATATCGCGAAGCGGTTTCTTCTTCAGAAGGACCTCAATGGAAAGAAGCAATAAGAAATGAAATAGATTCAATATTGCAAAATCATACTTGGGAGTTAGTAGATCTTCCACCTGGTTGCAAACCACTTGGATATCGCTGGATATTCAAAAGGAAGATGAAAACTGATGGAAGTATTGATAAATACAAGGCTAGGCTGGTGATTAAAGGATTTAGACAAAAGGAAGGTCTAGATTACTTTGATACCTACTCGCCTGTGACGCGCATAACCTCGATTAGATTGGTTCTTGCTATAGCGGCTTTAAGAAATTTGGAAGTTCACCAAATGGATGTTAAAACCGCATTTCTAAATGGCGATTTAGAAGAAGAGATTTACATGGAGCAACCTGAAGGTTTCTCTGCCCCAGGTCAAGAGGGTAAAGTATGTAAACTCGTCAAGTCTTTGTATGGCTTGAAGCAAGCACCAAAACAATGGCACCAAAAGTTTGATCATGTCATGATTGACAATGGTTTCAAAATAAATGAGTGTGACAAATGTGTTTATTTCAAAGACACAAATGAAGGTTATGTGATTTTATGCCTTTATGTAGACGATATGCTTATCATTGGGAGTAATGATAAAATTATCAAAGCTACTAAAAGCATGTTAAAAGCGAGATTTGACATGAAAGACATGGGTTTAGCAGATGTGATTCTTGGAGTAAAGATCATAAGAACCCAAGAAGGTCTTGTGTTAAGTCAATCTCATTATGTGGATAAAATTCTTGAAAAATTCAACTCGGGAGATACGAGTGTAGCTCGAACTCCAGTTGATACCTCCCAACATCTCAAGAAGAATAAAGGAGATGGAGTTGCTCAGTTAGAGTATTCAAGAATTATTGGCAGTCTAATGTATCTAATGACATGTACTAGACCCGACTTGGCTTACGCGGTGAGTAGGCTAAGTAGATACACCAGCAATCCGTGCGCGGATCATTGGAAGGCTATCACGAGGGTGCTTAAATACATAAGATACACAAGAGATTATGGACTGCATTATACCCGACAACCAGCAGTGATCGAAGGATACACTGATGCAAACTGGATATCGGATAATAAAGATTCCAAATCAACAAGTGGTTACGTGTTTACACTTGGAGGAGCTGCTATTGCTTGGAAGTCTTCTAAGCAAACGGTGATAGCAAGATCCACAATGGAATCCGAATTTATCGCCTTGGATAAGTCAGGCGAGGAGGCGGAATGGCTACGTCAATTCGTGGAAGATATTCCAAGATGGCCAAAGCCTTTGCCAGCCATATGTGTACATTGTGATAGCCAATCAGCGATTGGTAGAGCCCAAAGCTTGATGTACAATGGCAGATCAAGGCATATGCGACGTAGGCATAACACGATACGACAACTACTCTCAACGGGTGTTATCACAATTGATTATGTGAGATCAACGGATAACATTGCGGACCCGTTAACAAAAGGCTTAAGCAGAGAGTTAATAGAAACGTCGTCAAGAGGAATGGGACTAAAGCCCGTGGTAAATGGGAATATGAGGGAAACCTAACTTAGTTGACTGGAGATCCCAAGATCTAAGTTCAATAGGACAACTTAATCATATTACCAAACGGAGTCACTGTGGGGGAGTACCCCAAATTAAATAAAAGGGAGTTACATAAACTTCCTAGTCCATTCCAATCAGTGACATTGAAGTGAGGCTAAGCATATTAAGGTTAACGATTTCGGGAAATCAAATAACCATGATGCTTTTAATGATTCAGAGGAATCACCTATGTTAGAGAGAAGTAGGGTCGCTTCAAATGGATTTGTGGGGTGCCCAAATCTTAGAGCTCTCGCAGAACCAGGCTAGTGTTCCAGGACCATAATAGGACACGACAATGAGGAGTTGGCCAAACCAGGGAGAGTATTGTGTGAAGTGTATTGTCGTTTACACAAATGGGGGTATGTTCAAGGACATCGTGTCTACACACCGCTAGTAAGCTAAGTGCGCTTCACAAAAGAAGGTTCAAAGGTTAAAACCTACCTATCTTGCAATACTCAACTGTCGAAGTTTATCGTTGAAAAGTGTAAGGAAAAGATCCATTTCCATACATATGGGGGATTGTTGGAAATTTGATGAAAATAGCATTTTTCATGTGGGGGATTGTTGGAAAAATAGGTGAAAATAACATTTTTCACAAATATAGGAAAATGATTTTTTCCTATTTTGGACTAGAAATAAATATAATAAAATGAGCGGGTTTTATATATTTATTTGTGGGTTTGTGTTCTATGTTGGGAGAGCTTCGCAACAAACTAAACCGCGTCCAAAACGGAGCTAAGATGAATGAGATATCGATGCTCAAAGTTGGGTGTTTGGAACATTCAATGCTGAAACAAAAGGGAAAGTAGCACCTTGTCCCACATCGGAAGAGAGATGGAACTTAAAGGGGTATTTAAGTGGGAACTCTCCATCCTTATTGTTTCATGGGAGCACTCACTAGTGTACTCGCGAAGGGTGCGGAGCACCCTAACTCGCGCTCGCGCGTGGCGTGGGCGATGAGGCGCAATGTGGCGCTTTGATGGCGCACTTCGCATCGCCGCGAGCCGCTTGAGAGCCGCCTTTGTATTTTTGACCACGTGCGCGTGGTGGATCTCATAGGCTGCAAGGACCAAGTGGAGTGCAGGTTCGAAGCGCGTGACGTGGCACGGAGGCGCGCAGTTGCGCATGGTGCATGGGTCCGGATGTGTCGTGCGCGGCGCACCAGTGTGGCGCGCTCGTAGAGGCTCGCAGGTGACGTGGCGCACGCGCGCATGGACCTGAGTCAGTGTGGCGCACGCGCGCATGGCTGTGAGCCAAGAGGACGCACCGCCAATGGGCCTGCACACCTGGGCGCACGCGCAGGCGTAGAAGCTTCCAGCATTGAATAACAGAACAGTTTCAGTCCAGCTTCGTAACTAACGAGTTAACAAGCTTTGACTGAGAATTAAATGACGTATTAAATTGCATTAAAGACGTTTAATGCAATTTAAACCTCTCTTTAATTCGTTTTTTGACTGTTTTGACTTAGGAGCTGTATAAATACAGCTCCATACCCACTGCAGAAAGTTACCAGCTACACAACAGCAACATCAACTTTCTCTCTACAATTTCTCTGATCTTTCTCTTGCAGCTTCAAGGTAACCTTCGGGTTGTAGGCGAACTCCGGCAGTACTACTGCTCCGGCTGTTGTACCCTGGGAAACAAAACGAGTACTCTTGGGAGACTCGGAATTTGTTTTAAGGGAAGCGTGTTGAACACGTGACTCAGCCCCTTCTGTTTCTACCCCATTCTTGTATTTTCGTTTATTTCAGTTGTAATAGTACCATTATTTTGTTTTCTTATTTCTGTATTGTAATCATAATAATAAAGAATTTGTTTATTTTTATTTTATTACGCGAACAGTTCCTACAACTAATACATTTTAACTGATATAATAAAAACTGGAATGAAAATGTGAGCAAAAACAAACCTACCCTCCATCTATTGATGTAGAAACCTTCCGGCAGCTCAGTGTGATACCTCGGGCTCCCGAACGGCGTATGCGGTATTCCGAGCGCTATAACTCCGGTCACCCTCGTCGGATACCGGAGCGTAAACACATAAGCTGGTCTTACCCCAGCGTCTTTCGCAACTATGAAAATCTACAATTCAAATGATAATTACAGTCAAGTAGTTAATAAAACTTACAAGGATTAGTTTATAAATAACAACATGGTTGTAAAACAAGGTTTCCAAGTCCGAATAATCGCTCCAAGGTAGGTTGCCCTAATTACTCGGACTCGATCAAATGCGGTCAACCTCGGCCATAATAGGATCTAGTAGGCCAACTCAGTCCGAGTGTGACTTTAAAAAAGAAATAAAACACAATTTCCTATCATATTAAATAGAGTAAATTACTTTTTGAGTCCTTGTGTTTTAATGCTTTAACCTCTATGCCTATCATATTAAATAGAGTAAATTACTTTTTGAGTCCTTGTGTTTTAGTGATTTTAACCAGTTGAGTCCAAAATCAAAAAGTTTAAGCACTGAGTCCCTAATCGCTCATTTTATAACGTTTTGAGTCCATATGTTTTAGTTGAGTCCAAAATAAAAAGTACAAGTGTTATAAATTGGATTCAAAACATTATAAAATGAGTGGTTAGGGACGTAGCGCGTTAAACTTTTTGATTTTGGACTCAAGTGGTCAAAACCACTAAAAGTAATTTACTCTATTAAATAATGAATATCATTTTGTTATAATTACTAATAAATTTATGTTATTTGACATGTATTTAATTTCCGAAAACTAATTTCATTATAATTTAGCATGTCTGTGTACTCCTGATTACTCTCCGGCTAGGCCGAGTAATCTCAACTCCTACCATGTAATCTCACCCTGCTCGAATGACTAGGGAGCGCCTAACGACTTTTGCAACCATGGTCCATGATAATAACAATGTACCTTGTTAATGGCGAGCGAATCAATGATTGCGAGAATATCGTCGACGATATCCGAGAATCCAAATTTGTTGATGTCTGGAGGAGGATCTGAGAGGTCGTAGCCTCGGCAATCGAGAGCGATAGCTCGGAAGCCGGCACCGGCGACAGCGATCATCTGGTGGCGCCAACTGTACCATATTTCAGGGAAACCGTGCACGAAAACTACCGCCGGTGACGACTCGTTGCCGATTTCAGCTAAGTGAAGCTTCACTCCGCTGACTTGTACGAATTTGTGCACAATTTGATCCATTGCTGGTTTAGTTACTTTCGGTTATGTCTTCAATGGTGGTTTTAACAACACACAATAAATGAGTGAAAGGAAGTCAACAATTTTTTTTTTTTTAAAGTAGAATATCATTCCACACGAAAAAGGGCAATTACAAAGCAATGGCAGGTAGTCGGGCAACAAGTTGTGCCGCCACCCCCTTTTGAATAGAAAAACCAATTCTACTAAATACAAAGTTTGAAACCTTTAGCGACGAAGAATTACTATTAACGACTTTTTGAACCCGATTCAAAAGTCGCACAGCGTCAGGAGCGAGGCCACCAAAGGTATCAAACGCAAACGGGACAAACACATGTTGATTCTCCAGGCAGGCTTTCTCATGTTTTGCCACTTTGCTCGCCTCTGCCTTAAGCACCGCTTGCCCTACGACAAAGCCCTTGTCCTTAAGCCCGACAAGGGGGAGACTCCAGTTAGATCTACACAAGCGTGTTTCCCCCCTTCCCATCCAAACACAAGGATGTCCGCCGGGCGTAAAGTGGACCTCCCCTCTAAGGGGTCAGTCAGAAAATTTACTGGAGCCTCCTTTTTGGCAGAGATCCCGGCCCGTTTAAAAACATCACATAACACATCTCTCACCCAATCATGCCGATATTTAAACCCTGGTAGCTCTTTACAGTGGATCGCGTGCTCGCCGAAAGAATCCAAACACGCTTTGCGGCATACCGGACATGGCTCGTCAACTGGGAACAAAGGAATCATCAATCGGTATCTAAGGATAGCACGGTATTCCACGGCCGACATGTGTTGCCCCAAGCCTTCAATAGGTACGACAGACAGAAAATCCTGAGCATGTGGGGCACGGAGACATTCAAACACAGCTCTTTGCCGAGGGGATAAAACAAACTTCTCTTCAAACCTCTTGACAATTTCGCCATATAAGGCATTCGCCAGAATTTTCTGGGATTTAGGGGGGGCGGTGTCTTTAATGTAGAAACCGCCAATATCAAGGTCGGGAAGAGAACTATGCAAAAGGTCCAACGCACTCCTGTAATCGGAGTCTAAAACATCCCCACCACATTCTCGGAGTATGTGGTCTTGTAAACCCCAAGATTGGGCCCTTGAAGCCACGAAAGCATATGAAGAGGCATCCTCGGCCGTACAAATCCCTAAGCCTCCGAACCGGGTCGGGAGTGAAGCCAACCTCCACTGGAGATCTCCAAAAAAGGCACCCCCACAAACAACAATATCCTCTAATGCTCCCCGGAGGCCTTCATAAAAAACAGAGACAGCTCCCCCGACCAAAGAAGGTTGACACGTTCGAAGACCAAACAGTAATTTAGCAACACCCATACAAGAACGAAGCAAGAGGAGCTCGCTCTGAGGGTCCCGTAGGCGTTTAAGGCACCTCATCAGCTCGACTGCACAGTTCGCTCTTTTAAGAGCCAGACTACTAATAAACTCTGCATCACGACTAACGGCGCCCCCCAGGAGTTTCACACCCAGCACCGGCCTCCCAATCCCCCGAGGGAATAAGCCCTCCTGAACCTTTACACCATTGCAGGTTGGCCAGAAAACTTCAGTTTTCTTTATATTAAGTTGAAGCCCTAGGGGAGGACCCTCAGCTCTGATGATATCTAAAGCATTAGCCACTTGGGTGGCATCTCCAATAAGCGTTCCGTCATCTAGGTACCAGGCGTGAAATAGAAGTTTGCAGCGATCCCTTATTCGGTGAACAAGGGGGTGTAAAACAAGGGCAAAAAGGAGGGGCCCCAAGGGGTCCCCCTGCTGAACGCCAGTAGTAGTCAACAATGGATTTAAAAAAGTTGATACAGACGTTATGTCGTTATTTCGTCAGTTTTAATTCATTTTTAATTTGATCACATTTTTGTTTGTTTCGACCGGCCTCCTATTGATAGGCACACCAGCACACGTCCAAAACCGAAAAATACCTTATTGAAAAATACCGATACCGAAAGAAAAAAAACTTATAAACCGAGGAATTTACTCGACAGTTGCTACTGGTATCGTTGAAAATACCAAAACGAAAACTTGGAAAATAAATGCGCGTACCCATACAATACAGGTGGTACGGACCGTATGGTACCCGTACCCTATGAATTCTTTTTTTTTTTTAACGGCAAATTTGGATCACTGACAGAATTTGGATCACTGACAGACCATTGGAGTATCATTGTGCCACCAGCAGAACCACCCGTCATATCTATCTCCACTAGGAGATAATGCCTATACACCAATTCAGGAGTATCATTGTGCCACCAGCAGAACCACCCGTCATATCTATCTCCACTAGGAGATAATGCCTATACACAAATTCAGGAGAAAACCCAATAAATCTGGGAAAACCCCCCCTTGTGGGAATCGAACTCATGACCTAATAGTCATAAGCCTTATCTCACCCCTAAGATACCACTAGTCTATAATGCCATGGGTGTACCCTAGGAATTCTTATTTCAATTTGAGTCCTTAACATTATTTGATTAATCATACATTTAGTAAATAATTTCAAAGAACGTTATGTGTCAGCAACATACATTCTTTAAAAAAATGTTTTTAATCAAAATGTATTTTTTATTATTTTTAAATCAGGTTAATATCATAAAATGAGAATATTTGCTGGTAATTTTTTTTACCTTAATGTGTGCCCATTAAATATATCTTCAAGTTTACCAATAGTTTTTGTAAAACTAAATTTGCTAAAACTTCTCACAAAATTCATCGTTACTTCACACATATATATATAGAGGCCGGTTATTGTACAATACCCCTTATCCTACAAATTGTACGTGATGACCCCAGCCGTAAGATCTTCTGTCTATCAAACCCGGACATGTTCATAAAGTCGCATAGGACTCACAAACTCTGACTCACAAAAATAGTTGTTCGCATGTTATGTCCAAAATCGCATGGCTTCACAAACCCTGACATTTTCATAAAGTCGCATGGGGACTCACAAACTCTGACTCACAACAATGGTTGTTCGCATGTTAAGTCCAAAATCGCATGGCTTCACAAACCCTGACATTTTCATAAAGTCGCATGGAGACTCACAAACTCTGACTCACAAAAAAGGTTGTTCGCTTGTTATGTCCAAAATCGCATGGCTTCACAAACCCTGACATTTTCATAAATCGCATGGACTCACAAACTCTGACTTACAAAAATGGTTGTTCGCATGTTGTATCTCCAAAATCGCATGGTGATAAACTCGGACTCACAAACTCGGACACTAATCGCGTACGCATAGGAAAAATGAATCAAGGACACGTGTAGGGCTATTATCGTCCCGTACGTAATGTATGATTAGGGGATTTGTATTCTACACTTCCTATATATATATTCTATGATTTATATGATATTTTTAAACTAAACCAACAAAAAATCAGAATTTTATGATTTTTTATATTAGATTTATAAAGATGAGTTTTTATTATTTAATACATGTAATACGGCTATATCATGTGTATGTAATATATTTGCGAAAATAATTATGAGTTATATTTATGGGCCATGAATTGAATTTAATTGAAGATGGCTTGCATTTAATAAAATAACATGGGCCCTTCTATTTTTCTTTCAAGACTTTACTGCCTTTTGGGCCATGTGGGCATGTGGCTATATATTAAAGTTAGTTTCTACTTTCTACTTCTAGTGTTCTTTCTTTGATTTTTGAGTGAGTCTTTAAGAAAGCAGTTTCTAAAAACATGGTTTAATTTACTCAATTTACAATTTTACATACAAGTTTTTACAATATAGTTATTTAAATGAGAGACATGTAATATACATGTAAACAAATCTCTGGAGATTTTAAGAGATTAGGAAGAGTTACTGAATACCCTAATTGTTTAAACTTAACAAATGGATTGACACTGAAAGAGAAGCTACTTTGGTTTGTGGTTGCCAGTGAAACAGAGGCTACTTTGTTTTTTTTTTTAAATCTTAGCTAACATCCATTCACATACAAAAATTGCAGCCTTTGTTTGCATTATAGCTAGCAAAATAAGGCTCGCGGTTTGCCGCAAGTTAAAGTGTGTAGGGAGAATATACAAAGTTGTGGTTATTCTGTTTTAAATATCGAGACGTACATTGACTAAAACAACCGAAACCCCGTGGGGGTGGGGGGTGTGCAGGGTGTTCAACTCAGGTGTCCTGTGAGGGAATTGTTGGTTTAATCTTGATAGAGTTAGTTTGAATTTATTATTTAATGTGATGTTTTTTGGTTAAGTCTCGATAAATTTAGTTGGTATTTTTCCGATGTGCGAGTCAAGAAGTTATGTGCAAGGAGAATTTAAAATGGTGACATACGATTTTGTGGGCTGGTTGTGCGAGTCAGCCATGGGAGAAATCAATTCGAGTCATCGAGTGAGTCAGATCAAGTGAAAGTGCAATCACCTACGAGATGTGCGGTGTTTAACCGAGCGATGCAAAGTTAGCACAGTGGGATACCGATGTTAACCTGTGTGATGTATAAACATGACACATAACTATACATATATGCAGGAAATGTCATCATAAACAGGGGCGAAGGTTAGAAGGGGCGGGGGCCTGACCATCCGAACTTTTTCGCTCAGTAGTGTTATGTTTCGTATAGAAATTTTTGGGTATATACGTTTTCGACCCTCCGGTTCTATAGAAATTTTTGGGCATATACGTTTTCGACCCCCTCGTCGGAAATCTCAAGCTTCGCCACTGATCATAAGAAAGTAACCTAAGGCCAAAAGTTTAGCTGTATGCTTATTTGAAAATCTTAGCAAGACTCCAACACATAAACATGAATTCAAACTCAAGATCTTTAGATTGTTTTACAACTCAATAACACTAATATTTGTTGCAATTGAGAAAATTGAGCAACAACTGATTAACCTGGTCAGTGAATTGCTCATGAACAAAATGGCAACCTTGAGGCAAGTAAATGATTTCTAGATTTGGCACATGGTGTGGTGACGTGGCGGCGTGTCATTGGTGTGTGGATTTTGGTGAGTTTTGATTGGTTCTTGTTTAATTTTATTTAATTTTATTTTTATAAAAAAAAAACATTTTCACGCCCCTCCCATTCCGTGTTTTTTTACCACGCCCCTTTGTTGACGTGGCTGCCACGTGGCGCTTAATGCCCGCCCTTCCACTCCGTATAGTCTAAGGGTGTGCAAAACTCATAGACATGTAAATTTATAAAAGAGATTGAGGGCGACTGTCTACCTGCCATCTTCGAATGTAGAAACCTTCGGGGAGAGCTAGCTTGAAAGGAGCATTAGGGTGCACAAATGGTGCACCAAGTGTCACAATTCCTGCAACTTTCTCTGGGTGGATTAGTGCAAATGCGTAGCCAACTTTTGCTCCAAAATCTTTAGCAACAACAAACACCTAATCAGTGGCGGACCCAGGAATTTTTCCATGGGGGTGCAGAACATTTTTAAAAATTTTAGGCCCCTAGGTATATAAGCAAAAAAATCGGTTCGTATCGGGTCGGGTCATGTAAAACAAACGAACATCAAACTAAATTTATATAATCATCAAAAACATGTTAAACCTTGTTACAAACATAATTAAAACGTCGACGCCCTACGGGTTTTCATTTTTTGAAATCTATCCAAAACATCATCTAAAGCTAATTTCTTAAGTAATTCTTTCTCTATATAACATAAGTTCATCGCTCCATAACATAATGTTTCAATTTTAATTTTCAACTATTCAAGCCCTAGAAATCATAACGTAAGTTGTAATCACCCTAAAAATATATAAACAACATAATCACCCTAAAAATCATCTAAACAACCATAAACAACGTCAAAACACACAAAATTTCAAACCTATTTAACAACTTTATTACCCTTTTTTTCTCCTATAATATCAACCAAAATCATCAAAATAACAAAGAAACTTACCCGTGTTCGGATTCCGGTTAGATTTGGTGTCGAACGACGGTGGTATGGTGGCTGATTACGGTGGTCGCCGGCTGCTGGACTGTTGTCGCTGGGTGATGTTGTTCGTTGGCAGTGCAGGGACGCAAGAGAGAGAGAGAGAGCGGGATAGAATTTCTTAAGGTTTTGGGCTTTAATTATTTTATTATAGTTTGATATATTGTTGGGTTTGGTTAATGGGCTAAGACTTAATGGGCTAGCTAGTTAGGAATTATAAGTGGGTAAAGGTATGGGTATTTGTGTTTAGTTGGTTAGGTATTAAAAGTTATATAATTTAGGTAGTATATTTTTTTAAAAAATAAGAGTTTACTAAAAAAATTTAAAATTTAAATTGATAACACTTTTTACCTAATGGGTGCGGACGAAAATTCCAAGGGGTGCGGACGAAAAATTCCAAGGGGTGCGGACTGGATTTTCGACGGAATTTAGCCCTAATTTTTTTTTCCCCGGGGGTGCGCCCGCCCACCTTGGGGTGGGCTTGGGTCCGCCCATGCACCTAATAATGTCCACATAAACATGATTATGGTTATTTGGTGCCCAACTCATCAGCAGCCTTAAATTCATGGAGGTATTGTAATTCAAGAGTTGTTCATAATATAAGCTTAAATTTGCCGATTGAAACCTAACATTTTTTCAAATTGAATTCATACATTTCAAAGCGATATCTGTTTTGAGACGGATACAATAAACATTCAAAATATCTAAAATCGTAAGGATTTTTGAATTGGAAAATGATATATACAACAGACATGCAGGATTGAATGTACCTTAGAAATGGCGAGAGAATCTAGGATGGAGGCAGTGTCGTTGACCAAATCAGCGAATTTGGTCTTGTCGGGTTGTTGAGGGATGTCGGATAATCCGTATCCTCTGTAATCGGGTGCAATGGCTCTGAAACCGGCGTTTGCGACGGCAATCATTTGATGGCGCCATGTGTACCATATCTCCGGAAATCCGTGTAGAAAGATCACCGCCGGTGATGAATCGGAGCCTATCTCGGCTACATGGACCTTTAACCCGTTGACTCCAATGTGACTGTGCTTCATTTCATCCATTTTATTTTATGCGTATGAGACAGAGACAGAGACAGAGACAGAGAGACTAGCTTTGGTTTTAGGTGATATTTTTTTGAACGTTGAGAAACTAATAGTAATCTGTTCAGACTATATTGTCTTAACAAGTCCAAGCTGACCTAAACCAGGGATAACTTGGGCCCAAACTCTTGACCTAGGGTAAGTAGCCTTCATTGCCTTTATCCACCAAATATGACACTAGTGGGGATTAAACTTGGGTCTCTAAGAAGAACCCAAATCTTTATTTTATTTATTAGAGCAGGCGGGGTGGTCCGTTATGGACTCCCCATAACACGTTATCCCACCAAGTACACCGCCGCCGCCGCCGCCCCTCCTATAACGCGTGATAAAGAAAACGCGTTGAAACTATAACGCGTTGAAGTTTGAAAAATTGGACCGTTATTGATTTTTTGACCGTTATTGGAAACGGTAATATTCATTTAAAATAAAAAAACCTTTAAACCATTTATCTATTTATATCTCCATTTTAAACCATTTTACACGCACCAATCTACATCTTTTAAACCATTTTAAACCCATTTCACACAAATTTTATATCTTTCTCAAATGGAATTCCCTACGGATTCGACGTTTCCGATGTCTGGCGATAGCGATACCGAGTCGTCTTCCGACAACGAGACGCTAAAATATTTTGTGTCGGTGTATAACGAGCTTGATGCCGAGTCGTCCCGCCCAAAGAAGAAGATGGTCGACCGTGATTGTATACGTGCCAACGAAGTTTTGATGAACGATTATTTTGTGGAAAATCCGCTCTACAATGCCGAAACGTTTAGAGATCGGTTTCGTTTACCCAAATAATTATTTTTAAAGATTGTTGGAGACATCGAAGCAAGCGAGGAATGGTTTCAAGAAGGTTACGATGCGAGGGGCAAACCAAGTTTCACGCCGATACAAAAATGCACGTCCGCCATTCGCCAACTAGCGACAGGTAACCCTCCCGATCAATATGATGAATACCTAGCTATGTCGGCCAGAACTTCACGTGAATGTTTGCATTTTTTTTGCAACGCGGTCATTAAGTTGTATGCTAGGGGAGACATTAAAAGACCAACCATCATATTAGAAGCGGTGGCGTCGAATGATTTGTGGATTTGGCATTCGTATTTCGGTGTTCCAGGTTCAAACAACGACATCAATGTTAAAATAAAAATAAAAAATAAAAAAATAAAAATAAAAAATTTAAAAAATTAGTGAAATTTAATTTAGTGTTTAATTTCTAATTTTAAAATAAAAATTAAAAAATTTGGGAGTGATTGAATTGTATCACTAGTGACCACCCCCGCTACATTTCTATCACTAGTGATAGAATATTGGGTGATGACATGGCATGAGTTGATTGGATATTGGGAGTGATAGAATTCTATCACTAGTGACCACCCCTCCTCCTCTTATAAGTCTTTTGTTAATTTGTTAACTAGGGGTTTTTAAAAAAACCTAAAACTAAAAAAAATTAAAATCAAATCGTATTCATAAGCGAAAAAATCGAATTGTGAATTGGTGAATTTGGTTTTGGTTTCTAACCATATAACCTTATTCAAATTACAAATTCGGTTCGGTTATCGGTTCAATCTTGCTTATTTGGAAAACTACGTCAAAATAAAAATAGGTTAGAATTTTATGCAATTACCTACAAGATATATCAAACATCTATTTTTATTTCTCTGTGAAACGTTTTGTACATTTGCAAGTATCTCAGACATAATCATCTTTTTTTTTAACAACAAATTTCATTAAATGAAAGAGGCAGACAATCTCATTAGCAAGCCGCTCAAAAGGGCAGACACTACAACAAAAACCAAGTGTTAACAACAAAAACATAACAACATTACACATCAACCTTACTCCGTTTAGCCTAATCTAAACCCAAGTTCTTAGACCTATTCTTGATCCAAAGGAATGACAAGCCTTTGATCTCTCCAAGAATGTAATCAATCTACACAAGGATGTTTGAGAAAATGAGATTGTTTCGATTACGCCATAAGCTCCAACAAGCCACCAACACAATGGATTGCACCAACCTCTTTTTGAGGGAATGGCCCAAGACAATTTTTTGCACCTGTAAAAGATTAGCGATGGAAAAAACGAATATAGGTTAAATCACACCACTTACCTATTTCTTGCCAAACAACCGTGGCGACATAACACCAGGTGAAAACATGATCCACAATTTCCGTAGCAGACATGCAAAGACTGCAAACGTTCGGGCCATTTAACATCTTTCTTTTGATGAGAGCATCCGTAGTTGGAAAGCGAGGCTGAATAGTTCTCGAACCAATGGTGTTAACCTTTAAAGGAAGCTAAGGATTCCAATCTCATATGCTATTCGACGGTAGAAGCATCTAACAGTATAAGTTTGGAGTTTGTTGTAGTGTCCTATTGATGCAGATTTTTTTTATTTAAAATAGATTAAGCTAATACTATTAATATTGTATATATATTGAATGTATACATCCTAAAGTGTATGCAGTGGTTTTAACATAATTTGGTATTGTATTAGCATATCTCGATCATATGCTTTTTTTATACAACAGCTCACAGACAAACTCTAATTCTACTACTAAGCTACACATTTTTTGTCTACTACAAGGATTGAACCCTCACCACTTATAAACACAAAGTCTTGTTCAATACATTGATAGCTCCAGACCAAAGGCCCTTTCCTCCTTTTGGTAGGCAACCTATTTCCCTTCTCCCAAACTACCATCGATGCTTTCCTCCCTTTTGCCATCTTATTACAAATGTTGGCAATCCTATCTTAGGAAGATGATGGATAGTAGAGAGATCTCGAAAGAGGTCGGAAACAAAGACAAATTTAAAGAAATTTCTAACACACTAGTATTTAATTCATATATAATTTAAAGAAGTTATCAACTAAATAGACAAAAAAGTAAAATTTTTTTCACTTGGATAACACAATTTTGAACGTTATACATGAAGTACACTATAGCATTTATTTCACCCATGTTTTATTTTTTATTACACGAACAAACACGTAAATCCTAATTTTTGTTGCGGTTGAGATAACCGAGTATGAGTTGATTAACTTGATCCGGGAACTGTTCATGAACAAAATGACAACCTTTAGGTAGGTATACGATTTCCAGATTAGGCACATACTTTTTTACCTCGCCACTCTTCAAGTATCCCTCTATCCCTGGGAACTTGAAGAAGTAATCTTCTTCGCCCATGATCAGCAGTGCCGGGGCTTCAACTTTCAAACCTTGTTTCGGGTATGCACTTGTATCGGCTAATGACCTATAAGGAACTTGGAGTGGAGTCTGAAATCCAGATTTCTGATACAAATCTCCATATACTCCAAGATCATCTTCAGTGAACCAAGAGGGTAGGGGAGTTGAGGGGTCAACTAAATCCATTATCTCTTGGTTTTCATTGGCTATTGGTATTTCACTTTTAGAGAACAAAATGTAAACGTTCCTCACAATAGTTTTAGCATCAAACCGTGCAAAATCAGCTTCAGCTCTTCCAATTTCCTGATAACATTCCAACATAATATTTACAAACTTTTTTGATACATAACCAATTTTAAGTAGACGGTTATATGATTATATTCGCCTCACTATGTACAGTTGTATTATGCGGTTCTTTCTGTTAAAACTGAATTTGCATTGAACACATGATTTGTAATTTTGTATACATAGATTACAATATAAAAAATAAAGAGTACCCGCCATCTTCGAATGTAGAAACCTTCAGGGAGAGCTAGAGAATCTTCGAAAGAACTAGGGGGCACAAATGGCACCCCAAGTGTTGCTATTCCTGCAACTCTTTCAGGGAAAAAAAGTGCAAATGTGTAACCAACCATTGCTCCAAAATCTTTACCAATCACGAACACCTAACAAAGTCCATACAAACATGAACTTGGTTATTTGGTGTCCATAATATTGTAAGAGAAAAGAGAGTAGTAAGGAAGATCACATAACCAGAAAGTTAAACCTTAAAAATCGTTACATATATTTAAACTGATTGTTAGAATCTTGCGTTAGGAATATACAAAAAGGTAAAAAGGTGATGAACAATTATTGTAGATATCTAAAAAATCTGGAATAAAGAATAAAAAGGGACCTATACAAAAATATTTTAAAATTTTAGAGGAATAAGAATTTAAGTATGATTCTAGAATTAGTTTATAGAATAAAGAGTTAATTACATAGTTAGTCCCTGTGGTTTGCACAAAATAACATACTTAGGTACTAATAGTTTAAAATCACCTTCTAGGGTATTAACTTTTCATTTTGTAACGTTTGAAGGTGTTAACTTCTAGGGTATTAACATTGTTAGTCCCTGTGGTTTGCACAAAATAACATACTTAGGTACTAATGGAATGCGATTTTAAACCTACAAATAAGCTTAATACCTCAAAATGTTAAAAAATGAAAAGTTAATACCCTAGAATGTGATTTTAAACTATTAGTACCTAAGTATGTTATTTTGTGCAAACCACATGGACTAACTGTGTAATTAACTCTAGAATAAAAAGATACTTGAGAACGCTAAATTTACGAGAATCGTGAGAATAAATAAAAAAACTAATCAAAATCATTTTTTAATACAAACTTCATTATAGTTAAAATACAACATTAAAAAAAGAAGTTACTCTTTAAATAATTCATCTTTCCTCTTAAAATCACTATTAATAAAAATTTTACACATGTGTAAATACAACAAATTTACACATGTGTAAATGTTAAACTTACACATGTGTAAATTTTCATTATTTCCGAACACATGTAAATTTAAATGTGTAAATTTAATTTCTAATATTGTTTTCAAATAATAACGATAAGTGTAAAAAGAAATTTTGAATTTAAAAGGTTTTTGACCAAGTTTTTGCAGTTTTTTTATTCGTTCTTATGGTTTTCGTGATATTTAACGTTCTTATTTAAACATTCCCTTATTGAACTTAAATGAGAGAGATGTATGATTCAAAAAAGGACGTAAATTGATTTTAAAGAGTTTTTAAAAGAAAATTTATGCAAAAAGAAAAACGGGTAAACCATAAATCCCATTTTAACCATTCTTGTTTGTTTGTTTTTTCCCTCAAGACTCTTAACATAAATCCCATTTTAACCATTCTTGTTTGTTTGTTTTTTTTTTCCTCAAGACTCTTAAATTACTTTAACCTTTTTTATGCTATTGGCTCATTTTTATAAAAGAAACTAACATAAACACGTTTTAATTAAGTAAAAATATAAACCTAAACTAGTTTTTGGTAACCTAATTCAATATGGTAAAAAATAAAATAAAATTGATGACCTAACAAAAATCGAATACATAAGATATCCATGGTACCTTAGAAATGGCGAGAGAATCTAGGATTGAAGCAGTATCTTTGACTAGATCGGTGAATGAGGCCTTTTGGGGTTCTGCAGGAATGTCAGATAGTCCGTATCCTCTGTAATCAGGTGCAATAGCTCTGAAACCGGCGTTTGCAACGGCTATCATTTGATGGCGCCACGTGTACCATATCTCTGGAAATCCATGTAGAAAAATGACTACCGGCAACGAATCGGATCCAATCTCAGCTACATGAAGCTTTAATCCATTGACATGGACGTAAGTGTGCTTGATTTGTTCCATTATTTTCACAGAGAGAGGGAGATCATGGGTGTGTGTTTTAAGGTTTTTGTTTGTGATTTTAAAGGGTTCATTCGGAAAATATCTAATTGGTTGGAAATAGGGACCGAGTAATATTTTCAACTTTTAATAATTGTTTGTTAGTTAAGATTTTATTACTTAGGACTTTTACATGCAATTATGATTCTATGAAATAACGAACAGTACCGTGGATTATAAACTCATGGTTTATTATTTAATAATATATAAACATTACGTTTAACCAAACTCTTTAATGACCAATGGGGTGGTGGTCCATTGACAAAGGCAAAACCTTTAAAACCCTTAGGTTGGGAAGAGGAATGTCTTGTGTTCAAGTCCCACAAACGACATAGATTAAAGAAATTAACCTTTCAAAAAAAAAAAAAAAAAAAAAACCAAACTCTTTAATGTGTTATTAGTTTCTATAGATGTTTAAATTTACTTATAACTAGAAGATTCACTCGTGCGCGTTGCGCCGCGGCCAATGAAATTGACATCTTGTTGATCAGATTCACATTTACAATGTGTTAAAGATGTTTTTGTCGGTTAAGTACTTAAGTCTGTAGGGGAAGGTTCATTTGAGAAGAAATTTAATGTGAGAAGAAATGGTATATTAGTAAAATACTATTTCATTTATAACTCATGTCATTAATTTTTAACTCTTTAATTAATTAGCAAACTAATCATTAATTATCCTACATATAATTTACAAAACCTACACACATCAAAATTTTCCTACATTTACCCTACACATTATAGAATTTTATCTTACACAGTCGAAATTTATCCTACACACCTCGAAATATATCCTACACAACTAGTAATTTATTCTACACTTGAAATTAAGTTGTTTTTTTTAATTTGGAAAAAGTATATATTTTGAAAAGAAGTTACAAATTTAATTTAGTTAGTTATTAAAGTGGAAGAATACAAATTAATCATTTTTGTAAGTTTACCAATATACCCTTATACTAAAATTAAATGCAAATATTAAATGAAGTGAAATGAAACATTCTTATTGGTTGAAACTTCTTCTTTTCTCTTCTTACAGAAAAAATCTTCTCATTTGAACCCTCCACTATCTGTATTACTATCTTATACAAATAAGTAATTCACAAAATAAACTCAATACAATTAATGGTATCATAATTACCACGTTACATGACTTGCATCCATATAAATAACCTATCGTATTAAGCTCCCCGCGTTGCGACGGGGGCGTAAAACCGTGACAAATATGTCACACCCTGCTAGTTGCGGAAGCGTCTTGCGTGTGACGTAAGAAAGGTAATCATTGCATCCAATCATGTATCACCGGCTCAAGACTTGTTTCCTGAAATACATGTAGTTTTAAAAAGTCAACAAAAGTTGAGCGAGTTCATGTAGTTATTGTTATCATATGAAATCTTTGTATTCTTGTAATGAAATCCCGGTGTGTTAATAGCATTTATAGAGTTTAAGGATCCATCAGTGGGTTGCGAGCCTCCTGACATTAAGTACCATAAGTACGTAACCAACCCGATACAACTTTGATATCTTTGGGATCAAAAAAGCACTCCAGTGTATACCAACCAGGAGTGGAGCGTGTCTCAAGCTCAATAGATCTACACCTTTTACACCTTGGTCACTAAGTGATTAATGGTTACTAGGTCATCATCCTACTTATGTACATTGATCGTGTTATCATCTAAACCCAGAGCTAACATACCCATAGTTTTAGCATGTATTTCCCCTCGATTATTTTAAAAACAAAACATTGAAATCATTGAAAGGAGGGACATGAATTCACAAATTTGCGTTCCGTACTATGTAATACCGTAGGTGAGCGTACGTACGCGCGAATAACCTACATGTGCACTAACTTGATTAGACAGTAGGTCTTATCGGACCTTGTACAAGTTGTTCATCTTGAATTCTTTATTATGTTATTGCTTGGCATCTTTGGAACAACTTTGTATTTTTAGAGCGTTGGTAGTTTACTCGCTCGATTGTTATATATTGAATTCATAAGGGTATACATGTATTATATGTGTATTGAATTATGTGTGAACGGGCTTCGCCCTTCACATGTCCTCGTGCCGCGCACGCATGTCATTGAGCCTTTGCTCATGTCATTGGGCCGAGCCCATGTCATTGGGCTGTCACACCCCGATATTTTCATGTATTACCGGTGGGCCCGGTGGGGAGTATCGTGACGTAGTTGATATCATCATAGACAATTTATCACAGTTTAATACACAGCAGAAGTCGAAAGATAAAATCATTACAAACTGAATGAAAGTAATATCAATTATTACAATAACGATTGTAAAGGATCCACAGGCGGATCAAAGTTAAAAGGAACATTGTTCAGCAGATTTATAAACATCTAAGCTTGCAAGACTCTTTATTGATGTTAGGAGTAGCCAACCCATTTCGATTAGTACCTGCACTTAACCTTTTTTGGAAAATACGTCAGTTTTCACTGGTAAATACAATTAACCGACTCATTTTGAAAATGTTTAAGAAAATTGATTTGTATGCACCAGGCACAAAATATCTTTTATAACTTGGGATAATTATTTAAAAATAAACTTGTTAAAGAACTACATGTTTATTATACGTTCAGTAGCCCGGGCTGAAAACCGGGTTAAAGATTAATAGACACACTACATAATATATCACACGTCGAGTTATTCTCGAACAGGTGGGTACATTATTTTACATACGCACCGGCAGGTGTATGCCTACACCCCGTGCTTAAGTCGTGGCCATTTCAATGAATGAGCCGAGGATATCCAGGACATGGTCATTAACCCCCCAAAGACTTAAAATAAACAAAACAGATTAAACGGGTTATCTCAATAATTTAACATTCATACGATTAAAAATTCAATACCCGACCAAGCGGTATTTTATATACCGTACCCCAAGCCCGTATAAGGGAAAATAAGTTAAAAGTATTTACCTGAGCAAATTATATAATTTATCCCAGCCGTACAAATCAGCAAGTGCAAGTATCTTTTACTGGTCTCCTAAATCTGGAACGAAGGTTTTAATTAACCTGTTAGATTCCTAACGGCTCTTACTTAAGTTTAAACTTAGACCAGTTAGTTTTAAAGAAAGGTATACGGTTTTAACGCAAGATTAAGTGAAGACCGGATTAGAATGTAGTTTAGACCCGAAAATTTTGAAGACTTGTATAATATGGGTAAACTAAACACATTCTGGATTTTGAGATAAAAATGATAAGATTTGACCCGTTTCGGTTAATTTATGCAAACTAGTTACATAAACCGCACCGAATGCGAAAAATGCATAACGGGTAAACAAATGAGTCATGAACAGGTTTCCTAAGTTAATATGCCTTAAATATGTTGTGATATCAGTAGGATACCTTCCATTATGCCCAAAACGGATTTAAAGTCAAATTAAGCCCCGTAGGGGTATTTTGGTCATTTTAAAGGTTATAAAAGAGGTTAAACATTAGTCTGAGGTTCTGGTCTAAAATGATCAGTAAATAATATTTATTTTAGTAGGTTATATCAGTAAAATATTGTATATATGTGAAATATATCATTTATAACCAAACTATGCACCGTAAGGGCATTTTAGTCATTTCACATAGGCTTTAAAGGTCAAAACTGGAAATCTGAGTTCAAAACTTTTTCTTACTGTTAAAATATAAAAATTTACTTAAAACATCAGTAGGTATTAAGTCTTATATGTCAAAAATAGTTTTAATCCATACTATGCGTTTAAAACGCGTAAAAAGTCGTTTTTAAGCGATTTTCGGGTTATTTAAGGAAAGATGAGATTTTTATCAGTCCAGAAGGCTTAAAATATTTTATTTATCATATAAAATCAGTATAAAAAAGTTTGGTATCAAAATGTTATGTAAAATTCATTTTATTAGCAAAAAGGGTAAAACCGACGATTACCGAATCAAAGCAATAACCCTATGCTATGATCAGTTTAAAAATAATTAAAAATCTTCAAAAATCCCAAAATATTATATTACATCAGTGGGTAAAAATTTTGGTGTCAAAATTTGGGTTTAGATAGGCTTTATGCTAATAATGCCGTTTAATTAATAAAAAACTTTCAATTTACGCTATTGAGCATAACTCCTAATTTAGACCTCAAACTGATGTCAAATTTTTAGGACATGTTTATAAATCAGTAACAAAGGTTTTTGCCCTCTCACATTTTCAAAAATCTCGTTTTAAGGTCAAAAGGGCATAATGGTCAACATTTAAGCAATTAACGGAAACATGCAAATGAATCGGATAAATAAGGAACCATGTAGTATAACCTCAGAGGGTTTTACTAACTTATAATATCGTCCTAAAGGAACCTTAAGGAATTTCTAAAATGAGCTAAATTGGGTCAGAACTGAAAGTCAAAGCAAAAGTCTACTTTTGCGACTTTCGGTTCCGAACCGAGCCTAAACTCGAAATTGTCGGGTTGAACATGTTTAGACATGTTCTTACATTAATTACCAAGTTATATAAGTGTTAAAACAGGTTCCATAGCTTCTACATTGCTAATTATGAATTTATTTGCAAAATAGATTTCTGTTGACTTTTTATAATTAAATTTGACCCGACAATTGACCTAGTTAGAGTGGGAATCAGAGGGTGCCCTTTTAAGGGTTTATTACCCACATAATTACCAACTCATAGCCACTTTCAATTCGAAAAATGACTGGACCATTAGTGATTAATCACTAAGTCAAAGCTTAATTACGACGACTTTGACTTTTGGTCATAAGCTAATTAAAACTGAACTTAAGGGGTTAAGGACATTTACAATGGTCCTTAGCACGAATTTGAGACTTAAGGAAGCTTGCTTGAGGTCCAGAGAGCTCCATAGAAGGTTTAGAAATGAGTTTGAAATGAACAAATGAAGTGTTGCAACATAGAGCTCTTTATATAGTGAATTAGATTGCACAAGATCATTCCAACAAGGTCTACAAGTGTTCCCTGATCATCCCAGGTGTCCCCTATGCATGAAAAACCATTGGAACAGCCCCTGGAATCGAAAACAAGGCTTCTAAGGCGGTGGAACAGGCTGATACAGACATCTGTCCAAAAAAACTGTATCTGGCAGTTTTTGGCGGCCCGCATAAGGTTTGGCCGAAGGCCTACGCGGCCCGCGAGAAGGTGGGGTCCGGTCAACAATGTTTCAGAAATTGCAATATCAGTCCCTGGTCCTTCTAAACATGTTTTAACTTTCATTTATTGCACTTTTAACCCCCAAACTTGACTTTTAAGGACTCTAAGTCATAACAAACTTCGTTAAACTCCCGGTTAGTTATACGATTCACCGAAAAGTCATGAATTTCAACGTTGACGCTTTTAACCCTTATTTTACGAATGTTAACGTATCTTCCTCCTACGATATCGAAACCTTGTGAAATTTTTATCACTTATTCTTGTGAGCATAATTAATCATTACAAATCTTCGGGTTCGTTAAAAGGTCACTCAGAGGTATAAATTAAACATGTTGACACTTTTAACCCTTGCGGCTTGTAAACTCACTTTCTTCCACAAACGGTTTCATACGATTCATGATTCATTCGTTTAAGGGTATAAACATCGTGTAGGGTTGTTGAAAGGCAAAATTATCAAATGTTGACACTTTGAATCCTTCTACACACATACTTTCTTTGTTTGTCAACTTTAGTCCCTCGTAATCAATTTGCTATTCAATTAAAGTCCATGACACGTGTCGATATTATATTGGACATGATTTTACGAGGTGTTACATGGGCCGAGCCCATGTCATTGGGATTGGGCCGAGCCCATGTCATCTATGTTATTGGGCCTAACCCATGTTTTAATGTTATTGGGCCGAGCCCATGTCACTATGTTATTGGGCCTAACCTATGTTTTAATGTTATTGGGCCGAGCCCATGTCTTTCATGTTATTGGGGCTAACCCATGTTTCTTGTCATTGGGCCACGACCCATGTATTTTAGTAATTTGGGCCTGCCCCAAATGTTTTGTCATTGGTCCTTGGCCCAAATCTAATTTTTTGTGAGCCCATTAGAAATAATCTTGCATTTTACTCAAAATTTTACCAAGTATGTAAACTTTTAAAATGTTCATTTTTCATATGAAAATACTTGGTAATTTTTATAGTTTTTGACTTTCCGGATTTTTGTTATCGGCCTCATAGATTTGTGTTCGTTAAGTGTCTAAAAATGTGTTATTTTTAGACTCGACATCGCAGTAAAATTACTGCGATGTCGTACGCCCAATTGTCGTCGTCGAGTGTTATGTATTACTGTTTCGACCATTACGTTTATTCGTCCGTTTAATAGCATTTCATTGGAACATGTAGGAAACATGTATATGTATTTTGGTGTCTTTTATACTTGTTACATACAAGTATTTCTTGTAATTATGAGTGTATTATTTTGATCACGCTAAAGGTATCTATGTACATACACATAGCACATAATACATATACTTGATGAGTTTTCAAAATATAAATTTTTTTGCCAAAAATTATACTTTTACATAGTTATTATTTTTACCCATTTATTTTTGTAAAAATATATTTTCAAGTTCATAAGAACTCTTGAATATTTGACACTTAACCATTTTCATCAAAGCTTCCATAATGACGTTTAAGAACACTAATCGTGTTTAACTTTGTTAATCACCCTTTAACCCCATTTTTAATCGCGATTAGATTTTTAGAAAAATTCTCCATAGTTTCCCCTAAACTATGACGTTTCCCACGTTTTCAAAACGTGTTTAAATCACCAAATCAAGTTTCTATATCACCACAATTTACCAAGTTTCACTAAATATCATTTTTACAACATTAATCAACACTCCTTCCTTCAAATTTCTCATGAGCATTACTTATGTTAAATTTCAAGACTTTAAAGTTAATCACTTTTCAAGTTAATCCTTTACATAAACTTGATTATGCTTGTTTTATGCTTTTAGAAGTCCCCAAGTCTTACATATTTCAAGTTTATTAAGAATACCAAGACTTTTTATGTAACACTTTTTATAAACAATTTTATATAAACTTGTTTCATGTAAAAAACCAAGTTACTAGTGTTTTAAAAGTCTTGATTAAAGTTCATTATCATGTTCTATCTTTCAAGAACACTAATCAAAGCTTCATGTATGTAATACTCATGAATTTTAAGGTGATGATCTTGTAGGATTTAAACATATATATATGTTTAAATCACATTTTCAAGTTTATTATGGCTAGATTAACATATCTATGAAATACTACAACAAATAAACATGAAGATCATCATAAATCTCATCTTTCAATAAATAATCTTGACATAATCAACAAGATTACACTAACTAGTTGCACTAATCTACACAAATAATCATATAAACAATCATGATTAGTAGATTATTAAGTTTGGGATTAGGGTTTTTGGTTATGTTTTTCTTGATTTTTAAGATGATCAACTTGTACATCTAGTAAATACTAGTAATAAGAAGCTTAAATATGATGGTTTTAGATCTTACAACTTTGCACAAGATGATTAAGAAGATTAAGAAGAGATTTAAGCTCCAACCAAGCTCCTAATGATCCTCCATGCTTAACCCTTGCATTAATGACCTTAAAGTGTCTTGAATGTGGATAATTTATGGTGTTTAATGGTGATTTATGGTGGGTTTTTTTTTTGTTCATGGTGTCGTGAGTTAAGAGGTGCACAAGAAGGGTTTTTGATGTTTGAAGATGTGGTAAAGATATGAGGAAATAAATGATATCTTGATGTTATAATTTCAATCTTTTCAAGGCATTACTACCATACTTCCCATACACCAAATCTCCATTTTTTCAAACAAATCAAGTGGGCTGGGACCCACTTGTTGACCAAAATATTTAAAGGGGGGGGGGGGAGGTAAAGTGTAACTCTTTTTATAAAAATCTAGATATTTTGGTGATAAATCAAAGTATGGTGATTAGGGGTCTAATTGCACCATTAGGGGATAATTAGGGATTCGTAATGTTAATTGTCGTTAACTAGTTCACTAGACTAGTAGAAATGGTATCTTGATACCTTAAACGACTTTCGTTTAGTCATCGGTTCGATATCGGCACTTTTAATTCTTACCCACGAATATTTTCCGCAAGTTGTTATTCCACCTTCAAGCGATGTATGAAGCGATTCCGAGTCCCAAAATAAGCTTAACTAGTTCACCATGTCTTCCGTTTAGTTGTTTTGGCGTCGAAAATGTTATTTTCTAGCTTGTCGGTTCAAAAACGGACAAGTTGTGGGGGTTGCAACGCAGCACCGAAAGCTTATGTTTCGGACACCCCATTAGTATCCTCATGTTGTTTTCATATGTTTATTATCATTTGTCATAGTTCTGGAGTCTCAGAAATGCTAAATTAATAGTTCGGACGAGTTAAAATTGTTATATTTTTAACCGAACCGACGATTTTGTGATCAGGGCGTTGTACCGGAAAGTTATATATTTTGCAAGATGTGTTTCCACATTAGTGTTTTCATATATATGGACTCAGTTATGTCATTCATGTGTCGTTTTTCATTGTTTCGTTCAGTTTTCACGGTTTTGCTGGCATGAATAGTGTAAGCGTGAATAGTACACGCAACACTTTCTACCAACACTTTTAGGACATAGTTTTATTGGTTTCGCGACATGACGAAAACCAACATATGTTATAGGATTGTTCTCTTGTCCTAACACTGTTATCTGTTTTACGACAGAGTTACGTAATTAAATTACGCTAAATGCATGAGATTATGTAAATAAAATAGTGATTAGTTTGTACAGAATCACCGGTTATTTGCCATTTGTCACATTCTCCCCCTGTTAAAAAGAATTTTGTCCCGAAATTCACGTTGAGTTATCCTTTGCAGGAGTCTTTTCAAACAGGTGGGGATACTTTGTCTTGATTTGATCTTCACGTTCCCATGTATACTCGGGTCCGTGACGTAGTTCCAGCGGATCTTTACTAGTTTAATACGACTTCTCCTTGTCGTGTGGACTTTCCAGTCCATAACCTCAACAGGTTCTTTGGTAAACTGGAGTTCGTCGTCTACATGAATTCCATCTGCTAGGATGATAACTATTTCGTTGGTTGGACTTTTCTTTATGATTCGACACATGAAATGTGTCGTGTATGTTATTGAGTTCTTATAACAACTTTAGTTTGTAAGCAACATGTACCAACCTTTTCCAGAATTTCAAAAGGCCCAAAGTATTTCGGGTTTAGTTTTCCGCGTTTCCCGAATCTAGCTACACCCTTCTAAGGCGAGACTTTTAGCAACACTTTGTCTCCGACCGTGAAGGATAATGGTTTGCGTCTTCTATCCGCGTAGCTTTGTTTTCTCTCACGAGTCGTTTTGATACGGCCTCGTATTTTTGATATCTAGTCAGTAGTCCCTGGGACTAATTTGGGGCCAATGAGTTGTTTGTCTTCGACTTCTGCCCAACACAGCGGTGATCGGCATTTCCGTCCGTATAGTGCTTTGTATGGGGCAGCTTTAATGCTTGTGTGATAACTGTTATTATAGGAAAACTCTACCAGAGGTAAATGAGTATCCCAATTACTGCCTAAATCCATCACACAGGCAGGAAGCATGTCTTCTAAAGTTTGGATGGTTCGTTCTCTTTGGCCATCGGTCTGCGGATGAAATGTTATGCTTAGATCCAGACGAGATCCAAGTGATTCTTGAAATGATTGCCAAATCCTTGACACAAGGCGACCATCCCGATCCGAGATTATTGAAATAGGCACCCCATGTCGTGCCACAATCTCGTTAAGATAAAGTTCAACTAGCTTCTCAGTACTGTCTTTTTCACGAATAGGTAAGAAGTGAGCCGACTGGGTTAATCGACCAACGATAACCCAAATCATGTCATGACCTCGAGAGGTCTGTGGTAGTTTTGTGATGAAATCCATTGATATTTGTTCCCATTTCCAAATGGGAATCTCGGGTTACTGTAATAAGCCAGACGGCTATTGGTATTCGGCCTTGACCTTTGCACAAGTTAGGCATTTCCCAGCATAGGTCGCAATATCTCCCTTGATATTAGGCCACCAATGGTATTCTTTTAAGTCTATATACATTTCATCCGGATCCTGGATGTATTGAATATTTTGGCTTGGGTGTTTTATCTAGCACCAAGTCTCATAGACCGCCTAAATATGGAATCCAGATCCTTCACATGAAATATAAAGTGTCCTCTTTGCTCGTTTTCATTTGTTTCTCTAATCCTCGCAAGGATTCTGCTCGAATGTTTTCTGGCTTTAGGGCTTCTTGTTGTGCATCGCGCACTCGAGTAGTGAAGTTTGTCTGAATAGTCAACTCTAAAGCTCGTACTCGTAATGTTTTGACTCGCTATTCCTAGCTCACAGATGGTACTTGATTTCACGATGATAGTCGTTCAACAATTATACCCATCGTCATTCGCGCATGTTTAGTTCCTTTTGATCAAATATGTATTAAAGACTTTTATGATCGGGGAATATGGTACACTTAGTACCATAGAGGTAATGACGCCAAATATTTAAAGCAAACACCACCACGCCTAATGCTAGTTCGTGGGTGGTATAATTCTTTTCATGGATTTTTAACTGTCGTGACGCGTACGCGATGACTTCCTCACGTTGCATTAACACACAACCCAAGCCTTGGTGCGATGCATCACAATACACCACAAAGTCATCGGCACTGTCCGGGAGTGATAAGATTGGCGCTTGATATAGGTTACCTTTGAATAACTGAAATATCGTTTCTTGTTTTTCACCCCAATCGAACTTGTTAACCATTGAGTGAGTGAGGTTAGCGGTTGAGAAATTTTAGAAAAATTCTCAATGAATCTTCGATAGTATCCTGCTAAACCCAGAAATTATCTTACTTCTGTTGGGGTCTTTGGACTGTTCCAGTTCTTTATGGGTTCTATCTTAGCTGGGTCAACATGTATTCCATTCTCGTTCACCACGTGACCGAGAAATTGTACCTTGCGAATCCAAAATTCGCATTTCAAGAATTTGGCATACAATTGTTCTTTCTTAAGCAGCTCCCGAATAGTTCTCAAATGTTGTTCACGTTCTGCCTCGGTTCGTGAATATATTAATATGTCCTTAATGAATACGATCACAAACTTGTCGAGGTATGGCTTACATACCCGGTTCATTAAATCCATGAACACGACGGGAGTGTTTGATAAACCGAAAGGCATAACAAGGAAATCATAATGCCCATAGCGAGTCCTAAACGCTGTCTTCGGTATGCTTTCCTCTTGAATCCTGATGATATCTGGATCTTAGATCAATCTTGGAATAAAAGCTGGAACCTTGCAACTGATCGAACAATTCGTCGATCCTCAGTAAAGGATACCGATTCTTGATAGTTAGTTTGTTTAATTCTCTATAGTCGATGTACTTCTGAAAGGTTCCATCCTTTTTCATGGCAAATAGCATCAGAGCTTCCCAAGGCGAGAAACTCGGCCTAATGAATCCTTTATCCAGTAGCTCCTGAAGCTGAGTAGATAATTCCTGCGTCTCCGAGGGCGCCGGTCGATATGGATCTTTCACCACCGGTGCAGCTCCTGGCACTGGATCGATATGGAATTCAACTTTTCGTTGTGGAGGTAGTCCTGACAAATCTTCTGGAAAGACTTTGGGATATTCCCTTACCACAGGTATGTCCTCCACTTTGTGCTCCTCGGGCTTCTTGTCAACCACACGGTCAAGAAAGGCGATGTATCCTTTCCTAAGACATTTTCAAGCCCTCATGCAATTAATAATTCGTAGGGGTGTGTCCTGTTTCTCCCTGTGAATTAACAAATGTTCTACATCGACCAGGGGGATGCAAATGATCTTCTCGTGACATGTAATTTCGGCTCGATTGTTGGATAGCTAGTCTATGTCAAAAACCACATCGTAACAACCCAATTGGACGGGTAAAATGGTCAATGTTAAATTTCTATGCTCCAAGTTTGAGTGTGCATCCTTTAATGTCTTCTCCCGACTCAATTAATCTACCGTTGACCAATCCTATGGAATGAGGGGGCGTCTAGCTTACTTGACTCTAGGCCAATTATATTTTGAATTCTAGGGGGATGAAACTAATACCGACACCGGTATCAACAAAATGGATGCAACGGTTCGGTTGATAGGAAACGCGTCGGCGACCCTTAATAACTTCACATGACTCTGCTAATTCCCCATTAGCTAACTCGATAGAGTAAGACATGTCTAACCTACATGCCTCTAATTCATGTATATGCTTAGTATCTAAAGACACTAAGTTAAGCCGACGTTGGTATTCAAATAATTGATGTATGTTGGTTGTAGAGTAGAACATACCCATGTCAACATTGGGATTTCGTGGAGTATTCATAGTTCTAACCGTACACACGCTTATTCCCTTGCTTGATTCGTCCTTAGATGTCACACCCCGATATTTCCACATATTACTGGTGGGCCCGGCGGGGAGTATCGTGACGTAGTTGATATCATCATAGTCAATACACACAATATAATAGCACAGCGGAAGGCCTGGTGAATAAACTATTACAAACCATAATGTCTGAGTGTTCGAGTAAAAGAATATACAGACTGGAATGTAATAAGATCCACAGGCAGATCATGAATAAATACAAAGAAACAAAATAACAGACTCAGGTATCTATGGATTTGCAAGATCCTCTTATGACACCTAAGAGCTCCAGCCTATTACGGGAGGTACCTGTCAAATCAGTCTTTAAGAAAATACGTCAGTTTACACTGGTAAATACAATTAACTGACTCTTTTGAAAACATTTATGAAAATTGATTTAAGTACACATGGCACAAATCTTTTATAACTTGGGACAATTATTTAAATATAATCTTGTATACAGATTTACATGTTTGTCTTACAATTGGGGCCAGTTGTAAGCCGATCGTGATTAACCGACTCACCACTTATAGAACCCACGAAGGAGTTATCCCCAACATGTGGGTTTATATTTTAGCATTTGCATCTGTCAGGTGTATTCCTACACCTCGTGCATAGGTCGTGGCCATTTTCAAATGAAATGAGCCGAGGATATCCAGGACACGGTCGAATTAACCCCCAATGCTTATGTTATCAAACAAGACAGATTAAAATGGGTTATGTAAATTTATTAATCACAATCCGATTAAATGATTTCATACCCGACCAAGTGGTATTATTATAATACCATATCCCAAGCCCGTAAAAGGGAAAATAAGTTAAAAGTATTTACCTGAGCTAGTGTGAAAGGTAACTCAGCAGTATAATCCTAAAGCTTTTTGATGGTACCTTCTACCGGATGCTACTAATCTGTATTAGAAGGTTTAATAACCTATTAGGACGCTAACGGGTCTTTAGTTAAGTCAAGGACTTAGACCGGCTAGCTAGAAGGAAACTTTTCGGTTCTAAACGCTAGATTAAGCGGAGACCGGAATAGAATATGATTTAGACCTGACAAGCTTGGATACTTGTGTAATATGAGTAAACTAAACATATTCTGGAAATTGAGAATTTAATGATAAGGTTAAGCCCGTTTCGGCTATTTTACGTAAACTAGTCACATAAACTGATCCGAACGCATAACCGCGTAACGGGCAACCAATTAAATTATATACAGGTCTTAATTGTTATTATGCTTAAAATATGTTAATACATCAGTATTTTGTTAACATATATGCCTAAAAAGTAATTTAAACCAAGTTAAGTCCCATAAGGGCATTTTGGTAATTTTTAATGCTTATAAAAGAGTTTAAATACTAAACTGAGTTTCAGGTCTGATGTACTCAGTACAAATATGTATTTTTATAAGTTATAACAGTAGGGTATAACATATATGTGAAATTTATCTTTTATAACCAAACTATACACCGTAGGGGCATTTTGGTAATTTCACATAAGCTTTAAAGGTAAAAATTTGAGTTCTGAGTTTAAAACATTGGTTTACTATTTAAATACATAAATTAACTTAGAACATCAGTAGGTAATAAGTTTTATGTGCCAAAAATAGTTTTAACTCATACTATGCGCTTTAAACGCGTAAAAGGCGGTTTTGAGCGATTATCGGGTTAAAATAGGAAATCTGAGTTTTTGATCAGTTTATAAAGTTTAAAATATTTTATTTATCAATTAAAATCAGTAGCAAAGAGTTTGGTATCAAAATGTTATGTAAAACTCATTTTATGCATGAAAAGGGTAAAACCAACAATTACCGAATCAAAGCTATAACTCTATGTTATGCTCAGCCTACAAATAAATAAAAATCTTCTAAAATCCCAAAATATTATTTTATATCAGTAGGTAAAAATTTGGTATCAAAATTTGGGTTTAAATAGGCTATATGCTAATTACGCCATTTAATTAATAAAAAGCTTTCTAATTACCCTATTGAGCATAATTCCTAATCTAGACCTCAAACTGATGTCACATTTTCGGGACAAGTCTAAATATCAGTAGCAAAGGTTTTTGTCCATTTACATTGCTAAAAATCTCAGTTGTGTGTCAAAAGGGCGTTTTTGGCATTTATAAGCATATTAACAATCAAGTGAATATAATTCAAACCACTAGGAACCATGTACTATAACTCCAGAGGGTTATACTACTGAGTAATGTGGTCCTAATAGAAGCATAAAACATGGGAGAATTAAGTTTGAATGGGTCAGAACAGAAAGTCAAAGCAAAAGTCAAGTTTTTGCGACTTTCGGTTATAATCTGACCTTAGATTGTTAATTGTCGAGTTAGGACTGATAAAACATGTTCTAATATTAATTACCAAGTCATTAGAATGATAAAATATAATTTAGAACTTCTGTTTTATTAATTTTAATCATTTTCAAACATTCTATCCAGTTTGACTTTTTGTCAAACTACTTTGACCCGACAATTGACTAGTCAAACGAAATAATTAGGAGGTGCCCTCTTAAGGGTTAATCACCTACATTAATATGGTTCCATAACCACTTTCTTTTAGGTCAGTGGCTGGACCATATGTGATTAAACCGAAAGTCAAAGCTTAATTACGATAAGTTTGACTTTTCGGTTATTAAGCTAATTAAAACGACTAAGCAGGGATTAAGACTCTTACTAATGGTCCTAGCTATCTTTTCTACACTTGGTAATCTTCTCCTAGTCCTTGCAAGCTCCAGAATTGAGTTGTTTTGAAAGTTGTTGCAAATGTGAGCTTTATGAAGTAAGAACTAGTTCCTCTATATAGTGATCTCCAAGTGTTTAGATCACTTCCAGCTATTATGGAACATCCTCGGATCACCCCAGGTGTCTAGTGGATTTGTAAAAACCGTATAATAGCCCCTAGTATCGATTCATAAGAGTTTAAGTCGGTTATGCAGCTGAAACATACATCTGTCCATAACTTCTGCCCAGCGACGAGCTTACGGACCGTAAGCTTAAACCCTTGTGGTCCGTATCCACCACTTACGGACCGTAAGTCCAAATGGATGCGGTCCGTAACCGAACCTGAATTTCATCGCCCAGCTAAAGCCTTGCGGACCGTAAGCCTTGGGCCATACGGTCCGTAACCGTTGACCAGAAGACAAAAATTTTTGAGAACTTTATATTTGATCATGCAAATTTTTAAACTCGAATCTTCAGACATTTCCAGCAGTAATAGTCCACATGATCAACTCTGCATTTCTCATGTTACAATGCCATGCACTAGTGTTCCCTTGGATTCTTTAGAAATGGCCATTGCATGAAGATTTGTCGGTTCTTGCACATGAGACTTTATTTCTTGAAAGTTGAACAATTCATCACAAATTCAACCGAGTGTTTATGAATTCTTATTCCAGATATTCACAAGGGTGTATTTATTTTTTACAAAGCCTCGGGAACATTAAAAGGTCACTCAGAGGTAGAATTAACATGTTGACACGTTTAATCCCTGTAGCTTTATAATTTTCCGACTATATTCACAAACGACTTCTTATATTCAATCAATCATTTGATTAAGAATATATTCTCCATGTACTGTCATTCAGAGGCTCGAGTTTGGCATGTTGACAGTTTTTAGTCCCTTCAACTCAATCTTTCATATATCTAGAGTTTAGGACACGTGTTTATACATAATTGGACACGTTTTTACGTGGTGTTACATCCTCACCCCCTTAAAAGAAATCTCGACCCCAAGATTTACTGGAATAAGTGAGGGTACTTCTGTCGCATAGTGGACTCAACTTCCCACGTATATTCAGGACCTCTACGGGCATCCCATTTAACCTTTACTATAGGCACATGCTTCCTTCTGAGCTTTTTAACTTGACGATCCTCGATTGATATAGGTCTTTCAACAAATCTCAGACTTTCATCAATCTGTACGTCCTTATGAGACATGGCTAGCGATTCATCAGCTAGACACTTCTTGAGATTACAGATGTGGAACACATTATGAATTCCACTGAGCTCTTCTGGCAAGTTTAGCTTATAAGCTACACTACTGACACATTCGATAATTTCGAATGGTCCTATATATCTAGGGCTTAACTTGCCATTCTTACCAAAACGCATCACACCTTTCCAGGGTGATACTTTCAGTAAAACTTTATCGCTAACCTCAAACTTTAGAGGTTTTCGCCTCTTGTCGGCATAACTCTTCTGCCTATCCCTGGCAGCTTTCAGGCGATCACGAATCTGGACAATCTTGTCCATCGTTTCAAGGACTATATCAGGTCCTGATAACTGAGCTTGTCCTACTTCCGCCCAACAAACAGGCGTTCTGCACTTCCTACCATATAATGCCTCAAAAGGCGCAGCCTGAATGCTCGTATGGTAGCTATTATTATAGGAGAACTCGATTAAGGGTAGATGGTCATCCCAACTACCTCCTAAATCAATAACACATGCTCGAAGCATGTCTTCCAAAGTTTGAATTGTACGCTCACTCTGTCCATCAGTCTGAGGATGGTAAGCAGTACTAAAATTCAAACGGGTGCCCAATGATTGTTGGAAACTTTTCCAAAAGTGAGAGGTGTACCTAGTATCCCTATCAGAGATAATAGACACCGGTACTCCGTGAAGTGCCACAATCTTATCCACATATAATTGGGCTAACTTATCGGAGCTATGAGTCTCCTTGATGGGTAAGAAATGTGCTGACTTAGTCAGTCTATCTGTAAGTCCAGGAACACTACACAATCGGATATCAAACACTAATCAAAGCGCGGAATACTGAGAAAAGTGTTAAGAACAAGTACAATCAATCGATTATGACAACCAAGGTGCACACGGTTTCTAGAGAACCGTCTGGTACACCAACACAGAAATCGAAAATACTGAAGAAGCTCTCAAAAATGTCTAACCATCTAATAACCTAGGTTCACCCTATTTATAGTTACATAGGGTGACCTAGTTACAGACTGGGTCAGGCCCACATGCACAATATTACTAACCAAACAAGCCCAAATCACTAATTAGCCCACATGGCTTATTCCATTACTATCTAACCCACTACAAGGCTAAGCCCAATAGCCCATATTTGTGTTTGATAAAGATAGGCGTAAACCTACACCATTATAGGGCCTTACAATATCACCCTAGGTTTATGCTGTCTTTATCAAACTGTTGTCTTCATCATGAATCTGTGGGAAGATACTTCATCTTTTCATCTTCAAAATTGGGCTCTTTTGTTCTTCTTACTCGTGATCAGCTTTGCTTGAAAATCTTTTTGAAAAGAATGCAAGCGGAGGATTCTCGGCAACTCTTTTCTTTGTCAATGTCTTTAATTTCAAGCAGGTTCACAGGTACTTCTTCAAATGCACTATCACTATCAGATGATGACTTGTATCTAGTTCTTCTGACTCAGGCACATCTTGTTGTTGTGATGCTTCATGCTTTATCAGCAGCCAACAGCATCTCAATCTTCAACAACCCCTGTTTCTTGACTTGAATTTTAAATTCTGAACATACTCAGAAATTCATAAGCAAACATTTATGTGCAACAGAGGGAAATACCACATGAACACTTGGTACATCCAAGTATTTGTACTCGGATTTTACAATTCAAATTTCTTTCAAATTATGATGATCAATCAAATCTTCAAGAACGGTTAAAATTTTTTAATAAAACAAAGAAGCACTCTATTTTTGGATTTTTGATTTTATAAAAACTAACAATTTAAACTAAAACACAAATAAACAAAGAAACTAATATACAATTACAATTTGCAATGGGATCAAATCATAGTGTTTCAGGCCAAACTACACTTATCAACACTAATTTACTTAGGGTGATTCGAGCGATTGCCAGTATATTTGTCCACTTAAACTTATCTCCCTAGGCCTTTTTCAAATGACGACCTGCAACTGATTTATCATGTTTTCATTTTAATTGATATGAACACTCAATTCAATCACTATCAAATCCCAGAATTTTTAATCAGAACACGCTATCATACATGCAGTTTCCCTACCACATATTTCACAAGCCCGTTCTAGGATTCTGAAATCTTGACTGGGACTGGATTGAGAAGAGAAAAGAATAGATCATTTGCAGAGATGGATATAATATACAGATCAAATGAGTTTTCTCAGTTTGATATAGGTTTTTTTCGGGTTTCTTTTGGGCACTAGAGGGCCTCTTTCGGGTGTAATTGATCTATAACGCGACAACGTACAGCTCGGTCATCATGTATCTGGATGCAGCAGAAGCTGACGTTGCCTAGCACCTCCAGGTCTTTGCTCACGCAAAACAGAGGAGATACACGAGTTGGTCAGAAAAGATTTCAGAACTAGAATGAAATTGTGTGTATCGGGACGTCACACACGCATTCAAATAACCATGTCCTAATTCCAAGTGACGTTCTTTCCTGAGGTCATAGATTAATATTAGTGTTCTACGCAGTACCAGTCAAAGAATCTAGCCATCAGGATAAAGCCTACCAACATATCGCTCTAGAGTCGGACCGTTTCAATATTGGTCTTACATGAGTCAGCCTTAATCCACATTGTGAAATTATTTCATTTCCCATATATGCAACAAAATATTTTTTTGATTTTTTTGATTTTTCTGTTTTTCGAATGTTTTTGTATTTTCTCATTTTCTCTATTTACTGATATCTCAAGATATCCCCTAAATTTGTGCGTAAATCTTACACGCAAATTTACCTGACAACGAGAAAGTATGTACAAAGAGAAACACAAAAGAAAATGAAAATATTTTTGTTGTTTTTGGCTAACCGTTCCATCCTAAGATTCAATGACTCGTCAGTATCAAAATTTGATCACAAAATTTAAATTGTACCTTTCTCGCTGATCTTGTCTTACTTGTCACACCCCGACCACGTGTAACATACAAAACGTGGCGGAAACGTCGGGGAGTGTTGTAACAGAATTAATGTTTCATAACCATGGATACCAAAAAGTGTTTCGTTTTATTAAACATTGAATAATTACATCGTCTGGAAATCTAAATACACAATTTAAACATAATCTATCATTGTTATTGAGTCACTAAGGCCTTGTCCAGTCTTATGTGAGCATGCATCCTATTAATCGATATCTTTCAACAATACCTGAAACACATGTGAAAACGAGGTCAGCAAAGGAATGCTGGCGAATACATAGGTTTTGTAGGAGTGTTGAAATCATGGCTAGTTTAGATGTTGCAATACTTTATTTAAAAACCTTGTTTTGAAAAGAGTATAATATTGCAACTTAATTAACCAACTCAAATCAAGCGGGTTATAGTTTATAAAACCTCGTAGCCATGACTCTTAACCCAAAAATCTTTGTTTTAGTACAGCAAATTGTGAAAAGTATGTTATTTGTATAAAATGTTATATGTCCAAATTGAAATGATTCAAATAACGCTACGATATGTAATACCATACAAACACTTATATATAGGAAGCACCATCGGCGTATCCACCATGCTTGTATCATATTACACACGCCTCGTTACTTAATCACTTACTCAAATCAAACTACCAAAGTGAAATGTTCATGTCTAATGTAAATCATGTAATGTATAACCAATGTCAAAAGTGTTTATGTGTCAAATGTAAACCATGTAATATGTAACCAAAATGATATGTATGGCTAGTGAAATGCATCAACTAAACCATGGATGAAATGCACAAAACAAAGCGTTGAAGTAAAACTTGGTTTAAATCAAAGCTATGTTTTGTGTAAATGCATGATCAATGTAAATCATGTAATATGTAACCAAAACCCAATCGTATATCGCTTTGAAGCCAATCGTTTACCCAAATCGTTAAATTCGTTTTAGGTCGTGAAACTACTTAAATGGTCGTCTCGCTAATAACATTCAAACCTTCTTGACTCGCATTAATAAACCCTTACCAAAGGATAGATTAACAATTCGCATTAATAAACCCTTACCAAAGGATAGATTAACAACTCGCATTAATAAACCCTTACCAAAGAGTAAATTAACAATTACAGATTCAGTCGCTACCCACAACACCCACACATAACTACGGGTGTAGTAATTAACGGGATTTGTCAGATCCTATGGTACCATAACCTAATACTGGTCGGCTTGATCATTGCTAATGAATGTCATTTGTTATGTAAATACAACCAACAAGTTTGTTCACTTTTTGAAATCGTTATTAGTTTTGTATAAATCGTCTTAATCGTTTTTGAAACCATCGTTATAACATCGAAAATCGTTTTGATACCATCGTTAAAACCTGAAAACATTAGCACATATGAGTCACCCCAAAACAATTGAAAACAGTAAAATAGGGGAATAATGTACTCGCCTGAGAATGCTTAGAGTCTTGAACAACAACCAAACAAAGCTAGAGGGAGCACGGAATCAGTCGGCAATCTAAAACTATATAAATAAACCGGACATAAATCGGGAGATCGGATAGGATGAGGCTTGGTAAACCAATGAGTATTGGAACTCATATGATATGGTTTAACAAGGCCTTCATACTACATGAAACCTAACCTAAGTGCTTCGACCCATCGCGGCCCATTAAGGTAACATATGCTACTTTAACGCGTCGTGCGCGTGAAACGCGTTCGGACCGCTCTAACTAGTCCTATGACAAGTAGAATATGCCTAAACATGTTACATAATCAGTTATGTGACAAAGGTTTAGGTTACATATGCTTAATTACCAATTATACATGAAAAGGGTATTCTGGTAATTTACCTAAGGCATATAAACTACCTATCATACAACTACTCAAACGATGTGACCATAGGGTATAACCTCGGAAGGTTATTCCCTACCTACTATGGTCACCTAATGTGTTTGGTCGGATCCTAATGATCGACCAAATGGGTCGGGTTCGAAGGTATAAGCGATTTATTAGATCGCTTACCCTACGACCCTAGACAACGTGGTAATCAGTAGGCATAGTCCCAAGGGACTATAACCAACGTGATTAAACTCACGTTGCGAAGTTCAAACGAACTTCGCATTGACCATAAACTGGTCAATGCAGAAAGTCAAACAAAGTTTGACTTTCAGACTCGAAGACTCGAAAAGCAATAAAAGAACGAAAGAATACTTACGAAGGGTCCCCGAATGCTAATTTCGATCCGAGAATCTCAGGTATGAAACAATGGTTTCAACTTAGAGTTTCTAAGATCAAAATTCTAGTGGTTTTTGAAGTTGTGGGGTGGGGTATTTATAGTTTTTCGGGTAACCGTTAAGATCGTTTGTCGAATATCGTGCCTTAATCGTATCCGTACAAGTGTCGGAACCTTATGGTGCCTAAAAATGGTCCTTATCATCTGACTAAGCAATTTAGAAAGTGTGGTGGTGGATCAAACAGCTGGAACCTGCTGTTAGAAACATTAATCTGGTCCAGAAGGCGGACGCGGCCCGCGTGAGGATGTACAGAAACTGAGGCGGGCCGCCTGGGCTGCACAGATCAGAAATAAGTTTCAGAATCTACAGTTTTGGTCCCTGCACGTGTTTAAGGCCATTCCCGACACTTCCAAGGCCCGTAAAGCCAACTTTAAGGCCCTAAAATGTTTCCTAAACATTGTGGACATGAAACATGCTAAAAAATATGTCTGATGTTGGTTCGTTTGGTCGTACGAACGCGATGTTCGCTTAATTACGACGGAATGCGCATAAGCGCGAAAAACGATCCAAATGACGCGACGAATGGATTTTTCTTATGCCAAACACTAAAATAAAATATTATAGTGCTTACATAAATTTTTGGATGTCCAGATGTATTCAGAACGTAAGATATGCGCGAAAATGCAAACTTGTGCACTTTTGACACTTTTAGTCCCTGAATGACACAAAAGTTTATTTTAGCATACCGAACACATCAAAGCCTATTTCTAAGCTATGTAAAGGATATTTATGGTATGTTTAACTTATGGTCATGTTCTGGAATGTCTGTTACAGTTCAAATTGGCATACTTTCGCAGTTTGTCAACTTTAGTCCCTGTAAGCGATATAACTTGATTTCGGCATACCAAACCTTCCAAAACTTATTTCTAAGTTATGTAGAGGTTATTTAAGGTATGTTAAGCCTATTCACTATTCCGGAGTGTTTGTTGCATTAAACTGGTTATATTTACGCATCAGTGCGTGTATAACCTTCCAGAAAGTGATTTAGAGCTTGAAATTGAACTAGAGTTGATATGTGCAAATGATACACATATTTTTAACAAATCCCAAGTATGAAATACAATATTTCATTGGTTTGGTATTTGTTTGTTGGCCGTGGAGGCACAGGTGTTACAGTTTCCCCTACTTTAGGAAATTTCGTCCCGAAATTTATTTAGAGGAAACTTGTGAGAGTTTGAAAACATGAAGTTGAAAAGATCGAACAACATTGGTTAGGGTTCTGAACTTCTAGTAATCTTTAATAACATCATGATTGCAACGTAAGAGGGATACTTATATACAAGTATATGAAGCGTCATTGGTGCGTCCACCGTACCTCCATTACATCGTTCTCATTTTGTTATTGTTGTCACTATCGGTTCTTACACATAATAAATCCTACTGGGTTTCTGTGCACTAAATTTCATAATTATGTACGCGTCCATAATCAGACAATTCCTTGCACAGTTCACACAGTCTATTTTATAATGTGTAGGGGAAAACCATATGAATGAACCTGTGATGAGTGTGACTAGACCGCCATAGAGTCCTTTTAATTAAATCAATAAATGATCTAAATAGACTATCAAGGAGTCTGTCCAGCTACATCACTAGATGTCGTTCTTTAACCAAATTGCGAATCAATCTTTTAGACTAGACCACTAAAAGGATCTCTTAAGAATCATGGAATGGTACTATATAACCCAAGGGTCTTAACTACCACGTAGAAGCCCATGAGGATTTAAGGTAGTACCTTTTGAATATCCTACTATGAATCCCTCATATGAAGATATGAAAGATTCTATGAGGATTTGAAAATCGGATCACACAAAAACATAGAGGAGAACACATAAACACATATCACATAATCGCATAATCGCATACTCGCATAATTGTTTAATTTGACCTTTAAATTTGTTATCTTTGGACACGGGTATTTAAAGCATACAAGGAATCAAATCCTTAATTACAGCAATTTGGATGGATCCACATGAATACCCTGCTTGTTGACTACATGGCCCAAAAACTGAACTCCTTTAAGCCAAAATTTCCTCTTGGAGGATTTAGCGAAAAGTTTGTTCCTTCTTTAGGGGTTCCAATGTCAACGAAGGTGTTGATCGTGATTGGCTCGGGACATGAATAGATCAAGATGTCATCACTAATAACAATGACGAACTGATCCAAATAAGACTTGCAGAATCTATTTATTAAGTCCATGTAGATGGCTGGAGCATTTGTCAATCCTTAAAGGTATGACTGTAAACTCGTAATGGCCATACTTCATGCAGAAAGCCGTTTTGGGAATATCTTCTTCGAGAATACAAAGTTGATGATATCCAAAACGCAATCGATCTTGGAAAAGCATAAAACGCTATGCAGTTGATCGGAGAAATCGTTGATTTAAGGTAGGGGATATCAATTCTTGATGGTAAGCTTACTAGGCTTACGTTAATCGATATTCATTCGAAAAGAACCATTTTTCTTTTCACAAAGAGGACAAGAGTTTCTCCAAGGTGAAAAGTTCGGACGGATGAATCCTTTATCAGGCAACTCTTGAAGCTGTTTTGATAATTCTTGCATCTCGAACGGTGCAAGACGATAAGATACTTTAGATTTAAAAGAAACAAGTGTTTGAGGTTCTTAGGGAGATCACAAGTGATCATATAAATGACAGAACCACACGAGTAGTTTTGTCTTTGTGTTGACATCAAAAGGTTGGATCAAACATTCATACAATTGCATTAGTTAAAAAATAAAACCACAAATTTTTATTTATATAACAACCGCATTGTCTTTAAATGTTACAAGATAACAACCAGAGGAATTTCAAAATTCTACTTGTTCTTCATCATTGATTGCCTCATTGATGTTATACACTCGTCCACGTGCTGGATTCACATTGACGTTGACGTTCGCATTCGGGTTTGCGTTAGCATTTGCATTCACCAGTCTTGGGCAGTTGTGGCGGAAATGACCAATCTCTCCGCAATTGAAACATGAACCCAGTGGGAATCTCGCAGCATTCCCTTGAACTTGAGCTTGAACCTGAGCAGCCTGATTTTGTCCCAGACGACAAATATTGGCCAAATGCCCAAGTCTACCACACGTTGTGCATTTCTTGCAATCTTGTTGTGCAACGTGATGACCGTTGCAACGGGCACAATGTGGTGCGGTACCAGCATATGCCTTCTTTGCAGCTGGCTGTGCCGGTGGGTTTTGCAAGTTCTGAGCAGTCTGTGCTGTAACAGCAAAATTTTGGGCACCCTTCCGCTTCTTTGATTTCTTTGACGTATCACCTTCCTTACCCTTCTTGTTTTGACCTTTCTTGCTATCCTCCTTGTCAGACCCCTGCTTCTTACCCTTGTCACCCTTTCTGTGTAACTTATTCTTCCGAATCTGCGACTTAGTCAATGTCGCAGCTAACTCGATCGCCTGACGGAGTGTGGTAGGGCTACTACCAGTAAGGATGTCTTGTACTGTGTCAGGTAGGCCGTCAATGTACCGTTCGATAGCCTTGTCGAGTGGGGTAACCATTGTCGGGCAAAGCAGACTCAACTCCTCAAACCTATCAGTATACGCCCTGTGCTCACCACTATCTTGCTTCAACTCATCAAATTCCTTCTCCAAAGCTCGCTGCTCATGACGAGGACAGAATTCCCTCATCATAAGGGCCCTAAGTTCAGCCCACGTCTGTGCTAGAGCAACTTCTGCACCACGATCCCTCATAACCCCGTTCCACCATGTGAGAGCCCTCTTCTGAAACACACTCGAAGAAAACTCGACCCTGCGATTGTCAGGACACTGCACGTGGCGGAAAGTATTCTCAATGCTCTCGAACCATTGAAGAAGCCCAGTCGCTCCTTCAGAACCACTAAACTTGAGTGGTTTAGCCTGGTTAAAATCCTTGTATTTACACTGTGCGTTATTGTTGTTGTTATTATTGCCGTTGTTGTATATCTCGTGGACTTGGGTTACAACCCCGGGAAGCACAGCAGCCACCTGCTGAGAGATCAGAGCTGCGAGTTCTTCAATAGTGAAAGTCCGAGCATCGGTTCGATCATCGCGTCGAGGAGGCATTGTCTAAAAGAGGAAACATGAAATGAACGAGTGAGAGAATTAGACGAAAAGAATCAGATGAACAAATCTGATGAAAGCAAGGATAGTGGTCTTTTGTTTGTTACTACAAAGCAACAAACGACCCCGGTGGTTAATCAAAGTAAATAGGTCAGAAAATAATGTATCACGAAGACATGCTCGCCTATAAGTGAACACTCATCCCAAGAATTCCCAGGTAAGCACAACTGGTCTCGCGTCTGATGAGATATATACGAAGTGCTTGCCTAGACAGAAAACCCAGAATACAGGCATTCACCCTTCCAGTTTGCACGTGTTCACATTATTTAAAACCCAAAACCTTGACGAGATTTTTGAAAATTCAAAGGGGTTCAAAACCATATAACAGAGGGTTCAAAACCTTACAATTGAGGGTTCAAAACCTTGTAATAAATCATCCTAGAACAGATGATTAGTTTTCAAAGCGGTTTCGAAATTTATGTTCTTGTTGTGGTCGTCGCCTAAGGATAGGTGACGGTATTGTTTTATGACTAAACGCAAGTAAACTCGCGTTAGGGTCCTAAGAAGGTTATAGACTAGGTCAAAGCATTACTAATAACCTAATTCCCTATAACCAGCAGCTCTGATACCATCTTTTCTGTCACACCCCGACCACGTGTAACATACAAAACGTGGCGGAAACGTCGGGGAGTGTTGTAACAGAATTAATGTTTCATAACCATGGATACCAAAAAGTGTTTCGTTTTATTAAACATTGAATAATTACATCGTCTGGAAATCTAAATACACAATTTAAACATAATCTATCATTGTTATTGAGTCACTAAGGCCTTGTCCAGTCTTATGTGAGCATGCATCCTATTAATCGATATCTTTCAACAATACCTGAAACACATGTGAAAACGAGGTCAGCAAAGGAATGCTGGCGAATACATAGGTTTTGTAGGAGTGTTGAAATCATGGCTAGTTTAGATGTTGCAATACTTTATTTAAAAACCTTGTTTTGAAAAGAGTATAATATTGCAACTTAATTAACCAACTCAAATCAAGCGGGTTATAGTTTATAAAACCTCGTAGCCATGACTCTTAACCCAAAAATCTTTGTTTTAGTACAGCAAATTGTGAAAAGTATGTTATTTGTATAAAATGTTATATGTCCAAATTGAAATGATTCAAATAACGCTACGATATGTAATACCATACAAACACTTATATATAGGAAGTACCATCGGCGTATCCACCATGCTTGTATCATATTACACACGCCTCGTTACTTAATCACTTACTCAAATCAAACTACCAAAGTGAAATGTTCATGTCTAATGTAAATCATGTAATGTATAACTAATGTCAAAAGTGTTTATGTGTCAAATGTAAACCATGTAATATGTAACCAAAATGATATGTATGGCTAGTGAAATGCATCAACTAAACCATGGATGAAATGCACAAAACAAAGCGTTGAAGTAAAACTTGGTTTAAATCAAAGCTATGTTTTGTGTAAATGCATGATCAATGTAAATCATGTAATATGTAACCAAAACCCAATCGTATATCGCTTTGAAGCCAATCGTTTACCCAAATCGTTAAATTCGTTTTAGGTCGTGAAACTACTTAAATGGTCGTCTCGCTAATAACATTCAAACCTTCTTGACTCGCATTAATAAACCCTTACCAAAGGATAGATTAACAATTCGCATTAATAAACCCTTACCAAAGGATAGATTAACAACTCGCATTAATAAACCCTTACCAAAGAGTAAATTAACAATTACAGATTCAGTCGCTACCCACAACACCCACACATAACTACGGGTGTAGTAATTAACGGGATTTGTCAGATCCTATGGTACCATAACCTAATACTGGTCGGCTTGATCATTGCTAATGAATGTCATTTGTTATGTAAATACAACCAACAAGTTTGTTCACTTTTTGAAATCGTTATTAGTTTTGTATAAATCGTCTTAATCGTTTTTGAAACCATCGTTATAACATCGAAAATCGTTTTGATACCATCGTTAAAACCTTGAAAACATTTAGCACATATGAGTCACCCCAAAACAATTGAAAACAGTAAAATAGGGGAATAATGTACTCGCCTGAGAATGCTTAGAGGTCTTGAACAACAACCAAACAAAGCTAGAGGGAGCACGGAATCAGTCGGCAATCTAAAACTATATAAATAAACCGGACATAAATCGGGAGATCGGATAGGATGAGGCTTGGTAAACCAAATGAGTATTGGAACTCATATGATATGGTTTAACAAGGCCTTCATACTACATGAAACCTAACCTAAGTGCTTTCGACCCATCGCGGCCCATTAAGGTAACATATGCTACTTTAACGCGTCGTGCGCGTGAAACGCGTTCGGACCGCCTAACTAGTCCTATGACAAGTAGAATATGCCTAAACATGTTACATAATCAGTTATGTGACAAAGGTTTAGGTTACATATGCTTAATTACCAATTATACATGAAAAGGGTATTCTGGTAATTTACCTAAGGCATATAAACTACCTATCACACAACTACTCAAACAATGTGACCATAGGGTATAACCTCGGAAGGTTATTCCCTACCTACTATGGTCACCTAATGTGTTTGGTCGGATCCTAATGATCGACCAAATGGGTCGGGTTCGAAGGTATAAGCGATTTATTAGATCGCTTACCCTACGACCCTAGACAACGTGGTAATCAGTAGGCATAGTCCCAAGGGACTATAACCAACGTGATTACACTCACGTTGCGAAGTTCAAACGAACTTCGCATTGACCATAAACTGGTCAATGCAGAAAGTCAAACAAAGTTTGACTTTCAGACTCGAAAGACTCGAAAAGCAATAAAAGAACGAAAGAATACTTACGAAGGGTCCCCGAATGCTAATTTCGATCCGAGAATCTCAGGTATGAAACAATGGTTTCAACTTAGAGTTTCTAAGATCAAAATTCTAGTGGTTTTTGAAGTTGTGGGGTGGGGTATTTATAGTTTTCGGGTAACCGTTAAGATCGTTTGTCGAATATCGTGCCTTAATCGTATCCGTACAAGTGTCGGAACCTTATGGTGCCTAAAAATGGTCCTTATCATCTGACTAAGCAATTTAGAAAGTGTGGTGGTGGATCAAACAGCTGGAACCTGCTGTTAGAAACATTTAATCTGGTCCAGAAGGCGGACGCGGCCCGCGTGAGGATGTACAGAAACTGAGGCGGGCCGCCTGGGCTGCACAGATCAGAAATAAGTTTCAGAATCTACAGTTTTGGTCCCTGCACGTGTTTAAGGCCATTCCCGACACTTCCAAGGCCCGTAAAGCCAACTTTAAGGCCCTAAAATGTTGCCTAAACATTGTGGACATGAAACATGCTAAAAAATATGTCTGATGTTGGTTCGTTTGGTCGTACGAACGCGATGTTCGCTTAATTACGACGGAATGCGCATAAGCGCGAAAAACGATCCAAATGACGCGACGAATGGATTTTTCTTATGCCAAACACTAAAATAAAATATTATAGTGCTTACATAAATTTTTGGATGTCCAGATGTATTCAGAACGTAAGATATGCGCGAAAATGCAAACTTGTGCACTTTTTGACACTTTTAGTCCCTGAATGACACAAAAGTTTATTTTAGCATACCGAACACATCAAAGCCTATTTCTAAGCTATGTAAAGGATATTTATGGTATGTTTAACTTATGGTCATGTTCCGGAATGTCTGTTACAGTTCAAATTGGCATACTTTCGCAGTTTGTCAACTTTAGTCCATGTAAGCGATATAACTTGATTTCGGCATACCAAACCTTCCAAAACTTATTTCTAAGTTATGTAGAGGTTATTTAAGGTATGTTAAGCCTATTTCACTATTCCGGAGTGTTTGTTGCATTAAACTGGTTATATTTACGCATCAGTGCGTGTATAACCTTCCAGAAAGTGATTTAGAGCTTGAAATTGAACTAGAGTTGATATGTGCAAATGATACACATATTTTTAACAAATCCCAAGTATGAAATACAATATTTCATTGGTTTGGTATTTGTTTGTTGGCCGTGGAGGCACAGGTGTTACATTAGTTACTTCTCTTATCTCCTCAAAAAGAAACATATCAACTGTAAAAGAATATACCTTATTACAACAGTGAGATATTACCCATTATGTCTCTGGAATAACCGCTATCAACATCCAAGGATTGTCTACAGCTCCTCCTTGGTTGTCCCTGAAATGTAAGGAGATTAGTAATACATTGGTACCCAGGCCATCGTGGTCCTGGGTATTCTTGAAGCATCAACATATGACACTTCTCGAAAGCACATGTTCCCTATAGATTCAAGGACTGGTGATGTTGCTGCATTTTGTTTTGCCTTCCAAACTTGTTTAGGCTTCTCTAATTTCTTAGGTGCCTTTGGCAAAACAGTTTGCTTTTCAACCTTTTTGTTTTTCAAAACTTGTTTTGGTTTCAAAGCTTGTTTTCGTTTAGTTTTTGCAGCATTCCAGTCCCCATCAGATGGTTTAACCTTGGGACTCTTATTCCTCATTGCCTTAGGCTTTTCAACCTTCATCGGCTTAGAATAAGATTTGTCCCTTGGTGTAACCTTCTGATGTTGTATATAGTACGGCACATAGGGACGATATGTGCAATTTCTTGCTATGTGACCGGGTATGCCGCAATTGTAGCAGGTTTGCTTTTTCACATAGGGAGCATAACCCGGTCCATTCCATCCAACCGATGCTGAGTATGAGTTATAAGATTTGTTGGATGATTTGTTTGCAGCCTTCTCAGCCTTTTTGCCCTGCTTCATCTGTCTCTGTTTACAACAGTTAGCACATTCACTAGATTTAGCATTTTCATTTTTAACTGTTGGCTTTGGAGGCACATATTTATTTGAAGGGCCTTTCAAAGCTGGCTCAAAAGCATCCTTTCTCACATAAAGAGGAGCATCAGCAGACAAATTTGATGTTTTTGGACAAACATCATCAGCTTTTTAACAAACAACATCATCCCCCTCAACCCAATCCTCAATAATTACTTTGTCTGCACATGAAGTAGAGGCATCTGTAACATTCACACATTTAAAATCAGGGACTGGCCTTGTTATTTCAACTTCAGATGTTGTGAGCTCAGTCACTGTTTCACTGGTTGATTCAGCTGAACCACCTGAGTTACATTCCTTTTGTAGTGTCTCTGCTGAATCCTCTGCTGCTGAGTCAGCTGCTTCAGAAGACTCACAGCTGGATTCACAAGATTCAACTGATTCCAATTTCTCAGAATTAGTTGCTTCAAGTGATTCACATTTGGAATCAGATGGAGCAGTTGACTCAGTTTGTTTGCGAGACCATTCAAAAAACTCATTCAACATAGCAAACTCAAAGTTGAGAGACTTTGTTTCAGACTCTTTCTCTTGTTGTTGTACTTTGGGTGAATTTTGAGAAAGACTTGACTCAGTATTATCTAATACTTGAAAATGTTTGTCAATATTAGCATTATTCTCAAAATTTAGAGTCTCGATCTGGTCTGAAACAGCAGTTGGTTTGATGAATGTTTTCTTTAAGGCCTGTTTTTCTAAAGTGATTTCTGTTTTATCAGGCCTTGTGATCTTTACTTTCCTAGATTCCACAGGCTCTACCTTTCTATCCTCGGGCTTCTGTAATACCCCGAAAACGGGTTTGGTAATTAACCCACGTTAATGCTAAAAGACGGGTAAAGTGCCGCTAGTAGTAAAAATAACCCGGTAAATATTTGGGATTTAATAAGAAATCCTAATATTAAATACAAGCGAAACAAAATTTTAAGGAATTGAGTTTATAAGAGCCCGAGTTAACGGGACTTAAAATACTACGGATTATAACTCCCGGAACCCACCAAGTAACTAGGAGTATTAACCTAGTTAGATAATGTCTTGACATTTATAGAACAAATATGGTTAAGATATCCTTTAAATAACTTGGGTAAATGGAGGGACTAAACCTGGGCAAATGAGATAAGCTTTTATCAAAACAAAATAAATAAATAAAACACACACATACGTGTGTGTATGTCTGCGATTTTAACCAGAGCCAGGAAGGCTCTCTTGCTCAAAACCCTAAAGTGCCAAGAATCACCAAATTGAAGGGCAGAACTAGCTCAAATCAGATGCATGAACACGAATTCATGATCACCTAGTCATGGGGATTACAAGGTATGTCGAATTTTACGATTTGGTGATACTTTGAGATTATGATGAATAATCAAAATCGAAATTCTGGAATGAATATTGAATCCATGAGTGTTGTTGTGATTATATCTTAGTCTAGAAACAAACCCTAGTAGAAAACTTGATGAATTGTTGTCAAAACTATTTTGTGCTAAGTGGATTTTGATTATGTAGTGAAGATGATGATTTACACATGTTTAAAATCATCATAGTTGCTAGTAGAAATAAGATACTTGAACAATTTGCAAGTTTGAGTGTTTAACATACATGACTTGAGATGGGTTTTTATGATATGATGATGTTAGTGTCAAACTTGTGATTAGAATCATCATATTAGTTAGTAAGACAAAGTACTTAAACCATTTAAGTGTTTGGATACATAAATCATATTTACCATGAAATGGGTTGTTATATGATATAGAAGAATTGATGTTAAGATCGTGATATAGATGCTTGAAATCATGTTACCTAGTTGTAAAATGTGTAAAAACAATGTATGCATATTAGGTGTTTGTTAAAATGCCTAAATGAAAACTAAGGTGTTGAAATTAGAGTGAAAATGTGCAATGAATAAGTTGATAAGTCGATTGACTTTAAAAGGTCAAATCGACCAAGTGTATGATCGGATGGTAAATTCGATATAAGAAGAGTAGGATGGAATAGTCGTAAATGAATATGACTAACCTAACCATCTTACAATTACAATGATAGTTTGACGCTTGGCAAGCTAGGTGAAGGCTTGGGGAAGGAAGCGGGTCAAACGAAGCAAGAATGACGGAAAAGCATAATTCGGATGCAAGGTAAGTATAGCTTACACTAGTCTTATACTTCAGAATATTTTCTTATCGTATTAGTTATGAATAAGTTAAATACAAAATTGAGGTATGATGTTCCGGCGTGTAGACGTACGGAACAAGATAGTCGAGCATAATTAGAAGCCATGTTGATGGTTTAAAAAGAAGTAAATCGATAATCCGGTTATATTAAGTCAAAGGTAATAAACGGTTTATAAGTTAAAATGACCGTACGGTGTTAAACGGAACGAGTCATGTAGAGGAGATGATAATAAATATCATCTCGCAAAGATAAATGGTCAATTCGGCCAAACGGGTCAAAAGGTGTAGACAACACCTTTTGACTATATAGACTAATGATTCTTTTGTCGAGTTATATGCTTACAGGAATAGATATCCAATGGGTATTCGCATCGTTCTTAATTAGCGAATATAAAGCAAGGTATTACAATCGGGTCTATTTGTTGATCCGAGCCAGGTACGCATATTTATGATGTATGTAAAAGTGCTAATTTGGTCGAATAATTGGTGATAGCCCTTCATTGTAAAAGAAGGACCAAAATCGACCAAAACGCCCTTGTAAGCTAAATTGAACAAACAACTCTTAAAGGTTGTTTGGGAAGGAGTCTTATGATTAAACAAAAGTTTAGAACGAGTATGGGTAGTGAAAGATGTAATTCTTGGGCTAAAAGACTCCATATGAGTCTTTGCCGTAAAATGATATTTCAAGGGAAATAAATCCGGAACACATAGATATCTACTTTAAATCCAACACACATTTAGTAGTGATGGAAGAGTACTAGATAAGAAATATAGGTTACAACGCTAGTTTAGAATGAAAGCGAAATTGAGCTTAAAAGTGCTTAAAATATCCTTAACGGGTCAAAATAAGCATACTAGTGAAAACGGGTTTAATTTGTGTAATAAACCTATGATTAGAACCTAATATGGTATATCACAATTATTTGATGAAGTGTATAAAATATAGGAATCAAATAAATACGTTTGTTTGATAAAATGCATAAGCGGGTCAAAGTTTGGTATAAAGGGTAATAAGCCGAAGACTTAGAAGTCTTGAATTTTATCAAGCCGGATGTCGGATTTTAACTCCATATGATGGAGAATCAAATTACAAACATGTAGGAAGAAACGGTAGGTCAAACGGATAAGCGGTTTGAAAGATACGAAAGATTTCGTGTCAAATTACGGCAAAATGGAAAGGTGGGATGCAGGTGCCACCGTAAATTACGGTGCCACCGTAATTTACGGAGGATCTGAAATGGTTTACGGTGAAACACTCCTGATTTACGGTGGAAACAAATCAAAACAAGGACCACCGTAAATTACGGTGTCCACCGTAATTTACGGTGGACCTTGTACAAAAATGTATTTTTGATCAGTTTTGTTTTCCGGACTTGTTTAGATGCGTTTTAAATACCGTATGACTAAAGCCTTTCATGTTTATGAAATGTAGGTACTTTCTGGGATGCCGGAAGACGATCAAGCTCAGCGAAGAACCGAACACGATAAAGATACACGCTTCCGCACATTGCAACGTTGTAGATTTTAATCAACGAATTCGATCACGTTTTATAGAATAACCTATGATTTGTAAAAGTTTTAATAAACCCGTATTTTTATAGCGTGTGTAGTCTTAACTACACATCTAATTGTTGGTAATTACATATAAAATAACTAGGGTGTTACAAGTTGGTATCAGAGCCTTGGTTTAAGAGATCCGAGTATGGTGGGGAGGCACCATGCTTGGACTTAAACCTTATGCTCTTGACAAAGAATAGTGTTCGGTTCGAGGCTTGATCGCAAATCCGGTAAGTACAAGTACGTTAATAGTTAGTATGCTAAAGTGTTGTAAACAACACATAGAGCTATCGTGTGGTATATGTTACCCCAATTTAAATGATTGATATGGTTGACGAAAATACGCGCGTTGACGCGTATAGTAGAAAAAGCCTTGTATTATAATACGGGCGATTATTGAAGTTGACATTACTAACTATTGTGAATGTTTTAATTGAAGGACACTCGCGTCTGAGGATGACGGGAGTTGAACGAATTATGGATATGATGATGGAACGGTACGAGGTATGACAGGAAGAGCATACTCATCAAGGACCAAAATCGCGTAACGGTCGCGAACAAGGTTAATAGCAAGGAACTCCCGTAGGGGCAAACATTACAAGGTGCACATTTTAAATAATCGCACAATTAGCAATATGCAACAAACACGTAGAGAATGATCGTTGCATGGGTAAATTAGAAACTTGGAAAGCCTGAACAGGAATACATATCCAGGATATAATTTCTAAGAAAACTGAATAGAGGCGTTACTTACATAGGGCGTGATGTGAAAACTATAAAAAGGTCGTGTACGTCATGTGTTAAATCGCTTACTCTGGCCAAGTAAGTAGTGGCATATGATACCACGAGTTTCTTATAGCGGACACATTTACATCCGATGTAGTAAGGGCGGAGTAAATGGGACTAATTAAAAAGTACCCAAATGAATCAGATAAGCAAAATATTTGATAATAATGTAAACGCATAACCGAGTGACTGAAGCGTATTACATCAGGATAATGAGCCCGAGCGAAGGGACAAAGAAGCATGTAAAATGATTTAGACAAGTATAGGGAAGGAGTGTATTTACACTCGAACCCATAAAACGCAAGCATGTAAAATGATTTAGACAAGTATTGGGAGGGAGTGTACTTACACTTGAACCCATAAAACGCAAGCAAGTAAAATGATTTAGACAAGTATTGGGAGAGAGTGTACTTACACTCGAACCCAGAAAACGCAAGCATGTAAAATGATTTAGACAAGTATTGGGAGGGAGTGTGCTTACACTCGAACCCAGAAAACGCAAACATGAAAAATGATTTAGACAAGCAATGGGAGGGAGTGTACTTGCACTCGAACCCGGAAAATGCAAATATGCCCCTTAACGGGTCATTTTTGTAAAACGTCGAACTTAAAGACAAAGTCAGAATATAAAAATGAAGCGAGGTCTTAATGCATACCGGGAGGATTGCAATAATAACGACTTTGGTAAAACACCCGGTTGATGGGTAAGAGTTAAACACATGCGTAAACCGAGAAACGAGAACATGAATTTAAAGTCAAAAAAAACTCGGATTATGAGTTATGACTAAAAGACCATAAAAAAAAAAAAATTCGTAAACAGAAATTCTGATAATTATATTCAACTATTTTGAGATTGAACGGGTTGAATAAAGTATAATGCTTGAAGGCGTAAGTAAGCGCAAGCCGGATACGGTAAGCTTGAGACAAATGAATTTCAAACGTAAAAAGAGTGCCTTGACACAAAATATATATTTTAATAAGACACGAGTAAAAAGAGTGATCTACGGGATCAACATAACCTTTAGGGTTATAAACAAATGAGAGATACACGGACTAAAACGACCCACGGGTCATGATTAGAAAGAAGTTATAAGGACTTCGCCTTAAAGAGGTGAATGTCTAATCAAAAATAGCCCATAAGGCTAAGTGATAAAACCTACGGGTTAGATGGAATAAAACGAGGAAATCAGTTAAGAATCCCCGCATAAAAAAAAAAAAGAGACTGTAAAGGATTAAATTACGGACTGTCAATATCCCAGTATGGATGATCGACACAAGTTAAAGAAAAGATCCTAAAACTAAAACTTCGGTTTTAGTAAGAAATAATGTTTTTACAAACATAAATTCTGAAAGGAATTTAAATAGTAAGCATGAAAGATACAAGTCTTGACACTGATAGGCGCAAAACGATATATTCGAAAAGTGATATTTTCGAAAATGAAATTTGATATAAATTGAACATGATGTGACACGATCACGGTCAAGAAATGCAATGTGAGGAAGAATCACATTATAACCAAACGAACGGTATAGGTAACTGGACTAATAAGTCTAGTTAGTGATACTGGTTAAGGTCACCAAATTCAAATCAAGAAATTTGGTTTGCTTGTAATCGATAGATTCAGTACAACAGAACCGAATAAATAAATTTGAAAATAAAAGAATTTGTTGCTAAAAGTGAAAGATTTCACTAGAGATCTTTAAACGGGTCAAAGTAACGGATTCATAAGGAATTCGATGGTATATGAAAGCGATGGATATCGCTAAGTTAACTAAACTAGTGGAAATAACGAGACTACGTTATTTCGAAGTTACATTATGTCATATGAGATACGTAGAGGTTCTGTAACCAAAAAGACATTACCATAATTTTTCTGGTAATGCTAACAATTGGTTAAAGTATGAGTAATGCTAAGAGATTACTCAAGTCAAACGCATTGGGTTTAGAAACTCAATGAACTAGATAAGTAAGGTTTCGAGGACGAAACCTCTTTAAGGGGGGTAGACTTGTAACACCCCGAAAACGGGTTTGGTAATTAACCCACGTTAATGCTAAAAGACGGGTAAAGTGCCGCTAGTAGTAAAAATAACCCGGTAAATATTTGGGATTTAATAAGAAATCCTAATATTAAATACAAGCGAAACAAAATTTTAAGGAATTGAGTTTATAAGAGCTCGAGTTAACGGGACTTAAAATACTACGGATTATAACTCCCGGAACCCACCAAGTAACTAGGAGTATTAACCTAGTTAGATAATGTCTTGACATTTATAGAACAAATATGGTTAAGATATCCTTTAAATAACTTGGGTAAATGGAGGGACTAAACCTGGGCAAATGAGATAAGCTTTTATCAAAACAAAATAAATAAATAAAACACACACATACGTGTGTGTATGTCTGCGATTTTAACCAGAGCCAGGAAGGCTCTCTTGCTCAAAACCCTAAAGTGCCAAGAATCACCAAATTGAAGGGCAGAACTAGCTCAAATCAGATGCATGAACACGAATTCATGATCACCTAGTCATGGGGATTACAAGGTATGTCGAATTTTACGATTTGGTGATACTTTGAGATTATGATGAATAATCAAAATCGAAATTCTGGAATGAATGTTGAATCCATGAGTGTTGTTGTGATTATATCTTAGTCTAGAAACAAACCCTAGTAGAAAACTTGATGAATTGTTGTCAAAACTATTTTGTGCTAAGTGGGTTTTGATTATGTAGTGAAGATGATGATTTACACATGTTTAAAATCATCATAGTTGCTAGTAGAAATAAGATACTTGAACAATTTGCAAGTTTGAGTGTTTAACATACATGACTTGAGATGGGTTTTTATGATATGATGATGTTAGTGTCAAACTTGTGATTAGAATCATCATATTAGTTAGTAAGACAAAGTACTTGAACCATTTAAGTGTTTGGATACATAAATCATATTTACCATGAAATGGGTTGTTATATGATATAGAAGAATTGATGTTAAGATCGTGATATAGATGCTTGAAATCATGTTACCTAGTTGTAAAATGTGTAAAAACAATGTATGCATATTAGGTGTTTGTTAAAATGCCTAAATGAAAACTAAGGTGTTGAAATTAGAGTGAAAATGTGCAATGAATAAGTTGATAAGTCGATTGACTTTAAAAGGTCAAATCGACCAAGTGTATGATCGGATGGTAAATTCGATATAAGAAGAGTAGGATGGAATAGTCGTAAATGAATATGACTAACCTAACCATCTTACAATTACAATGATAGTTTGACGCTTGGCAAGCTAGGTGAAGGCTTGGGGAAGGAAGCGGGTCAAACGAAGCAAGAATGACGGAAAAGCATAATTCGGATGCAAGGTAAGTATAGCTTACACTAGTCTTATACTTCAGAATATTTTCTTATCGTATTAGTTATGAATAAGTTAAATACAAAATTGAGGTATGATGTTCCGGCGTGTAGACGTACGGAACAAGATAGTCGAGCATAATTAGAAGCCATGTTGATGGTTTAAAAAGAAGTAAATCGATAATCCGGTTATATTAAGTCAAAGGTAATAAACGGTTTATAAGTTAAAATGACCGTACGGTGTTAAACGGAACGAGTCATGTAGAGGAGATGATAATAAATATCATCTCGCAAAGATAAATGGTCAATTCGGCCAAACGGGTCAAAAGGTGTAGACAACACCTTTTGACTATATAGACTAATGATTCTTTTGTCGAGTTATATGCTTACAGGAATAGATATCCAATGGGTATTCGCATCGTTCTTAATTAGCGAATATAAAGCAAGGTATTACAATCGGGTCTATTTGTTGATCCGAGCCAGGTACGCATATTTATGATGTATGTAAAAGTGCTAATTTGGTCGAATAATTGGTGATAGCCCTTCATTGTAAAAGAAGGACCAAAATCGACCAAAACGCCCTTGTAAGCTAAATTGAACAAACAACTCTTAAAGGTTGTTTGGGAAGGAGTCTTATGATTAAACAAAAGTTTAGAACGAGTATGGGTAGTGAAAGATGTAATTCTTGGGCTAAAAGACTCCATATGAGTCTTTGCCGTAAAATGATATTTCAAGGGAAATAAATCCGGAACACATAGATATCTACTTTAAATCCAACACACATTTAGTAGTGATGGAAGAGTACTAGATAAGAAATATAGGTTACAACGCTAGTTTAGAATGAAAGCGAAATTGAGCTTAAAAGTGCTTAAAATATCCTTAACGGGTCAAAATAAGCATACTAGTGAAAACGGGTTTAATTTGTGTAATAAACCTATGATTAGAACCTAATATGGTATATCACAATTATTTGATGAAGTGTATAAAATATAGGAATCAAATAAATACGTTTGTTTGATAAAATGCATAAGCGGGTCAAAGTTTGGTATAAAGGGTAATAAGCCGAAGACTTAGAAGTCTTGAATTTTATCAAGCCGGATGTCGGATTTTAACTCCATATGATGGAGAATCAAATTACAAACATGTAGGAAGAAACGGTAGGTCAAACGGATAAGCGGTTTGAAAGATACGAAAGATTTCGTGTCAAATTACGGCAAAATGGAAAGGTGGGATGCAGGTGCCACCGTAAATTACGGTGCCACCGTAATTTACGGAGGATCTGAAATGGTTTACGGTGAAACACTCCTGATTTACGGTGGAAACAAATCAAAACAAGGACCACCGTAAATTACGGTGTCCACCGTAATTTACGGTGGACCTTGTACAAAAATGTATTTTTGATCAGTTTTGTTTTCCGGACTTGTTTAGATGCGTTTTAAATACCGTATGACTAAAGCCTTTCATGTTTATGAAATGTAGGTACTTTCTGGGATGCCGGAAGACGATCAAGCTCAGCGAAGAACCGAACACGATAAAGATACACGCTTCCGCACATTGCAACGTTGTAGATTTTAATCAACGAATTCGATCACGTTTTATAGAATAACCTATGATTTGTAAAAGTTTTAATAAACCCGTATTTTTATAGCGTGTGTAGTCTTAACTACACATCTAATTGTTGGTAATTACATATAAAATAACTAGGGTGTTACAGCTTCCCATATTCCATTTCAGGCAAGTCGGCTATCTCCTCATCAGTCATGGGAATTGAGGTGTAATTGTGATTGTATGGTGGAGGTATGCATACAAATCCCAATCCCTTATTCCCCACTTCCTTTTTGCTATACTTTAACTGTTGATTTATCATTTTCTCGACCTTTTCGCTTGAAACATCAAATTTTTTGAAATTAAATTCAATATTTTCGAAAGTCGATTTTAAGTTGTTTAATTCAACAGTTAATTTTTCAGATAGCTCCTTGAAGTGGAGATATCGACATTTTGCTTTGCTTAGATCACTATGCAACTGTCGAATGTCACGTTTTTGAGCCTCTACCATTTCCTTATACCCATCCAGTTTCTTTTTAACTTCGTAGCTACTGGATTTGGTACATTGAAGTTGCATAGAAAGCGATTGAGCCTGTTCTTTAAAACCTTTTACTCTCTCTCTACATTTTAAAGTACAACAAACATCATCTACACATACCTCATTGGGAATGGGAGTGAAGTCGTGAATTTGAATCCCTGCATCAGAAGTGGATGAGCAAACTGCAGAAGGCAATGGAGTAGTAGAAGTAGGAGTGGGTGAGCAAACTGCATCAGATGTGTTGCATTGAGCCTTCTGCTTTTCAGCATTGTCATATGATTTGATGAGTGAGATCAGCTCATCCGTCTTCATTTTGTAACAGTAGCAGTCGGTTGTTACAATTATCTGATTAACATTTCTAAACCAACTACAGTTTGCCTGATCTGGAATCCTTTTTAGAACATCTAGAAGCTTGCTGTTGCTCGTGCGAGTAGACACCACCATCTCTGCCTTCTCCATTTTAGAGAGCAATTCAGCAAACCGGCTTGTAAGTGCTTCTATAGATTCACCATATGAATATCTGAATCCTTGAAATTCCTGCTCAAGCACTTCTCTCTTAGAAGACATTTTTAGATTTTGAACTGTGATCCCCCGGAAGTATGATCCCCCGAATATGTGACCCCCCAAAAATGTGATCCCCCGAAAATGTGATCCCTACTATTTCTTCAAAACACAAGCCAAATCAAGAACTCGTGTACTCACTAACTCAAGCCCTTTGTAACATGCACGAATCCGTTTCCTTTACCGCGCCTCCAAACCTGTCAAAACCTATTACCGAACAATAACAAAACCCCCTTTTTTTGAATTATTTATAATAAACTACTATTATATTATATTAAAAATATTAATATTAATTATTTTTCTTTATATAAAGTAATACTTGTTATTTTTATTAATTTTATAATAAAAAACTCAATGATTTGGTAATGATTAGATTATGATTATTATTATTAAAATAGTAAAATGCACGGATAGTCCCTGTGGTTTTGCAAAGTTTCAGCTATAGTCCCCAGATTTAGGAAATTACACTCATAGTCCCTGTGGTTTGACAGTTTGTTTCGCTGATAGTCCCTGGAGTGGATGTGGGATAGTTTTCTCAGTTAAGTCCATGTGAAATTACCAAATTACCCTTGCTTTTATTATATTCATCAACATCATCATCATCATCATTCATCAGTTCTACTCTCTCTCTCTCTCTCTCTCTCACTAAAAACCACCACCACCGTCACCTCCCCTGCCGCCATCACCACTCCCCACCACCGCCATCCCCTTCCACCACCACACCTCCGCCTCCTAAACCCATACCCGCCTCCACCATCAACCCCCCATCCCCAAATCAGGTCAACGCAAACAATAAGATGACAAGTATTGTAACAAATAACACAAAACTGAAACCCTACCTTGCCAGTATGCCCCTGCAAAATCCGGCAACAAACCAGATCCGTGGGGCCAAAACTAACCGGAGTCTTCCCCTGCGCTCTCGCATAACTCGCAACTGTCAAACTCAATCACAAAAACAAAGAGATCTAAGTACATTTAACACACAAATTCAAATTCAAATCTAAACAACTACGTATACCGTCTGTATCTAACAACTGAAGCCGTCGTTCCTTCAACCGTTCTCTGAGAGAATTGAGAGTTTCAGTTGCAGCTATGTGCCTCTCTTTAAGCTCTGCAACGGTGGACATCTTTGTGGTCGATTTTGAGCCCTAATTGATGTTCATGTTCATATGCAAGTTAATTGATGAGATGAGATGAGATTGATGAAATGGGATTTAGGGCTTGTGAACAGTAGAGGGAGAATGAATGAAGATGGAAAAGTTGCAGAAAGAAAGCAGTATAATCAGCATGTACATGTCCCAAGTCCTATCACTGGGGGATGGTGGAGGCGGGTATGGGTTTAGGAGGCGGAGGTGTGGTGGTGGAAGGGGATGGCGGTGGTGGGGAGTGGTGATGGCGGCAGGGGAGGTGACGGTGGTGGTGGTTTTTAGTGAGAGAGAGAGAGAGAGAGAGAGAGAGTAGAACTGATGAATGATGATGATGATGATGTTGATGAATATAATAAAAGCAAGGGTAATTTTGTAATTTCACATGGACTTAACTGAGAAAACTAACCCACATCCACTCCAGGGACTATCAGCGAAACAAACTGTCAAACCACAGGGACTATGAGTGTAATTTCCAAAATCTGGGGACTATAGCTGAAACTTTGCAAAACCACAGGGACTATCCGTGCATTTTACTCTTATTAAAAATAAAACCTAAATCACGTTCTGTATCAAACTTCTTCTTCTTCGTTAGACACCAGAAACCAAAACCCTAAATATGAAATCAGCCGCCAAACCCTTTTAATGAATTCTGATGAAGATGTGATGATTATAAACGCTGATGATGAGGGTTACGTTGAAGAAGATGTGGAGTCGACGTGAAGATCGGAGACGGTGCGATGTTGTTGCCGGAGATGGTGGTTAATCGTGAACACTGGAGGATGTACGGTAGTCGGTGATGACGGTTGCCGATAATAACAGTTAAGGTGGAGGTGGTTGATGGTTGAGTTGCAGGTTGTTCGAAGTAGTCTGTCGGAGACGTGTGAAGAACGATGACGATGACCGGTGACTGTTAAAGGTTATACGGTGGTGAACAGCGAGCACGGTGGTTTACTGTTGCGGCGGTTGATCGGAGATGATGAAACGATGACCTGAGATGAACGATGATGAGTGTTGATGATGGAGAATCACAGTCGCACAAGTTTGATGTTGACGTCACTTCAATCGCACAAGCCAAGTATAGTTCGATCGCACAAGATCAACTTATTGGATCGCACAAGAATCCCGTAGTCGCACAAGACGGAAACTCAGTCGCACAAGATTGGGGTAGTCGCACAAGATCAATTGCTTCAATCGCACAAGAATAATGAAGCAATGATGATGATGACTAGCTTTGATGGCTGTTATAAAATCGTAATCGCACAAGGTGTTTCAGTCGTACAAGAGAAGAGAAAGTTGTTGCACACTTTGACTTTCCAATCACATGCACTAAATCGCACAATTTTATATTCGGAAGAAGATCACTAACTCCAATCTCGTAAAACAAGGAAACAATTTAGAAAATCAATTTTCCTTATTCTTTCCACCAAACTTTCCTAAAATCATGCAAACACTTTCTTTCTCTTTCCCAAACGAATCAAAATGCAGAATTTCTAACTGTTCTTCGTATCTTCAAACTGTTCTTCGTGTTCTTTGATCTTCAAAAAAATATCCGATTGAAACCGAGCCTTCGTGAGACTACTTAGGCTCTGATACCAATTGTAAGTCCAGGTTCACTACACAATCGGATATCAAACACTAATCAAAGCGCGGAATACTGAGAAAAGTGTTAAGAACAAGAACAATCAATCGATTATAACAACCAAGGTGCACACGGTTTCTTGAGAACCGTCTGGTACACCAACACAGAAATCGAAAATACTGAAGAAGCTCTAAAAATGTCTAACCATCTAATAACCTAGGTTCACCCTATTTATAGTTACATAGGGTGACCTAGTTACAGACTGGGCCAGGCCCACATGCATAATATTACTAACCAAACAAGCCCAAATCACTAATTAGCCCACATGGCTTATTCCATTACTATCTAACCCACTACAAGGCTAAGCCCAATAGCTCATATTTGTGTTTGATAAAGATAGGCGTAAACCTACACCATTATAGGGCCTTACACTATCAACTATGACCCATATTGTATCATTTCCATGCCTTGTTTTGGGTAACTTGGTTATAAAATCCATTGTTACCATCTCCCACTTCCATGTAGGAAGTTCTGGCTGTTGTAGTAGACCTGATGGCTTTTGATATTCAGCTTTAATCTGAGCACAAGTCAGGCATTTAGCTACATGTGTGGCAATAGATTTCTTCAAACCTATCCACCAATAATTAGCCTTTAAATCTTGATACATTTTGTCACCTCCAGGGTGAACTGAGTACTTAGAGTTGTGAGCTTCCTGGAGGATTACATCCCGAAGTCCTCCGTGAATAGGAACCCAAATTCTTCCATTTTGTCTGAGGATTCCATCCTTACCTGGTGTTAACTGTTCAATAGTTACACCTAACTTTTCTTTTGGAAAGTTAGCTTCCGAGACAACATCTTTCTGTGCGGCTAACAGCCTTTCATTCAGGCTATTCTTCAGTTCAATGCTCTTAGCATTAATCCTGATAGGTTTGATTCTTTCCTTTCGACTTAGAGCATCTGCGACCACATTCGCTTTACCAGGATGGTAGCGAATTTCACAATCATAGTCATTTAAGGTTTCCAGCCAACGACACTGTCTCATATTGAGCTCTTTTTGATTGAACAAGTGTTGGAGACTTTTGTGATCAGAAAATATCACACATTTAGTTTCATACAAATAATGTCTCCATAACTTTAGTGCGAATACAACGGCACCCAATTCCAAATCGCGGGTGGTGTAATTCTTCTCATGCACTTTTAATTGTCTTGATGCATAGGCAATCACCTTGCCTCGCTGCATAAGCACACAACCCATACCGGTGTGTGAAGCATCACAGTATACGACAAACTCTTAAATTCCATCAGGTAAGGTTAGCACCGGAGCATTGCTCAATTTCTGCTTAAGGATCTCAAAGGATTCCTGTTGTTTTGGACCCCAATCAAACTTAACATTATTACGGGTCAAGGAAGTTAATGGTGTTGCTATCCTTGAGAAGTTTTCAATAAATCTTCTATAGTAACCTGCTAAACCCAGAAAGCTACGAATTTCGGTTGGAGTCTTGGGCGCTTCCCAATTCATTACGACTTCTACCTTTGCGGGATCTACTTGGATACCTCGCTCACTGACAACATGTCCAAGGAATTGGACTTCGCGAAGCCAGAACTCGCACTTGGAGAATTTAGCATACAATTTCTCCTGTCGAAGCAATCCTAAGATACATCAAAGGTGCTTCTCATGATCAACTTGATTACGAAAGTAGATAAGTATGTCATCTATGAAAACGATGACAAACTTATCTAAGTATGGCTTGCAGACTCTATTCATGAGGTCCATGAATGCTGCTGGTGCATTAGTGAGCCCGAAAGGCATCACTAAGAACTCAAAATGTCCATACCTTGTTCTGAAAGCTGTCTTTGTTACATCTTCAGTCTTAACCTTGAGTTGACGATACCCAGACCTTAAGTCAATCTTCGAGAAGTAGCTAGCCCCTTGGAGTTAATCGAACAAATCGTCGATCCTGGGCAAAGGATAACGATTCTTGATTGTTACTTTATTTAATTCACGATAATCAATGCATAAGCGCATTGATTCGTCCTTCTTTTTCACAAACAATATTGGAGCTCCCCAAGGTAAAGAGCGAGGTTGTATAAAACCCTTTTCCAGTAAGTCATCCAATTGAGTCCTGAGCTCTTTCATTTCAGTAGGCGTTAGGCGATAAGGAGCTCGTGCAATAGGTGCAGATCCTGGAAGAATGTCTATCCTGAACTCTACTTGCCTCTCGGGAGGTAATCCAGGTAATTCCTCAGGAAAGACATCAGGATATTCGGATATAATTGGAATATCTTCAATCTTGGGTTTCAGATCATTCACTGTCACTTGTGCCATGTAGATTACACATCTGCTCTTCAAACACTGTGACACCTTGAGAATAGACACGTTGCTGGGCAAACCATATTGTGTATCTCCTTGGATAGTGACGATTTCACCAGAAGGAGTTTTGATAATAACTAGCTTTTTATCACAGGCAATTTGGGCTTGGTTATGCGACAACCAATCCATGCCTAAAACTATATCAAACCCAACCAATTTCATTGGCAAGAGGGATAGTGGGATAGAATGATTCTTAATGGATATAGAGCATCCATCAAGAAGAGTTGAAGCTGTTTCTAAGGTACCATCGGCAAGCTCTACCTCATATTTTATGTCTAGAGTCTTAATAGGCAAATTTAATAACTTACAGAACTTATGGTCTACAAAAGACTTATCAGCACCGGAATCAAATAAGACTCTAGCATAATTATTATTGATGAAGAAGGTACCTGTTATGATGTTCTCGTCGTTCACTGCTTCCCTCGCGTTCATCTGAAAAACTCTCGCATTGTTTTTCTTTGCCTCCTCGGGCTTCTTAACATTTTTGGGGTAATTGGTCTTGATATGTCCCTTTTCATTGCAACCGTAGCAGGTTGCATCCTTTATATTTCGGCACTCAATAGACTTGTGCCCTTTCTTTTTACAGATCCCACATGGTTTGGCCTGTGGGTCTTGGTTGCACTTTCCAAAGTGCCTTTTATTGCAGGTTTTGCATCTGGGCTTGTCATTGAACTGCCCTTTCTTCGAACCAAAGTTCCCCTTGCTCTTCTTGTTTGACTGAGGAGACTTATCTTCCTCTCTCTTCCTCTTCCCATCATCAGTGGTTTTCTTTGCCCTACTCCTCACTACATCAAGAGTGAGGGACAAAGATAGATCCACAACATATCTATAAGTGGCTGGCTTAGAAGCCTTAACATTCCCTTTTACTTCGGGGGCCAAACCACCGATGAAACGCGCAATGCGTTTGGGTTCAGGAGTGACTAGGTATGGCACAAGCCTTGACATTGAATTGAAGCTAGTCACGTAGGATCTACAATCCAGATCCTTCATCACTAAGGTGAGGAAATCAGTCTCTATCCGCTCGACTTCGTGCTGAGGACAATAGGTGTCCTTAACCAATTCAACAAACTTGTTCCATGAAAGATTGTACAAAGGAACCTTCCCAGTGGCTTGCACTAATGCTTTCCACCAAGTGAGGGCATCGCCCTTGAAGGATTGTGATACAAACTTCACTATATCCTCTTTAGCGCATCCGCTTATGTCTATCACAGTCTCCATCTCGTCCAACCATTTCATGCAATCGATTGCTCCATTTTCTCCTGTAAAATCCCTCGGTTTACAGGAGACAAAGTACTTATAGGTACAACCCTTGGTGTACCTGGAAGTCGGCTCGAGGACAATCTGCCTCTTTGGCTCACTACCCTGATTAGATGAGTGCTGAGACTTACTTTTCTTATGAGTATGAGGTTGAGAATGGGATCTTGAATTAGTTTGAGACCGAACAATACTTGGCTCTTTAAATTTAGCATCCACCGCCTGAGTAACTGCTGCGGTGATCATTGCTTGCAGTTCGGCACCGGTGATATTAATCCTGGTGTTGTTGCCTTCTGCAGGATGACTATTTGCTTCATCCGAGCCAGCCATTTTTGAATACTATATCAAACAATATTGATATTTGAATTATACAATGATTCTTCTCATTGACGATCAGATGGTCATGGTATTATTAAACCATGTAAAGACCATTATAGATAATAATTAAATAATCAATAGAATATAATATTCTTTATATTTATTAGACAGTGGAATTAAAATTTCACAACTGTCAATGTCATGAAAGACATTTTTTATATAGCACGAGGCTTGTCTCGAAGGACATTTAGATGGAACAAAAGCCTTGTCACAAGGACAATTATAATCATTGATCTCCTGGATCAGTGATCTCTTTTTAAGGGTCGAACAAAGTTCATCGCCTTTCTGACAAGAAGTTTATAGATAAAACTTTTCATTGTCTTTATTACACCTTTGCTTACAAGAATACATCTTAAATGGATGTTTTGGTGTATACATCTAATTGACGTTTATTAGCCATGATTCACATTGATCATATAGGCTATATATATAAGTGATTGGAAGGATCCAAGTACATTTGGAAGCTTGTGTGGTTTCTCGTACCGCACAGCTAGGAATGTTAACATGTTTTCAGATGTTAACAGGGAGTTATTATCTTAAAAAGGTTGTACCATCATAGCCATTTAAATATTTTGGCTAGGTTATACCTCTAAGAATTTCTTAGGCAGATCAAATAAAATTTGAAAGGATATAGTATGATGTAATAAAATACATATTTAAAAACCGGAAATAACTTCATTAAACCACGAAAAGAGTACAACATTGCCCTAAACGGGACTTAAAACAACACAAACTGCCCACACAGGGGCTACGGAAACAGAAAGTAGTCCACGCAGGGACTTGGTACATGAAAAATAAAATAAATGTCCTCGCAGGGACTTTATTACATGTCAAAACAAAACAAACCTACAACATCTTACTTCTTCTTGCCTTTGATTAGGTTTGCGAGACCTTTGAGGAAGCCATTATATTTCTTCTTAGTTTCACTGGTCTCATGCTCAACCCGGTCTAACCTCTGTAAAATCTCCTGAGTTTGCTCCTGTTGTTGAGGAGGAGGTTGCTGGTAAAGTGGGTATTGGTATCCCTGCACCGGATATCCAGTTGGGTAAGCTGGAGGGTAAGAAGAATGATAAAGTGCATTATACTGAGCAGCTGTAAGGTATGGGTCATGGTTTCCATAATCTGATGGGTATTCAGATGGGTTATACCCAGATGAACCTGGGTATGTCGAGATCGGGTTGTCAAAACCCAAAGGCGGCTGCAGTGGTGCATGCGAAACTGGCGGAGGGTTGACTTCCGGCACCGTGTGTGAGGGTCCACCCAATTGGGGGTCCTCTGGAATAGGAGGGTAAGAACTTGAACCATGAGGGGATGCGAACCGTGGTCCCCCACGTACAGACATTCTAGCATTTCTCCTTCGCCTTGGCGGCTCGGGAGGCTGTTGAGGTGGTTCCTCAACTGGTAAAGGTGGTGGGGTAACAGCTTGAAGTTGTGGTTCAACCAAGGGAGGTTAGGCTGGAGAGTTATGGTATGAAGGGGTAAAGAACCAATCATACTGAGCCATTTTCTCAGCATACGAATCAGGCCCTCGGTACGGCGATCCCTGATATGGTGAACCACTCGAGATGCTAATAGGGTGGCCCGGTGTTCCGGTTTGCAATTCAGGGTCTGGGTCGTCGTCCATTTCCATCTCCTGAGAGAAATGATCCTCAAGTCCAAGAGGATTGAAACCCAAAAAGTCGTTGACGTAAGCATTGGGATTAAACTGAGTTGGAGAGTAGGTAGAATCCGAGTGATGAAAAGGATGGGATTGAAAGGAGCGGTGAGACTGGTTCGAGTGATGTGATCCCTGCGAATGATGGGAATGTTAGGGTTCAACAGGAATGGGTAACCCAAAGTATGGAGGGTCGGATGGTGAGGATCCTAGTGATACAGAATGCCTTGCTGGTTCAAAGCTATGACTCCACTGGTCCCGTGAGTCGGAGCCAGAGAGTGAATCGGATGGGGTACGTCGGTAGGAGGGTCCTGTGTGGCCTGATGGTCCTCCAAACATTGGTCCTTTGCCTTTACCTCTCACTCGTGGTGGCATTTTCCAAGTGGTAACCTGTCAAAACAAGTAAATATAATATAAACAATAACAAGGAAGGTTAAGAGTAAAATCCTAGGTCATTAGCCTAGACTCGGAAGTCTAAGGATTGTGCTTATTGTGTCATTGAGATTAAACACAAAAGGTTAGTGTTTAATTCACTCAATGTTGGCTCTGATACCAACCTGTCACACCCCGATATTTCCACATATTACCGGTGGGCTCGACGGGGAGTATCGTGACGTAGTTGATATCATCATAGTCAATACACACAATATAATAGCACAGCGGAAGACTTGGTGAATAAACTATTACAAACCATAATGTCTGAGTGTTCGAGTGAAAGAATATACAGACTGGAATGTAATAAGATCCACAGGCGGATCATGAATAAATACAAAGAAACAAAATAACAGACTTAGGTATCTATGGATTTGCAAGATCCTCTTATGACACCTAATAGCTCCAGCCTATTATGAGAGGTACCTGTCAAATCAGTCTTTAAGAAAATACGTCAGTTTACACTGGTAAATACAATTAACTGACTCTTTTAAAAACATTTATGAAAATTGATTTAAGTACACATGGCACAAATCTTTTATAACTTGGGATAATTATTTAAATATAATCTTGTATACAGATTTACATGTTTGTCTTACAATTGGGGCCGGTTGTAAGCCGATCGTGATTAACCGACTCACCACTTATAGAACCCACGAAGGAGTTATCCCCAACATGTGGGTTTATATTTTAGCATTTGCATTTGCATCTGTCAGGTGTATGCCTACACCCCGTGCATAGGTCGTGGCCATTTTCAAATGAAATGAGCCGATGATATACAGGACACGGTCGAATTAACCCCCAATGCTTATGTTATCAAACAAGACAGATTAAAACGGGTTATGTAAATTTATTAATCACAATCCAATTAAATGATTTCATACCCGACCAAGTGTTATTATTATAATACCATATCCCAAGCCCGTAAAAGAGAAAATAAGTTAAAAGTATTTACCTGAGCTAGTGTGAAAGGTAACTCAGCAGTATAATCCTAAAGCTTTTTGATGGTACCTTCTACCGGATACTACTAATCTGTATTAGAAGGTTTAATAACCTATTAGGACGCTAACGGGTCTTTAGTTAAGTCAAGGACTTAGACCGGCTAGCTAGAAGGAAACTTTTCGGTTCTAAACGCTAGATTAAGCGGAGACCGGAATAGAATATGATTTAGACCCGACAAGCTTGGATACTTGTGTAATATGGGTAAACTAAATATATTCTGGAAATTGAGAATTTAATGATAAGGTTAAGCCCGTTTCGGCTATTTTACGTAAACGAGTCACATAAACTGATCCGAACGCATAACCGCGTAACGGGTAACCAATTAAATTATATACAGGTCTTAATTGTTATTATGCTTAAAATATGTTAATACATCAGTAGGATGTTAACATATATGCCCAAAAAGTAATTTAAACCAAGTTAAGTCCCATAAGGGCATTTTGGCAATTTTTAATGCTTATAAAAGAGTTTAAATACTAATCTGAGTTTCAGGTCTGATGTACTCAGTAAAAATATGTATTTTTATAAGTTATAATAGTAGGGTATAACATATATGTGAAATTTATCTTTTATAACCAAACTATACATCGTAGGGGCATTTTGGTAATTTCACATAAGCTTTAAAGGTAAAAACTTGAGTTCTGAGTTTAAAACATTGGTTTACTGTTTAAATACATAAATTAACTTAGAACATCAGTAGGTAATAAGTTTTATGTGCCAAAAATAGTTTTAACTCATACTATGCGCTTTAAACGCGTAAAAGGCGGTTTTGAGCGATTATCGGGTTAAAATAGGAAATCTGAGTTTTTGATCAGTTAATAAAATTCAAAATATTTTATTTATTAATTAAAATCAGTAGCAAAGATTTTGGTATCAAAATGTTATGTAAAACTCATTTTATGCATGAAAAGGGTAAAACCGACAATTATCGAATCAAAGCTATAACTCTATGTTATGCTCAGCCTAAAAATAAATAAAAATCTTTAAAAATCCCAAAATATTATTTTATTTCAGTAGGTAAAAATTTGGTATCAAAATTTGGGTTTAAATAGGCTATATGCTAATTACGCCATTTAATTAATAAAAAAGCTTTCTAATTACGCTATTGAGCATAATTCCTAATCTAGACCTCAAACTGATGTCAAATTTTCGGGACAAGTCTAAATATCAGTAGCAAAGGTTTTTGTCCATTTACATTGCTAAAAATATCAGTTGTGTGTCAAAAGGGCGTTTTTGGCATTTATAAGCATATTAACAATCAAGTGCATATAATTCAAACCACTAGGAACCATGTACTATAACTCCAGAGCGTTATACTACTGAGTAATGTGGTCCTAATAGAAGCTTAAAACATGGGATAATTAAGCTTGAATGGGTCAGAACTGAAAGTTAAAGCAAAAGTCAAGTTTTTGCGACTTTCGGTTATAATCTGACCTTAGACTGTTAATTGTCAAGTTAGGACTGATAAAACATGTTCTAATATTAATTACCAAGTCATTAGAATGATAAAATATAATTTAGAACTTCTGTTTTATTAATTTTAATCATTTTAAAACATTCTGTCTAGTTTGACTTTTTGTCAAACTACTTTGACCCGACAATTGACTAGTCAAACGAAATAATTAGGAGGTGCCCTCTTAAGGGTTAATCACCTACATTAATATGGTTCCATAACCACTTTCGTTTAGGTCAGTGGCTGGACCATATGTGATTAAACCGAAAGTCAAAGCTTAATTACGATAAGTTTGACTTTTCGGTTATTAAGCTAATTAAAACGACTAAGCAGGGATTAAGACTCTTACTAATGGTCCTAGCTATCTTTTCTACACTTGGTAATCTTCTCCTAGTCCTTGCAAGCTCCAGAATTGAGTTGTTTTTAAAGTTGTTGCAAATGTGAGCTTTATAAAGTAAGAACTAGTTCCTTTATATAGTGATCTCCAAGTGTTTAGATCACTTCCAGCTGTTATGGAACATCCTAGGATCACCCCAGGTGTCTAGTGGATTTATAAAAACCGTATAACAGCCCCTAGTATCGATTCATAAGAGTTTAAGTCGGTTATGCAACTGAAACACACATATGTCCATAACTTCTGCCCAGCGACGAGCTTACGGACCGTAAGCTTAAACCCTTGCGGTCCGTATCCACCTCTTACGGACCGTAAGTCCAAATAGATGCGGTCCGTAACCGAACCTGAATTTCATCGCCCAGCTAAAGCCTTGCGGACCGTAAGCCTTGGGCCATACGGTCCGTAACCGTTGACCAGAAGACAAAATTTTTTGAGAACTTTATATTTGATCATGCAGCTTTTTAAACTCGAATCTTCAGACATTTCCAGCAGTAATAGTCCATATGATCAAGTCTGCATTTCTCATGTTACCATGCCATGCACTAGTGTTCCCTTGGATTCTTTAGAAATGGCCATTGCATGAAGATTTGTCGGTTCTTGCACATGAGACTTTATTTCTTGAAAGTTGAACAATTCATCACAAATTCAACCGAGTGTTTATGAATTCTTATTCCAGATATTCACAAGGGTGTATTTATATTTTACAAAGCCTCGGGAACATTAAAAGGTCACTCAGAGGTAGAATTAACATGTTGACACGTTTAATCCCTGTAGCTTTATAATTTTCCGACTATATTCACAAACGACTTCTTATATTCAATTAATCATTTGATTAAGAATATATTCTCCACGTACTGTCATTCAGAGGCTCGAGTTTGGCATGTTGACAGTTTTTAGTCCCTTCAACTCAATCTTTCATATACTTAGAGTTTAGGACACATGTTTATACATAATTGGACACGTTTTTTAGGTGGTGTTACATTAGACATCCATGATTGTAGTGATCTCTTTGCCACAGTTAAGATCTCCTTGTTCTTTTTTGAGTATATCTAACTCATTAGTTTACGTCTTGTGCCCAGTCTCACCGCACTGCTACACTTGGCACTTTTGCAAGTGCCCTCATGATGAAAGCTTCACTTATCTCATTCAAGATTTCGGCAAGTTACTAGCATATTTCTTGGTGCGAACATCGATTTTGGCAGCAAATGCCTTCGTTTCTCTCGTCGCGGGCGTTTTCTCTCATTTGTTACTCATTCTCGAACCTTTCCTAAGGTGTGAGAACTTTCGATTCCCGTTGCTAGTAGATTCCACATGCGTTTCTTTCCCTTCTGCACCTTTCTTTGATAATTTCCCCATGTTCCCCGCATCCTCGATGAGACTAACTGCGAGGGTTACTTGAGAAAAATTTCTAGGTAGGGTGGCATGATGTGATTGTGCTTCAGATCTCAGGGCTAAACCCTAATGTAACGCTCAGTGCATTTGGATTCTGGTGTTATCCAGTATGCAACAATCCTTGAGAGATTGTAGAGGCATCAGGGTAACCAACAACATTAGCTCTAATCATGACCGAGTTCTAGAGTTCGGTTCCGAACCTTGGAATTTTTCCGCTAGCGAGCAATACTCTTCTCGCGTAAGATCCTTAAGTTCTTCCCACGACAACCACTTTGTTGTATTACTTCCTATAGTTTGCACTTGGAGATTCCACCAAGTTAATGTCTCCTTCAAAAGAAGACTATTCGTTTACCTGACTGTTTACTTAAGAGTACATTTACTAGCACGGTTAACTGACTCCCTTGTCTTTGTTTAGCGGATAGAACTTACCGCACCTCCCGTATCCATGAGGTCTCGCGGCCTATAATCCGGAAATGCCTTCGAATTAAAATCCGGTTTGATTGCATTTCCATGTGTGGCATTGCCACTCATTCACGTCCCATCGGAATTTGAACCACTTGAACTACTGGTACTATAAGTACTATCACTAGTGTTGACTCGACAGCCTCATGTGGTTCAGTTTCCGCAACCCCGGTGTTGTTCCATAACAACTCTAGTTTGACTTTAATGGCAGGGCGTTGATTAACTGCCCCCTTTTGGACGTAGATTTTCTTTTCGGCGCCATGTTATTGTTGATACATAGTATCAAAGGGTCTAGACATGTATATGGACAGATATAGCCTACCATGCGCCTAAGAATTAAGAATGTATTCGGTCATGGAGACCTCAAGATCGCATTGTTCATACATGTTCGAAACAATGATAATATGAATAATCGCAACACAAAATGCGTAGTACCTCTTGTGTGTATTGGCCATATGCCTAAGTGGGAAAAGAGGTAATTCAGTGAGGAGGAGAAACGAAATGGTCCTCTCTATCCTTACAGTATGTATTCTCTACCTCATGGACCTCAATCGTCCCAAGTAGGAAAGTCTTTCGCCGCGCTAACTCGTGTGATGAATACATTGATATCCCTTGAGCTCCACGAGCTCCAAAAAAAATGTTATAATTTCCGTAGATGTCGAATATAATACAATGAAGGGGTTGTAGCATGGCTCATGCCATATCATCCCTTGGAATAAGACAAATGTCAAATGACAGAGTTTAATGTAATCATTTCCAATAACTAAGATAAGGTGTCATAGACACCAAGGAACCAACCCATGTTCAAGAATTCCGAGAATGTTGAGGAAAATCCTCCATGAGTGGCTAACAAGCTTTGTTTGCTCTCGATGACTAGTATCGAATGACTCGTGTTATAGATCAAATGTTAAGTGTGAAAAATACGTGTGGTCTTCCTGCATCGTAGAGTGTTACAGTAACCATTCCGGTTAGCGTTCTACTAGATAGAAACTTGAACAACTTAAGAATTTCGAATGGATAGTGATCGCTAGCTTGACTCGCAGAGCCCACCAGGATTCCCCATGCACTACAAGTTGTTATTACGTGGGCCCCCATAATAATAAATTATCTTGCATGGTCACCCTTGCATTGTCTCGTTCAAGCAGACGATCAGTCAGAGAGAGGACACTATTGTCTTTATACCTTCAACATAGAAGGGACCTTCGTGATGGTCCACATGCTAACGCCCGTTGTCATTATTCGTGAAAGGGCACAACGTTAGACGGAATAGAAATATGGAGAATCCGCAACAATAGCAACTGGAGGGGCACCTTTAAGATGAGTACTTCATCTTCCTTGTCTAGACGAGAGTGTGATCAATCACGATTAGTATGAGCCTCAGGGGCCTCATCCCACTAGTAGAGTTGTTGTCCAAGGCCGCCACCTCCGCCTCGTTGCCACTACTGAAGCCAGACTTGTAACCATCCGAGGGAAAACAATCATCTTCCACGGGATCAATGCTTTAGGGTCTCGCTTAGGGACCACGTCCGCCATAAGCTTCGTAATAGACGCGAGGTCATCATTCTCATCACGTGAGTCAAGTGTAATAATAGAATTCATAGTCGAAGGTATTTTCGTTCATGGCAAAATATTTCGTACAACACATATATATAGATATATATAATCACTAAATCTCATGTTGTTTTTGTTCTCATGTTTCACATGTACTTCCTAATGTTTCGAGTCTATTCCTTATAACCATGTCTTGATCCATATCCGTTACTTATGATTGAGCTCGCGTGATAGATCCTCATGTTATAGTGACACAATGAAAACCTTTTGTCATTTGTCATACTTTTGAAAACACTTTTGTAATGTTATCAAGTTTGTTTTCATGCGAGAGCCCATAGTAATTATAGACCAAACTTTGTAAAAGTTTTTCCCCGGTTCACTACAATCGGAGCTCTGATACCAATCTGTCACACCTTGCTAGTTACGGAAGCGTCTTGCGTGTGACGTAAGAAAGGTAATCATTGCATCCAATCATGTATCACCGGCTCAAGACTTGTTTCCTGAAATACATGTAGTTTTAAAAAGTCAACAAAAGTTGAGCGAGTTCATGCAGTTATTGTTATCATATGAAATCTTTGTATTATTGTAATGAAATCCCGGTATGTTAATAGCATTTATGGAGTTTAAGGATCCATCAGTGGGTAGCGAGCCCCCTGACATTATGTACCATAAGTACGTAACCAACCCGAGACAACTTTGACATCTTTGGCATCACAAAAGCACTCCAGGGTATACCAACCAGGAGTGGAGCGTGTCTCAAGCTCAATAGATCTACACCTTTTGCACCTTGGTCACTAAGTGATTAATGGTTACTATGTCATCATCCTACTTATGTACATTGATCGTGTTATCATCTAAACCTAGAGCTAACATACCCATAGTTTTAGCATGTATTTCCCCTCGATTGTTTTAAAAACCAAACATTGAAATCATTGAAAGAAGGGACATGAACTCACAAATTTGCGTTTCGTATTATGTAATACCGTAGGTGAGCGTCCGTACGCGTGAATAACCTACATGTGCACTAACTTGATTAGACACTAGGTCTTATCGGACCTTGTACAAGTTGTTCATCTTGAATTCTTTATTATGTTATCGCTTGGCATCTTTGGAACAACTTTGTATTTTTAGAGCGTTGGTAGTTTACTCGCGCGATTGTTATATATTGAATTCATAAGTGTATACATGTATTCTATGTGTATTGAATTAGGTGTGAACGGGCTTCGCCCTTCACATGTCCCCGTGCCGCGCACGCATGTCATTGAGCCTTTACTCATGTCATTGGGCCGAGCCCATGTCATTGGGCCGAGCCTATGTCATCTATGTTATTGGGTATAACCCATGTTTTAATGTTATTGGGCCGAGCCCATGTCATCTATGTTATTGGGCCTAACCATGTCTTTCAGGTTATTGGGCTTAACCCATGTTTCTTGTCATTGGGCCTTGGCCCATGTATTTTAGTAATTTGGGCCTGCCCCAAATGTTTTGTCATTGGGCCTTGGCCCAAATCTAATTTTTTGTGAGCCCATTAGAAATAATCTTGCATTTTACTCAAAAATTTACCAAGTATGTAAACTTTTAAAATGTTCATTTTTCATATGAAAATACTTAGTAATTTTTATAGTTTTTGACTTTCCGGATTCTTGTTATCGGCCTCATAGATTTGTGTTCGTTAAGTGTCTAATAATGTGTTATTTTTAGACTCGACATCACAGTAATTTTCCTCGCGATGTCGATACGCCCAATTGTCATCGTCGAGTGTTATGTATTACTGTTTCGACCATTTCGTTTATTCGTCCGTTTAATAGCATTTCATTGGAACATGTAGGAAACATGTATATGTATTTTTGGTGTCTTTTATACTTTTTACATACAAGTATTTCTTGTAATTATGAGTGTATTATTTTGATCACCCTAAAGGTATCTATGTACATACACATAGCACATAATACATATACTTGATGAGTTTTCAAAATATAAAATTTTTTGCCAAAAATTATACTTTTACATGGTTATTATTATTATTTTTACCCATTTATTTTTGTAAAAATATATTTTCAAGTTCATAAGACCTCTTGAATATTTGAGACTTAACCATTTTCATCAAAGCTTCCATAATGAAGTTTAAGAACACTAATTGCGTTTAACTTTGTTAATCACCCTTTAACCCCATTTTTAATCGCGATTAGATTTTAGAAAAATTCGCCATAGTTTCCCCTAAACTATGACGTTAAACGCGTTTAAATCACCAAATCAAGTTTCTATATCACCACGATTTACCAAGTTTCACTAAATATCATTTTTACAACATTAATCAACACTCCTTCCTTCAAATTTGTCATGAGCATTACTTATGTTAAATTTCAAGATTTTAAAGTTAATCACTTTTCAAGTTAATCCTTTACATAAACTTGATTATGATTGTTTTATGCTTTTAGAAATCCCCAAGTCTTACATATTTCAAGTTTATTAAGAATACCAAGACTTTTTATGTAACACTTTTTATAAACAATTTTATATAAACTTGTTTCATGTAAAAAAACCAAGTTACTAGTGTTTTAAAAGTCTTGATTAAAGTTCATTCTCATGTTCTATCTTTCAAGAACACTAATCAAAGCTTCATGTATGTAATACTCATGAATTTGAAGGTGATGATCTTGTAGGATTTAAACATATAGATGTTTAAATCACATTTTCAAGTTTATTATGGCTAGATTAACATATCTATGAAATACTACAACAAATAAACATGAAAATCATCATAAATCTCATCTTTCAATAACTAATCTTGACATAATCAACATAATCAACAAGATTACACTAACTAGTTGCACTAATCTACACAAATAATCATATAAACAATCATGATTAGTAGATTATTAAGTTTGGGATAAGGGTTTTTGGTTATGTTTTTCTTGATTTTTAAGATGATCAACTTGTACATCTAGTAAATACTAGTAATAAGAAGCTTAAATATGATGGTTTTAGATCTTACAACTTTGCACAAGATGATTAAGAAGAGATTTAAGCTCCAACCAAGCTCCTAATGATCCTCTATGCTTAACCCTTGCATTCATGACCTTAAAGTGTCTTGAATGTGGGTAATTTATGGTGTTTAATGGTGATTTATGGTGGGTTTTTTGTTGTTGTTCATGGTGTCGTGAGTTAAGAGGTGCACAAGAAGGGTTTTTGATGTTTGAAGATGTGGTAAAGATATGAGGAAATAAATGATATCTTGATGTTATAATTTCAATCTTTTCAAAGCATTACTACCATACTTCCCATACACCAAATCTCCAAATTTTCAAACAAATCAAGTGGGGTGGGACCCACATGTTGACCAAAATATATAAAGGGGGGGGGGTAAAGTGTAACTTTTTTTTATAAAAATCTTAAAAATCTAGATATTTTGGTGATAAATCAAAGTATGGTGATTAGGGGTCTAATTGCACCATTAGGGGGTAATCAGGGATTCGTAATGTTAATTGTCGTTAACTAGTTCACTAGACTAGTAGAAATGGTATCTTGATACCTTAAACGACTTTCGTTTAGTCATCGGTTCGATATCGGCACTTTTAATTCTTACCGACGAATGTTTTCCGCAAGTTGTTATTCCACCGTCAAGCGATGTATGAAACGATTCCGAGTCCCAAAATAAGCTTAACTAGTTCACCATGTCTTCCGTTTAGTTGTTTTGGCGTCGAAAATATTATTTTCTAGCTTGTCGGTTCAAAAACGGACAAGTTGTGGGGGTTGCAACGCAGCACCGAAAGCTTATGTTTCGGACACCCCATTATTATCCTCATGTTGTTTTCATATGTTTGTTATTATTTGTCATAGTTTCGGAGTCTCAGAAATGCTAAATTAATAGTTCGGACGAGTTAAAATTGTTATATTTTTAACCGGACGGACGATTTTGTGATTAGGGCGTTGTACCGGAAAGTTATATATTTTGCAAAATGTGTTCCATCTTAGTGTTTTCATATATATATGGACTCAGTTATGTCATTCATGTGTCGTTTTTCATTGTTTCGTTCAGTTTTCACGGTTTTGCTGGCATGAATAGTGTAACCGTGAATAGTGCACGCAACACTTTCTACCAACACTTTTAGGACATAGTTTGATTGGTTTCGCGACATGACGAAAACCAACATATGTTATAGGATTGTTCTCTTGTCCTAACACTGTTATCTGTTTTACGACACAGTTACGTAATTAAATTACGCTAAATGCATGAGATTATGTAAATAAAATAGTGATTAGTTTGTACGGAATCACTGGTTATTTGCCATTTGTCACAAAATAGCACTAATGCCACACTATAGCCAACGACCACCAACATTGAAGTTGCGGCATCTTAACGTGTAAAAACTAGACCGACATATAAAACATAGAAAATAATGACTAACTCGATTTAGGACTCACGCGTTGTGACAAACTTATTAAACGGGAAAAAAATAGACGACGTAAACACACTGAACCACACACGTGCGTTACCCCATGTTAACTCGCAAAATTTAGAACGAAACGTTTAACAAAACGTAAAATCGTTGAACCACACACACATATTGTGTCGTGTTAGGTCGCAAAATTTAGATTTAAACGTAAAATGAAATTTTTTGTAAAATATGAAAAACATAGGGGATCAAAGTTGAAAGTAAAAAGGTTGTGAGGTTAAATTGGAAAAACTAAAAACTTTTGGGTTAAAACTATAAAATAAGTAGTTTTGGGTTTAAAGTGAAACATCATTTAAAAAAAACCCCAAAACATGGGGTACAACACCCGATGCCTCAACTTGTTGTAAATTTATATTATGTAAATATCAATGTACAATCACCTAGACTAACCATATAAACAACTAAAGCATAAAGCATCATTTAAGCAAGATGTACAACTCCTAAATGCATACTTATGTTACAAAATAATATGTAAATAAACCACACGTGGCAGGCTAAGGAAAAAGTACAAATATAATACATATGAAAATACAACAAAACAAAGAAAAAAAACCTCAATGACCAACAAATAAACAATACAAGAAAACCAAAAATACACCTAAAGCATAAAGTACAAATCAACCATGCACAAACATGTTACAAAATGATAATATATAATTACATTTTTATTTAAAAACTCACATGTTATTTTTTGTTTATATTTAAGTATTATGATATTAAATTACCATTTATAGGATCATCATCATTTATTCCGGGTGCCTTTTAAACATAGTTCGATATCATTCGAAGTGTACTAAATTGAGTCCATATCTTTGGTGAAACATAACTAACACTGCGGGGTGTGGGGGGCTTGGGTTGACATGTGGCGGAGTTGGGTTCCACATGGCTGGTCGTGGCTTTTTTTGGGTGTGGGGTGGCGTGTTTTTTTTTGTCAAATATACCCAGCCCAGCCCATCCCAGCCAGCCACATCATCTCCCCCCGCCCCACGCAAGGCTTCATAGCCACGCCAGAGAGATAACGCCCAAAGCCAAGCCCATAAGGGATGGTGTGCAAGGCTTGGGTGGGTTTCCCACGCACCAAACCCAAGCCCACACCACGCGGTCTAAGGAATAAATGCTAACTTAAAAAGAACATATACTATAAATGTATCAAACTTGTGTTTTCTCATTGATACAAGATTTACAGTTATACAAAAAGAGTGCTAAAGACTAGGAACTAAAGAGTGCTAAAGACTAGGAATTAAAGGGTGCTAAAGACTAGGAATTAAAGAGTGCTAAAGACTAGGAACTAATTACATAGTAAGTTACAACAAGTAATTAATTTTGAAATTCAATTTCTTTGGTGGGAAATTCTGTTTTGACCGAGGTGGTTCTAATATGCCCCCGCAAGATGGACGATCGTGAGAGGATACCAATCTTGGTAGTGAGAAGCTGGAACCGTTGTCGCAGTAAGGGCTTAGTTAAAGCATCCGCAAGTTGATCATCTCCTGAAATATGAGTTACGCGGATGGTACCGTCTTGAACCTTTTCACGGACGAAGTGAAGTCTAAGGCAAGGTGCTTCATACGCGAGTGAAAAACCGGATTTGCTGAATAGTGAGTTGCACTTAGACCATAGATAGCTTTGTTAAGTTTGCAAACATGTGTAGGGTAGGAAGGATCCACGAACCCGGGTGGTTGAGACATGTAAACTGATTCGGTTAGAGTGCCTTGTAAGAAGGCATTGTTAATGTCAAGTTGGCGTAGAGGCCAATTGAAAGAAGTGGCTATGGCAAGGATGAGGCGTAAGGTGGCGGGTTTAACCATAGGACTAAAGGTTTCAACATAATCTAAACCGGGACGTTGATGAAAACCTTTAGCAACAAGTCGTGCGTTTAGGCGGTCCACTGAACCATCGGGTTTGAATTTAGTGCGGTAGACCCATTTGCATCCAACAATGTTAGGAGCATTATCGGGAGGAACGAGTGTCCAAGTTTGATTACGTGTGAGAGCGTCAAACTCGGATTGCATGGCTTTTCGCCATAACGGATGTTTGAGGGCTTGGGTAATGGTAGTGGGTTCGGGAAGGGTATGAGTGGTAGAGTGGTATAAGACAAAGTCGGAGTTGTGATACTTTGGGTTCGGTTTACGGGTGGGTCAAGTTCGATAAGAAGTAGTGGATTCGGGTGTAGGGGAGGGAATGGGTCCAGTGGGTTGTGAAGAGGAGGACGAGTCCGAGGGGATGTGTGTAGGGGATGGAGGCATCAGGTTGGTATTGGTGGGAGGGTCGGTGGATGGGTTTGAAGTAGATGGTGTAGAAGCAGTGGTAGTGGGATTCGGATTCGGATTGGAAGGGGTTGAATTTTGAGGAGGAGTGTAAGAAGGTGTAGAAAGGGAAATTGATTGTGTGGTGAGGGGTAACCAAGTATCGGGTGAGGGTGAGATGGGGGTAGAGGTTTGAGAAAGGGATTCATAGGGAAAGATGTGGTCAAGAAAATGGACATGACGTGAAGTGTAGATTCGATGAGTGAGGGGATCAAGGAGATGGAAAGCACTTTGAGAAGATGAGTAGCCGATGAAGATGCACGGTTTTGACCGAGACTCGAGTTTATATTTTGAGTAGGGTCGCAACCAAGGGTATGATAAGCAACCGAAACTATGAAGTTTTTCATATTTTGGAATGATGTGGAAAAGGCGAAAATAAGGAGAATCATTGTGCAAGGTGGAGGTGGGTAATCTATTTATGAGATAAGTGGCGGTGGTGAAAGCAAAAGGCCAAAATTTGAGAGGCATTTTAGCATGAGAAAGTAGTGATAGGCCGGTTTCGACAATGTAGCGATGACGACGTTCGGCATAGCCATTGTGTTTGGGTGTGTGAGGAGGAGAGGTGAGATGAGAAATGCCACAAGAGACTAGGTGAGAGGATAGTTTGATGTATTCTCCACCATTGTCTGAAAATAATTGCTTAATTTTGGTTTTGAAAAAAATTCTCAACAAGTTTTTGAAATCGAATGAAAGTATTAAGAGAGTCCGATTTATGTTTTAATGGATAAAACCAAATGTATTTTGTGAAATGGTCAACAAAAATTATATAATATTTGTAACCATCAAAAGATGTAATTGGAGATGACCAAACATCGGAAAATATTAATTCTAGAGGTGTATTAGAAGTTAAAGAAGATGAATAAAGGGGAGTTTGTGACTTTTATTAATGCAACAAGAATTGCATGATTCATGCCTGCTAGAAATAAAGGGAACAAAGGAAGCTAAATGTTGTAAAACACGCAAATGTGGATGTCCTAGGCGATGATGCCATGAAGACTTCTTGGTGGTTTGCAAGTGAAAAGCTTGAGGAGACTTGGTTGATGAGAGCTCGTAGAGACCATGACTAGTGATTCCCCGAAGAATGGTTCGGCGAGTGGGAAAGTCTTTGATGACAAAATAAGAAGAGAAAAATAAGATTAGTATGTTGTTATCAAGGCATAAGCGAGAGGTAGATATGATGTTACGGGAGATAGAAGGAACACAAAGAACATTTTTAAGAACAATAGGAACATTAGAAAAATAAAGAGTCATGGTGCCAATGTGAGTAATTTTAAGAGACGAACCATCACCGATGATAAGTTCCTCGGTACCATCGTATGGGCTATGCATAGAGAGTGCACTAAGATCATTGGTAATGTGATGAGAAGCACCACTATCCTTCAACCAAGATAAATCGGAGTCCACAGTGGGGTGTGTTGCCATCATGTGTGTTTGGGGTTTTGGTTGGTTATTGGATCGGTTGTAGGTTGAAGGTGTGATTGAGGGATGAGCTTTCTTAAATAATGGGCATGAGGTTAATGAATGCCCTTTGGTAAAACACCATTGGCATTTACCAAGGAAGGATCGTTGGCTAAGGGCGGAAGTGGGTGTGGGAAGTGAGTTTTAGAGATGAAGGGAAGTTGATCATGTTGACCGATTGTGTGGCTGCTGTGCCGGCGGTCACAGTGGTGGTGGTAACAGCATTATTGGCCATGGAAGAGGGGGTGGTTGTGTTTAGGTTTTGCAAAACCTGGCTGATACTATATAAATGTATCAAACTTGTGTTTTCTCATTGATACAAGATTTACATTTATACTTAAAGAGTGCTAAAGACTAGGAACTAAAGAGTGCTAAAGACTAGGAATTAAAGGGTGCTAAAGACTAGAAATTAAAGAGTGCTAAAGACTAGGAACTAATTACATAGTAAGTTACAACAAGTAATTAATTTTGAAATTCAATTTTCTTTGGTGGGAAATTCTATTTTGACCGAGGTGGTTCTAATATATACGTCAAGCTGCACATTCAAAAATGTGATGTAAGCTGGAAATTTTGCCTCTTTTTCTTCTCTATTTTTTACACATAGATGTCAAATTAATAGGGCTAACAAATTATGCCTTGGTACGTTTAACAGATCTCTGACGACGCGAACAACATAAATTTTAAACATGAATACGACTTGTTTAACTACTTTATATTAAACGTCTATAACACAGTTATATATTTTATGTACCAAGAAGTGGAAATGATCGATCCTAACATTCTAATTTTAATTATTTTTAAAAAGGTAAAAAATCAAATCATGTACTTTTCAGTAAACAAGTATTATCGTATCTTATACAGATTAGCTATAGACAACCCTACAAATTACTAATATACTATTCTACTATTCCAACTTTTGGTACCATTCTACTATTCAACTTTTGGCGTATTCTATTAAGTTCTTTATTGCTTTACATGTCACACCCCGACCGCGTATAACATGCAGCCGCGGCGGAAACGTCGGGGAGTGTTGTAACAGAATTAATTGTTTCACAACCATGGAATACAAAGTTATATTTTATTTATCAAACAGATGTGTTACATTGTCTCAAAACAGGAAATAAAGAGTTCAGAACATAATTAAACTAAGTCTATCTTCATTTTATGTCTCTAAGGCACAGGTCCGCCCTAGTGTCACAATCATCATCCTAAGCAACACATGTGAAAATAGGTACGTCAGCATAAAAATGCCTGTGAGATACATAGGTTTTGTGAAAATAGGATTCATGACTTGGGTTTTTTTAAAAGAAAGATTTAATAAAAATTAGTCATGAATCTTGTTAAATGTTTCCTTTTATAAATCATATGAAAACTCGATAAGAAATCAGATTATATAAAAGAAAGGTGTATAGTTAATGAAATAACCAAATAAAATGAGTTTGTATAAGTTAAGTTATTTGTAAAACGATGTTTATGTGAAGATTGTATTGTAGATGTAATATGTATAAACTGAAATGGTTTAAATAACGCTACGATATGTAATACCATAAAAGCACTTATATATAGGAAGTACCAGCGGCGTATCCACCATGTTTTTATCGTATTACACGTCGCCTCGTTACTCAAATCATTTACCCAAACCAACCACTAATGTAAATTGTTCATGTATAAATCAATTGTCAAGTGTTATTGTGTAAACCATATCAAAATGTCCAAGTCTAATGTAAATCACCAAATGTGTATATCAATGTCAAAATGTTTATGTTTAATGTAAATCATATAATGTGTATCCAAAAATATCATGTATGGCATGTGAAATATATCAACTAAACCATAGGTAAAATGCACAAAAACAGGGTATTGAATTAAACATAGTTTAAGTCAAAGTTATGTTTTGTGGAACAAATGCATGCTATACTGATACAAACATCTATGCGGTATTGTGAAAATGCATACATCCAAGCCTTGTGACTGTGGTGATAGACCTTTAAACAAATTAAAGGTCAATCTGTGTTATATTTATCGAATTCGGTCATTCCTTCCACCCAAACAAACCTAGGGTTCAGGAATGGGAGTTGTCAAGTCCTATAGTACCATTAGCTACTAACGAGCGGCGTAGCTAATGTTAATAAATGTATATTGTCCCATTTGAACAAACCAAATGTCATACCAAAATGTAAGCATGTGATGAATAACAAATCTACCAAGTATGCACACAATGGGCATACATAGCATAAAATGTAATGTAAAACAATGTACTAAGTATGTGCACAATGGGCATACATAGCATGAAATGTAATGTAAAACGATGTACTAAGTATGCACACAATGGGCATACATAGCATGAAATGTAATGTAAAACAATGTACTAAGTATGCACATAATGGGCATACATAGCATGAAATGTAATGTAAAACAATGTACTAAGTATGCACACAATGGGCATGAAGTATGCACACAATGGGCATACATAGCATGAAATGTAATGTAAAACAATGTACTAAGTATGCACACAATGGGCATACATAACATGAAATGTAATGTAAAACGATGTACTAAGTATGCACACAATGGGCATACATATCAAAACACAATGAAATCATGTACTATAAATGTACTAATGAACATAGCAAGTATATGATGTGAAAGCAGGAAAGCATGAAAGTAACAAGTAGGCACATGTGTTTCACCCCAAAATAGTTTGAAAACAGTAAAAGAGGGGTCTATGTACTCACTTGGGATTGCTTAGTAGTCCTTGAGTAACAACCAAACAATGATAGAGATCACGGATATCAAACGACACCTAATATAGGTAACTATGTTAATATACCGGACCTAAATCGGAGGATTGGATAGAATGAGGGTTCGTAAACCAAACGAGTATGGAGACTCGTGTAATATGGTTTAACAAAGCCCACATACTAAAATGAAACCTAACCTAAGTGCTTATGACCCATTACGACCCGTTTAGGTAGCTCATGCTACTTTAACGTGTCATTCGCGTAAAACGTGTTCGGAACGCCTAACTAGCCCTATGATAAGTAAAATATGCCTTAACATGTCTAATATTGTTGCCAAATCAGTTTAGATACCAAAAGTTATGTTACATATGCTTAAAATGAATTTTGGCGTTAAAAGGGCATTTTGGTAATTTACCTAAGGCATATGAACTACCTATCATACAACTAACTAAACGTCGTGACCATAAGGTATAACCTCGGAAGGTTATTCCCTATATACTATGGTCACCTAATGTGTTTGGTCGGATCCTAAGGATCGACCAAACGGGTCGGGTTCGAAAGTATAAACGATTGTTTAGATCGCTTACCTTACGACCCTACATAAGCACTTAAACTAAAAGTGACGAGCTAAGCATGTTAAAACATGCTTAACTAAGTTTAGAAAACAGGTTTGGTATCAAAACAAACGGTTTTGATACCTAAGAGTAGTTTGGTTACAAAATACGCAAGAATGCGCATTTTGGCCTAAACTACGACTCGTCACTGAGCCTAGATAACGTGGTAATCAGTAGGTATAGTCACTAGGGACTATAACCATCGTGATCACGCTCACGTTATGAAGTTCAACCGAACCTCGTGTTGACCATAAACTGGTCAACGCAGAAAGTCAAACATAGTTTGACTTTCGGACAAGAAAAGCGATAAAAGAATGAAGGAACACTTACAAAGGGTCCCCGCTAGTAAAACTTGATCGAATAGCTCAGGTATGAAGCAATGACTTCAACTTAGAGCTTTGAGATCAGATTTTTGGGTTTTGGGGTTGAGATGGGTTGGGTATTTATAGTAAATGGACAACCGTTAGGATCGTTTATCGAATAACGTGATCGAATCTCATCCGTACATGTGTTGGAATGTTATGGTAACTCATTTTGCCCCCACCACCAGAGATTGACATGTGGCATTTGCCTTTGGTGTGTTTAAAAGCTGCTAATCAACAGTCAAAATGATTTTCTGCATCTGGCCCCTGCTTACGGACCGTAAGGGTGAAGGCTTACGGTCCGTAAGCCATCAAGTTTGGCAGAATGGCAGATTTGGTCCTTGTTGTGTAATAAGCTCATTTCCGACACGTTTAAGGCCCGTTAAGCCAACGTTAAGGCCCTAAAATGATGCCTAAACATTGTGGACATGAAACATGCTCAAAAATATGCCGGATGTTGGTTCGTTTGGTCGTACGATCGCGATGTTCGGTTAATTACGACGGAATGCGCATAAGCGCGACAAACGATCCAAATTGCGCGACGAATGGATTTTTTTCATGCCAAACACTAAAATAAAATATTTTAGTGCTTACATAAATTTTTGGATGTCCGGATGAATTCAGAACGTAAGTTATGCGCGAAAGTGCAAACTTATGCACTTTTTGACACTTTTAGTCCCTGAATGACCCAAAAGTATATTTTAGCACACCGAACCCCTCAAAGCCTATTTCTAAGCTATATAAAGGATATTTAAGGTGTGTTTAGCTTATGGTCATGTTCCGGAATGTCTGTTACAGTTCAAATTGGCATACTTTCGCAGTTTGTCAAATTTAGTCCAGCCAAATAATAAAGGTAAGTGAGTACAAAACGGCAGTGATGGTCCATGAGGTCATAATAACGAAAAGTATTGATCGCCTATACTGAGCGATCACAAGGCAACACAAGCAAAGTGTTGGGAAGTCAGATCGAGTAAAGGCACGATAAAAAGGATAAAGCCGGAAGGTATGTGGTAATATGCCTTGTAGAATTCCGTTAATAGCACATCTAGATAGTGCTAAATAAATAAGATAACATCAGGAAATTCATTTTAGTGGCGAATGCTGTACGAATGAACCAAATGAATAAGTTAGTAAAGAAAATGGGTCTGTTTGTAAACAGTGAAAGATCTCACTAGAAACATCCAAATGGGTGAAAATAACGGATTCACAAAGAATCCGAAAGTATAAAGGCGATGGATTTCGCTAAGTTAATCAAACAAGTCGAAATGACAAGATGGCGTTATTCTGAGTTGCGTAAATTCGCATAAAAGATACATATGTTGTGTAATTAAAAGATGTTACCATATTTGTCTAATGACACTAACAAATGGTCAAAGGGTGAGTAATGCTTAGAAGGTTACTCAGTTTATGTACATTGGGTTGAAACTCAATAAATTATGTAAGGAAAGGTTTCGAGGACGAAACCTCTTTAAGGGGGGTAGACTTGTAACACCCCAAAAATGGGTTTGGTAATTAAACCACGTTACTAGTGACGATGGGTAAAATACCGTTAGTGGTAAAAATTAACCCGGTTAATATTAGGATTTAAATAAATAAATTTGATGTTAATTAAAAGAGGATAAATACTTTGAGGAAAACAAAGTATATAGAAGGCCCGAGCTAACGGGACTTAAAATAAAACGGGTTATGACTACCCCGAACTCACTAAGTTAAACTAGCAAAGTTTAACCTAGTTAACAAAACAAAGTATTGTTGAAAATAAGTAGGTTGTAGCCTACTTACTAGTTAACAAAACTTGAGGGACCAAAATCGTCAAAAAGGGAACAAGTTCTATTAATAAAAAAACACACACCACACATACTTGGTGTGTGTGGATCGATCATCAGGAACGACCAAGAGAGCTCAAACCCTAGAATCAACAAATTCACCAAATTGGAGCTCGAATCAAGCCCCAAATCAATGCATGAACGCGTATAAATGATCACCAAGTCAAAGGGATCGTAAGGTATGTTAAATTTTGTAATTTGGTGATGTCTTGAAGTTATGATGAACACTCAAAATCACAATTTGGGAATGGATGATGAATCCATGAGTATAGTTGTGAAGAAATCTATGTGTAGGAACAACCCTAGTTAACAATTTGATGAACTAGTGTTGAAAACTAGGGAATTGATGATTTCCCTTGTATGTGCTAAGTGGGTTATGGCTAGATAATGAAGATGATGATATAATTGTGCTAGAAATCATCATAGTTGATAGTAGAAACAAAGTACTTGAACAAATTTACATGATTGAGTACTTGTTCATACATGATAGAGATGGGGTTTTTATGATATGATGATGTTAGTGTCTAAATTGTGATTAAAATCCTCATATTAGATAATAAAAGTATGCTACTTGAACCATTTAGGTGTTTGAGTACATGAATCATAATTACCATGAATTGGGTTTGGTGTAAAAAGAATGGAAATGATGATAAATTCATGTTAAAAATGAAGCTTGATATCATCATGTGTTAAGAAAGATTAATGTAGTGTTAATTCGATGAATTATGGTTATAAAACTTGGTAAACGAAGTGAATAAACGGTAGCCTAAGTATGATGCTACCGTGTATTTGACCAAGTAGTTAAATGAGTAGTAAAGCTACATCATGTAATCACTTATGATTAATAGACCGTTGACTTTAAACAGTCAAACCGACCTATAATACGATGAATGATGATTCTTGAATATAAAATGCGTAGGGTGGAATGATCGTATTAAGTTATGACTAAACTAACCACCTTGTGAAATGATGAATAATAGTTGGCGCTTAAACAAACTAGGTGAAGCTTGGAGTGAAAGCGGGTCAAACGAATCAAGAATGAAGGAAAAAGCATAATTTGGATGCAAGGTAAGTATAACTTACACTAGTCTTATATTTTAGAATATTCTCTTATCGTATTAGTTACGAATAAGATAAATACATAATTGAGGTATGATGTTCCGGCGTGTAAACGTACGGAACAAGATAGTCGAGTATGACAAGAAACCATGTTGATGGTTTAAAAGGAGTTAAATCGGTAATTTGATCATTTTATGACAAACAGAAAATGAACTTTTGAATGGTTACCTTATAGGGTAAACCAAAACAAACAATAAGGGTAAAACGGTAAATTAGTCATGCATCGACCATAACTATTGGCTTTAAAAGACACTTATGAAGTAAACCTTAATAGGCCGAAAAATGTTAAGAAATGAATTATAAGTAAAGCGACCGCACGATGTAAATCGGAGCGAGTCGTATAGTCGAGATGAAAATACATGTCATCTCGCCAATATAATCGGTCATTTAGACCAAACGGGTCAAAGGGTGAAGATACTTCCTTTTGATAATAGCGACTAATGATTCTTGTCGAGTTATATGATTTCAGGAATAAATGTAGAAATGATATTTGCATCGCTACTATTTAGCGAATATTATAGCAAGGCATTAAATCAGGTCAATACATTGACCCGAGCCAGGTATGTGTAATAGAGTAATGATTCATTGAGAACGTAATGTTCAATGAGTATTTAATGAAGTCTTAGATAGACAATGGGTTACTTAAATGGGTAAACCGAATGTTTTAAAAGAGGGTAGTGGCATTTTGAAAAGCATATTGACTTTTCGAGCAAGATCATAATTCAAAAGAAGAATCATGGGTCAAACATGCTCTCAAAAGACCTTGTCGTAATTGAAAGACTAAAAAGGACCAAAACGCCCTTGTTAGCTAATTTGAACAAACAACCTTTAAAGGTTGTTTGGAAACGAGTTTTATGATTAGATAAATACTTAGAATAAGTATAGAAGCTGAAAGAGGTATTATATTAGTCAAATGGCACTATTTGAGTTTTTGCCGTAAAATATGACCCGAGAGGTAAAAATTGGTTTTTATAGATCACCCCATTAAACCCACCATAAATTCAGTTGTGGTGGGAGATTATATGATAAGAAATGTGGTGATGGATTGCTAGAAGTAATCAAAAGCGAAATTAGGCTCGAAAGCGCTTAAATACCCTTAACGGGTCAAAATAAGCATACAAGTGAAAATGGGTTTAAATTGTGTAATAAACCTGTGGTTAGAACCTAATATGGAAAATAACCTTAAGTTGAAGTAGTGTATGTGATATAAAGGTCAATCAAATATGTTTGTGTGATAAATGCGTAAACGGGTCAAAATCTTGTAAAAAGATAATAAGCCGAAGGCATAAAAGTCTCAGAATTTAAGCCGGATGTCGGATTTTAACTCCATGTGATGGAGAATCAAATTACAATCATGTAGGAAGAAACGGTAGGTTAAACGGACAAGCGGTTTGAAAGATACGAAAGATTTCGTGTCAATTACGGCAAAAAGGAAACTGGGCTGTTACAGAGTCCACCGTAACTTACGGTGCCACCGTAAGTTACGGTGGAGATGAAAATTCTACGGTGGTTGCCTACTGTTGTACGGTAGGAAAATAACATTACAGTGGCCACCGTAACTTACGGTGCCACCGTAAGTTACGGTGGATGTCATTTCCAAATTTTTGTTTTTTGAATCAACTGTTTCCCGGACTCGTTTAATCACGTTTTAATCCCAGTATGACTAAAGCATTTCATGTTTATGAAATGTAGGTACATTTTGGATGCCGAGAGACGATCAAGCTCAACGAAGAACCGAACACGATATAGTTACATGCTTCCGCACCTTGCCACGTTGTATATTTTAAACAACGAATTCGATCACGTTATGTAGAATAACTTATAAATTGTAAAAGTTTAATAAACCCGTATTTTTTTTATAGTATGTGTAGTCTTAGCTACACATCTAATTGTTGGTATTTGCATATAAAACCGTTAAATAGAAAATAGGGTGTTACAAGTTCGTATCAGAGCCCTGGTTTAAGAGATTCAAGTATGGTGGGGAAAACCATGCTTGGACTTAAACCTTACGCTCTTGATAAAGAATAGTGTTCGGTTCGAGGCTTGATCGCAGATCCGGTAAGTACATGTATGTTAATAGTTTAGCATGCTAAAGTGTTGTAAACAACACATAGGGCTATCGTGTGATACACGTTGCCCCAATTGAAATGATTGATATAATTGACGAAAATACGCGCGTTGACGCGTATAGTAGAAAAAGCCTTGTATTATAATACTGGCGATTATTGAAGTTGATGTTACTAACTTTTGTGAATGTTTTAATTGAAGGACACTCGCGTTTGAAGACGACGAGAGTCAAACGAATTGTGGATATGATGATGGAACGGTCCGAGATATGACAAGAAGAGCATGCTCATCAAGGACCTAAATCGCGTAATGGTCGCGAACAAGACTAATGGCAAGAAAAGCCCGTTAGGGCAAGCATTTACCAGGTGCACGTTTAAATTATTGCATGAATATAAACATGCAACCAATACGTAGAAACTGATAGTTGCAGATTTAGATTGAAAACTTAGACAAACCTGAATAGAATACCTATCCAGGATATTGTTTCCAAGAGAAATAAACAGAGGTATTACTTACATAGGGCGTGATGTGAAAACTATAAAAAGGTCATGCGTGTCATGTGTTAATCGCTTACTCTGGCCAAGTAAGTAGTGGCATATGATACCATGAACTTCTTATAGCCGACACATTTACATCCGATGTAGTAAGGACGGGGTAAATGGGACAAATTAAAAGTACCCAAATGAATCAAATGAGTAAAATATTTGATAATAATGTAAACGCACAGCCGAGTGACGGAAGCGTATTACATTAGGATAATGAGCCCGAAAGAAGGGAGAGAGAAACATGTAAAATAGTTAAGGTACGCATTGGGAGGGGGTGTACTTACACTCGAACCCAAAGAATATAAACATGTAGAATGATCAAGATATGCGTTGGGAGGGAGTGTACTTACACTCAAGCCCGGAAAATGCGAATATGTCCCTAAACGAGTCGTTTTTGTAAAACGTCAAACTCGAGGACAAAGTCGGAATATAGAAATGAAGCGAGGTCTTAATGCATACCGGGAGGGTTGCAATAATAACGACTTCGGTAAAACACCCGGTTGATGGGTAAGAATTGAACGCATGCACAGACCGAGAAACGGAAACTCGGATGGAAAGTTAAAGGACTCGGGTTTTAGGTCATAACTAAAAGATGACAAAATAATGTAAATAAAAATTGTGAATAAATTATGTTCAACTATTTTAAAGTTGAACGGGTCGATTACAATATCACGCCGGACGGCATGAATAAATACAAACGGGATAGTGGTACCGTTAAAAGCAAAAGAATAATGAGCCCGGTAATGGCACATAATCGAGTACGGATATATGAAAACTGGAGAATGGTGAGCATAAGATGAACCGACGCATAAATGATATGAGAAGTCATAAAGTAGGAAAATTTCGTCCGAAAATAAACAAATGAAGCCTTAGACTACGGTCAAGGTCAACTAAAGTTCAAAAGCGGAAATATACGATTCCAAACATAACAAGACATGCTTTGAAGCTATATATGCATATATACATATATGCATTTGAATGTAGATACAAATAAAAGATGAATATGTGGGATCATCGTAACCTATGGGAATGCGATTAGTGTTAAGGTCTACGGGACCAGAATGACCCTCGGGTCACGAAAAGAAAGGGGAATAAACCTTAGGGTTCCCATTAAAAGGGGGTGAAGACCTAAGGAAATAGCCTACGAGGCCACGTGAGAGAACCTACGAGTTACTTAAACAAAGCGAGAGAACCAATGAGAATCCTCGCGTAAAACAAAGACTATAAAAGAGTAAATGCCAAGTCGTCAAAATTGCTTGACATAAATTAAAGATAAAACATTAAACTAAAATTCCGTTTTAGTCAAAAACAACGTTTTATCAAACATATATAGTATGAGATGATTGGGAAATAAACCTAAAACACGACGTGACGCGATCACGGTCAGGAAAGTTATGTGAAATAAAATCACATAGTAGCCCGAGAGATGGGTATAAAGTAACTGGACTAATAAGACTAGTCAGTGAGGCCGGTTAAAGTCAATATTTAAATTAAGAAAGTGTTCAACACGCTATCTATATTAAGATTAGCGTGAAATAATCATAGTTGATAAGCGTGTATGACCAAGTGGCCAAATGGCTACTCAGTCAAGCCAAATAATAAAGGTAAGTGAGTACAAAACGGCAGTGATGGTCCATGAGGTCATAATAACGAAAAGTATTGATCGCCTATACTGAGCGATCACAAGGCAACACAAGCAAAGTGTTGGGAAGTCAGATCGAGTAAAGGCACGATAAAAAGGATAAAGCCGGAAGGTATGTGGTAATATGCCTTGTAGAATTCCGTTAATAGCACATCTAGATAGTGCTAAATAAATAAGATAACATCAGGAAATTCATTTTAGTGGCGAATGCTGTACGAATGAACCAAATGAATAAGTTAGTAAAAAAAGGGGTCTGTTTGTAAACAGTGAAAGATCTCACTAGAAACATCCAAATGGGTGAAAATAACGGATTCACAAAGAATCCGAAAGTATAAAGGCGATGGATTTCGCTAAGTTAATCAAACAAGTCGAAATGACAAGATGGCGTTATTCTGAGTTGCGTAAATTCGCATAAAAGATACATATGTTGTGTAATTAAAAGATGTTACCATATTTGTCTAATGACACTAACAAATGGTCAAAGGGTGAGTAATGCTTAGAAGGTTACTCAGTTTATGTACATTGGGTTGAAACTCAATAAATTATGTAAGAAAAGGTTTCGAGGACGAAACCTCTTTAAGGGGGGTAGACTTGTAACACCCCAAAAATGGGTTTGGTAATTAAACCACGTTACTAGTGACGACGGGTAAAATACCGTTAGTGGTAAAAATTAACCCGGTTAATATTAGGATTTAAATAAATAAATTTGATGTTAATTAAAAGAGGATAAATACTTTGAGGAAAACAAAGTATATAGAAGGCCCGAGCTAACGGGACTTAAAATAAAACGGGTTATGACTACCCCGAACTCACTAAGTTAAACTAGCAAAGTTTAACCTAGTTAACAAAACAAAGTATTGTTGAAAATAAGTAGGTTGTAGCCTACTTACTAGTTAACAAAACTTGAGGGACCAAAATCGTTAAAAAGGGAACAAGTTATATTAATAAAAAAAAAACACACACCACACACACTTGGTGTGTGTGGATCGATCATCAGGAGCGACCAAGAGAGCTCAAACCCTAGAATCAACAAATTCACCAAATTGGAGCTCGAATCAAGCCCCAAATCAATGCATGAACGCGTATAAATGATCACCAAGTCAAAGGGATCGTAAGGTATGTTAAATTTTGTAATTTAGTGATGTCTTGAAGTTATGATGAACACTCAAAATCACAATTTGGGAATGGATGATGAATCCATGAGTATAGTTGTGAAGAAATCTATGTGTAGGAACAACCCTAGTTAACAATTTGATGAACTAGTGTTGAAAACTAGGGAATTGATGATTTCCCTTGTATGTGCTATGTGGGTTATGGCTAGATAATGAAGATGATGATATAATTGTGCTAGAAATCATCATAGTTGATAGTAGAAACAAAGTACTTGAACAAATTTACATGATTGAGTACTTGTTCATACATGATAGAGATGGGTTTTTATGATATGATGATGTTAGTGTCTAAATTGTGATTAAAATCCTCATATTAGATAATAAAAGTATGCTACTTGAACCATTTAGGTGTTTGAGTACATGAATCATAATTACCATGAATTGGGTTTGGTGTAAAAAGAATGGAAATGATGATAAATTCATGTTAAAAATGAAGCTTGATATCATCATGTGTTAAGAAAGATTAATGTAGTGTTAATTCGATGAATTATGGTTATAAAACTTGGTAAACGAAGTGAATAAACGGTAGCCTAAGTATGATGCTACCGTGTATTCGACCAAGTAGTTAAATGAGTAGTAAAGCTACATCATGTAATCACTTATAATTAGTAGACCGTTGACTTTAAACAGTCAAACCGACCTATAATACGATGAATGATGATTCTTGAATATAAAATGCGTAGGGTGGAATGATCGTATTAAGTTATGACTAAACTAACCACCTTGTGAAATGATGAATAATAGTTGGCGCTTAAACAAGCTAGGTGAAGCTTGGAGTGAAAGCGGGTCAAACGAATCAAGAATGAAGGAAAAAGCATAATTCGGATGCAAGGTAAGTATAACTTACACTAGTCATATATTTTAGAATATTCTCTTATCGTATTAGTTACGAATAAGATAAATACATAATTGAGGTATGATGTTCCGGCGTGTAAACGTACGGAACAAGATAGTCGAGTATGACAAGAAACCATGTTGATGGTTTAAAAGGAGTTAAATCGGTAATTTGATCATTTTATGACAAACGGAAAATGAACTTTTGAATGGTTACCTTATAGGGTAAACCAAAACAAACAATAAGGGTAAAACGGTAAATTGGTCATGCATCGACCATAACTATTGGCTTTAAAAGACACTTATGAAGTAAACCTTAATAGGCCGAAAAATGTTAAGAAATGAATTATAAGTAAAGCGACCGCACGATGTAAATCGGAGCGAGTCATATAGTCGAGATGAAAATACACGTCATCTCGCCAATATAATCGGTCATTTAGACCAAACGGGTCAAAGGGTGAAGATATCACCTTTTGATAATAGCGACTAATGATTCTTGTCGAGTTATATGATTTCAGGAATAAATGTAGAAATGATATTTGCATCGCTACTATTTAGCGAATATTATAGCAAGGCATTAAATCAGGTCAATACATTGACCCGAGCCAGGTATGTGTAATAGAGTAATGATTCATTGAGAACGTAAGGTTCAATGAGTATTTAATGAAGTCTTAGATAGACAATGGGTTACTTAAATGGGTAAACCGAATGTTTTAAAAGAGGGTAGTGGCATTTTGAAAAGCATATTGACTTTTCGAGCAAGATCATAATTCAAAAGAAGAATCATGGGTCAAACATGCTCTCAAAAGACCTTGTCGTAATTGAAAGACTAAAAAGGACCAAAACGCCCTTGTTAGCTAATTTGAACAAACAACCTTTAAAGGTTGTTTGGAAACGAGTTTTATGATTAGATAAATACTTAGAATAAGTATAGAAGCTGAAAGAGGTATTATATTAGTCAAATGGCACTATTTGAGTTTTTGCCGTAAAATAATGACCCGAGAGGTAAAAATTGGTTTTTATAGATCACCCCATTAAACCCACCATAAATTCAGTTGTGGTGGGAGATTATATGATAAGAAATGTGGTGATGGATTGCTAGAAGTAATCAAAAGCGAAATTAGGCTCGAAAGCGCTTAAATACCCTTAACGGGTCAAAATAAGCATACAAGTGAAAATGGGTTTAAATTGTGTAATAAACCTGTGGTTAGAACCTAATATGGTAAATAACCTTAAGTTGAAGTAGTGTATGTGATATAAAGGTCAATCAAATATGTTTGTGTGATAAATGCGTAAACGGGTCAAAATCTTGTAAAAAGATAATAAGCCGAAGGCATAAAAGTCTCCGAATTTATTAATCCGGATGTCGGATTTTAACTATGGAGAATCAAATTACAATCACGTAGGAAGAAACGGTAGGTTAAACGGACAAGCGGTTTGAAAGATACGAAAGATTTCGTGTCAATTACGGCAAAAAGGAAACTGGGCTGTTACAGAGTCCACCGTAACTTACGGTGCCACCGTAAGTTACGGTGGAGATGAAAATTCTACGGTGGTTGCCTACTGTTGTACGGTAGGAAAATAACATTACAGTGGCCACCGTAACTTACGGTGCCACCGTAAGTTACGGTGGAGGTCATTTCCAAATTTTTGTTTTTAGAATCAACTGTTTCCCGGACTCGTTTAATCACGTTTTAATCCCAGTATGACTAAAGCATTTCATGTTTATGAAATGTAGGTACATTTTGGATGCCGAGAGACGATCAAGCTCAACGAAGAACCGAACACAATATAGTTACATGCTTCCGCACCTTGCCACGTTGTATATTTTAAACAACGAATTCGATCACATTATGTAGAATAACTTATAAATTGTAAAAGTTTTAATAAACCCGTATTTTTTTATAGTATGTGTAGTCTTAGCTACACATCTAATTGTTGGTATTTGCATATAAAACCGTTAAATAGAAAATAGGGTGTTACATTATGTAAAGGTTATTTAAGGTATGTTAAGTATATGTTGATGTTCCGGAGTATTTGTCGCATTAAACTGATTACGTTTACGCACCAGTTTGCGTATAACTCTCCAGAAAGCGATATAAAGTTTGAAATTGAACAAAAGTCAAAACATGAAAAACGTAAAACACAACCAAACAAACATTGGGATCAAATAATATTGTTTTATTGATAATTGAACTTTTCACAATGATTTCAGACACAGATGTTACATTACAAAATATAAAACAAGTTACACGGATGTTCTTGTGGTTATGGGCAAGTTATGGATTTGGTTGTTTTTTTTAACGGCCAACTAAACATTGGATAAGCATTCTGGAATGCACTCAATCGAGCAAATGCATCCCCTCCTTCATAACGGTCAGAGTTGGATGCATACCCGAGTCACCAAGCCACCAGTTTCGGGGAAAACCCATCGCCCGAAGGCCCACTGCAGTAAAACCCGGTTCGGCTCGGTTTCGAACTGGCGAAATTTCATTGCCACCACCAATGTCCTTCAGAGTGATGCTAGTGGGAGTTGAACTTGAGACCTTAAGGAGAGAATATGTTGTTTGCTTTGAAATATGGTCCATTTGTCTTTTTTTTGAACGGTGAGAATCTTTAACATGTTGTGAGAGAGATCTCACACCTTTTAAACAGAGGGCCGTAACCCTACTCTGGCCAGACTATGTTGTTTTAACCGGGTCCACGCTGGCGTCAGAGTTTGGCTAACGACGTTTCTCGGGAAACCATACCACCCACTGGCAGTGGCAGAGGCTTGCGCCGCCACAAGAGAATCACTTTGGCGTAACACACGGTGGACTAAAACTCGGGGTGGCTCGGGCTCGAACTCTTGACTTAGGGTTTGGGAGAACTAGTTTTCATTGCCTTTATCTACAGGAGAACTAGTGGGGATTAAAACCACTAGACCACAAGTGATGATATGGTCCATTTATATATTAGTGGGTAATTTTTTTTTTATCAAATTACTATTTTATAAATTACACTCTATGTCTCTCTATCCCCTTGACTATTTTACTCTATTAAAATTACAGTTTAGCCAATGTTATTATTGTTATGCTGTCTATTAAAATTACAGTTTAGCCAAAGTTTTTATTGTTATACACTATCATTTTCGTTGAAATAAAAAAAATATTAATTATTTTCTAGTATTTTATTGGAGAATTTATTGTGCTCGCATAAAACTCTATTTTCTTAAGTATTGAAGCCTACTTTTCTTGTTCCAACATGAAATTCGGAAATATATTTGTTTATAAGATTTCGAAAGAGTTAAAGCCAAAAATTTTATAACTTCTCCTTTTCGTTTTATGAACATAAAACTACAAACTTCAATATTGCGTTTCGAGCTTTTGGTTTCTATATATATAAGGTAGACGATTTTGCATCAGCGGCCAAACAAAGTAGTAAACTTTCAAAGGAATCCAATTGGGTGTTACTAAATGCACTCCCAGTTTTTTAAATTTTACTGGTTGCACTCCCCCCTGAAGTTTGTAAATAAATACAATCAACCCTTGTATTTTCTAATTTTTGAAAATTTGTATTAGGAAATATCCTTATTTTTTCTAGGGGTTTATCTAGTTGCCATAGTTTGAATATTTAGGTATATAAGTACAATTCTATGAAAGAAAAAAAAAACTTGCACTGAGATTAAGAGAGAGCTTGAAGAAACAATTTTTTTCAACTTTGATTTTCATCATAGTTGTTCTTGGTATGCATTCTAACTAAAAGTCTTCATCATCTTTTCAAAAATTTCATCAAAAGTTTTTGTTCTATACCAATTAAAATTGATGTACTAAATCAATGCGTAATACATTTATGATGTACGATTTTCTAATGAAAACAGTATACCAATTTTCGTTTATGTCTGCATTTTCTAATGAAAACAGACATCAATTTTAACCATATTACTTTGACATCAAGAGTTTATGATGTACGATTTTAATTCAACAGGTAGATTACTTTTTTTTTTATCCATATTACTTCGACATCAATTTTCTAATTGAACAGGTATATTACTTTTTTTATCCATATTACTTCGACATCAAGAGGTATACAAAAAGATGTCTGCATTTCTACGAATCAGGTATACGTTTTATTTAAAGGATTATAAGCTTGTATTTTTATTTACATAATGTTTGTAGTCATATGCCCAACTCTAATATTTTTTTATTATTAGGCATTCAAGTCTCGTGAAGAGATGATTAAATGGGTTCAAAACACCGCACGTGTTGTTGGTCATGTTATCGTCATTAAAAGATCACAAAAAAAAACCAAGTGGCTATTGTAAAGTCATACTAATGTGTGAACGTGGTGGAGCGTATAGGCCCGTTAAAGGTACAAGTAAAGCAACTGGCACCAAAAAAATTGATTGTCCATTTGAATTCGTCGGGGCATATACAAAAGAGAACTATTCTTGGAAGTTAAATGTGATACGCGATCAACATAATCATCTACCTGCACAACATATGGAGGGGCATGCATTTGTAGAGCGATTGTCATGTAACGAGTTTCAATTAGTGGCAGATTTGACGAAGAAGCATGTGGCGCCACGAGATATTCTCGGTATCATAAAGGAGCAGAATGAAGATAATGTCTCTACGCTTAAAACTGTATACAATGCACGCAATAAAATTCGAAAGACAACCCATAAAGGGAAAAGTCCAATGCAGGTTGTTATGTCTCATTTACATGAAAAATCTTATACTTATTATACTTCTACCAATATACATCAATCAAAGCAAGTTTCCAAAAGAGTAAGAATACACTAAAGCATAAACATAATTTACCAGTCTTGAAACTACTATGTGGTTCTGTTTCTCATAACGCACTGGATATAATAGTGGAAGAGAGCAAGTTAAACTCTTCTAATTGTGGTTGTCAAGTTCGTAAGAGTTGTGGATTACCATGTGCTTGCGTTATTTCAACGCATGTGAAAGAAGGTTAGTCAATAATAATAACTCGATTTATTTTTAAATATATATTCACTATTCCAATATAACAAAAAAATAATAAGTTGATTTTTTTTTGTACGCAGAGCGGTGTATTCCATTGGATTCGATCGACATATTTTGGAGGAAACTTGATATATCGTCGTTAAAACATGAGGAAGATGGTTATTGGATGGATATGCCCCACACTGGACTCCTCATTGCTCAAAGATTTGGTGTGTTTGTTCATCTTTTAAGCATCGTCGGCAATCAAACTTTCTTCCTGCTATTGACTGCTCCAAACCAAATTTATAGCCCTCATCAAGTGGTGTCGCTTGTTCATGTTCATGGAAACCATTTCATCCATGTTAGATTAGAAGGAGACTATCTGATGCATCTACTGAACAGTCTTTGGAGTAGCAACCGAAGTGACGCTGCAGCAGATTGGGAAGTTATGTACATTTCTCGTATAAACCGGTATAAGGAGCTAAAAAATCCTAATCCAGACTGAACTGTACAATATGTTGGTTAAACTTTAGTTGTAATTTGTTTCGGTTAAACTTTATTTGTTTTAGTTAAATCTTAACTTTAATTTGTTTTGGTTAACCTTCATTTGTTTTTTTAATGTGTTACTCATTTGTTTTAAACGTAACGAACTCATCATAGTCTTAATCTTATTTTTTTTGACGTAATAGTATCAAAGGCGCTGCTTCTCTGGCCATGTTTCCGGGAACCGGAAAGAAAAAAAGGGTCGGAGTTTTGTTTGATGTTACTTTCAAAAAAAATAGAAAATACAATTTTCCACTCTTTTTAAATTTCAGTGAAAAAAAACAATTCATTGTACTAATTAATAATATTTACAAAGGGATTAAACAGAGACATATAGTAACTTACAATTTTTTAACGAGAATTTGTGAGGTTATTTACTTTATAAAGACAAGTTAAAGAATAAATAATATGATGAATAATTACTTACAGAACGTTCATAAAGTTATTTAATATTTAAATGAATAATTAGTTACAGAACGTTTATAATGTTATTTAAATAATAGTTGAATATCTAAAATAAAATTTAAAGGGATTAAAGAAGAACATAAGAAAATATAAGGGTGGAATTTAAAAATTATAAACATGATATTTTTGGAAATGGAGGTATAAACAATAAAAATGGAGGTGCAAATAGCCTCACCCAATCCAATTTAAAAAAAAAACATGTCAAGTTAACGTGCTGTATAAAAAGTTACTAGCTCTGTAGAAAAAATACCCAATAAAAGCATGGGCGGATCTTTATTGGGGCCCATAGTGCCTTGGCCCCCACTGATGTTTCGTTCGTAGTGTTAATGTTACCGAAATTTTTTCAAATTTTAAAGTTTTTTTGTACGTAAAATCTTGGATTTTTAAGACCCCTCTATAGATACAATAAGACTATTGGATTTTAATAATCTCAACTATTCGTCGTTGGCCGCCAACAGTCCCTACTTCAAAAATAATCACTGATAGTCCAAACTATTAACATACTGGCATCCAATGGACCCTAATTAACAGAACCCTAACATCGTTAGTCTCTGGTCACCGGAAAAACGCCTCTGGCTGGATAACTCGTTTTTGGCCGGAAACCTCAACATTTTCGTCCCAAACCTTTTTGTAACCTTATTACGGACCTTTAGGAACCTTTTTATAGTAAAAGCCCCAATTTCTAAGTCGCCGAAAAACTCCTTTTTCGCATGAAAACTTCTTTTTGGCCGAAAAATTTAACATTTTCATCCTAAACCTCTTTGTAACCTTAGATCGGACCTTTACAACATTTTTCTAGAAAAAAACGGTTTCAGGCTGTCACACCCCAACCGATGGCAGAAACATCGGAGTGAGACGAAGATAGATTGCTCATTACACATAACTCTAGAATTTGCGACAATTATTTAAATAATGAATTTCATTTTATTACTATAAAGTGTCAATGCGAAAGCATTGGCGAGTACACAAGGTTTATATAAATATAGCATAAGTATAAAAGCATTTTCTCGAATCCACATGACAATTTGTAAACAAGGTAACTAGCATGCATCGCAATATGTCAAACCCAAGTGTCCACTAGTATTTAGCATCCCTCGCCACAAAAAGTGGCGAGACAGTTTAAGAATGAATAAAGACTTAACAAGACCCCGACGGGAGGCGTGCTACTCCTATAGCGCTATATATGTTAAGTTGTGTCACGACCCCGACCCGGTTTGACCCGTTTCAGGAGCCGCGGGACAGAAAATCCCGTGGTATTTAATTAACAGCGGAAGTTTTCTTCAGGATCTTTTTAAAACTGAAATATTTCCCGATTATTTTATTTCACAATTCGAGATAAAACCCGGTAATTTACAATCATATGATTTCTCTGAGAAATCTTTATAAAACATGTTTCTTTATTTTATATTGAGCCACTTCCTTAAGCTTGTAGTGCTTCACGGCACTTTTTCTGGATTACAACAGATCACCTGAAACATGTTTGAAAAAGGTTTTGTCAGCGGGAAATACTGGTGAATCATTCATTTTGCTAAAACGACTCGTTTGTTATAATTTACAGTATTAAGAGCGATTACAATGTTTCTGATATCAAACCAACTACCCACGGTATTTTGTCACTCGACCCATTGGCCCTCCCGTTGTCCAATGGTGTCTGTGATTATGGTCATATCACCCCTTGGCTGCCCCAATGGTGAAGATTATCAAGTAATGTATACAAAACCCCACAAACCGGCTGTAATTTGGTGATTACAAAGACTTAATCCCTGTAATTATAACTTTGAAAATATTTAAGAATTTATAAAGCATTTTGATAAAAAGAGAATGACTCACATTGCAGATTTAATTGAGCAGAGCCTAGCCTACTGATTAGCCTTTTAACCTAAATTAATAACATGCACACAACTCGGTTAGTAACTTAATACAGCATTTACGATAACTCACGAGATTAAACCCTCACATCGAATGACAAAGTGCGATACTTAAACATCCATTGAATTAACAACGAATGACAAAGCATAAACCCTAATGTGGGCAGCACTTAAACATTCATTGGATAGTTTAATCGATCGGACATTGAATCGTAGCAGCGATCAAGTTATTACCCTGTATTGCGGCAGCACTTCGTGAATCGTGTGTGTTTTTAGACTGTTTCTACTATATCTCAGTGTACGAAATGACTTTGATCGTCGAACTAACGCACAATTGCATGTAACAGACGCTACTATTTATACATGAAAAATGACCCTCTCGCGCCACACGAGAGGTCCCTTTGTGCGCGTCGCGTGGCGCGAGGGACACCCTATGACCATAGGGTAGCCTCGTGTCTGCATAAGCTTGCTGAGTTGGTTTCGCATGCAGATTCAATTCACACGTAAAACTGTGTGGATAATACTAACGGGATTTTACCCCCCTGAGTTTTAGGGGCCCTGATCCTGATTCTGATTGTTTTGAAAATTTTAGGGTTTGTACAGAATCACTTGGGTGTCTCAATTAGGGTTTCCTCTTGGATAAAATAATATAATAAATATGACTTTTGATGAGAGTTGTTACATCCTCCCCACCTTAATAAAATCTCGTCCTCGAGATTTATTGGAATAATTGAGGATACTTTCGCTTCATCTCTGATTCCAGCTCCCAAGTGTATTCAGCTCCTCTCTTTGAATCCCACTTTACTTTAACTAGAACTAGTCGTTTGTGCTTGAGAAACTTCACTTTTCTGTCTTCTATCTGAAGAGGTTTCTCAACAAATTTTAACTTTTCGTTTACCTCTATATCTTGGAGAGGTACTACCAAAGATTCATCTGATAGACATTTCTTGAGGTTGGATACATGAAATACATCATGTACTCCAGCTAATTCTTCTGGTAGTTGTAAACGATAAGCAACTGGTCCTATACGTTGGATTACTGAAAAAGGTCCTACGTACCTTGGACTTAGCTTTCCATTCTTACCGAATCGAACTACTCCTTTCCAAGGTGAAACTTTCAACAGTACTTTATCTCCGATTTGAAATTCCAACGGCTTCCGTCTATTGTCTGCATAACTCTTCTGGCGATCTCGAGCCGTCTTTAGTCTTTCTTTGATTTGAGTAATCTTGTCGGTTGTTTCTTGTACTATTTCAGGACCTGACAATTGACTTTCTCCTATTTCTGCCCAACAAACTGGAGTTCTGCATTTTCTTCCATACAGTGCTTCGAATGGGGCAGTTTCAATACTTGAATGATAACTATTGTTATAGGAGAATTCAATTAATGGTAAGTGATCGTCCCAATTTCCACCAAAATCTATCACACATGCTCGGAGCATGTCTTCTAGAGTTTGGATCCTCCTTTCATTTTGCCCGTCTGTTTGGGGATGATATGCAGTGCTTAGGTTTAGTCGAGTTCCCATTGCTTCTTGGAAACTAGTCCAGAAATGGGAAGTAAAATGACTATCCCTATCCGAAACAATGGAGAGTGGAACTCCATGTAAGGATACAACTTCATCTACATACAACTTTGCCAATCTTTCCATGCTAAAGGTTTCCTTCATGGGTAGAAAATGAGCTGATTTGGTTAATCGATCCACAATTACCCAAATCGTGTCATTACCTTTTCTGGTTTTGGGTAACTTAGTAACAAAATCCATTGTTATGAGTTCCCATTTCCATACAGGCATTTCTAACTGTTGTAGTAGACCTAAAGGTTTCTGATGTTCTGCCTTAACTTGTGAACAAGTAAGACACTTAGAAACATATTTAGCTATATCCTTCTTCATGCCTATCCACCAGAAATTATTTCTTAAATCTTGGTACATCTTATTGTTTCCCGGGTGCATGGTATACCTAGATTTATTAGCTTCTTCTAAAATTTGATTTCTTAATTCTCCTTGCTTAGGTACCCAAATCCTTCTTTTGTGGAATCTCCAAATTCCATCAGCTCCTTGTTCTAATTCCTTTATTCGTCCCTTCATTCCTTCAGCATCATCCTTGATTGCTGTTTCTTGAACATTCTTTAATTGTTCCATTAAATCTAACTGTAGATTTAACCTAAGAGCACGAACTCGTCGTTGTTTTTCATGGTACTTACGACTTAAGGCATCTGCAACTACATTTGCCTTTCCTTCATGATATTGAATATCACAGTCGTAGTCACTTAGGATTTCCATCCATCTCCTTTGCCTCATGTTTAACTCTTTTTGCCCAAATATATATCTTAAACTTTTGTGGTCTGTATAGACAGTAAACTTACTTCCGTACAGATAATGTCTCCAAATCTTCAGGGCAAAAATTACGGCTCCTAATTCCAAGTCATGAGTCGTATAGTTTTCTTCGTGCTTTTTCAATTGCCTTGAAGCATACGCAATTACCTTTTTGCGTTGCATTAGCACACATCCAAATCCTAGTTTTGAAGCATCACAATATACTTCAAAGTCTTCAGTTCCTTCTGGTAAGGCTAAGATTGGAGCATTTGTTAACTTTTGCTTCAAGATCCTAAAAGCTTCTTCTTGCTTAGGTCCCCATTCAAACTTATCTGCTTTACAAGTTAGCTTAGTTAATGGTACCGCTATCTTGGAAAAATCCTTAATAAACCGTCTATAATATCCAGCTAAACCTATAAAACTTCTAATTTCCATTGCGGATTGCGGAACCTTCCATTTGGTAATTGCTTCTATCTTAGCAGGATCTACATGAATGCCTTCGTGATTCACCATATGACCGAGAAATTGCACTTCTTGCAACCAAAATTCACACTTTGAGAATTTGGCATACAAATTTTCTTTTCTTAACAAAGTTAAGAGTGCATGCAAGTGCTGACAATGTTCGTCCTGACTTTTTGAATAAATAAGTATATCGTCGATGAAGACAATTACAAATTTATCCAAGTATGGTTTACAAATCGTATTCATCATGTCCATGAATGCTGCAGGTGCATTTGTTAATCCAAAGGGCATGACTGTAAACTCGTAATGACCATACCTAGTTCTGAAAGCAGTCTTAGGTATGTCTTCTTCTTGTACCTTCAACTGATGATATCCGGAGCGTAAGTCAATCTTAGAAAAATATCTAGCTCCTTGAAGTTGATCGAAAAGATCATCAATCCTAGGTAATGGGTATCGATTCTTAATTGTAACCTTATTCAATTCTCTATAATCAATACACATTCTCATGGAACCATCCTTTTTTCTTTACAAACAACACTGGTGCTCCCCACGGGGATGAACTAGGTTGTATGAAACCTTTACTTAGTAATTCATCTAATTGCTTCTTCAGTTCTAACATTTCTGTAGGTGCTAACCGATAAGGTGCCTTGGCTATCGGTATAGTTCCTGGAATTAAATGAATTCTAAATTCTACCTCCCTATCTGGTGGTAATCCTGGTAATTCTTCTGGAAATACTTCTGAGTATTCTGAAACTACAGGAATCTCCTTAAGTTCTTTACCCTTAGTACTAATGATTACTGAAATCATATATACTATTCCTTGCTTTCGTTCATAACTAGCAACTTTCATTACTGATATGAACTTCATGGACTTACGCGGTTTATCTCCTGTAATCATAATTACTTCTCCGGTGGGTGCCTGAATTTCTATGGAATTCTTATCACAAAGAATTCGAGCATGGTTGGCTACTAACCAATCCATTCCTAACACAACATCAAATTTGGCTATTTTCATAGGTAATAGGTTTGCAAAGAATTTATGACCTGAGAGTTCTATATTTTCCTTTTGCAAAACTTTATTTATACTAACAGAATTTCCGTCTGCCGTTTCGACTGTAAAAATCTGCCTAAGGTTGGTTAAGGGTAAATTAAGAGCTTGGCAGAATGAAGTATTGATAAAACTTTGGTTTGCACCAGAGTCAAATAATACTTTTGCATACACATTGTGAACTAGGAACGTACCAGCTATCACGTCAGGAATCATCTCGGCTTCCTGAGTAGTTAACTGAAAGGCTCGAACATTCTTCTTAGTAGCTCCGTCGGCTGTCTTAGCTTTGTTATCTGATGGTTTAACCACTTTAGGACATTCTGTTTTGAAATGTCCTGCTTCTCCACGATTGTAACAAATTATGGATTTCTTCCTGCAATTTTCTTCACGATGTCCCACAACTTTGCAAAAATTGCAGGTTATATTACATTTTCCAAAATGTTTCCTTTTGCAATTCCTGCAGTGAGGCGGATTGGAGGATTGTCCTGTTCCTCTTTTCCTGAAACTGTTGTTATTACCCGTACGAAATCCTTGGGTAATTTTCTGAGCCAATTCCTTCTTCCTGTTTTCATCTCGTGTGCGTATCAGTTCATCAGTTAGGGTATTAGCTAACTCCACTGCATCGTCAATAGTACGAGGTCTCGCAGCTTTAACGATGTTACGGATTTCACTAATTAGTCCCCAAATATAGCGAGAAATGAGTACCGGTTCTGGCGAAGCCAGTGTTGGTACCACTCTAGCATATTCAAAGAATGTCGAAGTATAACCGCGACAATCTACACCCATCATTCGATGGTTTAAGAACTTATTCGCCATTTGATCTTTTCATATTCGGGACAGAATTTTCTTTCTACAAGACCCTTAAATTCTTCCCAATTCATAGCATACGCCATCATCCTTCCTTTTGCTTGTAACACCGTGTTCCACCATTCTAGCGCCTCTTCCTTAAAAAGATTTGACGCGTACATGACCTGATCGTCTTTGGCACATTTACTTATTGTAATTACGGCCTCGGTTTTCTCTAACCAACGCAGTGCCGCAATCGCTCCTTCATTGCCTGCAAATTCAGTGGGTTTGCAAGCAAGAAATTCTTTGTAAGTGCAACCAGGTGTTGCAGCTTTCATTTTCTTAGGGAGCGGAGCCTGCCGTGGATTATTATCGTGATTAGTATGATTACCGCCTCCATTTACGCTATTACTGAAGTTATCTTCAGAAATACGTTTGCTAGGAATGATTTGTTGAGGTTCGATTGGATTTCTAACAGCAGCAACTATTGCTGGAATAGCGTTGGCTATCCCTTAAGCAACGATATTTTCTATATCTTGTCTATTTAGAAATTGATCCTCCGGGTGTTGCTCAGATTGATTAATCTCATTAACTGGTTCGTTATTAGCGTTTTCCATATGATAATATATAATTTATTAGTATCAATTAAATAACAATTATACACAAAACAATCATACAAATTTCAAATACACACATATAGCCAAAACTATCGATTTCTTGATTTCCATTTTATATATTTTATAGTATGCCTCAATACACACCATTATCTTACACAAGTTTTATTTTAGATTATTTCACAAGCTATATTTTACTTGTTTATTTACAACCATAGTTTCACAACCTACTATCCTTCGTCATTTGTTATTTCAGTAATGGCGTTCCCTCTCATCGTACTTCCAGGAGATCTGTTCTCCTACTTCCCTGATCCTATTTCCTGCATCCACCAGTTCTTCGCCAAAGTGGCGGAGTTCAGCTAAATTCTCATTGCTCATAGGTGGATTAGGTATTGGTTCAGGGTCAAACTGAGGAAGAAAGGAATAAGGACTGTTGAGCAGGTTTTGGAACTGCCAATCATTCGTCCACCACTCGTCCATTCCCAAAGGTTGGGTGTGGATTATAGGTTCTGGGATTGCTGGTTCCAAATTCATTGGAAGTTGGGTTTCAATAGGATGATTAAAAACATTTTTATTGACAGGCTGAATAGTATCACAGCTTGCCAATATAAAATCTAGCTCTTCCTGCAATGTCATTTCCTGGGTTTGTTTAGAGCTTTCTCCAATTTCTATCTGGGTTTGTTTAGAACCTCCTCCAATCTCCATTTCTAATTGCTTTGAATATTCTTCAAACTGTATTCCCATTTGCCTAGATTCTTCCCCGACTTCAATTCCCTTCCCTTTATCTAAGGGATTTTCTATTTTGGGAATCTTTCTAGTGATGGGTTTCCTCCTACGTACACGCCTCCATCCCATGAATCTTCTCCTTTTCTTGGGCTTGGGTTTCTCTGGAGGTGGAGCATTGAATTCAATAGGTTCTTCTATATCTGGTATATATCTATTGAAATCTCTGGAAACCTCTATTTTTACCGGATAGAGATTTAAATTCTGAAGAGCGTCAGACAAGTCACTCATGCTGTTATGCAAAATACACACAATTACTAGGTTAAAATTTTATAACAAAATTTCATAGAAAACCTTTAAATATTATTTCATATTGGGTAACTACAAATCAACCTAAAAGTAAAATATACTAGGTTTTATTGTAAATTTATTTATTTACTGGATAAGGTTTCTGGACTATAGGTGATAAGGGTGCTAAAACTTGAATCAGATTATTTAAAGATTTGCATTAACTGCTACAGTGGCTAGCATATAAAGATCTGCCCATTTTTCATCTAACTTGTCTTCCCAAGGTGTTTTATTGGTTAATTCCTGGGTTTCCTGTTTAATCTTCTTTTTCTCGGAATTTCTTTATTTTCTCCTGACTTTTCTCAAAAATCAAACTACTTTTATTAGGAGAAAGTGGTTCCTCATATTGTGCCTTTCGCACAAATATTCCTTCTTCATGAATTACAGATTGATTTGAGGATTTGGTTTGGGATGAACTTCCCTTCTCGTTGGATGACCTATCTAATTTAAGATAGATGTTTGACAACTTTTGCTTACCCATACTGTACACAAATATTCAATTAATAAAACACATAATCATATAATTGGCAATCAGTAAAATTAAGTATTTCTAAATACTTAATTGGCTTAAATCAGTGGCTCTGATACCACCTTTTTCTGTCAGGGCCCCGACCCGGTTTGACCCGTTTCAGGAGCCGCGGGACAGAAAATCCCGTGGTATTTAATTAACAGCGGAAGTTTTCTTCAGGATCTTTTTAAAACTGAAATATTTCCCGATTATTTTATTTCACAATTCGGGATAAAACCCGGTAATTTACAATCATATGATTTCTCTGAGAAATCTTTATAAAACATGTTTCTTTATTTTATATTGAGCCACTTCCTTAAGCTTGTAGTGCTTCACGGCACTTTTTCTGGATTACAACAGATCACCTGAAACATGTTTGAAAAAGGTTTTGTCAGCGGGAAATACTGGTGAATCATTCATTTTGCTAAAACGACTCGTTTGTTATAATTTACAGTATTAAGAGCGATTACAATGTTTCTGATATCAAACCAACTACCCACGGTATTTTGTCACTCGGCCCATTGGCCCTCCCGTTGTCTAATGGTGTCTGTGACTATGGTCATATCACCCCTTGGCTGCCCCAATGGTAAAGATTATCAAGTAATGTATACAAAACCCCACATACCGGCTGTAATTTGGTGATTACAAAGACTTAATCCCTGTAATTATAACTTTGAAAATATTTAAGAATTTATAAAGCATTTTGATAAAAAGAGAACGACTCACATTGCAGATTTAATTGAGCAGAGCCTAGCCTACTGATTAGCCTTTTAACCTAAATTAATAACATGCACACAACTCGGTTAGTAACTTAATACAGCATTTACGATAACTCACGAGATTAAACCCTCACATCGAATGACAAAGTGCGATACTTAAACATCCATTGAATTAACAACGAATGACAAAGCATAAACCCTAATGTGGGCAGCACTTAAACATCCATTGGATAGTTTAATCGATCGGACATTGAATCGTAGCAGCGATCGAGTTATTACCCTGTATTGCAGCAGCACTTCGTGAATCGTGTCTGTTTTTAGACTGTTTCTACTATATCTCAGTGTACGAAATGACTTTGATCGTCGAACTAACGCACAATTGCATGTAACAGACGCTACTATTTATACATGAAAAATGACCCTCTCGCGCCACGTGAGAGGTCCCTTTGTGCGTGTCGGGTGGCACGAGGGACACCCTATGACCATAGGGTAGCCTCGTGTCTGCATAGGCTTGCTGAGTTGGTTTCGCATGCAGATTCAATTCACACATAAAACTGTGTGGATAATACTAGCGGGATTTTACCCCCCCCCCCCTGAGTTTTAGGGGCCCTAATCCTGATTCTGATAGTTCTGAAAATTTTAGGGTTTGTACAGAATCACTTGGGTGTCTCAATTAGGGTTTCCTCTTGGATAAAATAATATAATAAATAGGACTTTTGATGAGAGTTGTTACAAGTTGGGGCTTAGCAAAGTTAATGACATAAAGCATGTATAATCTAGAATGAACCTAAGTAAACAAGTAGCATGTATATAGGATTGAGAGTATAAAGCATGTTTAAATGTGTGAAGGTGAAGTTTGTATATTAACATGTTACATCCCAAAGTGTTTTAAAAGTAAAACGGGTCAAGTGTACTCACAAAATTGCTAAGTCTTCCGAATATCCAAATGTTGACGAGTGTATGAGATTAGGAGGTTGAATGTATTCGGATTGGAGTTCAAGGAATATTTAGAGTCGGAATTTAGGTAAGTAAAATACACCAAAAGTATGTATACGAGAATATAATCATCTAGCACTTAATACTCGTTTTTGACACTATGAACCCATTGGGGTTAGAATGTTTTCATGGGTTAATGTACCCATTAGAATCGTAACGAGAAACTTAAGTACCTAGATGATGTAACTTAGTAACTTGACGAATAACCATTTGGTTATCATCAAGGGTTCGGTTTTTATATGTATTATATGTATTTCATATGTTTTATATAGTATATTATAAGTTTAGTCCAACAATATAACAAGGATTATCATAGAAGTCATGCATAGAGGTAGGAGGATAAATCTTCTATTTTAAAACCTCTTTTGTATATTCACCAATGCACAAGTTGTCATAAGACAACAAGGATGCTCATGAATGAACAATAAAGAAATGAAATATACAAACTAACTAAGAGAAATCATCAAGTGAAGTGTGGATTGTAAGTAGGATAGCCCAAGCTATCCAAATAATCACATATATACAAGTTCAAATCTTGTTAATCACTTGTGGGTTAAAACCCCTTTTAAAAACAGAAAGTTTAGAGGAGTAAAACCTCTGAATTTGTATGTTACAACCTTGTTTTTAAGCACACTTAATCATAGTCTTGATTAGTGGCATAAGGACATAGGAATGTATGAAGAAAACATAAGTTTATGTATGTTTAACAAAGTTTTTGATCAAAACAGAAAGTTCTTGCACTTTTAACCTCATTATGGTGATGTTCCATCTTTGGTTTTCCATGGAAAACCTATGGAAACATACCTAGGGTTGTTCCAAGTAGGGGTGTTCAAAATCAGATATCCGGATATTCGGATATCCGAATTTCGGATATCCAAAATTTCGGATAGCTAATATTGATATCCGAATCCGTATCCGAACTTTCGGATATCCGAAAGTTCGGATACGGATTCGGATATCGAAACGGATATCCGAAATTTTAGAAAATTGGGCATTATTTCCCCTGTTTTAAGCTTCTCTAAAAACCAAACCTTGTTTCCCGAAGAGCTATATGGCTGAACGATTAAAACTAAGGGCATGTTTGGCTAAGCTTATTATAGTTAAAAAGGACTTTTGAAAAAGGACTTTTGGGAAAAGGACTTTTTGAAAAGGAGTTTTTAAAAAAAAAAATATTTGGATTAGCTTATTGATGTAAAATGACTAAAATGGGCATTCTTTTAGATATAAGGGGGTAAAGAAGGGGTATATTGGTAATTTGTAGTTTGAAAAGTTAAAAGCTGGCCAAGAAGTAACAATATTGTGACTTCTTGAAACCTCCTTTTTCTTCTTTGCAAAAAGCCATTTCTAAAAGGACTTTTGGCTTAGCCAAACACAAAAACAACTTATTGGCTTTTTGATAAGTCAATAAGCCAATAAGTTGTTTTGAAAAGCTTAGCCAAACATGCCCTAATATTAACATTAATGAAAAAAATAAGAATCAAACATCTTTAACTGAATGATTAAAACTAAAATTTACATGAATAAAAAAATAAGAATCAAAGTAAGAATAAAATAATGAATAAACAAAAACATAAGAGTTTGAACAATTGGTTGGGGGCTAAAAGCATGTACGATTAACAATGGGGCTGTAAAAGAAATAGAACAAAAGAATAGATGTTGAAAGGAAGTTGTCGATTACTTAGATTCAGCAGATCGCATATTCACATGAACGAAGTTTTCAGGTCGACGTTTGGAAGAATGAAGGTTGTCGTTTGCAGGTCGCCGGCTGGAGGAATGAGAGTGACGGAGTGGGGTGGGGCTGAAGACGTGGTGAACGGCGGAGATAATGGGGTTAGGGTTTCTCAATCAAAGAAAACATGTATATATTTATTTATATAAAATAGTTGAACAATAACTAAATTACTATTTCGGATATCGGATATCCGAAATATCCAAAAATTTTCAATATTGCTATCTGAATCCGAATCCGAAATTTCGGATATCCGAGATTCGGATATCCGAAATTTTGGATAATTCGGATTCGGAATTTCGGATATTTCGGTTTCGGATTCGGATTTTTTTGAGCACCCCTAGTTCCAAGTGCTAAGAAACAAGAAGAAATGAAAAAGATGGAAGATAAGTGAAGTTAAACTCACTTTTGCAACTTGTTATGAATCTGCCTTTTTGCTACTATTTTTCAACTGATTTGGAGTGTTTGAAAGTGAAAGTGAAGTGTTTGCAAAGTGGAAAAAGTGTGGGAATGGGTTGGGTTTTATAGGAAGTGATTAGGTTAAGTTAGGTGATCATTTAATGGAGAAAACACACTTAAACTAGCACAAATTCGGCCAATACACGAGCTGCCAACCACTTGCTGCGGATTCTGCTCTTTGGCGGGGCGCGAGAGCTGAAGAGGTGTGGGTCGCGGCCCGCGAGCCGCTTGGTTCCGAGATTTTGTTTGATAAATGACACTTTTGGTCCTTATAGTTTATGTTTGATAGTTTTTCGGGTATTTTAAGTATAAAAGGTAAAGTGTGAGGGTGCATTGTGCAATTAAAACATAAAATAAGTATAAAACAAGTATGAATAAGTATATGTGTCGAGAATAAGTATCGTATACGCATGAATGGAGCATGTATGATAAGTATTTGTAAGTTTACCGCATTTAGCAAGAATTACGAATAGCGTATCACATGTATAATTAATCCAAACGTGTGAACATATATGAATATGTAGAACATGAATTTAAAGAAGTACGAATTTTATTTATGATCAAAGTCTCGGATTTTACGATGATACAACGAAAAGGCGATTACAAGAAATACAAGATTTCCAAAAATAACATTACGAGACAAGCTTTCTAATTATGGAAAGTTACGAAAAAGCAGGGCATTAAACAGGCGAACGCAGACTAACGGCGTTAGGGTTCTGTTATTTAGGGTCCGTTGGCGGCCAATATGTCAATAGATGGGACCGCCATTGGTTATTTTTTAAGTTTGGACTGTTAGCGGCCAATGACGAATAGTTGAGATTATGAAAAGAGGATTTCATTAAAAACACGCCTCTGACCTAAACGGGCAAAAGGCCAAACATCACACACACCCCCAACCCAAACGGGCAAAGGGAAGAAAATTACAACATATACATAAGGTATTTACACCATTCACCCCACCTAATATAATTACATGATGTTCTATTTTTAAACCAAGCAAACCTCGCTCGACTTAATCTCCCTCACAATCTCCTGCGGGCTACGACTGGTTTGATTGAAGACCATCTCGTTCTTTCCTTTCCAAATGCTCCAGCACGAAATAATCACCAACCCTCGACTTAATCTCCCTCACAATCTCCTGCGGGCTACGACTGGTTTTATTGAAGACCATCTCGTTCCTTCCTTTCCAAATGCTCCAGCACGAAATAATCACCAACCCTTGGATGATTTTCTTAGCCTTCTTTGCAATTTGAGAATAATTGTGAATATCCAGAATGTCTTTGAATTCGAAAATATAAATCGGGGGGATTTTACACCAAGCACTTATCTCCGCCCAAACCCGAATCGCCATAGAACACGCTGAAAAAAGATGATCCACCGTTTCCTCAAACTCGTTACAAAAGGGGGGGGGGGGCACATAATGGATGTAATATCCACGTTCCTTCTTCTTAAGTTCACTCTCGTAGCGAGTCTGTCCAAGTTACATCTCCAAGCCACAATGTTAAATAGGCACCTATTTACACCAATCGAAATTAGGAGGCTAACTATTTCCCCTTTCAGCGATCAAAGCCTTTTTAACAACCTTCACCGAAAAACCATCTTTGCTATCTTCAGTCCATACCCACCTGTCCTTAGAATTGTTGAGTGTTACCTTGTTAATGATCTCACTGCATTTTTGCCACTCCTTTAACTCCACGACCGACACAGTCACTCTAGACCAATTCCAAGCGAAATCACCATTTCCCATGTTCATTTTTATACATGTCACGAATAAAAACAAGTATGATTGATAGTTGATTAACCTAGTTCAAGAATTCATGAACAAAATGACAACTTTTAGGTAGGTATACAATTTCCAGATTTGACAAGCATTAGTTACCGTTAAGAGCATTCACATCCAATCCATCAAATTATACATACATTCCACTAAAAAACAACTCTTATATCAATATATTTCCACTAAAAACAAATACTTTTTCTCTCTCCTTTCAATTAAATAATATTATCATTACATTTTTCTCTCACTTCCACTCACAACCACTTTCAAAATATATTAAAAAATTATAACGGGTGAACAGTGTCCCCCCAAATATACAGATGAACAGTAACATTTTCTTTCTCATCTACTCACAACCACTTTTTATACCCTTTATAATATAAAAACCCCTCCTCACATAATTTGATGGTTAGGATGTGAATGCTCTTAAGCAAACGCTAATTGAAAATTTTCAACTCCTCAAAAAAAAAATGAAGAAAGTTATTTTAACTTTGATTTCTCTAACAGATTAGTTGTTTTTCTCTAGATGTTTATACTTATTCATAACTAAAACTTTTTTAAAAATTCATACATTACATTTTTGACGTATTTAATTACTTATAAGCTCATTATCACTCCATTTTGTTTTGAGTTTTCAACTTAGTTTGATGGCATTCAAAGTGCATTAGATTGACTTCCGTATGTTTGATCAAACGTAACTATCGCAACTTTATTACATCTACGTCCAACCACGCATTATATATATTGTTGAAAATGTCTACTAAAATTATAAATATTGTTGAAAATGTCTACTAAAATTATAAATATTGTTGAAAATGTCTACTAAAATTATAAATATTGTTGAAAATGTCTACTAAAATTATATATATTGTTGAAAATGTCTACTAAATACAGTTGGAACTTTATCTCCTTGCTATTTTTTCCATATGGATGTGAAATTACACACATACCACGCACATTCAAGCTTTGGTTAAGTAATATATTTTTTGCTTCATAGTCCATATATCAATTATTTACATGATTCGATTGAAACCAATCATGGCTGCATTCATAATGTTGTTTAAGGTCAATGGACGACGAGGTCTATCGTGCCATTTATTTCACACTCTAGATACATATATTTGTTGCGAGTGAGAAAATCGAGTATGAGTTGATTAACCTGATCCGGGAATTGTTCATGAACAAAATGACAACCTTTAGGCAGGTATACGATATCCAGATTCGGCACATACTTCTTGACCTCCCCACTCTTCAAGTATTCCTACATTCCTGGGAACTTGAACACGTAATCTTCTTCGCCCATGATCAATGGTGCTGGACCTTCAACTTTTGGATCATCTGCACCTTGTTGTGGAGATCCAACATTCTCTGCAAATGACCTACAACAATTAAGAATATCGACTCATCAAGCATATCTAACTATATCATATGTTGAATATAAATATATAATTACCTGTAAGGAACTTGGAGTGGGGTTTGAAATCCAGACTTGTGATACAAGTCCCCATATGCTGAAAGGTCCTCCTCTGTGAACCAAGAGGGTAGAGGAGCCGACGGGTCAACCAAATCCATTATCTCCTGGTTTTCACGGGCTATCGGTATTTCACTTTTAGAGAACATAATGTAGACGTTTCTCACCACTGTTTTGGCATCAAACCGACCGAAATCAGCTTCAGCTCTTCCTGGTTCCTGATGATTATTTCAGATGTGTTTTTTTAGCAAACGGGACGGTACACAGGTAAATTTTATTGATAGAACGAATAAAGCAAACATCTTTCAGTTATATTATATTGTTATCAGCATTTGCTTCTAACATGCATTGAAGTATATTAGTATAGAATTATAAGAAATATGTAACTTTAGTGTGTGTCTATGTATATTAACATGAGTACCTTCCATCTTCTTATGTAGAAACCTTCAGGAAGGGCTTGATGACTCTCATGAAAACCAGGTGGCAGAAATGGCACTCCAAGTGTTATAATTCCTGCAACTTTCTCAGGGTGAAAAAGTGCAAATGCGTAGCCAACCATTGCTCCAAAATCTTTACCGATCACAAACACCTTACAAAGTCCAGACACATGATCAAGATGATTTCATATCCAATGTTAGTGTGACTAATACAGTAAAATTAGTCCAAATTTATAAACAAAAGGATTTAAAAGTGTTAGATTTATTAAACTAGTTATGTTTATGTTTTATATGTTATTCGGATATACTTATATATTTAGAAACACTTATAAGGTTAGTTTATGATAAGTTTATGTAATATTCAAGGGATAAGCGGGAAAGCTTTTCAAATAACTGTAATGGACAGTTACCCGCCAAATTCCCGAACCGCCAAAAACGTTTTAGTATAAATTGATGTCACCGGAATCAATGTCCGGTACCAAGACATTTCAGTTATACTTGAATTGTCCATTTGATTCTGTTTTGTACTTTCTGCATTCACAATTCTCATTCCTAGACATTCATTTGTTCCAATCAATCATGAACATGAATGTATCCATGTCTACAACTTCCGCTGAAAACATGAGTTCTCATCCCCAACATAGTGGTATCAGAGCCGTGTTGGGAAAGATGAACAAAACCGAAATTAAACCAAGTTCTACGTTACTTCCCTGTCAACACTGCACGGATGAGGCAAGAGAAAAAATCAAACGAAATCTAAGAGAAAAGACATGTTACTATTGTCGACAGCCGGGGCACAAGATTCACGCGTGTAAAAGAAAAGAAACCGATGAAGCGACACAATTGATACGGCAAGCAGTAAATGAAGGAATACAGAGACAAGATGGAGATGTCAACAATCATCAGGAAATGATTGTTGTCGGTACCGAAGGAGGGTTATGGAATGACATTTGGTACGTAAGTTCTGTATTTAAACATCATATTGCCGGGAATTTAAACGTGTTCAAACGAATTAAACATATAATCGGGGTTGATACACGCACTGGTGAACATAATTTTTTGTTCACACGGGGGGTTGGATCAATAGAAATAAAAACCGGAAATGAAAACATGAGAATTCAAAGCGTCTTTTATTCACCGGAACTCGATCGAAATGTATTGAGTTTAGATCAATTGACGTTGCAAGGATTTACGGTCAAAAAGGCCGGTGATACTTGTAGAATTTATCCGATGTTTTCTTGTCCGGTGAATAACTTGTTCAATGAAACGAGTGGGATGACAAGAGAAGAAGAGTTAGGCTTACAGGAGAAACAAAAGATTATCGAAGAAAATGTTCTTGATGAAGAATTCAAGCAACGCTATTTGAATTCCTATTTCGAAGAACTTAATATGTCTTCACAAGAAACAGATTGGAGTATCATGATTGTCAATGCTATGGAGTTCAAAGAATTCGAAGATTGCAGAGCCTTTATGAATCTATTGGACGATCGAGACTTTGTCATCAAGTATAAACATATACTTGATTCAAAATTTGAGGAATTGGTTAAATGGTTCTTGTTCAATTATATGGGAATAAGAACTAGACAGGTTCCGCCAATGGATTCATATATGAGGAAAGTTAATCTACTGAGTTTGTATCTACTCGTGGCCATGGACGGTGGTTATCAAAATATAACAACCGAGAACACTTGGCCTGCAATAGCCAAAGATATGGGATTCAATTATGAAGATGGTGACTACATGAGAGCCACATATGCCGCATATCTTGACGTCTTAGAATATTACTACAATTTCAAACATGTTCAACAGAATATGCAGGACAAGAAGACAGTTTTGGAAGAAGGAACATCTACCGGTAGTCATCAAGAAGGTTCGAAGAATGCAGGAGTTGCCAAACAAAATGCGGTCGAAATGGAATCTGTTGCCTTATTTGCAGGAGTTGACGATGAAGACTGGAATAAAGGAAAGCGAAGGAAGCGTTTTAATTTCAACTATGCAAAATGGGCAATGGATGAAGCAAATCGAAGCGTACTGGATCAAGCTCGTAAACATAACCTAGTTTAAGGGGGGTTATGTTAGATTTATTAAACTAGTTATGTTTATGTTTTATATGTTATTCGGATATACTTATATATTTAGAAACACTTATAAGGTTAGTTTATGATAAGTTTATGTAATATTCAAGGGATAAGCGGGAAAGCTTTTCAAATAACTGTAATGGACAGTTACCCGCCAAATTCCCGAACCGCCAAAAACGTTTTAGTATAAATTGATGTCACCGGAATCAATGTCCGGTACCAAGACATTTCAGTTATACTTGAATTGTCCATTTGATTCTGTTTTGTACTTTCTGCATTCACAATTCTCATTCCTAGACATTCATTTGTTCCAATCAATCATGAACATGAATGTATCCATGTCTACAACTTCCGCTGAAAACATGAGTTCTCATCCCCAACAAAAAGATCTTTCGTAGTAGAAAATGACTTTAGACAACTTTCAACCCGATTCATCCGTTCTAAATTTCCCTAACTTTTTTCTTTATTTGTCTCGTTTGAGATAAAAAAAATCACGTGTTTAATTAATTTTTTTAACGTCAAACACACAAACCCCTTAACAAAAGAACAAAGAAAATGTAAACACCTTATGCCATCACCAGTTAACATAGTTTAATACTTTGTGGGACTAAAACCCGCACCACTTTAACGGAGATAAACACCTTATGCCATCACCAGACCAAGAAGCCATTGCCAAATCTTTAATTAGTTGTCTACATTGCTATATCTATCAACTACTAATATTTACTGACCAATAATACCAACCAATTGTTAATATATATAACTACATTACTTGTGATAGGTAACATTAAAAAGAGGATCCGTCATTTTCTATGATTTATGTCATCTATTTCTCTACATATCCGCATAGATCATAAAATAATGTACCTTAGAAATGGCGAGAGAATCTAGAATGGAGGCAGTATCATTGACCAGATCAGCGAATAAGGTCTTCTCGGGTTGTTGAGGGATGTCGGATAGTCCGTATCCTCTGTAATCGGGTGCAATGGCTCTGAAACCGGCCTTTGCAACAGCAATCATTTGATGGCGCCACGTGTAACATATCTCCGGAAATCCGTGTAGAAAAACGACAGCCGGTGATGAATCGGATCCGATCTCAGCCACATGGAGCTTTAATCCGTTGACTTGAACGTAAGTATGCTTGATTTGCTCCATTATATTCACAGAGATATCCAACTTTTTATCCGTTGATGACAAATGATCATAAACCACCTTTTAAAAAATGCATAAAGAAACATTATCTTTGTAACTGTCATTAGTGGTCGTGATATTTTTATATTTTAAGTACAATCAATTATGTAAATGGTCAAATTTTATAGCACATGAAACACATGCTTCCTGTACAATCAGAGTGGTGTCCGAGCACCTTCTTCTACGCTTGTAAATGAATTGAATGAACACGAAGGAGCCATGTTCATGTTCGTTCATTTACCTCTAACCGAACAAATGATCGGACACGGACATTTAAATGAACGGATTTTCTTGTTCGTGTTCGTTCGTTAAGAAAATGAACATGAACATGTTCATGTTCGTTTATGTTCATTCGCTAAAAGTATAAACGAACGGTTCATTAACATAAACGCACACAAACACACATAATTGAACATAAAAGAACATAACAAATCATAACGAACATAACTGAACAAGGCTTTGAATTGTATAGCAATAGAAGAGGAGAAGAAGAACCTAAATATAGGTAAACCTTAATTCACGTTTCATATGATAGAAAAGATTGCTTTTAAATTGGAAAATATAAATCAAATATATTGATATCATATAAAAGAAAGTTTTGAAATCGGAAAGTCAAAGCTAGTTATGGGATAATAAAGAAAATTAAATAGATTTTTAAATTTAATTAGCAATAACTAAATTTAAAAGATGAACATAAACAAACGGATATAAACGACCACGAACGAATTTAAATAAACGGACATAAACGAACGTAAATGAACGAACATAAACGAACGTAAATGAACAAACATAAACAACCGTTCATGAACGTAAATGAATGAACGGGACATTGTTCATGTTCGTTCGTTTATTTAAATGAACAAAATAAAGTGTTCATGTTCGTTCATTTATTAAATAAACGAACATGAACGAATTTCCTGTTGAACGATTCATGAACGGTTCACTGAATGTTCGGTTCGTTTACAAGCCTATCTTCCGTCCCCAAGGACCCTCTTTCACATATATAAAACTATTAATATTTTTTGCTAGAAAGGTTGTTTATAAAACGACTTTAGCAAACTTTTAACCCGTTTGACCCGGTCTTGTTTTCGGTTTAATTTTTTTTTAACTGTCTCATTCAAGATAAAAACAATCAAAAACCGAAATCTTTATGTTTCTTTTTATGTTTCTTTTCAAGGTAATGTCGCATCCACCTATCGTCAAAAATAAAAATACAAAAAGGCCCCGCAAAAGCCCTAACTCGTAATGTTTTATGCCCCAAAAACTTATATTTGTCGACGACTTGTTCCAAGCTGACTTGACTTCTAGCTCGGAAGGATTAAATGGGCCATATAATGTTATGCGATCCGTATAACTTTCGCTAAGCACCTTAAACGATTCATAAAAGGGCTCATGCAAAATCTTATGTTATATTTATACGGGCCCATATAACTTTTGCCACATACCATACGGCCATATCTATATTATATTATAATATATGAGGGAAAGATTCCCAAAAGTTAAGAACTTTTTCCCCCATTATTTATAAATAAACCCCTAGAATGAGGGTAAAGTGGTCTTTTAAACCATAATTATTTTTTAGTCCCTCAATCTATTACATTTAAATCCTTGACATTTAACATAATTATGGGTAATTAGTTACACTCCCCCCGTCTTTAATTCTTTAATGTATTCCTGCGATATCTTACAACCCGTAATGTTTTAAAAAAATCCGAAGGTACCATGACGATCGGCACATTTTTTTAAACGTTTCGATAGTTGTCTTTTATAGTTTCGTCGTGCGTTCATAAAGTACAAATAGCCGATGCGTAAATGTACAATTGATTAAAGCCAACATTTGTTTTTTACCCAAGCCAGCTTTGACCATTACCTAGCTACCGTGCATTAACATTTGTTTTTTACCCAAGTTTTTTTGTTTTGAACGACATTAATAAACTAAAATATTCCCTAATTTTACTTGTACAGAGTCAGTTTGTTGTGGCATGTTTAATATAGTATAGATAAAACTCACAACAAACTTCCTATTAAACATGCCACAACAAACTAAACAAGATATGTGCATCTTATTTTAAAAACTTAAAACTCACAACAAACTTCCTAAATAAATGGATGATCAATCTAAAACTAAACCCTAATGGACTACTATAAATACATAGCAAACACTCACAATTCTACATTTCTATTGCTAAACAGATTTAAAATATGGAGCCAGTTCTGAATTCACTTGATGCGAAAAAACAAGCATGCGATATTGAAAAATCTAAGGTCGGTTCTATGATAAGTTTTGTTATATCGCAATAATGAATAATTGTTTTCTTTTATTTACTTTTATGTGAATACTAACTTATTTGATTTTTCAGATTCAACATACCAATTTAAACACCCCAGTTGTCGAACAAGCTTTTGTTAGTTCTTAAGTAATATTTTCGCTTATAATCTTTCATATTAACAAGTTCGTTATGTTATTATTTGGTGTTTTATTGTAAGATGATGGTGATAATAGTGTTGAAATTATTTCTTATGGTGTCTAATCTTCAACGTCAATTTAGTAAAGAGGTAATTTTAAAATTTATTTAATCTTTTTTAAATTTTTTTATTCAATATTTGTTTTTTTTATAAAATTTATTTAATCATTTTTTAACTTTTTTATTAACTTTTTTGTTTTTTAAGGATCGGAAGTATGAGAATCAAAAGAAAAGATCTAAGAGACTCTCTGAATGAAAATGGGTCGAGGTTATAAATTTAGATGATTCTGAGGACAATGAGAAAGAAGATGAATTAGATGATACTGCTTATTCGAGCACAAACAAGAAAAACGGATCAAAAAAGAAGAGAAATTAGATGAAATATATCAAGTGTTTTTATGTTTTTTTCATTTTCAGTTGTTTTTGTTTGATCTAGACTATCCCATGAATAATAAAGTTTATTTTATATTTGAAGTTTATGTTTTGTGTTATTTTATTGCACTTATAATTTACATCTCGATTGAACTAATATATTTTTGTCATTTGTTTAGTATTTTTTATTAACAAACGAATCTTTACATGTTTAAAACAGTTTTTCTATACTTTATTTATTATTAATTTTTATAACAAAACAAAACTTTGATATTTAGTAGATAGAAGATAAAATATGTTCCAAAATTTTAGGAATTATTTAATACTAATTTACGATATTAGTAGATAGATAGTAAACTATATCCCAAAATTTTAGGAATTATTTAATACTAATTTATGATATTTATTTAATACTAATTTACGATATTAGTAGATCGATAGTAAACTATATCCCAAAATTTTAGGAATTATTTAATACTAATTTACGATATTTAGTAGATAAATAGTAAACTATGTTCCAAAATTTTAGGAATGATAAGTCAACTAATTAGGTCCTCCAAGTTAATTATATGGGATGAGGCATCGATGGCGAAACGTCAGGCGATAGAGGCAGTTGATCGAACATTGCAAGACATTATAGGTGTTAGGCTCCCATGTGTAACACTTATGACATATATCCACCACAATAATGTTATCATATACAAATAAGAAAACTACCAGCAACGAGTGCAGCAATCCAAAGTGTCGCTCCCGCCGCATCGCGCGGGCACCCTACTAGTAACTATATAAGAAAGGTTATACGTCTGTATAACCTATCATCGATCAGTGTTGTTAATACATGAGTAATAAATATATTAATGCTATGATTTTTCTGCAATTGTAAATATATATAGTCAGAAACCCAAAATCTACAGATCTGCATAAATGTATCTTAGAAATGGCTAGATAATCCTGGATGGCGGATAGTCCGTATCCTTTGTAATCAGGTGCAATGACTCTGAAACCGGCGTTCGCGACATTAATCATTTGATGGCGCCATGTTTACGATATCTCCGGAAATCTATGTAGAAAAACGCTCGCCGGCCATGACTCGGATCGATCCAATCTTTTTTTAAAGGCTAAAAACACACACTCACCACGCTATTCTTAAATTACATCTTACCCAAGATTAGAATTTGGGTCTTCTCCAAAGAAGCTTTGCTTTTACCACTGAACGGGATTCCATACCCGTTAACTTGGATCTAATAAGTGTTTTATTGGTTAAAAAAGTAGTGACTTAAGAATCGGAGTCATGGATATAAAAGTTTGAAGCAGGCCAATTGAATACGTGCTTGAGCCCAAACTCAAGCTTCAAGAATATAGTGCACCAATTAAAAAGAGCTTGAACTCTTGTTTTACATATGGAGTTTCACTAGACTTGTAAGCTTAAATGAAGCCGAACAAGCATATTAGTTATATAACTTTTACTTAATATTTTATATACATATTTACATAGTAACTAATATTATGTATAAAATCATCTTTATACGAGATTATGTTTGATTTCAAAGTTTAAAAATTATATGAATGACCATTGTGTATAAAAGTTGTTACACGGATGGTTCTTTCTAGTAAAATGATCAAATTATCGTTAACATATATATTTAGTCATTTTTTAAATTTTAATTAATGTATAAGTTTAATTAATCTTTTTATAAACACCCCCTCTTCTTTTTAACCTTTAAACTTATGTGTTATACCTTGTTGCAAGCTTGCGGGGTCTTACACAACACCGCGGCCTCAAACAGAACACCACACCGGAGTCCTTTGGCACAACAAGATAGCCTAAGACAGAAGGAAAAAAGGCATCTTTCGTACTGCTTTGGCACCTTTGAGGGTACGGAATAACCATAACACATGCCCTTAACCCTACCACTAGTCCACCGCCATCCCGAATTCCCGATTACCACAACAATTACACACCATTTATACCAACATGTAATATTAAAATGCCAAATGCCAAATTCCAAATCAAAGTCATAACTAAAATGAAGAAACCCTTTCAAACCAAGTCATCCACCTTGATAGTCAACCCACATCAAAATCATAGTTAAGATATAAAACTTAGATCCCGCAAAACGTGGTGTGTTGTGTCAAACAGGGAGTATTCAAAGTGACACGTGCAACACATCTATTGAACACAAACACGATACTTTTAACTAAACGTGTCATCTTGTTAAAGAGTAACATAGACAATTTATTAAGTGGCTTAGACGACACATTTAACACTATAAAATAAATGTTATCAAATATGACAGTAAAAAATTAACTATTTAAACTAAAAACAGCATTGTATGGATGAACGGGTCGTGTCGACAGTGAAACATGTCATGCATGGAGAAATGAGTTGTGTGAGTTGAACCCGTTTAGATACGTCTTGAATCATGTCATTAGTTGACCTGCTTGTGACCTTAACCTATTTACTCGAAACACTAACCCATTTAATTTTGTGTCGGGTCATGTCATGTTAATTATTACTAGTATAGGAACAATACAACAAAAGCAACCTTGTGAAGAAATACACGAGTACTCATATAAATTGCTATGACTATCACTAGTTCCCTATATAGAACAAGAACACATGATTAGATTGAAACCAATCATGGCTGCATTCATAATGTTGTTTAAGGTCAATGGACGACGAGGTCTATCGTGCCATTTATTTCACACTCTAGATACATATATTTCCATAACACGAACAACCGCACAAGCACTGATCAATACTTGTTGCGAGTAAGAAAATCGAGTATGAGTTGATTAACCTTATCCGGGAATTGTTCATGAACAAAATGACAACCTTGAGGCAGGTATACGATATCCAGATTCGGCACATACTTCTTGACCTCCCCGCTCTTCAAGTATTCCTCCATTTGTGGGAACTTGAACACGTAATCTTCTTCGCCCATGATCAATAGTGCTGGACCTTCAACTTTTGGATCATCTACACCTTGTTGTGGAGATCCAACATTCTCTGCAAATGACCTACAACAATCAAGAATATCAACTAATTAGTTCTAAAAAAAAAGATAAAGTCCTCATATTCATTCATCATGGAGTTACATGTTTGGTTGGTCCATGTGGTTTGCCATTTTTGCAGAGTTGGTCCTGAGACTTCAATAATTACAGAGTCGGTCTCTGTATTTGTAACTTTTACACTCGTGTGGTTCTTAGCACTAACCTCTGTTAAGTTTTTTCAGTTAAGTCTTGTTAAATAACTAAAGGGTCTACATATTTACACACCTTTATGCCTATTTTGACACCCTTCAGGACGCCTCGTATAGACCTATACGAGGCGTATAGGGTTACTTTTCCGACCAGCTCTGCACCAAAGCACAATGTCAAATCAGTCACATCAGACGGGGAGTCTAGGTCTGTACGAGGGACGGATACGAGGCATCTTCGACAGGTGACAAAAATGTATACGAGGGGTCTAGAGCTATACGAGGCGTCTAAGACTTATGAAAAAGTGCAACATACAGTGTATGGCTTGTCCCGAGCATCCGACATTTAAGACATTTAATTATGTCTCTATGCTTGTTCTTCTTCTTTCATTCTGCTGCTTCTTCTTCTTCTTTCATTCTGGGACGGCATTTAATTTGTGTTCTTATCATCCCGAAGTGTTGAAATGTCATCATACTGGGACGACAACTGGGTGCCCGAAAGCGATCCGGTAACAGTACAGGTACTTAAATGTTTTAATTAGTTTTTGTTTTAGTTTATTATTTACTAATGATGATACGGTTCTTTATTTTGGAGGAGTCTTGCGTTCCCGATTCTAATGAGCAAGAGGAGGTTGTGTCTAGTATACAAGGAGAACAAAACAAACCGTTTCTAGATTTGAACAATCATCCCCCTGTTGATGAAACAGCCCCTGTAGATGACTCATACCATGCTTGTCAACCAAGTTATCCGACGCAACAAGGGTATCCGGATTATAGATACGGGTGTGAATACGGAGGAGACGGTGGATACGGAGGAGACGGTGGATACGGAGGAGACGGTGGATACGGAGGAGACGGTGGATACGGAGGAGACAGTGGATACGGAGGAGACGGTGGTTACGGAGGAGATGGTGGATACAGAGGAGATGGTGGATACAGTGGATACGGAGGAGACGGTGGTTATGGTGGATATGGTAGATATGGTGGTGAGACACCTCCCATCCAGGACAGTCCGTACTTAAAAAAGCAGGTATTAATTACTATTTTTGTATTATTTAATTATTTAATTATTATTATTAGTATTATTATTAGTATTATTATTAATATTTTTATTATTATTATTATTATTATTATTTATTAAAATTATTTATTATTATTGTCGATGTTACAGGTTTTCAACTCTTTAGATGAACTAAAGAATCGGATACAAGAAATAGCAAACGCGGATGGTTTCGTTATTGTCACCCGTCGATCAAAGAAAACCGGTGGAAGAATCCGGAGGGTATGGCTTGAATGTGATCGTGGTGGTGAGCACCAGACTACAGCAACACTTAGAAAAGCCGGAAGCAAAAAAACCGGTTGCCCGTTTTACCTGCTGGCTGTGCGAAACCACCCGTATGAAACCTGGGAGATTAAAGACGGAAAAATTGAACATAACCACGAACTTTGTGAGGACCTGTCGGCCCACGCGTTTGTGCGAAGGTTTACTCCAAGCGAAATGAAACTGATCGAGCAGCTGACAGCTCAAAACATGGAGTCGCGCAAAATATTTCAAACGATAAGGAAGCAGGACCCCGACAGGTTTCATGTTCTGAAAGACGTTCAAAACGTTGTGGCGAAGATTAGAGCCGAACAAAGACAAGGATTGACTCCCATGCAGTCACTAGAAAACAAGCTGATAAACCACGACTTTATTTACGAGACACGGGAGGAACCCGGAACAGAGATCGTAACAGAGATCTTCTTTCTTCATCGGGACTCGAGATGCATGTGGCGTGCATTCCCCCACGTCATGCTGATCGATGCGACGTACAAGACAAACATATACAATATGCCCTTTATCCAGATTGTTGGTATGACGCCTACCAACAAATCGTTTATTATCGCGCATGCCGTTGTTAGTAAAGAACGGGGTGATAACTTTGTGTGGGTGCTTGAGAGGGTCAAGTCAATGTTGGATGAATGCATGGAGCCACGTGTGATTTTAACCGATAGAGACCTAGCCCTTATGGGCGCGTGTGCTAAAGTATTTCCAAACGCCTCCAGGCTTCTTTGCAGGCAGGTGGCACATACAACAGAATGTTATGAAGCACTGCAAGGGTGCCTTCACAGACGAAGACTGGAAGAAATTTTTGTCATTCTGGGGGACATTGATTGAGTCTCCATCCATACTCATCTACGAGTACCACTTGCGCAACATGCGACAACGACTTGTGGAGTGCAAACGTTCTAGTAAGTTTTTATAATAACATACGACTCACATATGCAAATTTTATTAAATTATTTTTACGTTTTAGGAGTCTTCAAATACGTGTACGATAACTGGCTAAAAGACTATAAGGAGATGTTCGTCTTTGCGTGGACTGATAAGAGGCGCAACTTTGGTAATCGTACCACAAACAGAGTTGAGAGCCAACACGCCAACTTAAAGAGATACGTTGAAGATAGGAGCTCGCTGGACCATGTAGTTGGTTGTGTCCATGATATAGTTGAGACACAGTTCGGTGAAATAAGGAAGACTTTTCGAGATAGCATCGAAAAAAGAATGATCCACCACAAACACCCGTTGTTTCAACACCTACTTGGAAAAGTATCCCATACAACCCTTGACTTGTTGAGGGGCGAGGCAATTAGGAAGGTAGATGTCTTGGAGCGCTTTCATTCATCATGTGGTCGCCAAATGTGGCACAGCTATGGGTTGCCCTGTGCTTGTAGGATAGAAAAGTACATTCTTGAAGGTAATAATTGTTAAACGTACAACACTTGTGTGATATATTTCCGTTAATCATGTGACTTAAATAATGTTGTTTTTAACCGTGCAGAGCGTCCGATTCAACTCGAAGACGTGGACGTCTTCTGGCGGAAACTTAACTTCCAAAGTTGTAAATTGATAGACGATGACGTGGACGTGGTCGAAGAGCTAAATATTGTTAGACAACAATTAGAGTCGCACCCCCCAGCTCAGCAAAAAAGCCTGATTTCAAAGATTAAAGCGGTGTTGACTCCAAAGAAATCTACCAAGAAACCACCGGTTGTCCAACAAAATACTCGTGGCCGACCAACAACAAAGCAGGTACAACAAAGGTTGGACGAGGCCTCTCGTATAGATGAAGAATTAAGGAGAAGCTCATTCGGTGATGCAAACACGTGCTTTGAAGGTTCCCGACAAAGTAAGTACGACAAACCTCGTCACAGCTCGTACGTTCCATCACAGGCCTCTCAACAGTCGGTTATAAGGTCCCAAAAACTCAAAGCGAGCCTAAGCCGTTCAAAGAGTTCTAAGAAGAAAGAGACACGAGATGCTCACGGTTTTCCGTTAATCATTGGGGACGAGTACGTGGGAATCATCGAACAGTTTCAGGATGACATTCCGCTAGTGTTCCATCCGTATGTCTCGTGCATACGAGATGTGATGTCGGACGGTCATTGTGGGTTTCGGTCTGTGGCTGTGGGCTTAGGTATGGAACAGAGTTCATGGGGGCTCATTCGAAGGCACCTTGTCCAAGAAATGGATCAGAACAAATCGATCTGGTTCCCAATATTTGAAGCATGGGATAAAGGTTATTTTTACACGCATCGTCAGGGCCTAATTTGGGATTCAGTGTCCGGTTGTGGGGGGGATCACTGGATGGACTTCCCCTATGCAGGACTTCTTATTGCACAAACGTACGGTATCGGGGTGCACCTGTTAACGACAACCATGGGTGCGAGTTCCACTTTCTTCCCGATACTAAGTCCTCCGGCTAATCAACAACCATTGTTCATAACGCTTACACATGTAAACGAGAACCACTTCATACATGTTAAGCTGGAAGGGGATTATCTAATGCCACCAGCACACGGGCTATGGTTGACCCACCGAACACCCCATACGAAACAATGGGAAGATATGTACTTGCCACGTCTAGAATGGTATACATCGATAATGAATCCTCCGCCAAGATCAAACCCCAGTCTTAATTACATCGATAGTGATACGGAAGAATGATTTTTGTAATTTGAATGTATTTTTTTTTATTAATTCCTATAATTTTCTACAATTTCTATAATTTTTTTTATAATTTGTATCATTTTTCAATAATTTGTATCCTTTCGTCATTCACATTTCACCCTCCTGGGATCCCAGTGGCGCTTCCGTACCCAGATGCTCCCCCTCCGCCTGAGATTTCTTTCAGGCTCGCTGGCGTTTTGCGTACGACGACGCTAGCAGACTTTGCGGTGCGTTCTGGTTTATACATGCAGGGGGAGATCGAGACTGAGATTTACACAGCGGGGCAAGTGGTGGTTGACAAACCCATTCTTCTAGGGTTTTGGCAGGTGATTGCGGGGCCAAATACTTGGGAGCACGACAAGTCGAAGGGGAGGGTGTCGTTTGTTAGGGACCCACTGTACAGGTACGTACGTTTATTACGGAAATTATTGTGATTATGTGCATTGTTTATTAATCTCTGTTTCTGTATTTCGCTAACACTATCTGCAGGTATCTGCACCATTTGCTCGCTACTTCGATTTCAGCGCGCGGCTACAGCCGTGAGTGGTGTACGACCACAGATCTTTTTTTCCTTTATTGTTTGTTGTATAGGAGGCCGTGCGCGCTAGCACACGGTCTAGCCCAGTACTACGCCTCCGCCCATCACCGACAGGAGCGCGGATTTTTGTATGGCGGGGCGTACGTGACCGTCATTGCCCGTTCATTTGGCCTCGTACTGCACGAGGACCCACATCTACGGACGCCGCCAGTCATGCCGACGCGGATGGGCATGCAGTCGCTGTGGGGGATGAGGGTAATCAGGAGGTTCGCAGCTGGCCCGCGGTTTAAAAACCGCAACGGGGGCATATGGACAGAGGAGGCCCTACCAGAGCATTTCGAGCCCGTTTATCCTCCTGCAGATCCTGCTGATGTAGTGCCCGTGGAGGAGCCTCCGCAGGATGTAGACGGTGCAGCGATGCCACAGCCACCGCCACCTGCCGGGGCGCCTCAGTTTCCACGTCACGCTATTCCAGGTCATGCCCCAGGAGCTGCGCTACATCCGGATGTACGAGCCGAGCTTGACAGCCTCCACGATTTGGTAGGTTGGCTGGTACGGTGCGAGCAGGATAGACGAGAGAGAGAGGGATGGCCCCCGATACCGCTTCCACCGGCTCGAGCACGACATCAGCAGCAGCAGCCGCAGCAGCCACATCCAGATTCGGATTCGGATTTGGATGCATAGACCTGTTGTTGTTTTTATTTTTATCATGGATGTACAAACTTATCTTATATATTTTTGTTATGGATGTACAAAGTTATCTTATATATGTCATATTTATGTTTGTTTTCAGTTATTCGGTTACCTAATGATTGTTGTCTTAAATTGAGATAATACGGAAACAAAATATGTTTTGAATATAATACGGAAACAATATAACCCCTGAATATAATACGGAAACAATATTTGAACGAGATAAAATTTTAATCGGAATAATAATATTTAAAAAAGTAAAATGTTAAAAAACATTATAATATTTAAAAAAGACAAAAGTTTTTAAAATAGAGTGAACCGATTTTTAAAATAGTTGATTTTTAAAAAACAAAAGTTTTTTAAAAACCAAAAATTTTTTTAACCAAAAATCACATCTTCAAAAACTATCCAAAAAACCCCACCAAAACAACCCTCATTTCAGCCAAAAAAAAAAACCCAAGCCTAGACGCCTCGTATAGGTCTGTACGAGGCGTCTAGGGTTCCTTAAACTTTGTGCCTAACACCCTCGCAGACCCCCTTGAATTCAGTGCTTAGACGCCTCGTATAGGTCTATACGAGGCGTCTAGGGCACAAATGGTGTGAAAATAGGCGCGATGGGTGTCCAAATATCTCCAGCCTAACTAAAATACCCTTACTTATTAAGAAAAACAAAAATAAAATGTCGTCATCCTTTAGTGGAAAACTTAACAAGACTTAACTGGAAAACTTAACAGAGGTTAGTGCTAAGGACCACACGAGTGCAAAAATTGAAACTACTGGGACCAACTCTATAATTATTGAAGTCTAGAGAATAACTCTGCAAAAATGGCAAAACACAAAGACCAACCAGGCATTTAACTCCTCATCATGCATTACAACTTTATCATATGTTGAATAAATTTACCTGTAAGGAACTTGGAGTGGGGTTTGAAATCCAGACTTCTGGTACAAGTCCCCATATGCTGAAAGGTCCTCCTCTGTGAACCAAGAGGGTAGAGGAGCCGACGGGTCCACCAAATCCATTATCTCCTGGTTTTCACCGGCTATCGGCATTTCACTTCTAGAGAACATAATGTAGATGTTTCTCACCACTATTTTCGCATCAAACCTGCCGAAATCAGCTTCAGCTCTTCCTGGTTCCTGATGATTATTTCAGTTATATTTTCATTTGGTAAAAGGGACGGTACATAGGTAAAGTTATTGATAGATCGAATAAATAATACATCTTTCAGTTATATTATTACCAACATTTGCTTCTAAGATGCATTAAAGTATAGAATTATAAGAAATATGTAACTTTAGTGTGTGTATATGTATATATTACAATATAAATATGTGTACCTTCCATCTTTTCATGTAGAAACCTTCAGGGAGGGCTTGATGACTCTTGAAAAAACCAGGGGGCATAAACGGAACTCCAAGTGTTATAACTCCTGCAACTTTCTCCGGGTGAAAAAGCGAAAATTCGTAGCCAACTATTGCTCCAAAATCTTTACCGATCACAAATACCTTACAAAGTCCAGACACATATGATCAAGGTGATTTCATATCCAATGTTAGTATAACTAATAGAAAGACACAATGTAAAGTAGAAACAATAGGAGATAAATGTTAATTACCACCCTACAGATAATACTACCACAGTAAGGTGGTGTTTGTTTTTCTAAAAAAAAATATGCGCAGGCTCTTCTGTCTGCGTCGCGCAGACAACGCGCAGACATTGCCATCTGCAGACTGTTTGTTTTTCCGAAGACGTTTCATTAAAAAACAAAGGTCTACGCGAGCTCTTCTTAGTGCAGACTTGGCCCAACCACTTTTAAAATCTTGTAAGGTTAAACACCAGCGTCCACCACCACCGTCCACGTCCACCACCCACCACCACTGTATAGCATCACCACCCACCACTACCGTCTGTACACCACCACCAGTTTTTTAGAAGTCTACATACGTTAAAAAACAAACAGCCTGTAGACTGTAGAGTTTTGGTCTACCTCTTCTTCTATAGATGTCTGTAGATGTGATCGGCAGATTGCGTTTTACCTCTTAAAAACAAACTGCACCTAAAAGTCTAAAGTTCTAAACAAAACTTATAAGATCTTTCATAATAGAAAACGACTTTAAATAACTTTCAAAACCCCAGTTGATCTGTTCTAAATTTCCTTATATTTTTTTCTTTATTTATGGGTTCTCAATAACCCATTTGGTTTAGAAAAAAGTGGGAAAATTAGTGAGAACCTGGTTTGGAAAAAATAGTGAGAATCTACCAAAAGGAACCCAGTGAAAAAAGTTCTTTGATCTGACACTGTCTCTATGTACCTTAGAAATGGCGAGATAATCCAGAATGGAGGCAGTATCGTTGACCAGATCAGCAAATGAAGTCTTCTCGGGTTGTTGAGGGATGTCGGATAGTCCGTATCCCCTGTAATCGGGTGCAATGGCTCTGGAACCAGCGTTTGCAACGGCAATCATTTGATGGCGCCACGTGTACCATATCTCTGGAAATCCGTGTAGAAAAACGACAGCCGGTGATGAATCGGATCCGATCTCAGCCACATGAAGCTTTAATCCGTTGACTTCAACGTAAGTATGCTTGATTTGCTCCATTATTTTCGAAGAGAGGGAATGTTCATGTAGATATCTAACTCTAATCGGTTGATTAATAACTAATAAATGATCATAAACCACCTTTTAAAGAACTACACAAACACATTATCTTTACGTAACTGTAATTAGTGGTCATAATAATTTAATATTTAAAGTACAATCATTTATGTAAATAATAATGGACTTTTAAAAGCACTTGAAAGTTGAAACGCATGATTGCGAGTTGCGTGTACAATTTTGGATCCACCACTTTCCTCATATGGACTTCTTGCATTGTGGGTGATCTACGAGTGGAAGTCACTCAGCTCCTTGGTCAGTCCCCTCAAGGACCTTTTTTTTTTTTTTTTAAGAGTAAACTTCATTCACAAACCAGCCGACCTAAACCGGGTAGACCAAAAAACAACAACCAAAAGGCCTATTACATATTTACAAATGAGCACCAATCTCCCCAATCTATCCTTTTGTGTTTTGATCTATTCGAGAACCAAAGGAACCCCATAGCCTTAACCTCGCTAACAAGATTATCTATCCTGAATGGTTTGTTGGAAAAAATCAGATTATTTCTAGCTCTCCACAAACTCCAGCAAGCAATCCTGATTATGTCTTGAACCGCCTCCTTCTTTTTCTCCGAGACCTAAGGACCTTATGGAAATTAAGAAGGGCCCTCTCTCATGTATAATAAAATATTAATATTTTTTATTAGTTTTTTAATAAGGATTGAAATTTTATAATGTTTAGGAAAAATAGAAGTTTTTTTGTAAGAAGAAGCGTTGTGGATACTCTTATGGTTAGATAATATGTTATTTATGTGTATAAGTTTTGCTGTTTTAACCACAACCGAAATTATGTGGTAATCAAAACTTTTCATTATTACACTTTATTAATTACAACAAAACATACTATTATATTAAGGGGATGTTTGGGGTTGAGTTTTGAAGGAGATTTTTAGATTATTGAGTTTTGAAATCTTATATAATCAATTTTGAATGTTTGGGTAAAAAAAAATTAAAAAATTGATTATTTGTGTTTAGAAAGTTACAAAACGCAGTTTTCCAAAAGCAGCCCCCCCCCCCCCCCCCCCCTACTGCAACAAAACGCAGTTTTCCAAAAATTAATTATTTGCGTTTAGAAAATGATTTTCATTTGTTTATTTTTAAGGGGGTGTTTGGGGTTGAGTTTTGAAAATAGATTATGTGTTTTGAATAATCAGAATCAGATAATTAACTGTAACAAAACGTGATGTTGAAAAAAATAATCAGATAATCAACTATTTGAGTGTTTGACAAATATATTTGCCAAACACTCAGATAGTTGATTATCTGATTATTGTGATATCAAGCAACATAATCAAATCCAAACACTATCTTTCATCATCACATTTTGTTACAGTAAATTATCTAATTATCTGATTCTGATTATTTCAAAACGGATAATTTATTTTCAAAACACAACCCCAAACACCCTCTAAAGATGAACAATATTATGGGTGCTCCGAGAGACGTTATGTTTTTATTTTGTATATGTGTGGGCGTTCGGGGGGGGGGGGAGTGAAAGTGCATTAATTTTAGCGTTATTTTACTAATTTCGTGAAAATAATGTTAAAAGAGGGAGATGGTTAGTCATGCATCATGTGGTGCCGTTGATGGCCGAAACAGAAGGAAGTACATGCACTAATTGGCCTTTGTCTTAGTTGCCGAGTGTTATGTACCTTATGTCCAAGTCTTGATACAAAACTACCATCGAGCCGGGGGTTTCACTGGAAGTAGTCTCTTTATTACTACGGGGTAGAGGTAAGTCTGTCTACATCTTACCCTCCTCAGAACCCTACGTTAGCTTTGTTATTGGTGGGATATACTGAGTATGATGATGGTGATTAATATGATAAGTCAGGGTAAAATTGTTGAATTTTAAATGTACAGACAATTTTACAAAATTTGTACTTAATATGTTGAATTTTAAATTTTAAATGTATAGAAAATTTTACAAAATTTGTACTTAATATGATAAGTGAGGTTAAAATTGTTGAATTTTAAATGTATAGACAATTTTACAAAATGACAAAGTGGATGATATTCGAAACATCCAATCATATAGTTTAACCGTAAAAAGATTAAACTAATTTATTAAAACATTTATAGTTTTTTTTTCTTTAAAACTTGTGTGATGTTGCTAGCCAATTTAAGTTTTTTTGCACTTGCCAAGAGTAGGATTTAACCATGAGACCTGGATACGTTGGTGACAAACGAATGACAGACTACCCACCAAACAGCTCATAGCGGCAACATGTTCGTGGATTTGCATATTAGGCAAGTGGCACCAGCCCTACAGTCGCTATGTTCGTTGGTTTGCATATTAGGCAAGGGGCAGCAGCCCTACAGGTGACATGTCCGTGGATTTGCATATCAGAATATGTAATTACCGATGGGACGGCAAACATGAGGTGGTCATGGGACTGGGGTTAATTTTTTCTATTTTCTTATTTGAGGATATTTAAAATTTCGTTTATACTTTTAAAATTTCTAAAAATATAAATATTAATATATTTTTTAACTTTAAATTTTGATAAGTTTCACAAAAGTATAAAAGTAATATAAACTTATGTGAAGAGGAACCTTAAATGGAGATTTTAGATCATAGCCATTTCCCCATGATCCTTACTTTAGAGGATAGTTTCGAATAAGCAAACAACTTTTCAATCTGTAAAAGGTATATCCAACCATTATGTATATTTTACACAAAGATACAGTAAACAAGGTACGTCTCCTCTACAAAAAGGCACATGTGTCATACTTTAGTTGGCATATGGAGCATCAAGTGACCAATGCGATGAATACATACGAATTAGCGAAAGAACCGCAACCGACTATTTACCAAGGTTTTGTAGATGTGTTTTTGAATTTTTATAGAACAATATATACGAAAGCCAAACCCTGGTGACATCCAATGGTTACTAGAAAGGCATTCACCGAAGCATGGATTATATGCATTAGGCTACATGGTGTGGTAAGGGGCTTTGTCACGCCACATCAGCGCCACGTCACACAGGAGCTTTATAGCCCCTTCCTTTAACTTGCAGTGTGTGGTATAAAGCTCCCCTTTAACCTATATTGTGCCCATTTAAACAAAAATTGACCAAACATTCCTCGATCTCCTCATAGCGGCTCGTTAGCACCATGGCGGAAGGGGTATAGTGCCCCCTTTAGCGACGGCGGTATGGCGGTTGGCGCCCCGGGGCGCTAAAAATGGTGAGGTGGCAGGGTGGCGCCATGCCATACCCACCGGCCTTAGGATGCAAATATTGCCTAATTGTATGAGGGCCGGGCTTGATTTAATTTGTTAAACGAGCTCCAATTTAAGTTTGAGCTCCTCTCGCTTCAGATTTTTAACGATTTAATCTCAACTTGTTTATTAATAACAACTCATTTATAACCTGATCAAAGGTTGTTGTAAATGTTAACTAAATAGAGTTAGGAAACTTTACCTCCTCATTATCTCCACTTGGATGCCAAATTACTCATATGTATCACTGTTTTATTTTACATTTGTGTACTCCAAACCACTTGCAGATAAGGTCTTAACTAAGAGGAGGAGGGGCGGTGCGTTATAGCACCGTGATACACAACGACAACGCGTGGAAGTCCACCGCCACCTAAAAGTCCACGCGTTATAGCACCACGAATTCAGATTTCGTTATTTTCTTCACGCCCGTGATGGTTTTTTTTTTTTTTTTTTTGTGAGGGTAATTGTTGGTTGGGGGGAAATTGTTGGGTGTGGTGGTGAGTGATGACCATTGCCACCAAAAAAGGTTGTGAGTGATGGAAAAATGGTTGATGACATGGCGGAACTTGATTGGGTGCTTGTGAGTGATGGAATTCTATCACTAGTGACCACCCCCTAAGGATAAAATGTGTAAACTAAGTGATATCAGTTTGGTTCTAGACCTCTGGTTCCATCGATTTTACTACTTTTGGAATGGACCGAACCAACAACCGGTTATTGATGATTCCAGTTATCGTATAATGGACCGGTGGGGTGATGAAGGTTCATGACATTCCCTGTTCGGGTCAACAGTAACTCCGATCTAGACCAATCTATTCAAAACTGGCTTAAAAGTGAAAATTTTCTAGCTTAGAAACATTATTATTAGAACATGTTCATATAAAACACTTGCCAAATCTTTTGTCAAACCCTGTGCTCAGTTAACAGAACCAAACCATGTTATATAATCAACTGAAAATAACCAAACGATCGGTTTTATATTACATTAACCAAAGCTTTATTTAACATGGGTACAGCGGAAGCACTAATACTTGTTGTGATCGAGAAAATTGAGTATGAGCTGATTAACCTGATCCGGGAATTGTTCTTGGACAAAGTGACTACCTTCAGGCAAGTATACGATTTCCAGATTTGGCACGTAGTTCTTCATCCCCCCGCTCTTCAAGTATTCCTCCGTTCCTGGGAACTTGAACACGTAATCTTTCTCGCCCATGATGAAGAGTGCCGGAGCTACAATTTTCAGATCACTTGAACCTTGTTTTGGATACTCAATTTTGTCTTTGAATGACCTACAACGGTTAACAATATTGATATATTAGTTCTAAAGAAATGATAAAGTCCACATATATCATATGTTGAATAAAATGACCTGTAAGGAACTTGAAGTGCAGTTTCAAATCCAGACTTGTGATACAGTTCCCCATATGCTGCAAGATCCTCCTCTGTGAACCAAGAGGGTAGTGGATCCGACGGGTCAACCAGATCCATTATCTCCTGGTTTTCACCGGCTATTGGTATCTCACTTCTAGAGAACATAATGTAGATGTTTCTCACCACTGTTTTCGCGTCAAACCGCCCGAAATCAGCTTCAGCTCTTCCTGGTTCCTGATGATAGATTCAGTTAAATTGTGAGCAACAATATATCCATTACGAGAATTATCAATGATCGGAATGAGGGAGCACCTGCCATCTTCGAATGTAGAAACCTTCAGGGAGGACTTGATGACTCTTTTGAGAACCAGGGGGTCTAAACGGCACCCCAAGTGTTGCTATTCCGGCAACTCTTTCAGGATGCAAAAGTGCAAATGTGTAACCAACCATTGCTCCAAAATCTTTACCGATCACAAACACCTAACAAAGTCCATGATAAGTTGTTCAACTGTGTTTGTTCATAATCTCTTGGTAAAATTCAACAGTGGAGGCACACATGATCAAGGTAATATGATATGCAATCAACTATGATAAACTAATAATGACAAGATTAAAAAAAAAAAACACAACTTTTTGAGTCTTTATTCTAAAGTATAGTAAAACCTGGAAGAGACATATGTTAATTACTTAATTATGATTACACAAAAAATATTATCACAATAATTGTTACTTTACAAACACATTATCTGAGATCAAAATTGGGCAAAAAGGTCAAACTGGTAAGAGGGTCCGTCAATTTCTACGATTTTTTTAGATACATATATAATCGGAAGCCTAAAATCTACAGAAATGCATACATATACCTTAGAAATGGCGAGAGAATCTAGGATGGATGCAGTGTCGTTGACCAAATCAACGAAAGAGGTCTTGTCGGGTTGTTGGGGGATGTCGGATAGTCCGTATCCTCTGTAATCGGGTGCAATCGCTCTGAAACCGGCGTTTGCAACCGCAATCATTTGATGGCGCCACGTGTACCATATCTCCGGAAATCCGTGAAGAAAAACCACCGCCGGCGATGAATCAGATCCGATCTCAGCCACATGGAGCTTTAACCCGTTGACTTCGACGTATGTATGCTTGATTTGCTCCATTGTTTTTCGCAGAGAGAGTGAGGTTAGAACTTGGAAGGGAGACGATGTGTTTTTTATTGGTTTTAAGGGGCTGTTTGGCTAAGCTTTTCAAAACTACTTATTTGCTTATTTGCTTTTCTGAAAAGCAAATAAGCAAATAAGTAGTTTTGAAAAGCTTTAAAATGTAGCTTTTCAAAATGACTTATTTGCTTATTTGCTTTTCAAAAAGCAAATAAGTAGTTTTGAAAAGCTTAGCCAAACAACCCCTAAGAAGGAAGTGTACAACTGATAACAAGTACTATACTTATCTACGGATGGTAATATGTCGGGTTCGGGTTGGGTATTGGTAATCTCATACCCATACCCGGTTATAAAATCGTGTCTTATATCCGGCGCTGGCCCAATACCCGTCGGGTATTTGTCGGGTATCGAGTATTTGTCGGGTATCGGGTATACCCGCGGGTATCGGGTACACTCGCCCCATTTGTGTCGGGTTTCGGGTATATCCGTCGGGCTCGGGTATTTTTGTCATCCCTATATTTATCCTAGAATCGATTGTCAAGGTTTTAACGGGACATGTGTATTGTTTTCAGAGGCCTTTTAGGTCGGTGGTGTTAGAGGCATGGGTAAAATCATCAATGGCGAACCCATTAATTATTTTATGTTGACAAAGGAGTTCAATCAAACTTTCAAATGTGCGATCAGGATTTGATAACGGCATTGCTTCTCAAGTGGTTAAGAGTTCTAGTATAATGATAAACAAAGATGAAATTTTCAAGCTAAGTGTGTTCGAAGTGTACGCTGGAAGGATGTAACGGGTAAGTGTACACTATGGTCCTTAGATACGGCAATGCACTTTAAGATAAACATCACAACAGTTAAAAGTTTGTTGTTGAATTGAACGCTCCAAGCTAGAAGCTAAAGACTACTTGTTGAAACAACTGCTCAATGAACTTATTCTTCAAAATGAACATGTCTGATTGTAACAACCATTAAAAAAGTTTGTCTCGTTTTCAATTAATCATGTTTATTACAATATTAATTTTTCATGTCGGGTTTTCAGTTGTATGGGTACAAAATGAACATTCGTCTAAATTATAAGAGAATATGTTATTTGATTCAAGTAACCTAAGGGTGTCCTTTTCAACTTAAGTTGTCTGGACCCGATTAAGAGGTAACCTGATGAATCTGAGACCAATTAATGTTAAACTGGTACCCACCCTAATTTATTGGGTTCGGTAAACGCTTAAGATTGGTAATGATTTGGGTGACCTAATAACCTGATTACTGTTCAAATCCCTGACTTTTTCCAGGCTTTGCACTTACGAGTGACGATCGTAGTTCCAAAAGCAAAATTGCCACATTTAACAGATATTTAACATACTTGAATAACCACGAAATTAATTTTAAAGGAATTGTATTTTTTCATGTGGCTTTAGTCAAACCTATAAGTGCACAAAGAAACAGTTTGCGAATTGAAATCGGCGAACCAAACCAGAACTGAATTGTTAGTACCCTAAACTGAAAAGATTGGTGGTTCCAAACCTGTTCCACATCTCTAGCCATCAAATCGAACCAAATCAATTGTTGTGCCAAACCGGTTCCAAACCGAACCAATCCAGCTATACATGCATGCATACATATATGCACATACACTAATACATACATATATATACACTATCATACACAAAAACACATATACCCCACACACACATATAAATACATACACTAACACCAACATATATACGTACACATACATACACAGATACATTTTTAAGAATTATATATACACAAACTAGTTTTCAAACCGAAACAATTTCCAATCGAAACCAAAACTGAATCTAACCGGTCCCATAGGTTTGTGCTTCAAACACCCCAAAAAAAGGTTTGGAAACAAACATGTTCCTACACTTAACCAATTTCATCACAAACTAGTCAAGGCCTAAACTGGTTCGGCGACACCGATTTGTGCACCTCTAGTCAAACCAATTATACTTCTTCAAGATGTTATGATAGTATGCAACACGCAAAATATACATTTTCTTGTAATCTTCAAAATAGTATTGCGTCATTTCATAAAAATTAAGTTATTTAATTTAATAAAGAAAAGTAAACAAGTTTCCAACTATTAACATGGTAGTTGATACTTGATAACCGATGCTATCATTAAAGTTGCAAAACCATTCACAAATCACAATTTCACATATAAATAACTAAACCTGTTTGTTCTTTAAACTGATTTTCATAACCACAGGTCCACAGTGAGATTAATAACTTTGTAAATAGAGTTTGGAAGAAGGAGGTCTTGAGTTCAAGTATGACATACGATAGAGATTAAGAAATTTACCCTGAAAATCCATTATCTACTAGATTTAAAAATCATCCATCAGTCTAGATATAGTTTTTCTTTTTAATCATTTCAAATCACTTCATCATCCAAAACAAGAAATTAGAAACAAATGGCAGGTAAACGGGTAACAAGCTGCGTCGCCGTCCCTTTTGAATTGCAAAATATTTCCTACTAAAAACGAAGCGACTCTTAAGGGTCGAGAAATTACTATCCACGACCTGCTAAACCCTGTTCAGGAATCCGGGGCTAAGGAACCAAATGTATCAAAGGCAAATGAGATAAACACTTGTTGATTCTCTAAACAAGCTTTCTCGTGTTTAGCGACTTTGGAAAAAACCCATTTGTGAGAATCGAACCCAAGACCTAATGATCCATAAACCTTATCTCACCTTTAAAATGCCACTAGACTATAAGATCATGCGTACTCGTTCCTTTTGGGACGTTTTGAAGCCCGACAACGCCCAGAAAACGGCCCCCGTGGGCTTTTTTTTTTGTGTGTTTGGCGTGGAATATAGAACGCCTTGCTCCAATTTGCTTGTCCAATCACCCATCATCTTTATATTCTTTGTCCAGTAAGACTTTTTGATGGTTTTTGTTTTATTTAATTAAATAATTGTGTAATGATTGACGGGGCATTATTGGGCGTTATCACCACTACACCCCTTTACTGACTAGGACGGCACGTGACGGACAACGCCCAAGGGTGGGACATTATTCACTACAACGACTACGCATGGTTTAATTCTATGGACCCAACAAGATATTACTAAACCAAAAAATAAGGCCCAAACTATCTACACACTTAGAATGTAGATAGTCACCCCAAAAATGTGTTTTTTGTCCTTATGTGCACACCTTGCACTCCTGCAGTGTCGAACTGTGGCCAAAACGCGGCGTTTTGGTCCGGTTAACCAGACAAAGACTGACGGGTGTCTGACGGGTCTGTTGACCGGACCAAAACGCCGAGCTTTGGCCGCGTTTTGGTCCTGTTAACCAGACCGGGTGTCAGTCTTTTGTCTGGTTGACAGGACCAAAACGCGACCAAAGCTCGGCGTTTAGGTCCGGTCAACAGACCCGTTAGAAACCCGTCAGTATTTGTTAGGTTAACCGGACCAAAACACTGTGTTTTGGCCACAGTTCGACACTGCAGGGTGTGCATATAAGGAAAAAAAAATATCTTTTAAGGTGTGTAGATAGTCAAATGGGTGTGTAGTAGACCCAAAAATAATTAGTTAAGGTTTACAAATTACAACCTACATATAACTTTAGTGGGAAACCGGTTTATTGCACCTCACCTAACTGAGACTACTCGAGTATGTGGCCCCTTTTCCGTGGATCAACATGAATTAAATAATAACCAATAAATCTCCTATCCTATCTCTACCACTAAAGTACAAACCAGACATCTATCCCCCCACTTTTCTTGATCAAACCATCATAATTTTGGTTCCAAATAGTTCAAAAAAACACACACACCAACACCAAAAACACACACACACACACAAATTTCTCACTCTTTGCCGCCATCAAACCATGTTCATCTACACTCTCCTACTATTCACCTTCCCAACAATCCCAAACCCATAAACACAAAACCATGAATCACACTAAACCAATATGTCTTCAAACATTAAACCAATGGAAAACAACAAAAGATCTTTCTTTGCTGTTTTAACCATTCTTTTAATCTTATTAATTTCTTTCAATGGAGCTTCTATCTTCTCCATTAATATACCCTTCCCGGAAAATGTCGCCGGAGATTCAAGAAACTTGCTGACGTCATCGTTGGCAAACTTGATGTATGCGGTTGAAGATGAAAACCCATCTGTGATTTCAAATGCCCAGATGAACTTACATGAAAAAGATGAAAACCCATCTATAATTTTAAATACCCAGATGAAATTACGTGAAAATACCGTCGCCGGCGCCGGAGATTCTTCAAGATTCATCGCCGGAGAAGCTCCGCCGATGATTTCAAATACCCATTTGCCCCTTTTGCGTAAATCACACAGTTTGCATCTTAAAGAAGAAAACCCATTTGTAAATTCGAATACCCAGTTGAAATCACTTGAAAACACGGTCGCCGGTGCCGGAGATTCCACAAGATTCTTCGCCGGAGAAGATCCTCCGCCGGTGATTTCAAATACCCATTTGCCCCTTTTGCGAAAATCACACAGCTTTCCTCTTGAATCTGAAGATTTTCCGGTAAAAAATAAAAAAATCTTGGAGGTGTTGACTTTTATGGAGTCTTCCGACCAACTCCGGCGAGGGGAATTCCGGTCGAAAGTGAAGATCTTTTTCAGCAAAAATGAATCTTTTTCATGTAAAGTTCGTTTCTTTATGACTTGGATATCATCATTAAACACCTTTAGTGAAAAAGAGTTTCACTCAATTGAGACATTATTCAGCACACACCCAAAAGGGTGTCTACTAATTGTATCAAACTCAATGGATTCAAATAAAGGAAGACAAATTCTAAAACCCTTTTTGGAAAAAGGGTTTAGAGTAACCGCGATTTCGCCTGATTTAAAGTACTTGTTCAAGAACACAATGGCAGAACCTTGGTTCATGAAGTTAACCAAAGGTGATCTTGATGTTGGTTATGTCCCATTTGGCCAAAATTTATCGAATTTGCTTCGGCTTTGTTTGTTGTATAAGTTTGGTGGTGTGTATATGGATACTGATGTTATGGTGTTGAAAAGCTTCTCTAAGTTGAAGAATTCAATAGGTGCACAAACATTGGATTTGGGTTCAAAGAATTGGAGCCGGTTGAATAATGCAGTCATGGTGTTTGATAAAATGCATCCGTTAGTTTACAAGTTTATTGAAGAATTTGCATTAACTTTCAATGGTAACAAATGGGGTCACAATGGTCCTTATTTGGTTTCAAGGGTAGTTTCAAGGCTTGAAGGTAGACGGGGGTATAACTTTACTATTCTACCCCCAATGGCGTTTTATCCTGTGAATTGGAATAGGGTTAGGAATCTCTTTCGTGGGGCGAAAAATGAGACCGATGCCAAATGGTTAAGGGGTAAACTTAGGCAGATTCGGAGCCAGAGTTATGCGGTTCATCTTTGGAATAAGCAAAGTCGAAGGCTTCGTATTGAAGAAGGAAGCATTGTGGGAAAGATCTTGTCAAATCATTGTGTTTTCTGCAATTCGTCGATGAATGTATAGAATAGAGTTTGAAAACGACTTAGTCTTTTGCTTTACATGTGGTCATGAATCAACTCAATTCGTTCCACATTTAGATTACAATAGAAATTCCATGTAAAAAAAAAGAAACCACATTGAACAAATGTTCAAGTGTTTAGAGTTGTGATTTGGTTTAATTATATAATTAGAAGTGAAGTTTTTTAAGGCATGGGTTTGTTTCTATATTTTTGTGTTGAAAAACTTTACATTGTCCATTTTGGATTGTATTTGCCATTTTTCGTGTGGAATGATAAAAATGTTTATTATTTATTTTGGATTGTATTTTTGTATTTCTCATATAGAACATTTGTTTAAATGAATGGTTTACACTTTACACATTTTTGTAATGTTATATTCATATGATCATTGTAGAAGAATTTTTACATATATAACCATGACATATACAATACCTTGTTTGCGTAACTCCTTTTATTCGTGAATACTAAAAAATGTCTTTTTCGCCTGTCTATAATAACCTGCATATTATGCATTGTGAAGTTGTACATATTGCATCGGGAGTTGTACATTTGCTTTAGCGAGTCATGTTTTTTTACTTCAAACCAAAGTAACTCGATATGATATCACTCTTTAGTAGCCTTCATAACTGGGCTAAACAAATTGATATGAGTTTTAACTTTTAAGTAAAGTTTGTTATAAGCTCGAGTTTGAGATGTTACGTGGTTCGAAATGGTTTTGTATAATCGAAGTCAAACTTGAGGTCGTAGGTCTTTCAATAGTAAATATTAAAAATGTGACATCAAGAGCATCTAAAGTTATATAAGTTAATAACTCTTACTGTATGCATTGGATAGTTGTACACGGTACATTGGTTGTCATACGTTTTTTTTCGTAAAGTCTCCTAGGCATTTTATTTGTTTATTTATTTATATCTTTTGAGTCGGTTAGTCAGATTGTGCATTGAGAAGCTATACATTATATCATGTGCGGTATGTTTCTCCTTTGGTGAGAAGCTGGACCCTTTCATATTAGTATGATATTGATTTGTGCTTTATGTTAAAGTTATATGTGATGTGATCTAATAATTTGTGTATCCAACATTTGAAGATGTACATCACCCCACATGGGGTCATAAGTCACTGATGTTAAGTGGAAAACCTACCTTCAAGTTCGAGTGCATATTAGTTATATGATTCAACTACCTTTTATGGTAACAACTTGTGACTTTACACTAGCCACTAATATGTATGATTGTTATGTAGGTATGAAATGAAAACAACTATAATTTGTATATCTTGTATACAAGGTCGGCTCAACCATTTTAGAAGCCTAAAGCAAGTTTTAAAATTGGGGCACTTCTTGTCTATTTTTTTTCTTATCCAAAAAAAATAAAAGACGGTCGATCGGCCTAAACGAGATTCTAACCCGTCCCCTTAATGTACACAGATGACATGCGCGCCAACTGGGCTACAGCCTTTTAATGACAAGGCTCATACACATATAATATATATATAGGATAAGGATCATGTGAGAAGTAGTAGGCTATTTGAGAAACTTGAAAAGCATTCTGAACCACACATTTTCCCTAAGCAAAAAAATGCAAAAAAAAGTGAAAAAAATGCAAATTTTTTTTTTTTTTTTTTTTTGAAAAATCGCAGCTTTTTCTTTAAGGATTAAATTTTTTAATTTTTTTTTAAGAATTTTTTTTTTATTTATACACATGTGTATATTGTTAATCTTTTAACTATACATATATGTATAGTTAAAATATTAACAATATACATATATGTATAGTTAAAATATTAACAATATACACATGTGTATAAATAAAAAAAATTTAAAAAAAAAATAATCCTTAAAGAAAAAGCTACGATTTTTCAAAAAAAAAAAAAAATTGCATTTTTTTCACCTTTTTTTGCATTTTTTTGCTTAGGGAAAATGTGTGGTTCAGAATGCTTCTCAAGTTTCTCAAATAGCCTACTACTTCTCACATGATCCTTATCCTATATATATATATATATATATATATATGTAAAGGATCCTGTAAAAAGTGCCCAAAATGTGAGAAGGGTAAGAAATAATGTGGTGATGACAAGTGTCCTATATCTAAATTAATTCAAAAGGGTGAATTAGTAATTTTATATTTTCTTTCAATTAATTGATTTAAAGATAACTACCCAAAATAACTTCCACCCTTTATTATAGGAATTCGATTTTAGGAATTAATCTACGAATGTGTGTAGTGTTATATAATTCTGTAGTGCAACAACCATTCAGAACTGCATAGTGTTATATATTTTTTATATAGTGTTACTTGGTGTTATATGGTGTTATAATATGGTTTTTGGTGTTATATAATTCTGTAGTGTTATATAACTCTGTAGCGCAACCATCAAAAAACACTATATAACACCATCAATTATTAATTCTGTAGTGCAACCACCATTTAGAACTGTATAGTGTTATATATTTTTATATAGTATTATATAGTGTTACATGGTGTTATATAGTGTTCTTTGGTTATATAGTGTTATATGATGGATGCATAGTGTTATATAGTGTTATATTTTTCTGGTAGCATGCATATGATGGATATATAGTGTTATATGATAGATGTATAGTGTTATATGATGGATGTATAGTGTTATACGTTTCTTTGCAGCAGTTACATATTTTTTTATTTTTAGAATTTAGGATTGAGATAATTTAGCAATTAAATTTGAATAGCTAGTTTTTAGGAGATTGATGGCGGTTACCATATTTGAAACATTGGAAAAGACACTATTGCCCTTTAATTTTACATAAGGTCCTTCTAATTAAAACACAATTTACATTTTATACCCTATTGATCTCAACCATTAGATCAAATATCCAATGGTTTAAAACACTTCTTACCCTTCTCACATTTTAGACACTTTTTACAATATCCCTACCCTATATATATATATATATATATATATATATATATATATATATATATATTAAACCTTAAGTCCCTATAGATTTGGTGGCCAAAGGCCCAAGCCTCAAAATACTTGGGCTTGAGCCAGCCCTGGTTGTATAAAATTTGTGAAGAGTAGATTATTTATATCCCCATAATTATCATTTATCTATCTTTCATTTATATTTATATAATACAAATACCATGAGAGGATAGTGGCAGACAACTGCTTGACACCCCCTTATTGGTAGGGCTGTAAACGAACCGAACGAACACGAACAAGACCTTGTTCGTGTTCGTTTGTTAAAAAAACATATGTGTTCGCGAACCGTTCACGAACACTTATCGAACGAGATTTTATGTTTGTGTTCGTTTGTTAAGGAAATGAAGTTGTTCGTGTTCGTTTGTGTTTGTTTGTTAATTTTAGGCAATGAACGTTGACGAACACAAATGAGCACAAACTAATGTTCATGAACACAAATGAAAACAAACGAACACAAACAATCATTCATGAACAGAATATATAATACACTGACACTTATTAGATAGTTAATTTGTCAGAATTTTGATATATTTAAATAAATATAAAAACTAAATACACTAACGAACTATCGAACACAAGCGAACACGTTACCTTACGTTCACGAACATAAACGAACGAACGCGACCTCTGTTCATGTTTGTTCATTTAACTAAACGAACGAAATTTCTTGTTCGTGTTCGTTTGTTTAATAAACGAACGAACACAAACGAACTTCCCGCCGAACGGTTCACGAACTGTTCGCCAAATGTTTGGTTCGTTTACAGCCCTACTTATTGGTCGTTGCACTTTGTATTCTACTTTCAACCTTCAACTTCGCTAATATACGTGTTTAATCCATCTGTTTTTTTAAACTTTCTTTTTATTGGTTAACTTTGTTTATATGCGTGTTTAGTCCATCTGCTTTAACTTTTTTAATAGTGTACATGTTTAGTCCTTCTAATTTTATTCCTTTTAGTAATTGACCGTGACCTTTTGTATTTTGCTTTTAAATCTTCAACTTCGCTAATATATGTGTTTAGCCCCTATGTTTTGTTTTTAACTTTCTGTTTACTGGTTAACTTTGTTTATATGTGTGTTTAATCCCTTTCCTTTAACTCTGGTAGTGTACATGTTTAGTACCTCTACTTATATTGCTTAAAGTATTTCATCTTTTAGTCTTTTCACCTTGCTACTGTGACGAACCAACCCGATTGTAACGCTCTGCATTTTTGTACTTTCCTAATTTAGAAAGTGTATTCGTATTTCTATTTTTTAAAACTTGTAATCGTATCGTACTCTTGTATCCGAGACTTTGATCATAATAAAATTCTCTTTCTATATACTTATGTGTGCCACAATACTTAGGATACGTTATCATCTTGAATGCATTTATACACGCAACCAATACTCGAAACGTTTAAATTTAATATATATACACACACACACACACGCACGCATTATAACTAATAAATACGTGGTTACATCCTAAATTACTTAAAAAAAACTAAACACGAACTGAGTGCGTGAAACAGGACTAACCCAACCCACCACATACGGGCCTTCGTGCCACATGGGAATATGGCCTTCGTGCCACTTAAATGGGCCATCGTCCTTTTCTTTCTTCCGCACGAACCACCAAAAACACGAAGGCACGGCCTTCGTTCCTCCTAGCCTTCGTGTACCCTTTTGTTTCTCATCCTCGCGAACCACAGGCGACAATTTAGTGCCTTTTAAATGAACTCACACACACAAAGGCTTATGCCTTCGTGTCACACGAGCCTGCTTCATGTAATCAAGATTACTTTCGTGTAGGAATGACCTGCAGACAGTTGTCAGCGCGCAAACTCTCAGAACCTTCTAAAACCTTCTGCTTTCACTTCATATCAACTGCTAACTACCACCAACCTTATTAAACTAGTTTAATACCCGTCCGATGGACGGGTTACGCTAACAACGTAACAAACAAAGATAATCTACATTGAGAGTGTTTGAGACTGCTTCTCCTTTTCTTCTTTTCCATCTCCTTTTTAAAAAAGTTATAATAATCTAACTTTTCCTTTCCTTTCTGAAAACCATGTCATGATGCTGGTTGTGTTTTGATGTCCTATACATGTATGTAGTTGTGTTTTACATATTGGCACCGCTAAAATCACTATAACCCTATCGATTTTAAACCCATGCCGGTTATAGTTGTTGTTTGCTTGCTATTTAATTCGGTTTACGATTCACGCCCGCAAGGCGGGTGTTAAACACTTGTTAAGGTATGAATGTTGAATTTAATTTTCGGTCATAATTCGCGATTTCCCTTCTTAAATATAACCAATTGTTTTAATTCTAGCTCTCCTTTCCATCTATTACAACCTTTCTTTAATTTTCCAAAATAAAGTTGACTTCTCAAATGGTTTTTAAATGCATTTGGTAATTAATAAAAAAAATTACAATCCAAATTTGCTATATTAAGTTAACCGTATTATTAATTCATCAAGAATGCTTCCAATATCAAATTTTAAATCGATTTTATTGTTAAATACCAAAATTTAATTTAGTAACAATCCATATTTTTAAATGTATATCTATATCTATACCTTTTATACATTATATAAGAGTATTTACATTCTGCTCATCAAACTTTCCTCTATCTTTAACATTGAAAAAAATAATATACTCAAATCCACCATTTCATATATAAATAGTTACTCTTCTGTAATAATCTATCCCGTTATTACCAAATAACTTAATAATTCGCATAATAGGTCCCATTTTTTTAAAGAATATCAAACAGTGTCCTGTCGCGCCACGCTAGAGGACACACAGGCTCCTTCGCGTGGCGCGAAGAAGGTCAGTTTCCAGCAAGTTTTCAGAACTGACAGTTTTAACCTCTGCACGAAATTTTGCTAAAATTTCGCAGTTTTTGCACCGAACTTGACCCAACTTCAAGTTTACCAATTTTTAAACTTCCCCCATAATTATGGGTTCAAACCCTTGATCCGAACCCGGATCCTTTAGCTTTTTAAATCATTCTTGTCATTCAAAGTTAATTACCCAACCCACCAGTTAGGGGGCATTATGCATTCGAGTTCATGCCTCATATTTTCTTATATTACCGGGATGATCAATTCTATCAAAGAACTCATTTTTAAATCTACCTTATAGGTAGTTTGCCTGAAACATTATCGTTATAGTCAATTTTACTATTTTAGCCCTTTTTCGAACCGGAAAACTTTTTATAATTTTAAATGAAAACTGGCGAGCACATATAGCTCGTTGTCCCATTTAAATTTATTATGTCCTTAAGCAGTGGCGAAGCTCCCCCCCCCCCCCCCCCAATTTTCCGAAACCGGGGGGGGGGGGGGGGGGGGGCACTCGGGCTATGCCTAAGTTGCACCCTGTCCTTAAGGATATAGAAGTTTCCAAAGATTTTGTGGTTTAAAACCCATTTGGTCGAAATTTCGTGTCGTGGACATGTCCTCGGCTCTAAAAGCCGTTTTACCCAAATACTAGATGTACCTCACTTGAGGTGGTCTAGTGTCCACCCTTGACTCAACCAACTCTAGTCGGACAATAAGCCCTCACCAAGGACAGAAAAACGATGATGTATAATTATACTTTAGAGACTACTCATTACGATATGAGAATTGTATTTTCCACATAAACATGAACTATTCATTATTTATCATCATATGTACTCTTCATTCAAAAATTCTAAAAAAATTCCATCCAAAAATAAAAAGGCTAAAAAACCAAGAAAAACTCAACACCCACGTTAGCACAACCGTTCAAACCTTGCTACTTAGCTTTTAAACCTAACTAAAAAAACCCATTTCTTCTTTGCATCTTCAATTGCAGTTTCTCTACACTTCTCTAATTCACTAAACCCTTAATGGTACTAAGTTTATTTTCAAGCTCTTCCTTCAAATGTGGCCATGACTGCCTTTGGTATGGTGTGTCACATAACGGGTGACCACCGGTTATTTAAGGAAGGCCTCACCATAGGGTTAGGTGCCCAACATTGTTCCATTAGCCTTTTCCATTCACTATCACATTCCTTTAGAATTAGTGGCCTAACGTGTTGCTAACATGCCTCCTACAAATTACACATGTTACAATTATAAAATAAATTTTTAAAAAAATAACACTATATACTAAAATTTAATAGTGTTGTCAGTTTAACAAACAAATGGTTAATCATATTTCACATATAATTGCCCCATAAGTCATCGCCAGCTAATAAGCATGGGAATTTCTTAGGACAATCATGGTGATGAAAAAGTGGCCTAAATCTTCCTTCAATTCTTTGTAGGCTTTCCTTATGCGGATTTTCAACTGATTTATTGTACATATTTTATGAGATTGCATGACCAGACAAAGACCTTGCCTCGGGTTCATGAAGGGTGCACCAAAGAAACCAAATGTAAACATATACTAAGCATGAAACCTAGATCCGCCTTCGCATTTATTGGCCTTTGCATTAATTGCCATCTTAAGTAGTTGGATTGATGTTGGAATCTGTAACACCCCGAAAACGAGTTTGGTAATTAAACCCCGTTAATACTAAAGTCGGGGAAAGTACCGTTAGCGGTAAAAGTAAACCGGCAAATATTAGGAATTTATTTAAATAATCCTAATATTTATTTAAAAGTGAATAAGAGCTTTCAAGAAAATAGAATGGATAAAAGGCCCGATTTAACGGGACTTAAAGTAAAACGGGTTATGACTTCCCGAACCTACTAAACTGACTAGGAATAATTCTAACCTAGTTAGATAGTGACTCATGAGTGGGTTAAAACCCTTAAATTATGAACTAAGGAAAATGGAGGGGCCAAAGTTGTTAAACTTGAAACTTGATTAATTAAAAACAAACCAAACACCCACTTGGGGTTGTCTGGTCGTAGAAGAAGCAGGGGGGCGACATGGGTTTTCTTCAAACCCTAAAATCCTCACAAATCTCTCAAATTGAAGCTCAAATCAAACCCAAATCGTTTGCATGATTACAAATTCGTGATCACCTAGTCGTGGGGATTACAAGGTATGTAGAATTTTATGATTTGGTGATACTTTGAGATTATGATGAACAATCATAATCAAAATTCTGGAATGAATGTTGAATCTATGAGTGTTATTGTGATTATGTCTTGGTTTAGAAACAAACCCTAGTAGAAAATTTGATGAATTGTTGTCAAAACGAGGGATTTGGTAATTACCCTATTATGTGCTAAGTGGGTTTTATGACAATAAGATGAACACTCGGATTAGAGTGTTAAATTGATGAAAATTGATTGTTATAATATAAGTTCTTGATGTAATTCATGAACACTAGACTTAGAGGTTTGATTGTTATATAAATCTTGGTGAAAATAACTAATTATAAACTAGTTAGTAAATATGTGAAATTATGCACATTAGGTGTTTGTTAAAATGCCTAAATGAGAACTAAAGTATTGAAATTTAGAGTGAAAACGCGTATTCGAATGATATGGCAATTACGCGTGATATGAAGTGATAAGAGTTCTAAATACTATTTTGATTTAGACTTAATGTTGTAAACCATGCGATTGAAAGTAGTTAACTTTAGATAAGTTAAGTGAACTAATCATGAAGTCGAATAGTATCTTCGGCATAGGAAATAAGTGAGGTGGAATAGTCGTGATTTTTATGACTAATTTAACCGCCTTGTTAATGATTGACAATAGTTTGACGCTTAAACGAGCTAGGTGGAGGCTTGGGAAAGAAGCGGTCAAATAAACCAAGTACAAGAAGGGAAGCGTAATTTGGATGCGAGGTAAGTAAAGCTTACGCCCCTTTTCATTATTTACAAATTACATGATTGCAAGTATAGTATATGAATGCTACTAAGTGGTTGGCATAGGATGTTCCGACAGGATTCAATGAGAGTCGGAACGAGGGGAAAACTGGTAAGAAATCATAAGTTATGGACAAAAGGGCAAAATGGTAAATTAGTCATGTAATGACTAACAAACAAAAACGATTTTAAGTAAAACGAGTTCAAGGAAAACCGGGATAGGTTTTAAGGGGATGAAATGGTACTTAAATTACCATCTCATACGGACAAATGGTCAATTAGACTAAATAGGTCAATTGGTGTGGGTAAGGCCATTTGACAATAACATTTGACAATCGCTTGTTGAGTTTTGTAATCACAGGAAATAACATAAGCTTGTGTTGCTTTAACTATAAAGATTTAAAGCAAAAGTTAAGTAAACGGGTCTATGCCAAATTCTCTAAATGTGAAACACCTTTGCTGTATTCTTAGACTTCTACATCATGAGAAGCTCTATGCCAAATTCTCTAAATGTGAATTTTGGCTTCGAGAAGTCCAATTCCTTGGACATGTGGTTAGTGAGCGTGGTATCCAAGTGGATCCCGCTAAAGTGGAAGCAGATATGAACTGGCAAGAGCCAAAGACGCCTACAGAGATTCGTAGCTTCCTGGGATTGGCAGGATATTACAGGCGTTTCATTGAAAATTTTTCAAGGATTGCTGCACCCTTAACGTCCTTGACTGAGAAGAAAGTAAAGTTCGTTTGGGGCCCTAAGCAGCAAGAATCCTTTGATATCCTTAAACAGAAGTTGAGCAACGCTCCTGTACTGACATTGCCTGAAGGTACCGAAGAATTCGTAGTTTATTGTGATGCATCACACACCGGGATGGGGTGTGTGCTTATGCAGAAAGGCAAAGTTATTGCCTATGCATCACGACAGTTAAAGGTGCATGAAAAGAATTACACCACCCATGACTTTGAGTTGGGTGCCGTTGTATTTGCACTAAAACTATGGAGGCATTATTTATATGGAATCAAGTGTGTGATCTATTATGATCACAAGAGCCTCCAGCACCTGTTTAATCAGAAGGATTTAAACATGAGACAGCGCCGATGGATGGAGACTTTGAATGATTATGATTGTGAAATCAGATACCATCCCGGCAAGGCGAATGTAGTCGCTGACGCCTTGAGTCGAAAGGAAAGGGTGAAACCCATCCGAATCAATGCCAAGAGCATTGAAATAAAGAACAGTTTGAATGAAAGGTTGTTAGCTGCACAGAAGGAAGCTGTGTTGGAAGCTAACTATCCTAACGAAAAGCTAGGAGTAACTGAGGAGCAGTTATCTCTTGGAAAGGATGGAATTCTGAGATTGAATGGACGAATATGGGTTCCAATTTATAGAGGACTTCGGGATGTTATCCTCCAGGAAGCCCATAGTTCCAAATATTCTGTTCATCCTGGAGCTGATAAGATGTACCAGGATCTAAGGGCAAACTATTGGTGGATAGGCTTGAAGAAGTCTGTAGCCACCTATGTAGCTAAATGCTTGACGTGTGCGCAAGTCAAAGCAGAACATCAAAAGCCGTCAGGTTTGCTACAACAGCCTGAACTTCCTACATGGAAGTGGGAAATGGTAACTATGGATTTTATCACCAAGTTACCTAAGACAAGGAAAGGAAATGATACCATATGGGTGATCGTAGATAGACTGACTAAGTCAGCACATTTCCTACCCATTAAGGAGACTTACAGCTCCGACATGTTAGCCCAACTGTATGTAGATAAGATTGTAGCTTTACACGGCATACCTGTGTCTATTATCTCTGACAGAGATACTAGATACACATCCCATTTTTGGAAAAGCTTCCAACAATCTTTGGGCACGCGCTTAAATTTCAGTACGGCTTACCACCCTCAGACTGACGGACAGAGTGAGTGTACCATCCAAACATTGGAAGACATGCTACGTGCATGTGTAATTGATTTAGGTGGTAGTTTGGATAACCACCTACCATTGATTGAGTTCTCCTACAACAATAGCTACCATACCAGCATTAAGGCTGCGCCTTTCGAGGCCTTATACGGTAGAAAGTGTAGAACGCCCGTTTGTTGGGCGGAAGTTGGAGATGTCCAATTATCAGGACCAGAGATAGTATTTGAAACGACGGACACGATTGTCCAGATTCGTGACCGTCTCAAAGCTGCCCGAGATAGGCAGAAGAGCTACGCAGATCCAAAGCGTAAATCTTTTCACTTCGAAGTAGGTGACAAGGTGTTGCTTAAAGTATCACCCTGGAAGGGAGTGATGCGATTTGGTAAGAAAGGCAAGCTAAGCCTGAGATACATAGGACCTTTCAAGGTTATCGAACGTGTCGGATCAGTTGCCTATAAGTTAAACTTACCTGAAGAGCTCAGTGGTATTCATAATGTATTCCACATCTGCAATCTGAAGAAGTGTTTCGCTGACGAATCACTGGTTATACCACATACAGATGTGCATATAGATGAGAGCTTAAAATTTGTGGAAAAACCATTGTCGATTGAAGATCGACAGGTTAAGAAGCTTCGGAGGAAGCATGTGCCTATTGTAAAGGTAAAATGGGATGCCCGTAGAGGTCCCGAATATACGTGGGAGGTTGAGTCCACAATGAAAGAAAAGTACCCTTATTTATTTCAGTAAATCTCGAGGTCGAGATTTCTTTTAAGGGGGTAAGGATGTAACACCTCGAAAATTCACATCCTATAATGTGTTGACACGTGTCATATGATTGAACGTGTGAAAGAATGTTATAGAAGGATTAAAGTTGACAATCATGGAAAGTATGTGAATATACGAGTTCTTAATGTCAACAGTGAATAAATATATTGTACATTAACCCTACATGATGCTCATACCTTCAAACGAATAAATCATGGATCATACGAAGCTAAATATGAAAGAAAGTGAGAGATTACAAACTACAGGGGTTAAATGTGTCAACATGTTTAAGTTATACCTCTGAGTGACCTTTTGACAAACCCGAAGCTTTGTAACGGTTAATTATGCTCACTAGAATGCACGACATAAATTTCATAAAGTTTCGTTATCGTATGAGAAAGTTATGATCAAATTCGTATGTAAGGGGTTAAAGCGTCAACGTTGAAAGTTAGGACTTTTCGGGTAACAATAAAGTTAACCGAGGACTTAACAAAGTAGGTATATGTCTTAAAGCCCTTATAAGTCAAGTGGGAGGGTTCAAAGTGCAATAAATAAAGTCGTAGCAAAGTTCCCAAGAGCCAAGGACCAAAACATAAAAATCTTAAAGTTGGATTTGGTGCAGGAAGGGTGTCGCGCGACGCGAAGGCCCAGGGGGGGTCTACGCGTGACGCCTAGGGTCATCTGATCCGAATTCTTTGGGTTTTTGTCTGCCATAGCTCTTGTAACCGACTTTAATCCGATTTTCCTCATCTTTCTTGACCCCTAAACAACCCCTAGACACTTAGGGACATCTGGAAGTGATCCAAGGCCATGGTTAGACTTGTGTGTCAATGATCCATGAGTTCTTGATCACTATATAAAGGGCCAAGGTTGCAACAAGTTCTTCACACCTTCCTTCAGCATTCCTGATCATTTCTGGAGCTCCAAAGCAGGCTCAAGTGATCTCTAATCGTGCAAAGGACTCTAGTAAGTATGCTTAACCTTTCTTAGTTAAGTTTTTGCTTAGTTTTAGCTTAAAAGTCAAACCGTCGTAATTAACGGTTGACTTAGCGATTAATCACTAATGGTCCAGTGATTAGTCGAATTGAAAGTAGTTATAAGTTGGTATTATGTGGGCATTAAACCCTTAAAAGGGTTCCCCCTGATTCCCACTCTAACTAGGTCAAATGTCGGGTCAAACTTGTTATTAAAAAGTCAACAGAATGTTTATTTTCAAATTAATACATAATTAGCAATGTAGAACCCATACAACCTGTTTGATCATTGTTATAACTTAGTAATTAATGTAAGAACATGTCTAAACATGTTCAACCCGAAAATTTTCTGTTTAGACCCGGTTTGGAACCGAAAGTCGCAAAGCTTTGACTTTTGCTTTGACTTCAGTTCTGACCCGTTTTGGTATGTTTTAGAAATGCCTAAGAGCTTTAATTGGACTAGGTTACATGATAGTATAACCCTCTGTGATTATACAACTTGGTTCATTAGTTATCCAATTAATATGCATGTTTCCGTTAATTGCTCATATGTTGACCCTTATGCCCTTATCACCTTAAAACGTGATTTTTGAAAATGTAAAAGAGTAGAAACCTTAATTACTGATATATAAACTTGCACCTAAAATTTGACATCAGTTTGAGGTGTAGTTTGAGAGTTATGCTCATTAACGTAAATTGAGAGCTTTTTGTTAATTAAACGACATAATTAGCATATATCCTATTTAAACCTACTTTTTGATATCAAATTCTTTACCCACTGATGTAATATATTATTTTGGGATTTTTGAAGATTTTTAATTAATTTTAGGCTGAGCATAACTTATAGTCGTAGGTTTAATCCGGTAATTGTCAGTTTTGCCCTTACGGGCTATAAAATGAGTTTTACATATCTAATTGACTCCAAACCTTTTGCTACTGATTACATATGATAAATAAATTATTTTAAGCCTTCCGGAATAATAAAAATATCAGTTTTCTATATAGAACCCGGAAACGGCTTCTAATCGCCTTTTTAAGCGTTTTTAACGCATAGTATGTACTAGAACTATTTTAAACATACAAGGGTTGATACCTACTGATATTTTAGGTAAATTATAATATTTTAACAGTAAGCAAAAGTTGTTAAACTCAGACTTCAGTTTTGAGCTTTTCGGCTTATGTGAAATTACCAAAATGCCCCTACGGTGCATAGTTTGGTTATAATTGATAAATTTCACATATATACTTTACCCTACTGTTATAACTTAGTAAACTAAGTATTTTTGCTGATTATATCAGACCTGTAACTCAGGTTAATACTTAGACTCTTTTATAACCTTGTAAATGACCAAACTACCCTTACGGGGCATAGTTTGTGTTTAAATTCGTTTCGGGCATAATAAAAGACATCTTACTGATTTCACAACATATTTGAAGCATATTAACTTAGGAAACCTGTATATGGCTCTAATAAGTACCCGTTACGCTTATTACGCGTTCGGTTTATGTAACTAGTTTGCATAAATTAGCCGAAACGGGTCAAACCTTATCGGTTTTATCTCAAAATCCAGAATGTGTATGAAATACCCATATTAAGCAAGTCTTCAAACTTGTTGGGTCTAAATCACATTCTATCCGGTCTTCGCTTAATCGTGCGTACGAACCGTATCTTTGAAACTAACTGGTCTAAGCTTAAGCTTAATTAAAGACCCGTTAGGATTCTAATAGGTTATTATAAACCTTCGTTCCAGATTAGGAGGACCAGTAAAAGCTACTTGCATTTGCTTATTGTGATTATTACTTTGCTCAGGTAAATACTTTTAACTTATTTTCCCTATACGGGCCTGGGTTACGGTATATAAAATACCGCTTGGTCGGGCATCAAATCTTCCATCGTTTGGTGGTTAATTGAATAATTTGATCAGCCCGTTTAAATCGTTTTGTTTACTTAAAGCCTTTGGGGGTTAATGACCATGTCCCGGATATCCTTGGCATCATTTTACGAAATGGCCACGACCTAAGCGCGGAGTGTAGGCGTACACTCGTCAGTGCATAAATAGTTGATGTGGTGTGTCTATTGATCTTTAACCCGGCATGCTCCGGGCTACTGAACGCATAAGGAACATGTAATTCATTTACAAGATTATATATTTAAATAATTATCCCAAGTTATAAAATGTTTATGCCATGTGCATCCAAACCAATTTTTAATCATTTTTAAAATGAGTCAGTTGATTGTATTTACCAGTGTAAACTGACGTACTTTCCCAAAAAGATTAAATGCAGGTACTAAGCGTAATAGGCTGGATTCTCTCCTTAGCATCAATAAAGAGTCTCGCAAGCTTAAGATGCCTATCGTCTGTTGAACTACAGTTTCCTATTTATTTCGATCCGTCTGTGGATAAACTTTCAACTGTTTGTGATACACGATATTACAATATTTTATTCGGTTGAAATATATCTTTCAATTACTTCCGCTGTGCATTTAAATATTGTGTTGTTTGACTATTATGTTGCCAACCACGTCACGATACTCCCCACCGGTGACACGTGGAAATCGGGGTGTGACAATTCATAAGTGAATGATCAATTTGGGTTATGTTATATTTCAAATGGGTCTAATATACAAGAAAAAAAAACTACCTTAAAAAGATCATGGATGCATTGAAAGTTGTTCAGAATTTATTTTTCAAGCATATAACCTCCTAAAGTGTATCATCCAAAGATCTATATAACTATGGTAATGGTGTTGCTTTTGTAATCAGAATGAATGTGTTAACTATTCATATTTAAAAAAGCAGGACTTTGTAGTTAATATCATAGACAACGGTTCCAAGAACACGAACTTCATGACATCAAGATTATCATAAATTGGATTCAACAACAGTGGCGTCAAACAAAACTACTAACATCACCTCTATAGCTTGTTATCGGTTCTCCTTCGATTGTCACAGTGTAAATCTCTGATTTCTGAACACAAAAAAAAAACGAAAATAACCCATATTAGAACTCAAACAGAAGCCGAGCTAAACCACATGAATGACATGATTAGACTCCATTTCCACTTGAACTAACAAAAAAAAAAGTAAAAGTGAGAGATAAAGAGATATCTTTGTACCAGTTTGATTAATCCAAAATAGTCTTCTTTAGTTGCTATGATAACCCATGTGACAAACCTGCATTTTATATTCACAAATTATAACATAGTAAACCCATGGACCTAGGATGCAACAAACGAAGACAATTATATTAATGCAAAAAAGCAAATAAAAATATTAAACCAATACATTGTTTAACTCATTGTGTGTACTGACATCATTAATCAAAAGGAGAGGAACATTGCATCTGTATTTTAAATGTAGATATATCTACAAAATGGTAGGCAAAGTAAGAACTAAAAAATTATAAATTTTTAAGTGAACATGTATCTACAAAATGGCAGGCAAAGTAAGAACTAAAACAATTAACCTCAATATAAATAGCGAGCAACTCTAGATGTATATTCATTAGCAATAATAATGGCAGACCTGCATAAAGTACATAAGAATATATCAATATACTTTAATATCAACAATATTTGAATTATGAATATGTGAACTTCATCATTAGTTTGGTTCAGAAAGTGATCCATTGAAGTTCACTACTTCAATGTTCTTCAACAATATTTGAATATGATGACTGATTGTTGCTGATGTAGTTGCCTATAATATATAAGAAGAATCATCAACTGATTAACTCCACTACCCAGGTTTCTAGGAGATCATGGAATTCTCAACCGATTAACACCACTACCCAGTTTGTAGGAGATCATGGGTAGAAAAAGGTGGAAGTAACCACCAGCTGCAAAAACCGACCATAACCTCCAGGAACCGTCACAAGAGCAGTTATTTTTGTGAGTTTAAACGGTGAGATTGAATTGAGAGTTGGTTAGAAACCGTCACAAGAGCAGTTATTTTTTCTGTAAATATACAACCTCCTCAGCAAAAGTAATCAGCCCTCTATCATGCCCTTTGTTAAGCTGAAACGCTATAGCCTCATAAACCTGTAAATTAGCAATAATAGTACATTACAAACTGAATATAGTTCTTGTTAAAAAATGTGTTTCTAATTGAAGATTTAAAGTAAAGATCTAAAATAAATCATCTAGTTCAATACTTCAATGTGATTCTAATTAAAATAGAAGCCATTCAAAAAAATTAAAATAAAAATCTGAAATAATCCTTCTGGTTAAAAGTGCATATAGATAAGTACGTCTCCATATTAACTTGGAAATTTTAACAGTATCTCACTAGTCTCCATCGAAGAGGAGTTGATCATTACAAATCTCTACATAAAAACTCTGAAACCTGAATAGAATAATAATGCTAAAAGTTCAGATGAGGAGAAAATGATGACCTGCAAATTACACAAAATCCACCTCCATTTACGAAGAAAACCAAACAAATCGATCAATGAAAAACTAAAAAAAAATTGAGAATAACTAACATGTTATGGTGACTATGATGGTTTCCGGTGACGAGGAATTAAACGGCGATGATTTTAGGCTTCAATCTGGTAGGTGGTGAGAGAAGAAATTAAGGCAGAACTAAGGATGATTTTTACATAATTACAATTCCTTCCAAAATCCCCACAATTTGTTCAGAATACCCGTCTTGCTATGATTCTCCCATGGAAGTCATCCAATGAAAACCTTCATATACGTAGAGTCTTTAAACGGTTTATTAAAAACTGAAAACTTGATCTGCTTCCTATGATCGATTGATACGCATCCATCATCTGGTTACAATTGTGTGTGTACCGATTGGGTTGGTGTGGTTGAGATTAGAAAGTGATTTTGGTTGTTTGGTGGAGCATATTGGTTATTGATGGGGGATTTGGAAGAAACCCTCGCAGAACCTAGAAATTTTATGGGCGAGGTGGAAGATATAGAGGAATTGGGGTTTTCTGATGGTGTGTAAACTGCTCTATGATTTACACCTCAACATTCTGGAAAACCTCTTTAAAACCTCAACTGACCCAAATTTGTAGGAGTTTGTTTGAAGATAATGGGTTGGAGAAAACTTGCTGAGAAGTGGAGATCATGGGTAGAAAATTTTGGAGCAAAACCACCAACAGGAAAACTACCAATAACCGCCCTAAACCGCCATTAGAGCAGTTATTTTTATGAGTTTAAACGGCTAAGATTTCATCTCAGCATGATCTGACGGTGGATATCGATTTGGATGGTGGTTAGACTTAATGGGATCCATATATATATATATAATGTCAGAACCCTAATCTTAGCCTATAAATGAGAGCCTCATTCCACACTAAATCCTTTCCACTCACCTCAAACTCTCTCAGAGCTCTCTCATTCCCTCAAGTTATTCAAGCAAATCAGTGAACTTCCAAGAGTTCGCAGTGAGTTCCTACTCACTATTTTTCTCTTTTCTCCGTCTTGTTTTCTCTAGACTCCTTGGATAACCTCTAGGAAGGTTTCCACAAGTTTTCAATGGCAAACTAAGGTGGAACCTCACCACATTGAGGTCCAAGAAGTTATAAACTTTCTGTTATAAATTTTTATACTTATTTCTTATTTATTTTAGTTAAAACTTGGTGTAATCTTATACCCTTAAATCTTCTTTAAATTATGTCATTTATGTTTCAAGTGATTAAAAACCATCCAAGCCTCAACCTTCCATGTTGAAGGGCTTGTGTATGTGTTATGTGTTATGTGAGAACCATGGAAGCTTGGGCTATCCAAAATTGTTCCACTAAACCTCACTTCTTTACACTTTCATACCTTAAATTCGAAAACAACTTCCACTAAAGAGACAAGGCTACGACACGTCCCCGAACATTTTCCATGCTCGGGATGCACGCACCTAGCTTGCTCTCTTAGTTGTTTTAGGACTTAGAGTGATACAATCTAGTTAGAAATATTTTTATTTTCAATCATGACTAACTGGTTTATCAACTATGTTGATAAACTCATAAACTTGTGCTTTGGTGAATCATACAAAGAGGTTTAACGGATGGAATCATCCACCTCCATGCTTGACTTACATGATTTATATGATATTACATGATGGACTAAATTGTGGACTATACTATAATATATATTTAACCGAATTCTTGATACTAACCGGATTATGGTTAGATGTCACGAACTTAGGTTATATTATCTTCACTCTAAACTCCTTGTTTGTGATTCTAATGGACAAGTTAGGACCCATGAAAACACATGAAAACTTAGTGTCCAAACGAGTATTTAGACAAGATATATTTTCGTGTACACATACTTTTATACTTAATTCCGAACCTGAATTCTCTACAAACCCCGAATACTCATACACCTTAGTTTCTCCAATGTAGGGTAACTTTGGTGTTCTACTCTCATCAACTCGTCAACTCGCGTTTAATCAGAAAGCTTAGCAAAATTATGAGTGTACATGACCCCTCTTATTTTTTAACACTTTTGGGTGCAATACGTATAATTTATCAAACTCACACAATCACTCACAAACATGCTTGACACAAACAAACAGTCTGTTATACATGCTTAATACGTTATGCTAGAATTCATACATGCTAGATACTTTATTTGCAATATAATTTGTCATTAACTTCGTACAAGTTTCCCTTAACATGTATAACGCTATAGGAGTAACACACCGCTCGTATTCTTGAGGTCATGTTAAGTTATACAAAACGGTCTTGTTGTTGCGACGACAAGATTACACTAGTGGGACACTTTGGGTTGACAATTATAAGTTGCATGCTAGTATTGTTATGTTAAGTCTTAGTTTACGATTATGTCACGTGGATTTGTTTAAAACGTTTATACTTATGCTAGTAATCAGACTTGTATGCTCGCCAATACTTTATGTGTTGACATGTACTTTAATATGTATTGCAGGAACTTGATGATGAGACGTTGGAAAGAATCTAGTAGGATGACTATAAACCCACTTTAATTTTAGTATTTGTTGTCGTAGTTTGTTTCCTTGTTCAAGTTGTATTTGTTTCCAAACATTGTATTTTTGCCCTAGTGATGAAATGAAATATCGTTTATTAAATACTTGTCGCAAATAGTTGTTATGAAGTCTCTTGCAATCTATTTCGTCCCGCCCTGATGTTTCCGTCATCGGTTGGGGTGTGACACCGAGGGAATACTGACTGTTTGCTATTGGTGAACAAATGCTACTATTCCTTGACTTTAATATAGTTACTCTACGACGACCGTATTTTTACCTATGTCTCGATGTAATTTTTATTGAGATCGTATTGTGAATGGTATATTCAAGCAACCGAAATACATGCGTACATGTTATCAAAATGAGAAATATTTTGCTTACCACCCAGCAACATGAACGGGGCATAAAACTAGTTCATATACATGACTGATAAAAATGGTGTATAAAGTTATAGTTATTTCATACAGATTTTTATTGAAAAAAAGCATGAGGATAATAATGGATAAACAAGTGAACCAAGGGCCAAGGTTGGTTAGATAGCTACTTAACTGAAATGGCTAAATGGGTCCTATATTCTCCTGGCCCACCACATACGGCGCCCCAATGAAATGGGTCCATGTTGTATTGTACAATAGTTCTGGCACATGGTACACTTGAATTCTCTTGTTGGGTCTCATTTGGATATTTGGATGGTGTTTATTTAACCTTATCCTTTGATTGAAATGTGTTTCTTTAATTCAAACTAAATCATTATATATATATATATATATATATATATATATATATTGAGTTAAATGTCATTTTAGTCTTTGTGGTTTGTGTCATTTTACTAGTTTATTTCAAATGTTTCATTTTTTTCCTATGAGTCTAAAAAGGTTTCACTGTTGCCATTTTAGTCCATTGAGTTAACTTCATCCATTATTTCTGTTAACGAGAAGGGCGATTCGGTCATTTTATATGGCCGAATTGCCTTTCTAGTTAACAAAATTACATATAAAATGACCGAATTGTCTTTCTGGTTAACATGAAAAAATGGATGAAGTTAACCCAGTGAACTAAAATGACAACGGTGAAACTTTTTTGGATCCACAGGAGAAAAATGAAATCTTTGGACTAAACTGGCAAAATGGCTCAAACCACAGGGACTAAAATGACATTTAACTCTATTTTTTTTTAAATTAAATTAAAATATTTATTTTGAAGAACTAAATCAACTTAATTTATTAAAAAAATGACACATGTCTTAATGTCTCTTAATTTTGTCATTTGTCTTGTTCTCTTTATTCAATTTTCAATCTTCACGTATTGTTTCACTTTTCATATTGGTTTATGCAGTTTTAATTTTATTCACAGGTCTTCCTAAGTCTTCGTGTTGTTTTACTTTTCATAATTGGTTATCAATATATTATTTTTATTATTTTATATTTCTAATTATCTTATACAAATATATAATATATTAAACGCCTGTCACTGCTATATTTTATCTCATGGTTTTTTTATCTTTACTTTTCACTTCCGTCCACTGTCACCATCTTCGTTGGACCATCAAAATCAAACATCCACCCACCACAAAATCCATGAACCACCCACCATCTCTGTCAGGGCCGTCTTCGAAAATCTTTAAAACAAATTTGGCCCTGTCAAGTAAACAAAACGGGCCCGTATAATATAAAGTCAATAACTCATTATTATAAAGAAATATAAATATATTTGAATTAGTACATATTTATATACGAGAAAACATAAGAATAAATGAAAAAATGGTCGATAAAATACAACTTTTTCAAGATATATATAAAAATTAAAATTAGATGCAAACTAGTGATCAAACCTTCGTGTTGCACCGAGTGGAAACTTTGTTTGTTTTGATACACTCGATATAACAAACGAAAAAAGAAAACACACAAAATATAGTCATAATATGCTCAAAACGTGTTCGATTTATTAGTTTTTGTATAATAAAAGGGAAAAAAACATTGAAAATATTGTTTTATTAAATTTAATTTAAATAATAAACAAAACAAAAAAATTGTAAATAATAGAAGTTTTCAGTTTTAAACTAAAAATGAAAACATGAAATTGAATAGGAAAAAATATGCAGAAACAAAACAATAGAAAAAAAGGAAAATGAAATTGGGAAAAAAATAAAAAGAGAGATGGGAATTAAGTAGCCTGATGAAAAGACTTGTTGGGGAATCGAACTTGAGACAAATTTAATGCAAACTCTTTGAACAGAAGCCATCAGACCAATTAGCTCCAACTTTTTTTTTGTTTTAGAACATATACACAGGGTAGGGATATGGTAAAAAGTGTCTAAAATGTAAGAAGGGTAAGAAGTGTTTTAAACCATTGGATATTTGATCTAATGGTTGAGATCAATAGGGTATAAAAATGTAAATTGTGTTTTAATTAGAGGGACCTTATGTAAAATTAAAGGGCAATAGTGTCTTTTTCAATGTTTGAAATATGGTAACCATATCATATACGACCAAAAAACTCCTACATTTACTCCTTTTTCCTTAAATATAGGAATTAATGATTCACCTTAATTGTAGGAGGTCTTTGGTTGCATATTCGTCATACATTATCATAACGAGAACTGTAATCAGATTCATGGCATGGTGTTTTAAAACAACTAGATAAATTGACTATGATTCAAGTCATGGTGTTTTATCTGGAGACATTGTTCATGGCGTGGTGTTTTAAACATCTATGATTCAAGTCATGGTGTTTTATCTGGAGACATTGTATAAAAATCGTAAACACCATGACTATGATTCAAGTCATGGTGTTTTATCTGGAGACATTGTTCATGGCGTGGTGTTTTAAACATCTATGATTCAAGTTATGGTGTTTTATCTGGAAACATTGTTCATGGTGTGGTGTTTTAAACATCTATGATTCAAGGCATAGTGTTTTATCAATACAAAACATTCCCAGATTTTAAAACACCATGACTATGATTCAAGTCATGGTGTTTTATTTGGAGACATTGTTCATTGCGTGGTGTTTTAAAAATCTATGATTCAAGTCATGGTGTTTTATCAATACAAAACATTCTCAGATTTTAAAACACCATGATGAACCCATATTAGATCTTGCAAAATGGACGGCATACTTGATATCAGTATATGCAGATTTAGTGGCCATGGTCAACATTTTAAGAACAAAAAATAGTAATACGTTTGTTGGCAATCTAAGTCTCACTTTCACTTCATTTTGTGGCCACCATCATAAATGTATAACTGATGTTTTATGGCATACGTAGGTGAAAATGGAATTTGATCTTGCAAAAAAATAGGACGACAGTTTTTTTTTTTTTTTTTCAGTTATCTTGAAACTCAATTAATTGATAAGAAAGGTAAATTACTAATATACCCTTTTGAATTAATTAAGATAGAGGATACTTGTCATCACCAAATTATTTCTCACACTTCTTACAAAAGTATGACTTTGTACAGGATCCTTTACCCATATACACACACATTTAATATACATAATTTTTCAAAAAAAAAAAACTTTTGGGCTCCGAGGGAGTTTGGTCCATGGGCCCTCGCCCACCCCACACCTCCTCTGGGCCAGCCTTGATCTCCGTTAACCCTCGAATATCTCAACAAGACCGAAAAAAAAAATAACAAACTAAATACCAAGGACAGTGCCTTTATCTAGATTTCAGGTATCGGGTTTTTGGGATTATATGGCTACAATAAGGGTGCTAAACGGGCCGTGTTCGCGGGTGGTTGGGTTCAACCCGACCCGAACCTGAAAATTTTGCACTAACCTGAACCTGGCCGAAATTTCGTGGGTTGACCTGAACACGACCCGTTCAACCCAAATTTATTTTATATTTTTTTTTCCTGAAATTAACATATTAAAATTAAAATTTACTTAGAAAGCACAAATGTATATAACTAGGGGAATTCCAGTGCGTTGCAACGGGGCATTCAGTTGATATCGGTTTGGTTAGTATAGCAACCAAAAGATATATGACCAAGAAAATATCGACACATGTTTTGTAATGTTCGAAAACCATAGGAAAGAATACCGGTGTCGGTTCACATAATATCGATACTGGTATGGATGTCATTCAATTAGATTTGGTTCCATTCGTTATAACCTCGGTTCGTCAACGTAAAGAAAAAAATCAACATTTATCGAAGCATAATATTGGAAGTTAAAATAAGCATTATATTAAATTATTAAAACTAGAATTACGACCCACCGCAATGCGACGCGAATTCTTTAGTTATAACTAAGTCGATTTAGGACCCGCATGTTATGTTGAACCTATCAAACGGGAAAAAATAGACGATGTAAAAACGTTCACCCACACACGCACGTTGCGTCGTGTTAACTCGCAAAATTTAGAACGAAACGTAAAAACGTTAAGCCAAAGACGCACGTTGCGACGTGTTAAGTCACAAAATTTAGAACGAAGCATAAAGCGAAAAATTTTCGGAAAATGAAACTATTAAAGAACCAAAGTTGAAAGTGAAAAAAGTTGTGAGGATAGATTGTAAAAGATAAAAAGTTTTGGGTTAAAAGTAAAAAAACAAATAGTTTTGGGTTAAAAGTATTTTATGAAATACTCTTGGGTGTAAAGTAAAAATATCAATTTTTTTTTTTTGAAAAACCCTCAAAGCCAAGGTTACAACAACAATATGCATAACCATTTTTTCTTTGAAAACCCCCCAGGGGCGTAAAACTGTGCCAAATAGCATCAATGGCACATTACCGCAGCGACCACCAACACTGAAGTTGCGGCGTGTTTATGTGAAGAAATTAGACCGAAACGCTAAACATGGAAATTAATAACTAAGTATCTAGGACCCGCACGTTATGTCGAACTTATCAAACGGGGAAATAATAGACGTTGTAAAAACGTTGAACCACACACGCACGTTGCGTCGTGTTAGCTCGCAAAGTTTATAACGAAACGTAAAAACGTTACACCACGCACGCACGTTGCGATGTGTTAACACATAAAATTTAGAACGAAGCATAAAGCGAAAAATTTGCGAAAAATGAAAACTATAAAGGACTAAAGTTAAAAGTAAAAAAAGTTGTGATGATAGATAGTAAAAGATAAAAAGTTCTAGGTAAAAAGGTAAAAACAAAAAATAGTTTTGGGTTAAAAGTAATTTAGCAAATACTTTTGGGTGAAAAGTAAAAAAATCAATTTTTTTTTAAAATCTCCCAAAGTATTGGGTACAAGATATATATGCATAAAAAGGTTGCTTATTTATAGTGTTTTAATAACAAAAAGGGTTAATAAAATGTACGTTTGTGCTTCCATCACTTGTACATTACTATTCACAACTTGATTTCGAGTAAGTTCATATCAAGACATAAATAAAAATATGCACATCGTGACGACACACTCCAAGTTATATTAAATATCGCATTTAAAAAATTATAGAGAAACAAAATAAACTAAAACATAATTATAAAATAAAATAATAAAAAAAAGTATATATAATGTATAAAGAATAATTATCTATATCATAAAGAATAAAAAATAGTTTTAATTTTACTTTATTTAGTTTTTGCTTTGTAAGTTTGTGTATGTAAAACTGTAAGAATTAATTAAAAATAGAAATATGGTCTTCTTTTGCCAAAAAGAAAATAAGAGGAAAAAAAATGGTAAACCCAAGCCCCAGACATGCAATTGACCAATAAAAACATATACTGGACATCCACTTTGCAAATTTAAGGATATATAAATATAATATAATATAATACAATTATATTTAAATTATAAAATCTTATATCAATTTCTCTTTTTAAGCTATAATTATGACATAAAATACACACCCTATTTAATTTATAACATAAAACATATTATAAAAAAAATATAACATGATATAGATGTGTTAAATGGGTCAACCTGACCAGATTGACCCGAACCTGACCCATTAACCTAAACGGGTTTGCAAGTTCAGCCTGAAACTGACCCGAACCCATTTAGACAACCTAAACTCGTGACTTTCGTGTCAGGTTTTTGGGTCATGTCAGAAATTCACACCCCTAGGCCACAACAACAAAGCAAAGGAGGTGTATCATGTTTGCCATGCTTGAGGTGCTTTTTACTTATGAGATGGTTTTACGGTAATCTTAGCACGCTACGTTAAGTTTTAACTTGCATTTAATAATATAATATGGAAAAATAACAACTGTTTTTTTTTTTAACTCGAAATTTTCAGAAAGAAAAATAGAACCATACCTGAACTATGTATACTGTATTAACTCTTGATATCCTCAGATGTATCTCTATTAACTCTTGATTATTGATTATGTTAGCTTTTACATATAAATACTTGGTATTTCTTATATCAAAGTATTGTATTTCAAACTATAATCAAATCAAATGAAGTTGATCCGAGACGACAATTTCAAAAGAAATGAGTCACAAACTAGACATAACATACAACTACCATCTTGAATCAATTCACTACGACTATAATCTAGGAAACCGATTATCCGCACATCTGCCGTCCGAGATTTCCAACTTCATACTCTATATATTATTTAGTTAAGTTTTTTTTTTCAAAATTCAAATACAATAACTATTATAATGGAAAAATATACATTTGATATATTTAAGAAAACTATATTAATGCCAAACTCTTCTTTTACCCATTTATTGATATAGAGAGAAGGTAGATGTCATCGTTGGAATGATCGATGACTATAAGATTGTCTGCAAAGAAGAAACATGCGTCTGGTGTTTCTGCCTTGTGACGATTATACGGTACACCGCATTCAACTTTCAGGCCATATCCAAGATAGCCAATGTAACCACCATGAAACTCGAACGGTAATCCTTCGTAATCGTGTTCATCATAACGAATAGATTGAAGTTCCTGACAAAAGCGAAAATGGGAAATAGTGAGTATATATGATTAAAGAGTGAGTCGATAATTTATCCTTGATACCTTATTCATCTAATGGAAGAAACCATCTTCCAAAAATGTGGTTGTAGATACCCCTTGAGCATTTCAACTGAAATATGACCTCCATGTGTACTGAAAGAAAGAAGCAAAAAATGTAATTCAAACTAGAACAAAACTGTAACAGAACAATAACCGATCAGTAATGGTGTTTATTCGAACAAACCTTGGGTCTGACAATCTGAATGTTATCTGCTTCCAAAGAGACTCGCCTTTTCCACCCATAAACGAAAATCTTACTCTCCTCTGCGTAATAATAAGAAAACATCTAGTAGATATATTAACAAATAAAATACAACCGACTTAATTTATAACAGATATACCTTTTCTGTAGAAGAGCTATCGAGCCAAAAGGTGTTTCCAGCCTTGTTCCAAACTTGAGAAATATGTTTTTCGCGCCACCAACTTGACAAGATAACTTGTCAAGTTTTCTCCATCGTAATCTCAAAAACTTGATCCCATTGCTCATATTTGACGATGATTGTACCGTCCTGTACATGTTTATATTAAAAACCGACGACATGTATGCATTCGTTTTAAACCGCCAGCTTCCATTTCCCACCTGCATGCATGCTAAGTAAAGTTTACTGCTCGGTGCTAATAACAACACGATGATTCAGGTGCCAATATATACATGAACATATGCTTTAAGGACCCTAACAAGACATTGAACATATATACCTTTTAATTTGTCAAAATAAGATTATATAGCTTTTTGTGCAAAATAAAAATAGAATTTCACTTCATCAAATTTAAGAGGTGACAGGTCGTCATTTAAAATAAGTTTCACAAGTACATACTTTCTACACCGGGGTATGGAGTTTAATATAACAAAGTTAAGTTGAGGGACTTTTTCATGTCTATGGAGAGTGTCAAAAGTATGTTGGAGGGACTTTACGTATAAAATTGAGTTGGTTTTTTTTTATATTAATTCTTTAATATATAATACACTGGTTCTTTAGAATGAGTATAAAAAGTGGGCTACCATCGTTTTCTATTGAAATGTTAAATTCTACTTTATTGTTTTTTTTAATGTCATTTGTTCTTCTACCACGTAAGGTAGTTCTGTGAGTCATTAGTCCCAACAAAGGAAATTATGCATGTTGAATTATACATGTAATTAATGCTGACCTTAAAGCCAGAATTTCTGCCGGAAGGAATACCATGAAACAGGCTGCAGCATCCATTATGCTGAATTTCACTAAAATGAAGAATTGGAGTTAATATGAAGAAAAACAGTCAATTAATGTAAAAAAGATTACAGAGAAAGTGACCGAAATAGCCAAAGCAAAATACAACATTGTTGTCAATTTGCATGATGGATTACAGCCGCACTACTAAAGTTTAGATACCTTAGACGTCCATGGACAGGTTCAAAGGCGTGAACGACCTCTGCACCATGCACATATCCTAAGGCATATCAGACAACAAAGAAAGTGAATCAGAACATACTTCAACCCATATAAACAATGACGAATGGCATGGTTTAAAACATCTATATTTTATGAGGGGAGAAATGGTTTAAACTTTTGCTACTAACTATTAGCTGCATGATCTTAAATGGCATATATAATAGTTTTTTTTTTTACATGTGGAATCTTATTTATTTTCAAAGCATAACATATTTTTTATATTTTTTTCTCTCTGTGCGCTTTTCTTAAAAAAGCCCACGCTTTTTTTGCGCCTTGCGCCTAGGCTCCGGGCGAGGCCGATGCGCCTCGCCTGCGCCTTGCGTCTTTGACAACATAGGGAACAAAAGTTAAAGTCAAGTTCACATAGATCTGATGAAGAGCACTTGAAAAAAATACCTGGTGTCCAAGACAGACACCCAAGATTGGAATGTCTGCGCACTCTAGCAGCAACCTAAGACAAATTCCTGTTAATTCTCAAAAAAAAAAAAGTCCCGTCAGTTTTTCCAATATGCCAGATAACTGAATTTGTTGCGCTATGCGGAACCCGTACCAAAAGTGTGAGAAATCAACAGTATTACCAACATAATCGATGTTATTTAGAAAGTGAACCATGCTGGGAGACTTTATTCTCATTCCACAAACCCTATCACTAAAAGAATATTTTGGATTTATCTACAGAGCAGAATTGTTACTCGACATATCACATGTTACACAATAAAATGATATAATCCAACGTTTCCTAATTAATAGATAATAATCATGTAAGCATTAAGCAAATTCATACTATTTGGTCCCGCAGGGATACTACATGACACATTATGAGTTACCTATCAGTCGGGCAAACTGGTGTTCCTGGACCTGGTGATATAACAATGTTATCAAAGGCTCTCTCTTCATATACATAATAACATGCCTCCTCCCATGTCCATTCATCATTGCGCACCACAACAGGAGGTACTGCAAAACATTATAGCTTATTAGCGTTTTCCCGTCTTTTTTAATATAAACAAGATAGAATAAGTTATAAGCTTACTTCCATTAGTAACCGATTACTCTTGGTATATATTGTATGTGTAGCTGTCATAGTTGTCAATCAACAATGTCCTGATAAAGTCCAACTTCTGTCTTGGCTTTCCCATTAAACGTGTTCCTTCCATTTGACGTGAAAGCACCGGCTTTCTAGCATCATGACTAGACACTTGGATACCGTCTTTGTTGGCGAGGTCACTAGCCCTGATTGATGACGATGATGTGGACATTGATTTATTTATGCTTATTATGCTTTTTGGTCTTTCCAAACAAGGGGAGATCATTTCTGAAGGGTTTCAACTGTGTGAAAACAAAAGTGTTTCACTTTCAATAATCAAACTTCAAACACTATGAAGGAGATGATGAAGCACAAGATGATGAACAGGTTTCACCGCCGCAATTCTTCCTCATATTCCTCTCTTGATTTTAGATTAGGCGAAAAACTCGATTTCAAGTTCTCCAGTCTTCTTCAAGCTCTTCAGGTCTCAACCTCTCTCTATATATATATATTACCAACGTTCAAAAACTCAACTTTCAACATCAATTTCTCACGCGTGATCACGAGCACGCGTTACCAAATCAACGCGTGGAACAAACGGGCGGCGGTGGTGTTTGATGTTGATCAACGCGTGGTGGGTTGGCCATCACGTGGTGCCCCGACCGCCCTTAGAGAGATAGAGGGGTTGGCCATCACATGGACCCATAATTTTTATTTAGTCCTTTAAATTGCATTGAACTCACCTAAAGGTTCCTCACTTGAAAAGGACATCCAGTGGAGATAAATACCCCAACCCCTAAATGTTGTTCAATTGACCATGGCTCTATACCTGATCATGAATAACAATTCCACAATTAAATATCAACATTTTTAATCCAATACGAATATAAAACGAGGGTCTCTTGATAGTAAAAACTTACCAAATTCTTCTTTTAGCTTCCTTTTATAGTGACTGTTCAAGAATATCATTCCTTCATGAAGAGGTTGCGGTACCTACGATACAGAAAAAACATTTAAACATGAACAAATCTTGCGTTTAAAAACATCATATTAATACAAAGATGTGATATTAAACTTACAGAATCAATTATGATGCCATCAGGGAAACCAAATTCATTCCAATGAAGTCTCATATGCTCGTCCAGCTTCAGAACATCTTCTCTTTCTTCACTATCCTCTCTTTTCATTTAATTTTCGCTCTACAATAAAAAATTTAAAGGGTTAACTTGAAAACAAATCTCCGCCGGATACTTTGTAAAAAATGGTTCGCCGGAGGGGTCAATTAACCCACCCCTAATTATATTAAACATTACACTACCTTTAGATGTGTCAAAATTACCTATTCCGGCATATCTGGTACTCCAATCTTCTTGAAAAAAGCAACAGTTGCCCATGTTTGCCCCCTAACTCCCCACCATACTCCATATGAATTTTTAAACCGAACACTAAATCGGTTATTATCCCGCACGAGAAAAATCTATGTACTTACAACAGCATGAGAACTAATTTGCTGAGCTTCTAGGATCACAAAGGGATCTTCAGCAGTTGCATATTCCTCTACACAGTCTTCCATGACATTATTTAAGCGACAGCCCGCTATAATAGGATATTTTGACCCATCAATAGCAAAATTTCTTATTAAAGCTTGTCTTATTTCTCTTCGGTCTTCAATAATGGTCAAACTTTGAAGCTCATGTTTTCTCCAATCTGATGGTGGGTCTGGATGTTGCTGATGCATGCGTAACCATTGCTGATGTCGCATGCCATAAAGTCCTTCAGAACCCGTTAAATAGTCTGGAAGGCTTGAAATAGAGTAACAACGTTCGTTGATCAACTGTTGTGGGGATAGAATCAGAGATCGATAATTCTCTGGGTCACATATTCGGTATAACATTGTCATAGAGTGGGCAGACGCGTATGCCACACAATATGGGGACCCAGAGAATTATCGATCTCTAATTCTATCCCCACAACAGTTGATCAACGAACGTTGTTACTCTATTTCAAACCTTCCAAATTATTTAACGGGTTCTAAAGGACTCTATGACATGCGACATCAGCAATTGGTTACGCATGCATCAGCAACATCCAGACCCACCATCAGATTGGAGAAACATGGGCTTCAAAGTTTGACCATTATTGAAAACCGAAGAGAAATAAGACAAGCTTTAATAAGAAATTTTGTTCCTGATGGGCCAAAATATCCTATTATAGCAGGCTGTCGCTTAAATAATGTCATGGAAGACTGTGCAGAGGAATATGCAACTGCTGAAAATCCCTTTGTGATCCCAGAACCTCAGCAAATCAGTTCTCATGCTGTTGTAATTACAGGGATTTTTCTCGGGCGGGATAACAACCGACTTAGTGTTCGGTTTAAAAATTCATATAGAGTATGGTGGGAAGTTAAGGGGCAAGCATGAGTAACTGATGCCTTTTTCAAGAAGATTAGAGTACCAGAGATGCTGGAATAGGTAATTTTGACACCTCTAAAGATAGTGTAATGTTTAATATAATTAGGGGTGGGTTAATTGACCCCTCCGGCGAACTATTTTTTATAAAGTATCCGACGGAGATTTGTTTTCAAGTTAACCCTTTAAATTTTTTAATGTAGAGCGAAAATTAAAAGAAAAGACAAAAGAGAGGATAGTGAAGAAAGAGAAGAAATATCTGAGTTCAAACTCCTCCTGGTGACCTGGTTATTTTCTTTGAAGAGAAGGAGGTTGAAGAAAAAGTCAAAAAAAGGTGTTGTACTAGAAGAAAAACAGTAATCTATGATTGTTCTCATTTACTTTTTATTTTTATATCTAAGTATTAGTTCATATCAAGGTTAAAAAAAACGGAAACGACTTTCGAGGCGTTTTCCCTTCGCCTCACGAGGTGTAAGCCTCGAGGCAAAACGAGGCGTAAGGCCGAGGCGGTATTAATATATAAATATAAAAATTATATATATTTTCAAAAATATTTCATCATCGGATTCATCAAAAACACACATAAAAAAGACATGAAATGCTTGAAATTGACACAAAAAGGCAAAAACATCAAAAACAACGATCAAAATCCTCTGAGGCTCAGCGCCTCAGCCCCTCTGAGGCGCATATACAATAAAAATCAGATGAGGCACGCCTCAGACTCGATTTTTGGCAGTTTCGCCTCGAGGCGCGTCTTGAGGCGCACGCCTCAAGCGTTTTTTAAAACCATGGTTCATATAACTTGAAATTTCAAAGATTGAGATGCGGTAAGAGTGATGGCCGATTGAGTGTGGTAAATGATGGGTTTTGATTGACTTTAATATCTAGAATTATATGTGTACTTTGAATACTTTTATATATGAAGGCATACTTGCTTGGGTACGGGAGTGTAGGCCGGTTGGGGGTAGTGGAGTGTGGCCAAACACGATCTCGAGCCGGTTCTGTTTCGCATAATAAATCGTTTTTTTTTTTTCGGAACACTAAATATTAAGCACGAGTTTTCTAGTCGTTTTTTTTTATAAAATAAACACAAAAGCTGAAAATATAATTTGTATGCACCGTGTGTATATGTAAACATGTGTGTTCGTGGACCAATAATCTTTATAAACGTAGACACGTATTAAAATATAATGATTAAGGTTCAGTGCGGTTCATTAACATGTTTTACTTATTATAAACTTATTGCGACATAACTTAGTCAATTAAAGTCAATATTGGTTTAACAAAAGTCCAACTTGAAAATAAAAATCTTAACAAAATATAAAAATAGATAATTTATAAAAAAAAATATTTTTATAAGAAAAAAAGAAAATTTTGAGGATATGTGTCACTTTCCAGTACCTCGTTGTCTTTATTTTCTTCTCTCTCTCCTATTAAATAATAATAGTATAATCATATTTTCTCGCTTTTTACTCATATTAAATAATAATAGTGAATCATTATTCTTTTTTTTTGCTTATGTCACATTTAATAATAATATTAATCATAATTTTCAAGTTTCTCTTTTATATATTTACTATTTCTTTTCTCGACTATTTTATTTTATTTTTTCGCTTATTAATAATCATTAATATTTATAAAATGCCAAAACAACAAATTACAAACCAACGGCCGGTAAACGAGCAACAAGCTGGGTCGCAATCCCCTCTTGAATTCCAAAACCGGTCCTACTAAAAACGAAGCGACTCTTAAGGGTCGAGATATTATTGTTCACGACACGTTGGGCCCTGTTCAGGAATTCCACAGCCTCCGAGGCTAGAGACTCAAATGTATTAAAATAATCATATAATATACATGTTTCTAACCTAATAATAAATAAAAACAAAGTAAATTGTCATAATAAATAAATAGCAAATCAAAGTTCATTTTTTAAGAAATATTGTAACGACGGTATGTGTTAACCAATTAGAGTGTGAATTTTTCTTACGGCACGAAAACACGACACGAACCTAACATCCGGGAAATCTGTAACCAGATCTGTAGCGATGAGTGTAGCAAAGTTTCATAGCAAAAGTCTGTAGCAAAAAATAGTAGCTAAAACTCCCTAGCGAAAATCATAGCTAAAAATCCATAGCAAAAACCGTAAAATCCATAGTAAAAACAGTAGCTAAAATTCTGTATCAAAGCTAAATATCATAAAATATGTAGCAAAAATAGTAGCGAAAACCGTAGCTAAAAATTCATAGTAAAAATCGTAACGAAATACCCATAGCAAAATTCGTAGCAATAATTTCCGTGGCAAAATCCGTAGCTAAAAAAGCGACGTTTGTTTTTGTGGCTAAAACCGTCGCAAATATGATTTCCGTAGCTAAAGTTCATGGCAAAGAAATTACCTGAAGAAGATCTGGAAAATGGAGGTGTAGACTGACTAAAAGATGTTAAAGAAGGCTTGAAAGCTTTAGAAAAGAAAACTCATCAGCTGTTATGTATACCATGAGAGAGCGTGCGGCGCCGTCGTAGGCGAGTGCAGCTTCTTCAGGGGTGTCAAAGGTGCCTAACCATACACGGGTTTTCTTCCATGAGTCGCGGATCTCCGCTGCGTAGTGGGTTGGAGTAGCCATGAGAGGGAGAGAAGGTTGAAGGGGTTTTGGTTCTAGAGAGAGAAGAAGTTGGAGAGGGGAGGTGAACAGGGGTTGGGATGGAACAAGTGGTTTACATATAGGTGGTGAAATGCTGGATGATAAATAATAAAAGAGTTAAATGTCATTTTAGTCCATGTGGTTTGGGCCATTTTGCCAGTTTAGTCCAAAGGTTTCATTTTTAACCTGTGGGTCCAAAAAGGTTTCACAGTTGCCATTTTAGTCCACTGGGTTAACTTCACCCGTTTTTTCTGTTAACGAGAAGGCCAATTCGGTCATTTTATATGGCTGAATTGCCCTTTTAGTTAACAGAATTACATACAAAATGACCAAATTGGCATTCTCGTTAACAGAAAAAATGGATGAAGTTAACCCAGTGGACTAAAATGGCAACTTTGAAACCTTTTTGGACCCACAGGTTAAAAATGAAACCTTTGGACTAAAATGGCAAAAGTGCCCAAACCACAGGGACCAAAATGGCAGTTTACTCATAATAAAATTTGTAGATTTAGTATGTTTTCTTGGAGGAATGCTTAAGCTAAGACCATCCGGTATGGTTTGGATAGTCTCCAAAGGGACCATCCATCACGTCACTGTCACGTAGGATAGGCCTAAAGGGGATGGACTTAAGGGGTGGGGGATGAACCCCTTTATATATATATATGTATGTATGTAGAGGTGTGTGTGTGGGAGAGTGGCTCGTCGCCACCGTCTTGTGGAGGACGGAGGAGCCGGAGCCGGAGCAGGGGGTGGGCGAGACGGGGCGGTGAGCAAGGACCGGCCGGGGGACGTGCCCCATACCCGGTGGTCTAATTCTGAAGTTAGTGTAAGCACTGTTAAGATATCATAGTCTAGTCGAAATGAGACAAAAACGCTTTTCAATTTAGAGAGTGTGATAGTCTAATAAAAGAAAGTCCACCTTCAAAAAAAAATTTGATATTGTTTGTATATGATGTTTAGAGGGTTATAATTAACTTGTGATTTTATTGTCTAAAAGACAAAACAATACTAAATAATTTAGATGGTATTGTTTGTTTGATAAGTTTATATTAAATTTAAACATAGGTTAGATATGGTATGAGTCGTATTATTGGCATACTTTGTCAAATTAAATTGAAACCGCTAATACGTGTCGTATAGGCCTATACAACTCGTATTAAGGTAACTTAAATTTCCAAGGTTAGTGTATAGAAGTATATATTCCCTAATTTATTACCCTTACTTTTTTTAAGTAAAAACTTAGTATAAACATGATCGAATAGCGTATACACAACTAGAAGGTCAATGTATAAAAGTTGATTTTCCCTAATATGTTACCCTTGCTTTTCTTTTAAGTAAAAAAGATGATCGAATAGCGTATACATACAAAATTTCGGAATAAAAATATATATAGATATTTTGTGTTAAAGTTAATTGGGGCCTTTGACAAAGTATATTAACTGCAAAAAACTTGTGAAATTATTTTGTCAACGAAAAAAAAACCCTTACAAAAGACAAAAAAACAACTTACAATCAATGTTTTAAAAACCGGTTCAAACCGGCCAGTTGTACCAGTTGAACCGTCCGATAGAACTGGTTAAACTGTCCGATACACCCGGCTGAACCGCCCGATACACCAGGTTAAATCGTTTCTAAGCCAAATCTGATACGGCATAAAAACCGGATTTTATGTTTGGTGGTTGGCCAAAAGTGGCGGCCACCCTTTTTTTTTTTAATATAACAGTGATAGTAAATTATAGGTCTTGCCAAATTACAATTGTATTCTAAGTTTAAAATTACGATTATGCCCTCGGTTCAAAATAAAATTTGTCTTTTGCCCATGCCTAAATTTATGTTTTTCCCCTCAGTTAGAAAATACGTTTTTGCCCCAGTTCAAAATAAAATTATGTTTCTTGCCCCAGCTAGAGTCATGCCAAATTTAATTTTGGTTCTCAGTTTAAAATTACAAGTTCGCCCCTGTTCAAAATAAAACTTTGGTTTGCGGGAATAGTTGTGTTATGTGGTTGGTCAAAAGTGGCGGCCACTTTGGTTTTTTTTTTATATAATAGTTATTTATAGGTCCTGTCAAATTACAATTTTATCCTAAATTTAAAATTATGATTTTGTCCCAGGTCCAAATTAAAATTTTGGTTTTGCCTCCTCCTTAAATTTACGCTTTTGTCCTCAATTAAAAAATACGCTTTTACCCCAAGTTCAAATAAAATTATGGTTTTGGCCCCAGTTATAGTCCTGCCAAATTACGATTTGGTTCCCGATTTAAAATTACGATTTGGCCCCTTGTTCAAAATAAAACTTCAGTTTGCCCCAAGCTAAAAATTACGATTTCGCCCGCAGTTAAAAAATTACGATTTTGCCCCCAATTCAAAATAAAAAAAATTGGTTTTGCCCTTAGTTAAAAATATTATTTTACCTCCATTATAATTTGACCTCAGCTAAAAATTGCAATCTTGCCATCGTTTTTTTTTTTGGGCAAAACATGGTAGTTTTTATTTTACTTGGTTGAGTCAATTTTTTTATTCGTGCGAAACAGCTGCCTAGCACTCGCTAACTCGTCCTGACAAATTATTCTTTTGCCCCCAACTCTAAATTACACGCTTGCCATCGTTTTAGTTATTTTTTTATCATAACTATGATACTGTTTTTCTTTAATTGGTTAACTTGATGTATCTTTTTTGATATCGTGTTATAAGTAGAATGTTGAAGGGGTATAGTCCCAAAAACGCCGCGCAACCTCCATCAAGGTCGCGCGCAGGACCATACTCCTTATTGATCAACCTTCTTATTTTCAACCTCGCGCGACATACATCACATTTCATTAAGCAGGCGCGAGGTCTGGACAACAGGAAACTACGATTACGACACTTAGCATTCTGAAAGAGCATTCAATCACCTATACCCTGCGCAAGGCAGTTACATGCCCAGCAAGGGTCATGCAGGGCAGCGGCGCAAGGCTGTTCCAGATAGTACACAAGGTACAAGTGGCAAAAGGAAAGAGCCAATCAACGTCCTTCTGGCCCTACTCAATCGTGCTCCACGATCATCTGACATGCAGGAGACAAAAAGTACTTAAGGACGCCTACATGGCACCAATCATATGGCAGAGACAACTGCCCCACGATCTCCACTTACCTGCTGATGGCAGAAGGGCGGCCAGGCAGACAACAGTGACACGTGGCTCCAATCACATTGCGCCAGCTCCAGAAAGCTCCTAGAAGCCACTAACGGTCGACACCAGTGAGACAAGGAGCATATCCTCCATGTTGTCGCCTTCCGGCCCAAGGCCCATCAGCCCACATCCTCTTACACCTCTCCGGCTATAAATAAAGACCTCACTTCACAGGTTAAACATTCCATTCCCTCTACTCTCACTCTTAATACTTAATTATCTCCCCAAAAGCAGTCGCTTATTCTCACGCCGGAGCCTGGTTAAGAGGGAAACCCCCACATTCTCCTCTTAACGAGTAACGGTGTTCTGTTTTGCCGGACTTAGACGATCATTACGAAGCTCAGAAAGTCATTAGAAGATTAACCACTATGGTAGGAACATGAACCAAACTGATTAGTCCCTTAATTAGTTCCGTGTTTCTTCATTGGCGCCCACTGGTTTTCTACAAATCACTCTCATCTTCTTTTTCTGAGTTTTCGTGGGTTTTTTTTTTCTTCCTTCGATCATGGCTGGTCAAGGAATCATTCCTGAGTTTGTTGGTTTTGGAGCAAACTTTAATGCAGCGTTGGGGGTGGACAATCAAAACGTCCAGCCCCAACACGTTGAAGAAATTGGCGAAATCGAAGTAAACAACACTGGGGGACCGCGCGGGAGCATCGCCCGCATCACTGAGACGGTAACCCCAGGAAGCAATGGCGCTGGGCCTTCAAACCCAGCTCCACCTCAGAATGTTTCGGCGCTATTAGGGCTACCAGAGGGCGAAACTCCGTCCTCGTGGTACGCCAAGAATATTGCCACCATTAACACGGCGTATCAATCTCTGATCGCACAGCAAGCAGTCTTAACGGCTGAACTGTCCTTGGTTACTCCCCAGGGACAAAGTCAGGGGGCGCGCCAGATACCCCCACAGCAAAACATCAAAGGCAGAATTAATAGACCCCCCCCCCCCTACCAGAAGACTAAGCGTGCATGACACGCGCGATACACGGGGAGAAACAGAAAGCTACTATGACTATCCGTCAAACGCCCAAAGAGGCCCAGTTCATAGCCGGCTCACGCCGCGCAACCTCGACAATGAATGGGAAGAAACTGACCCGAATGATCCAACGTGGCAAGACGATGAAGGTTCTTCGGTCTTCAACCGTCTACAGAGGAACCACGAATATTACAAGCCAAGACAACATGTTAGGTACACCGAAGAGGCAGAGCAAGACTTTCGCCTCGCCTATCGACCAGCTGAAGTTGTGGAACATTCCAAGTTCATTCCAAAAATCGCACTGGCGCCGCTTAAAAGAGAGAAGTTACCGCCGACAGTCGGAAAGTTTAACGGATTGACTGATCCTGATGATCACGTCAGAGTTTTCACAAGCGTGGGCTGCATGGGAGGATGGAATATGCCCATGTGGTGCCATCTGTTTATTCAAACGCTTACAGGGGCTGCTCACGCCTGGTTCGACAGCCTTCCTCCGGGAAAGATAAAGTCATGGGTGGATTTCAGGACTAAGTTTTTGAGTCACTTCAGTCAACAGAGACGATACCAGCGCGACACAGCCGAAGTTGAGGACATCTGGCGCAGAGATAATGAGGGTTTGGAAGATTTCATCACTCGCTTTAACAAAGAGTGCTTGGAAATTGGCGGCGTAAGTGAACAACTTATGCGCTGCCACTTCAAGAAAGCCATTCGCTGTGATAGTCTCATCATAACCATCACTGGGAAGGATGGAATGCCCAAAGAATGGGATAAGCTCATGGAAGCCGCGAAGATAGTCGCGCAGACTGAAGAGTCACTAGCCAGGAACAAGAGCTATCGTACTGAAGATCGATTTTCTAAAGGGGGTCATTCGCGCGACGACAACAAACGGAACAAAGGCAAAAACCCTGGGTGGAAAGCCAACCACTCCAGCGGTTATGGTGAACGATCTCGTTATGAAGAACGGTCGCGCTACAGAGAATATGCGCGAGACACTATTGATCGAATTGGGTATCGAAAGGCAGTCAGGGATGACAACCGAGAAAAGCACTGGACTGCGCTCATAAAAACACCAAAAGAGGTGCTGATGACGGAGAATCATGATTTCAAGGCTCCAAGGCCTATGACAAACAAGAAGGGGCAAGACCCCAACCTGTACTGCGACTTCCATAAAGATACGGGACACCTGACAGACGACTGTTACAGTTTACATCAGGAGATCGAAAGAGCGCTAAAGAGCGGGAAGCTAAGTCACCTGGTGAAAAACATGCGCAAGGAAACTCGACAGCTCCAACGCCACGATGAGGGGAATCACAAGAAAGTCAGGCGCCTAGAAACCCATATGGTCAACGGACCAAGATACAGCGCGAAAGAGAAAGGCAAGCGCCCTTATGAACCCTCATGGCAAGAGCAACAGGTCATCTTCCCGGTAGTGCGCGGCGGTCCTCGCGCCACTCGACCCGTCGTCATTACCGGTATTATCGGCCATTATGAAACGGAATATGTCTTCATTGACCCAGGGAGCATGGCTGATATCATCTATGAGCGGTGTTTTAATCAGTTCGATGAGGATGACAAAGCGAGACTTGAGCCAGTTGATTATCCACTGTCCAGATTTTGCAACGAAATGGTCTTTCCGCTAGGCCAAATCAGCTTCCCCGTCACGCTTTCTGACGGGAAGCATTCAAGAACAACAAATGTAAACTTCATGGTGATGCCTGTCAAGTCGAGACATGATGTGTTGATCGGGAGAGAAACCCAGGGCGAACTTAACATGGTAACTTCCACCCCCCACTCAGCGATAGGTTTTCCAACCAAGACGGGGGTGGCAATTATCTATGCTAAGAAAGAAGTAATGTCAACGGAAGAGATGCGCCTAACAAAAGCTGTGAAGGTTTCAACAACCGAGCTAGAAAAGTGGGTGTTAAACCGCAAATACCCGGAGCAAACGGTGACGATAGGTCACGCAATCTCACCAAACATCCGAACGCATCTCAAGCAACTCCTGTTCAGGAATATGGATATCTTCGCCTGGACTCCGGCTGACATGACCGGTGTCCCGTGCAACATCACCGAACACTGTTTAAACACCTACCCCTCCGTTGAGCCAAAAGTGCAAAGGAGACGCAGCCTAGGGGCGGATAAAACTAAAGCGATGAATGAACAGGTATTCGAACTGCAAAAGGCAGGGATCTTGCGGGAGGTCCGTTATCAAAGTTGGGTTGCGAACCCGGTGATGGTAGAGAAGTCTAGTGGAGGTTGGAGAATGTGCGTTGATTATACCGATCTCAACAAGGCGTGTCCAAAAGATTGTTACTCTTTGCTTGAAATCGACAAAAAGATAGACTCTCTCGCACCATACAGATGGAAATGCTTCTTGGATTGCTACAAGGGGTACCATCAGGTTCAGATGAAGCTTGAGGACGAAGACAAGACAGCTTTCCGGACCGATCTCGGAATCTTTTGTTATACAAAGATGCCATTCGGCCTCAAAAATGCTGGCGCGACATATCAACGCCTGATGGATAAGACCTTCGCTGGAGATATCGGAAAGCATATAGAGGTGTACATCGATGATCTGGTGATTAAAAGTCCTGAAGAGGACCAAATGTTAAAGGACATCGACAAAACATTCAACTCGCTGCGCAGCGTGAACATGAAATTGAATCCAGCCAAATGTTCTTTTGGTATGGAAGAAGGGAAATTCTTAGGCTTCATAATCACGAATGGCGGATTTAAGGTGAACCCAGAGAAGGTCCAGGCAATAGAGCGAATGCCATCACCACGAACAATCAAAGAGATGCAACGGTTGGCCGGCCGCCTAGCCGCGCTTAACCGTTTTCTGTCAAACCAAGCCGCAAAGTCATATCCTTTTATCAGCACTTTGCGCAATTGTGTTAAGAAGCAAGAATTCAGATGGACGCCTGAAGCAGAGGCCGCTTTTCAACAAACGAAGAAGTGCTTGATCGAACTCCCTACCCTGACCGCGCCGTTCGAAAAAGAGCCTCTCATACTGTACTTATCTTCTTCGGATAAGACAGTAGGGTCGGTATTACTTGTGGAAAGAAACGGAGTACAAACTCCAATTTATTACGTCAGTAGGGTGCTTACCGACCCAGAAACAAGATACTCCACAATGGAGAAATTGGTACTTGCGCTGCTACACGCCTCTCGGAGGTTGCGCATATACTTTACAGGGCATGTGATTACCGTACTTACCAATTTCCACATCAGCACGATATTGCAAAAGCCAGAAACATTCGGGCGGTTGGCAAAATGGGCGATCGAGCTGGGGGGCCACAACATTTTGTACAGGCCACGCCCAGCCATTGAGGGTCAAGTCCTTGCAGACTTTATCACGGAAGTCCCAGCGGAAAAAATCAAAGAGTGTGAGCTTGTTGAAACGCCCTTGAAAGACACGACCAACGAGTTATGGATGTTATACACTGATGGGGCCTCAAACGAAGATGGCGCGGGAGCAGGTTTGCGCCTTGTGAGCCCCGAAAATCACGAATTTACTTACGCCATCAAGTTGGATTTTAAAAACACCAACAACGAGGCGGAGTACGAGGCATTTCTGGCTGGCTTACGCCTCGCCATAAAAATGGGAGCTAACAATCTTCAAGCACACGTGGATTCACTCTTGATCGCCAGTCAAATCAACGGAATCTATGATGCGAAGGGCGAAGTTATGGCCTTATATTTGGATAAGGCGAAAGAGTTGCTCCAAAAATTCAAGTCCTACAAGGTAGTTCACATCAATCGCTCTGAAAACAAACCAGCAGACGCTTTGAGCAAACTGGCTTCAACCTCCTTTCAACATCTCGCTAAAGATGTAAGGATTGAAGTACTCAAGAATCCATCAGTTCTGCTACGACAAGTCAATGTGATCGAAATGGGGCAGCCATCCTGGATGACCCCTATAATTCAATGTTTGCAAGAAGGAATACTCCCTGAGAGCAAAGCAGAGGCAAGGAAGATTCAGAACAAAGCTCTGCATTATGAGATGAATGGTGGTATCTTATACCGCAAATCCTTCTTGGGACCACTGTTGCACTGCGTGGACCCCCAGGACGCGAATTACTTGATCAGGGAGATCCACGAAGGGATCTGCGGCATCCATGCAGGACCACGCATGGTTGTCGCGAAGATTATGAATGCGGGATATTACTGGCCAGGGATGCATGTCGACGCCCTGAAGGAGCTGCGCAAATGCGACTCCTGTCAGCGACATTCTCCAAAACCCTGCGCCCAAAGAATGATCTTATCCCTGTATCCACTGCTTGGCCTTTCCAACAGTGGGGAATTGATATGGTGGGACCCTTCCCGGATGCCCCTGGCGCCGTCAAGTTCATAATTGTGGCCGTTGATTATTTTACTAAGTGGGTGGAGGCCAAAGCTCTCGCCTCAACCACTGCAATGATGGTGCGCAAGTTTATTTGGGAACACATCATCTGCAGGTTTGGTCTCCCACTCAAAATCGTCACAGACAACGGTACCAATTTTGCTTCTGAGGACCTTCAAAATTGGATGAAGGAAATGAAAATCGAGCATACCTTCTCCTCCGTTGCGCACCCCAGGGCAACGGTCAAGTGGAAAGCGTTAACAAAAGTATTGTCGAGGGGATAAAAGCCCGACTGGGCACAAAGAGAAGAGGCTGGGTAGATGAGCTCCCAAGCATCCTGTGGGCTCATCGAACCATGCCGAAGACGAGTATCGGCGAAACTCCTTTCAGCCTAGTATACGGCTCGGAGGCAGTTATCCCGGCAGAAGTTGGACTCCCCTCACCGCGCTTGACAGCAGTCAGCATGGGCGATAATGAAGCAGAGCGCCGTCTCGATTTAGATCTCTTGGAAGAAAGACGCGAGAATGCGCGTATTAAAGAAGCGAAATACAAGACACAATTGGAAAGGTACTACAATGCGAGAGTCCGCGTCTGTACCTTCACTCCAGGAGAATACGTCTTCCGAGACAACGAAGCTTCAAATTCCGAACGCCCAGGAAAACTAGCACCCAAATGGGAAGGCCCATACTTGGTTCACGAAGTGCTAGGAAAAGGGGCATACAAATTGCGCACCCTGGATGGCACATCATCCCGCGCACGTGGAATGCGCAACAACTGCGCAAGTGCTATATGTAACTATTCTAGGCCTTGTGCCTTTACTCACTCATGATGGCCACGCGCCTTTTTAATTACCTATGTTGGCTAAACGCCCCTTTTTGCTACTTATGCGATGTATGTTGGCCTAAGTGCCTGTTTCCCAAGTAATGAAAGCATACGACATGTTTTCTTTTACGATGACTCCTTTCGTTACAAATGCATGTTAAACTTTTGATTAGCACGAAAACACTCCAGTTAATTACGAGCTCTTGAGCTATGCCTCCAAGGTTCTCCGTGAACATAGCGCGAGACCGGGCAGTCACACTAACACAAGAGCCACTCTTACATTTATTCGCGCTAACTTAACCAAAGTTTCTAACAACAGTGCAATAATTGTAACGGGAAAGGATAGACAAGCATCATATTTATACAAGCGCGACCGCGCAACAGTTACATAAAGACAATATGTCATTCAAGTGACCCAAAACAAGCGCAACCGCGCAACTACTAACATCGTGAAGATAAAAGAAAAATTACAAGGCAGCAAGCCTGTCAATACTACCTACTCAAAACCATCACCAGCATCATCATCATCATCATCGTGCTTGTCGCCAACATCATCGCCTTCCTCTTCGTCAGATAGTTCAACATGTTCTGGTGGGTCGAGAATGCCCTTTAGACGTTGGCACGAGTCATCATGCTCTAGAGCCTTCGCAACCAAGTCCATTACAGGCAAAACTAGATGATTGTAAGCATTTTCCGCACGAGCCAACTCGGCATCAGCTTCATTGGTCACCGAGCAATGACTAGTATCAAACTCTTGACCAAACACTTCTTCGACATGCTGCACACAATCCATATATCCTCCGCGATGACCAACCGCGCGAGAAGCATCTATGAGAGCAGCAACTGTCCCATCCAGTTCTCCAGCGTTCAAAATCGAATTGGCCATCTACACGAGAACGAGCAAATGAGGAACTGACTTGGTAAATAAAACCTAAGTTAAAAAGAGATAAATACCAGAACTATTCCCCTGCCGCGCAGCCATTCAATATCTGAGGACAGCGTGTCAACAATACCCTGGACCTCAGCATAATTATTTTGCGCCACATTCAGGGCAGTAGAGCTTATGGCCCGCGCCTCCTCAGCCTTTTCCCTGGCTTCGTCAGCTGAGGCAGCTTTTGACCTTTCAGCCTCCAAGTCGATCTCCAAGGATTCGCTTTTGTCAACCTGCTCTTGCAGGCGGCGTTTCAGTTCAGCGATCTCGACATCCTTGGCCGTCAGATCCTTGTCTTTGCTTAACAGCTGCATCTTCACCTCAGCCAGCTCCACCTACAAAGGGCAAAAGACTTAGACTAATATGCAAACAAAACATCAGAGAAGGGAGAGAACATTTTACAAACCTCAATTTTCTCCTTAGCAGCTTTTGTGGCCTGCGTATCATCGACCTTCGCTGTAAGCTCAGCAACCTTGCCTTCGAGGTCAACAATCTTATTTCGATCCGCGAACGCGCGCTGGTTATCTTTCATACATATACGTTTAAATTCAGCCTTTTCCTTCGCCAAAAGATCCTCGGCAGCTTGAAACTTGCTTTTTAGGCCCTCGCGCCCCCATTCCTCCGCTTTCTTGTCAGCCTCAAACTTTGCCTTCTCTTCCTCAAACTTGGCATTAGCCTTCTCAAACTCCTTAACTTGCCTGACAAGTCGCTCGCGGTAGTTCTCCCAATCCGACCGCTCCCTAACCATTGTCCGCCATTCACGAACTATTTGATGGTTAGCAGAGCGAGTATTGGCCTCCCCGATCACATAAGTGCGATATAGCCCTTCATGAGTCTTCGCCCTCTGCCGATTAACCTCAGCAGGAGGAAAGGAATTTAAGTGTTAGGCCCTAAAGTGTGAGACTGACGCATCAAATTAACACAACGGGCTATGGTTACGAGCTGGGCCTTACCGGGTTAGTTTACATTAGGATGTGGACCTTTATAGGTCACTTGGGCTAAGCTTTAGGCCATGTGGGCCAAGCAGGCCCAAGGGAAGCCCATGTAGGGAAGTGGGCTTGGTTGAGTATATAAACAAGTTTTTAACTTGTTTTAGGGTTTGAACCTCATTTGTTACAGAATTCCTAGAGAGAGCTAGAGGAAGGCGATTGTTTGTGAGCACTTGTACTAGACGGTTTTGCTAGTTGATAGTAATAGAATCGTGTGCAAGTGTTTAAAGGTGATTCGTTGTGTTCTTCGTATTTCATATTTTTCGTGTTTATTCTTGAATCACATCAAGTTTGGATTCCGCACAAACTTGGTGTTGTTTGATATCATTGAAAGATCCGTTTCACGGGACTTACAAGTGGTATCAGAGCCAAAGAACCTGTTTCTAGGCTCGGTGTGATATCAAAGATTCAAGATTTTGAAAAGAAGAATTTTCGGCTCGGATTTGTGGTTTTCGAATCTGTTTTGAAAAAGGTTTCTGATGTTTAAAAACTGTTGAAAGGTTCATATTTCGTTTTTTAATCATCGTCTTGAAGGTTTTGGATCAAAGGGTTATCAGTTTATTGTTAGGAAACTTGAGGATTTAAATCTTTTTATTTTTTTTCTTGTTCTTTGGCTTTGGGGTTTCTGTTCATCCGATTCATTTTAGATCTACAAGTTTTGGTTTAGTGATTTTGATTAAAAGTGATAAATTATTTTCTATAAAGATTTGTTTCATCTTTGATATTGAAAGATAATAAGAGATTTCAAAATCCCAAAAGTTTCGGAACAAGATTTTTAAAACAAACTTCTCAAAAGTTTAGCATTCTTGAAATTTACGAAATATTTTTTTTACAAGTTCAACTTTCCACAACTGGTTTCGAGTACCTTCTCCACGGTTACGAGTCGCAACAAAAGGTCTCGACTTGTATGTTTTTTAGTCGCAACCTCCATCATCATCCCGGTTCCGAGTCGCAACCTCCATCTCGACTTGTATGTTTTTGAGTCGCAATCTCCATCTGGTCTCGAGTCACTAAAATCACAGTCTCGAGTTATCACCATCATTCTCGCAAACGTCGTTCCGACTCGCCACTTCCATCACCTCCGCCGGTTTCGAGTAACACCAATACACCATCACTGCTGATTTCGACTTCACAACATCACATAATCACCCTCCGTTCACTGTTAACTTTCCAGTCACCGAGTCACGGTTATTTGAGTCGCCGGAAACCTGCAACTGTCCTCTCTGTTCACCTTCATCATCACACTGTTACCGTAACCCCTATATCCACCAACGTCTCCGAGTCGAAGTTCGATTTCAACAACCATCTTCATCAAGAGTCGCAACCAACAACTTCACTGTTCCAACTCGCACTCATTCTCAATAGGTGTCGAGTCATCATCTTTCTTCAGCAGGTCTCGAGTCGCAATCACCACCTTCACTGTTCCGACTCGCACTGTTTCGACTCGCAACCGGCTTCACAGTCTCGACTAATCACGTTTCACAGTCTCGAGTCGCAACCACGGTTCCGAGTCGCAACCATCATCAGTTTCGGCTCATCCTGCTTTGGTTTCGACTCGCAACCATCCACGGTTACGAGTCGCAACCGAGATCTCGAGTCATCACGTTTTATTTTCGAGTCGTAATCATCAACGGTCTTCGTTCATCATCCTGTTAACATCGTCGACCACCACCTTCGTTCACCATCGCCGAACACCATCTGCAACTCCGGTCATCTTCTCCGACACCGGCGACCTTCATCATTTATCAACCTTCATCATCTTTTCTCTGGCCACCAGTTCAACCATCTTCTCCGTTCAACCGCTGTTCGCCTTCATCACACCTGCAACCATCACAGTCCTCCGTCTTCATCGTACAACCACCGTCGTTCACCGTCGCATTGAATTTTTCAAATTCATCGGAGTCTGGCGGCTGAACTATTCAAAAGAAATTTAGGGTTTATCGAAGAAGAAGACTGTTTTGTCGTGGACATTCAGTTTGTTTTGTTTTTTAATATAATTATAACTATAATATTAATCATAAGATAATCATTGTATAATCATTTGTTTTATAATAATCATTATTAGGTAATCATTACTTAATCATTGGGTTTTTATAACAATAATAATAATAATTAGTGTATCATAAAAAAATATAAAAAAAAAAGGTTTTGTTTGTTTGTGATAACGGTTTTGACAGATTGTTGAGGTACGGTTCAGAAATCGGGTTCATTCGCGTGCAAAGGGTTTCAGTTACCAAGTACACGTGTTCTCGTTTGGTTTGTGTTTTGAGGAGAAGAACAAAAGTATAAACCACCCGTTGAAATTATGGCATTCATATTTCACAAACCTGTGGTTCAAGAAATGACTGTTGAAGATACACTTTCTGCTTTCTGCACTCCTGAGTGTCGAGAAAGGGTTAAGACATATAGAATGCACAACGCTGAGCTAATTCAAGACTATCAAGAAATTAAAAATAAAAATTTCACATTATCGAAAAATGAAAAACTTTATAAAGAAAAGATTGAAGCTCAGCGAAAAGACATCATCAAACTCAAAGATGATGTAAGTGTAAAAACAGCTCACTTTCTAGAAGCTCGGGAGAAAGTATGTATTTTGACTAAGGAACTGGAAGATATCAGAGATAGATATCAAATAAATGAGCTAAACATAAAGAAATTTGTTTCTTCCAGTAAATTAGTCAAAAATTTGTGTGATCAACAGCTCGCATACAAGGAAAAGAAAGGATATGGTTTGGGTTTTAATAAGGCTCCTCCTCCTTATAATGACAATTATACTTATTTACCTATGACTGAGGAGGAGATGATAAATGAAAGTCAAATGACTTATGGTCCCAAAAACAATAAGTCATCATTTAATGGCAAACCAGTTGAGAAACAGAAGTCTGCTCCAATAAATTTTGTTTCCAAAGGCTCAATTGATCCTAACGTTTCATCTTCATGTGCAGATGATAGTTCTGAAGTAAAGTGTGGAGATATTCATGGGAGTGAACCAGTCGTTATTTCAAATATTTCTGAACCTTATCTTGAACCTTATTCTGAACCAACTGAATCTGACCTTGCTTTTAGTCGTTCTTTGTTTGCGTCATTTTCTGCTTATGTTTCGTCTTTTGAGCCTGATGTTTTGGGCAAAACTGATAATGTTTGTGTTGAACCTTTGAACAATAAGTCTGGTGATGAATCTTCTTCAGTTAATGATAGTGATTGTGATGTTTCTAACTCTTCAGTTGATGATTGTGTTACAGGTGAGGTCCCTCAGGATACATTCAGTGAAACCACTGAAACTTCTTCTCAAGAAAATCAAGAATGTCCTGATTCATCTTCTGAATCGGTCTCAGTGGACGTCCCTAATGTTGAATCTAGTGGGACCCCATTGGAAACCGTGGATGAAAGCAAACCTAAATCGGATTCACATGATACATGTGTTGACGAAACATGTGTTGATGAAATTTCAACTTGTTCTAAAATTAAAACTGAATCTGAATCTATTAAAGAAGAAAAAAGAGTTGAAATAAATGAACAGTCACCGAAAAATGTTTCTGAAAATAAAGATAAACCTGAAACACCGGTTTTTCAAAATGATCAAGATAAAAGTGAGAAGGATGAATCTCATCATCCGTCTACATCTCATGCTTGTGCTAGTTCTGATCAGCAGGTACAGAAGAACTCAGAAAAGGCACATGGAACACAAGCAACGCAAGCTCGGTCATCTAGACCCACCAGATCAGCTAATGCTGCTAGCTATCAGAATCTCCATACTTTGAAACGACAGACATGTTTCAACTGTGGAATTCCTGGACACATTGCTAGAAATTGTGTTCATCATCCAAAAGTGCAACAAAATGCCAACACTCACTTGTGTGCTGATGTTTGTGAGCCGGTTCACAACACGCAAAAGGAGCCAAAACGAGTAGATCAAAATCGAGGGTATAAGAAGTCTGCTCATCAAGGACAAGGCAGCAATAATCCTCATAAGGCTCGTGACAAGGTGAATGAAAGATTCAATCAGGGAGAAAAGACGAAGAATGGTGCTCATAGCAACAAGAGTTCTGCAAACAGCAAATATAAGCACCCAAATTCGTCTTCGTCTGAAAGTCATGTGCAGGCGCATCCAACACGAAGAGGACCGGTTTGCCCTTCAGGGTCTGCAAGAGCAAATCCAGCTGATCAGAATGCTTTCTACATGAAGAGACAAACATGCTTCAATTGCGGCATTGCTGGTCACATAGCTCGGAACTGCACACATCGTCCCTACGTACCATATTATATGCAAAATCGGAGGGTTACACCAAAGGACAACTACCATTCTAAGCCAATGAAGGTATCTTCACCTAAGGCAATGAAGAATGTGAATCCCAAGGTTAAACCTTCTGATGGGGATTGGAATGCTGCTAAAGCAAAAAGAAAACAAGCTTTGAAACCTACACAAATTTCGAAAAATAACAAGGTTGATAAGTCAACTGTTTTGCTAAAGGCATCTAAGAAACTAGAAAAGCCTAAACAAATTTGGAGAGCAAAACAAAAAGCAGCTACATCTCCAATTTTTGAAACGAAAGGGGACTTGTGTTTGAAGGAAGTATCTTATTTTGATGCTTCAGGAAATCCCAGGACCACGATGGCCTGGGTACCAATGTCTTACTAATCTCCTTACTTTTCAGGAACAACCAAGGAGGAGCTGTTGACAATCTCTGGAATGTTGATAGCGGTTGTTCCAGAGATAAAAACGGGTAACATTTCACTGTTGCAAAAAGTTCAAATTTTTTTTTACAGATGATATGTTTCCTTTGGAGGAGATTAAAGAAGTAAGAAATGATCAGCAAAATGTACTGTTTAAATTCAGTACTTTGATTTGAATTTGATTAGTCTTCAATCTAATGACGGAACGGTTAAACAAAAATATTTTCTCTCTTTCTTAGTTCATTATTTTGTATAAAATGTGTCCTTTCTCTAGTAAATGGTAAATTTGCGCAAAAATACAAGATTTATGCACAAATTTAGGGGGGGAGAGGAACATATAGATAGATATAGAGTTTAGGAGGAGAAAACTCAGAAAATACAAAAAGAGTTTGCTGTAAATATGTATTGTTTAGGGGGAGAAAATGAGAAAAATACAAAAACATTAGAAAATGAAAAAGCCAAAAAGAAAAATTGCATGATATGGGAAGTGAAATAAATGTTCGTGTTAAAGGGTTTTGACTAACACATGTAAGGTGCCATAGCTGAAAAGACTAGGATCTACTGCGATATGTCGATAGGCTTGACGCTCAAAATGATAAAAGATACTAAGTGATATAAACATAACGAACTGTGTACCATGTGGGTAACATACCAACGGCGTATGATTTTATGGTCTTAAATCTTGCGTTGATAGATAGCCAACATCTGAGGTTTCAGGTCTTTATATTGTTGAATCATCCGGGGATATCTTGGTTGTTCTTCTGTTCAGAACTAAAATTGTACATGAACCCAGGAAAGAAAGTCACTTGGAATTAGCTCATTTCTATTTGAATGTCTGTATGTTGTCCCGATACACACAATTTTGATCTGATTCTGAAATCTTTTCTGAAAAAAGTCGTGTACCTCCTCTGCTGCATCCAGATATATGCTGACCTGGAGGTGCTAGGCAACGACAGCTTCTGCTGCATCCAGATACATGCTGACCTAGCTGTACGTTGTCGCGCTATAGATCTAATACACCCGAAAGAGGTCCTCAAGTGCCCAAAAGAAACCCAAGAAACCTATATCAAACTGAGAAAAACTCATTTGATCTGTATATTATACCATCTCTGCTTAAGATCTATTCTGTTCTCTTCTCAACCTATTCCCAGTTAAGATTTCAGAAATCTGGATTGGACTTGTGAAATATGTGGTAGGGAAGATACTTGCATGATAGAGTGTGTTGTTTATATTTCCAGGATTTGATTAGTATTTATTTGGGTGTTCATTGTTAAGAAATCAAAACATGATAAAACAGATTATATGCAGACCTAGACACAGTCAGGATATCTTAAAGGATGACATCAGTATACTCACCTGCTACGATGAATCGTTGTGCTTACCTTGATCGCGGGGGTATGCCTTGGAATGGGACACACAGGTATAATAGTATAATATTACCTAAAGCATATCACGAAGTTGAAAAATTGAAAGTTGAGCGTTAAAGTTTAAGTGGACAAACATATTGGCAATCGCATAGACCAGTTTGATTAGGCTCGTACTGAAAAGGTTTCCTTAGTCTGCCTGAGAACGAATTTTGATCCCATTGCAATTGTAATTGTATATTATGGTAGTTGTTTATATTTTGAGTTTTTATTTGCTTTAATTCTTAAAATTAAAAAAAAAAATTGAAAAAAATCAAAAATACAAAAATAGTGTCTTGCTTTTCTATAAAACCAAAAATCCAAAAATAGAGTGTTTATTTGTTTTTTTAAAATAAAAAATGTAACCGTTCTTGAAGATTTGACTGGTCATCAAAAGTTGAAAGAATTTAAATTGTGAAATTTCATGTACCTAGTGTTCATGTGGTACTATCCCTGTTGCATAAGAAATGTTTGCTTATGAGTTTGTGAGTATGTGCAGAACTTGATTTCAATCAAGAACAGGGGTTGATGAAGACTGAGATGCTGTTAGTTGCTGAAGAAGCCTGAAGCAGCACAACAACAAGATGTACCTGAGTCAGAAGAACCGGATACGAAACGATGTCTGACAATGAAAGTACATTTGAAGAAGTACCATGAACCTGCTTGAAAGAAAAAGGACTGAAGAAGAAAAGAGTTGTTGAGAATCCTCCTCTCACATTCTTTCTGACAAAGATGTTTCAAGCAAAGCTGATCGAGATCCTGATATGAAGCTAACCACAAGAGCTGAAGAAAGAGACCCAGTGCTGAGAGTTCAGAAGTGAAGAACTTCCACAACATCTGCAGCATAGAGACAACCATAGACTTAGTTGAAGACGTTGCTGAATTCATGGTATGAAGACAATTTGATGGCATCAGTCTAGGGGGAGATTGTTAGGCCCTAAAGTGTGAGACTGACGCATCAAATTAACACAACGGGCTATGGTTACGAGCTGGGCCTTACCGGGTTAGTTTACATTAGGATGTGGACCTTTATAGGTCACTTGGGCTAAGCTTTAGGCCATGTGGGCCAAGCAGGCCCAAGGGAAGCCCATGTAGGGAAGTGGGCTTGGTTGAGTATATAAACAAGTTTTTAACTTGTTTTAGGGTTTGAACCTCATTTGTTACAGAATTCCTAGAGAGAGCTAGAGGAAGGCGATTGTTTGTGAGCACTTGTACTAGACGGTTTTGCTAGTTGATAGTAATAGAATCGTGTGCAAGTGTTTAAAGGTGATTCGTTGTGTTCTTCGTATTTCATATTTTTCGTGTTTATTCTTGAATCACATCAAGTTTGGATTCCGCACAAACTTGGTGTTGTTTGATATCATTGAAAGATCCGTTTCACGGGACTTACATTAAGAACCAATCGCGGCAAGGGCCGAACTCTTGAAAGGTGTCTTTCTGCTTCAAACCTCAGGGAGCTTGGTGGGGGGGAATTACCACGTTCCTCTTCAGTATAAGTTTTATAATAGATATCACCAAGGGTATCCTTCGCCCCGATAACTTGTGGATTATAACCCCCAACGCCACCAGAGCTCGCGCCACCAGAGACATATGGACCTGATCCCCCGCTAGATATTCCTTTGGAGCGATGGGTAGGTTTCTTTACCTCTGATTCCTTCCTCTTCTCATGATGTGGTTGCTCAACCACCGCAGTATGAACGGCCTCGGGACCCTGCGCTTTATCAAGATCGGTTGTTGCAGCGGTCCCGGACCTTTTCGCCTCATCAGCCTTCTTCTCTCCTCATCAGACTTCTTCCTACGCTCTTCATCAGCTTTTTGCTTCTCCTCCTCAGCCTTCTTCCGTTGGTCTTCATCAGCTTTCTTCCTACGCTCCTCATCAACTATCTTCTCTGTCAAAGCAGCTTTCTCCTTCTCGACCTCAACAGCCTGTTTTCCCTTCTCAGACTCCACTCCAGCAGTCTTTGAAGGTTTAATGTTAATCTTAGGCCTCTTGGGCTCCGACCCTGAAGGCTCCGTCAACACAACACCTTTCTTTTCGGGCGTTTTTTTCTTGGCCTCTATAGAAGATAAAAAAAAGTGTCAAAAAAGAGGAAACAAAGAATGAGAAGCTAAGTAAAACTAACCAGGAGAAAATCGATAAAGGGAGCGCAAGTTGCTAGTTTTCCCGATCAAGGGAACCGCACCAGCTTTCGGCGCCGTAACCACACCAGCTGTGGTCTCGCTTCTATTTCTTTTTCTGCTGATCAACTTTTCAGCAGCCTCCTCCTCTTCTTCTTCTTCTTCTTCTTCCTCTGCCTCATACACAACAGAGGAGGGAGTAGCACCAGCATCCGGGTTGCGAGAACCCGCGCTACCGGAGCTCTTCGAACCAGCTCCTCCAGTCTTCTTCTCGCCTATACGCGACAAACCTTCAAATGAATCACTGATAATAACGTAATCCTCCAAGTTACTTTGACGAAGGCGGAGAGTACCTTTGTCAACAGCGCTAGCGGTTGCGCGACTACTCCCAGCTCCTTTGCTGGTCACCTCAAGATCCAGGGTGATAACCTTCTTCTTCCTCACGGGTTTTTTCTTCTTGTCTTCAGGGTCAATCCCCAAGTCGCGCAACACACCTGCAAAGATGTTAGACCACGAGCTTAACTCTCCATTTGATGATCCCACAGACTCCTCGCTGGAAAGATAGACAATCTCTTTCCCAGCAGAAGTCACAGAGCGCAAGGGGCGAGGGTTAGGTATATGCGCACCTTCTGTTGCAGTAGGTGGATCGGCGAACGCATCAGCAACTGGGTACATAAATTGAACCTTAATCCGTTCATACCAGTACTCTTCTCCAGCCTTGAGCGGGCGCACACCCATAGACCCACCAAAGGTGGGGAAAGCCACTTCGTAAAGGCGCACCTCTACATTTAAATGAAACAATTTGAGAAATACAAGGCAGATACAAACAATTAATGAAATAACTAACCTCTATCCTGGAACTTCAAGACGGGAACTTCCTCGCTCTTAGGCGGCCATTGATCACTCATTTGCGCCGCAACAAGGACATTCTCTCCAAAAACGCGGTTAGGGGTTGCAGTAAGCTGCTGATACCAAGCCTCATTCTTCAGAATCGCCAAATCTTCCTTCGCAATCGGTTCAGACCATGCATGGAAAGTCATAGCGATCGGGATCACCTCCTCGCGGATATAAAATAATTTAGGTTTCCAGTCGTGGAAACTCTTGGGGGGGTTAAGAAGTATCTTCTTTGCAGCGCCTCGACTGGCAAACGAGAAAAAGCCCATATTCCGGATAAGTTGGTAGAACGCCCTAAACCTCTCAACCGTCGGCTCAATACCATGAGATCGGCATAAAAACTCGAAATGTCGAACTCTCACCATACCCGGTGGACTCATCTGTGAAATATGGAACCCATAAAACTGAAGAATGTGGGCCATGAAGTTCGTCGCCGGCAATCGGAAATTGCCTTGATGAAAGAAGTCTTCAAACAACGTGATGTACTCCGCCGGTGCGTCGGCAGCCGTTTGATTCTGGCCGGGGTACTTGGCATCCCATTCCGGTGGAAACCGGAAACCCCGTACTATCTGTTCAAAGAGACCCAAGTCCCACCGGAGAACAGGAACAGGGCCTTCTTCTCCGGGAATATCCTCTTGATGTTCTTCAGCCATAGTGAATAAGCTTTGAGTTTTCTGGAGAAACTTGAAGATATGAAGAAAGATCTCGAAGATCTGCTACGAAACTTGAAGATATGAAGCAAGATCTCGAAGATCTGCTACGAAACTTGAAGATTGGAAGATATAAAGGGGGAGAATAGAGAGAAATATAACAATATTAGAAGAGAAAGTGATGACTCCCCACATCTCTTCAGATATATATACCCATCGCATTTAATGCGATGGGTAAACGTGTCGAAGTCGCCACGCACGTGACCAATCAGAAGACGACACGTAAGGCGAGAATCCCGGAGTGACGGTTACCACGCGTGCGTGGAACCCACTCTCCTGACGGAATGACCAACCGTCAGAGACAACTTGATGACAGCCGTGTAAGTGGTCAACTCAAACGTCACCATCAACGACGTTTCTCACCAACTTGTCAGATTCCAAATTTCAAGGATTTTCCCGCCTAAAATTACCACAAACTTCATGCAGAAGCTACTGGGATCGCACAATATTAACAATAACTCGATAACCCTGCGCGAATACACCCAAAGGCAGTAAACCACCTGGTAGCCGCGCCGTAGTAACTAACATGAGCTTACACGCGCACGGCCTACCCAAGCAAAGGAAACATTTTCTACAGCCTTATTTTTCTAAGTCCAGAGCTCCAACCATGTTGGGATTGAACCCTATCAGAGGAACAGATAATTAAAGCCAAAACTGGATCAGAGCAGTGGATCCAGAATTAGCAGACGATTACAGTTGGTTCATACAAATCTCTCCCCTTGAAAGTGGTTTCATATTTGCTGACCTCCTATCTGCTGATCTTACTAAGTGCTGACCTACAACTGCTGCCTTGCATCTACTGCCCAATGTCAAAGACTGATGGAAGACCAAAGCTCTGATGATTCAATCTATTGCCTTGAGTCTAGTACTGCTGATCCGGACAAGCACTGCTGGGTTCACAGCAGTGGATGCAGCAGCTGTTTAAGTGTCTTTTATGTAATGAAATGAAATAGCAGTAGTTAGTACATCAGTGTTTGTATAGATCAGAGGTTAGAGTTTGTTAGGAGGTTAGATGTCACTTTCATGGTGACGTCAGTTAAGATGCTCAGTGGTTTGCTAGTGCCTATAAATAGTTCAGTACTTTGTACTGTTCTATTAGCTCTTGCAATACCGTCTTCTTTGCATGAACAAACGCTGAGCTCTGGCTGAGGGGGAGTTTGTATTCAAGCATTACTTGTAATCGTTGTTGAAAGTTAATTCAATCATTCGGTTTCTTGTTGAAAATGTCTTGATCAAAGCAATACTCTCGTTTGATTGTATGCAAAGTTTGTTTTCATATTAATTCTGCTGCACAACTCTTTCATTTCCATCTTAATCTCAAACGAAAATACAATCAGAAACAAACTCATATCCAACAATTGGTATCAGATCCTGGACAGTCAAATTTGATTTAACAATCATTTTGACATAAATAGTTCGGCTCATAATAGTTGATACTGATCGTTTGTTCGTCCGTTGAAAAACAGAGCAAGGATTAATCACCATTAAAGTTGATTTCTCAGTGTCTGTAAAACAACAAGAATGACGTCACAATCTCAAGATGATAAAAACAACATCGGCTCACTTTTTAAACCACCTATGCTAAAAAGAAATGAGTACAACATCAACATCTGGCAGAGGAGGATGGGTCACATCCTTGCTCAACAAAGCACAGGTTGTTGGAGGTCTGTCATTTATGGTCCCCATGTTCCTTCAGTGCCAAGCGCTGAAAATGCTAAAAAGTTCGTTCCAAAACCAGTTGAAAATTATACCGAAACCGACTTTCAAAAGATCGAACTAGATGCTAAAGCGTTAAGCATCATAGCATCAGCGCTGCCCAATGAGATATATGCTGGACTGTTACACTGTAACAGTGCCAAAGAGTTATGGGACGCACTTAAGGAACAGTTTGGGGGAACCGAAGAAGTCATAGAAAACAATAGGGAAATCCTGAACCAACAGTATGAAACATTTTGTTACGTTAAAGGTGAATCACTAACGCAACAATTTGAGCGTTTCAGTTGTCTCATCAGTGAACTGAGGCTTGTTAACACCACTTTTACAAACTCAACTCAAAATAGCAGGTTCCTCAGGTCACTGCCAGAAAAATGGGACACCATAGCTTTTGTCACCCGAAACTCACCTGAGTTCAAGGATCTGACCTTGACCCAACTCCACGGTCGACTCCTGACCTACGAAAGGGAGTTGAACCAGAAAAGGAGGTTACAAGAGTCAGGAAAAGTTACCGATGATTACACTTTCGGTAATACTGCTCTTCTGGGTCAAGAAGAATCTGGGAGCAGTGGTAAGGATCAGGGTTATGATCACTTCATTGACATAACTGCTGGTGCAAATTTTAACAACCCTGATCCTCACTCTGCAAGTTATGCATTCACTGCAAACGAAAACCAGATGTCAGATAATCTAAGCTTTGAACTCAATGATTTACAACATTTCGATCCCACTGACTTAGAGGAAATGGACATCCTGCACCAACTGGCTTTGCTAAGTGTTAGAACTAGCAAATTTTACAAAAGAACAGGGCGAAAATTCCCAGGTTTGCATGGGAATCTAAGGGTTGGGTTAGATAAATCGAAAATCAAGTGCTACAAGTGTAATAGGTTGGGACATTTCGCTAGGGAATGTAGGAGTCAAACTACTGGTCCCATAATTACTCATCCTAGCTCAAATCCTAGACCTCAAAACCAAAGCACTGTGCACTATGCCCAGTATGCCCCAGCAGCTCAAGTGAACACTGCTCACTATGCTGCTGCCCCTGTGCCAGTACATTATGTCCAAACTACTGTTCCACAGATCCAATATGTTCAAACCCCTGTTCCACAGGCACAAGTGCAACCTGCACCTCAAACCACTGCTCCAGCAGCAGTACAACCAGATCAACAAAGTTTTTTCACTCAAGGGTTTGTTGACTGGAGCAGTATGCCTGAAGATCTTAGTGATGAAAATTTTGCACTCTATGCTTCTAATAATTCTTCTCATAATGAATTTTGTTTGATGGCATTAGAGTCAATTCAGGAGGGGGTTGAAACTGAGGAGGAACAGCTGAGCTTTGAAACAGTGGATGAGGTGACTGAAGCAGTGGTTACTGCTGTGGCTGGTGAACTACTGTTGGGAGAAAGTTCAGGTACCCTGATTGAACCAATGACAGATCCATGGTCCGAAGAGGACAAAGAAGAAGAGAAGGAAGAAAAGGCTGGTGAAAAGAAGGTGAAAGCTGATGGTGATGAAGATCATCATGTGATTGTGCAATGATGGCAACTGCCAAGGTATCTCCTCAAGTTCTTGAAAAACTGTGTTCTGACAATTGCATAATTGCTTTTGCTAACATCAAAGAGGTGAATGAAAACCTTCGGGATAAAATCTTGACTGATGAGGTTAAATTTGAAAAGTCTTTAAAAGAACTTAAAAACAAATTGACTGAAAAGGAAAAAGAGATCAGTTGTCTGAAAGAATAGCAAAGCATAACCAAAACCCAACTTCAAACTATGGTAGAAAAATACCAAGTTTGCAAAAAGGAGTTGGAATCCACCCAGATTACTTGTGAAAGATGGGTGGAATCTTGCAGAGGATATGAGGTGATGCTTGCTAAACAGATTGAAAGTAATGTGAAATTTGGGGTTGGGTATAGAAAATATGATGATGAATGCATTACTTGTGAAAAATCTGTTCAAAACACTGTTGAAAACACTGATGTAACCACTGAGTTCATCCCCACAAACAAGAATGGCCAAGAAGTGAAAATCACTGACAAACTTGGTAACAAAATCACACTTGGCAGAACAAGGAGTTCCTCTACTTTTGAAGAACTTGAAAAATATCAGTTTAAACCCACTTGGTCTGACGAGTGTGATATTCTTGAAAATTTCAAGCCAATGGACTTTACATCAACTGATGGTGTTAAAGCTCCAAAAGCTAAAGTCATACCTCTCAAGGACATCCCAGCAGTGGTTAAAACCTCTGCTGCAAAGGAGTCCGAAAAGAGAAAGAAGAAAGAAAAAATTGATAATTTGTTTTGTGAATTCTGTGAGAAAAGGAATCATCTAACAAAAGACTGTTTCCACTTGAAAGCTTATGATTTAAACAGAACAAGTGTCATTGTTTCAGCAGAAAGTTGCATTTTTTGTGGTAAAACAAACCACAAAACTCAAGCATGTGTGTATCTCAAAAACTTTGATGTGAAAAAGAATGAGTACATGGCTAAAACATCCTTGAGTCCATCATCATCATCATCATCATCATCATCTGTCAAGTTCACCAAGAAACAACCACTGTTTGTGCCAGTTCAAACAGCTGTCACAAAACAGCTGAACCAAACATCTGTCAAAAGAGATGTTCAGGTTACTGATGCACCCCCTGCTAATCAATTCAGAGAAGGCAAGGAAAAACAGTCTTACCAAAGGATTCCACACGTTTATAAGGCCTACAAAAGGCCCTCTAAACCCAGAGTGAACAGGCATCCTTTTGGTTACCAGCAGATGATAGGTCAGGACCCACAACAGTGGTTAGAGAAACACTGTCCTAAAACAGTCCAAACCCCTGACCTAATCACTGTCCATCATTCTGCATCCATCCCAGACACTGTTGAGACCCCATCCAAAGCCTTGTTGGCTTTGGAGACCTTAATGAACTAATCCTTTTACTTCATGTGCAGGGAGCTTCTGCATGCTTTGATAGTCTTTGGTATGTAGATAGTGGAGGCTCCAGGCACATGACAGGATGTAAAGCCCTCCTCAAAGACTTTAAAATCCATGGAGGGGGTAATATATCCTTTGGGAATAATAGTAAAGGGAAAGTTCCGGGGTCTGGTACAGTGCAATCTGGAAATGTAAAATTTGAAAATGTCAATCTAATAGACAATCTAAAATTCAACCTTCTGAGTGTGTCCCAAATGAGTGACAAGGGATTTGGGTCATTCTTCACAAAAGACTGTTGTAGGATTGTTGGACCAGAAATGGTCAAAAAGATTGAAGCAATAATCAAAACTGGTCAAACTAAACTTGTTGCTCAAAGAAGTGGCAATGTTTATGTTGTTGACATGTCAAAAGAGTGTCCCAGAGCTGATGCCTGCCTGTTCTCAGCTACCTCTAACAAAGAGACAGAACTTTGGCACAGAAGGCTGGGGCACACAAATCTTAAGACAATCACAGAAATTTCAAAAAATGGTTTGGTGAGAGGCCTACCACAAAAATTGTTTTCATGTCCTGAACATTGCATCTCCTGTTTAAAAGGAAAACAGCATAAAAGTTCTTACAAGTCCATTGAAGAGTCCAAAACAACCCAGTGTTTGCAAATGCTACACATGGATTTGTTTGGCCCAGTTCAAGTCATGAGCCTCAAAAAGAAAAGATATTGTTTGGTTATTGTTGACGACTTTTCTAGGTTTACATGGACTTTCTTTTTACACTCAAAAGATGAGACTGCAGGCATTTTGCAAGACTTTGTAACACAGGTTGAAAAGCAATTTGACCTTCCAGTGAAAAGCTTCAGGAGTGACAATGGCACAGAATTCAAAAATAGGGAGTTGGATGCCTTCTGTGTGAAGAAAGGGATTGTAAGGCAGTACAGCATCCCTAGAACACCAGAGCAGAATGGGGTAGTGGAAAGAAAGAACAGAACTTTGATTGAGGCTGCCAGAACCATGCTTGCAGATTCAGGTTTGCCATTAACTTTCTGGGCAGAGGCAGTAAACACTGCTTGCTATGTTCAGAACAGAGTTTTAATAAACCCCAGGCACAAAAAGACTGCCTATGAAATTCTGTATAAAATTAAACCACTGATTTCATACTTCAAGGTGTTTGGCTGCCCATGCTTTATTTTGAACTTAAAAGATTCAATTTCAAAATTTGCAGCCAAAATTGATTGTGGTTATCATCTGGGATACTCAACCACTGCCAAGGCCTACAAAGTGTTCAATACACGGACCAAGGCAGTGGAGGAGACTTTGAATGTTAAGTTCAATGAACTTTCATCAATGAAAATCCCAGCAAACCCTGCAGATCTGTTTGATCTTGAAAAATTTACTTTTGAAAATACTGCTGTCAAGACTAACAGTGCAGGTCCATCAGAGGATACAACACCAGACTATGGGTATGAAATCATCATCCCTCAAAGGTCTGCCACAAAGGGAAAAGCACCAGCTGTTCAAAACAGTTGTCAAAGCTCAACCACTGCTACCTCAACAGTTGTTGTCCAAAGTATCCCATCAACCACTGCTTCCACATCCTCAAACACTGCTGACAAAAGTCCTCAAACAGTGGATAAAAGTCAGCAGGTGTCCACTTCATTACCTCCTATTCCACCACCTTTTGAAGCCACTGCTGGATCATCAAAGTCCCCAGCAGTGGTTAGCTCAGATGATACACATTTCCAGCCTTCACCAACCAATGCCATCATACCATACCAAGGAGATTTAATCTTCTTGAGATCTCATCCACCTGACCAAATCATTGGCAACATAAATGAAGGGGTGCTCACAAGAAGCCAAACCCAAAACATTTGTCTTTTTGCTGGTTTTCTATCACTCCATCAGCCAGTCAAGTACCAAGAGGCACTGAAAGACAACAGCTGGGTAGAAGCCATGCAAGAGGAGCTCCAACAGTTTAAAAGACAACAAGTATGGGAGCTTGTACCACTGCCAGAAGAGGTTAGTCCCATTGGCACAAAGTGGGTCTTCAAGAACAAAACTGATGAAAGGGGTATTGTTGTCAAAAATAAAGCCAGGCTTGTGGTTCAAGGTTACAGACAGGAAGAGGGGATTGATTATGATGAAACATTTGCCCCTGTTGCAAGATTGGAAGCCATTAGACTGTTCTTGGCCTTTGTTGTCAACCACAATATGAAGGTGTTTCAAATGGATATCAAAAGTGCTTTCCTCTATGGTACAATTCAAGAAGAAGTGTATGTTTGTCAACCTCCAGGTTTTGAGGATCCATTTTATCCAGATCATGTCTACAGGCTAAACAAAGCCTTGTATGGCCTGAAACAAGCACCAAGGGCCTGGTATGAAACTCTTTCCAACTTCCTACTCTCAAATGGTTTCAAAAGAGGTACCATTGATAAAACACTGTTTTTAAAATGGAGAGGGAAGGATTTAATGATTGTCCAGATTTATGTGGATGACATTATTTTTGGAAGCACATGTAACTTAATGTGTGAAGAGTTTAGAGAACTCATGACAGCTGAGTTTGAAATGAGTGCAATGGGTGAGCTGCAATGCTTTCTTGGTCTCCAAGTACAGCAATTGCAAAATGGAATTTTCATTCATCAAAGCAAATATGCTAAAGAACTTTTAACCAAATTTGATATGAATGATTGTAAACCATACAGCACACCCATGGCAACAAATAAGCTGGTCATGTTTGATGAAAAGGATGAGCTGATTGACCAAACACTTTATAGAAGCATGATTGGGTCTTTATTGTACCTAACTGCATCTAGACCAGACATCATGTTTGCAACATGTGTCTGTGCAAGAAGTCAATCAGCTCCCAGAAAATCAAATCTCATTGCTGTAAAAAGGATCTTCAGATACATAAAAGGTGCTCCCACACTTGGTATCTGGTATCCAGCTAATGGGAACATCAAGCTTTCAGGTTTTTCAGACAGTGACTTTGCTGGATGTCACACCACAAGGAAGTCCACATCAGGAGGGCGCCAGTTTCTAGGTGATTGCTTAGTTTCATGGCAAAGCAAAAAGCAAGCAGCTGTTTCAACATCCACTGCTGAAGCTGAATACATTGCTGCTGCAAGCTGTACAGCCCAACTCCTGTGGCTTCAAAATCAGTTGCTGGATTTTGGTATCACTGCCTTAAAGACACCACTCATGTTGGACAGCCAGGCAGCAGAAAATATCATCAAAAATCCAGTTTCCCATTCAACCACCAAACACATCGACATCAGACATCACTTTGTGAGGGATTGCTATGAAAAAGGTTTGATTTCTCTGCATCATGTCCCAACTAAAGACCAGCTGGCTGATGTGCTCACAAAAGCACTTGATACAACCACTTTTGAAAGCTTGGTCTCTAGGATTGGGATGCTGAACATGGAATAACAAGCAACATCTTGTTTTTCTATGAATAAAAGCAACAAAATGTTTTCAGAAAATCAAAACTCCATCCTTAAAAATAGCTAAAAATGAAATTTTTCATTGAAATCCTTATAAGTCTGCCATTAACCACTGATGGTTCAAAAGTCTGCTATACTTCAAAAGTCTGTCCACTGCTGAAAGTCAATCCCTGTTCTCTCATTCCATTTGATAAACTCTGTTGTTCAAAAGCAGTGTCTTATCCACTGATATGCTATCCACTGATAGTAAAAATCATCCACTGCTTTCATACCACTGCCTTCATCAGTCACTTTCACAAAAGTACCGTCCTTCACTTTCACCAGGGGTTGTCACGTGGGCAGTACATATTGGTCAGACCTTTTGTAACGGCTGCCACCTCAGCATTCACTTTCTTCCCTATAAAATTCCCCATTCACCACCAAAACAGGGTTTTACTGTCGAATTGAATTCTTAAAAATTCTCTTCTCAAAGCAGTTTTTCATCTCATTTCTTCACAAATTTCTTCGATCATCATCTTCAAAATGACAAAATCAAAGTCATCTTCAAAACCCTCATGCAAATCTTCATCGAAAACAGCCTCTCAAAAGGCACTTTCCACTGAAATTCCATATAAACCATCCCACAATCTCCCGGGTCTTCTCACAAAACCAGGAACCACAAATGTTTTCGATTCCATCATTGACACCATGGCAAAATCAAAGTACAAAACTTTGTTCACTGTCGATGCATCAATCTATTTGGAAACCCAAGGGGAGTTTTGGAAGAATGCAACCCTTGAAAAACAAGGAGACATTGCAACCACCATACACTCTTCTATAAAGGGTAAAGCTGTCCAAATCACGCCACAATCCATTTCAGAGGTCTTTCAACTCGATGATCAAGAAGGTAAAATTTCTTTCACTAAAAACGAGTTGCAAACTGACTTTATTGAGAGAGGGTATGAAGCCACAATGATGAAGAAACTTACCTTACAAAAAGGTTATTTTCCTTCTGCAACCAGATTTTTATTTCATACCCTCCTACTATGTGTTTCAAACAAAACCACTTCTTTCAATGAATTCCCTTTAAAGATTCAAAATCTAGGATATGCAATTCTTCAAGGAGAAAATTTTAACTATTCTCGGGAAGTTTTTAAAGATTTGGTTAATAATGTTGAAACAAAATCATTCTTACTGTTTCCAAGGTTTTTAAGTTACTATTTTGCAAAGAAATTCAGTAAGGATGATTTAGCTGTAATAAACCAAGGTGATTCTACTCAAATAAACAGTTTAACAACTGAAACTTTTTCAAGAATGTTAGCACCTTGCAAAACACAAGCAGAGGTGCCTAAGCAGATTTTAGCAGTTACAACTGTTCCTCAGGTATCTGCTGCTGAGCCCACTGCTCAAGGTGATCAAAGCAGCAGCACAACTGCTTTGAAACCCACACCTAAAATCTCCAAAAAGACAAAAAGAAAAACTCAAAAACCCCCAAAACCAATCAAAAAGGCAACTCTGGAGGATGAGATACCAGAGCAAATGCCTGTGACAACACAAATGTCACAAGAAACCACTGCTGCTTCTTCCTCACAGCAGTTGGTACAAATATCTCAACCCATAACCGAAACTCCTCCTGCTTCTTCACAAAAAGAACAGGTTGTACAAATAAGGTCTCCACATCATGATGCTCTGGAAACACTCGTTTCTATCATCCACAGCTCAATACCCGGGGCAAATCCACTTTCTACACCACCCTTCACATCCACAATTCCCCCACCAACTAAACTGTTGTTGGATGCAATTGATTTGAACCAGGCATTAACCAGTCCTTCTCAATCACCTATCAATGAGAATATACCTCAACAACTGACTGGGTCTGATGTATCAATCTTTGCTAACCCACCAACACAACCTGAGGAGGTTAGACCCCTTGAGTTACAAGTAACTCTTGGTGGTAGTCCAAGTGAAGCAGCCACTACAACTGTTGAACCCATTGGTTTACAGTTGGACAGTGGTTACATCAATAAGACTTCCTTGGAGGCAATTCCTTTTATAGCACCTCTGCCAACCACCAGTGGATTTATTTATCCTACTGGCAACATCAAAAGGTTGTCAAGTGTTGAAGGAAGAAGACCCCAGTACCAAGAAAAAAGGGGCATCAGTGGTTAATGTTTGGAGTATACTCCCTACATCAACTACTGATAAAACCACTGCTAGTGGGAAATCAGATGATCCCATTAACTTGGGTGATGGTTTAAAGTACCAGAAATTGACGGATCGTATTGAAAAGCTTGATAACTCTGTTGCAGAACTCAAAGATATGCTACAACAGGTGTTACAAGTACAAAAGGTACAATCCACTGCTGTTCCATCTCAAGCACCTGCTCCACCAAGGGCACCTGCTACAAATGAGCTCTGGAATTTGTTTCAACCTTTTCTCCATCAACAAGCACAATTAGCAGATCAGCAACATGAAAAACATGTCCAACAGCTGAGAAATGCAATGGAGTCAAGGTTCAAGAACACTCAGGCTGATCTAAAGGCTCTCAAAACTCAGATCCTGCACACCACTGGCACTGCTCCTTCAACAGTACTTTTCATTGATCAACTCCCAGACGATAATGCCAAAAAGGGGGAGAAAATTCAGGAGTGGAAGAAGAAAGGAATAGATGATGGTCTTTACATTGAACCTGAAAAGGATGCTATGACCAGAAAAAATTCCTGTGCCAGATGGTAGTAAAAAAGTTGATGCAACTCAAGAAGCACTTGATGAAGGAGTAGCAAGTGTAAAAAGAGATAGAATGGCAAAGGATGTTTCAAGGTGGAATGAGGAGAAAAGAGCTTTCATGGAGCTGTATGAGCAGGGTTGTTCTGGTTCAAAGGATACTAAAAATCCAAAGACAAAAAGAAAACCTAAGTCCATCCCATCCAGATTTCCAAAGCCTCCAAAACCACCATCCAAAAGCCATCAGCATCAAACCTCCATCCAAACAGCTGTTGTAACTCCTGCTGTATCAACTACTGCTGGTACCTCAGTGATTTCAACATCTGTTCTTTCTTCAACACACACCACTTCAACACACACCACAACCACTATTTTACCACCACTGTCACCATCAAAAACAATTTCACCACCACTTTCACCTGCTGACAAAAAGCAGAAGACAACAGATGTTATAACATCTGCTATAATGACAACAGTGGTTGGAACACCAGTTGTTTCAACAACTGTTAGTCAATCACAATCCACTGCCACTACATCCACCACCACTGATCCACCCAAAACATCATCTGCTTCTTCTAAAACAAAAAGGAGAAGGATTTACATATCAGATGATGATTCACCTTCACCACCACCAACATCTTCAAAATCCCTATCACTTGTCACTATTCCAAAACCTATACCTCTCTCTTCAGCTCAAATTTTAAAACCACTACCTCCTGCTGGTGTCTCATTCCCTCTAGAACTCATTGCAGTTAGGGAAGAGATAAAATCCTTTTATTATGAGGATGACCCAGCCAAAAGGAGTTTGCCATCAATTGCAGGATATCCCAGGCCTAACAATGTTGAAGAATACTTGAAACTCAAGGCCAAACAAGCAGAGGATATTGCAATCAAAAACAGAAAAGGGAAATCTGATAGAGAATTTCAACAAAACTATCAGTTTTTACTCTCACAGGTCAATGCTATGGAGCGATTTGCTAAAAATGTATGTCAGCAAATTTCAGAAAGGGCAGATGAGTCCTTGAGGAAAGACTACATTGAGAACATCATGACCTACAAGAAATACAAGGGGGAGAAACACATGTACAAGAACTGGACCATTCCTGAGCTTGAAAAAGAAGCAGCCAGGATTCAAGACATGATAAAAAACAAGGTCAAGCAGACTCCTCCTGAAAAATTCAAACAATTTGAAGCTGAGAAGATGTTAGAGTTGAGGAGAATGAAAGAGGAGCCGATTGCAGCTGATTATGGGTCAAAGAACTCTGTGACAAAGTGGGGAGAAGATAGAGTCAGGGCAACCTATAAAAGCTTAGAGGAACTTAGAAAGAAAGATCCAAGAGTTCCACAAAAGCCTGACTATTCCAAAGCAGAGGTCTCAAAAAGACCACCAAAGCTGCATGCTAAAAGAACCACTGCTCCAGCTGGTGCTGCCATCTACAAAAGAAGGAGCAAAAACCAGTTGAGTATTGAAACAATTCAAGATCTATTAGCTGGAGATGCTATTGTAAAAGCAGGCACGAAAGTAATGATAAAAGAAGATCTTGAATTGGAACAATCTGCAAGTGCTGCTCAGCCAGTTATGAATAGGCCAGCCTCACCAAATACTTCTGCAAATAAACATCTCCCAAGAAACCCACCAGGCTCAAAAATACAAAAGTGGGAAACTGACAAACAGACCTGCGTATTGACTTTGCTCAGGTCTGGTGGAGAAGTGGAGAAAATATCAAGGGAACAAGCTCTTGGCCTGAGTCTTGAAGATTTGCAGGATCTCCTTGATCTTCCACTTAGCAGGGATGATGAAGATACAGATGCCCTAGACTTTGAATTACAATTTAAAGGTCAGATAAGGGAACTGTTGATGAGGCAATAAAGATTTCCACAAATAATGAAGAGTTTTGGCATTATCTGTTCCAGGGGGAGATTGTTGGGATTGAACCCTATCAGAGGAACAGATAATTAAAGCCAAAACTGGATCAGAGCAGTGGATCCAGAATAAGCAGACGATTACAGTTGGTTCATACAAATCTCCCCCCTTGAAAGTGGTTTCATATTTGCTGACCTCCTATCTGCTGATCTTACTAAGTGCTGACCTACAACTGCTGCCTTGCATCTACTGCCCAATGTCAAAGACTGATGGAAGACCAAAGCTCTGCTGATTCAATCTACTGCCTTGAGTCTAGTACTGCTGATCCGGACAAGCACTGCTGGGTTCACAGCAGTGGAAGGATGCAGCAGCTGTTTAAGTGTCTTTTATGTAATGAAATGAAATAGCAGTAGTTAGTACATCAGTGTTTGTATAGATCAGAGGTTAGAGTTTGTTAGGAGGTTAGATGTCACTTTCATGGTGACGTCAGTTAAGATGCTCAGTGGTTTGCTAGTGCCTATAAATAGTTCAGTACTTTGTACTGTTCTATTAGCTCTTGCAATACCGTCTTCTTTGCACGAACAAACGCTGAGCTCTGGCTGAGGGGGAGTTTGTATTCAAGCATTACTTGTAATCGTTGTTGAAAGTTAATTCAATCATTCGGTTTCTTGTTGAAAATGTCTTGATCAAAGCAATACTCTCGTTTGATTGTATGCAAAGTTTGTTTTCATATTAATTCCGCTGCACAACTCTTTCATTTCCATCTTAATCTCAAACGAAAATACAATCAGAAACAAACTCAGATCCAACAAACCACTTGCCATGCGCATGGTGCAGCACTGGACTGGGGGACTTGAAGGGGTATGGTCCCAAAAACGTCGCGCAACCTCCATCAAGGTCGCGTGCAGGACCATACTCCTTATTGATCAACCTTCTTATTTCAACCTCGCGCGACATACATCACATTTCATTAAGCAGGCGCTAGGTCTGGACAACAGGAAACTACGATTACGACACTTAGCATTCTGAAAGAGCATTCAATCACCTATACCCTACGCAAGGCAGTTACATGCCCAGCAAGGGTCATGCAGGGCAGCGGCGTAAGGCTGTTCCAGATAGTACACAAGGTACAAGTGGCAGAAGGAAAGAGCCAATCAACGTCCTTCTGGCCCTACTCAATCGTGCTCCACGATCATCTGACATGCAGGAGACAAAAAGTACTTAAGGACGCCTACATGGCACCAATCATAAGGCAGAGACAACTGCCCCACGATCTCCACTTACCTGCTGATGGCAGAAGGGCGGCCAGGCAGACAACAGTGACACGTGGCTCCAATCACATTGCGCCAGCTCCAGAAAGCTCCTAGAAGCCACTAACGGTCGACACCAGTGAGACAAGGAGCATATCCTCCATGTTATCGCCTTCCGGCCCAAGGCCCATCAGCCCACATCCTCTTACACCTCTCCGGCTATAAATAGAGACCTCACTTCACAGGTTAAACATTTCATTCCCTCTACTCTCACTCTTAATACTTGATTATCTCCCCAAAAGCAGTCGCTTATTATCACGCCGGAGCCTGGTTAAGAGGGAAACCCCCACATTCCCCTCTTAACGAGTAACGGTGTTCTGTTTTGCTGGACTTAGACGATCATTACGAAGCTCAGAAAGTCATTAGAAGATTAACCACTATGGTAGGAACATGAACCAAACTGATTAGTCCCTTAATTAGTTCCGTGTTTCTTCAAATGTATACCTAACCGACATAAACGCGTACATGTTATTAAACTATGAAATATTCGGTTTAGCGCCCCGCAATGCGGGCGGCGCATAACTCTAGTTTTCAACATATACATTTACAAGTTGCTTACGTCATGGGGGAATAGTTTTGTTAATTGGTTGGCCACTTTTGGCGGCCACTTTTGACTTTTGTTTTTTTTTTCTTTTTTCATATAATAGTTATTTATAGGTGATGCCAAATTACAATTTTATCCCAGGTGTAAAATTACGATTTCATCCTCGATTCGAAATAAAATTTTGCTTTTGTCCCTTGCTTAAATTTACGATTTTGCCCTCAGTTAAAAAAATACAATTTTGCCCCCAGTTCAAAATAAAAATATGGTTTTGCCCTCAGCTAGAGTCCTGCCAAATAACGATTTGGTTCCCAGCTAAAAACTACGATTTTGCCCGCAGCTAAAATATTACGATTTTGCCCCATTTCAAAATAAAAAAATTGGTTTTGCCCTCAGTTCAAAATATTATTTTACCTCCATTTTAAAATTACGATTTTACCTCCGCGAAAAATTGCAATGTTGCCATCGTTTTTTTTTCTTTGGCAAAACCATGGTAGTGTTTTATTTTACTTTGTTGACTTAATTTTGTTTTTATTCATGCCAAACAGCTGCCTAGCACTCGCTAATTGTTCCTGACAAATTATTGTTTTGCCCCCAACTCTAAATTACACGCTTGTCATCGTTTTAGTTAAATTTTTTTTATCATAACTATGGTACTGTTTTTCTTTAATTGGTTAATTTGATGTATTTTTTTTATATCGTGTTATAGGTAGCATGTATAACTAACCGACATAAAGGCGTACATGTTATTAACCTAAGAAATACTCGGTTTAGCGTCCCGCAACGCGGGCGGCACATAACTCTAGCTGCCTAACACTGGCTCATTAGTCCTGAAAAATTACAGTTTTGCCCTGAGCCCAAAATTACGGTCTTATCATCGTTTATTTTCATAGCAAAATTATAGTAGTCTTTTTTTAATTGATTGAGAATTATTCGGCATTGCCCCGCAACGCGAGCGGGGCATCTACTAGTTTACTACATATACATTTAGGTGGAGGGGAATAGTGATGTTTGGTTATTGGTCAAAAATGGCGGATATGTTTTTTTTTTTTTTTTTTAAGTTAGCATATAATAGTTAAAATTTACGAATTTGTCCCAATTTTAAAGTAAAATTTTGGTTTTGCCCCCAGCTTCAAATTACGTTTTTTCCCTCAAGTAAAAATTATGATTTTGCCCCAAGTTCAAAATAAAATTATGGTTTTGCCCTCACTTCAAACTATGATTTTGTCTCCATTTCAAAATTACGATTTTACCCCAGTTAAAATTTTCAATCTTGCCATCATTCTTTTGGACAAAACTATGGTAGTGTTTTATTTTACTTGGTTGACTTAGTGTAGTTTTTATTCGTACCAAACAGCTGCCTAGCACTCGCTAATTGTTCCTAACAAATTATTGTTTTGCCTACAGCTCTAAATTACATGCCTGCCATCGTTTTAGTTATTTTTTTTTGGCAAAACTATCGTAGTGTTTTGGTTTACTTGGTTCACTCGATGTATCTTTTTTTTGAGATTGTATTATAAGTAGCATCTATAAGTGACCGAAATAAAGGCGTACATGTTATTAAACTAACAAATATTTGGTTGAGCGCCCCGATTCAAAATAAAATTATGTTTTTGCCCCCAGCTCAACATTACGATTTTTCCCTCGATTCAAAATAAAATTGTGCTTTTGCCTCAAGCTTAAAATTATGATTGTGCCCTTAGTTCAAATTTATATTACGTTGTTACCCCAAGTTAAAAATTACGAATTTGCCCCTATGAAAATTTACAATTTTGCCCCAGGTTCAAATTTACAGTACTGCCATTACTTTAGCTTTTGTCAAATTACGATTTTACCCCAGTCAAAAAATACAACTTTCCCTCAGTTAAAAATTACAATACTTCCATTGTTTTAGTTTTTTTTTATCAAAACTATAAAAGTGTTTTGTTTTAATTGGTTGACTCGATTTAATTGCTTTCCGTGTCAATGAGCTGACTAACACTCGCTCATTATTCGGTCATCGCCCCGCAACGCGGGCGATACATTTACCAAATGGGGGAATAGTGCCAGACAGCTGCCTAGCACTACCCCATTGGACCAACACGCTTATTATTTTATATCCATTTTAAAATTACGTTTTTGCTCCCAACTCAAAATAAAATTACGCTTCTTGTCCCCATCTCAAAATTACGATCTTGCCCTCAATTCAAAATTACGACTTTGCCTGGCACTCCCACATTGGACCAACCAGTTTATTATTTTATATCCATTTTAAAATTACGTTTTTGCCCCTCTTCAAAATTACGGTTTTGCCCCCAGCTCAAAATAAAATTACGATTTTGTCCCCAGCTCAAAATTACGATTTTCCCTCCATTCAAAATAAAATTGTGGTTTTGCCCTCAACTCAGAATTACCTTTTCGCCCCCAGTTCAAAATAAAATTCTGTTTTTGCCCCCAGCTAAAAATTACGATTTTGCCCTATGTTCAAAAATGTGATTTTCCCCCCTTTAAAAAATTGTGATTTCGCCCTCAATTCAAAATTACGTTTTTTCCTCAGTTCAAAATAAAATTATGTTTTTGCCCCTACTCAAAATTATGATTTTGCCCTCGGTTCAAAATAAAATTGTGCTTTTGCCTCCAGCTTAAAATTACGATTGTGCCCTTAGTTTAAATTTATATTACGCTGTTACCCCAAGTTCAAAATTACGAATTTGCCCCTGTGAAAATTTACAACTTTGCCCCTGGTTCAAATTTACAGTACTGCCATTACTTTAGCTTTTGGCAAATTACGATTTTACCCCAGTCAAAAAATACAACTTTCTCTCAGTTAAAAATTACAATATTGCCATTGTTTTAGTTTTTTTTTCAAAACCATAAAAGTGTTTTGTTTTAATTGGTTGACTCGATTTAATTGTTTTTCGTGTCAATGAGCTGCCTAACACTCGATCATTATTCGGTCATCGCCCCGCAACGCGGGCGGGGCATCAACTAGTTATCCTACATATACAAAACTAAGTGAGGGGAATAGTGCCACAGAGCTGTGTGGCACTTCCCTATTGGACCGCCCCATATTTAATTTAATTTAATTTTATTTCTAGTTTAAAATTACGTTTTCGCCCCTAATTCAAAATAAATTTATATTTTTGCCCTGTCTCAAAATTTACGCTTTTGCCCTCAATTCAAAAACCCATTTCTAATTCTATTCCCAGTTTAAATTTACGGTTTCGCCCTTCGTCTAAAATTACGCTTTTGCCCCCCTTCAAAATAAAATTATGTTTTTGCCCCTAGCTCAAAATTACGATTTTGCCCCCAACTCAAATTCACTTTTTTGCCCACAGTTCAAAACAAAATTATGTTTTCCCCCATAGCTCAAAATTGTGATTTTGCCTTCAGTTTAAAATTATGATTTCGCCCCCAGTTAAAAATATTTTTACGATTTTGCCCTCTGTTCAAGCTTATGATTTCGCTCCCATTTCAAAAATTACGATTTCTCCCGCAGTTAAAAATTATGATATTGCCATCGTTTTACTTTTTTTTTTTTGCAAAACTATAGTACTGTTTTATTTTGGTTGGTTGACTCAGTGTAACTTTTATTGTTTCAAACAGTTGTCTAACATTCGCTCATTGGTCCTGACAAATTAGTATTTTACCCCAGCTAAAAATTACAGACATGTTATTGTTTTAATTTTTTTTAACAAAACTATGGTAGTGTTTTCGTTTAATTGGTTGTCTCGATGTATTTTTTTTTTAGATCGTGTTATAAGTAGTATGTACAAGTAACATAAATACATGTTATGAAACTAATAAATATTTGATTTAACGCCCCCGCAACGCGGGCGGGCATAGGTGTAATTTTTATTCGTCTAGGCATGCCTGGTACATGCTCATTTGTCCTGAAAAATTACAATTTTGCTTGCAGTTTAAAATTATAGTCTTTACATCGTTTTAGTTTTTTATAGTAAAAGTATGGTAGTGTTTTTGTTTTAATTGGTTTACTCGATGTATTTTTTTTTAGATCGTGTTATGAGTAGTATGTACAAGTAACCGAAATACAGACATACATGTTATGAGAAAGAAATATTCGGCTTATTGCCCCGCAACGCGGGCTGGGCAAAAACTAGTTGCTTACAATAGACAATAAAACTCCTGTGAAATTGTGTCAACTACTCTACCACTATATTTACGTAATTACCCTCATCTTCATCTTCTTTCTTTTACAACATTATCCGACGCATATTTCCGTTCAGTTATAATCGCAGGCCATAATTTTTTTTTCTGATGAACACTTGCTCTAACTCATATGGCTTCACTTAAATACAGTTTATACATAAAATATATTTTAAAAAACTAAAATTCCGGGCCTCCCAGGAGTTTGGTCTAGGGATGAGTTCGGTACCGAACCGGAACCGAAAGTACCGATACCGGTACCGAATATACCCGATACGGTATGGCTCGGTACCGGTACCGGTATTTGAGGGTAAAAACTGATAAATACCGGTACCAGACCGGTACCGAAAATGTCAAAAGTCGGTATCGAATCGGTATTAAAAATGTACCCGGTTTGGTAAATTTGAAACTGGCACGGGTTCGATACCGGTACCGAGTACCATTTCCTTATGGGAAAATTACGGAAGTAGCCGTTTGACCAGGCTGTTTACGAAAGTAGCCATTTGACCAGGCATAAAAATGCCCTTTCACGCTTCCCCAGCCAAGTGAACTCCCATTTTTATGCACCTTCAACCAGCCACAACCAAGCGGACACGTGTCCCGCTTACCTGAACCGAGCCGTTTCATGCGGCTTAAGGCAGCGGTAGCGGCATTTCCGACAGGTGAACCGACATTTCCGACAAGTGAACCGGCTTAAGGCAGCGAAGGGTCTTATCAACATAGGGAATGAAACGGCATTTCCGACAGGTGAACCGGCATTTCCGACAGGTGAACCGGCATTTCCGATGTGTAGCGGCATGGGCATGAAACGGCTCGGTTCAGGTAAGCGGGACACGTGTCCGCTTGGTTGTGGCTGGTTGAAGGTGCATAAAAATGGGAGTTCACTTGGCTGGGGAAGTGTGAAAGAGCATTTTTATGCCTGGTCAAATGGCTACTTTCGTAAACAGCCTGGTCAAACGGCTACTGCCGTAATTTTCCCTTTCCTTATCCCTAGTTAGGTCTTGGGCCGTCGTACACCTCGCCCATGCCCGAGGCCAGCCCTGGGTTTAATGCGTCCAACAACCACCTTGTGTACGACATTGTATACGTTGACGTTTTCCAGCTTTTCCAGACTGTTGCATTTAATTCCTCAGAAACCTTTATACCACGCGTATTGCGTATATATGGGGTGTCCAGAAAATTATTAACTCACAACTATTATCAAGATTTCTTTTTTTTTTTCAAATTTTTTTTCCTCTTTTAACTTTTAAAATATAATTGTTATAAAACCATGATTTGTACGTTCTTATTTATTAACATGTATATTTTTAACTAGTTGGTTTTTTCAGGTCCCTATTTTTATCAACGTTCTGACGTGAATTATTTTAATGGGCTTCTTTTTTTATAAAAAGTTTCAGGTATTATCAACTGCCTTGCCGCAATATATGGCTTTATGTGGTTTCGTTTCATCACAAAAGTTTTGAATGTTATTAACGGAGTCCATTTTTTTACTTGCCTTCGATGTGCGGTTTCGCGACAATGTTTTGACGTTAATTTTTTTCATGGTTTCACACTCTCGTCGCAACACGCCGGTCTTAATACATGGAGTGTTTAAATTCATGGTTACAAAAAGAAAGTGTCTAAATCTATAAAAATAACTTTTTAACTGATATTTAACAAAACTATGAGTTGTCTCAGCGCGAAGGGGAAGAGGGTGCCCCACGGGTAGGGCTTGCGGGTTGGTTTCACATGTAGAGAAACCCGACGATGAAAACCTATTTTTTACCGTTGAACGGTGAAATAATTCACTAAATTGTCCACCATTCTCATTTTTTCAACTTTGTCACACCATCAAATGACACCTTGGACGGAACAAGAAGAAGTAGCGTTGGTTACGTGTTGGCTGAGTCTGGTGGAGGAAAGGACTCGTGGATCATCTGTCTTCTGGGGCACAGTCCCTTAACAATTCAGACATAATTTGGGTTATACCAACCGTAGGGTGAATGAGATTTATTCAAAGTTTATGTCAATCCAATTAGTTAACGCAATAATCCTTAACGAGGTGAATACCCCTGAACAAGACTGAAGTGCCTTTTAAGTTAACAAAAAAGACCAAAATACCCCTGACTTAACAGAGAAAAAATGGATGGAGTTAACAAGCCGGATGAAAATGACAAGATTATAAACTTTTTGGATCCAAATACGTAAAAATAAACCTTTGGACGAAAGTAGCAAAACTGGCCAAACCTAAGGGACAAAAATGGCATTTTACTTTTTATTTTGTTACTTGCAAATAATGTTTCATTTCTCACTAGTTTCTTTTTAACCTTTTCAAAATGATGTTTCATTTCTCACTAGTAAAGTTATTGTGGCCTTTTAGGTGGTACGCCATTTCTGGGGACAAAATGACACAAGGGTGCTATTAACGCCTTATAGAAGTTGCCGGATCACGTCATAAGACTATCTCCATTGGTGACCATACCCAGCCCAACTTTTTATTAAAAAATTAATATCTCTTTATTCCACCTACACAACCCAACCTTACTCAATTTTCAACACACATTCACAACTCATCCCAACCTAAAAAATATGTTTTTTAACAAACTCGGTTCCTAATAAAATTTATATCAGGATGTTCACAAAAAAAAAAAAAAAAAAAAAAACCATGTTTTTAGTTTTTTTTTAAATGTTTGAATATTATAAGTTATTTGAGTAATTAAACTAAGACCATGTGTAGTGGAAGGGGAAGATAATGCCCCCACCCTAGGGCATTTAACGCCATGTGGCGGTCCAGTTAGCAAATGGGCATTATTGGGCATTTTCTAAAATGGGTGTAGTGGGGATGGGGGCATTATTGGGGCATTAAATAAAATAAAGAAAAAATCTTATTGGATAGTTTTAAGAGAGATGAAAGATGATTGGACAAGGAGAAGGGGGCAAGGCGTTTTTAAAACCACGCCAAGGGGGTTTTTTTTGAATTTAAAAAAAAAACGCCCTATGTAATGGGGACAAGGTGTTTTTGGGCGTTTTTTTTTTTGAATTAAAAAAAAAACGGCTCACTACACATGGTCTAATAGAGGAATTAGTTTGGGTTGCAACCAAAGTTGCTCCACCAACTTGGTTGCCAATTTTAATTTCATTTTTGATTTTATTAATTACTCAAAGTTTTGTCTTATTGGTGACCAACCCAACTTTAGGTCACCAATAAGTATTCATTACTTATTTTTTGTTATAAATCGGACCGCATGGTTCAGGCAGATGTGGTGAATGTTCTGATGGAAAGAATGGAGTCCCTCACACTTGATCACTTCTCTTCATTGCTTTCTGTGCTTTTAGATTTACTGGGTAGCAAAACTGAGCGATATACAAACTAGAAGGGTGCCCACGCAATGTGGCGGGGAACACAAACACTGTCAGGGTGTGCACGATTCGGTTAGGTTCGCTTATTAGCCTACGCCGTGATCGCAACCGAACTCATCGGTTAATATTTTTTAATAACCAATCGGTTTTCGGTTCATAAGTAGTTCGGTCAACCGAGGGTACAAAAAAGCAGATAACCGATTTTTGTTAATTTGGTTTTCGGTTTCGTATATTTTCGATTCAGTTTCGATTACGATTCAATTATTGCTCACCCATAGACGTTGTTAATCACTCAACATATCAATTTTTGTTAAGTTAAAAAAAAAACTATAGCAATTCTATACTTAAATTTAAGAGAATAAAATTCTCGTTTTTATGTTGTATTTTTTTTAGGAAAAAAGTATTAACGTATGAAAAATTTATAGTCGTTTAAAAATCGTGGGGGCAGTAAGGGGCAAAAGTGTAACTATTTTTTAAATAACCAAAAGTTGAGTAAAGTTTAGGGGGAAAATGTGTAAGTAGTGTTTAAAAGACATATTTACCCTTAAAAATCTTTTAAGATGTGCATCAAGTGTTAGGGGCCCTGGGGCGGTCCGTGATGGATGCCGAGCACGCGTGATCAGAAAAAAAAAACACGGCCGCCGCTAATATGTATCACGCGTTGATTTTATAACGCGTCAAACCAATCACGCGTTTTAAAATTGAAACTTTGGAACGTTGTTGCTTGTTGACCGTTGATAAGTTACCGTTGTTTCTTCGTCGAATTGAAACGGAATCGATAGATCGGGAATTGGTGATGGAACGAGCGGTTTCTTTGATTACGTCATTGTAGGCGGTGGCGGTGACAGTTGGAACACCTCTGGAGAGCATAGTGATCGGTGTATCGCCGCTGTGGAGTAGCCAAAAAAGGTTAGGTGTGACGGTTTTGGTGAGGGTACGGAATGAGTTAGAAGATTGTTGATGATAAAGATATAGAGAAAAGGTTAGGAGATTGACACTGGGGTTATTCACGTTTTTGCCCCTGAAATTGGGGGAACTAGTAGTTATTTTTTTATTGTTAATTTGTAATTTAAAAAAAAAAAGTTGTGAGTGATGGAATTGCATCACAAGTGATGGGCATTTCTACCAAAATCCATCACTAGTGATGGAATAATGCTTGATGACATGACGGAACTTGATTGGAAGTTTTGAGTGAGTGATGAGTGATGACCACCCCTACCTCCTTATAAGTTAAGCAATCATACTTGTATCAGTTAAAATTTAAGAAGTCCTTGCGAAATGTATTATAATATATGAATATTAAAGACTTCAAATCTTGGTTTAAGATTCGAAATGATAAATTCCTAAATCATTTCAACACAATGTAAAATATCGAACTGAAAGTCTGAAACTAACAATGGGCTTGCAAATCATGCAGGCATATAAGTGTATCTAAAACTTGTGGTTGGAACCTGAAGGTTTATGCATAATGGGTTAAGTAGTTAATTGGTTTGTGCTTGTAATGTAATTAGTTGATTTGTGTTTTGGGTCGATATAGTGGGTTATGTGGTGGTTTCGGCTGGGCTTGTTTAGGGGCTTTAGGCCCGGTCTGGTTTAGTATAAATAGAAAACACTTGTAACAATTAGGGGTTAATCAACTTGTGGGGAACTTGAGAGCCAGCCGAAACACACACAAGAATTCTTTGTATCCAACACTTTTGTGAATGCAAAGATAAGCTTTTTATTTATATTCTATTGTGTTTTGTTACAAAACAGTGCCGAACCTTAACCTGCCTAACCGTTAAAGCTGAACGCTTGGATCTCAAACTGGTCGACTTGCTTCGGTTTGGACGGTTTGGTCGGTTTCCGAACACCCCCGAATGTTATCTAAAACTCTTCACCATGATCAGTGGCGTCTCTGAGAATTCACATACCCTGTTCGAGCTCGAAAAATGTGTGAATATGCTTTAACGATAAACAATATAATTACGAAAATGACAAAAATTGTTGTATTTGATAAACAATGCAATTATGATAATGACAATATCATAGTATTCTAATGAGTTACATACCGTAATAACTAATAAGTTAATATAATAGCTAACCAATGATTCGTGCAGCCCTCCTTGAGTTCTTCATAGCAAAAACATCTTCTTGTTGATTTTCAACATTAACTGTAGGTGGATTAGGCGCCAAAAACTTTTGTATAGTATTGGGTTGGGCTCAATAAACCTCAAGTTAAGTTGGGTAAATCATAAAGCATAAAAATGTATTTGATAATGGACCTCTATATTGGATCGGTATGTGTTTACAATTTTTTTTAAATAACATATATATATCGATTTTTTTTAAAAAATCTCGTGCCCCTCGAAATCACGGGCCTTGTGCGGAAGTCCTCCCCGCACACCATAAGAGCCGCCCATGACCATGATCATTGTTTTGTAGGCGAGGCGGTTTGCCAGCAAGATGTGCACAAGAACTAAATATTGTTCTCCAGAAATCATGATCCCTTCTAAACACCCAACAGTTTTGTCTCTAGGACTTCTTTCGTTCTACACAATACCTTCGGGTCGCGGCCGCAACTGAAAATGACGCCAGCCGATAGATAATTGAAGGAAGCCAGTTTTATGATAGCTAATTGCGGTTGGAATTCGAGTTCTTGCTATAAGTTGATATAGCATATGTAATATTTTGTGTAAATTGATGATGATTATGATATGTAATTTGTATTCGTGAATAAAGATGTGTAGATGATTATGATATGTAAACTAGGAATGTGGAAACTAGTCTTTGTATTTTGAAAGTAAAATGAGTTATTTAAATTTGAGAAAAAATGGTTCAACAAGCTTTTAAAAATGGTAGTGTAATTTAATTACAGGAACACATAGGTTGTGTTTGCACTTGATCATAAAACTAGTATCCCCCCCCCCCCCCAGGTGTTGCGGGACGGGGGCTTAAAACCGTGTTACTAGCGTTGTAGGGCCGGGGTGGATGTAAAAATGTGTTAAGTAGCAACCGAACCATGACCAAAACCAGAAAAAAAAAACACGAATTTTTAAAATCAAATAATTTACGTGACGTAAAAGCTACTAGACACTGTGCTAGATAGCAACCAAAGGTAAAAAAAATAAATAAATAAAAAAAAACCAAGGTACCAAATGTGACTACCAAATACGGTGCTAAGTAGTAAACGAACGACGACCAAATCAAGGAAAACTTATTTAAATTTTTATGGCAGAATTATAAAATAACAAATAAATTTGTAAAACAAAACTGAAAATTGTTAACATAGATAAATAACTGCAATGGATCATCAAATCATTACATATATGTAACACCCTAATCTCAAATAAAACAATGTATTGTATTCACATGATCAAACACTATTGTTAACTTAATAAATAACTCCAATGGAATATCAAATTCTTACATATGTTCACTCAATCAAGTATTTTGAGTTTCTGTGTTAATTTTGCAACGAAGCATTTTCGGGTATCAAAACACTTTGTTTTGATAAGTTGCAGGAACAAGGGTCAAACCAACCACCCAAGAATGGAATCGTCGAGCGAAAACACTTGACAACCTCCTGGAAGCAGCTTTTCTTGCCACCAGACCTTTTGGATCAAGATAAGCCATTCGTCGAATGATCTCAACCTTTTGTGTATGCAAAGATAAGCTTTTTATTTATATTCTATTGTGTTTTGTTACAAAACAGTGCCGAACCTTAACCTGCCTAACCGTTAAAGCTGAACGCTTGGATCTCAAACTGGCCGACTTGCTTCGGTTTGGACGGTTCGGTCGGTTTCCGAACACCCCCGAATGTTATCTAAAACTCTTCACCATGATCATTGTTTTGTAGGCGAGGCGGTTTGCCAGCAAGATGTGCACAAGAACTAAATATTGTTCTCCAGAAATCATGATCCCTTCTAAATTCCCAACAGTTTTGTCTCTAGGACTTCTTTCGTTCTACACAATACCTTCGGGTCGCGGCCGCAACTGAAAATGACGCCAGCCGGTAGATAATTGAAGGAAGCCAGTTTTATGATAGCTAATTGCGGTTGGAATTCGAGTTCTTGCTATAAGTTGATATAGCATATGTAATATTTTGTGTGAATTGATGATGATTATGATATGTAATTTGTATTCGTGAATAAAGATGTGTAGATGATTATGATATGTAAACTGGGAATGATTAAAATTGAGAAAAATGGTTCAACAAGCTTTTCAAATAAGTAGTATAAATTAAATTATAAGTACGACCGTAGGGTATGGTGGGGTTTGGGTTGGGGCGTGAGTTGGGCATTGGTTGACACATGGAATGGGGTGGCAGACATGGGCAAACCCACATTCAACACGGTATGGCGGGGGGGGGGGGGGGGGGGGGTTTGGGGCGTGGGTTTGGTGGGTTGGAGCTGGGCTGACCCAGCGGGCTATTTCAATATTTAAAACAACAAATTTAATTTTTTTTAATATTTTTAAATAAAGAAAATTACAAAAACATTAAAATTTCCTAACTTTTATATTTGTTTTTTATCTCTTCTCTCATCGCCAAGACTAGTTGTAACTCGTCACCCTGTAGGTGATCAATGGACTGGGTTAGAAATTTCATATCATCTCGTTTTTCTTTGTTCCTTCGTATTTCGGCCCTTTGTTGTTGGAATACGTTGAATGTATCCATCTTGCATGAAATGTCATCCAACTGCTCGCTGTATATTCCCCTACGCGAGCCAGAACTTCCAGCTGAAGGCGATGCCGTTTCAGATCTAGATTTTTGAGCACGCCTTCTTGAGGCATTTCTTCCATACTCAGGCCGGTTTGGGCTTGGCGAATCATCCAAAAGGTCCTTCAACTCTTGATCTCGCATCAGATTGGGCTTGGGAAGAGGCCCTTGACCTTTTGGAAGACGAGTTAGTTTCGCTACAAATAGGGATAGTCGCCCACTTTGGATGGAACTTACAAATCTCCCAACAACGCATGAAACGGAAGTCGGTCTTCACACTTGATTTGAATGCGACCAATGCATTTTTCAAAATGTCGGCTTCGGTTTCACCACTTTTAGGGTTTTGCTTTGCTTTATTTAAAAAACCACTAAATTTTGTAAGTTGGGTGCTTATCTCGCTCCACTTTGAGGATAAGCTATCGTTTTCACGATAACTCTCCCTACCCATTTCTTCATGGAATAGTCTACTAACCGATTCCCACAGGGCGGTTCGATGTTGCGAATTTCCTATTTTAATAAAAAAAATTAATTATTACAAACTTATACAAAAAAAACCATTAATAAAAACAAAGGTTAAGAATAGCTAAAGTTGAATGTTGAGTTTGTTCACACCAAGCCCTCGCCAATGCAACTTCTTCAGCAACGACCCATTTTTATTGTTTTTGTTTGGCGGTTTCAACTACTTTATCCTCCTTGGTTTTTTTCTTATGACTTCTTTTTTTGATGGGTTTCGATGCGGAAGGACCATGATTGGGTGGTTGAGTTTCGGGAACGGATTCGTATTGTGATAGGTCGTTGGAGGTTGGAGGTTGGTGAAAGGTCGATGGGCGATTGTGAAAACGGGGTAGGTATCGAATCGTCGTTGTGTGGGAAGTTAGTAAACACACGATTCCCGATATACGATGCATAACCCGCCATGTCGGGCATAGAAGAGTGTATGAAAAATGGACGAGCTATTGGACGAGTGGGTGGTGGGCTATGATTATTTTCTTGGAATCCATACGGGTTGCTCGGGTCATAAGGACGGTTGTAAGGATGCATTTTTTCGTTTTGTAGAAGGAGAATGTGAGTTTTATAGTAAAGATGTGGTTGAATGTGGTAAAAAATGGAAGAAAAATGTGAGTTTTATGGTGAAAAAATGGAAGAATTTTTTTTGTAATATAGCCATTGGCCAACGGCTAGCCCAACGGTTATTTTCTTTTGGCCATACACAGCCCACCATGTCAGCTCACTTCCCCCGCCCCACGCCCGGCTTGAAACCCAAGCCCCAAGGGCCACGCCCCAACCCAAGCCCACCCAGGATGGTGGCTTGGGCGTTTTCCCCCAACCCACACCCACACCCAAACCCAAGCCCCATACCCCATGGCTTACAGGTTGTGTTTGCAATTTATCATTAAAAGTGTATTGTTTAACTCCTACTAAAAATATGTTATTTAATACAAATTTATTAAGTGTTATTTTCGTTATTATAACCATCTAATAATTATAATCAAGTTACTTCGCCCATATTTTTTAACTATAAAAGCCACACAAAGTTTCATTTTATCTTTATTGTTAATTTTATATACAATATAAATGAAAATTAATCTATACATATAATAAAAGAAACCACTTTGAGGACACTTGTCATCATATTAGGCCATGTCTTATGGATAATTATAATTTTAATTTAATCTCTTCTAATTAATTATAGATAATCCTCCTACTAAAAATTATTTAGTTTAATTATTACTTTTATATTTATCTATTTACTTCAAATTCAAACTTAGTTATCTAATTTGATATTAGAGTAAATTACGATTTTGGCCCATGTGATTATATCACTTTTACCCTTTTAGCCCAAAAAAGATTTTTTTAACATCTGAGCGCTCAACGTCTTTTTTTCTAACCTTTTTGGCAAATGGAATTTTTTAACATCTGAGCCCTCAACGTCTTTTTTAACCCTTTTGGACCCCAACGTCTTTTTTTCTAACCCTTTTGGTAGGGCCCAAAAGGGTTAGAAAAAAAGATGTTGTGGGCTCAGATGTTAAAAAATTCGTTTTTTGGCTAAAAGAGTAAAAGTGATATCACCATAGGGGCCAAAATCGTAATTTACTCTTGATATTAACTATATATTTGAACGTTTTGTTTAGTTTGGTATCAAATAGATTTTAAGAAACTTAAAATAAAATTAACTAATATTATTTATCATTTATACATTTACAAGTTTTAAATAAATGGTTAAATTTATTGAGACTTGGTTACATTTAAAAGTTTTAAATAAATGGTTAAATTTATTGAGACTTTGTTAACAAATTTTACTACAATATAATAATCTATTTATATCAATATAAATATATTTTTATACTATACTATATAATAAAACATTAATGTGTAACACATATCATTCATTGTAAGCATTTATTTTATGATTTTCCCGCCCCACTTCCAAACTTATCTTATATTAATTAAATAAATAGATGAATAATGAGCTAATATTAAATTTCATCCTACTTTAAATTTTTTAATACCATTCTTCTATTTTTCTAATAAAATATGATTCTAAAATTTAAATTGTTAATTTAAGATGTTTTTAAATAAAAAAATTATTTATCACGAAAACCAAACTTTGTATTAATATATGAAATATTTTTATTTTCATTACTAAAAAATATATTATATCAATTTTATTACATAATTTATAAATCAATTTGTCGGAATTGGTACCAACATTTTATCACTCAAATAGATGTTTATTTGCTTATTGAATAACATATCTTCTTTTCAAGAACCATCTTCACAATCACCATATCCATCGCGTATCGAGTATTATCCATTAGTATATTGAAAGATATGACTTTTTTTTTTATTATTGGTATATAAAATTAGATTTATTAAACTCGTGTAATACATGTGGTTTTTTATAGATATATCTTTTTTATTATTTACTATACAAAATTACCTTTATTCGACCCGTGTAATAGATGAGGTTTTTTAAGATATAACTTTTTATTATTTGATATAAAATTAGATTTATTCAATTCGTACAATACACGGGGTTTTTTTTAAAGATATATATTTTTTATTATTTAGTAACGGAAATTACATTTATTCAACCCGTGTAATACACATATTTTTAAGATGTAACTTTTTTATTATTTGGTATATAAAATTACATTTATTCAACCCGTGTAATAAATGAGGTTTCTTAAAGATGTATTATTTTATTATTTGGTTAACAATATTACATTTATTCAACTCGTGTAAAACAAGCGGTTTTAAAGATATAACTTCTTTATTTGGTATATAAAATTATATTTATTCAACCCGTACAATATGGTTCTTATAGATATAACTTTTTATTATTTATTATATAAAATTATATTTATTCGACCCGTGTAATACACGGGGTTATAACTGTTACTATATATAAGAGGTTTCTTAAGTGAACTATAGTTCAAGATTTATAATAATAACATTTTGGTAATTACTTATCTATATAAACAAAATGAAAAGGGTATAAGGGTAAATTGTTAACTAATTCTCTCCAATTAAATATTTAATTACATTCTCTCTTCTCATTTCTCTCACCAATTAATTAATTTGTTAATTTAAAAATATACAATCATTATGAAATTGTTAATTTAACAATATACAACCATTATCGGCCAATTGGTGAAAGTTACGGTTAGGGCTGCAAACGAACCGAACGAACACGAACAAGACCTTGTTCATGTTCGTTTGTTAAGAAATGTATGTGTTTGCGAACCGTTCACGAACACTTATCGAGCGAGATTTTATGTTCGTGTTCGTTTGTTAAGGAAATGAACTTGTTCGTGTTCGTTTGTGTTTGTTTGTTAATTAGGCAACGAACGTTGACGAACACAAATGAGCACAAACTAATGTTCATGAACACAAATGGAAACAAATGAACACAAACAATCGTTCATGAACAGAATATATAATACATCGACACTTATTAATATTTAATTTGTCGGAATTTTAGAGTATTTAAATAAATATAAAAATTATAAACACTAATGAAGTATCGAACACAAACGAACCCGCTACCGAACGTTCACGAACATAAACGAACAAACGCGGCCTCTGTTCATGTTTGTTCATTTAACTAAACGGACGAAATTTCTTGTTCGTGTTCGTTTGTTTAATAAACGAACTAACACAAACGAATTTCCCGTCAAACGGTTCACGAACTGTTCGCCGAACGTTTGGTTCATTTACAGCCCTAGTTACGGTTATTTAAATCCAATATCCCTTTTAATGTGAGGTGACACTTATTTAGTGGCATGACATCTGACATTAGCTAACTGGGTTAGTGTTGGATTAGTATGGGAGTGGCATAAAAAAATAAGTTGAAAGTTGGGAATGGTGTGGTATAAATCGAAAGTTATGGGTGTTATCGAACAATTGGTGAAAGTTAGAGTTATTTCAACCTAATATCTCTTTTCTAATGTGAATCAAAAAATATTTTGTATTTATAGAACTTTAATATGGCTGATGAGGTATAACTAAATTGGTGTTGGAGGGGAAGTGAAGGTATGAGTTTGAGGTCAGAGATCTTAAGTTCAAATTTGATCCCAACCGGGTGTTATCACAGTGGGCCTTTGGGCGACGGGTTTCCCCCAAAACTGGTGATGGTGGGTTTGAGCTATCCAGCGCTGTTTGCAATTGCAGACATATGGGGTTGTCTTTTGCCATTAGGTTACCTCGGTAACCAGAAATTAATTTACGTTAGTTGTTGAAATAAAGTGGGTGTTTGGGATTCCTTATTTTGCACCAACTTTTAACTTATTGACTTGTTAAAAGTTAATAAGTTGAAAAATAGTGTTTGGCAAATGAATAAGGACTTTTACTTAGGGATGGGCTTTTTTTTTTTCCCAAATACCCGTACTCGTACCCGTACCCGTACCGATTTTAGGTATTTGGTACATGTATCGGTACCCGGTTTTATTGATTTTGGTATTCGGTACTTTCAGTATTGGTAAAGGTACGGGTAAAAACAGGTACTGGTACCGAATTTTATGTAGACTTTTAAAAGTTTTTTTGTGTTATGTTTTATTTCGTATTATGGTATTTATAGTACTCGTATTGATTTTACCTATATGGTGCCCGTATCGTACTGGTACTCGTACCAATTTTACCTATTTGGTACTCGTACTATATTGGTACTCATGTCAATTTTACCTATTTAGTACTCATACAAGTGCTCAAAAACTAAATAAAAACAAAATGGTACCAAAGCGGGTACCGTACCTAAAATACCCGTACCGTACCTATATATTTGGTATGGTATTTGGTACCCAGTTTTGTTCAAATTCGGTACCGGTATTTTCGGTACGGGTACAAGTATTGATACGGGTACTGTACCAGTTCCATCCCTACTTTTACTTACACTTAATAAAAAGGCTCTTTGAAAAGTCACAAATTCTTACTTCTGAAAACCCAAAAGTCCTTTTAGGGTCAAATTCCCCATTAAACCCCTCCACAACTACCTCCCATCAACATCAACAAATTCATCAGTCCCATTTAATTCTCTAACTACCCAAGACCGACTTCCCCTCTGTTATCATCAATCCTCAATTACTCCCCTATCTACCATACTATAGCTTCAATTGATCACAACCCTTACATTTGCCCCATATCTACCATTACATCTCAACAACAAAACAAAATCATCTGTTGCGGCTCATTGATGTTGCTCGTTGCCGTTGTCGATAACCTTACGTACAACTCGTTGCTGCCGGAGCCATACCGGAGAGAGAATCATCTGCAAAAGGTAATAATCCTTGTTGTTATTTTTGTTTCTTATATGTTGTTGTTGTTTCTGTTTCTTATATGCTGCTGTTAGGACATTATTTACTTTTTGATGGTATAAATATATAATACCCTTATATGCTGCTGTTCAGAAAATGATTAATATAGTTTAATATAAACATCTTTCTTTTCCAAAATATATAAAACAGTAGTATTTGATTTAAAATAATATCAAGAAAATAAGAATTGGAGCTAAACGAATATATATATAATGGTATGCTCGGTCAAAGTCAATATATTTCAGTATTGTATATAGCTAACCTCAGTCCTCAGCCATACAAGAACCAAAGTCTAGATTGATTATTTTATGTTTACACTTACATAACATGATTGTAAAACAATGATGTCACTTTATCAATTTAAAGAGTGTATTGTTGAGTAGAGAAAGGCCCATTAAAAACAACCCAAATGACAATAGTGTTAAGAAAATCCTGAATTAATGCCAGATCAAACAAAAAATTAACATTCAGTTCACCACCCTCGTTGCTGCTTGAGTGTTTGTTGCTTGTTCGGTTGTTCTTCACCACGGCCCACCGGTCATTCGCCCTTAACAACACTCTCATGTCTCCTTGTTAGAATTTTCAGTTAAGTTGTTTTAATTTGTTTGAAACTACTTTTACTGTCATAAATGGGTTCTTCGTACCCTATAAGCATGACTGTGAGCTTTTGCGCATTCAGAAAATGAATTTGGTTTTGTTATTAGTTTCTATTTTACAGTTTTGTTATTAGTTTCTATCTTACAATCCTCGTGGTACTAGTGATGCACTTCATGAAGAAGTTCCGTCTACAAATCGTACGATGATGATTGTATGTATATGGCAGCGATAAGAGATATTATTGCGCATGATATAATGGAATCACGGAGAAGAGCATAGTATGATATTAGTGTGTTATTTATGTGCATTTTTATGTTTTTTAGGAATCGGAATGTAATATTATTATGGTCTAATCAAAAAAATAAAAAATATATAAACGAATTTTATGTTACATATTTCGTAAAATGTTTTTCAATATGTTAGAGAGAAAAAAAAAATTAAATAAGCTAAACCAAACACTTTTTAAAGGGATGTCCTTTTTGGTCATTTTACATGAATAAGCTAAACCAAACACATTTTAAAAAACTACTTTTAGCTTATTGGCTTACAAGCAAACCCAAACACTTTTTTATAAATTCATTTTCAAAAAGTCATAAGTTAATAAGTCCTTTTAATAAAAGTCCTTTTGAACTAAAATAAGCTAACCCAAACACACCTAAAGGAAACCATTTTAAGGTGTTTTCAAGTTGGTTTTGAAATCCGTCTCGGAAGCTCGAACTTAGCCTATAGTAGGTGAGTTGAGTGTAATCACTATAGAGTTTGACTTCACTCATTTACTACCACAATTTCACACCACTAGTTTCATCATATAACTATTTTTCATGTATTTATTTTAGAGTAAAGAGAATCATTCAAGGCTATGATAATGTCAGTAAAAGATATGCCTATTTATCAATTATTTACTTGATAAAATTATGTAAGTTATATAACCAATTATAGAATTTGGAGTATCTTTATGGTATGAATACTTAAAAACTTTCATAAACCTTTGAAATTATAACCAATTATAGAATTTGGAGTATCTTTATGGTATGAGTACTTTAAAAATTTCATAAACCTTTGAACGGCCAACAAAATTTTCATTCTATATATCACCAAAAAACACCAAACCGTTTAAGGTATCTTGGGCTTGGGTCTATCCATAAGTCGTGTTCGGGTTTGGGTTTTTTCGGGTCTACTAGTTACTAGGGTCGGGTCTCTTCGGGTTTGAAATAGAAAATGGTTATCCTTGTTTAATTTGATATTACTAGATGTCTCTAATGAGATAGTTATATAAATTAACAATAGAATTTGTATTATCATTTAGTGTTTGATATGGACCAGGAAGATGAGATGCATCTGTAAGTGCAATAGACTATACGGTATTATCACTTACACTTACCATCATCTCAAATATGCAAGAAACAAATTGACTTTTATTGAGGTAAATGATTTACAACGATAAAAATTAACCATGAATTACAGTCTGAGTTCTCCAAAACTCATCAAACATCAAATTGCTTCACAAATTCAGATTGAAGTTGTACTCTGATTTACCAACAATACTTTCAATATATAACGTATTTATAGGATTCATATCGAGTAGGAATTTGACTTCCTAAACATACGAACGTATATTATGAACAAAGCGACAAATGCTAATAACAAACTGAATTAGGCCCCTGTTTTGTATAAAACTCTTGTGCGTGTCGAATAAAAAGCGATTTAAATGTTACTATACTCAGACAAAAACCAAATTAGATACAATTCAGCTACTGAATTAACATACATTAGGGAAAAATACAATTTAAAAGGAAATTCTTATACCTAGACGACGAAGGGGTTGGAGTTGCGAGGACGTGCAAAAAACAACTTATCCATGGCGACGCGAAACTCTTCTCGGATTCTTCAACCATTAAACCGAGATCGATTTATTATGCGGAACGGTTGAAGAATCCGAGAAGAGTTTCGCGTCGCCATGGATAACTTTGATTGACCTTTTGGGCTCTAAAAAAAATCATCCAATCCATTGAATATTGGCGGCCCATTATCCATGAAAGTCAGCCGCAACACAATTTTTGGAGTGGGATTCCACGACACATCATCATTATCACGATTGGAGGGGGCTCTAAAAAACTCATCATTGAACATCATCGATCATCACTCATCAGCGGCACAACATACATTCGATCATGAGTTCGACTTTCTACCAAGCTTTTGAGGATTGTTCGCCCGTCATGAGCGGCTAGTCGTCCCGTGACCGTCTCCGGGAATAGGGTTTGTGTTTAAACATTGGTTTGCTTATTGTTACGATTGTTTTGGATTAGGATTCGGTTAAACATTCGGTTAGTCGTTCCTATTGTTTTTGTTTCGATTAAACATTATTAGATTATCGTAATCATTTGAGTTCATCAATTATTTGGTTTGTTCATCAACAACCGGGATTAAATTCTAGGATGTCATTGTTTTAAACCTTTAATCATTGAACTTGATTATGTTTATGAAATCTGAAATTGGTAATTAACTGGATTACTATTCATTTGCATCAATCTTTCGGTTTCGATCGTGGATCATTGCAATCAAATATATTATCCGTTAATTATTTATCAAAACAAGTTTTACAAATCATGTCTATGTGATTTCCAAATAGTGGTAACTAAGTAACCCGATTTTCTGCATAACCTGAAAACCCGGAGATTGGTCCTTTCTCTCATTATTGTTTACAAATACAATTTTACAATCGTTTTCATAATTATTCTCACAACTGCAAAAAGCAATTAGTTAGGAGTAGATGATAATTGAAACAACGAACTTTTACACTTTCCACTGATTCCCCGTGGTTTCGACACCCTACTTGCCCTTTACTAGTAAAAGGTGAATAGGACACTTTACTTATATTTTTGACCGACCTTACGACATCGATCAAAATGGCGCCGTTGCCGGGGAGTCGGTGCGCTTAGTTTAGTTAGTTGTTTTTCTTAAAAATTCGAAAAAAATATAAAAATTAGAAAAAAAAAACCAAAAATCCAAAAATATTTCTTGTAGTTGTTAGTTTTTTTTATATGTTAGTTTTCTATGCGGGTATTTTAGTTTGTTTGTGCAGGAAGTGAAACCTTTGGATCATGGATAGAGCTCATCAGTCATGCCCTTGTTGTGGGAAAATTCACACAGATGAAGATTGCCTAGTGTTTTGGACAGACCCAGTGTTTTGGAAAGAAAAATTGATGTCTGGGTACAAGGCACCTTCATATCAGGGACACTATCAGTCAAATGTCAACCAAAGGTATGAGCAAAATTTGGATTATGATGAGTACGAATCCAAGGTGGTGCCCTTCTCAAGATATCAAGAAGATTATAATGGTCGTTACCACGACTACTCTGAGTCAACATACAATAATCATGGTAATTACCAAGGGAGTTCGGATCAGCATTATGTGAGTCAAAATGATTGTCAAGGTAAACACCAAAATTCTAAACTTGATGAAATCATGGATATTATGCTGGAGATGGCACAAGAAAGCAGGTTGAGAACTGAGGCTAAGGTCCAACGATCGAATCAAATAGACGAACAAATTGCAACATTGAAGGGTGTGAAGGATAATACCACATCCATTCCTGCATTTGTTGAAGAAACACAAGAAATACTTGTTTTAGTTGATGAAGAAGTGGTTGAAAGTCTTCCTGAACTTGAAATTATATGTTTAAACCCACATGAAGACTTAGCACCTACTGAAGAACTAGAGACTGATGGAGTCCAAGTTTGTCCTGAATCGCTGCATATTTTGATTACTTCAACTAACAAAGTGGGGGACGATGTCTCGAGTGGGAATAAGAGAAATGTGAGCCGAGAAGACCTTGGACAAGGTATATTGAAGTGGCTAAGAAATGATCCAACAGACGTATTCATGATAGGAAAAAATGTGAAGACTCGACATGTCAACTATCGAGCACACCTTGGAAATTCAGTAGGCAAGTGTGGATTTCACTTGTTCCGTACTGATTTGACAAATAGTGTTGGCAAAAGAGAGCAGATAGGAATTTGGAATGTCAATTACCGAGCATATGCAGGAAACTCGGTGGGTAAATGTTCACTTCGACCCCCATGAACGAATGTCAGGTATGGTCTGGCTGAAGACCTATAAACTTAGCGCTTTCGGGAGGCAGCCCGACTATGTAGAGTAGTGTATATTTGTTTTGTTTTTGCGTGAGAACTTTTGCAGGTTATCCGGTTATTAATCTCTACGGATGCAATGGTCCAAGTGTGGGGATGTTTGGTGAAGTCCCAATACGTTCTAATTGAAGTGGCGGACAATGCACGGATTAGAGTCAGTCAGAACTGTCCATACTCAATCTCCATTTGGACGGGGATGATTTGCACACTAATTGTAGAGATTGACCCGAGTACTTGTGGACACGGCCGCGAATGAAATGCTATACGGTCGTGGTGGAACGTGACGCATAAGGATTCTACGCTTTAAACCAGGGGAGTCTGTTCCACTTTTATTATCGCATTTTTATTGCATTTTTTATTCATGTTTTTGGTGGTGTTAAACTACTTTATGTTTAGGGAATGTGTTTGTGTCAAGTTGTGTTAGGAATGGTCGCTCATGATGTTTGTTAGCTGGTATTCCCGGGTTCTATTTTTTTTAAAGCACTATACATTGGGGACAATGTCGCTCAAGTGTAGGGATATGGAAACCCGGGAAGGGAAAGGCTTGGGACAGAGTTTGAAAGAGGTTGAAAACGATGAAAACTGAGAAAAATTGAAAATTTTGAAAATTTTAAAGAATTTCATCGCCTTAAGTGAACTAAATAGACACGAAAACCGAATGTTTCAATCACTAATGGGTTCCTTGCCGGTAGTAAACTAACATAGTCCCTTGTCATGGTTGTTCCTTTAAGTTTCATGAGAGTAGGTCCGACAGGTGTATTTTTTAGAAAAAAGAATTGAAAAGAGATGTCTATTTAGGGGTAACATGCTTTAGATTGCATATGCCACATGTCGGTAACCCTTTTTACCCTTCTTTGGTGAGAATTTTGAGCCTGTAGAATGATAGAATAATTTACATTATGACTTCATTTGTTGAGAGCAGGCCACGTGTTATTCTGTGTTAGAACTTGTATGATTTGATACATGCTGAGATTGTGGTTTGACATGTGCACGTAAATGATAAAGGCATTAGGATATCCCGTACACCCGTTATGTTTGTTTTATGTTTACCGAACCATCACCCTTAGTAGCCCTGTTGAGCCTAGTTACCTTTTCGTTTGTCCACCTAATGTGAATTGTTTGATGCCGACCGTGAGCGACATATTATGAATAAGTGAAAAGAAAAAAAATAGAAAACAAAGAAAAGAAAAAAATATATATAGAAAAAGAGAAACAACGGAAAAGAAAAAAAATAGAAAAGAAAAAAGAGCAAAAATAGAAGTGTTGTGAATATCGTTTATGTTCTTGGGTAGAAACCAACCCAAAAGTTCGTTATGTGTTTGCAAATAAGTTGTCACGGTTTGGTCGTTTGTTTGTCCGCCACATAAAAAAATATAAATATAAGCAAAAAATTTCCTACCTTTATCCTAAGCCGAAAACCGAAAGTCCTTTTGATATGTGACGTGTTATATGATACAGTGGAGGTGTGATTGTCATACAAGCTTATGAGTACAGGATTTCATGTTTGGTTTTGAGTGTATAAATGCTAGCACATTACACGCTAGTTCAGTTTTTAAACCGAGAGGAGAGTTCATTGTGAGGGGCGTGTAGCATGTGAATAATCCTAAGCATGTTAGCTTTGAATAGACAGGTCTTATGTTTTATAAATTGCACCAATTGCTTGTCGGACTGTCAATCTTGATTGTGTCAGTCTATGGAACGGGTATGACTTGGGATTTAAACTGTTGCATTGGTATAGGGATTTAGAGGTGTTGTTACTATGGTGAGTAGTTCTGTATCGGTTTGCTTGAGGACAATCAAAGATAAGTGTGGGGATGTGATGGAGAGTGCAAATCACAAATGTTAAGTGTGTTAAATTACGTGTTTTATTGTATTTTAAGTGATTACGCGTCGTGAATATGATAACTACGGGTTTTATGGTTTTGCAGGTTAAACGCGTAAAACGGTGAAGTTTGGATGTACATGAAAGATAAAACAATAGAAGGAAAGTAAAAAACAAAGAGGTGGGCGGCACATGTGTTGTTATTGGAGGGATTATAAGCACTCAACATCACCAACCTCAATTATAATCATCATCACGAGAGGAGAGAAAGGAACAATATGATTCATAAAAAAGTTCATCTTGGCAGCCGACATCTTGAGGTGGGGATCTTGGATTTGGTGAAAACACACACATTATCATTTCATATATCATCAATTAAGGGCATCACTTTGGCGGCGGGAATTCATGTGCAACCAAACAAAAGTAACAGCAACATGCACATGAGGTTTACGGACTCATGTTTTGGGCTTACGGTCGGTTTGCACATGAACACATGGGCTGCACGTGGTCAAGACTTTGGGGATTTAAGGTTTAAAAAAAAAACCTACTGAGTGGGCTTCATGAATGATTGAATTATTGGCAGAACTTTGATTGACCTTTTGGGCTCTAAAAAAAACATCATCCAATCCATTGAATATTGGCAGCCCATTATCCACGAAAGTCAGCCGCAACACAATTTTTGGAGTGGGATTGCACGACACATCATCATTATCTCGATTGGAGGGGGCTCTCAAAAACTCATCATTGAACATCATCGATCATCACTCATCAGCGGCACAACATGCATTCGATCATGAGTTCGACTTTCTACCAAGCGTTTGAGGATTGTTCGCCCGTCATGAGCGGCTAGTCATCCCGTGACCGTCTCCGGGAATAGGGTTTGTGTTTAAACATTGGTTTGCTTATTGTTACGATTGTTTTGGATTAGGATTCGGTTAAACATTCGGTTAGTCGTTCCTATTGTTTTTGTTTCGATTAAACATTATTAGATTATCGTAATCATTTGAGTTCATCAATTATTTGGTTTGTTCATCAACAACCGGGATTAAATTCTAGGATGTCATTGTTTTAAACCTTTAATCATTGAACTTGATTATGTTTATGAAATCTGAAATTGGTAATTAACTGGATTACTATTCATTTGCATCAATCTTTTGGTTTCGATCGTGGATCATTGCAATCAAATATATTATCCGTTAATTATTTATCAAAACAAGTTTTACAAATCATGTCTATGTGATTTCCAAATAGTGGTAACTAAGTAACCCGATTTTCTGCATAACCTGAAAACCCGGAGATTGGTCCTTTCTCTCCTCTCGTGATGATGATTATAATTGAGGTTAGTGATGTTGAGTGCTTATAATCCCTCCAATAACAACACATGTGCCGCCCACCTCTTTGTTTTTGACTTTCCTTCTATTGTTTTATCTTTCATGTACATCCAAACTTCACCGTTTTACGCGTTTAACCTGCAAAACCATAAAACCCGTAGTTATCATATTCACGACGCGTAATCACTTAAAATACAATAAAACACGTAATTTAACACACTTAACGTTTGTGATTTGCACTCTCCATCATATACTCAGACAAAAACCAAATCAGATACAATTCAGCTACTGAATTAACATACATTAGGGAAAAATACAATTTAAAAGGAAATTCTTATACCTAGACGACGAAGGGGTTGGAGTTGCGAGGACGTGCAAAAAACAACTTATCCATGGCGACGCGAAACTCTTCTCGGATTCTTCAACCATTAAACCGAGATCGATTTATTATGCGGAAAGGTTGAAGAATCCGAGAAGAGTTTCGCGTCGCCATGGATAAGTTGCTTTTTTGCACGTCCTCGCAACTCCAACCCCTTCGTCGTCAAGGTATAAGCATTTCCTTTCAAATTGTATTTTTCCCTAATGTATAATAATTCAGTAGTTGAATTGTATCTGATTTGGTTTTTGTCTGAGTATAGTAACATTTAAATCGCTTTTTATTTGACACGCACAAGAGTTTTATACAAAACAGGGGCCTAATTCAGTTTGGTATTAGCATTTGTCGCTTTGTTCATAATATACGTTCGTATGTTTAGGAAGTCAAATTCCTACTCGATATGAATCCTATAAATATGTTATATATTGAAAGTATTGTTGGTAAATCAGAGTACAACTTCAATCTGAATTTGTGAAGCAATTTGATGAGTTTTGGAGAAACTGAGACTGCAATTCATGGTTATTTTTATTGTTGTAAATCATTGACCTCAATAAAAGTCAATTTATTTCTTGCGTATTTGAGATGACGGTAAGTGTAAATGATAATACCGTATAGTCTATTGCACTTACAGATGCATCTCATCTTCCTGGTCCATAGCAAACACTACATGATAATACAATTCTATTGTTAATTTATATAACTATCTCATTAGAGATATCAAATAATATCAAATAAAACAAGGATAACCATTTTCTATTTCAAACCCGAAGAGACCCGACCTGAGTAACTAGTAGACCCGAAAAAACCTAAACCCGAACACGACTTACGGTTAGACCCAAGTCCAAGATACCTTAAACAGTTTGGTGTTTTTTGGTGATATATGGAACGAAAATTTTGTTGGCCGTTCAAAGGTCTATGAAAGTTTTAAAGTACTCATACCATAAAGATACTCCAAATTCTATAATTGGTTATAATTTCAAAGGTTTATGAATTTTTTTAAGTATTCATGCCATAAAGATACTCCAAATTCTATAATTGGTTATATAACTTACATAATTTTATCAAGTAAATAATTGATAAATAGGCATATCTTTTACTGACATTATCAAAGCCTTGAATGATTCTACTGTAAAATAAATACATGAAAAATAGTTATATGATGAAACTAGTGGTGTGAAATTGTGGTTATAAATGAGTGAAGTCAAAATCTATAGTGATTACTGTCACACCCCAACCGATGGCGAAATCATCGGGGCGCGGCACTTGGTAAATCAGATTGCTCAAGAGAATCCATAACAACTATGTTGCGATAATATTTAATACATTCGTTAACCCATACTAACAAATAATACAATCACATAAGTTATCACAGATTTCCTGTCCTCTCGAACAATACAAATCCGACAACCTAGATTTTAGTTGAGTTTCTAGACTTCCTAGCTTGATTTGAAATAGTCTGCGATCTAACCTGCAACATACGTTAAAATATTTGTCAATACAAAAGTATTGGCGAGTATACAGGTTTGATATGTATAGCTTAATAGATAAAAGTGTAGCGAATTTCCACATGCATAAACGTGTGGAGTTACCGGGACAGTGAAATTTCGCACTAACACTTGAAATTCCATCAGTTCCGACCCGCTCTAACGGCCGGGAATCACCCCGCTCCACCAGAACTGGCCGTTCTTGACGGTTTCTCCGGTTTAGCTCGAAATCGCACAGTTCCTTGGTTGAATACATAGATTTAGGTGTGATTTGTTATCAAAAACATGTGGAAATCACCCAGATCTGAGTCGTTTATGGTGGAATGAGGTCACAACTTGAAGTTCATATGAACTCTTGGTGACATCACCTTAAAACACCTCAAATCAGTAGATTTCACGGTTAGAATTTGAGTTTTAAAAGATAGAATGATGTAGAACTGGGTGTAGATCACAGAAGTACAAGTTTTTAGGTTGAAATCGTACCGGAATCACGAGAAAACGAGAGGAAAGGTCCTGAAGCGTGTTTGGTCGAGTGGGAGCTGTCACATCACTGTTAGAGTGATGTGACTTGCTATTTATAGGCAACATAGGCTGGGGTGGATTTTGGGTCGGATGGCCCATCTGTCCGGATGGCTGTCCGTCCGGATGGCTATCCATCCGGATGGCCACTCCGACGCGATGGATTTCTCCGTTTTGAGCGTTGCGATCGGTTTTGAAGTGCGAGTTTTTTATATTATTATAATATATACCTATAGATATCACTAGGGGTCGTATTTACGTATCCATAATCCACAGTTTCGATAATTACAGTCGGTTTACGTTTAGAGTATGCGATTATTAGCAACGTTTCACGACCATCAAGGAGGGTAGTATAGGTCCTTTCTTGATGTCATCGTGAACGTTATTGTGTTTTGTGCCACAAAGACTGACGGGGTACCGTTCACTCGTATTGTCATCATCGTCACGACGACTAGAGCTACAACACTCACCCGAGAGTCCTTGTTAGCGTTAATTGTCTGCGTTTCGACACATCACGGCCACCGAGGAGGGTAGAATAGGTCCTCACTTAGTGACATCATGAGTGTTAGTGTTTGTGATTGTGGTAGTATAGTGATAATGTATTTTGAAAATATGCGATTATCCTTCGAATAGCGATATATGCGATATAGTTACATTATGATCCGAATCTCTGGTGCTAGGCGTAACGAGTATATCGAGTAGTAACAACGCACAAAAGTGCAGGTTGTTACAGTCTCCCCTACTTTAGGAAATTTCGTCCCGAAATTAATCCAATAGGCAGACTTCTGGGAGTTGATCCCACGTAAGTAGCGAGTGGTTTGACCGCGAGTTGACAAACGAGAGTGCTTTGAATAAAAGGGATCGATTGTGATAGCGAGAAGGCGACGTAAAAGACAAAAATAATATCCCACGAGTTTGCGTTCCACAGTACCTCGTGTCATGAAGAATTCGTTAGTTCGATGCGATTGAAATTTTGAAAGAACTTTGAAAGGTTTCTCATAACGTAGGGTTAACTGAGTCGATTGTTAACCAACGTTGCAAGAAAGTTTAGGTTTTAAACATTTTAAGGAATTCAAAAATGAAAACTGAGGTTACGGAAACTCTCCTAGGACCTGGGTTCAATGCTGGACTCGATGTCGACCCAACGTCTTAAGAAAGATTTTGTTTTGATATTGCAAAAGTTTTTAAAGAAAAAACTGGACTTATGAGACTTCCCTTGGGCTTGGAGTTAAGCTGATTCGATGTTACCTCCACATTGTGAGGAAATTTCACTTGTCCAATGGTTTTAATAAAATTTTTATAAAAAATCAGTTTTTAACAGTTTGAAAAGTTAATTAACATCGAGCCCCACTTGGCACTTTCTCACGAGAGTTTGGTAATATGGTTAAAACACTTATATATAGGAAGTACCAACGGCGTATCCACCATGTTTCTCCATATCACTTCCGTTTCGTGAGGCGGTGTCATGTGGGCCGATATGACACAGATAGAATTTCGCCACCTCGGTCCAATCGATAGGAAGTCGGACCAAGTTGAAGATAGAATCGAATAGGTAAAACAAGCGAGTTAAATTGCGAACTTTGCTATAACAGCGTGCACGAATAGCCTGGTGACACGAAATGTTTATGCGTCGTGTCTGGTTAGGCGTCGAGCGGTAGACGATAAGCGATTAGCGCGATGTCGATTAGATTGCACATTGAACCCGCATGGCACGTTTCCACGAGAGTTTGCTAACATGGTGAAACACCACGTTTAACCAGGCTAGTTTTGTCTCGTGAAGCGATGTCATGCGTGTTATTACCACATAGGTTGTACCAAACGAGCGAATAAGCGGTAGATTATACACGATAAGCGATTAGGTGACTTAGCGAATAACGCAACACCAACAATGACGACGATGATAAACGAGTTACGATGAGCGGCAGTTGTTGCGTTGCAAGCGATGGAGGTATACGCGATTTATGCGGTTTGATTCGATTGATTTACACCATAGAGGTTAACTGACATCAGACCCCACATGGCCTTTTTCCACGAAAGCCCGCCGATATGACTAAAACACCTTGCTTTAATCATATGAGCTTCATCTCGTGAAGCGAGGTCATGCGTGCTAACTTAAGACAAACACCACGGATAACGGTAGGCGACAGCGATAGATTGATACACAGCAAGCGATATAGGTTCACATAATAAGCGATGAGGGTTCTCATAATAAGCGATGGAGATTGCGAGATACACATGACAAGCGATTGTGATTAGTCGAGTTTTGTTTCGAATAAGCTTAACGTTACGTTGCGACGCACCACAGTTATCGAGGAGGGTAGAATAGGTCCTCACTCAACAATATCGTGAGCGTTTATATACTTGATTGAGATTTGTTGCAACAGACTTACGAGAAGTCTCGCGATGATACAGTTTGTTACGCCTCGCGATTGAGTGTAGTGTGTTGAAAATAATCACGATAGTATAATAGGTCTAGTAACGTTCAACTCCATGTGGCACTTTCTTCACGGAACTTCGGTAGTATGATAAAGCACACCTTGCTTGACCCCTACTACTTAGATCCCGTGGTTTGGTGTCACACTTCGTTGTAACGCTTATGGCACCTTAGAATTTACTACGATCTCCGTGCACTGACCCAAATAATCCCGTGTGCACCCGTGATTAGTCGTTCCTTGCACGTTTATCGTACCTCGTTCTAAGAGTGTAGTGAGGGTAAAACACATTATTTCGTGATATAGTATATAGTACGTGTGTGACTCTAGTCTAAGTGCGACGGCTAGAGTGTAAAGGAGAATACGAAACGAGAGTTAATGCTACACATAGCGACAACGTCGAGTAATAGAGTAGGTTCAAAACTTAGAAGTTAGAGTCGAAAATCGCATCATTACAACTTCATCCTATGCTTGCTAGATGTTTGATGCTGAAGACTTTTGCTGGAGCTGTTGTTGTTCTACTTAAGTCCGCGGTTCGATGCGGCAGTTGCGGGTGAAGTGACCGTAACATTTGCAGTTATTGCAATAGCGACAGTCAGCCCCAACTGGGTGATGATAGGTACATGAGTAACACTGAGGATGAGCTCCAGTGTATGCTCGTTTTGGAAACATCGGAACTGCTTGAAGAGGCTTCGGCTGTGGCAGTTCGGTGGTTGATGAGTTCGGGCTTGAAGTCTTTCGTTTGCGGTTGGGTTTGTCGGTGTCTTGCGAAGAGGTGTCGTCGCTGGAGGATTCGTCTGAGGACTCACTTGCAGAACCTTTGCCCGAGTTATCGGAAGATCCGTCGGCAGATTTGTCAGAAGAATCGTCAGCTGATTCGTTAGAAGAATTGCTAGCAGATTCGTCAGGAGAATTGTCAACAGGATCGCCTGAAGGATTAATGGCGATTGCTTGATAAGCTTGCTTGACAGGATTCTTTGAGAAGAACCCTTCCATAAGTCGTTTGTTGTTGATTTCTGTAACAACACTCATTAAAAAGTCCTAATTATTATTTTAATTGTCCAATAGGAAACCCTAATTGAGAAACCCAAGTGATTCTGAACAAACCCTAAAATTTTCAGAATAAACGGAATCAGGATTAGGGCCCCTAAAACTCAAGGGGGGTAAAACCCTATTAATGATTATCTTTATAAAACGCTGTCAAAATTGAAAATTCACGCAACGTCGACTCATCGGGGCTAGATAGGTGACGAAGCAGGCCTACCCTACTTTGACACCCCAGGCGACACGCGACAGGGACCATGGTGTCCTTCGCGACACGCGGGCGGCTCAAATTTTGGGTATAAATGCAGGGGCTTGGGGCCTGAACTATTTGCTCAGTTCGACGGTCTAAAACGTCATCCTACTCTTTGTATCTCCGTTTCTTTCTATCAACGCCCTAAAACCTCGAAACTCTGCTCGTTATTAGGGTAATAACTCTAATCGCTGCTACGATTCAATCTCCGATCGACTGAAACTATTTGACGGGATGTTTAAGTGCTATCCTTTGTCATTAGTCGTGATTCCGACAGGATGTTTAAGTACCACCCGAACTCGGGGAATACTCTGTCATTCGTTGTGAATCCGATGGATGTTTAAGTGATTACACTTTGTCATTCGTTGTGAGGGTTTTATCTCGTGATTATCGTTAAAGTTGAATTGAGTTAATACACTAATACGAGTTCCATTGTATCTAGAAATTAGAACTCGTAAGCAAGGAGCTGCTAGAGTACTTAATAGCTAAGTAAACTTAATAGTTAAATAAACTTAGCAGCTAAGTTAGCTGAGTAGATTAATTAATCTATTAATTAAGTTAAGTATAATTAATTAATCAGGATTAATTAAGTTAATCAAGATTAATTAAGATTAATTAAGCTAAGCAAGATTAATTAAGCTAAAGCAAGATTAATTAAGCTAAGTAAGTTATTTAGTTAAATGGATAAGCAAACTTAATAGTTAAGGAAATTTAATAATTAAGGAAACTTAATAGTTAAGGAAACTTAATAGTTAAGGAAACTTAATAGTTAAGGAAAGTTAATAGTTAAGGAAACTTAATAGTTAAGGAAACTTAATAGTTAAGGAAACTTAATGGTTAAGGAAACTTCCTAGCTAAGGAATAAATCTACCTATAAATAGGAAGCTTAGGATTCATTTTCCTTTGTTCATTTCTTCTATTCTTTTCTCTATACGTTGGTGTTCTAACCAATAATCATCAAAGCGATGTCCTGTCCGATCGATTCAGGAACCATCTAACGAATGTCGAAGTGTTGTGCTTTGTGAATTTCGTTAAACGGAATCCAAAGTACTATACTTTGTGAGTTCATTAAATGGATACCAAAGTACTGTCTGAATAAGACTATACTTTGTGAAATTCGTTAAGGTTCGAATCTCGTGACTACCATTAAGGTTTGATTTGGGTTTTACACAAATACGTATTCCATTCTGTTAAACTATGTGTTTAACTACCAAGAATACTCCCAACTACACACTTACAATCAAACAAACTATTAAATTATCGGAAGAAGTAGAATCAAGAAGCTTGTTAACTCAATCCTGCAGGCTTATAAAGTGAGTCATTCTCTTTTTATCAAAATGCTTTATAAATTCTTAAATAATTTCAAAGATTATAATCACAGTGATTAAGTTTATGTAGTCACCAAATTACAGCCGGTATGTGGGGTATTGTGCACATTACTACTGTTGTTATCACTTTAGGTGGGCGAACCTAATTAGTGATATTCGTCACCCTTGGGGCAGCCAATGGGTGATATGACCACAGTCACCGAAATGAGTCGAGTGACAAATACTGTGGGTAGTTGGTTTGATATCTGAAACATTGTAATCTCTCTTAATACTGTGAATTATAACAAATGAGTCGTTTTAGCATAATGATTGATTCACTCAGTATTTCCCGCTGACAAAACCTTTTTAAAACGCGTTTCAGGTAATTACAGTAGATTGGAGTAAGAGATGGATACGGCACTGAAAGGCATCAAGAAGTGGCTTATTTTATTAATTAAATCAAATTAAGAAATATTGTTTTATGTAATCAAATTTATCTTTATTAAAGCTACCATTGTAAAACATGGGTTTATCCCATCTATTTAATAAATAAAATCCGGTGTTTTCTAAACTCTGATATTTTCCTAACTCACGGTCCTGATGAAATTTCCGCTGCAACGTTTTCAAAATAATCACCGGTACCACTGGGCTGTTCACAACTTCCGATTCCGTCCAGGGTGGGTCGGGGGTCGTGACAGAGGGTGGTATCAGAGCCACTGCTTAAAGCCAATAGGTGTTGTGATAATAATACCTAAATAAAAGAGTTAGGAGATTGCTTTTAACTGGTAGCACACATGATAGCATTTAGACTTGAACTTAAGAAAAGATGCCTTAGTATAAAACTTCAAGATAAGCTAAGTACTTATGTGAATAAAGTATGATGAGTTTTGGTATGCCATAAGAATGGTAATTAGAATATTGCAAGATATGATAAATAAGTAATAACACTGAAAACTTGCTTATTGACATTACTTGGGCTAGAATAAGATATGTTACGGGAAATACAAGTTTCCTTGGTTCTGGATAAAAGCCCTAATAAAAGAGGCACTTTTGAAAAGATACTATTTATGGGAAATAGAAAATTTTCTCCGGCAAGACTGGGTATGGTATAGTAGACTCTCCAGTTTGTCCGGATATACTGAGGTTACCGCTCCGGCGCGAACCGGATAAGACGGGGTATATAATATGTCAAACAAGTGACAAGATTTCCCTAAATAATATCATGACCAGATATCTGACTAGTTTTTGGAAATATGAATCTGTTAAATACATTGACCTGATAGATGGTATGTTTATTTCAGCATGTGAAATATATGATTATATAGATATATATATCTCTAAGGAATTCCAAAAGCCAAATAGGAATAAAGCACAAGCATATGTGTCTAGATTTCTTTATTAGGAATCTCTTTTCCAATATCAAACATTATTTCGTTTGATTATCTGCCTAGTAACTCGAGCGACAATAATAACAATAGAAACCCATTAAGTTGGGACACTATTAAAAGTATAAGAATTTCCAATGAATTACCATAAACTATTAACGCAAGTAAGAAGCATGTAAAGTTGTGATAATATATAAGAAAACACATGAAAATTTAATTATAAGTTCACAGAAGTTGAAGTATATCACACACGACTTCCAAGGCAAGACCTTTGGAAAATATAAATTAGGCACGATGACACCAATACTAATTCCGTCAGTGGAAAAACTACTAATAAAAAAGAAGCACTTTGCCACGATCTTACAAACGATCTAAATCTCGCTGAGGTACGTTGGAACAATATTTCACAACCATAGGTGCACAGTCTAATCAGAATCATAATTATTAGCACCACAAAACAAATCATATACTTTTGCAAATTCCCTATTTCATTTCATTTGACATTCCTTGGTAATGTCATTTAACAATGATTATCACACGAAATTCCAGATAAGATCCTTATATTTCATTCGTTAAAATTTTGACCTCTGTAAATAGACTTTGACCTTACTACTTCCCCTAATGGTCATCATACCCTGAGGATTTCTTGCATAATAGCAACTATTGATCCATTTCATTTCTTGGTAAATTCACACATTACACATGCACTGTTTGTTGTACATGTGATTTATTTGAATTATGAAGACCACTGGAGGGCATCATTCCAATTTGTTGTTTTATCAAAAGTTCAAATCTCGTTTTGCTATACTTGATCTTTGCATTATAAACCGCAGTTTTGCAAAACAATAAACTCCTTGATACCGAGTCAATAAATTTCTTGAAAAATTTAATTTTCTTTGACATACATAGTTTCTATTGTGACCATGTCCGAACTTTCTTATTAAAATTTGTTTTGTTTAAATCAAAGTTCAAATTATTTAACTCGCTCACATTACATATTCATTTCAAGATTCCATATGATGGATGAAAGCTATCATATTCAAAATAGTCCCAACAAGTACTTCATTTGTTTTGAACCATAATCAGCTTGTTTAGTCTTTGACTTCATTGAATCATTTCTTTGATCACGATCACCTTGTACTGACATTTTCACAAAATTTAAAGCTTGCACTAATCTCGTTTATATATATCATATACGGATTTAATTAATTATATATTTATAAAAGCCATCTTAACACAAATTGTGTGTTAAGATAATAATATACAAATTCTTGTCATATTTCAGTATATCTTTTAAACATCAATCTAGTCTTTCGTGATAGTTATTGCTTTAACATCTTCAATTGAAAAACATTATATATACTTACATAAGTGATTACCTAATTTACAAAATAATATTACTATATTCTTATTAAACCATTGAGGTGAAGAATTTATATTTTTATTTGAGGTATACTCTCATTTAAATTATGTTTAAGTTATTGATAATTAATATTATTAGTAATAATATATTAATAATAGTAGTGTTAGTATTATTTTTAATACTAGGGTTATTGTCAAGGGCAGGTATTGAATAGCCTAGCCTTAGTTAGGCATGGATTGGCCACCTATGCTTAAACAAGGCAGCACTAATCAATATCCAACCATGATAATAACTAGTTAAATTAAGTTATCATACTTAATTAGTAAATTTTAATTATATGTAGAAATATTTTACATATACTTTATACTGTAAAAAGAAGTCATATTTTCATAAAACAATACAAGAATTAGAGAAACGAATAAAATTATCTAAATAACTGTCTAAGTATTCATGAACAAGATATTTATATTTATATTTAATTATTCATCTTGTTTAAATATTCTACAATACTTTTATAAAAATATGCATTTTAATATATATTTTACTCAAGCCAATATTTAAGTATGCTTGATATTAAAATAAACATTGACTATTCTACTTTTATGATTTAAAATATATTATTGTAAAATCTTATAGTTAAACATATTTAATTTTAAAATAATGATCGTGAATTCTATGATAGTTGGATCAACATATTAATAAAACATATATCATTATTTTGTCGAAATTACCACGGATTTTGATTTTATTTTATGATAACATAAAAGGAAAAGATATTTAATAAATTAAAGTATCACATATTTTTTTTAGTAACTATGTAACGCTTTGGCAAGAAAATGACCATATAAGAATAATATGGTAGTCATCAACTAAATTGGTTAAGGAAACATTATAAGAATAGTCTCCGTTTTCAATATTTATACATTCACAACGTTATATGATTTCAAAATGAAAATAAGTAATCACATAGAATCGGACCATTAAGTGTTATATATATTTACAAAATATTTTACAAATACTTTTGTACAATAAATATTTTTACATCTCTATTTACAACTTTTATAAGTTATTTTTAGTATAATAAAATACTAAAATTTATTTTTGGTAACCATTTACATATAGTAAAAATATGTAACAAATAAAAATATATTACATATATTTGATATATAAGATACGATTCAGATATGGACACAAATAATATATTACATTTGTTTTACAAAATATAATATAATAGTTGGTCATGACAAAACAACTTGTTCTTATTATATTTCAATCTCTAGGACATAGTATGAAAAATATGGTTACTAATAGTAAACTATCATATTGTTTCACAATTAAAACAAATTGGAACTCTAAACAATGATACACTAACTCTATTGTCTTTTAGTGTGTCTTTGCAATTCACTCATCTCAACACTTTGATTTTCTAATATCATAAATATTTGACAAATCATTTTTCATGCTTTTATTTCATTTAGAACCTGTCAATTCTAAGTCTTCCTCAGTTGCCAATCAAAGTAAGCTTCCTTTTGACAAAGAATTTTATTGATTTTAAAAGTCCTTTACATTCATTTTAAATATCTATCTTTTGGCTTGAACCTAGTCACTTTGGAAAATATATAATTTCATTTCATTCATTTGTCATCGATTTCTTGAACTAATTCAGTTAAACCATTGAATCCTACTTAAGATACAACTTGTATTCACAAAATTCGATATTTTAAATTTTGTGTCATCTACCTTAATATTATTTTTATTTAACTAAAAGGTGACATAAATTTAAAAGAAATATCATAACCTAAATACACTTGGAAGCTGGAATCTGAGATGAAGAAAAAGTATTCCTACTTATTCCAGTAAATCTCGAGGACGAGATTTTTATTAAGGTGGGGAGAATGTAACAACTCTCATTAAAAAGTCCTAATTATTATTTTAATTGTCCAATAGGAAACCCTAATTGAGAAACCCAAGTGATTCTGAACAAACCCTAAAATTTTCAGAATAAACGGAATCAGGATCAGGGCCCCTAAAACTCAAGGGGGGTAAAACCCTATTAATGATTATCTTTATAAAACGCTGTCAAAATTGAAAATTCACGCAACGTCGACTCATCAGGGCTAGATAGGTGACGAAGCAGGCCTACCCTACTTTGACACCCCAGGCGACACGCGACAGGGACCATGGTGTCCTTCGCGACACGCGGGCGGCTCAAATTTTGGGTATAAATGCAGGGGATTGGGGCCTGAACTATTTGCTCAGTTCGACGGTCTAAAACGTCGTCCTACTCTTTGTATCTCCGTTTCTTTCTATCAACGCCCTAAAACCTCGAAACTCTGCTCGTTATTAGGGTAATAACTCTAATCGCTGCTACGATTCAATCTCCGATCGACTGAAACTATCTGACGGGATGTTTAAGTGCTATCCTTTGTCATTAGTCGTGATTCCGACAGGATGTTTAAGTACCACCCGAACTCGGGGAATACTCTGTCATTCGTTGTGAATCCGATGGATGTTTAAGTGATTACACTTTGTCATTCGTTGTGAGGGTTTTATCTCGTGATTATCGTTAAAGTTGAATTGAGTTAATACACTAATACGAGTTCCATTGTATCTAGAAATTAGAACTCGTAAGCAAGGAGCTGCTAGAGTACTTAATAGCTAAGTAAACTTAATAGTTAAATAAACTTAGCAGCTAAGTTAGCTGAGTAGATTAATTAATCTATTAATTAAGTTAAGTATAATTAATTAATCAGGATTAATTAAGTTAATCAAGATTAATTAAGATTAATTAAGCTAAGCAAGATTAATTAAGCTAAAGCAAGATTAATTAAGCTAAGTAAGTTATTTAGTTAAATGGATAAGCAAACTTAATAGTTAAGGAAATTTAATAATTAAGGAAACTTAATAGTTAAGGAAACTTAATAGTTAAGGAAACTTAATAGTTAAGGAAAGTTAATAATTAAGGAAACTTAATAGTTAAGGAAACTTAATAGTTAAGGAAACTTAATGGTTAAGGAAACTTCCTAGCTAAGGAATAAATCTACCTATAAATAGGAAGCTTAGGATTCATTTTCCTTTGTTCATTTCTTCTATTCTTTTCTCTATACGTTGGTGTTCTAACCAATAATCACCAAAGCGATGTCCTGTCCGATCGATTCAGGAACCATCTAACGAATGTCGAAGTGTTGTGCTTTGTGAATTTCGTTAAACGGAATCCAAAGTACTATACTTTGTGAGTTCATTAAATGGATACCAAAGTACTGTCTGAATAAGACTATACTTTGTGAAATTCGTTAAGGTTCGAATCTCGTGACTACCGTTAAGGTTTGATTTGGGTTTTACACAAATACGTATTACATTCTGTTAAACTATGTGTTTAACTACCAAGAATACTCCCAACTACACACTTACAATCAAACAAACTATTAAATCATCAGAAGATCCAGAATAATAAAGTGCATGCTTAATTATCGGAAGAAGTAGAATCAAGAAGCTTGTTAACTCAATCCTGCATGCTTATAAAGTGAGTCATTCTCGTTTTATCAAAATGCTTTATAAATTCTTAAATAATTTCAAAGATTATAATCACAGTGATTAAGTTTATGTAGTCACCAAATTACAGCCGGTATGTGGGGTATTGTGCACATTACTACTGTTGTTATCACTTTAGGTGGGCGAACCTAATTAGTGATATTCGTCACCCTTGGGGCAGCCAATGGGTGATATGACCACAATCATCGAAATGAGTCGAGTGACAAATACTGTGGGTAGTTGGTTTGATATCTGAAACATTGTAATCTCTCTTAATACTGTGAATTATAACAAATGAGTCGTTTTAGCAAAATGAATGATTCACTCAGTATTTCCCGCTGACAAAACCTTTTTAAAACGCGTTTCAGGTAATTACAGTAGATTGGAGTAAGAGATGGATACGGCACTGAAAGGCATCAAGAAGTGGCTTATTTTATTAATTAAATCAAATTAAGAAATATTGTTTTATGTAATCAAATTTATCTTTATTAAAGCTACCATTGTAAAACATGGGTTTATCCCATCTATTTAATAAATAAAATCCGGTGTTTTCTAAACTCTGATATTTTCCTAACTCACGGTCCTGATGAAATTTCCGCTGCAACGTTTTCAAAATAATCACCGGTACCACTGGGCTGTTCACAACTTCCGATTCCGTCCAGGGTGGGTCGGGGGTCGTGACAATTTCTGCGGCTAAGCCGTAGGTTTCTTCGATGGTAGCAGGTCTTGCAGCTTCGACAAAATCACCCACACACTCTGGCAAGCCACGAATGTACTTCGCGATGGCTTTCTCTGGAGTGTTGACTTGGCTTGGGCAGATTATGCTAAGCTGTTTGAACCTTGCGGTGTAGCCAGCGTTATCACCTTCGACTTGCTTGATTTTCCAAAATTCGTCTTCCAATTTCTGAATTTCGTGAGGAGGACAGTACTCTTTCTTCATGAGCTCTTTCAGCTCATTCCAGGAGAGAGCGTATGCTGCAGAGATTCCACGTTTATTACGTTCGGCGGTCCACCAGTCGAGTGCTCGTGATTGAAATACTCCGGTAGCGCAAGTAGCACGGAAACTATCGGGACACCCACTTTGACGAAGGGTAACTTCGATAGAGTCGAACCACTAGAGTAGTTGAGAATCACCTGCTTCACCCGTGAAGACCATCGGAACACAGGCTTTGAAGTGTTTGTAAAGAAATGTAGATTGCGGCTCTTCTGTCTTAACGTCTTCCGAAGTTCGAGAGTTGATAAGAGAGTGCACTCGTGTGGCAATCTGAGGAATGACTTTGACCACCTCCCTGGTCACAAATGAGGCAATCCTCTTCTCGCCCCTTCGTTTGGCTTGTCTCTTTGCTAACATTCTCGAAGTAGAGTTGTTGGAAGGCATCTAGACAGAAAGAGACTTGGAGTGAGATTCGATCATAATGGTTTTTGAGTTTTGCGGTGCGATTGAGCGCGTTCAAAACTTGTTGCGATAGTGTAGTAGTAATGCGAATCACATAGGAGCCACATAGCAGACATGCAATTTCCTAAGTTCTCACACAATGACTTGTTTGTTTATACGTATATATATATATATATATATATATATTTATATAGATGTAATTTGTAATCATACACATACAGGTCGATTTAGACTAAGCGAGGACGCGTTGAGGTGAGAAAATGATAGCGAAGGCGATGGATTATGCATTAGTTTTGTTGCGAACATTCAGGTTTCGTTTTAGATTGTGATGGCTGTGCGAATTGTGTGTTTATAAAGCAGGGAGTGAAAATCGTTAAATCGAGAAATCGATAAAGCGTAAAGTTTCAAAACGTAAATAAGTTCCAATCATTTGTAAGATCGGTAGTTCGTATGTTAGAGTGCCTTGGGTGTTTAGGCGTCGACTACCCAAGGTAACCCAACTATATTCAACAAGTTTGAGCATGCGCGTTGACCTAGAAAACTTCGTGCTTCCACTGGTGAAGGGGTATGGTCCCAGATCTCGCGTCAGCATGACCGCGAATGACCATTACCCTTATCAAAAACCTCCACCAGCAATAAACTCACCTGTGTCCGCGTGGGCACACGCGAACACAGCGGTCCAATCTGTCCAGTGATGAGAAGACTTACCTTAAGGACGGAAACCAATGTTACGCATAGCGATGCGGCCCCTCACCGCATCCTATGAACATTTTCGTCACGACAAGGGATCTGGAAAACAGTAACAGTCACTAAGCGGCGATGCGGCATGACATCGCATCCCGCATAAAATCATGGATGGAACAACCAACGCGGGAACAACATCAATGACCGCAAGCAGCGATGCGGCCTGGCACCGCATCCTGCCTACAAGGCAAGTGGGTCTGACACCACAGTGCAAGTGGCACTGGGAACAGTCGCCTACCGGCCCACGTGTATACAACAGTCTGACACCACAGCAGGACGTGGCACCACCACCGTAACCGACAGGTCTGACACACCTGCAAATAGCTGTGCGATGTCGGGCTAGCTATTCAACTACCCTCCTTCACTCCTCGGCTATAAATACTCACCCCAAACCTGGTTTGAGGTATCACTTCTCAACTCTCTCAATACTACCACTATCACACTTTGCTTCCCAAGCAAACTACTGATTCTCACGCCGGAGAGTGGTAACAAGGAGCACCCCCCACCCCATCCTCCTTGTTGCGAGTCACGGCTTGTTTCCTTGTGCAGGAAACCCACCACCAGACGATCCAGCCGGCGATCCTCGGAAAGAAGGGATTAACCCTCTTGACGAGACAAGTGATTTAACCCACCTGGTTAACCATTGTTTCATCATTGGCGCCCACCGCTACTCTTAGCACTTTTTCTAACCATCCCTTTCTCTCCAAAGATCATGTCTGATCGTCAAAACAACACTACCGGGGATAACCTAAACCCCGCAAACCAAGGACCTGCGGGAACCATTCCCCTAGCCCCAAATGCTGAACACATTGGCACATCAACGCAAGGGGGCACATCCCTTACGTTTGGACATGATCTATCACAGTACGCTCCTGTGATACCTACAGGCATGAACCTTCATGCCTGGTACGACCAACAAGCAGCTATGCTGGCTGCAACATACAACAGAGCTTGCTCAGAAGCGCAAGTATCTGCGGGGCCTACCCCAGCACCACATACCCCTGCGGGTCGTTCCCTACAATACGAAGGCAGGGCCCCAACACACCCAGCCTCCAGAAGCAGACTGGAAGACCGTGGTTCCTCTTGCGACGTCCGCACACTTGCGGAAGACGATTCCTCGTATGGGTCCCGCCGCAGGGACCCCATACATAGCCGCCTAGGCCCCCATGGCGAAACTAGGCGACAGTCTACAGCGCACCGCGGCCCCGGCATCCATAGCTGGCTGGGACCTCAGTCCCACCGTGAAGGACAGGGTCATACAGATCCCGACGACGGTACATACCGCGCGGAGTCTCATGCTAGCAGCAGTAGACCGGGAGGACGCAACTATGTTCCTCCCACTCACCCCCGTACTACATACCTCCGCGCTGCAAAAAACCACCAGAACCAACCCTACAGGCCGAAATCTGCGGCCGAAAACTCCTAATTCGCCCCAGAAGTCGCCCACGCCGATGTCACCACCACAAAATTCCCATTAAACATTGGGAAATACAACGGTTCGACCGACCCAGATGATCACATGAACATCTTCGTCGGCGCCGGATGCAACGGTAGGTGGGATGAACCCACTTGGTGTCATTTTTCCCCCAGACCCTAACAGGTCTGGCCAGGGCCTGGTTCGACTCTTTGCCAGTAAACTCACTAACATCATTCGAGGACTTGCAAGCAAAGTTCCTCGCACATTTTAGCCAGCAGCGACGTTATGAACGTGACTCTATGGACGTCATGAACATCTGGCGCAGAGACAACGAATCGCTTGAGGCTTTCGTTGTCCGTTACAACAAAGAATGCCTAGAGATAGGCGACGTGGCCGACCAGATGGCACGTAACCATTTCATCGTTGCAGTCAAGGACGAACAAATGGTTATGAATATCTCCGGCAAGGATGGCTTGCCTAAGAAATGGGAAGATGTCATGGCTGCGGTCAAGACAAACGCCCAGACTCAGCGGTCTCTCTCTCAGACCGCACGTATCAAAGGCGCAGCCACAAACGGAAGGCCAATCCTCCCACCAAGAACACAAACGCAACAACAAACGCAACCAGGACACATGGAATCGCAACAGCGATCCCAGACCATATGTCCCACGCAATAACCAGCCTGACGCAAGGGCTACAATCAACGCCCAGCGAGAAAACCGGGCGTCGAAGAAAGAGTCTCGGGACCGCAGCTGGACCGAGATCAACCAGTCACCAAGTGACGTCCTCCTTACGGACGCGCAATTCCTGCGACCGGCCCAACCGATGAAGTCCAAAAAGAACCAGGATCTCGCACTCTACTGCGAGTATCATAAGGACAATGGCCAAACAACAAACAGCTGCATCAGTCTCCGACTGGAGATTGAGCGAGCCCTAAAAGAGGGGAAACTGCAACACCTGTTGACAGGCGCACAAAAAGCTACCAAGCGCATCACTCCCCACAACGAGGGCACCTCCACGGGTAAGAGGACCATGTACGTGGCCTCTACCCACATGATCAATGGAGGAAAAGGAAGACCGCGCAAGGCGGCGAGAAGACCGGACAATGACTGGAAGGACGAGCAAGTCGTCTTTCCAAAAGTCCAAGGCGGACCGCGCGATAGGCGCGCCGTGGTTATAACAGGCCACCTGGCTCACTACTACACCGAGCGATTATTCATCGACCTGGGCAGTACATCTGATATTATATACGAGCAGTGCTTCAACCAATTTGATCAAGAAGATAAAGATCGGTTGCAGCCAGCAGACTACCCGTTGGCCGGGTTTGCAGGGGAAACCGTATTCCCCCTGGGCCAGATTACTTTTCCTGTGCGCCTCACCAACAGGAGACACACAAGATCGGAGGAGGTAAACTTCATGGTTTTACCGCACACCTCCAAGTACGACGTACTTCTCGGGAGAGAATCCCAGGGCGATTTCAACATGATCACATCCGTCCCTCACTCTGCTATCGGTTTCCTAACCGAGACGGGAGTCGCGATAATATACGCTCGAAGAGAAGTTTTGTCTACGGATGAGCTGCGTCCAGCCAAGGTAGCAAGGCCTACCCCCAACACTCAACCAGAAAAATGGGTTCTAAACGCAAGACACCCAGAGCAAACAGTTACGTTGGGCCACGCCTTGTCTCCTACTATCAAGGCACAACTGAACCAACTTCTCTTCAGGAACCAGGATATTTTTGCGTGGACACCCGCAGACATGACAGGGGTACCACGTGAAATCGCGCAGCATTTCTTGAATACCATGCCAGGTATCAAACCAGTGATCCAAGGCCAACGCCACCTTGGATCAGCAAAAAACGTGGCGATGGAAGAACAGGAACAGGAACTTCTCTCCGTAGGCATCCTGCGGGAAGTCAAATACCAGACTTGGTTATCCAACCCAGTCATGGTAGAAAAACCAAGCGGGGGCTGGCGCATGTGTATCGATTACAAAGACCTCAACAAGGCCTGCCTAAAGGATTGTTACGCACTTCCGGAGATCGACGAAAAGGTCGATAACCTCGCACCATTTCGATGGAAGTGTTTCCTCGATTGTTACAAAGGCTACCACCAAGTACAGATGGCAATCGACGATGAAGATAAAACGGCATTCCGCACTCCCACCGAGAACTACTGCTATACAAAAATGCCGTTCGAGTTGCGCAACGCGGGCGCAACCTATCAAAAATTGATGAACGACACTTTCCGCGGTCAAATCAGCAAAAGTGTCGAAATCTATATAGACGATCTGGTCGTCATGAGCATGGAGGAAGACACCATGCTCAACGATATTGAAAGAACATTCCAAACTCTGCGAAGCGTCAACATGAAGCTCAACCCAGGGAAATGCTCGTTTGGAATGGAAGAAGGCAAATTCCTTGGATTCATCGTAACCAAAGATGGATTCAAGGTGAACCCGGAAAAAGTACAGGCGATCGAACGCATGCCATCGCCTTCTACGATGAAAGAAATGCAGCGACTAGCCGGCAGGCTAGCCGCACTAAATAGGTTCTTAGCTAACCATGCAGCTAAGTCTTATCCTTTCATCAAGACTCTGCGGAGCTGTTTAAAAAAGGAACAATTCCAATGGACCGCAGAGGCCGAAAAAGCTTTCCGGGAGATGAAAGAGTGTTTAAATCAACTCCCAACTCTAACCGCACCTCGCAAGGATGAACCACTTATTTTGTACCTATCTGCCACCGACAATGCAGTAGGCGCGGTACTCATAGTGGAGCGAGAAGGAGTTCAAACACCCATCTACTACATCAGCAAAATGCTCAACGACCCAGAGACGAGGTACTCCATCATGGAGAAGTTGGTACTAGCACTGGTACACGCGTCAAGACGATTACGACACTACTTCGTGAACCACGTCATCACAGTGCTAACCAACTACAGGATCGGCCCGATCCTATCCAAACCCGACATCTCTGGGAGGTTAGCAAAATGGGCAATCGAACTGGGCGCACTTTCGCTGAACTATAAACCGCGCCCAGCAATCAAAGTCCAGGTCTTGGCTGACTTCGTCGCTGAAGTACCAGCAAATCGCATTCAAGAATGCGAAGAAGAACAAAACCCTGCATCACCACCATCACCCGTAGAAACATGGGCACTATATACGGATGGTGCGTCCAACGAAGATGGTGCAGGTGCAGGTCTGCGCCTCGTCAGCCCCGACGGCCAAGAGCTTACTTATGCAATCCGCCTCGATTTCAAAAGCACAAATAACGAGGCAGAATACGAGGCTCTATTGGCAGGGCTGCGCTTGGCAGTCAAACTCGGCGTCCAACATTTGGAAGCACACGTAGACTCACTATTAGTCGCAGGACAGTTGCGCGGTGACTATACCGCAAAAGGGGATATCATGATCCTCTACCTGGAACAAGCCTTGCAACTGAGAAAAAAATTCACTTCCTTCAACATCCGCCATATCAACAGGAGTGAAAACAAACCCGCGGATGCACTATCAAAACTGGCATCCACAAGCTTCCAACATCTGGCAAAAGAGGTACGCATCGAAATTCTGCAAAATCCTTCCGTACCCCTACGCCAAGTCAATGTCATCCAATACGGTACAACATCCTGGATGACACCGATCATTACATACTTGCAATCAGGTGTTACTCCCGAAAGCAAGGCAGAGGCACGCAAATTATAATACAAAGCGTGCCATTACCAAATGGGAGACGGTATCCTATACCGTAAATCATACCTGGGGCCACTACTACGATGCGTCGACCCTCAAGACGCCGCATACCTCATCAGAGAAATACACGAAGGAATATGTGGCATACACGCAGGACCACGCATGGTGGTGGCCAAAATAATGAGTGCCGGGTACTACTGGCCCGGCATGCACCTGGACGCAGTTAAGGTCTTGCGCAAGTGTTTCAATTGTCAGCGACATGCTCCTAAGACCTTGCGCCCCAAGAACAACCTGATACCTGTCACTACCGCATGGCCATTTCAAAAATGGGCAATCGATGTGGTAGGACCATTTCCAGACGCACCAGGTGCAGTGAAATTTATCATAGTGGCTGTTGACTACTTTACAAAATGGGTAGAGGCAAAACCGCTTGCCTCAACCACCGCTATGATAACAAGGAAATTCATCTGGGAACACATCATCTGCTGTTTCGGTCTACCAATGTGCATTGTCACCGACAACGGTACCAACTTCGCTGCCGATGACTTCCAAAAATGGCTAAATGAGCTAAATATTGAACACATATTCTCCTCAGTGGCACATCCCCAAGGGAATGGCCAGGTGGAGAGTATCAATAAAAGCTTAGTCGAAGGCATCAAGACACGGTTGGGAACAGCCAGGCGCGGCTGGGTTGATGAACTCCCAAGTATCTTATGGGCCCACAGGATAAGCCCAAAGACAAGCAACGGTGAGACACCCTTCAGTCTTGTCTATGGCACTGAAGCGGTGATACCCGCATAAATAGGCCTCCCTTCACCAAGAATGTTGGCTATCAACAAGATAGACAACAATGAAGAACGCAGGGTTGACTTGGACCTACTGGAAGAAAGGCGTGAAAACGCTGCCATCAATGAGGCCAAGTACAAAACCAAACTTGAAAAGTACTACAATGCACGCGTCCGCATTTGTACCTTCAACCCGGGAGACTACGTCCTTCGTGACAATGAAGCATCTAACGCGGAACGCCTAGGAAAACTTGCCCCCAAGTGGGAAGGACCCTACCTCATCCAAGAGGTCCTAGGCAAAGGCGCGTATAAACTGCAAACATTAGAGGGCAAAACTATCGCACGCACATGGAATGCGCAGCAGCTTCGACGCTGTTATATGTAAGACATGTTTTCTACATTCACCATGTAACCTATCAGGCCGCATGCCATTTGCAAATAAATAAATAGACGATTCAATGCAATATTGTTTATTTACTTCTATTACAAATGCGTGTTCCACTCTGCGGTATCCACAAAAAACAGATTAGCAAAATCTTCATTTACGATACCCACACAGAGTAGCAACCACACGCAACTATTGTAATAGGCCAGCAATGGCAATACTAACTGTTTATCCGGCTGGATACAGTTTTCATACTTGCATATCATCTAGATATGCAAAAGGCAATTACAGACTTGGTGTTATTCACAATAAAATTAAAAACATACATGTTCAAACATGCAAGTAATAAAAACACTTGTACAAACTGAACAGAGCGGTTAAAACTTTATATTCAAAAAATTTCTACACCTACGCGGTGCACAAGGGATTTCCATAAAGTTCTTCACATTTACATAAGGAAACAAAAACGGCACGCAGGCCATCCTAGTCTTTCTTTGTGCCGCTGGGTTCCGCACCATCCTTGCCCACCACAGTAGGTTTTTCCTCATCTTCCTCGTCCGCATATAACACCCGCATGCGGTCCACATAGTCCTCCGCTTCATGACAATTTTCAAGGTCCTCAAGAGCGGAAAGGGCTGTATCGTTATACGCCGCAACCGCATCAGCAAGAAGCGCTTCAGTATCCACACCGTGGAACCCGGATCGCTCATCAGTGTGTTGGCCCTGGGCCATTACATTCATATGAGCGATGCAACGATTGTAGCCAGTTTTAAAACCAGCATCCCGGGCGCGCTCCCTAATATCATTGACACCTGATACAGTCTCAGGTGCGTCAAGGATGGATGTAACAATCTGCAAAACAAAAAGAGTACAGTCAGCAAAGGCAAAATCTAAAGAAGTAGCAAAGGCAACGGATACTTACATGTCCGATCCCATGCATGCGCATCCATTCACGATCGGTCCGGAGGAGCTCAAGTGACGAGGCAAGACTATCTCTAGCCTCTGCAACCTCTCTTGCCCGCGCTTCTGCATCAGCAGCACGAGTAGAAACCTCCTCAATAGTATCTCCCCGGCTCCGTACTTCAGCCTTTCAACAAAGGCAATACAAGCATACAAAAATAATCAACACTTGTAAGACATGTACAAATGCAAAAACAGGAGACACATACCTGAAGGCCCATGATAGTTTTGGCTAGGTTGGTACGGTCAACATTTGCCCCTTCAAGAGCCTTTGTAGCGCGGACCTCCGCCTCTTTGGCCTCTTCAATAGCCTTGGCAAGGCGAGCTTCCGCTTCCTTGGCCTCTTGAGCAGCCGCAACAGCTGCGGTTTTTTCCTTAACCAACGCAGCGATCGCAGCCTTGGCATTGGTAAGCTCCTGACGAACATGAAAAAGATTTTCATTCTGTTTGGCCCAAGATTCTTTCCAAGTCTTGCGCTCACCAGATAGCGTCTCGCGCTCATTAGAAAGAGTTTCTTTCCAACTCTTGCGCTCATCAGATAGCAGTTTTACAAGGGTACGAACCTGTTTAAGCTCAGCAGTGGCAGCCCATTCCTCAGTCTGCTTACGCTTTTCAAAAGCAACCCTATCCCTTTCAAGCTGCTCTGCACCCTCACGCGTAGCCTTCACCAACTCATCAGCCTCGGCACGCAACCGCGCATTTTCCTCCTCTCTGCGGCCCAGCACCTTGTAGTTATCCAAAATGGCATTCGCCATTATGGAGCTCCCCACAAGCATGGAAGAAAGTTGGTTAGTCTGGACTTCAGTTGAAAAGGCACGTGCCCGAATGACTTCAAAAGGGGTGCCCAAACCACCCAAAATCTCCCTACACGCGGAGGGGTCAACAGAAATATCATCCCCTTGCATTATAGTCCATGGAGGGCGGTGATAGGTCATAGCCCGATCTTCAGTATAAGTGCGGTAATAAAACTCCAATTCAGTCTCTTCAGGCTGAATGGGAGTCTCTGTAAAACCCGCACCCCCTGAAGCGGAACCAGAAGCCTTCTCGGCAACAGGCGATTTCTTCCGCTCAGTATAAGCAAACTTCAGGTTCAAATCATCAGTATCCTGAGGGGAGATCAGATTGTCAGCAGAGTCCACTGTATCATATATCTGAGCCGCAGGCCCCTTCCCAGTATCCTCCGCCCGCGCAGAGGGCTCAGGCACCACCTTTACCCCCACATCCGCGGCCTTATCTCGCGGAGGGGAATGAGGAGCATCAAAAATGGAGAAACCTTCATCTTGGGGTTCTGTAATCAAAACAAAAAGGCTTTAAATTACAAGTACAAAAACAATACTTGTAAAAATTATGAATTACTTACCAGAAACAACCGCAGGATCAACAGACTTCAGAACAGCCTTCCGTCGGGTCTGAATTTTTGGTTTCTTCTTCTCACCAGCATCAACAGCCTTATCTGCCTTTCTCTTCTTCTCATCAGCAGGTTTGGAACCCGCAGAGGTTCCACATGCAACCGCACCACTACCTGGAACACCCAAACCCTCAAGGGTGTCAGATACTACCACGTAATCGGTATATCTGCGGAAATGAGAACGAGAGATACCTGCCACCTGCGGCACCAAAGGCGGAACAGCAGGAGCCTCAGGTTTTTTCTTGCCACGACCCCGCGGAACCTTCTCCGCATGCTTCTTCGGAGCACCCTTCGCCTCAAACTTACCCAGGGCCCCAAGAGTACCTGCATGTAAGTCACAAAAAAGGGCAAATAAGAAAGATGAACTTTACAAAAAAGTAAGAAGACTATATATCATACCTTCTCCCTGCGGCACGGTTGCGTTCAACACATCGCGCGTAGGAATGCGGAAATTCCTAAGAATGGTTAAATTGAAACCTTGACCCGCCGCAGTCTCAACAATTTCAAGCTTCCCTTCGAAGGACGGATCGAATATTTTCCACAGCTCCGCATCCTCTGATAAGTATTTTTACAAATAAGTAACAATGGTTAAGGAAGGAAACCACAAAAGAGAAACAAAACGTACCTCCGTTTTTCTCCCGCACAACGGGCTTTGCATGCCTATCAGCCCTGGTCAGCATCATCTGCAACACCCACAGCTGCGTGTTGTCCAACTTCTGATGCTCAATAGTCCTTAACCTTGGGAACCAGTCCACCGTCCCCGGACCGGGAAGCTCAATATCCTCCATAGGGATCACCTCATTCACGTTGCGGAAAGTCATCCTCGCAACAACCGCCGCAGCCTTGACATAAAAAAACTTCCTCTTCCACGTCGTGATACCTTTGGGTGGGGTCATCAGCTTGGTGCTCCCATACCGTTGGCTAAAAGAAAAAAAACCCAGTATTTACAGTCAACTGGTAAAACCGTCGGAAATTATCAACAGTAATCAGCAAACCAAGAGCACGAAAGGTGTACTCAAAGTGTCTAATACGAATCATCCCAAAAGAACTCATTTGGGAGATGTGAAGTTTGTAAAACTCCAAAACGTCGAAAACAAAAACGGTCAATGGTAAACGAAGTTTACCATCGCCGAATGAATCAGCCCACATTGTGACATAACCGGCCGGAGCATTAGCACCGGTGTCACCCTCCTTGGGATAAAGAGCCCCAAACTCCTTGGGCATTTTTATACTGGCCATCAGTCGGTTAAACAACACCGTGGACCACTTCAACGTTGGTAGGCCACCACCGGGGCCACTACCACCATCGTCTTCTTCTTCCCCGGCCACCGGAGAAGAAGTTTCAGGGTTTTCACCCTCTACATTATGTGGGTTAGATGGTTCAGCCATCAAGAAATAAAGACGAAGAAGGAAGAAGTATGAGTTTGCAAGAAAACTCAGAGAACAACCGGAATTACAGACAGGTCAGTCGGAGAAGACGAGGGGAACACACTTTCTTTCACCGGAGAAATTTTTTGAAATTTGAACAAAGTGAGGAGAAATCAAAGGGTTTCCCCTTATATACTCATCGCAATTAATGTGATGCAGTAAACCGACTTACCACGTTCAAAAAGGGCCACTGACGTATCGCCACGTGTTTAGCGGCTTTTTCAGATGACGGTTATCACGCGCGCGTGGCCGCCCACGCGCCTGACAGAAAAGACCTTTACACTACTTGCTACAGTGCAGTTATGACCTCGGTCAGTGCAAACGTCCTTTCAGATCATCACATGTCAGAATCCTACCAACTTTCAACAACCCACACGTGCCATCAGCCACGTAGATAACACAAAAGCGACAAACATTACCCAAACTTACGCGGCATGCGGTTTCTCTGGTTTACCACACCATAACCCATACCGCATGTCGTTTTTTACATACCCCTCAAAAAAGGAAAAAATATATATCTTTAAATTATATAGGGGGTATAAACTATAACCGCACATACCCACGAGCACACGTGGAATATGCGGAGATGACACACACCAACCCGCACAGGTGCGTCAGATACTCAGAACCAGCATGGTTCTTTGGACTGCGAAAACCGCTTCTCAGGATGCGGTAAACCGCACTCCATGTAAGCTTCTTCAAGCTTCAAAACCCTCATTTCCGGTTCACAACCACAGAGGGAACGCAAACAGCTTCTCCTTAAGGAAAAGGACAAGTATGCTGAGCAACCGCACATCAGCAACCCTGTCTCCTGAACCTTCAAGAGCCACATCTAGGCCACAAGACTTCTAGAAGCGAGTTCTTTGCTGCAAACCGCAACCACTCGTGAGTACTTGCTACAAATCGCAACTATGCGAACGATAGCTACGGAAGAGCCACAACTAAACCACCATGTGGTGGAGCAAAGCTACTTCAAAGAAAACTGCTTTTCAACTAAGCACGAAGGAAAGTGGATACAAAACGGATGCGGGAGGGTTTCAACCAACTTCCCAAGTATCTAAGGTGATCCTCCTCCGGCAATACTACTTAAAGAAAAACTACTTCCCACCAAAGCGTGAAGGAAAGTAGCTCCAGAACAGTGGTAACAAGTCTGCTTATGACTAGTTACCCACCTATGGACCGCATAGAATAAACAATGGTGGGCACAACCCTGCCTATGACCATGTTTATCGGCCCACAGTCCAGATTCACATTGTTCGACCAAACACGGCCAACAATGACGCAACTACCCCATGTTTCTCAAACAAACATGGCCAACAAGGTGCAGCAACGAGGTAACCGCAAAAGACGTGTGGTTACTAGAGAGCTAAACCTCAGAGGACGTGCGGTTACTTGAGAGATAAACCGCAGAGGACGTGCGGTTACTAGAGAGCTAAATTGGAGCCATCCGCATGGCCTATATTTAACCTTCTAGACAACATAGTCCAGTATCCCTCCCACATGCAACTTGCATAAGGAAGGAACACTAGACTGGGGGGACTTGAAGGGGTATGGTCCCAGATCTCGCGTCAGCATGACCGCGAATGACCATTACCCTTATCAAAAACCTCCACCAGCAATAAACTCACCTGTGTCCGCGTGGGCACACGCGAACACAACGGTCCAATCTGTCCAGTGATGAGAAGACTTACCTTAAGGACGGAAACCAATGTTACACATAGCGATGCGGCCCCTCACCGCATCCTATGAACATTTTCGTCACGACAAGGGATCTGGACAACAGTAACAGTTATTAAGCGGCGATGCGGCATGACACCGCATCCCGCATAAAATCATGGATGGAACAAGCAACGCGGGAACAACATCAATGACCGCAAGCAGCGATGCGGCCTGGCACCGCATCCTGCCTACAAGGCAAGTGGGTCTGACACCACAGTGCAAGTGGCAGTGGAATAGTCGCCTACCGGCCCACGTGTATACAACAGTCTGACACCACAGCAGGACGTGGCACCACCACCGTAACCGACAGGTCTGACACACCTGCAAATAGCTGTGCGATGTCGGGCTAGCTATTCAACTACCCTCCTTCACTCCTCGGCTATAAATACTCACCCCAAACCAGGTTTGAGGTATCACTTCTCAACTCTCTCAATACTACCACTATCACACTTTGCTTCCCAAGCAAATGACTGATTCTCACACCGGAGAGTGGTAACAAGGAGCACCCCCACCCCATCCTCCTTGTTGCGAGTCACGGCTTGTTTCCTTGTGCAGGAAACCCACCACCAGACGATCCAGCCGGCGATCCTCAGAAAGAAGGGATTAACCCTCTTGACGAGACCAGGGAGTTAACCCACCTGGTTAACCATTGTTTCATCAATTGGGATGCAGCTCATGGCATTCGTCTTCCTAGTCATTGCGTGGCTCGAGTTATCATGTTAGTCGAGTCCTTGGTGAGAGCTTTTGAAAACTAATTTTAGAGAGTGGAACGTCTTATTAAGGTACGGGTTTCACCCCTGACTTAACAGTTTCGTTCCTAATTGTGGTTATGCTCTACGAATAAATTCGGGAGTTCCACTAGATTTTGAAATGGAGACTTTCATCGAGATGTGGATGTCCCTCCTAACTCGATGAAAGGTTCTCGTGCTAGAAAAATGCGCTGAGTGAGCGATCTCGTTGAGAGTTCTTGGTTTTCACACCTGATCTCGACTGGATCACTCGGTTTTGTTATGCGAGTATTTTTGAAAACGCGTGTATTGTGTTGGCCTTAGGAAAGGCTAAGTAGTATTCCGGCCTTAGGAAAGGCTCCTTTGTGTGAAGTTGTAGTATGCGGTGTTCACATAAAGTTGTAGCTTTTAGCAATTTCGATCGAGGGTATCAAGTAGGCCCGATACAACCCTATTGGGTTCGTACGAGTCGGCCTGTTGGTACTTAGACTATAGACTAGGTCAATTTCTAAGACGTCGACCCGGACTAGGTCGAGTCTGACCTAATTCCCTATAGTTATGGATCTGATACCAATCTGTCACACCCCAACCGATGGCGGAATCATCGGGGCGCGGCACTAGGCGAATCAGATTGCTCAAGAGAATCCATAACAACTATGTTGCGATAATATTTAATACATTCGTTATCCCATACTAACAAATAATACAATCACATAAGTTATCACAGATTTCCTGTCCTCTCGAACAATACAAATCCGACAACCTAGATTTTAGTTGAGTTTCTAGACTTCCTAGCTTGATTTGAAATAGTTTGCGATCTAACCTGCAACATTCGTTAAAATATTTGTCAATACAAAAGTATTGGCGAGTATACAGGTTTGATATGTATAGCTTAATAGATAAAAGTGTAGCGAATTTCCACATGCATAAACGTAACACATGACATATATACTCACAAAGCTGATACTACCAACTAAGTCCTCGATGCTCGAATATGCGATGGCAAACTAGACCCCATCGGGCGCAGTAGTACTATACTAGTCATGGTGGGACGTCGCGAGTATAAGCCCTAGCACACATGCAACTAGCATCACATATATCTATGCATAATAGTTATTCGCAAGTGATAATTCGATTGATTGAATAATTCGTTGATAAGTTCGTTTTGCTAGAAACGTATGTTACACCCAAAATACGATTAAAAAGGGTTCAAGTATACTCACGGTGCGTATTTAGTGAGATTACAACTTGGTTGGGTCGATTGCGAGTACGTCTGCATTAATCACTGAAGAATAGAGTGAACGATGCACGGTTAAGCGAGAATGGCGTCGAAAAGTTAGTTGTTTGGTCGGATGGTGCTCATCCGTCCGGATGACATGTTACCCGTCCGGATGACATGTTACCCGTCCGGATGACAGGTTATCCCTCCGGATGACAGGTTACCCCTCCGGACGACAGGTTATCCGTCCGGATGACAGGTTATCCGTCCGGACGACATGTTATCCGTCCGGATAACATGTGGTCCTCCGTGCGGATGACACATCTGTTTCGCATTCTGAATACTGTTTTTGAGTGTTTATCGGAAGGAATACGTGTGGAGTTACCGGGACAGTGAAATTTCGCACTAACACTTGAAATTCCATCAGTTCCGACCCGCTCTAACGGCCGGGAATCACCCCGCTCCACCAGAACTGGCCGTTCTTGACGGTTTCTCCGGTTTAGCTCGAAATCGCACAGTTCCTTGGTTGAATACATAGATTTAGGTGTGATTTGTTATAAAAAACATGTGGAAATCACCCAGATCTGAGTCGTTTATGGTGGAATGAGGTCACAACTTGAAGTTCATATGAACTCTTGGTGACATCACCTTAAAACACCTCAAATAAGTAGATTTCACGGTTAGAATTTGAGTTTTAAAAGATAGAATGATGTAGAACTGGGTGTAGATCACAGAAGTACAAGTTTTTAGGTTGAAATCTTACCGGAATCGCGAGAAATCGAGAAGAAAGGTCCTGAAGCGTGTTTGGTCGAGTGGGAGCTGTCACATCACTGTTAGAGTGATGTGACTTGCTATTTATAGGCAACAGAGGCTGGGGTGGATTTTGGGTCGGATGGCCCATCTGTCCGGATGGCCACTCCGACGCGATGGATTTCTCCGTTTTGAGCGTTGCGATCGGTTTTGAAGTGCGAGTTTTTTATATTATTATAATATATACCTATAGATATCACTAGGGGTCATATTTACGTATCCATAATCCACAGTTTCGATAATTACAGTCGGTTTACGTTTAGAGTATGCGATTATTAGCGACGTTTCACGGCCATCAAGGAGGGTAGTATAGGTCCTTTCTTGATGTCATCGTGAACGTTATTGTGTTTTGTGCCACAAAGACTGACGGGGTACCGTTCACTCGTATTGTCATCATCGTCACGACGACTGGAGCTACAGCACTCACCCGAGGGTCCTTGTTAGCGTTAAATATCTGCGTTTCGACACATCACGGCCACCGAGGAGGGTAGAATAGGTCCTCACTTAGTGACATCATGAGTGTTAGTGTTTGTGATTGGTGTAGTATAGTGATAATGTATTTTGAAAATATGCGATTATCCTTCGAATAGCGATATATGCGATATAGTTACATTATGATCCGAATCTCTGGTGCTAGGCATAACGAGTATATCGAGTAGTAACAACGCACAAAAGTAGCGAGTGGTTCGACCGCGAAATTAATCCAATAGGCAGACTTCTGGGAGTTGATCCCACGTAAGTAGCGAGTGGTTCGACCGCGAGTTGACAAACGAGAGTGCTTTGAATAAAAAGGGATCGATTGTGATAGCGAGAAGGCGACGTAAAAGACAAAAATAATATCCCACGAGTTTGCGTTCCACAGTACCTCGTGTCATGAAGAATTCGTTAGTTCGATGCGATTGAAATTTTGAAAGAACTTTGAAAGGTTTCTCATAACGTAGGGTTAACTGAGTCGATTGTTAACCAACGTTGCAAGAAAGTTTAGGTTTTAAACATTTTAAGGAATTCGAAAATGAAAACTGAGGTTACGGAAACTCTCCTAGGACCTGGGTTCAATGCTGGACTCGATGTCGACCCAACGTCTTAAGAAAGATTTTGTTTTGATATTGCAAAAGTTTTTAAAGAAAAAACTGGACTTATGAGACTTCCCTTGGGCATGGAGTTAAGCTGATTCGATGTTACCTCCACATTGTGAGGAAATTTCACTTGTCCAATGGTTTTAATAAAAATTTTATAAAAAATCAGTTTTTAACAGTTTGAAAAGTTAATTAACATCGAGCCCCACTTGGCACTTTCTCACGAGAGTTTGGTAATATGGTTAAAACACTTATATATAGGAAGTACCAACGGCGTATCCACCATGTTTCTCCATATCACTTCCGTTTCGTGAGGCGGTGTCATGTGGGCCGATATGACACAGATAGAATTTCGCCACCTCGGTCCAATCGATAGGAAGTCGGACCAAGTTGAAGATAGAATCGAATAGGTAAAACAAGCGAGTTGAATTGCGAACTCTGCTATAACAGCGTGCGCGAATAGCCTGGTGACACGAAATGTTTATGCGTCATGTCTGGTTAGGCGTCGAGCGGTAGACGATAAGCGATTAGCGCGATGTCGATTAGATTGCACATTGAACCCGCATGGCACGTTTCCACGAGAGTTTGCTAACATGGTGAAACACCACGTTTAACCAGGCTAGTTTTGTCTCGTGAAGCGATGTCATGCGTGTTATTACCACATAGGTTGTACCAAACGAGCGAATAAGCGGTAGATTATACACGATAAGCGATTAGGTGACTTAGCGAATAACGCAACACCAACAATGACGACGATGATAAACGAGTTACGATGAGCGGCAGTTGTTGCGTTGCAAGCGATAAGAGATTCGTGAGGAGGACAATACTCTTTCTTCATGAGCTCTTTCAGCTCATCCCAGGAGAGAGCGTAAGCTGCAGAGATTCCACGTTTGTTACGTTCGGCGGTCCACCAGTCGAGTGCTCGTGATTGAAATACTCCGGTAGCGCAAGTAGCACGGAAACTATCGGGACACCCACTTTGACGAAGGGTAACTTCGATAGAGTCGAACCACTGGAGTAGTTGAGAAACACTTCCTTCACCCGTGAAGACCATCGGATCACAGGCTTTGAAGTGTTTGTAAAGAAATGTAGATTGCGGCTCTTCTGTCTTAACGTCTTCCGAAGTTCGAGAGTTGATAAGAGAGTGCACTTGTGTGGCAATCTGAGGAATGACTTTGACCACCTCCCTGGTCACAAGTGAGGCAATCCTCTTCTCGCCCCTTCGTTTGGCTTGTCTCTTTGCTAACATTCTCGAAGTAGAGTTGTTGGAAGGCATCTAGACAGAAAGAGACTTGGAGTGAGATTCGATCATAATGGTTTTTGAGTTTTGCGGTGCGATTGAGCGCGTTCAAAACTTGTTGCGATAGTGTAGTAGTAATGCGAATCACATAGGAGCCACATAGGAGACATGCAATTTCCTAAGTTTTCACCTAATGACTTGTTAGTTTATACGTATATATATATATATATATATTTATATAGATGTAATTTGTAATCATACACATACAGGTCCATTTAGAATAAGCGAGGACGCGTTGAGGTGAGAAAACGATAGCGAAGGCGATGGATTATGCATTAGTTTTGTTGCGAACATTCGGGTTTCGTTTTAGATTGTGATGGCTGTGCGAATTGTGCGTTTATAAAGCAGGGAGTGAAAATCGTTAAATCGAGAAATCGATAAAGCGTAAAGTTTCAAAATGTAAATAAGTTCCAATCATTTGTAAGATCGATGGTTCGTTTGTTAGAGTGCCTTGGGTGTTTAGGCGTCGACTACCCAAGGTAACCCAACTATATTCAACAAGTTCGAGCATGCGCGTTGACCTAGAAAACTTCGTGCTTCCACTGGTGAAGGGGTATGGTCGCAGATCTCGCGTCAGCATGACCGCGAATGACCATTACCCTTATCAAAAACCTCCACCAGCAATAAACTCACCTGTGTCCTCATGGGCACACGCGAACACAGCGGTCCAATCTGTCCAGTGATGAGAAGACTTACCTTAAGGACAGAAACCAATGTTAAGCATAGCGATGCGGCCCCTCACCTCATCCTATGAACATTTTCGTCACGACAAGGGATCTGGACAACAGTAACAGTCACTAAGCGGCGATGCGGTATGACACCGCATCCTGCATAAAATCATGGATGGAACAACCAACGCGGGAACAACATCAATGACCGCAAGCAGCGATGCGACCTGGCACCGCATCCTGCCTACAAGGCAAGTGGGTCTGACACCACAGTGCAAGTGGCACTGGGAACAGTCGCCTACCAGCCCACGTGTATACAACAGTCTGACACCACAACAGGACGTGGCACCACCACCGTAACCGACAGGTCTGACACACCTGCAAATAGCTGTGCGATGTCGGGCTAGCTATTCAACTACCCTCCTTCACTCCTCGGCTATAAATACTCACCCCAAACCAGGTTTGAGGTATCACTTCTCAACTCTCTCAATACTACCACTATCACACTTTGCTTCCCAAGCAAACTACTGATTCTCACGCCGGAGAGTGGTAACAAGGAGCACCCCCCAACCCATCCTCCTTGTTGCGAGTCACGGCTTGTTTCCTTGTGCAGGAAACCCACCACCAGACGATCCAGCCGGCGATCCTCGGAAAGAAGGGACTAACCCTCTTGACGAGACCAGTGAGTTAACCCACCTGGTTAACCATTGTTTCATCATTGGCGCCCACCGCTACTCTTAGCACTTTTTCCAACCATCCCTTTCTCTCCAAAGATCATGTCTGATCGTCAAAACAACACTACCGGGGATAACCTAAACCCCGCAAACCAAGGACCTGCGGGAACCATTCCCCTAGCCCCAAATGCTGAACACATTGGCACATCAACGCAAGGGGGCGCATCCCTTACGTTTGGACACAATCTATCACAGTACGCTCCTGTGATACCTACAGGCATGAACCTTCATGCCTGGTATGACCAACAAGCAGCTATGCTGGCTGCAACATACAACAGAGCTTGTGCAGAAGCGCAAGTATCTGCGCGGCCTACCCCAGCACCACATACCCCTGTGGGTCGTACCCTACAATACCAAGGCAGGGCCCCAACACACCCAGCCTCCAGAAGCAGACAGGAAGACCGCGGTTTCTCTTGCGACGTCCGCACACTTGCGGAAGACGATTCCTCGCACGGGTCCCGCCGCAGGGACCCCATACATAGCCGCCTAGGCCCCCATGGAGAAACTAGGCGACAGTCTACAGCGCACCACGGCCCCGGCATCCATAGCCGGCTGGGACATCAGTCCCACCGTGAAGGACAGGGTCATACAGATCCCGACGACAGTACATACCGCGCGGAGTCTCATGCTTCCAGCAGTAGACCGGGAGGACGCAACTATGTTCCTCCCACTCACCCCCGTACTACATACCTCCGCGCTGCAAAAAACCACCAGAACCAACCCTACAGGCCGAAATCTGCGGACGAAAACTCCAAATTCGCCCCAGAAGTCGCCCACGCCGATGTCACCACCACAAAATTCCCATTAAACATTGGGAAATACAACGGTTCGACCGACCCAGATGATCACATGAACATCTTCGTCGGCGCCGGATGCAACGGTAGGTGGGATGAACCCACTTGGTGTCATTTTTTCCCACAGACCCTAACAGGTCTGGCCCAGGCCTGGTTCGACTCTTTGCCAGTAAACTCACTAACATCATTCGAGGACTTGCAAGCAAAGTTCCTCGCACATTTTAGCCAGCAGCGACGTTATGAACGTGACTCTATGGACGTCATGAACATCTGGCGCAGAGACAACGAATCGCTTGAGGCTTTCGTTGTCCGTTACAACAAAGAATGCCTAGAGATAGGCGACGTGGCCGACCAGATGGCACGTAACCATTTCATCGTTGCAGTCAAGGACGAACAAATGGTTATGAATATCTCCGGCAAGGATGGCTTGCCTAAGAAATGGGAAGATGTTATGGCTGTGGTCAAGACATACACCCAGACTCAGCGGTCTCTCAGACCGCACGTATCAAAGGCGCAGCCACAAACGGAAGGCCAATCCTCCTACCAAGAACACAAACGCAACAACAAACGCAACCAGGACACATGGAATCGCAACAGCGATCCCAGACCATATGTCCCACGCAATAACCAGCCTGACGCAAGGGCTACAATCAACGCCCAGCGAGAAAACCGTGCGTCGAAGAAAGAGTCTCGGGACCGCAGCTGGACCGAGATCAACCAGTCACCAAGTGACGTCCTCCTTACGGACGCGCAATTCCTGCGACCGGCCCAACCGATGAAGTCCAAAAAGAACCAGGATCTCGCACTCTACTGCGAGTATCATAAGGACAATGGCCACACAACAAACAGCTGCATCAGTCTCCGACTGGAGATTGAGCGAGCCCTAAAAGAGGGGAAACTGCAACACCTGTTGACAGGCGCACAAAAAGCTACCAAGCGCAACACTCCCCACAACGAGGGCACCTCCACGGGTAAGAGGACCATGTACGTGGCCTCTACCCACATGATCAATGGAGGAAAAGGAAGACTGCGCAAGGCGGCGAGAAGACCGGACAATGACTGGAAGGACGAGCAAGTCGTCTTTCCAAAAGTCCGAGGCGGACCGCGCGATAGGCGCACCGTGGTTATAACAGGCCACCTGGCTCACTACTACACCGAGCGATTATTCATCGACCCGGGCAGTACATCTGATATTATATACGAGCAGTGCTTCAACCAATTTGATCAAGAAGACAAAGATCGGTTGCAGCCAGCAGACTACCCGTTGGCCGGGTTTGCAGGGGAAACCGTATTCCCCCTGGGCCAGATTACTTTTCCTGTGCGCCTCACCAACGGGAGACACACAAGATCGGAGGAGGTAAACTTCATGGTTTTACCGCACACCTCCAAGTACGACGTACTTCTCGGGAGAGAATCCCAGGGCGATTTCAACATGATCACATCCGTCCCTCACTCTGCTAAAGGTCGATAACCTCGGGAGAGAATCCCAGGGCGATTTCAACATGGTTTTACCGCGTTGCCTAAAGGATTGTTACGCACTTCCGGAGATCGACGAAAAGGTCGATAACCTCGCACCATTTCGATGGAAGTGTTTCCTCGATTGTTACAAAGGCTACCACCAAGTACAGATGGCAATTGACGATGAAGATAAAACGGCATTCCGCACTCCCACCGGGAACTACTGCTATACAAAAATGCCGTTCGAGTTACGCAACGCGGGCGCAACCTATCAAAAATTGATGAACGACACTTTCCACGGTCAAATCAGCAAAAGTGTCGAAATCTATATGGACGATCTGGTCGTCATGAGCATGGAGGAAGACACCATGCTCAACGATATTGAAAGAACATTCCAAACTCTGCGAAGCGTCAACATGAAGCTCAACCCAGGGAAATGCTCGTTTGGAATGGAAGAAGGCAAATTCCTTGGATTCATCGTAACCAAAGATGGATTCAAGGTGAACCCAGAAAAAGTACAGGCGATCGAACGCATGCCATCGCCTTCTACGATGAAAGAAATGGGCTAGCTGCACTAAATAGGTTCTTAGCTAACCATGCAGCTAAGTCTTATCCTTTCATCAAGACTCAGCGGAGCTGTTTAAAAAAGGAACAATTCCAATGGACCGCAGAGGCCGAAAAAGCTTTCCGGGAGATGAAAGAGTGTTTAAATCAACTCCCAACTCTAACCGCACCTCGCAAGGATGAACCACTTATTTTGTACCTATCTGCCGCCGACAATGCAGTAGGCGCGGTACTCATAGTGGAGCGAGAAGGAGTTCAAACACCCATCTACTACATCAGCAAAATGCTCAACGACCCAGAGACGAGGTACTCCATCATGGAGAAGTTGGTACTAGCACTGGTACACGCGTCAAGACGATTACGACGCTACTTTGCGAACCACGTCATCACAGTGCTAACCAACTACAGGATCGGCCCGATCCTATCCAAACCCGACATCTCTGGGAGGTTAGCAAAATGGGCAATCGAACTGGGCGCACTTTCGCTGAACTATAAACCGCGCCCAGCAATCAAAGGCCAGGTCTTGGCTGACTTCGTCGCTGAAGTACCAGCAAATCGCATTCAAGAATGCGAAGAAGAACAAAACCCTGCATCACCACCATCACCCGCAGAAACATGGGCACTATATACGGATGGTGCGTCCAACGAAGATGGTGCAGGTGCAGGTCTGCGCCTCGTCAGCCCCGACGGCCAAGAGCTTACTTATGCAATCCGCCTCGATTTCAAAAGCACAAATAACGAGGCAGAATACGAGGCTCTATTGGCAGGGCTGCGCTTGGCAGTCAAACTCGGCGTCCAACATTTGGAAGCACACGTCGACTCACTATTAGTCGCAGGACAGTTGCGCAGTGACTATACCGCAAAAGGGGATATCATGATCCTCTACCTGGAACAAGCCTTGCAACTGAGAAAAAAATTCACTTCCTTCAACATCCGCCATATCAACAGGAGTGAAAACAAACCCGCGGATGCACTATCAAAACTGGCATCCACAAGCTTCCAACATCTGGTAAAAGAGGTACGCATCGAAATTCTGCAAAATCCTTCCGTACCCCTACGCCAAGTCAATGTCATCCAATACGGTACAACATCCTGTTTGACACCGATCATTGCATACTTGCAATCAGGTGTTACTCCCGAAAGCAAGGCAGAGGCACGCAAGCTACAATACAAAGCGTGCCATTACCAAATGGGAGACGGTATCCTATACCGTAAATCATACCTGGGGCCACTACTACGATGCGTCGACCCTCAAGACGCCACATACCTCATCAGAGAAATACACGAAGGAATATGTGGCATACACGCAGGACCACGTATGGTGGTGGCCAAAATAATGAATGCCGGGTACTACTGGCCCGGCATGCACCTAGACGCAGTTAAGGTCTTACGCAAGTGTTTCAATTGTCAGCGACATGCTCCTAAGACCTTGCGCCCCAAGAACAACCTGATACCTGTCACTACCGCATGGCCATTTCAAAAATGGGCAATCGATGTGGTAGGACCATTTCCAGATGCACCAGGTGCAGTGAAATTTATCATAGTGGCTGTTGACTACTTTACAAAATGGGTAGAGGCAAAACCGCTTGCCTCAACCACCGCTATGATAACAAGGAAATTCATCTGGGAACACATCATCTGCTGTTTCGGTCTACCAATGTGCATTGTCACCGACAACGGTACCAACTTCGCTGCCGATGACTTCCAAAAATGGCTAAAGGAGCTAAATATTGAACACATATTCTCCTCAGTGGCACATCTGCACGGGAATGGCCAGGTGGAGAGTATCAATAAAAGCTTAGTCGAAGGCATCAAGACACGGTTGGGAACAGCCAGACGCGGCTGGGTCGATGAACTCCCAAGTATCTTATGGGCCCACAGGACAAGCCCAAAGACAAGCAACGGTGAGACACCCTTCAGTCTTATCTATGGCACTGAAGCGGTGATACCCGCAGAAATAGGCCTCCCTTCACCAAGAATGTTGGCTATCAACAAGATAGACAACAATGAAGAACGCAGGGTTGACTTGGACCTACTGGAAGAAAGGCGTGAAAACGCTGCCATCAATGAGGCCAAGTACAAAACCAAACTTGAAAAGTACTACAATGCACGGGTCCGCATTTGTACCTTCAACCCGGGAGACTACGTCCTTCGTGACAATGAAGCATCTAACGCGGAATGCCTAGGAAAACTTGCCCCCAAGTGGGAAGGACCCTACCTCATCTAAGAGGTCCTAGGCAAAGGCGCGTATAAACTGCAAACATTAGAGGGCGAAACTATCGCACGCACATGGAATGCGCAGCAGCTTCGACGCTGTTATATGTAAGACATGTTTTCTACATTCACCATGTAACCTATCAGGCCGCAGGCCATTTGCAAATAAATAAATAGACGATTCAATGCAATATTGTTTATTTACTTCTATTACAAATGCGTGTTCCACTCTGCAGTATCCACAAAAACAGATTAGCAAAATCTTCATTTACGATACCCACACAGAGTAGCAACCACACGCAACTATTGTAATAGGCCAGCAATGTCAATACTAACTGTTTATCCGGCTGGATACAGTTTTCATACTTGCATATCATCTAGATATGCAAAAGGCAATTACAGACTTAGTGTTATTCACAATAACATTAAAAACATACATGTTCAAACATGCAAGTAATAAAAACACTTGTACAAACTGAACAGAGCGGTTAAAACTTTATATTCAAAAAATTTCTACACCTACGCGGTTCACAAGGGATTTACATAAAGTTCTTCACATTTACATAAGGAAACAAAAACGGCACACAGGCCATCCTAGTCTTTCTTTGTGCCGCTGGGTTCCGCACCATCTTTGCCCACCACAGCCGGTTTTTCCTCATCTTCCTCGTCCGCATATAACACCCGCAGGCGGTCCATATAGTCCTCCGCTTCAAGACATTTTTCAAGGTCCTCAAGAGCGGAAAGGGTTGTATCGTTATACGCCGCAACCGCATCAGCAAGAAGCGCTTCAGTATCCACACCGTGGAACCCGGATCGCTCATCAGTGTATTGGCCCTGGGCCATTACATTCATATGAGCGATGCAACGATTGTAGCCAGTTTTAAAACCAGCATCCCGGGCGCGCTCCCTAATATCATTGACACCTGATACAGTCTCAGGTGCGTCAAGGATGGATGTAACAATCTGCAAAACAAAAAGAGTACAGTCAGCAAAGGCAAAATCTAAAGAAGTAGCAAAGGCAACGGATACTTACATGTCCGATCCCATGCATGCGCATCCATTCACGATCGGTCCGGAGGAGCTCAAGTGACGAGGCAAGACTATCTCTAGCCTCTACAACCTCTATTGCCTGCGCTTCTGCATCAGCAACACGAGCAGAAACCTCCTCAATAGTATCTCCCCGGCTCCGTACTTCAGCCTTTCAACAAAGGCAATACAAGCATACAAAAATAATCAACACTTGTAAGACATGTACAAATGCAAAAACAGGAGAAACATACTTGAAGGCCCAGGATAGTTTTGGCTAGGTTGGTACGGTCAACATTTGCCCCTTCAAGAGCCTTTGTAGCGCGGACCTCCACCTCTTTGGCCTCTTCAAGAGCCTTGGCAAGGCGAGCTTCTGCTTCCTTGGCCTCTTGAGCAGCCGCAACAACTGCGGTTTTTTCCTTAACCAACGCAGCGATCGCAGCCTTGGCATTGGTAAGCTCCTGACGAACATGAAAAAGATTTTCATTCTGTTTGGCCCAAGATTCTTTCCAAGTCTTACGCTCACCAGATAGCGTCTCGCGCTCATTAGAAAGAGTTTCTTTCCAACTCTTGCGCTCATCAGATAGCAGTTTTGCAAGGGTACGAACCTGTTTAAGCTTAGCAGTGGCAGCCCATTCCTCAGTCTGCTTACGCTTTTCAAAAGCAGCCCTATCCCTTTCAAGCTGCTCTGCACCCTCACGCGCAGCCTTCACCAACTCATCAGCCTCGGCACGCAACCGCGCATTTTCCTCCTCTCTGCGGCCCAGCACCTTGTAGTTATCCAAAATGGCATTCGCCATTATGGAGCTCCCCATAAGCATGGAAGAAAGTTGGTTAATCTGGACTTCAGTTGATAAGGCACGTGCCCTATTGACTTCAAAAGGGGTGCCCAAACCACCCAAAATCTCCCTACACGCGGAGGGGTCAGCAGAAATATCATCCCCTTGCATTATAGTCCATGGAGTGCGGTGATAGGTCATAGCCCGATCTTCAGTATAAGTGCGGTAATAAAACTCCAATTCAGTCTCTTCAGGCTGAATGGGAGTCTCTGTAAAACCCGCACCCCCTGAAGCGGAACCAGAAGCCTTCTCGGCAACAGGCGATTTCTTCCGCTCAGTATAAGCAAACTTCAGGTTCAAATCATCAGTATCCTGAGGGGAGATCAGATTGTCAGCAGAGTCCACTGTATCATATATCTGAGCCGCAGGCCCCTTCCCAGTATCCTCCGCCTGCGCAGAGGGCTCAGGCACCACACTTACCCCCACATCCGCGACCTTATCACGCGGAGGGGAATGAGGAGCATCAAAAATGGAGAAACCTTCATCTTGGGGTTCTGTAATCAAAACAAAAAGGCTTTAAATTACAAGTACAAAAACAATATTTGTAAAAATTATGAATTACTTACCAGAAACAACCGCATGATCAACAGACATCAGAACAGCCTTCCGTCGGGTCTGAATTTTTGGTTTCTTCTTCTCACCAGCATCAACAGCCTTATCTGCCTTTCTCTTCTTCTCATCAGCAGGTTTGGAACCCGCAGAGGTTCCACCTGCAACCGCACCACTACCTGGAACACCCAAACCCTCAAGGGTGTCAGATACTACCACGTAATCGGTATATCTGCGGAAATGAGAACAAGAGATACCTGCCACCTGCGGCACCAAAGGAGGAACAGCAGGAGCCTCAGGTTTTTTCTTGCCACGACCCCGCGGAACCTTCTCCGCATGCTTCTTCGGAGCACCCTTCGCCTCAAACTTACCCAAGGCCCCAAGAGTACCTGCATGTAAGTCACAAAAAGGGCAAATAAGAAAGATGAACTTTACAAAAAAAGTAAGAAGACTATATATCATACCTTCGCCCTGCGGCACGGTTGCGTTCAACACATCGCGCGTAGGAACGCGCGAATTTCAAGCTTCCCTTCGAAGGACGGACCGAATATTTTCCACAGCTCCGCATCCTCTGATAAGTATTTTTACAAATAAGTAACAATGGTTATGGAAGGAAACCACAAAAGAGAAACAAAACGTACCTCCGTTTTTCTCCCGCACAACGGGCTTTGCATGCCTATCAGCCCTGGTCAGCATCATCTGCAACACCCACAGCTGCGTGTTCTCCAACTTCTGATGCTCAATAGTCCTTAACCTTGGGAACCAGTCCACCGTCCCCGGACTGGGAAGCTCAATATCCTCCATAGGGATCACCTCATTCACGTTGCGGAAAGTCATCCTCGCAACAACCGCCGCAGCCTTGACATAGAAAAACTTCCTCTTCCACGTCGTGATACCTTTGGGTGGGGTCATCAGCTTGGTGCTCCCATACTGTTGGCTAAAAGAAAAAAAAACCCAGTATTTACAGTCAACTGGTAAAACCGCCGGAAATTATCAACAGTAATCGGCAAACCAAGAGCACGAAAGGTGTACTCAAAGTGTCTAATACGAATCATCCCAAAAGGACTCATTTGGGAGATGTGAAGTTTGTAAAACTCCAAAACGTCGGAAACAAAAACGGTCAATGGTAAACGAAGTTTACCATCGCCGAATGAATCAGCCCACATTGTGACATAACCGGCCGGAGCATTAGCACCGGTGTCACCCTCCTTGGGATAAAGAGCCCCAAACTCCTTGGGCATTTTTATACTGGCCATCAGTCGGTTAAACAACACCGTGGACCACTTCAACGTTGGTAGGCCACCACCGGGGCCACTACCACCATCGTCTTCTTCTTCCCCGGCCACCGGAGAAGAAGTTTCAGGGTTTTCACCCTCTACATTATGTGGGTTAGATGGTTCAGCCATCAAGAAATAAAGACGAAGAAGGAAGAAGTATGAGTTTGCAAGAAAACTCAGAGAACAACCGGAATTACGGACAGGTCAGTCGGAGAAGACGAGGGGAACACACTTTCTTTCACCGGAGAAATTTTTTGAAATTTGAACAAAGTGAGGAGAAATCAAACGGTTTCCCCTTATATACTCATCGCAATTAATGCGATGCAGTAAACCGACTTACCACGTTCAAAAAGGGCCACTGACGTATCGCCACGTGTTCAGCGGCTTTTTCAGCTGACGGTTATCACGCGCGCGTGGCCGCCCACGCGCCTGACAGAAAAGACCTTTACACTACTTGCTACAGTGCAGTTATGACCTCAGTCAGTGCAAACGTCCTTTCAGATCATCACATGTCAGAATCCTACCAACTTTCAACAACCCACATGTGCCATCAGCCATGTAGACAACACAAAAGCGACAATCATTATCCAAACTTAAGCGGCATCCGGTTTCTCTGGTTTACCGCACCATAACCCATACCGCATGTCGTTTTTTACATACCCCTCAAAAAAGGCAAAAATATATATCTTTAAATTATATAGGGGGTATAAAAAATAACCGCACATACCCACGAGCACACGTGGAATATGCGGAGATGACACACACCAACCCGCACAGGTGCGTCAGATACTCAGAACCAGCATGGTTCTTTGGACTGCGAAAACCGCTTCTCAGGATGCGGTAAACCGCACTCCATGTAAGCTTCTTCAAGCTTCAAAACCCTCATTTCCGGTTCACAACCACAGAGGGAACGCAAACAGCTTCTCCTTAAGGAAAAGGACAAGTATGCTGAGCAACCGCACATCAGCAACCCTGTCTCCTGAACCTTCAAGAGCCACATCTAGGCCACAAGACTTCTAGAAGCGAGTTCTTTGCTGCAAACCGCAACCACTCGTGAGTACTTGCTACAAATCGCAACTATGCGAACGGTAGCTACGGAAGAGCCACAACTAAACCACCATGTGGTGGAGCAAAGCTACTTCAAAGAAAACTGCTTTTCAACTAAGCACGAAGGAAAGTGGCTACAAAACGGATGCGGGAGGGTTTCAACCAACTTCCCAAGTATCTAAGGTGATCCTCCTCCGGCAATACTACTTAAAGAAAAACTACTTCCCACCAAAGCGTGAAGGAAAGTAGCTCCAGAACAGTGGTAACAAGTCTGCTTATGACTAGTTACCCACCTATGTACCGCATAGAATAAACAATGGTGGGCACAACCCTGCCTATGACCATGTTTATCGGCCCATAGTCCAGACTCACATTGTTCGACCAAACACGGCCAACAATGACGCAACTACCCCACGTTTCTCAAACAAACATGGCCAACAAGGTGCAGCAACGAGGTAACCGCAAAAGACGTGTGGTTACTAGAGAGCTAAACCTCAGAGGACGTGCGGTTACTTGAGAGATAAACCGTAGAGGACGTGCGGTTACTAGAGAGCTAAACTGGAGAACACGAACACCCCACAAAACAGGGATCATCGTTACATGTCCAGTTGCTGAACATAGAGCTTGAGCAAAATACTTACAACTTTGCACTAGCTAACGCAGAGGTTTCAACTAGAGTGGCGAAGACGGACATCTTCCGTCACGATCTCAAAGGATGGTTCGAACCCTGCTAACACCTTCAGTCACCGTTTCAAAGGTTGGTTCGAAACACCAACAGGTGGCTGATGACATCAAGAAAAGGTAGACTAAGAGTCAAGTCCTTGGCTGAGAATTCCGCATCAGACGGAACTTGCTCACCGGACATCCTTCTCAAAGGAAGGAACAATCCACTCGAAAGGCCTACTACTTACTGAAAGAAGGAGCCATCCGCATGGCCCATATTTAACCTTCTAGACAACATAGTCCAGTATCCCTCCCACATGCAACTTGCATAAGGAAGGAACACTAGACTGGGGGGACTTGAAGGGGTATGGTCCCAGATCTCGCGTCAGCATGACCGCGAATGACCATTACCCTTATCAAAAACCTCCACCAGCAATAAACTCACCTGTGTCCGCGTGGGCACACGCGAACACAGCGGTCCAATCTGTCCAGTGATGAGAAGACTTACCTTAAGGACGAAAACCAATGTTACGCATAGCGATGCGGCCCCTCACCGCATCCTATGAACATTTTCGTCACGACAAGGGATCTGGACAACAGTAACAGTCACTAAGCGGCGATGCGGCATGACACCGCATCCCGCATAAAATCATGGATGGAACAACCAACGCGGGAACAACATCAATGACCGCAAGCAGCGATGCGGCCTGGCACCGCATCCTGCCTACAAGGCAAGTGGGTCTGACACCACAGTGCAAGTGGCACTGGGAACAGTCGCCTACCGGCCCACGTGTATACAACAGTCTGACACCACAGCAGGACGTGGCACCACCACCGTAACCGACAGGTCTGACACACCTGCAAATAGCTGTGCGATGTCAGGCTAGCTATTCAACTACCCTCCTTCACTCCTCGGCTATAAATACTCACCCCAAACCAGGTTTGAGGTATCACTTCTCAACTCTCTCAATACTACCACTATCACACTTTGCTTCCCAAGCAAACTACTGATTCTCACGCCGGAGAGTGGTAACAAGGAGCACCCCTCACCCCATCCTCCTTGTTGCGAGTCACGGCTTGTTTCCTTGTGCAGGAAACCCACCACCAGACGATCCAGCCGGTGATCCTCGGAAAGAAGGGATTAACCCTCTTGACGAGACCAGTGAGTTAACCCACTTGGTTAACCATTGTTTCATCAACTAGGATGCAGCTCATGGCATTCGTCTTCCTAGTCATTGCGTGGCTCGAGTTATCGTGTTAATCGAGTCCTTGGTGAGAGCTTTTGAAAACTAATTTTAGAGAGTGGAACGTCTTATTAAGGTACGGGTTTCACCCCTGACTTAACAGTTTCATTCCTAATTGTGGTTATGCTCTTCGAATAAATTCGGGAGTTCCACTAGATTTTGAAATGGAGACTTTCGTCGAGATGTGGATGTCACTCCTAACTCGATGAAAGGTTCTCGTGCTAGAAAAATGCGCTGAGTGAGCGATCTCGTTGAGAGTTCTTGGTTTTCACACCTGATCTCGACTGGATCACTCGGTTTTGTTATGCGAGTATTTTTGAAAACGCGTGTATTGTGTTGGCCTTAGGAAAGGCTAAGTAGTATTCCGGCCTTAGGAAAGGCTCCTTCGTGTGAAGTTGTAGTATGCGGTGTTCACACAAAGTTGTAGCTTTTAGCAATTTCGATCGAGGGTATCAAGTAGGCCCGATACAACCCTATTGGGTTCGTACGAGTCGGCATGTTGGTACTTAGACTATAGACTAGGTCAATTTCTAAGACGTCGACCCGGACTAGGTCGAGTCTGACCTAATTCCCTATAGTTATGGCTCTGATACCAATCTGTCACACCCCAACCGATGGCGGAATCATCGGGGCGCGACACTAGGCGAATCAGATTGCTCAAGAGAATCCATAACAACTATGTTGCGATAATATTTAATACATTCGTTATCCCATACTAACAAATAATACAATCACATAAGTTATCACAGATTTCCTGTCCTCTCGAACAATACAAATCCGACAACCTAGATTTTAGTTGAGTTTCTAGACTTCCTAGCTTGATTTGAAATAGTCTGCGATCTAACCTGCAACATTCGTTAAAATATTTGTCAATACAAAAGTATTGGCGAGTATACAGGATTGATATGTATAGCTTAATAGATAAAAGTGTAGCGAATTTCCACATGCATAAACGTAACACATGACATATATACTCACAAAGCTGATACTACCAACTAAGTCCTCGATGCTCGAATATGCGATGGCAAACTAGATCCCATCGGGCGCAATAGTACTATACTAGTCATGGTGGGACGTCGCGAGTATAAGCCCTAGCACATATGCAACTAGCATCACATATATCTATGCATAACAGTTATTCGCAAGTGATAATTCGATTGATTGAATAATTCGTTGATAAGTTCGTTTTGCTAGAAACGTATGTTACACCCAAAATACGATTAAAAAGGGTTCAAGTATACTCACGGTGCGTATTTAGCGAGATTACAACTTGGTTGGGTCGATTGCGAGTACGTCTGCGTTAATCACTGAAGAATAGAGTGAACGATGCACGGTTAAGCGAGAAAGGCGTCGAAAAGTTAGTTGTTTGGTCGGATGGTGCTCATCCGTCCGGATGACATGTTATCCGTTCGGATGACATGTTACCCGTCCGGATGACAGGTTATCCGTCGGGATGACAGGTTATCCCTCTGGACGACAGGTTATCCGTCCGGACGACATGTTATCCGTCCGGATAACATGTGGTCCACCGTGCGGATGACACGTCTGTTTCGCATTCTGAATACTGTTTTTGAGTGTTTATCGGAAGGAATACGTGTGGAGTTACCGGGAGAGTGAAATTTCGCGCTAACACTTGAAATTCCATCAGTTCCGACCCGCTCTAACGGCCGGGAATCACCCCGCTCCACCAGAACTGGCCGTTCTTGACGGTTTCTCCGGTTTAGCTCGAAATCGCACAGTTGCTTGGTTGAATACATAGATTTAGGTGTGATTTGTTATAAAAAACATGTGGAAATCACCCAGATCTGAGTCGTTTATGGTGGAATGAGGTCACAACTTGAAGTTCATATGAACTCTTGGTGACATCACCTTAAAACACCTCAAATCAGTAGATTTCACGGTTAGAATTTGAGTTTTAAAAGATAGAATGATGTAGAACTGGGTGTAGATCACAGAAGTACAAGTTTTTAGGTTGAAATCTTACCAGAATCGCGAGAAATCGAGAGGAAAGGTCCTGAAGCGTGTTTGGTCGAGTGGGAGCTGTCACATCACTGTTAGAGTAATGTGACTTGCTATTTATAGGCAAGAGAGGCTGGGGTGGATTTTGGTTCAGATGGCCCATCTGTCCGGATGGCCCATCCATTTTGAGCGTTGCAATCGCTTTTGAAGTGCGAGTTTTTTATATTATTATAATATATACCTATAAATATCACTAGGGGTCGTATTTACGTATCCATAATCCACAGTTTCGATAATTACAGTCGGTTTACGTTTAGAGTATGCGATTATTAGCGACGTTTCACGACCATCAAGGAGGGTAGTATAGGTCCTTTCTTGATGTCATCGTGAACGTTATTGTGTTTTGTGCCACAAAGACTGACGGGGTACCGTTCACTCGTATTGTCATCATCGTCACGACGACTGGAGCTACATCACTCACCCGAGAGTCCTTGTTAGCGTTAATTGTCTGCGTTTCGACACATCACGGCCACCGAGGAGGGTAGAATAGGTCCTCACTTAGTGACATCGTGAGTGTTAGTGTTTGTGATTGGTGTAGTATAGTGATAATGTATTTCGAAAATATGCGATTATCCTTCGAATAGCGATATATGCGATATAGTTACATTATGATCCGAATCTCTGGTGCTAGTCGTAACGAGTATATCGAGTAGTAACAACACACAAAAGTGCGGGTTGTTACAATTACACTCAGCTCACCTACTCTAGGCTAAGTTCGAGCTTCCGAGACGGATTTCAAAACCAACTTGAAAACACCTTAAAATGGTTTCCTTTAGGTGTGTTTGGGTTAGGTTATTTTAGTTCAAAAGGACTTTTACTAAAAGAATTTATTAACTTATTACTTTTTGGAAATGAATTTATAATAAAGTGTTTGGGTTTGCTTGTAAGCCAATAAGTTAAAAGTAGTTTTTTTTTTAAAAAGTGTTTGGTTTAGCTTATTCATGTAAATGACCAAAAAGGACATCCTTTTAAAAAGTGTTTGGTTTAGCTTATTTAATTTTTTTTCTCTCTAGCATATTTAAAAACATTTTACGAAATATGTAACATAAAATTCGTTTATATATTTTACAATTTCTTGATTAGACCATAATAATATTACATTCCGATTCCTAAAAACATAAAAATGCGCATAAATAACACACTAATATCATACTATGCTCTTCTCCGTGATTCCATTATATCTTGCGCAATAATATCTCTTATCGTTGCCATATACATACAATCATCATCGTACAATTTGTAGACGGAACTTCTTCATGAAGTGCATCACTAGTACCGCGAGGATTGTAAGATAGAAACTAATAACAAAACTGTAAAGAGAAACTAATAACAAAACCAAGTTCATTTTCAGAATGCGCAAAAGCTCACAGTCATGCTTACAGGGTACTAAGAACCCATTTATGACAGGAAAAGTAGTTCCAAACAAATTAAAACAACTTAACTGAAAATTCTAACAAGGCGGCACGGGAGTGTTGTTAAGGGCGAATGACCGGTGGGCCGTGGTGAAGAACAACCGAACAAGCAACAAGCACTCAAGCAGCAACGAGGGTGGTGAACTGAATGTTAATTTTTTGTTTGATCTGGCATTAATTCAGGATTTTATTAACACTATTGTCAATTGGATTGTTCTTAATGGGCCTTTTCTACTCAACAATACACTCTTTAAATTGATAAAGTGACATCATTGTTTTACAATCATGTTATGTAAGTGTAAATATAAAATAATCAATCTAGACTTTGGTTCTTGTATGGCTGAGGACTCAGGTTAGTTATATATAATACTGAAATATCTTGACTTTGACCGAACATACCATTATATATTTATTCGTTTAGATCCAATTCTTATTTTCTTGATATTATTTTAAATCAAATACTACTGTTTTATATATTTTGGAAAAAAAGGTGTTTATATTAAACTATATTAATCATTTTCTAAACAACAGCATATAAGTGTATTATATATTTATACCATCACAAAGTAAATAATGTCTCAACAGCAGCATGTAAGAAACAGAAACAACAACAGCAGCATATAAGAAACAAAAACAACAACAAGGATTATTACCTTTTGCAGATGATTCTCTCTCCGACATGGCTCCTGCAGCAACGAGTTGTACATAAGGGTTATCGATAACGGGAACGAGCAACAGCAACGAGCAGCAACAGATGATTATGTTTTGTTGTTGAGATGTAATGGTAGATATAGGGTAGATGTAAGGGTTGTGATCAATTGAAGCTATGGTAGATATTGTAACGCCCTGCGTTTTCATACTTTCCATAATTAGAAACCGTTACTCGTATTACTATTTTTGGAAATCTTGTATTCGTGCGTTCGCCTTTTCGTTGGAATCATCGTAAAATCCAAGAATTTGAATCATAACGAAATTCGTATTCATGCTATATACGTTTCATACTTGTCCTCACACCTAAAACTATTAAACATGTGACACCTTACTCATACTTTGTGCTAAATACGTCAAACTTGTAAACATGTGTCTCATATGCTAAATTTACGCAAATTCGATACTTATTCTCGACATTCATACTTGTTTATACTCGTTTTATATTAGCTTCATGATATAGTTACATTACAAACCTTTAAATATGATTCTGATACTTAAAACACATTGAAAACAACTTAAAACATCATTATATATAAGTTCAGGGGGCAAAAGTGACAAAAAACAAAATTTTGGCCAGCCACAGGGCTCCGCGCCCCGCGCCACTCTCCCTCCTATCCCGTCGTGGGCCGCCAAGGACCCGATCCACAGATCAGCCAAACTCAGCTCGCGATTGGGCATTGTTTTGGTGTTTTCTTGGTTTGTTTTTGTGTTTCTTGTCTTAAATACTCCCAACCAACTTGACCTAACCCTTCCCTATAAAATCCCACTCTTCTCCACACTTCATACACTTTACAAACTCACTCACAAAACACCTCTAAATCTGCTGGAAATGAAGAACTTAGACAGATTCGTATCAAGTTGCTAAAACAAGCTTATCTCACTCATTTCTTGTCCGTTTTCATCGATTCTTCTTCTCACTTTCTTGGATTGACCTAAGGAACATTTCCATAGGTTTTCCCTGGAAAACCAAGGCCTTGAATGTCCCCGAAAAGGCTCCAAAGTGGGCTAATGTTTCTGTTTTGAATCAAACTTTGTTAAAACTTGTGTAAACTTGAGGAAACTCATCTCAAACCTATGTCCTTATGCTTATAACCACTCCTATGGTTAGTTAGGTTTAAAAACAAGGTTGAGACATTTAAAATCAGAGAATTAATCCTCACAAACTTTCTGTTTTGTTCAAGGGTTTAGCCCACAAGTGATGTTCAAGTTCAAGACTTGATGTAGGTGTGATTTAGGATTAACTTGGGTTATCCTACATAAAATCCACACGTTGATTGATGATTTCTTATAGATTAGTGTTTAGTATTCTTGTATTACTTGTAAGTTCATGACCCTCCTTGAATGTTTTTACATCAAGTGTAGTGGTGAACACTTAGAGGTGCCTAAATGGAAGAACTTGTTCTTCCTACCTCCAACCTGACTTCTATGACACAAAGAGGTGCCTAAATGGAGATTCTAATCTCCTACCTCATACTTGACCATTAGGACTTTGTAATCTTCTTAATATCTATGTATTCCATATATAAATATCTAAGTAACTAAGCTTGATGATAATTTAGTAGCTATTTGTCAAGAACATGTTACATCATCTATAACCATACACATGTTATGATTCTAATGGACCTTTAATCCATGAAATCTTACAAACTCTTTTGAGTTTTAATAGTGTCAAGAACATGTGCTATGTTGTCACGGCCCCCGACCCGGTTTGACCCGTTTCAGGAGCCACGGACAGAAATCCCGAGGTATTTAATTAATTGAGTTTAACAGCGGAAGTTTTCATCAGGATCTTTTTAAAATTTGAAATATTTCCCAATTATTTTATTTCACAACTCGGGATAAGACCCGGTAATTTACAATCGTTTGATTTCACGAAGAAACCTTTTATTTTACAAAACATGTTTCTTTATTTTATACTGAGCCACTTCCTTGAGCTTGTAGTGCTATATGGCACTTTTCCTAGATCATAACAGATCACCTGAAACATGTTTGAAAAAGGTTTTGTCAGCGGGAAATACTGAGTGAATCATTCTATTTACATAAAATGATGCATAGTTATCAATTACAACATAAGAGCGATTACAATGGCTTCTATCTTATTTTTATCTGGCACCGTGTCACAATGGTGACATGTCACAATGGTGACATGTCACAATGGTGACGATGGTCATACCACTATTAGGTCAACGAACCTAAATAGTGATGATTATCCCTGTAGGTTAATGAACCTAACAGTGATTATCCCGAGTAGGTCAATGAACCTAACTGGGAGAAAATTAGTAATGTGCACAATACCCCACTAGCCAGTGATTCAAGATATCCACGACTTAGTCCCTGTAATTATAACTTTTGAAAATAATTTGAGGTATTGTAAAATAGTTGATAAAAAGAGAATGACTCACATTGCAGATTTATACGGGCAGAGTTTAGCCTACTGATTAGCCTTTTAACCTAAATTTAATAACAGGCACACAATTCAGTCAGTAACTTAATACAGCCTTTACGATAACTCACGAGATCAACCCTCACAACGAATGACAAAGTGCGATACTTAAACATCCATCGAATTAACGACGAATGACAAAGCATAAACCCGAATGTGGGCAGCACTTAGACATCCATTGAATAGTTTAATCGATCGGACATTGAATCGTAGCAGCGATCGAGTTATTACCCTGATTGCGGCGTCGATTAGTGATCCGTGTGTGTTAATTGTGGTAAACAGAGCATAACTCAGTGTATATTTCGAAGTTTTACGTCGTTCTGAAGCCAGGAATTAAGTCCCAAGCCCCTGTATTTATACCCAAATTTGACATCCCCCGCGTGTCGCGACAGAAACATCTGCATCTGTCGCGTGTCGCCTGAGGTGACCTTTTAGGGTAGGGTAGGTACGTGTCCAGGTAGCTTAGCTGAGTTGGTCTCGCGTTAAAATTCACAATACACGTAAAACTGTTAAGATAATACCAACTAGGGTTTACCCCCCCCCCCCTGAGTTTTAGGGGCCCTGATCCTGATTCTGTTTATTCTGAGAATTTTAGGGTTTGTTCAGAATCACTTGGGTTTCTCAATTAGGGTTTCCTATTGGTCAATTAAAGTAACAATTAGTACTTTTTGATGAGAGTTGTTACATTCTCCCTACCTTAATAAAAATCTCGTCCTCGAGATTTACTTGGAATAATTGAGGATACTTTCGCTTCTTTTCTGATTCCAGTTCTCAAGTGTATTTAGAGTCTTATCTTTAAATCCCACTTTACTTGAACTAACACTAATCATTTGTTCTTTCTATCTTCTATCTGAAGATGTTTCTCAACAAATTTTAACTTTTCATTTACCTCTATATCTTGAAGAGGTACTACCAAAATTCGTCTGATATACATTTCTTAAGATTGGATACATGAAATACATCATGTACTCCAGCTAACTCTCCTGGTAGTTGTAAACTATAAACAACTGGTCCTATATGTTAGATCACTGGAAATGGTCCTACGTACCTGTTAGGGGAGGATTTTCTAACAATTAGTGATCCTTATTCGTTATCCTAATTAGTGATCCTTACTTCTGTGACAGGTGGTGATCCTCAGAAGAGTTTCAGGATCAGGATCATGGATCACTCTAAGGATCCTCGTACTGACGATTGTTTATTTATGTTTTGTACTACCTCGCAGGAATAACAAGCTTGACCAAGTCTTGGCGACATTCCTGGAGAATATTCCCAAACTATCCCGCACGTGCTTGGCTAAACATGGACGTTGTGGAGAACGTGGGAGCTTGGCACAAAAGTCGGATAGTTAGTTTGGTAGTTAAATTTCTATTTTAAAAGGGGTAACGAGCTAGTAGAAAAACACTTAGTCATTTTTCAGCTACACACACTCGTATACTCGCACACTTGAAGCTCTCGACGAACATTCATTCGTTTTCACTCACTTTACACATTTCACGATAGTGATCCTTGTACCTAGCTCGTTACTATCCGAAGTTGTAAACATTTATTCATTTATTTGAGCTTGGTGATCGGTAGTTTCCATCACCCGAGGTTTTTTGTGCCGGAGATCAACTCTTGATCAAGGGCTTTTTCCCCGTATAAATCCTTGTGTCATTTCAGCAATTTACATTGAAGTGATCCTTGTTATTGATATACACAATTAGCATCATACCCCGTAACAAAGAGTTTGGTTGCAATATCCTCAACAGATTTTCTGACCAAAACAGTTTGGCGCCCACCGTGGGGCAATTGGTGCTTCGTCCTTAGAAAAATTCGTATTTCTGTGCTCATTTCGGTTCACTACAACCAAGCAAATGGCTTCCTCAGCGAAGAATGCTTCAAATTTGATGCCCTCATTCACTTCTTCTCAAGGCGTTCCCCCTTTGCCTCTACCACCTTCTGGATCCCAGAAGAATGCTGAGAATGCTGCGAAGAAACCAACTCCTATTTTCTCAAAACCTCCAACTTCTTCTGCTTCTTACACTCCCACTACTAGTGACATGTTTACTTTGATTTTGCAGATGAAGGATCAGATACGGCAACAGGATAAGACCAATGAGAGGATTCTCAAAGAAATCGGAGATCTCAAGAAACAAAAGACAACGGCAGAGGATCATTCCCCACTGGTGCCGAAATCTTTGAATTTTGATACTCCGGTGATTACTTCTCAGCCATCAGTGGTTCCAGACGTTCAATACGTGGGTGGACCAAAAGGAGTGCACTATGGAACAACAACAATGACCCAGGCATCAGGTTCATATTTCCAGCCAGCGGGATCCTATCTTCAGCATATGGGATCCCTCACGAGTTCAGGAGGATATTCAGGAATGCAGCAGATTCAAGGATCCTCCTTCGCTCCAGGATCATCCCAGATTCAAGGATCCACCTTCGTTCCAGGATCATCCCAGGTTCAAGGATCCTCCTTTGTTCCAGGATCATCCCAGGTTCAAGGATCCTCCTTCGTTCCAGGATCATCACAGGTTCAAGGATCCTCCTTCGTTCCAGGATCATCCCAGGTTCAAGGATCCTCCTTTGTTCCAGGATCATCCCAGGTTCAAGGATCATCCTTTGTTCCAGGATCATCCCAAGTTCAAGGATCCACCTTCGTTCCAGGATCGTCCCAGTTTCAAGGATCCTTCCAGATGCCAGGATCCTTGAGGAGTTTGCAAACAGGAAGTTTAGATGTCCATCAGGGAGATTTTATTCCAATGCAGACCAATGCTTCTACTGGTCCCTCGATCATTCCAGAGCCTCAACAATATGGATTAACATCCAATCTTCCTAATCTGAATCCAATGGGAGGTAACACTTTTAATAATTCTTATACTACTAACCATGGTCTTATGCAGGATCCAGGTATCAATCATGCCATGGCCAGAGAATTGCAAAAGTTAAAGGATATGATATCAAGTGTTCCAGGAGTGGTCAAACCTATCCCAGAGATTGCAGATGGGAACCACAAGATATCTCGTTTTGCACCACCAATCTGTGATGCTGAGATACCCAAGAGGTTCCATGTGCCAACAATGAAGCTGTATGATGGTTCGACAGATCCTGAGGAACACATAGCACAATACAGGGAGAGGATGGAGATCAATCCAATTCCAGAAAGGTTAAAGGAAGCATGCCTGTGCAAGGGATTCGGATCCACTCTTACTGGATCAACTCTCAAATGGCGGCTAAGTCTTCCTCCCTATTCTATTACCTCATTTGCTAACCTAGTTAACTTGTTTAATAATCAGTTTTCTTGTAGTAGAAAATTTGAACGATTAACTAGTGATCTATATAGGATAACCCAGGGTCATAATGAATCATTAAGGGATTACATTACCAAATTCAGTAAAGAATCCTTAGACATTCCCAACTTAGATATAGCTACGGCTGTTGAGGCCTTCAAAATGGGATTGCTTAGGGATTCGTCGTTTTATGATGATCTTGTTATGACACCATGCAGGAACTTAGATGAGGTAAGAACACGAGCACTTAGGTTCATTCGGCTAGAGGACGATAAGAGGATCTAGGAGAGGTTAGCAGGATCCTCAAAGCAGGATAAGCAAGGATCCTCATTCAGGAACAACAAGTTCAGATCCTATAACAGATCTGATAACCAGAACGTGCATTCTGTTGATCAAGAAGAGGATGATGAAGATTATCCTCCAATTTCTGAATATTGTTTTTGTGTTGATAACAATGAACTAATCCTTACGATGCAGAACCTAGGTGATAAAGCTAGATGGCCGAGAAAAAATGATAGGCCAGCTGCGACTAAGGATAAATCAAAGTGGTGTGCATACCATGAAGATTTTGGGCATCTCACAGAAGAATGCATTGCGCTAAGAAAGGAAATTGGATACTTGTTGAGCAAGGGGCATCTAAAGAATTGTTGGGAAGAAAAAAGTCAAGGACTCAGGATCCTGAAAGGATCCCTGAGAAGGCTCCAGCCCCTCCAGCAGATGCACAAGTGATAAATTTTATTTCTGGAGGATCAGACATTTGTGGCACATCTTTCTCAGCAGCTAAAAGGCATGCAAAAGAAACTAAAATGGATAATGGAGAAAGACCCGTTCGAACATCAAGTGTCTCCGAAGGAAAAGTCATAACCTTTGACGAGGATGATCGTGTTGATATCCAGGATCCTCATCACGATGGTTTAGTTATTACTCTTTTCATTTCTAACCATTTTGTTCGCAGGATCCTTATAGACGGAGGAAGTTCAGTGAACATTATCCAGCTTGATGTTCTAAAGAAGATGGGAATTCCTGAATCGGACATCATACCAAGATCCTCCGTGCTCGTGGGATTTAGTGGCGAAACTAAGAATACCCTGGGGGACATTAAACTCCCAATATACATTGAAGGCCTACACTCTTATAAAAAATTTTGTGTTATTGACTGTTTATCTTGTTGTAATGTTATCCTTGGCAGGCCTTGTATACACGATATGAAAGCAGTCCCATCTACCTACCATCATTGTGTGAAGCTCCCTAGTCCTTGGGGAATAGTGAAGATTGATAGTGATCAGCAGGAGGCTAAGAATTGCTACACTTCATCGATGAAACCAGCCTCGAAGTCAAGGGAGCAATAGCAATCAAGGTATCCTCCAAGGGATGTCTTGGAGGCCAGAGAGCATGATGTGGTAGAAATCCTCATGGATCCTGATGATCCTGAATCCAAAATCTATATCGGATCAGGGATCCTTGGCGAAATGAAAGAAGACCTCGTATCCTTCCTCAAAAGGAGAAAGACTACCTTTGCATGGAAACACGAAGACATGACTGGTATATCCAAAGATGTAATCACTCATAAACTCGGCATTGACAGATCCTTCAAACCAATCCATCAAAGGAGAAGAAAGTTTGCACCGGAAAGGAATGCCATTATCCAGGAAGAGGTAGAGAAATTGCTCCGAGCAGGTATGATTAGGGAGGTCAAGTATCCAAGATGGTTGGCCAATGTGGTTGTTGTTCAAAAGAAAAACGGAAAGTGGAGGGTATGTGTCGATTTTACCGATTTAAATAAGGCATGTCCCAAGGATCCTTTCCCATTACCCCACATTGACTCCATGGTGGATGCAACTGCGGGTCATGAACTGTTAACTTTTATGGATGCTTCATCAGGATTCCAACAAATCCAAATGGAACCATCCGACCAAGAGGATACAGCCTTCATGACTCCAACTGGTATATACTGCTATATTGCTATGCCGTTCGGATTAAGAAATGCAGGTGCAACATATCAAAGGCTGGTGAATATGATGTTCAAGGATCAGATTGGACAAACTATGGAGGTTTACATAGATGATATGGTGGTAAAATCCTTAAAAGCTGAGGATCACCTAAGAGACTTGGAGGAAGCATTCGATATCCTTGACCAATATAACATGAAACTTAATCCTTCAAAATGTCACTTTGGTGTTAAAGCGGGTAAATTCTTAGGATATATGGTGACAAAGAGAGGCATTGAAGCTAGCCCGGAACAAATCAAAGCAATAGTAAACATCAAATCTCCGGCCAATGCTAAGGATGTTCAAAGACTAACAGGCAGGATAGCAGCTTTGAACAGATTTATATCCAAATCCTCAGAGAAGTGAAAAGAATTCTATGATATCCTAAGGAAGAACAAGAAATTTGAGTGGACTGACAAGCATGAAAATGCTTTAAGAGCCCTCAAAGATTACCTATCCTCAGCCCCGGCTTTGATGAAACCAGAAAAAGGCGATGTGCTATCCTTGTATCTTGCAGTATCCTCAAAAGCAGTAAGTGCGGTCCTTGTTAAGGATCATGAAGGTACACAACATCCTGTCTATTATGTAAGTAAAAGTTTACTTGATGCCGAATCCAGGTATTCACACCTTGAAAAGCTTATTCTTGCATTAATTATGGCATCCACTAAGTTAAGACATTATTTTGAAACTCATGTTATCATTGTTAAAACTAATTTTCCAATTAAGAATGTCCTCAGGAAACCAGAGATGTCAGGAAGGATGGCTAAGTGGGCAGTGAAGCTAAGTGCATATGATATAAGATATGAGCCTAGGACAGCTATCAAATCCCAAGCATTAGCTGACTTTGTGGCTGATTTCAGTAGTGATTTACAAGAAGAAGCTGAATTAGAAGTCCAGCAGCTAGAAGAGACCAAGGATCCTTGGATACTCTATACTGATGGATCCTCAAATGTCAAAGGCACAGGGCTTGGAATACTACTAAAATCGCCACAGGGGGACATAATACCCCACTCTATAGCTTGTGAGTTCCAAACCACTAACAATGAGGCTGAATATGAAGCCTTAATTGCTGGTTTGCAAATTGCAAAGCATATGGGGATCAGGTATCTTGAGGTACATGTAGATTCATTGTTAATCACAAACCACTTTAATGGATCCTATGCTGTTAAAGGTGAAAAGCTAACCAAATATCTAGAGATAGTCAAAAGTTTGGCACTCTCTTTTGTTTCCTTTAGTTTGACACAGGTACCAAGGGAAGAAAATACAGAAGCTGATGCTTTGGCTAACTTAGGATCATCCTTGAAGATCCCGAAGGATATCAAGATCCCTATTATCCATATCCTGACCCCGGCTATCGAGGATCACGAGGCCATGGAGATAGGAAATGATTCTGCAATTATCCCTTGTGAGGATACTCAATCCCATTCAGGATCAGGATCATGGATCTCACCAATTATGAAATACTTACAACATGGAGGGATTTCTACAGGAGAAAACCCTAGGGCTTTCAAATCTAAGGTATCTCAATTCACAATTTTAAATAATATGTTGTATAGACGATCTCTTGCAGGACCATACTTGAGATGCATTGAGGATCCTGAAATCCAAGAAGTTCTAAAAGACTTCCATGAAGGAGATTGTGGAAACCACACTGGGGGCAGGGCATTATTTTCAAGGATCCTGAGGACAGGATACTACTGGCCAACCATGAAGAGAGATGCTGTGGAGTATGCTAGAAGATGTGATCCTTGTCAGAGACACAGCAATATCCTTCATCAACCAGCTGAATTACTGCATCCTATATCCTCCTCTTGGCCATTTATGAGATGGGGGATGAATATAGTTGGTAAGCTCCCTAAGGCACCTGGTGGAAAAGTATTCATGTTAGCTATGACTGATTACTTCTCCAAGTGGATAGAGGCTGAAGCTTTTGCCCAAGTCAGAGAAAAGGAAGTTATATCCTTTATTAAAAGAAATATTATAACTAGATTTGGAATTCCTTCTGAGATTATATGTGATAATGGTTCCCAATTTATTGGGGGCAGAACCACTAACTTTTGTGACAGCTGGGGGATTAAGATGATAACATCAACACCAGTCCACCCACAAGCTAATGGTCAAGCAGAATCATCCAACAAGATCATCATCAACAATTTGAAGAAGAAGCTTGGATCCAAGAAGGGGAAATGGGCAGAAGAACTACCCTATGTGCTTTGGGCTGATAGGACAACCCCAAAGAATGCTACTGGTCAAACGCCATTCTCTTTGGTATTTGGGGCAGAATCAGTGATCCCAACAGAAATGGTGGTTCCAACTGCTAGAACAAGTACCCGTGATCCTGAGGAAAATGATGAGAACTTAGCTCAAGACCTGGATACTATTGAAGAAATCAGGGATATGGCTAGGATAAGGATGGCCAGTTATCAACAAAGAATGGCTGGTGCTTACAACAAAAATGTCAGGATCAGGAGGTTTTAAGTTGGAGATATGGTATTAAGGAAAGCATTCCAAAATACCACCAATCCTGCTGATGGGAAATTGGCTCCAAAATGGGAAGGCCCTTATCTGATTAAAGCTGAAGCAGGAAAGGGGGCATATAGATTGCTAACCATGGAAGGTGATTTGCTACCAAGAGCTTGGAATGCTGTCCACTTGAAGAAATATTTCATGTGAGCAGGATCCTCATGGCACAGATGATCCTCATGATTGGAATATCCTTAGAGGATCCTCAAAGTATCGGTGATCCTTACTTAGGTAATATCCTAAACTTGAACTATCTCATTTCTTTATTTTCTCATATAAGGATAAGGATCATGTATCCTTTATCCATCTCTCACGTGAGTTTAAGTTTTGAAAGTTCAGGTATCCTTAGCATAACATTGGTTATCCGCTGAAGCAATCCGTTCTTTGGGTTTAACCCCAGTTATTTGGGCTTGACCCCAGTTCCGCCTGTAGCGCATGATGATCCTGGTATAGTTCAAGGCAGTGGGACCAGTACTCGTTTTAGGGGCTGATAATTCCATTGTACTGGCTATGCCTAGGATCCTACGTATAATGGTAGACGTACCATACATCCGTTCATAAGGTTTAACGTTTTCACATTAGCTAAGGTTTCTAACGTTTTCACGTTAGCTAAGGTTTTGGCATTTTCATGTCACTAAGTTTGGATAGTCGCCAGTCAGGGCCATACTCCAGTTTACATACGATCCTTGGGCTTGTCCCCAATTATCCTTGGGCTTGTCCCCAGTTATCCTTGGGCTTGTCCCCAGTTATCCTTGGGCTCGTCCCCAGTTATCCTTGGGCTTGTCCCCAGTTGCTGTTAGGGGAGGATTTTCTAACAATTAGTGATCCTTATTCGTTATCCTAATTAGTGATCCTTACTTCTGTGACAGGTGGTGATCCTCAGAAGAGCTTCAGGATCAGGATCATGGATCACTTTAAGGATCCTCGTACTGACGATTGTTTACTTATGTTTTGTACTATCTCGCAGGTATAACAAGCTTGACCAAGTCTTGGCGACATTCCTGGAGAATATTCCCAAACTATTCTGCACGTGCTTGGCCAAAAATAGACGTTGTGGAGAATGTGGAGGCATGGCACGAAAGTCGGGAAGTTTGTTAGCTAGTTGTTTTCTTATTTTTAAAGGGGTAACGAGCTAGTTAGTAACACTTAGTCATTTATGAGTTACACACACACGCATACAAACGTTCATACCAACTCTCGTTCAAACACTTAGCGATTTCATACACCATATACACATTTCACGATAGTGATCCTTGTACCTAGCTCGTTACTATCCGAAGTTGTAAACATTTATTCATTTATTTGAGCTTGGTGATCGGTAGTTTCCATCACCCGGGGTTTTTTGTGCCGGAGATCAACTCTTGATCAAGGGCTTTTTCCCCGTATAAATCCTTGTGTTGTTTGTGCAAATTACATTGAAGTGATCCTTGTTATTGATATACATAATTAGCATCATACCCCGTAACAAAGAGTTTGGTTGCAATATCCTCAACAGATTTTCTGACCAAAACAGTTTGGCGCCCACCGTGGGGCAATTGGTGCTTCGTCCTTAGAAAAATACGCATTTCTGTGCTCATTTCGGTTCACTACAACCAAGCAAATGGCTTCCTCAGCGAAGAATGCTTCAAACTTGATGCCTTCATTCACTTCTTCACAAGGCGTCCCTCCTTTGCCTCCACCACCTTCTGGATCCCAGAAGAATACCGAGAATGCTGCGAAGAAACCAACTCCCATTTTCTCAAAACCTCCAACTTCTTCTGCTTCTTACACTCCCACTACTAGTGACATGTTTACTTTGATTTTGCAGATGAAGGATCAGATACGGCAACATGATAAGACCAATGAGAGGATTCTCAAAGAAATCGGAGATCTCAAGAAACAAAAGACAACGGCAGAGGATCATTCCCCACTGGTGCCAAAATCCTTGAATTTTGATACTCCGGTGATTACTTCTCAGCCATCAGTGGCTCCAGATGTTCAATACGTGGGTGGACCAAAAGGAGTGCACTACGGAACAACAACAATGACTCAGGCATCAGGTTCATATTTCCAGCCAGCGGGATCCTATCCTCAGCATATGGGGTCCCTCACGAATTCAGGAGGATATTCGGGAATGCAGCAGGTTCAAGGATCCTCCTTCGTTCCAGGATCATCCCAGGTTCAATGATCCTCCTTCGCTCCAGGATCATCCCAGGTTCAAGGATCCTCTTTCGTTCCAGGATCATCCCAGGTTCAATGATCCTCCTTCGCTCCAGGATCATCCCAGGTTCAAGGATCCTCTTTCGTTCCAGGATCATCCCAGGTTCAAGGATCCTCCTTCGTCCCAGGATCGTCCCAGTATCAAGGATCCTTCCAGATGCCAGGATCCTTGAGGAGTTTGCAAACAGGAAGTTCAGATGTCCATCAGAGAGATTTTATTCCAATGCAGACCAATGCTTCTACTGGTCCCTCGATCATTCCAGACCAATGCAAACAGATAGTGATCCTTGTACCTAGCTCGTTACTATCCGAAGTTGTAAACATTTATTCATTTATTTGAGCTTGGTGATCGGTAGTTTCCATCACCCGGGGTCATAATGAATCATTAAGGGATTACATTACCAAATTCAGTAAAGAATCCTTAGACATTCCCAACTTAGATATAGCTACGGCTGTTGAGGCCTTTAAAATGGGATTGCTTAGGGATTTGCCTTTCTATGATGATCTTGTTATGACACCATGCAGGAACTTAGATGAGGTAAGAACCCGAGCACTTAGGTTCATTCGGCTGGAGGATGACAAGAGGATCCAGGAGAGGTTAGCAGGATCCTCAAAGCAGGATAAGCAAGGATCCTCATTCAGGAACAACAAGTTCAGATCCTACAACAGATCTGATAACCAGAACGTGCATTCTATTGATCAAGAAGAGGATGATGAGGATTATCCTCCAATTTCTGAATATTGTTTTAGTGTTGATAACAATGAACTAATCCTTGCGATGCAGAGTCTAGGTGATAAAGCTAGATGGCCCAGAAAAAATGATAGGCCAGCTGCAACTAAGGATAAATCAAAGTGGTGTGCATACCATGAAGATTTTGGGCACCTCACAGAAGAATGCATTGCGCTAAGAAAGGAAATTGGATACTTGTTGAGCAAGGGGCATCTAAAAGAATTGTTGGGAAGAAAAAAGTCAAGAACTCAGGATCCTGAAAGGATCCCTGAGAAGGCTCCAGCCCCTCCAGCAGATGCACAAGTGATAAACTTTATTTCTGGAGGATCAGACATTTGCGGCACATCCTTCTCAGCAGCTAAAAGGCATGCAAAGGAAACTAAAATGGATAATGGAGAAAGACCTGTTCGAACATCAAGTGTCTCCGAAGGAAAAGTCATAACCTTTGATGAGGATGATCGTGTTGATATCCAGGATCCTCATCACGATGGTTTGGTTATTACTCTTTTTATTTCTAACCATTTTGTCCGCAGGATCCTTATAGACGGAGGAAGTTCAGTGAACATTATCCAGCTTGATGTTCTAAAGAAGATGGGTATCCCTGAATCAGATATCATACCAAGATCCTCCGTGCTTGTGGGATTTAGTGGCGAAACTAAGAATACCCTGGGGGACATCAAACTCCCAATATACATTGAAGGCCTACACTCTTATAAAAAATTTTGTGTTATTGACTGTTTATCTTGTTGTAATGTTATCCTTGGCAGGCCTTGTATACACGATATGAAAGCAGTCCCATCTACTTACCATCAATGTGTGAGGCTCCCTAGTCCTTGGGGAATAGTGAAGATTGATAGTGATCAGCAGGAGGCTAAGAATTGCTACACTTCATCGATGAAACCAGCTTCGAAGTCAAGGGAGCAATAGCAATCAAGGTATCCTCCAAGGAATGTCTTGGAGGCCAGAGAGCAGGATGTGGTAGAAATCCTCATGGATCCTGATGATCCTGAATCCAAAATCTATATCGGATCAGGGATCCTTGGCGAAATGAAAGAAGACCTCGTATCCTTCCTCAAAAGGAGAAAGACTACCTTTGCATGGAAACACGAAGACATGACTGGTATATCCAAAGATGTTATCACTCATAAACTCGGCATTGACAGATCCTTCAAACCAATCCATCAAAGGAGAAGAAAGTTTGCACCGGAAAGGAATGACATTATCCAAGAAGAGGTAGAGAAATTGCTCCGGGCAGGTATGATTAGAGAGGTCAAGTATCCAAGGTGGTTGGCCAATGTGGTTGTTGTTCAAAAGAAAAACGGAAAGTGGAGGGTATGTGTCGATTTTACCGATTTAAATAAGGCATGTCCCAAGGATCCTTTCCCATTACCCCACATTGACTCCATGGTGGATGCAACTGCGGGTCATGAACTGTTAACTTTTATGGATGCTTCATCTGGATTCCAACAAATCCAAATGGAACCATCCGACCAAGAGGATACAGCCTTCATGACTCCAACTGGTATATACTGCTATATTGCTATGCCGTTCGGATTAAGAAATGCAGGTGCAACATATCAAAGGCTGGTGAATATGATGTTCAAGGATCAGATTGGACAGACTATGGAGGTCTACATAGATGATATGGTGGTAAAATCCTTAAAAGCTGAGGATCACCTAAGAGACTTGGAGGAAGCATTCGATATCCTTGACAAATATAACATGAAACTTAATCCTTCAAAATGTCATTTTGGTGTTAAAGCAGGTAAATTCTTAGGATACATGGTGACAAAGAGAGGCATTGAAGCTAGCCCGAAACAAATTAAAGCAATAGTGAACATCAAATCTCCGGCCAATGCTAAGGATGTTCAAAGGCTAACAGGAAGGATAGCAGCCTTGAACAGATTTATATCCAAGTCCTCCGAGAAGTGTAAAGAATTCTATGATATCCTAAGGAAGAACAAGAAATTTGAGTGGACGGAGAAGCATGAAAATGCTTTAAAAGCCCTCAAAGATTACCTATCCTCGGCCCCGGCTTTGATGAAACCAGAAAAAGGCGATGTGTTATCCTTGTATCTTGCAGTATCCTCAAAAGCAGTAAGTGCGGTCCTTGTTAAGGATCATCAAGGTACACAACATCCTGTCTATTATGTAAGTAAAAGTTTATTTGATGCCGAATCCGGGTACTCACACCTTGAAAAGCTTATTCTTGCATTAATTATGGCATCTACTAAGTTAAGACATTATTTTGAAACTCATGTTATCATTGTTAAAACTAATTTTCCAATCAAGAATGTCCTCAGGAAACCAGAGATGTCAGGAAGGATGGCTAAGTGGGCAGTGAAACTGAGTGCATATGATATAAGATATGAGCCTAGGACAGCCATCAAATCCCAAGCATTAGCTGACTTTGTGGCTGATTTCAGTAGTGATTTACAAGAAGAAGCTGAGCTAGAAGTCCAGCAGCTAGAAGAGACCAAGGATCCTTGGATACTCTATACTGATGGATCCTCAAATGTCAAAGGCACAGGGCTTGGAATACTACTAAAATCGCCACAGGGGGACATAATACCCCATTCTATAGCTTGTGAGTTCCAAACCACTAACAATGAGGCTGAATATGAAGCCTTAATTGCTGGTTTGCAAATTGCTAAGCATATGGGAATCAGGTATCTTGAGGTACACGTAGATTCTTTGTTAATTACAAACCACTTTAATGGATCCTATGCTGTTAAAGGTGAAAAGCTAACCAAATATTTGGAGATAGTCAAAAGTTTGGCACTCTCTTTTGTTTCCTTTAGTTTGTCACAGGTACCAAGGGAAGAAAATACAGAAGCTGATGCATTGGCTAATTTAGGATCATCCTTGAAGATCCCGGAGGATATCAAGATTCCTATTATCCATATCTTGACCCCGGCTATTGAGGATCATGTGGCTATGGAAATAGGAAATGATTCTGCAATAATCCCTAGTGAGGATACTCGATCCCATTCAGGATCAGGATCATGGATCTCACCAATTATGAGATACTTACAACATGGAGAGATTCCTACAGGAGAAAACCCTAGGGCTTTCAAATCTAAGGTATCTCAATTCACAATTTTAAATAATATGTTGTATAGACGATCTCTTGCAGGACCATACTTGAGATGCATTGAGGATCCTGAAATCCAAGAAGTTTTAAAAGACTTCCATGAAGGAGATTGTGGAAACCACACTGGGGGCAGGGCATTATTCTCAAGGATCCTGAGGACAGGATACTACTGGCCAACCATGAAGAAAGATGCTGTGGAGTATGCTAGAAGATGTGATCCTTGTCAGAGGCACAGCAATATCCTTCATCAACCAGCTGAATTATTGCATCCTATATCCTCCTCTTGGCCATTTATGAGATGGGGTATGGATATAGTTGGTAAGCTCCCTAAGGCACCTGGTGGAAAAGTATTCATGCTTGCTATGACGGATTACTTCTCCAAGTGGATAGAGGCTGAAGCTTTTGCCCAAGTCAAAGAAAAGGAAGTTATATCCTTCATTAAAAGAAATATTATAACTAGATTTGGAATTCCTTTTGAGATTATATGTGATAATGGTTCCCAATTTATTGGGGGCAGAACCACTAACTTTTGTGACAGCTGGGGGATTAAGATGATAACATCAACACCAGTCCACCCACAAGCTAATGGTCAGGCAGAATCATCCAACAAGATCATCATCAACAATTTGAAGAAGAAGCTTGGATCCAAGAAAGGGAAGTGGGCAGAAGAACTACCCTATGTGCTTTGGGCTGACAGGACAACCCCTAAGAATGCTACTGGTCAAACACCATTCTCTTTAGTGTTTGGGGCAGAATCGGTGATCCCAACAGAAATGGTGGTTCCAACTGCTAGAACAAGTACTCGTGATCCTGAGGAAAATAATGAAAACTTGGCTCAAGACCTGGATACTATTGAAGAAATCAGGGATATGGCTAGGATAAGGATGGCCAGTTATCAGCAAAGAATGGCTGGTGCTTACAACAAAAATGTCAGGATCAGGAGGTTTCAAGTTGGAGATATGGTATTAAGGAAAGCATTTCAGAATACCACCAATCCTACTGATGGAAAGTAAGCTCCAAAATGGGAAGGCCCTTATTTGATTGAAGCTGAAGCAGGAAAGGGGGCATATAGATTGCTAACCATGGAAGGTGATTTGCTACCAAGAGCTTGGAATGCTGTCCACTTGAAGAAATATTTCATGTGAGCAGGATCCTCATGGCACAGATGATCCTCATGATAGGGATATCCTTAAAGGATCCTCAAAGTATCGGTGATCCTTACTTAGGTAATATCCTAAACTTAAACTATTTCATTTCTTTATTTCCTCATATAAGGATAAGGGTCATGTATCCTTTATCCATCTCTCACGTGAGTTTAAGTTTTGAAAGTTCAGGTATCCTTAGCATAACATTGGTTATCTGCTGAAGCAATCCGTTCCTTGGGTTTAACCCCAGTTATTTGGGCTTGACCCCAGTTCCGCCTGTAGCGCACGATGATCCTGGTATAGTTCAAGGCGTTGGGACCAGTACTCGTTTTAGGGGCTGATAATTCCATTGTTCTGGCTATGCTTAGGATCCTACGTATAATGGTAGACGTACCATACATCCGTTCCTAAGGTTTCTAACATTTTCACGTTAGCTAAGGTTTCTAACGTTTTCACGTTAGCTAAGGTTTTGGCATTTTCATGTCACTAAGTTTGGATAGTCGCCAGTTAGGGCCATACTCCAGTTTACATACGATCCTTGGGCTTGTCCCCAGTTATCCTTGGGCTTGTCCCCAGTTATCCTTGGGCTTGTCCCCAGTTGCTAACTCTTTTCCTATGTTGGCTTAGTCCCAAGTTATGCTCTATTTCAGGTTCTTGAAGATAGGCAACTAGGGAACCTTGATCCTTACTTTACTCTAAGGTTTATCTTATAGTTATCCTTATTATGGTTAGGATCCTAACTTGGACCCTCAGGTATGATCCTTAACTATTTTTAATTCTATTCATTATTTATTTGAATAACCCTTATACTTGACAACTGAACTAGTGATTCTTAAACTATATCACTTTTTAGAACTTATCGGTTATGGGATATGTGATCCTTGATCATATCCTAAACTTTTTGGATATCTATTTTAATTTTTCAAGGCTTGATAAGTATAAACAGAATGAACATTACAACAGTTGGAAAGTAAGATATTAACAAGGATAACAACACAAGATAAGCGACAAAAGTTAAGATTTTATTTATTAACAAAAGACTAACCCCTTAAGGTTGTCAAAATTACCTACCCAAGCATCCACCAGCAAAACGTGGCCCGTCCGCTGGGGTAGGTAAAGGGTGTCCATGATAATAAGTTCAAAAGTAGTGCAGGAATATAAAGGCGGCAGGATCACAATGGCTTCATCCCCCAAACAGAGGATCCCTCCACCAATTGCAATCCTGCCTATTGTCCAAAGGATCATACATGATCCTTAATCCTAAAACCTATTGTTCAAAGTACAAACCATTAAATTGTTCAACATCACAACCACAAAAAGCTACTACCAAATTTAAAAATTGGGCTCCGGCTACGTCTAGAAATGTCCATCATCGCCCAATCAAGCAGCCTAAACCTTTGCTGCATCACCACCTCCGGCTCCACTTGCTTCACCAGCTTCATCCTTGCTTCCAGCCTCAATTGTCTGGATCTCTTCAGCCTCCTCTTCATCACCCAATTCAGCCAGCCTTGCCTTCCATTCTTCAATTTCCCAGTTGCTTTTGTCGAAGGCAGGATCCTGAGCTTCCAAGGCCATTTGCAGCTTGGTCTTGTACATTGCTATGGCGGCAGAGACTTTGGCATCATATGTGATCTCCTGCCTTTCATAGTCAAAATTAACCAGCACCTTGGCCATCTCCTGTTTGGTATCCTGGAGTTCCTTCCGAAGGTCAGCAAGGGCAAGATCCTTGAGCACGGCAACCTGTTGGAGGTCAGCAATCTTTTTGTCCAGCTCCTCGACATTCCCCACATAATCCTCAATTTCAGCAAATTTCTGCAAAAGAAAAAGATAAAGCAGTTCAAGATCAGGTGATCCTCTTACAAGTAGGATAACAAGGCAGAGTTGGTGATCCTTACATCATTGAAATACTCGAGGAATTGGTGGCGGATAAGGGGCAGACCCTGCAAATCCTCAGCCTCGGAGGCCTTTCTCTTCTTGATTCCCTTTCCTTTGAGGGGTGCCTTGGGGATTGAGGCTGTCGGGCTGGCAGTAACCTTTCTTTTAGAGGATTTGACAGTGGTGAGATCGGTGACACTGAACCTTGAAGCAGCTTTGGCAGATTTTCCGGCACCTACACAACCAAAACAAGATAAGTATCTTCACTTAACTTATATTTCACTATTTATTTAAATTTTAAACAAGGATACTTACTTGACATTGTGACAGAGCCTGAGGATACCTCCTGTGAATCTTGGGTTGTTGTCTTGAAAGTTCTAATTTCAGGATCGAGTTTCCAGAAAGCAGCAAGCCTTTCCCTGGTTGCGGATGTTGTGAGGAGATGTGAAAAAGAGATAGCTGCATGATACAAGACAAACAGGGTTAGTGATCCTATTACAAAAACAAGACTACCTGGTGATCCTTCTCAGGATCCTCTGTCCTACCATTGGTGGACCACTCCCTTGGTAAATGCTTTCCATCTGAAATGGTATCCCTTCTTACAAAGAAGAAGCGACGTTTCCAATCTTTGTCATTCTTGGTGACTTTAAGAAGGGGATGTTCTGCACCGGGTTTTCGTTTGAACAAGTAACGATGGGAACCAAAGGTAGTAAGATCATACAGTTCCGCCAATTCCGACATTCCTAAATCAACACTCTCCTGCTCGATGATCCTCTCTAGGGTATACAAAACCCTCCAAATCATCGGCATGGCTTGGATATAAGAAATGCCGGTAAGGGAAAAGAAGGATTGTGTGAATTCTAGGAAAGGATAGGTGTACCCTATAGTGAATGGAGTAGCTGGAAAGGCAACCCATGTTTCAGAAACATAGTCGCTAAGAACAGTGGGATCAAAGGGTTTGAAAAAGGCATTCGCCGGAAAACGGTGACGGATGTTATCTACTTGTGCATCGTTAAAGCAACACCTCTCGTTCACTGAATCTTTGATGATCTTTTGACTTTTCAAAGGGCTATCTTTTTTGTGATCCTTGCCCGGTGAGCTTCGGAGCAACATTCTCAAAGTGGTGGCGATAAAGAAAGAAAAACAGAGTAAGAAAGGGAGAAAGAGGAGAAAGAAATACCTGGTTGATCGTCGACTGAGAATTTAAAGGGAGTTTCTTTCAAATTTGAATGCATAATGATCCTATCTATATATCTATTTATAATTATGATTCTGCAGGGTAGTCACTTCTATGATGTCATGATCATAACGGCTAGTTCTATTCTAACGGCTATATATCCGTTAGTTAGTTGCGGATAAGATCAAGAAAACATAACTCGTTAATTTTACAAATTATTCCTTATATTTTGAGGGCAATTGTTAGGGGAGGATTTTCTAACAATTAGTGATCCTTATTCGTTATCCTAATTAGTGATCCTTACTTCTGTGACAGGTGGTGATCCTCAGAAGAGCTTCAGGATCAGGATCATGGATCACTTTAAGGATCCTCGTACTGACGATTGTTTACTTATGTTTTGTACTATCTCACAGGTATAACAAGCTTGACCAAGTCTTGGCGACATTCCTGGAGAATATTCCCAAACTATTCTGCACGTGCTTGGCCAAAAATAGACGTTGTGGAGAACGTGGAGGCATGGCACGAAAGTCGGGAAGTTTGTTAGCTAGTTGTTTTCTTATTTTTAAAGGGGTAACGAGCTAGTTAGTAACACTTAGTCATTTATGAGTTACACACACACTCATACAAACGTTCATACCAACTCTCGTTCACACACTTAGCGATTTCATACACCATATACACATTTCACGATAGTGATCCTTGTACCTAGCTCGTTACTATCCGAAGTTGTAAACATTTATTCATTTATTTGAGCTTGGTGATCGGTAGTTTCCATCACCCGGGGTTTTTTGTGCCGGAGATCAACTCTTGATCAAGGGCTTTTTCCCCGTATAAATCCTTGTGTTGTTTGTGCAAATTACATTGAAGTGATCCTTGTTATTGATATACATAATTAGCATCATACCCCGTAACAAAGAGTTTGGTTGCAATATCCTCAACAGATTTTCTGACCAAAACAGTTTGGCGCCCACCGTGGGGCAATTGGTGCTTCGTCCTTAGAAAAATACGCATTTCTGTGCTCATTTCGGTTCACTACAACCAAGCAAATGGCTTCCTCAGCGAAGAATGCTTCAAACTTGATGCCTTCATTCACTTCTTCACAAGGCGTCCCTCCTTTGCCTCCACCACCTTCTGGATCCCAGAAGAATACCGAGAATGCTGCGAAGAAACCAACTCCCATTTTCTCAAAACCTCCAACTTCTTCTGCTTCTTACACTCCCACTACTAGTGACATGTTTACTTTGATTTTGCAGATGAAGGATCAGATACGGCAACAGGATAAGACCAATGAGAGGATTCTCAAAGAAATCGGAGATCTCAAGAAACAAAAGACAACGGCAGAGGATCATTCCCCACTGGTGCCAAAATCCTTGAATTTTGATACTCCGGTGATTACTTCTCAGCCATCAGTGGCTCCAGATGTTCAATACGTGGGTGGACCAAAAGGAGTGCACTACGGAACAACAACAATGACTCAGGCATCAGGTTCATATTTCCAGCCAGCGGGATCCTATCCTCAGCATATGGGGTCCCTCACGAATTCAGGAGGATATTCGGGAATGCAGCAGGTTCAAGGATCCTCCTTCGTTCCAGGATCATCCCAGGTTCAATGATCCTCCTTCGCTCCAGGATCATCCCAGGTTCAAGGATCCTCTTTCGTTCCAGGATCATCCCAGGTTCAATGATCCTCCTTCGCTCCAGGATCATCCCAGGTTCAAGGATCCTCTTTCGTTCCAGGATCATCCCAGGTTCAAGGATCCTCCTTCGTCCCAGGATCGTCCCAGTATCAAGGATCCTTCCTGTAACACCTGTGCCTCCACGGCCATCAAACAAATACCAAACCAATGAAATATTATATTTCATACTTGGGATTTGTAAAAATATGTGTATCATTTGCACATATCAATTCTTGTTCAATTTCAAACTCTAAATCGCTTTCTGGAAGGTTATACGCGCACCGATGCGTAAATATAACCAGTTTAATGCAACAAACACTCCGGAATAGTGACATAGGCTTAACATACCTTAAATAACCTTTACATAACTTAGAAATAAGTTTTGAAGGCTTTGGTATGGCAAAATCAAGTAAAATCGCTTACAGGGACTAAAGTTGACAAACTGCGAAAGTATGCCAATTTGAACTGTAACAAACATTCCAGAACATGACCATAAGTTAAACATACCATAAATATCCTTTACATAGCTTAGAAATAAGCTTTGAGGTGTTCGGTGTGCTAAAATAAACTTTTGGGTCATTCAGGGACTAAAAGTGTCAAAAAGTGCACAAGTTTGCACTTTCGCGCATAACTTACGTTCTGAATACATCCGGACATCCAAAAATTTATGTAAGCATGACTATATTATGCTTTAGTGTTTGGCTTAAGAAAAATCCATTCGTCATGCCATTTGGATCGTTTTTCGCGCTTATGCGCATTCCGTCGTAATTAAGCGAACATCGCGTTCGTACGACCAAACGAACTGACATCCGACATATTTTTGAGCATGTTTCATGTCCACAATGTTTAGACATCATTTTAGGGCCTTAAAGTTGGCTTTACGGGCCTTAGAAGTGTCGGAAATGGCATAAACACATAACAGGGACCAAAACTGTCATTTCTGAAAGATGTTTGCTTATACATCGAATCTAGTCCTTCCCACTTGTTGCACATGGTTTTGGGAATCTATGGGCTGGTATTTTGGGCACATGGTATTACAATACCATGGGTGCTAGTGTATGGCCAAGATTGAAGCACTTTTTCCAAGAAACGATCCTAACGGTTCGGGAAATCCTATAAATACCCCACCCCCCATGCTTCAAAATTACAAGAACTTTGATTTGAGAAACTCTAAGTTGAAACTATTGTTTCATACCTGAGATTTTTGAATCGAAGTTAGCATTCGGGGACCCTGGGTAAGTATTCTTTCGTTCTTTTATTGCTTTTCGAGTCTTTCGAGTCTGAAAGTCAAACTTTGTTTGACTTTCTGCGTTGACCAGTAATGGTCAAGGCGAAGTTCATTTGAACTTCGCAACGTGAGTGTAATCACGTTGGTTATAGTCCCTTGGGACTATGCCTACTGATTACCACGTTGTCTAGGGTCGTAGGGTAAGCGATCTAATAAATCGCTTATACCTCGAACCCGACCCATTTGGTCGATCATTAGGATCCGACCAAATACATTAGGTGACCATAGTAGGTAGGGAATAACCTTCCGAGGTTATACCCTATGGTCGCTTCGTTTAAGTAGTTGTATGATAGGTAGTTTATATGCCTTAGGTAAATTACCAGAATACCCTTTTCATGTATAATTGGTAATTAAGCATATGTAACCTAAACTTTTGTCACATAACTGATTATGTAACATGTTTAGGCATATAACACTTGTCATAGGACTAGTTAGACGGTCCGAACGCGTTTCACGCGCACGACGCGTTAAAGTAGCATAAGCTACCTTAATGGGTCGCGATGGGTCGAAAGCACTTAGGTTTGGTTTCATTGTAGTATGTAGGCCTTGTTAAACCATATCATATGAGTTCCAACACTCATTTGGTTTACCAAGCCTCATCCTATCCGATCTCCCGATTTAAGTCCGGTTTATTTATATAGTTTTAGATTGCCGACTGATTCCGTGCTCTCTCTAGCTTTGTTTGGTTGTTGTTCAAGACCTCCAAGCATTCTCAGGCGAGTACATTATTCCCCTATTTTACTGCTTTCAATTGTTTTGGGGTGACTCATATGTGCTAAATGTTTTCGATGTTATAACGATGGTTTCAAAAACGATTAAGACGATTTATACAAAACTAATAACGATTTCAAAAAGTGAACAAACTTGTTGGTTGTAGTTACATAACAAATGACATTCATTAGCAATGATCAAGCCGACCAGTATTAGGTTATGGTACCATAGGATCTGACAAATCCCGTTAGTTACTACACCCATAGTTATGTGTGGGTGTTGTGGGTAGCGACTGAATCTGAAATTTTTAATTTACTCTTTGGTAAGGGTTTATTAATGCGAGATGTTAATTTACTCTTTGGTAAGGGTTTATTAATGCGAGATGTTAATCTATCCTTTGGTAAGGGTTTATTAATGCGAATTATTAATCTATCCTTTGGTAAGGGTTTATTAATGCGAGTCAAGAAGGTTTGAATGTTATTAGCGAGACGACCATTTAAGTAGTTTCACGACCTAAAACGAATTTAACGATTGGGTAAACGATTGGTTTTCACACGATGTTTTAATGATTGGGTAAACGATTGGCTTCAAAGCGATATACGGTTGGGTTTTGGTTACATATTACATGATTTACATTGGGCATGAACATTACTTTGGTGGTTTGGTTTGATTAAGTGATTAAGTAACAATGCGTGTGGAATATGATACAAGCATGGTGGATACGCCGCTGGTACTTCCTATATATAAGTGTTTGTATGGTATTACATATTGTAGCGTTATTTGAATCATTTCAGTTTGAGACATAGAACATTTTATACAAGTAACATACTTTTCACAAGACATTTATTTACAAACAACTTATCTTATACAAACTCATTTTACATGGTTATTCATTTAATCATGCATTATTCTCTTATTATACATATCACCTGAACTTATTATTTTTCAAATGATTTACAAAGGCAAAGCAAATTACAAGGTTCATGACTAAACATTTTCTTAAACAGAAGTCATGAATCTTATTTTCACAAAACCTATGTACTCGCCAGCATTTCTTTGCTGACCTCGTTTTCACATATGTTTCAGGTATTGTTGAATGATATCGATTGATAAGATGCATGCTCACATAGGATTGGACAAGGCCTTAGTGACTAAATAACAATGATAGATTACGTTTAAATTGTGTATTTAGATTTCCAAACGATGTAATTATTCAATGATTAATAAAACGAAACACTTTTGATATCCATGGTTATGAAACATTAATTCTGTTGCAACACGCCCCGATGTTTCCGCCACGTTTTGTATGTTCTACGTGGTCGGGGTGTGACAGAAAAGATGGTATCAGAGCCAATGGTTATAGGGAATTAGGTTATTAGTAATGCTTTGACCTAGTCTATAACCTTCTTAGGACCCTAACGCGAGTTTACTTGCGTTTAGTCATAAAACAATACCGTCACCTATCCTTAGGCGACAACCACAACAAGAACATAAATTTCAAAACCGCTTTGAAAACTAATCATCTGTTCTAGGATGATTGATTACTAGGTTTTGAACTCTTAGTTATATGGTTTTGAACCCCTTTGAGTTTTCAAAACTTCGTCAAGGTTTTGGGTTTTAAATAATGTGAACACGTGCAAACTGGAAGGGTGAATGCCTGTATTCTGGGTTTTCTGTCTAGGCAAGCACTTCGTATACATCTCATCAGACGCGAGACCAGTTGTGCTTACCTGGGAATTCTTGGGGTGAGTGTTCACTTATAGGCGAGCATGTCTTCGCGATACATTATTTTTGACCCATTTACTTTGATTAGTCACCGTCTCATTTGTTTGCCTTAGGTAACAAACAAATGATCGCAATTTTCATGCGTTATCATTCTGTTTTGATTGTCCAAAAACCTTTCACCTGTTTCTCCCTATGCCTTTCTTTTGCTTTGGTGCATAAGCAATTACCTTTTTGCGTTGCATTAACACACATCCAACTCCTAGTTTTGAAGCATCACTGTATACTTTAAAATCTTCTGTTCCTTCTGGTAAGGCTAGGATTGGAGCATTGGTTAGTTTCTGTTTCAAGATCCTAAAGGCTTCTTCTTGTTTAGATCCCCATTCAAATTTAACTGCTTTACAGATTAACTTAGTTAATGGTATGGCTATTTTGGAAAAATTTTCTTAATAAACCGTCTATATTATCCAACTAAACCTATAAAACTTCTAATTTTCATTGCGGATTGCGGAATCTTCCATTTGGTAATTGCTGCTATCTTAGCAGGATCTACGTGAATACCTTCGTGATTCACCATGTGTCCTAAGAATTGCACTTCTTGCAACCAAAATTCATACTTCGAGAATTTGGCGTAAAGCTTTTCTTTTCTTAACAAAGTTAAGAGTAAAATGCAAGTGCTGAAAATGTTTGTCCTGACTTTTGGAATAAATAAGTATATCGTTGATGAAGACAATTACAAATTTATCCAAATATGATTTACAGATCCTATTTATCATGTCCATGAATGCTGCAGGTGCATTCGTTAACCTAAAGGGCATGACTGTAAACTCGTAATGACTATACCTAGTTCTGAAAACAGTCTTAGGTATGTCTTCTTCTTGTACCTTCCATTGAGGATATCCGGAACGTAAGTCGTTCTTTAGAAAAATATCTATCTCCCTGAAATTGATCGAATAGATCATCAATTCTAGGTAATGGGTATCGATTCTTAATTGTAACTTTATTCAATTCTCTATACTCAATACACATTCTCATTGAACCATCCTTTTTCTTAACAACCAATACTGTGCTAACCGATAAGGTGCCTTGGTTATCGATATAGTTACTAGAATTAGATGAATCCTAAATTTTACCTTCCTATCTGATGGTAATCCTGGTAACTCTTTTGGGAATACATCTGGGTATTCTGAAACTACAGAAATTTTCTTAAATGATTACTGAAATCATATATATTATTCCTTGCTTTCGTTCATAATTAGCAACTTTCATTACTGATATGAATTTTATGGGTTTATATGGCTTATCTTCTGTAATCATTATTACTTCTCCAGTGGTTGTACAAATTTCTATGGAATTCTTGTCACAGATAATTCGAGCATGGTTGTTTACTAACCAATCCATTCCTAACATAACATCAAATTCAACTAATTTCATAGATAATAGGGTTGCAGAAAATTTATGACTTAAAAGTTCTATTTCTACGTTTTACAGAACCTTATTTATTTTAACTGAATTCCCATCTGTCGTTTCTACTGTAAAAATTTGCCTACTGTTTATTAAAGGTAAATTAAGAGTTTGGCAGAGTGAAGTATTTATAAAACTTTGGTTTGCACCAGAGTCAAATAATACTTTTGTGTAAACGTTGTGAACTAAGAACGTACCGGCTATCACATCTGGAATCATCTCAGCTTCTTGAGTAGTCAGCTGGAATGCTCTTACATTCCTTTTTGCTCCTTCTGCAGGTTTGGCTTTATTGTCAGATGGTTTGTTCAGTTTTGGACAATCTGGCCTAAGATGTCCAGCTTCTCCACAGTTGTAGCAGACTGAAAATTTCTTCCTCCTGCAGTCTTCTTCTTGATGCCCCGGAATTTTGCAAAAATTGCAATATCCTTTGCATCTTCCAAAATGCTTCCTTTTGCAAAAATTGCAAAATGGGCTAGTGGAAGATTGCCCATTCCCTCCTTTCTTGAAATTGTTATGGTTATCCGGACGGAATCCTTGGGTAATCTTTTGGGCTACTTCCTTCCTTCTATTTTCTTCTCTTGTCCTTACTAGTTCGTCAGTCAGAGTATTGGCTAAATCCACCGTATCATCAATCGTGCGAGGTTTCGCAGCCTTGACGATATTACGGATTTCGGAAATCAATCCCCAAATATAACGAGAAATAAGTACCGGCTCTGGCGAAGCCAGCGTTGGTACCACTCTAGCATATTCGAAGAATGTTGAAGTATACCCTCGACAATCTACATCCACCATCCGGTGGGTTAGAAACTTATTTGCCATTTGATCTTTTTCATATTCGGGACAAAATTTTCTTTCTACAAGACTCTTAAATTCTTCTCATTTCATGGCATAAGCCCTATTTCTTCCTTTAGCATGTAACACCGTGTTCCACCATTCTAGCGCCCCTTCTTTGAAAAGGTTTGATGCGTACATGACCTGATCATCCTGAGCCCATTTACTTATGGCAATTACTGCCTCGGTTTTCTCTAACCAACGCAGTGCCGCAGTCGCTCCTTCATTTCCTGCAAACTCAGTGGGTTTACATGCAAGAAATTCTTTGTAAGTGCAACCAGGCGTTGCAGCTTTCATTTTCTTAGGGGGAGGAGCTTCCCGTGGTTCATTCTCATGATTAGTATGATTATTGCCTCCGTTTATGCTATTACTGAATTTATCTTCAGAAATACGTTTGCTAGGAACGATTTGTTGCGGTTCGATTGGATTTTTAACAGCAGCAACGATTGCTGGAATAACGTTGGCTATCCCTTGAGCAACTATTGCTGGAATAGCGTTGGCTATCCCTTGAGCAATGATATTTTCTATATCCTGCCTAGTCATATATTGATCCCCCGGTTGTTGCTCAGATTGATTAACCTCATTAACTGGTTCAGTATTAGCGTTTTCCATCTGATAACTAATTTATAGATAAATAATTAGTATAAAAGAAATAATCCAATGTCATAATTATTTGCACATAGTCACGTAAACGAATATACAAACAAAATTGTAACTTTCTAAAATTTCATTTGTTTTATAGATTATATCATGCTTTTATATACACCCGTTTTATTATTTTACACATACTGATTTTACTATTACCCTTACACAACCACCGTTTCATAAATCCTCTATCCTTTGTCAGATGATATTCTAGTAATGGCGTTCCCTCTCATCGTATTTCCAGGAGATCTGTCCCCCAATCTCTTGGATCCTATTCCCAGCATCCATTAGTTCTTTGTCAAAGTGGCGGAGTTCAACTATATTCTCGTTACTTATTGGTGAATTTGGTAAAGGTTCTGGATTGTACTGAGGAAAAAGCTTATAGGGATTGTTTTGTAACTGTATTTCATTAGTCAACCATTCGTCTATTTGCGAGTGGATTGAAGGGTTTGGAATAGCTAGTTCTAAGTTCATTGGTAGTTTTGTTTCAAGAGAGTGAATAAAAACATTTTCATTTACAGGCTTAGTAGTATTATAGATTGCCATTATAAAATCTAGCTCTTCCTGAGATGGTAACCCCTCAATTTGCCTAGAGCTTTCCCCAATTTCCATTTTATCAGACTTGGGTTTCTCGAGAGGTAAAGCATTGAATTCTATAGGTTCTTCTATGTCTGGTATATACCTATTGAAATTTCTGGAAACCTCTATTCTTACTGGATAGAGATTTAAATTCTGAAGGGCGTCAGTCAAGTCACTCATGCTGTTATGCAAAATACACACAATTACTTAGTTAAAAATTATATCAATTTTCATAGAAAACCTTTAAATATTATTTCATATTGGGTAACTATGAAACAACTGAATATGAAAACATACTTGATTTTATTTATGAATTTATTTATTTACTGAATAAGGTTTCTAAACTGTAAATAAATAAAGGTGCTAAACTTTGAGTCAGAATATTTAAAGATTTATATTTACTGCTACAGTAGCTAACATATAAAGATCTGCCCATACTGTTCAAAATTAGGCAGTTAATAAAACACATAAAAAAATAGCAATTAATAAAAATTATTAAGTATTTCTAAATACTTAATTGGCTTAAATCAGTGGCTCGATCAGTGGCTCTGATACCACCTTTTTCTGTCACGGCCCCCGACCCGGTTTGACCCGTTTCAGGAGCCGCGGGACAGAAATCCCGTGGTATTTAATTAATTGAGTTTAACAGTGGAAGTTTTCATCAGGATCTTTTAAAAATTTGAAATATTTCCCGATTATTTTATTTCACAACTCGGGATAAGACCCGGTAATTTACAATTGTTTGATTTCACGAAGAAACCTTTTATTTTACAAAACATGTTTCTTTATTTTATACTGAGCCACTTCCTTGAGCTTGTAGTGCTATATGGCACTTTTCCTAGATCATAACAGATCACCTGAAACATGTTTGAAAAAGGTTTTGTCAGCGGGAAATACTGAGTGAATCATTATATTTACATAAAATGATGCATAGTTATCAATTACACCATAAGAGCGATTACAATGGCTTCTATCTTATTTTTATCTGGCACCGTGTCACAATGGTGACATGTCACAATGGTGACGATGGTCATACCACTATTAGGTCAATGAACCTAAATAGTGATGATTATCCCTGTAGGTTAATGAACCTAACAGTGATTATCCCGAGTAGGTCAATGAACCTAACTGGGAGAAAATTAGTAATGTGCACAATACCCCACTAGCCAGTGATTCAAGATATCCACGACTTAGTCCCTGTAATTATAACTTTTGAAAATAATTTGAGGTATTGTAAAATAGTTGATAAAAAGAGAATGACTCACATTGCAGATTTATACGGGCAGAGTTTAGCCTACTGATTAGCCTTTTAACCTAAATTTAATAACAGGCACACAATTCAGTCAGTAACTTAATACAGCCTTTACGATAACTCACGAGATCAACCCTCACAACGAATGACAAAGTGCGATACTTAAACATCCATCGAATTAACGACGAATGACAAAGCATAAACCTGAATGTGGGCAGCAGTTAGACATCCATGAATAGTTTAATCGATCGGACATTGAATCGTAGCAGCGATCGAGTTATTACCCTGATTGCGGCGTCGATTAGTGATCCGTGTGTGTTAATTGTGGAAAACAGAGCATAACTCAGTGTATATTTCGAAGTTTTACGTCGTTCTGAAGCCAGGAATCAAGTCCCAAGCCCCTGTATTTATACCCAAATTTGACATCCCCCGCGTGTCGCGACAGAAACATCTGCATCTGTCGCGTGTCGCCTGTGGTGACCTTTTAGGGTAGGGTAGGTACGTGTCCAGGTAGCTTAGCTGAGTTGGTCTCGCGTTAAAATTCACAATACACGTAAAACTGTTAAGATAATACCAACTAGGGTTTACCCCCCCTGAGTTTTAGGGGCCCTGATCCTGATTCCGTTTATTCTGAGAATTTTAGGGTTTGTTCAGAATCACTTCGGTTTCTCAATTAGGGTTTCCTATTGGTCAATTAAAGTAATAATTAGTACTTTTTGATGAGAGTTGTTACATATGTGTACAAGATGATCACTTTTCATATACTTACTTTTCATGCACTTTAAACTTCACATCCTTAGACCAAATGTATCCGTCTCTTAAAATCCCTAATCGAACATATTCAACCTTCTAACCTCAACAACTTCGTCACATTGGATAATCGGAAAGCGTATGCAACTTTTTGAGTACACTTGATCCATTTTCCTTTTAATACACTTTGGGTGTGATGTGTGTAAAATGCAACATATAAATTACATCAAATGAGGCATAAAACTAACCCTTTTTAGTACTAATGTTGGAAAAAGTGTGCCTTTGTCTTCCTTTTGTATTTTCAGGATTAAATGAGCTCAAATGAACAAAAGAAGCAAAAATGCAGCTAAATCTAACAATAATACAAGAAAAGGAATAAACGTGGTATGCCCGACCCCTCGACAGCATCTTCCCAAGCAAAAACAAGACGACAGAAGGCTGAACACGCCCCGTGCTCAATGAGCACGGGGGCATGCCCAAGTGTCTGCAGAAAAGAAAAAGTTGTAGAAGCTTCTATCACCCAACACGGGGGCGTGCCCAGCGGACACGGGGCCGTGGTCTACGCAAAGATTCGCAGAATCTAAGCAAATCTTGATAGTACAGATACGCTTCTACACACGGGGCCGTGCCCAGCGGACACGGGGGCGTGGTCAACTAATACAGACAAACTGCATTAAATGAAGAAAGAGAAGAAGGGTGGACACGGGGCCGTGTCCAGCGGACACGGGGCCGTGTCCGGGCTTCTGTGCAGGCTATAAATAGGGGTGCTTGGCTCACTTGCAAACCATCCCTTGCCAAACCACCTCTCTCACACTTCACCCCCCACCACCACCATCACAACCCACATCTACCACCATCATCCATCATAGAGTGTGTGTAGTAGTCTCGGGATCTAAGATTGATCGTAAGATTTCTTGACAATCAAATGCCATGTTTGCCTAAGTCTCTTACATCACTTGGTGTCACACCCCCAAAATCCACAAGCGGAGTATCACCGCTTGGAGGCGTGACATGACCAGGATCAAACCACCAATCATATTGAACACCGTAATTAAGTACATAAAACCAACCACAATATAATTGGTGTCCAAAAGAAAGTAAACAACTTTAAGTTAACAGCGGAAGCATAAAACGTGAAACCCAAACATAAGTAAGAAGTTCATAAAGTTTAAATGTTTAACATGGAACTCAACAGTCCATGTCCCACAACGATCACTCCTCCCTGTGCAAGCTCCATAAGCACCTAACGACCTGCAAGGCATGTAACAACGAGTCAACAACATAGTTGAGCGAGTTCACACTTGGTTGTTTAGTTTTACAAGTTTGTTTTGAAAACCATAAGTTGTTTCGTAAACCACGAGTTAACCAGTATCTTTGTTTTTCCCCAAACCATATCCATAATCAGTGGGGGCTTCCCCATGTGAACCACTAGACCGTTACCAAATCGACTACTGACGAAAGTAAGTTGTGCCCTAAGTCAATGTCTATCATCATTGACTGTTTGCCATGATCCATTAGTACATGCCCATCCGACTGGCACGGTGTGAGGTTTGTTAAACCTAATAGCGCTATTAACTAATGACCAGCTCACCATCGGCCTCGGCGATTAAGTCGATATAAAATGAGGGACTTAATGATAGAGTTTTGTCTAGTAAGTTTTAAGGTTGTTGTCCTACCCAAGGAGGACGAACGTATGTATTCTACCCAAGGAGAATACGCAGGATTAATATTGGCATCCTACCCATGGAGGATGGCGGTACATATCCTACCTAAGGAGGATATGCAGGTTCCGTTTTAGTTCTTTAACCCATTCCCAACCACCGGGAATCCCATGCCTTAGAAAGAGTGTGAACTCACCTTTGGTTGCTCGGTTGAACTCTTAAAATAGCTAACGGTCGGGGTTGGTCAATCACGTCCTAATATTATTACCAATTCATTTATTAGTAATTACAGTTAAAGCACAAAGCTCCTACACGTATCTATCACATAACATGCACTCACTTTAACTGTTCACGCCCATACATACATCCCTCCTATAACTACTCAAGAGCAAGCATACGAGATTTCACATAACACTTTCATTGACAGATAACACGTTAGATCATCCTCAGATAACATACCCGACATTTAGACACGCAAACTACTACTTATGTCGTTTCAGTTTTAACATCCAAAACTGGGCTGTTTTCGGTCATTTTAATAAAATAGTTAACTTATTCCAAAAATTCCCATACTTTTACAGAATGTTTTAAACACTCCAAATATTACTGTGTAAAAATCTCGGGATCCAATTCTTTACCTGTTATTTTATAAAAATCATTTACCAGACTGCAATCAGATTCATCCCTTTCTGACTGCAATCCACGGAATAATTTATTAAAAATTCATCGTAAGTCCGATTGATGAAATTTAAGTTGGAACATTACAATGACATCAGTGGTCATCTACAGTATAAATTTCGTGAGCTAATTCTACCTAGATTCCAAGTTATGACGAAAAACATCACACACATTTTCTGCAGTAAAAACGCAGCTTTTGCTGCTGTACAAACGGACCTTTAAAAATAGTAAACGACCTCGAAAAAATATGATTCCAGTGTCATTTGATTCGTTTTTCGAAAATACATAATTTAGACTTTAGAAAATCAATTTTTCGATTTATAACGGTTCGTTTACAGTCAACTGAAGTTGGATGCAGAATCATAGACAGCTTCTGTTCCAGCTCTAATCGTTACCCGAACCCCCGCTACCGATCAACTAATGCACCCAAAGACCCAAGACTTTTATTTTTAGCAGATCATCCTCACCATACATCATACTAGCATTATTTCATCATATTACATCTTTATGTTCAAGATTTATGTTCATGTTCTTATATAAAACAACAAACTACAACTTTCAACCACTAAAAACATGAAGTAAACAAGGATTAAAGAAGCCTTACTACTAGCTTCAAGCTAGGGACAAGATGAAATGGAGTGGATAAAAGCAATTGATGGAGGTCCTTCAAGATCCAAGAGTTCCAAGCTTCTTAACTTAGCTCCTTACACCCTTGTATCACCTTAGAATGATAGGATTTGAAGTGAAAATGGAGAGGTGGTGGTGGTGTGTCTTGGCCGTAGGTAAAGGGGAAAGAAGAAGGAAGAATGGTGTTGGTGAAATGTGATGAAAATGATGATAGTTACTTCTAATATCCAAAGAAAATCTATAGAATATCCAAGAAGATCTATGCAATATCTAACATATCTTATAAGATCAAATAAAATCCCAATATATCTTACAAGATCAAGTAAAGATCTTGGTGGTGGGGCCACTATCTTGTGACCGTAAATTGTATATGGGGGGGGGGGGGGGGGTAATGTGTAAATTTTTGGTATGTAGGTAAGTAATAGTTCAAATCTAAGTATAAGGTTACATGTTTTAGTTAATAGATATCTAGTGGGTGTTATGGTGTACGGGGATCATAACTAGCCAAGAAATAATTAAACAATGTTTCTTGCAATATTTTGGTATCCCGGGTAATGTCCGGTTGTTCGGTTAGATACCGTTCCGTTAAAGTGCTAAGTTATTTCGTATAGTGTCTTTTATGTAACTATTTGTAACACTTTTAATTCCCAACACTTAGGAAAACATTCAGGACCATTTAGTCAATTTTCTGCACAAGACTAGTATGTTAAAAAGCTGAATAATGCAGAAATCATAAAGCAGTTACGTCATCAGTTGCAATTAAGCACAGTCATTAAGCACAATTTGATATTAATTAATCGTACGGATACATGTAATTATGAGGGTTGGCACACTTGGTGAAGACAAGCATTTAGTGTAATACTTTTTATTTTTAATCTTTTCGCACTTTTTATTTGGTTATGTATTAATGACTTTAATAACTAGTTTCTTATGTTGAAGGTGAATCTTCCTTATCATTTGTCCGTGGTGTCTTGGCATTATTTTACTGTCTATATAAAATAAAAGATTTACACCATTCATATCTGTCACACCCCGACCACGTGGAACATACTAAACGTGGCGGAAACATCGGGGAGTGTTGTAACAGAATTAATTGTTTCAAATCCATGGCAATTGAAGTTTCGTTTTATTAATTAAAAGTGTTACAATGTCTAAACAAACAAAGAAATACAACATAATTAACTAGTCTTGCATCTTTTATTGTCACTAAAGCCCAAGTCTGCCTATGTGTATCTTGATCATCTTATGCAACAGTTCCTGAAAAACACATGTGAAAATAGGTACGTCAGCATAAAAATGCCTGTGAGATACATAGGTTTTGTGAAAATAGGTTTCATGACTTATGTTTGAGAAAATGTTTAGTCATGAACCTTGTTATTTGCTTTGTTTTGTAAATCATTTGAAAAACAATGAGTTCAGATGATATGTATAAATAAGTGAATAATGTATGGTTAAATGAATAACCATGTAACTGAGTTTGTATAAGATAAGTTGTTATAAAACAATGTCTTGTGAAAAGTAAGTTATTTGTATAAAATGTTATATGTATCAAACTGAAATGATTCAAATAACGCTACGATATGTAATACCATACAAACACTTATATATAGGAAGTACCAGCGGCGTATCCACCGTGCTTGTATCATATTACACACACATCGTTACTTAATCACTTAATCAAACCAAACCAAACAATGTAAAATGTCTATGTCAAAGTATCCATGTCAAGATGTAAATCATGTCAAAATGTCTATGTCAAATATCCATGTCAAATGTCTATGTCAAATATCCATGTCAAATGTCTATGTCAAATATCCATGTCAAATGTCTATGTCAAATATCCATGTCAAATGTCTATGTCAAATATCCATGTCAAATGTCTATGCCAAATATCCATGTCAAATGTCTATGTCAAATATCCATGTATGGCAAGTGAAATGTCTCAACTAAACCATATGCACAAAAAAAACAAAGTATTGAAGTAAAACTTGGTTTAAATCAAAGTTATGTTTTGTGGGAAATGCATGATCTAATGTCAATCATGTTAAAATGTCTATGTCGAAATGTCATGTAAAACGATGTACTAAGTAATGCACACAATGGCAATACATAGCATGAAATGTAATGAAATCATGTACTATAATGTACTAACGAACATAGCAGTATATGATGTGAAAACAGGAAAGCAGGAAAGTAACAAGTAGGCACATGTGTTCCACCCCAAAACAGTTTAGAAAACAGTAAAAGAGGGGTCTATGTACTCACTTGAGATTGCTCAGAAGTCCTTGAGTAACAACCAAACAATGCTAGAGATCGCGGAATCAAACGGCACCTACTATAGGTAACTATGTTAATTAACCGGACCTAGATCGGAAGATTGGGTAGCATTAGGGTTTGTAAACCAAACGAGTGTAGAGACTCGTGTCATTTGGTTTGGCAAAGCCTACATACTAAATGAAACTTAACCTAACTGTTTACGACCCATTACGACTCGTTTAGGAAGCTTATGCTACTTTAACGCGTCGTGCGCGTGAAACGCGTTCGGACCGTCTAACTAGTCCTATGACAAGTGTTATATGCCTAAACATGTTACATATCAGTTATGTGACAAAAGTTTAGGTTACATATGCTTAATTACCAATTATACATGAAAAGGGTATTCTGGTAATTTACCTAAGGCATATAAACTACTTATCATACAACTACTTAAACGATGTGACCATAGGGTATAACCTCGGAAGGTTATTCCCTACCTACTATGGTCACCTAATGTGTTTGGTCGGATCCTAATGATCGACCAAACTGGGTCGGGTTCGAGGTATAAGCGATTTATCAGATCGCTTACCCTACGACCCTAGACAACGTGGTAATCAGTAGGCATAGTCCCAAGGGACTATGACCATCGTGATTACAATCACGTTGCGAAGTTCAAACGAACTTCGCATTGACCATTACTGGTCAACGCTGAAAGTCAAACAAAGTTTGACTTTCTGACTCGAAAAGCAGTAAAAATAAGGAAAAGAACGAAAGAATACTTACGAAGGGTCCCCGAATGCTAATCCCGATTCAAGAACTCAGGTATGAAACAATGGTTTCAACTTAGAGCTCTCAAAATCAGAATTCTTGTGCAAAATGAGGTTGTGTGGGTTGGGTATTTATAGGAATACCCGAACCGTCAGGATCGTTCCATGGAAAACGTGCCATGAATCCAACCCGTACACTTGTCGGAACCTTATGGTGGCTACATATGCTCCTTATCTTAGTGACTAAGCAATTGAGAACATGTGGTTGTGGTTAAATCTGCTGAAAACAGGCTGTTTAAACATTGCACCTGGTCTGGAGACCCCATACGCATCGTATGGTATATATACCATACGCATCGTATGGGTGTACTTTGGCAGAATTACAGTTTTGGTCCCTGAACTGTATTTAGGCCATTTTTGACACGTTTAAGGCCCGTTAACCCCATTTCAAAGCTCTAAAATGAAGTTAAAGTATAGGGAACTTAAAATGTGTTCAAAAATATCTCGGATGTCGGTTCGTTTAGCCGTACAGTTGCGATGTTCGGTTAATTACGACGGAATGCGCATAAGCGCGAAAAACGATCCAAATGACGAAACGAATGGATTTTTCTTATGGCGAACACTAAAATATAATATAGTCATGCGTTCATAAATTTTTGGATGTCCGGATGTATTCAGAACGTAAGTTATGCGCGAAAGTGCAAACTTGTGCACTTTTCGACACTTTTAGTCCCTGAATGACACAAAAGTTTATTTTAGCATAACGAACACCTCAAAGCCTATTTCTAAGCTATGTAAAGGATATTTATGGTATGTTTAACTTATGGTCATGTTCCGGAATGTCTGTTACAGTTTAAATTGGCATACTTTCGCAGTTTGTCAACTTTAGTCCCTGTAAGTGATTTAACTTTGATTTCACCACACCAAACCTTCCAAAACTTATATCTAAGTTATGTAAAGGTTATTTAAGGTATGTTAAGCCTATTTCACTATTCCGGAGTGTTCGTTGCATTAAACTGGTTATATTTACGCATTAGTGCGCGTATAACCTTCCAGAAAACGATTTAGAGCTTGAAATCGAACATGAGTCGATATGTGCAAAAGATACACATATTTATACAAGTCCAAAGTATGAAATACATTATTTCATTGGTTTGGCATTTGTTTGATGGTTGAAATGACACAGGTGTTACAGTCTCCCCTACTTTAGGAAATTTCGTCCCGAAATTCATTCGTAGGAGTCTATCTGTGGCTTTGTGTCAAATAACCACCAAAGATATGAGAGGCATAATCCTGACATTTCCTTGACGGACATTCTTCAGAACCGAAAATGAACGAAAGGAGTCATTTTTCACCATTTCTTCAGAAACAAAAATGAACGAAAGGAGTCATTTTTCACCATTTCTTCAGAAACCAAAAATGAACGAAAAGAGTCATTTTTCACCATTTCTTCAGAAACCAAAAATGAACGAAAAGAGTCATTTTTTCACCGTTTCTTCAGAAACCAAAAATGAACGAAAAGAGTCATTTTCACCGTTTCTTCAGAAACCAAAAATGAACGACAAGAGTCATTTTTCACCGTTTCTTCAGAAACCAAAAATGAACGACAAGAGTCATTTTTCACCGTTTCTTCAGAAACCAAAAATGAACGACAAGAGTCATTTTTCACCGTTTCTTCAGAAACCAAAAATGAACGAAAAGAGTCATTTTTCACCGTTTCTTCAGAAACCAAAAATGAACGAAAAGAGTCGTTTTTCAGACACATGACCAAACTAGCTGTGGTTTCCGTGCACTGAATTCCATAATTATGTATGCATCCATAATTACGTAATTCCTTGCATAGTCCGCACAGTTTGTCTTGAAATGTTTTAGGGGAGGAAAATCAAACCTGTGATGAGTGTGACTAGACTACCATAGGGTCCTTTTAATTAGATCGACAAATGATCCTTTTAATTAGGCCGCCAAGGAGTCCTTTCAGCTATATCATCACATGATATTCCTAACCAGATTTTTGGATCAATCTGTTTACCTAGACCACTCAGGGGTCTAATTATGGAATAGTACAATATAATCCAAGGGTCTTTACTATCACGTAAAAGCCCATTGAGGATTTAATATAGTACCTTTGGATATCCTACTACGAATTCCTTATACAAAGATATGGAAGATTCTTCGAGGATTTGGATAACAAAAACTTGGATTACACAAAAACATAAAAGGAAACACATAAGCACATAATCACATAGTTGTTTAACTTGTTTATTAATTTGTTATCTTTGGACGCGGACACTTAAAGCACACCAAGAATCCAATTCGTGGATTTCATTTGGCACTTTAATCCTTTCAAGAATCCATCCATGAAGATAGGATGATCTACCAAAAATTCGATTTTCGTTTTCAGGAAAACGCAATATTCGAATTAAGGTACACAATAATTTAGGACATACGGAAATACCCTTAGGTACCCTATTAAGAATTTATAGTGGTACTTGGGGTATTCGTACGGAATTATAACTTGCACCTTGTACTTCATTTCTTTGCAAGAGACGGGTACTTAGGATCCTTGTGGAAAACGCAAGAGATTGTAAAATGGAAGAATTTTGGGAGTAGTTTGTTTTTCAAGGAATACCATTCCTTGATTGTCGGTATTGTAAGGGATATGTTGTTTACACATACAATCACATAAATACATTGCAATGTAAATAAAAGATTTATTTATAAACAATGATAACAACTGTTTCATGGACCTTGACAACAAAAGAAAATAATACATAAGATGTGATTATTTCTAAAGAGTGTTGTCTTCTAGTCGATCAGATGCTCATCTCTGTGCTGGATTAGCATTAGCAAGCTTTGGGCAATTTCTTCGGAAATGTCCCATCTCGCCACACTTGTAGCAAGAACCTGGAGGAAAACGAGCTCGAGCAGGTTTGTTGTCAGCTTGATTTAGTGCAACTGCTGCTACGCAAACTTTTGCTGTATGACCTTTACGTCCACAAATTTGGCATTCGCGGCACTTCACATTAACATGATGATAAAGGTTACATCGGTTGCACAAAGGTGAAGTTCCATTGTATGGCTTCCTAGTACGGGGTTTAGCTGGTTGGTTGGGGGCGGCTTGATCATTGTGAGCGATCATGGCGAAGTTCTGAGAAGCCTTTTGCTTCTTTGACCGCTCAAGGGATCCAATCTGCTCATCCATGGTCTTTGATTCCTCGATTGGTTTCGATTCCTCGACCGGTTTCTTGTCACCCTTTCGGAAAAGCTTACGTTTCCTGATCTGAGATTCAGTCAACGTTGCAGATAGCTCAATGGCCTGCCTAACCATAGTGGGGTTACTACCAGTAACAATGTCTTGAACTGTGTCAGGGAGACCATCAATGTATTTTTCGATCGCCTTATCCAAAGGCGTGACCATGGTAGGACACAACAGGCTCAGCTCCTCATATCGATCAGTGTATGCTCGATGTTCGCCGCTGTCTTGCTTAAGATCGTCGAATTCCCTTTCCAATGCCCTGATCTCGTGACGAGGACAGAATTCCTTCATCATCAGTGCTCGAAGTTCTTCCCAAGTTTGGGCCAGTGCCACTTCGGCACCCCTATCTCTCACCACACCGTTCCACCATGTCAAAGCTCGTTTCTCGAAGACACTAGATGCAAAATCAACCTTTCGCTCGTTTGGACATTGAACATGCCTGAAGGTGCTCTCTAGACTCTCGAACCATTGCAGAAGTGCAGTCGCTCCTTGAGACCCAGAAAACTTTGATGGCTTAGCCGAGTTGAACGTCTTGAAGTTGCATGGGGCATTATTGTTGTTGATAGCTTGGTGACATTGGGCAACGATGATCGGGATTGCAGCAGTCATCTGCTGTGTAATGACAGCTGCCAGCTCGTCAACAGATACTGGATTTTCGCGTCGTGGAGGCATTCTAAAAGAGGAAACATGAAAGGAAACGAGTGAGAGGATTAGACGAAAAGAATGAGATGAAACAAATCTGATGAAAGCAAGGATAGTGGTCATTTTGTTTGTTACTACAAAGCAACAAACGACACACAGTGATTAGTCAAAGTAAATGGGTCAATATAATGTATCGCGAAGACATGCTCGCCTATAAGTGAACACTCATCCCAAGAATTCCCAGGTAAGCACAACTGGTCTCGCGTCTGATGAGATGTATACGAAGTGCTTGCCTAGCCAGAAAACCCGGAATACAGGCATTCACCCTTCCAATTTGCACGTGTTCACATTATTTAAAACCCAAAACCTTGACGAGAATTTGAAAACTCAAAGGGGTTCAAAACCATATAATAGAGAGTTCAAAACCTTACAATAGAGGGTTCAAAACCTTGTAATAAATCATCCTAGAACAGATGATTAGTTTTCAAAGCGGTTTTGAAATTTATGTTCTTGTTGTGAAAGTCGCCTAAGGATAGGTGACGGTATTGTTTTATGACTAAACGCAAGTAAACTCGCGTTAGGGTCCTAAGAAAGTTATAGACTATGTCAAAGCATTACTAATAACCTAATTCCCTATAACCATTGGCTCTGATACCATCTTTTCTGTCACACCCCGACCACGTGGAACATACTAAACGTGGCGGAAACATCGGGGAGTGTTGTAACAGAATTAATTGTTTCAAATCCATGGCAATTGAAGTTTCGTTTTATTAATTAAAAGTGTTACAATGTCTAAACAAACAAAGAAATACAACATAATTAACTAGTCTTGCATCTTTTATTGTCACTAAAGCCCAAGTCTGCCTATGTGTATCTTGATCATCTTATGCAACAGTTCCTGAAAAACACATGTGAAAATAGGTACGTCAGCATAAAAATGCCTGTGAGATACATAAGTTTTGTGAAAATAGGTTTCATGACTTATGTTTGAGAAAATGTTTAGTCATGAACCTTGTTATTTGCTTTGTTTTGTAAATCATTTGAAAAACAATGAGTTCAGATGATATGTATAAATAAGTGAATAATGTATGGTTAAATGAATAACCATGTAACTGAGTTTGTATAAGATAAGTTGTTATAAAAGAATGTCTTGTGAAAAGTAAGTTATTTGTATAAAATGTTATATGTATCAAACTGAAATGATTCAAATAACGCTACGATATGTAATACCATACAAACACTTATATATAGGAAGTACCAGCGGCGTATCCACCATGCTTGTATCATATTACACACACATCGTTACTTAATCACTTAATCAAACCAAACCAAACAATGTAAAATGTCTATGTCAAAGTATCCATGTCAAGATGTAAATCATGTCAAAATGTCTATGTCAAATATCCATGTCAAATGTCTATGTCAAATATCCATGTCAAATGTCTATGTCAAATATCCATGTCAAATGTCTATGTCAAATATCCATGTCAAATGTCTATGCCAAATATCCATGTCAAATGTCTATGTCAAATATCCATGTATGGCAAGTGAAATGTCTCAACTAAACCATATGCACAAAAAAAACAAAGTATTGAAGTAAAACTTGGTTTAAATCAAAGTTATGTTTTGTGGGAAATGCATGATCTAATGTCAATCATGTTAAAATGTCTATGTCGAAATGTCATGTAAAACGATGTACTAAGTAATGCACACAATGGCAATACATAGCATGAAATGTAATGAAATCATGTACTATAATGTACTAACGAACATAGCAGTATATGATGTGAAAACAGGAAAGCAGGAAAGTAACAAGTAGGCACATGTGTTCCACCCCAAAACAGTTTAGAAAACAGTAAAAGAGGGGTCTATGTACTCACTTGAGATTGCTCAGAAGTCCTTGAGTAACAACCAAACAATGCTAGAGATCGCGGAATCAAACGGCACCTACTATAGGTAACTATGTTAATTAACCGGACCTAGATCGGAAGATTGGGTAGCATTAGGGTTTGTAAACCAAACGAGTGTAGAGACTCGTGTCATTTGGTTTGGCAAAGCCTACATACTAAATGAAACTTAACCTAACTGTTTACGACCCATTACGACTCGTTTAGGAAGCTTATGCTACTTTAACGCGTCGTGCGCGTGAAACGCGTTCGGACCGTCTAACTAGTCCTATGACAAGTGTTATATGCCTAAACATGTTACATATCAGTTATGTGACAAAAGTTTAGGTTACATATGCTTAATTACCAATTATACATGAAAAGGGTATTCTGGTAATTTACCTAAGGCATATAAACTACTTATCATACAACTACTTAAACGATGTGACCATAGGGTATAACCTCGGAAGGTTATTCCCTACCTACTATGGTCACCTAATGTGTTTGGTCGGATCCTAATGATCGACCAAACTGGGTCGGGTTCGAGGTATAAGCGATTTATCAGATCGCTTACCCTACGACCCTAGACAACGTGGTAATCAGTAGGCATAGTCCCAAGGGACTATGACCATCGTGATTACAATCACGTTGCGAAGTTCAAACGAACTTCGCATTGACCATTACTGGTCAACGCTGAAAATCAAACAAAGTTTGACTTTCTGACTCGAAAAGCAGTAAAAATAAGGAAAAGAACGAAAGAATACTTACGAAGGGTCCCCGAATGCTAATCCCGATTCAAGAACTCAGGTATGAAACAATGGTTTCAACTTAGAGCTCTCAAAATCAGAATTCTTGTGCAAAATGAGGTTGTGTGGGTTGGGTATTTATAGGAATACCCGAACCGTTAGGATCGTTCCATGGAAAACGTGCCATGAATCCAACCCGTACACTTGTCGGAACCTTATGGTGGCTACATATGCTCCTTATCTTAGTGACTAAGCAATTGAGAACATGTGGTTGTGGTTAAATCTGCTGAAAACAGGCTGTTTAAACATTGCACCTGGTCTGGAGACCCCATACGCATCGTATGGTATATATACCATACGCATCGTATGGGTGTACTTTGGCAGAATTACAGTTTTGGTCCCTGAACTGTATTTAGGCCATTTTTGACACGTTTAAGGCCCGTTAACCCCATTTCAAAGCTCTAAAATGAAGTTAAAGTATAGGGAACTTAAAATGTGTTCAAAAATATCTCGGATGTCGGTTCGTTTAGCCGTACAGTTGCGATGTTCGGTTAATTACGACGGAATGCGCATAAGCGCGAAAAACGATCCAAATGACGAAACGAATGGATTTTTCTTATGGCGAACACTAAAATATAATATAGTCATGCGTTCATAAATTTTTGGATGTCCGGATGTATTCAGAACGTAAGTTATGCGCGAAAGTGCAAACTTGTGCACTTTTCGACACTTTTAGTCCCTGAATGACACAAAAGTTTATTTTAGCATAACGAACACCTCAAAGCCTATTTCTAAGCTATGTAAAGGATATTTATGGTATGTTTAACTTATGGTCATGTTCCGGAATGTCTGTTACAGTTTAAATTGGCATACTTTCGCAGTTTGTCAACTTTAGTCCCTGTAAGTGATTTAACTTTGATTTCACCACACCAAACCTTCCAAAACTTATATCTAAGTTATGTAAAGGTTATTTAAGGTATGTTAAGCATATTTCACTATTCCGGAGTGTTCGTTGCATTAAACTGGTTATATTTACGCATTAGTGCGCGTATAACCTTCCAGAAAGCGATTTAGAGCTTGAAATCGAACATGAGTCGATATGTGCAAAAGATACACATATTTATACAAGTCCAAAGTATGAAATACATTATTTCATTGGTTTGGCATTTGTTTGATGGTTGAAATGACACAGGTGTTACAATATCTCCACGGTCTATATGGAGATATGTTGGCTACCTGGTCGGGGGTTAAAGGAATGGTTTGGTAAGAGTCTTGCCTTGTTCAGTGTATAAATCCTGCAAGGACCTGGGTCAAGCTTAGTAGGACCTCCTTCAATACCCACTGGTATTGGATGGCGGGGGTTCGAATTTCTTGATCCCCTCATATGTAAACTACTATTGAAACATTAACCCGACTACTTAGGATTGTATCCCTGCTGACTCAATCTACTTAGCCGAGGGTAACGTCACCTTCAAAAGAGGGGCCTACCACATTACGCATTAATAACTTAATTAATTATCTTTCATTAATCCAACCCTTTAGGATTGTATCCTTGCTGACTCAAACTACTGGGTTGAGGGTAATGTTTTGGTAAAAAATTACCGAAGCAATTAAGTGATCAAATTAGTTAAGTGAGGTAGTGTGCTGAAAAAATGTGTGTAAAATATGTTAATTAAATTGTTTGCAAAAACAGTTTTCAAGATATGGCTCAGGATATTGAGTTGTATCTTTGATCAAACAATGAGCAAAAATGTAAATGGTGACACAGGATATACGAGGAAAGCCCTTGATCAATCTAGATCGCCGGCATAAAACCTCGGGAGCTGACAATCGCAGCTGACTTGATCTTCTTATTGCCTCAAATGTTAGGATACAGTGCAGGATATGATGCGGATCAACTAAGTGTTACAATGTAATTTGATTACAAAGTGTTAGTGCGTTGTGAGTGTTTGCAACAAGAGAGAAAGAGTGTGCGAAAGATTGTGAGCCTTAATCTGATCCGATCAATCCTTTTTATAGTAAAAGAAAATAACTAACTATCCTGCTATTCCGGGATTCAGCAAATATTCCATATGTGAACGTTGTAGTCCATGTCTTCCGGCTTCAACGTCTATAATCCAACTGATTTGCCCGAGTCTTGAGGAGAAGAAGTCCACTTGAACGTTAGAGACCCGCACTTATTAATCTGCACGTGGGTTAATTAGTTATTACCAGGATATCGTACCAGGATGTTACCAATATCGTGATTCAGTATCCTAGTCATAATAAAACAAGCAAAGTCAGAATATTGCCCAGGATATATGAACAGAAAATCACCCATAACAATTGTCCCCAAAAATATATCTCTTGGTATACCAATTCCAACGGATATATTTTTAATCTTATCTCTTAAATCGAGGTTAATAAACCGAAACAACGCTTGATGTGACTTGGTGCAACTTCCAACGCGATATTTACTCTTTACCCCCTATACTCAGCCCCTTATTTAGCTGATTTATTCAACATCATGATCATCACTTTCCAAGCTATTTTCCAGGTATTTCCTTTCTCTCTTCTCTGTCTTTCTTTGCTTGAATTTCTTGGTCGATACCTCTCATGGCATCACGAACAAGATCACGTTCAAACGAGCCGGTCCCAACCCTCATGAGTCAAAACCTTATCCGAGAACCAGAAAAAGAGATCTGTTCTTTCAATAATGCTGATATCGCCACTTTGAAGGATTCCTGTGCCTTTCCTGCCGGAGCAGTCATTCGCCCTTTCGATCGGGAGGTTCGATCAGACGCAACATCAAACGAGTGGGTCTGCTTTTTCGCCTATCCCTTTTCCTTGGGACTCCGGTATCCATTTCCACCCTTCATCTCCCGTTTCTTCAAAATTACCGACCTCAGTTATGCTCAAACTATGCCAATGGTGTGGCGAGTTTTAATGGTGTTAAACCAAATTAAATCTCGTCATTGCCTTGACCTATGCATCGAAGACCTTCCTATAGCATATCGACTGAGATCCCATGGCAACAGCCGTTTTCTTTTCTTCTCCACCTCAAAGAACCCCCTAATTCTCAAGGCTACTAAGAACGAAGATCAGTGGCAACGAAAGTTCTTTTTCATTAAAAGGGAGTCTATTGACAAGGGTTTTGACCTGCCAGTTAGATGGTTAACCAAGGGTAGGATTTAGGGTTTTAAGAATATCCCTAAATATATCCTTGAACTATATCCTTGACTGATATCCTAATATTTTGTGCAGCGAATTTCAGAGACCTAGCACCCCCAAGCGCAGAATCGGAGCCCAGGATCAAAGAGATCTATCGACTTCCTTCCAGTGAAAGAACCTTCTCCCTGTCTCTCACAAGCTCAAGTCAAAAATCGAGTTCAGAAATGTCTGGTAAGTATATGATTAGATTGATTATAGAGTATAAGTATTAAGAATTAAACATTTCTCCCTTTGTATAGTGCCGGTCATCAACCTTGAAGGCATCCAGCTCGACGAGTGGGACAGTTATTCTAGCCTTGCACCTGCTAAGTAAGAGACCAATCCGAAGCCAGCCGTTACTCCCAAGCCTACCAGTTCGAAAACTGCTACCGCACCCAAGGCTCCCCCAGCATCCAGAACCCGAGCCTCCAGCTCTCGGAAGAGGAAAGAAGCAGACCACCCTGCTGTACCCCATGTATTCCCGTTTGAGAACTATGGGTTTACAAAATCCAGCAAGTTCATGACCGGCTTCCTCAACCAGGTTCGTATCCTTGACCTATATCCTGCACCATATGCTGGTTTTAAATGTTTACTAAGGTTAATACCTATTTTCTTATTTTGCAGGGTCTCAAACGTCTAGTATTCCTCTATGAAGACGCATGTGGCTCGAACGTCATGCTAGAGAGTAAGCTAAAAAAGGCTGAAGCCACCATTGCGGACCAAGCAGCGGTTGCCACCGCTAAATCGGAGCATTACGAAGCTAAATACAAGGCAATGATCCAAGAGCACCAGTCTGCCATCCAGAAGGTCACCCACGAGGCTCAAGCCAAGTCCGATGCTGCCCAAGTTCAACATGAGCAGGACATGGCTTCATAACGGGAAAGCCTCAAGAATTCTGTTGTCATCTCCATCCTCCAGGCTAGATTGAAAATGGCTTATGAAGCTATGGCTATGGGCTTTGAATGTCCTTCATGGAATATCAAGGCTTGGGAGATGAAGTTGAAAGATCTTGGTGGTAATCCTGTGGAGCCCCCTGTGAAGTCCACAGCGGAGGAGCCTGCTAAGGTGGCCGAGCAGATGGATGATGCTGATGCTCTGAGGGATGCTGGTGGTGATGCTGGAGGGAATGCTGGGAAGGATGCTGCTGACGAGGTCATGATGGAAGAAGGAGTTGCCCCTTAGAGGCAGCGAAGTGGGCGATGATGGATGTATGTGCCAAGGTCGGAGCCCACTTTTTTAAGTCTAATGGTTGTGGTTTGTTAAACAATTTACTTTTCCTGTTTTTGAACAATTTACATTTCCTGCACTAAGACACTATGATGACCAAAGGTAGATGGGTCCTGGGTTTCAGGATGAAGCCCTTGGTCATCAACTAGTATAATCTGTTTTGAACAATACAACGGTTGGAGGCGGATGGGTCTCGGTTTGAGATGAAACCTTCAATTGTTAAGTAAATATGGTAAGGAACTAATCGTGCTTTTGGTGGGTGGGCCTCGGTTTGAGGTGAAACCAAAAGCACAACTTTTGACATGTTAATAATATAACCTCCTTTTGACTTATTTGCTGTTGTCTTTCAATTTTTTGTTATGCATTGCTTAGTTTAAATTTCACCTTTCCAAAATTAGTGCCATTATTTTCTAAAAATATCCTGATCAGTATACTCGGAGATATCCTACAAAGACTTTCGTCTAATAGGTTTTTTTCAAAATTCAAACAATTCAGATAAAGTTTTTAAAGAAAAAAGGTCAGTTTATTTTACAAAGTTCATTTTGATAATACTTGTTTGACCCAAGTATTATATCCCAAACATTCCAACCAAATATCCTGAAACATATTCCGAAAATACATTTTGAGAATATATCCTAAGAATATATCCTAATCAAGATATCTAAGCCTTTTTCAAACATAATTTCAAAAGTTCAAATGACTTATATAAGGTTTACAAAGGAAAGATCATACAAGGAATAGAGTGTAACCCTATTTCCGAGCTTCAATTTTTTCCACTAAGATGTCCCCAGTCTGAGATACTTAGTACACTAGGTCCAAATTTGATCCTTTGAGCTTTATACAATCGCCTCAGAAGGGATGTCCCATGTGCATAAAGTCTTTGAACACTTAGAAATTTTCTGAACATCAGTTCTAACTGTTTGAACAGTTCTTGTGTTACAGGGGGTAAACCCTAAAATGTACTGGAGATAAATCCTTAGTATCCTGGGGATAAACCCATAAGTATCCTGGGGAAAATCCCAAATTTTTATGCGCTACAGGTGGGAGTGTATAAACTCCAAGACTTAGAAAGGTGATAACCTTTAAACCTCAGAGAGTATGAAAATACCCTTCCGTGAGAGAGGGTGATCAATCCTCATATACCTTTAGGATCCTGGATATAGCCAACAATAACGAAATTGTCAGCCACTTTTACATGGACTGGTCCCGTTATCTTGAACTATCCCCGGATAACTTGTGCTCCAGGCGGGGTGTTTAAACCCAATTCGAGAGAAAGGTGAATACCTTTAAACCAGTGAAGGGATCAGGATCCCTTAAACATGAGAGAGGGGGCCAATCCTCTAATCTTTCGAAGTATCCTGAATGTGTATCCTGGAGCTATATCACGAAGCATATACTGCAAAACAATCATAAACTAAGGTGGGCGTTAGCCTGGCTAACACCCCTCCGATGCTTAAGTCAGTATTCGGTTCAAAAGAATAAACAATATCAAACATATTAAAAGAGATAGAGTTTATACCATCCTAAGTTAGAAATTAAATTCTAAACTCACTTGAAATAGAGCTTTAGATGTATAGCAATCCAGGATCTTGGTAGTATATCCCCTTCCATATTCTTAAGTCGGTATGCTCCTTTTTCTGATTCTGATTCGATCTCATAGGGTCCTTCCCACTTTGGAGCTAACTTTCCATCAGTAGGGTTGGTAGTATTCTGAAAAGCTTTTCTCAATACCCAATCTCCAACCTGGAATCTTCTAGTCCTTATATTCTTGTTATATGCTCTGGATATCCTTTGTTGATATGCTGCCATTCTTAGCTTTGCCGCATCTCTTGTTTCATCAATAGTATCCAATTCCTGGCAAAGGGCTTTAGGATTCTGCTCAGGATCCCGAAGATTGGATCTTGCCGTAGGTGTTAGGGGTCATTTTCTTAACATATGTATCCTGACCAATATCCTGCCTTTGTTTGTTTATTTGTAATCAGGATGCTGGAAGAGGATATTGCTGACATCTTGGGCGATATCCTGAAGCTTATTGAATTAACCACGTGCAGATTAAGGGCAGAGGCTTGCTAACGGTCACAAGGACTTCTTCTCCTCAAGACTCGGACGAATTTGTTGAGAAAGAGACGTTGAGCCCGAAAGACCAGGTCTGCAACGTTCCAAGAGGGAATATTCGGTGAATCCCGCGAGTTTAGGGTAGTTAGTTGTTTTATCTTTACTATAAATAGATGAGGTCAGATCAGCTTAGAACACACATCATTTCACACTTACACTCTCGAACACAATCACATTCTAGCTAGTTGCAAACACCACACTTGTATTTCATTTTCGTTGTAACACTTAGTCGATCCGTACCACATCCCGCACTGTATCCTGATTTTTGAAGCAATTGAAGAACAAGGCAGCTGCGATTGTCAGCTCCCGAGGTTTTATGCCGGCGATCTAGATTGATCAAGGGCTTTCCTCGTACATCTCGTGTCATTTACTTTACTTTTTGCTCATTATTTACTCATTGTTTGATCGTTGATACAGCTCAATATCTCGAGCCGTATCCTGAAACTGTTTTTGCAAGTAATTTAATCAACACATTTTTGACACTTACTTCTAGCACACTACCTCACTTAACTAATTTGATCACTTAATTACTTCGGTAATTTTTGACCAAAACAATTTGGCACCCACCGTGGGGCAAGTGGTGCTCTCTATACTAAAATTTTTTTGTTAAATCGCTAATCGGTTTTTTATTTTCAAAACTTTTTGCTACATTGTCCACAATGGCCTCACGATCAAACATGAGTTCCTCTACTATGTCTGCTACGACTTCTGCTACTACAGGTTCGGTGCTTCCACCACCTCCTCCAAGAATGCCAGCCTCTACACAATCTCAAGATGTTATCCCTACTCGGAGTGTCCAGGGATCTGCTCCCGTTTTAGCTTCTAATGATGAAATTTTAACTTTATTTGGAAGTGTGCAGGAACAAATGAGGCAGCAACAGGAAACAAACCAAATGCTTTTAAGGGAAATACAACTCCTGAAGTCTGGCTCGAGCAGATCTGCGGAGGACAATGTCACTCCGTTACACCCCAGAGCGTTGAACTTTAGCTCAGCTGTTTATACCGAGGATAATAGGGGGAATATCGTGCCCAGTCTTCCCCAGAGTCATACTCCTGAAATACCCTCCTCGATTAGGATGTCAACCATCAGGAGCTCAGGATATGCTTCAGGATATGGGCAAAATCCTCCAACTGGTAACGTGTCTAATAATAATAATACTCATACTACTAACAGTGGTGGATCTTTGCAGGATACAGGTGTAACATCAGCACTTACTAGGGAACTTCAAAAGTTGAAGGACATGATATCTAGTGTACCTGGGGTGGTCCAGCCGATCCCGGAAGTATCCCAAGATAGCCACAAGATATCTCGTTTTGCATACCCTATATGTGATGCTGAGATCCCGAAGAGATTCCAAACTCCCAACATGAAGCTTTATGACGGGACTACGGATCCTGAGGAGCATATTGCCCAGTATAGGGAAAGAATGGAGATTAACCCTATCCCTCCGGAGCTCAAGGAAGCGTGCTTGTGCAAGGGATTTGGTTCGACTCTAACAGGATCAGCCTTGAAATGGCTGTTAAACGTTCCTCCTCACTCAATTACTTCATTTGCTCATTTGGTTAATTTATTTAACAGTCAATTTTCTTGTAGTCGGAGTTTTGAGAAACTAACCAGTGATCTTTACAGGATAACCCAAGGGCCTCAGGAATCCTTGAGGGATTATGTGAACAAATTTAGTCGAGAATCCTTGGATATCCCACATCTTGATGTTGCAACAGCTGTGCAAGCTTTTAAGATGGGATTACAAAAGGATTCTCAGTTTTATCAGGATCTTGTAATGAATCCCTGCAGGAATCTCGATGAAGCTCGTAACAGGGCCTTGAGATATATCCGTTTGGAAGATGACAAGAAGATGCAAGAAAGGATGAACTCATCCAACACTTATGAATCGACTAACAGGAAGTCGGAATCCTCATTCAAGTCATATCGGCCTAAGCCATATGGTAGAAATGAAAACAAGAGAGTGAACGCTGTCGAAGATGAGGATCCTGAAGAGTATCCTGAGTTGTCTGAATATTGCTTTTCTGTTAATATTCCTGAATTGATGTATGCTATGCAGGGTTTAGGAGACAAGGCTAGATGGCCTCGAAGGAATCAACAAAAGGCTGACTGGAAAGATAAATCGAAATGGTGTGCTTTCCACGAAGACTTCGGACATATGACTGAGGATTGCATTGCTTTAAGGAAAGAAATAAGCTATCTTCTAAGCAAGGGATATCTGAAAGATCTCTTAGGAAAGAAGAAGAATAAGGGCCAGGATACTGAGAAGGATCCTGAACGAGCAGCATCACCTCCCGCGGATGCCAAGATAATCAACTTCATTTCGGGGGGATCCGACATTTGCGGAACTTCGTATTCGGCAGCTAAAAGACACGCAAAGGAAGCCAAAGCCGAAAGGGGAGACAAACCTGTCAGGATGACTACCCTCACGACTGACAAAGTGATCACATTTGATGCTGATGACAGGGATACTGTCCAGGATCCTCACCATGATGCTCTGGTAATAACGTTATATGTGGCTAACCATTTTGTACGCAGGATATTGGTTGATAATGGCAGCTCCGTCAACATAGTCCAGCTAGAGACACTTAAAAGAATGAATGTATCTCCAATGGATATAACTTCGAAGTCCACCGTGCTTGTTGGGTTCAGCGGAGAGGCCAGAAACACAGTGGGAGAGATAAAGTTGCCGGTATACGTTGAAGGAGTCAACTCGATACAACGTTTCTGTGTGATGGACTCTCTATCCTGCTATAACATTATCCTGGGAAGACCATGGATTCACGATATGAAGGCCGTGCCATCAACATATCACCAATGCATCAAGATACCTACCCCTTGGGGAGTTGTTAAAGTTGATAGCGATCAGCAGGAGGCGAAAGAATGCTACTCATCCTCGATGAAATCCTCAGCTAAAACTAGTGCAGCATAGCAATTAAAGACGCGGGCCCAGGATATCGTGGCGGATCCGGAGCAGGATGTGAAGAAAGTTATCCTGGACCAGGATAACCCCGATATTTCGGTGCTCGTAGGGACCAATATCCCCCAGGATATTGAGGAACAATTAATTAACCTTTTGAAATGCAGGATATCTACATTTGCATGGAAGCATGAGGATATGACAGGCATATCCACAGATATTATCACTCACAAGCTTGGAATTGATAAATCATTCAAGCCTGTGCAACAAAAAAGAAGGAAGTTTGCTCCTGAGCGGAACACAATTATTCAGGAAGAAGTTGAAAGATTATTAAAGTCAAGAATGATCAGAGAGGTTAAGTTCCCAAGGTGGCTAGCAAACGTGGTTGTAGTACAGAAGAAGAATGGGAAATTGAGAGTTTGTGTAGACTACACAGACCTGAACAAAGCTTGTCCTAAAGACCCATTTCCTCTTCCCCATATTGATGCAATGGTAGATGCCACTGCTGGGCATGAAATGTTGACCTTCATGGACGCATCCTCAGGATTTCAACAGATACAAATGGAGCCTTCTGACCAGGAGGATACCGCCTTCATGACGCCAACAGGTATTTATTGTTATACAGCTATGCCTTTTGGTTTGAAAAATGCAGGTGCAACATACCAAAGATTGGTAAACATGATGTTTAAAGACAAACTGGGGGACACCATGGAGGTGTACATTGACGATATGGTGGTAAAATCAAAGAAAGCTAAGGATCACCTCCAGGATATTAAAGGAGCATTTGATATCCTGGATCAATACAACATGAAGCTGAATCCTGCTAAATGCCATTTCGGAGTGGGGGCAGGAAAGTTTCTTGGGTATATGGTGACGAAAAGGGGGATAGAGGCAAGCCCGGAGCAGATTAAAGCTATCCTGGATATAAAATCACCCTCGAATATGAAGGATGTACAAAGATTAACAGGCCGGGTAGCAGCTCTAAACAGATTTATCTCAAGATCCTCGGAGAAATGCAAAGACTTCTATGATATCCTAAAGAAGAACAAAAGATTCGAATGGGGGGAAAAACATGAAGCAGCCCTACAAGATTTGAAACGGTATCTCTCAACCGCACCTCTATTGATGAAGCCGGAAAATGGTGAACCACTATCCCTGTACCTTGCTGTATCAGGGAATGCTGTAAGTGCCGTTCTTATAAAAGACCATGAAGGTCAGCAGTATCCTGTTTATTATGTTAGTAAAAGTTTGTTAGATGCTGAAACTAGGTATTCTCATTTAGAAAAATTGATACTAGCATTAATTATGGCATCAACGAAACTTAGGCATTATTTCGAGACACATAGGATTCATGTTAAAACAAACTATCCTATTAAAAATGTGCTTAGGAAACCAGAGATGTCAGGCAGGATGGCCAAGTGGTCAGTAAAATTGAGTGCTTATGATTTAGTATATGAACCTAGGAATGCCATAAAGTCTCAGGCTTTAGCTGACTTTGTGGCTGATTTTAGTAGTGACATTCAGGATGAGGTAGACCTAGAGGTTCAACAGCTAGGAGAATCCTCAGGATCCTGGACATTATATACTGATGGTGCATCTAATGTAAGAGCAGTAGGATTAGGAATACTACTAAAATCGCCACAGGGGGACATATTACCCCAGGCTATTAGGTGTGAATTTCCTGCTACCAATAATGAGGCAGAATATGAAGCTTTAATTGCAGGATTAGAATTGGCTAAGAGCATGAGTATCAAAAATTTGCAAGTATATGTTGACTCTCTGTTAATTACTAACCATTTTAATGGATCGTATGCAGTTAAGGGAGAGAAATTAATCGAATATCTCGATATTCTCAAAAAATTAGCAGGATATTTCGATGTTTTTATACTTGAACAGGTACCAAGGGAAGATAATGCTGAAGCAGATGCCTTAGCAAATCTGGGATCGTCGGTCAGGATACCTGAAGGGACACAAATACCAATAGTACATGTCTTATATCCTGCAACGAATCCTCGAGATACAGAAGTAACTAGTATACAGAATCCTGGAGTAGAATATCCTGAGGAGGATCCTAGATCCTGGACGGCTCCAATCATGAGATATCTCAAAGAAGGACACATTCCTGGAAATGAAAATCCTAAGGCATTTAGGATGAAGGTATCACGGTTCACTATTATAAATAATATTTTATACAAGAAATCGCTTGCAGGACCGTATTTGAGATGCTTGGAGGATCTTGAAGCCAAAGAAGTCCTTCAGGACATACATGAAGGGGATTGTGGTAACCATGCTGGGGGCAGATCGTTATTCTCAAAAGTATTAAGAACAGGATATTATTGGCCAACAATGAGAAAAGATGCCGCAGAATATGCTTGAAGATGTGACTCATGTCAAAGACATAGTAACATACTGCATCAACCGGCTGAACCATTATATCCTATTGTTTCCCCTTGGCCATTTATGAAGTGGGGTATGGATATAGTGGGAAAGCTACCAAAAGCTCCGGGAGGAAAAGTCTTTATGCTAGCAATGACGGATTATTTCTCTAAGTGGGTTGAAGCTGAAGCATTTGTTCAAGTTAGAGACCAAGAAGTAGTATCCTTCATAAAGAGGAATATCCTGACCAGATTCGGAGTACCAGCTGAGATAATCTGTGACAATGGCTCTCAGTTCATAAGTAAGAGGACTACTGACTTTTGCAAGAGTTGGGGAATCAAAATGATCACATCAACTCCGGTACATCCTCAAGCAAACGGACAAGCAGAATCCTCGAACAAGATAATAGTCAATAACTTAAAGAAGAGACTTGGAGCCAAAAAAGGAAGATGGGCGGAAGAGTTACCCTTTGTTTTGTGGGCTGATAGGACAACGGTGAAGAATGCAACTGGCCAAACCCCATTTTCGTTGGTGTTTGGAGCAGAGGCAGTGATTCCAACGGAGATGACAATACCTACTGCAAGATCTATCTTAAGTGATCCCGAGAAGAATCCTGAAGCCTTGAGTCAGGATTTAGACACTATAGATGAAAAGAGAGATGCGGCAAGGCTAAGGATGGCAGCATATCAACAGAGAATATCCAGGGCATACAACAAGAATATTAGAACCAGAAGATTTAAGGTTGGAGATTGGGTATTAAGAAAGGCCTTCCAAAATACTACTAATCCTGCCGATGGCAAGTTAGCTCCAAAATGGGAAGGACCATATGAAGTTGAATCAGAAGCAGGGAAAGGAGCGTATAGACTCAAGAATATGGAGGGAGATATGCTACCGAGATCTTGGAATGCTATACACCTTAAGCTCTATTTCAAGTGAGTCTAGAATTTAATTTCTAACTCAAGATGGTATGAATTCTTACTTCTTTTTAATATGTTTTGATATTATTAATTCTTTTGAACCCAATACTGACTTAAGCATCGGAGGGGTGTTAGCCAAGCTAACACCCACCTTAGTTTACATTTGTTTTGCAAGATATGTTCCAGGATGTAGCTCCAGAATATGCACTCGGGATAACTCAGAAGATTAGAGGATTGGCCCCCTCTCTCACGTTTAAGGGATACTGATCCCTTCACAGGTTTAAAGGTATTCACCTTTCTTCCGAATTGGGTTTAAACACCCCGCCTGGAGCGCAAGTTATTCAGGGATAGTTCAAGGTGGCGGGACCAGTCCATGTAAAAGTGGCTGACAATTTCGTTACCATTGGCTATATCCTGAATTCTAACGGTATATGAGGATTGATCACCCTCTCTCACGAAAGGGTATTTTCATACTCTCTAAGGTTTAAAGGTTTTCACCTTTCTAAGTCTTGGAGTTTATACACTCCCGCCTGTAGCGCATGAAAAATTGGGATTTTCCCCAGGTTACAAAGGATTTATCTCCAGTACATCCTTGGGTTCTACCCTTAAGACGTAAAATATTGCTTATGCAATGCAAACTGACATTAAATAAATTTCTAAGATACTTGAAGACATTGTACACAGGGGACATCCCTGCCAAGATGATGGTGTAAAGCTAAAAGAATGAAGTTTGCGACTAATGCACTAAGTACCTTGCACTGGGGACATCTTCATTGGAAGAATTGCAAAGGGATTGAAGTTCGGTAATAGGTTTATATCCTATGTCTGGTATGATCTTTCCTTTGTAAGCCTCATTTAAATTTTTAGTAACATCATGTTAAGTATCTTGACATATATCCTCAAAGTCCTTTTAAGGATATCTGATTAGGATGTTTAAAACTAGTATTGGCTTGGAACTTTGATCATCATCAAAACCTGGTTTTGAAGAGATAAACTATTTCTTACTTTCTAAAGAAATTTTTATAAAGTTAAAAGAGCGTTTGAAAGATCTATTTAATAAAAGGCTTTTGCAGTATGTTGCTGAGCATACTGGTCAGGATATTTTGTGAAATAACAGTATGAAATTTTTACAAAGCTAAAACTTACACTAAACAATGTAAAGTAACAAAAAATAAGTCAAAAGATGAAATTATTCTTAAGAGCAATCAATACTGGTTGATAACCGAAGGTTTCATCCTGAAACCCAGGACCCATCCACCTTCGGCTATCAAATTGTTTAGAGACAGAAATGAAAATTGTTCATAAAACATAAAATTGTTCGAAAGATTTAAGGAAAACAAGCTCTAGGGGGTAGTGCCTTCTTGGTCCATAGCGGTTTCAGCAACATCCATCTTGGGATCCGCCTCGGCATCCTTCTCAGCATCAGTTGCCTTTTCAACTGCTTTAGAAGGATCATCGACAGTTGATTTGGAAGAGGTACCGCCAAGATTCTTCAGCTTGGTCTCCCAAGCACCAACGTCCCAGGAAGGGCATTCGAAGCCTAATGTTTTGGCTTCATGAGCCATCTTCAACCTAGCCTGGAGAAGAGAAATGACGACGGAACTTTTGAGACTTTCTCGGTAACTGACCATATCCCGTTCGTACTGCACATGGGCAGCTTCCAGATCGGCCTGGGCTTGAAGAGTAGCTTTGTTGAGAGCAACTAGGTGTTCTTGGGTCATAGCTTTGTATTTCTCCTCGTAATGACGAGACTTGGCGGCCGCAATCATGCCTTGGTCAGAGATTGTGATTTCTGCTTCCTTTAGCTTAGATTCAAGTGTTTTGTTAAGCTTGCAGGATTCTTGATATAAGTGAACCAAACGCTCAAGACTCTACAAAGGTAAAAGGACAGGGATCAATATTGTTAAGTCTTTGAAAATAGTTTGAATTGCAGGATATGATATAAAGATACTAACCTGGTTGAGAAAAAAAGTCATAAAACCACTGGCTTCAATGAATCCATGCTTTTCGTAAGGAAATGTGTCAGAAACGACAGGGGAATCGGGTTCTTTCCTTTTGCGGGAACTCGAACTCCGAGGTTTGGTAGCCGGTGAAGGTTTAGGAATGATGATGGCTTTGGAGCTGCTGGGTTTGGATGTAGCAGTGGTCTTGGAGCCAGGTTCTTTCTTGACTTGGATCTGGTCGGAATAGCTATCCAGTTCGTCAAGATCAAAGACTTCAGGGATCTTAGCTGGTGCTGTGTAAAGGGAAAAGTTTTACTTTTTATCATTATATTGTTTTGACTAATTATTTTGAAAGGAATTCTTACCAGACATCTCGGATGATGAGTACTGACTTGAACTCGGAACGTGTGTGGTAAAAGTTCTGTCTATTGCAGGTAACCGGTAAACGGTATTGATTCTCTCTTCTGACTCAGCGGTAGGAGGAGCGACTTCCTTGAAGTTCACTGTATAAAGATCAAAAAGAAGAATATTAATAGAGGATAACAATCAAATCGTCTATGAGGATATTTATGATCCTACCGGTGGTTAACCACTCCACCGGAAGGTTAGCACCCTCAGCAATGGAATCTCGTTTGACAAAGAAGAATTTGCGTTGCCATCCGTCTTCATTTTTGGTGGCTTTGAGGATCAGGGGTTTGCTGGAGGTTGAAAAAAGCAAAAATCGGCTAGAGCCGTGGGATCGGAGGCGATAAGCAATAGGTAGATCCTCGATGCAGAGGTCAGAACAGTGGAGGTTTTTGATTTGATTGAGTACAATTAATACTCTCCAAACCATGGGCATGGTTTGAGCAAAAGAGATGCCAGTAATACGAAAGAATTGCATCATGAATTCTGGGAAGGGGTATCGAAGGCCTAGTGAAAAAGGATATGCTGGAAAACAGATCCATTCGGTAGAACTAACATCCGATCGGATTGACCGATCAAATGGCCTGAAGACTGTGCTATCAGGGAAAGCGCCGGAGGCTCTTAAAGCAGCAATATCTGCGTTGTCAAAGGCGCAGATCTCCTTTTCGGGATTTTTGAGAAGATTCTGCTGGGTGAAGGTCTCGGCGGCCATTGCTAGAAAGATGAAGTAAATTGACAGGAAGAAAGTCGAAGATGGAGAATTACCTGAAGGGACTGTTGATGATATCTGCTTTTCAAACAAGAAAAGAGAAGATATAGGGGCATTGTGGATCTCCATGGAGTAAAAAACGCGTTGGAAGTTATAATGTGATCTTGACCGTCGCTTCATTTTAAATGCCTTGAGTTGTGGGATAAGGTTTTTGAAATATATCCGTTGGATTGGTATCCCAACTGATATATTTGGGGACAATTGTTAGGGGTCATTTTCTTAACATATGTATCCTGACCAATATCCTGCCTTTGTTTGTTTATTTGTAATCAGGATGCTGGAAGAGGATATTGCTGACATCTTGGGCGATATCCTGAAGCTTATTGAATTAACCACGTGCAGATTAAGGGCAGAGGCTTGCTAACGGTCACAAGGACTTCTTCTCCTCAAGACTCGGACGAATTTGTTGAGAAAGAGACGTTGAGCCCGAAAGACCAGGTCTGCAACGTTCCAAGAGGGAATATTCGGTGAATCCCGCGAGTTTAGGGTAGTCAGTTGTTTTATCTTTACTATAAATAGATGAGGTCGGATCAGCTTAGAACACACATCATTTCACACTTACACTCTCGAACACAATCACATTCTAGCTAGTTGCAAACACCACACTTGTATTTCATTTTCGTTGTAACACTTAGTCGATCCGTACCACATCCCGCACTGTATCCTGATTTTTGAAGCAATTGAAGAACAAGGCAGCTGCGATTGTCAGCTCCCGAGGTTTTATGCCGGCGATCTAGATTGATCAAGGGCTTTCCTCGTACATCTCGTGTCATTTACTTTACTTTTTGCTCATTATTTACTCATTGTTTGATCGTTGATACAGCTCAATATCTCGAGCCGTATCCTGAAACTGTTTTTGCAAGTAATTTAATCAACACATTTTTGACACTTACTTCTAGCACACTACCTCACTTAACTAATTTGATCACTTAATTACTTCGGTAATTTTTGACCAAAACAGTAGGTATCACCATTTCTGTCGGGATCACCGCTTCTGCTCCAAATACCAAGGAAAACGGGGTTTGTCCAGTTGCGCTTTCCACCGTTGTTCTATCAGCCCATAAAACAAAGGGTAATTCTTCTGCCCATCTTCCCTTCTTAGCTCCAAGCCTTTTCTTCAAATTGTTGAAAATTATCTTGTTTGAGGATTCTGCTTGTCCATTTGCTTGAGGATGTACCGGTGTGGATGTGATCATTTTGATTCCCCAACTCTTGCAAAAGTCAGTAGTCCTATTACTTATAAACTGAGATCCATTGTCACAAATTATCTTAGCTGGTACTCCAAACCTAGTCAGGATATTCCTTTTTATGAAGGATACTACTTCTTGATCTCTAACTTGAACAAATCCTTCTGCTTCAACCCACTTAGAAAATAATCAGTCATTGCCAGCATGAAGACCTTTCCTCCTGGAGCCTTTGGCAATTTTCCTACTATATCCATTCCCCACTTTATGAATGGCCAAGGGGAAGCGATAGGATAAAGCGGCTCAGCAGGTTGATGTAATATATTACTGTGTCTTTGACATGCATCACATCTTCGAGCATATTCTGCAGCATCTTTTCTCATCATCGGCATGTAGTACCTATTCTTAATACCTTTGAGAATAACGACCTACCCCTAGTATGGTTACCACAATCCCCTTCATATATATCCTGAAGCACTTCTTTAGTTTCGGGATCCTCCAAGCACCTCAGATATGGTCCTGCAAGAGATTTCTTATACAAAACATTATTTATAATGGTGAATCGTGATACCTTCATTCTAAAGGTCTTAGGATTTTCATCCTTTGGGATGTGTCCTTCCTTGAGATATCTCATGATTGGAGCCGTCCGGGACTTAGGATCCTCCTCGGGATACTCATCGTCAGGATCCTGAACACTTACTACATCCTTATCCTTTGGGATGTGTCCTGACTGATGATCCTAGATTTGCCAAGGCATCAGCTTCAGCATTATCCTCTCTTGGTACCTGTTCAAGTGTAAAATATCGAAATATCCTGCTAATTTTTTTGAGAATTTCAAGATACTCGATCAACTTCTCACCTTTAACTGCATAGGTCCCATTAAAATGATTAGTAATTAACAAGGAATCAACAAATACTTGTAAACCCTTGATATTCATGCTCTTATCTAATTCTAATCCTGCAATTAAAGCTTCATATTCTGCTTCATTATTAGTGGCAGGAAACTCACATCTAATAGCCTGGGGTAATAAGTCCCCTGTGGCGATTTTAGTAGTATACCCAAACCTACACATTTTACATTAGATGCACCATCAGTATATAATGTCCAAGATTCTATATTTTCTCCTAGTTGTTGCACTTCTAGGTCTACTTCATTTTGAATATCACTACTGAAATCAGCCATAAAGTCAGCTAAAGCCTGAGACTTTATAGCATTTCTAGGTTCATATACTAGATCGTATGCACTTAATTTCACTGGCCACTTAGCCATCCTACCTGACATCTCGGGTTTCCTAAGCACATTTTTAACAGGATAGTTAGTTTTAACATGAATCCTATGTGTTTCAAAATAATGTCTAAGTTTCATTGATGCCATAACTAGGGCTAATATTAATTTCTCTAAATGAGAATATCTAGTTTCAGCATCTAATAAACTTTTACTAACATAATAAACAGGATACTGCTGAGCTTCATGATCCTTTACAAGGACAGCACTTACTGCATTCCCTGATACTACAAGATACATGGATAATGGTTCACCATCCTCAGGCTTCATCAATAGAGGTGCGGTTGAAAGATACTGTTTCAAATCCTGCAAGGCTGCCTCATGCTTCTCTCCCCATTCGAATTTCTTATTCTTCTTTAGGATATCATAAAATTCCTTGCATTTTTCCAAGGATCTTGAGATAAATCTGTTTAATGCTGCTACTCACCCTATTAATCGTTGAACATCTTTCATATTTGAAGGTGACTTGATATCCAGAATAGCTTTAATCAGCTCCGGGCTTGCCTCTATCCCCCTTTTCGTCACCATGTATCCTAGAAACTTTCCTGCCCCCACTCCAAAATGGCATTTAGCAGGATTTAATTTCATGTTGTACTGGTCCAGGATATCAAATGCTCCTTTAATATCCTGGAGGTGATCCTCAGCCTTCTAGGATTTTAGTACCATATCATCGATGTACACCTCCATGGTGTCCCCCAGTTTGTCTTTAAACATCATGTTTACAAATCTCTGGTATGTTGCACCTGTATTTTTCAAACCAAAAGGCATAGCAGTATAACAATAAATACCTGTTGGTGTCATGAAGGCAGTATCCTCCTGATCCGAGGGTTCCATCTGGATCTGCTGGAATCCTGAGGAGGCATCCATGAAGGTTGGCATCTCGTGGCCAGCAGCAGCATCCACCATTGAAACGATATGAGGTAGAGGAAACGGGTCTCTGGGACAAGCTTTGTTCAAGTCTGTGTAATCTACACAGACTCTCCATTTCCCGTTTTTCTTTTGCACCACAACTACATTTGCCAGCCATTTAGGAAACTTCACTTCCCTAATCATCTTGCTCTTTAATAATCTTTCAACTTCCTCCTGAAAGATAGTGTTCCATTCTGGAGCAAATTTTCTTCGTTTCTGCTGGACAGGCTTGAAAGACCTATCAATTCCGAGCTTGTGAGTTATAATATCCTTGGAAATTCCTGTCATATCCTCGTGTTTCCACGCGAATGTTGACATCCTGCATTTCAAAAAGTTAGTCAATTGTTTTTCAATATCCTGAGGGATATTGCTTCCTACGAGCACCGAGATATCCGGATTATCCTCATCCAGGATAACTTTCTTCACATCCTGTTCTGAAGCCTCCATGATATCCTGGCCTCGCATCTTTAATTGCTATGCCGCACTAGGCTTTGTCGAGGATTTCATCGAAGAAGAATAACACTCCTTCGCTTCCTGTTGATCACTTTCCACCTTGACTACTCCCAAAGGGGTAGGGATCTTGATACATTGTGTAACACCTCGTAAAATCACGTCCAATGATGTATCGACACGTGTAATAAACCCTAATAAAGTCAAACATTGAATTTAAGGGACTAATTTTTCGAAAAATCAAAAACTTTGATTATGAAAGGACTGGAAGTGTTAGCATACCTAAACTGATTTCCTAAATAACCTCTCACGATAATTATATTCACAAATGAGCCACTTGACGATCGAGTGTAGCCGTTTGCGTAATTAATTTAAAGTTTGCGCAATAATGGGTTAAAAGCGTCAACATGTTAATTCTTACCTCTAAGTGACCTTTTAACAAACCGGGAGCTTCATGATATTTGATTATACTCTCGGGAATGCTAATTATTGGCCGAGTAAGGTTTTTATGCCTATAAGTAAAGTTATGCCCAACTTTGCAAGTTAGAGGGGCTAAAAGTGTTAATATGTTTAATTATACCTCTGAATGACCTTTTAGCAAACCCAAAGCATCGTGATGTTTAATAATACTAACAAGAATGCCTAATATGGATTAGATAAGGCTTCAATGCTATTAAATGATGAGATGCGCAAGTTTGCGCAATAGAGGGACCTAAAGCGTCTACTTTTGAATCTACGACTTTCGGTGACCATCAAAGTGAACGAGAGCATAGTAACATTTAAGTATATGCTTGGGAATGATCAATATGGGCCATGGAAGGCTTGGATATCATTAAACGGCATTTCGCGCTACTTTGCGCAATTAAAGGACTATTTGCGTCAAACTGCAAAAGTATGTCGATTCGTAGGGTATCGGACCTTCCGGAATATGATCGTAAGTTAAACAAACCCTAAATATCCCTTACCTAGCTTAGATATAGGCTTTGAGGTGTTTGATGCGCAAAAATAAACTTTTAAAGTCACGCAGGGACTAAAAGCGTCAAAAAGTGCACAAGTTTGCATTTTCGCGCATATCTCACATTCTGAATATACCCGGGCACCCAAAAATTTATGTAAGTACTAAAATATTTTATTTTAGTGTATGGCTTGATAAAATTCCATTCGTCGCGTAGTTTGGATCATTTTTCGCGTCCGTTCGTGTTTAGTCGTAATTAGACGAACAACGTGACCGTACGGCCAAACGAACCGACATCCGACATGTTTTCAAGAATTTTTCATGTTCCCTATGTTTAGACATCATTATAGAGCCTTGAGAATGGCTTAACAGGCTTTAAACAGGTCAAATATGGGCTTAAACACATACAGGGACCAAAACTGCAACTTCTGAAAGTTGTTTGATCTGTGCGGGCCATAGGCTACGCCCCCTGCAGCGTAGCCTACGCCCAGGTCTGGGTAGATTCTTATTTTCAGCATTCTGGTTGTTTTTCAAGGGCTTTTATGTAAAATCCTCAATACCATGAGCTGGTTTTCAACCCCCATTGTATTTAGAAACCATGGGCACACATGGAGGGCCAAGATTGAAGCACGGGTTACGAGAAACGATGCTAACGGTTCTTGAAATCCTATATAAACCCACTTCATTTCTTGCCAAACCCACACTTGATTTCTGAATTCTCTAAGTTGGAGACCTTGCTCTTCATACCTGAGAATTTAGGATCAAAACCTCCTTGCTTGGACCCTTTGTAAGTGTCCTTTCGTGCTTAGTTTAATTATTTACCGTTTATAGCCGAAAAGTCAAGCGTTTGCGATAAACCCTTTGACTTTTAACGGTTGAGTCATTGTTCGCAACGAACATGGCTAGGTGATCGTAATTAGGTAGGTGTTAAACCCTCAAAAGGGCACCTCCTAATTACCACGTTTACTTAGTTAATTGTCGGGTCAAAGTAATTAAAATAAAAAGTCAACGAGTCGTTTTTAAATAAAACAGTTTTGTCACTTTAATAACTTGGTAAATATTAATTGAACATGTCTAGGCATGTTCAACCCGACAATTCTAAGTTTAGGCTCGGTTCGGAACCGAAAGTCGCAAAAGTTGACTCTTGCTTTGACTTTCAGTTCTGACCCGATTTGCCTTAGTTTAGATATGCCTTCGGGTTCCTTTAGGACCATGTTATAGGTTAGTATAACCCTCTGAGGTTATACAACTTGGTTCCTTAGTTATCCGATTCATTTACATGTTTCCGTTATATGCTTAAATGTTGCCCATTATGCCCTTTTGACCCTAAAACGAGAATTTTGAAAATGTGAGAGGACAATAATCTTTATTACTGATTTATAAACTTGTCCCAAAAATTTGACATCAGTTTGAGGTCTAGATTAGAAGTTATGCTCATTAGCATAAATGAAAAGCTTTTTATTAATTAAACGGCGTAATTAGCATAAAGCCTATCTAAACCCAATTTTTGATACCAAACTTTTTACCCACTGATGTAAAATAATATTTTGGGATTTTTGAAGATTTTTTATTTATTTTTAGGCTGAGCATAACATAGGGTTCTAGCCTTGATTCGGTAATTGCCGGTTTTGCCCTTTTGGCCATAAAATGAGTTTTACATAACATTTTGATACCAAACTATTTGCTACTGATTTTATATGATAAATAAAACATTTTAAGCTTTCTGGAATGATAAAAATATCATATTTTCTTATAAAACCCGGAAATCGCTTAAAATCGTCTTTTTACGCGTTTTTAACGCATAGTATAAGTTAAAACTATTTTTAACATATAAGGTTTGATACCTACTGATGTTTTAAGTAAATTTTCATAATTAAACAGTAGGCAAAAGTTTTAAACTCAGAATTCTAATTTTGACCTTTAAAGCTTAAGTGAAATTACCAAAATGCCCCCTCGGTGCATAGTTTGGTTATAATTAATAAATTTCACATGTATGTAATACCCTACTGATATAACTTATTAAATTAAGTATTTTTACTGATTATATCAGACCTAAACCTCAGATTATTATTTAACCTCTCTTATAACCTTTAAAATGACCAAAATACCCCTACGGGGCATAAATTGGTTTTAAATTCGTTTTGGGCATAATGGAAGGAATCCTACTGATATCACAACATATTAAAGGCATATTAACTTAGGAAACCTGTTCATGACTCATGTGGTTACCCGTTACGCACTTTTCGCGTCCGGATCGGCTTATGTATGTAGTTTGCATAAATTAGCCGAAACGGGTCAAACCTTATCATTTCTATCTAAAAATCCAGAATGTGTTTAGTTTACCCATACTAAACAAGTATACAAGCTTGTCGGGTCTAAACCACATTCTAATCCGGTCTTCGCATAATCATGCGTTTTGAACCGTATCTTCTTTTTAAAACTAACCGGTCTAAGTTTAGGCTTAATTAAAGACCCGTTAGGAATCTAATAGGTTATTAAAAACCACCGTTCCAAATTTAGGAGCCTAGTAAAAGCTATCTGGACTTGCTGATTTGATATATGGCTGGGATTGAATTTATATTTAGCTCAGGTAAATACTTTTAACTTATTTTCCCTTATACGGGCTTGGGGTACTGTATATAAAATACCGCTTGGTCGGGCATTGAATCTTTAATTGTATGAAGGTTAAATCATTGAAATGTCCCGTTTAAATTGTTTTGTGTGTTTAAAGCCTTTGGGGGGTTAATGACCATGTCCCGGATATCCTTGGCATCATTTTAAGAAATGGCCATGACCTAAGCACGGGGTGTAGGCGTACACCCGACAGTGCATATATAAATATTAAGGTATAACCGCCGGTTACGGGAATAACCCTGCCGCGGGACTATATTATGTGGTGTGTCTATTAATCTTTAACCCGGCATCAATCCGGGCTACTGAACGTATAACGAACATGTAATCCTTTTACAAGTTTATATATAAATAATTATCCCAAGTTATAAAAAGTTTTGTGCCATGTGCATTCAAATCAATTTTCTTAAACATTTTCAAAATAAGTCAGTTAAATTGTATTTACCAGTGTAAACTGACGTATTTTCCCAAAAAGGCTAAGTGCATGTACTAATCGGAATAGGCTGGCCTCTCCTAGCATCAAATAAAAGTCTCGCAAGCTTAGATGCCTTAAAATCTGTTGAACAAAGTTTCTTTTTATCTTTTGATCCGCCTGTGGATCATTTACATTCCGTTTGTAATACTTTGATATTACTTTATATCGGTTTGTAATATTTTATCTTTTGCTTCCGCTGTGCATTTAAATTGTGTTGTTTGACTATGATGATATCAACTACGTCACGATACTCCCCACCGGGCCCACCGGTAATACGTGGAAATATCGGGGTGTGACACATTGATGATAAGTTAACGGCACAGCTTTCATATCATGGATCTAAGGCCTACCTAATATAATATTATAGCAGGATAAGGAGTCCATGACACAAAAGCACTGCATTGAGTTGACCCCTTCAACATACACGGGCAACTTTATCTCTGCTACGGTATTCCTAGCTTCTCCACTGAAACCAACGAGCATAGTGGACTTCGAAGTAATATCCATTGGAGATACATTCATCCTCTTCAACGTTTCTAGCTGAATTATGTTGACGGAGCTGCCATTATCCACTAATATCCTGCGCACAAAGTGGTTAGCAACATATAACGTTATTACCAAAGCATCATGATGAAGATCCTGGACAGTATCCTGACGGGTGGTCCGTAGGACAACCCTTAAAAGGTTTAATACAATGCACATTCCATGCTTATTACGGTTAATTCTTGGAACTTGTGATCTACATGATAATGGGCTTTGCAGGTGAAAATAAGCATAAAAGGATGTTCTTATGGAGCATGGATTTTGTGGAAGAAAAGATTGAGAGATAAAGACTTAACAAAGAAAACAAGAGAAGGAGTTCAGTCAGTGGCGTAACCTACGGCTATGGCCATAACAAGTTTATATATAAATAATTATCCCAAGTTATAAAAAGTTTTGTGCCATGTGCATTCAAATCAATTTTCTTAAACGTTTTCAAAATGAGTCAGTTAAATTGTATTTACCAGTGTAAACTGACATATTTTCCCAAAAAGGCTAAGTGCAGGTACTAATCGGAATAGGCTGGCCTCTCCTAGCATCAAATAAAAGTCTCGCAAGCTTAAATGCCGTAAAATCTGTTGAACAAAGTTTCTTTTTATCTTTTGATCCGCCTGTGGATCATTTACATTCCGTTTGTAATACTTTGATATTACTTTATATCAGTTTGTAATATTTTATCTTTTGCTTACGCTGTGCATTTAAATTGTGTTGTTTGACTATGATGATATCAACTACGTCACGATACTCCCCACCGGGCCCACCTTAATACGTGGAAATATCGGGGTGTGACAGGTTGGTATCAGAGCCAACATTGAGTGAATTAAACACTTGCCTATTGTGTTTAATCTCAATGACACAGTAGCACATTCCTTGTCCTTCTGAGTCTAGACTTAACATAGGAATACTCTCATCTCTATTCGGAGAATTATTGCTTTCAATTCTATATACTTTTAATATGTCGCCAAGCAAAGGAGCCGTAATGGAAATCCTCCCCATCCGAAGCCTAGGAATGCGGAGCTTTGTACTGCGACTAGGATAAACGTGCAACCAAGGAGAAAACATTCAGAAATAAAATGAAGAAGAAACTCCTTTTGCTGAAGTTTGTTTCCTTAGTAAGTCCTTATAAGGGCGTACTTATCTTTCAGTCCCTTCTTGGACAACATCATTCCTTTCAAGTCCCGTTTAGGGCAATTCTGTACCTCCTTTTAAAATCATTGGAGTGTTTTATCTAAATTTCGTTCATATCATTGTATACGAATATAATATATGAAATAAATTAAAATAATATTCCTTTTATAAGATCTACCATTATAATAAAATGGCAAAATCTAAAAAGGACAAGACCTAGCCCATGTGTCATTTTAAGAACAGAGCCAAGATGGTAGTTCTTCAATTAGATTCAGATCCTTATTAACATCTCAATTTAGGATTGTTCTGCGTTAAATATTAAAAAGAATCTTAAAGGTACAACCTAGCCTATATGTCATTTCAGACAAGGCCAAGATGGTAGAACCTATTCAAAAGATTCAAATCCTTGTTAACATCTGTAAACATGTTAACATTCCTGGCAGATGTGATTTGATAAAATCGCATAAATCATCCTTATACTGGATTCTCCCGAAATCCTTTCTTATTTTGTGAATTCAGCATCCATTAGGAATGTAATGCTTACGGGCCATATTCATTATCGTATAAGACAAACGACAGTCGTAGCCTACAACTCCCTGTCAAGAAAAGGCAATGAACAACGTTCAAGCCTAAATACCATGATTCTACAAAATCATGGTTTATAATTTAAAGTTGCCCTTGTGACTTGGCCTTTTTTGTGCCATAGTTATATTTTAATTAAGTTTAGGATAATTATAATGAAAATTCTGAATAAAATAAATATCATTCCTTTCCTGCCAGTATATATGTTAAAAGAGAATCTTAAAAGGTATAACCTAGCTTGAATGTCATTAAAGACCTAGCTATGATGGTAAGACCTGTTTAAACGAAATTCAGATCCTTGTTAACATCTGAAAATTTGTTAACACTCCTGAAAACAGTGATGCGATAAAATCACACTTGTCATCTTCATATTAGGAATTTCCAAACCCCTTATTTAGCGTAAATGATCAAGAGGAATCATGGCTAATAAACATCGAACATGATGAACACATCAAAACATCCATTGGGATTAATACCTTCGGGCAAAGATGTATACATGAAAAAGATAGTTTTATTTCATAACTTCTTGTCAAGACAATGAACTATGAAATTTTCCGATCCAAAGGAATCATCGATTATGTTTTAAAATTTCCCTAGTGACAAGGCATGCCATCAAAAAGTTCTTTGGAACAAGCCCTTGTGCTATATATAAAATGTCAGTACGACATTGACAGTCGTGACTTATGTCCCCTGTCTAATAAATATGAAGGATTATATTCCGTTTAAAACGCCAAAGATGGTTTATTTAAAAACCTAGGCAAAACATAATCAAATAAATTAAATACTATCTATTGGCCTATATGGTTTATTTGCACCATGGCTATTTAATCATCAAATTCGACAATTCACTATAATTAAACAAATTATTACTACTTGGTTTGTAGCCTTCAAGGCTTCACCATGGCTGACTCATCTGAAGCTCACAATCATACAGTTAATCAAAATGATAATGCAAGACTGAACTTAACGGCCACCGAGTTACAGGCTATGATAGATACAGCCGTAAACAGAGTTGTGGATCGAGTATTAGAGGATCATAAGCGAAAGTGCGATAATACCCCAAATAAGGGTTACAAAAAGGGTAAGACCGGTTCAAGCTATAACCAGTCCAAGCCAAAGGAGGCAAAACCCAAATGTAAAACCTGCGGGAAGAAGCACTTCGGAAAATGTTTCTATGAGCATACCAGGGGATGTGTCATCTGTAAAGAGATGGATCACAAGACCCATGAATGCAAGGACTTGAAGGACGCCACATGCTATGGTTGTGGCGAGACGGAGCACATAAAGACCCACTGCCCAAAGAAGGCAACTAAAGGGAAATGCACTTTGGAGTCACAAGCTAGGCCTTGTGGGATTTGTAATAAGGAAGGGCACAAGACCTTGGAGTGCCAATACATAAAGGACGCAACCTGCTATGGTTGCAATGAAATAGGGCACATCAAGACAAATTGCCCAAATAAAACCAAGAAGCCTGGGGAGGCTAAGAAGACCAAAGCTGGAAGCTCTCAAATGGATGCTCAAGAGGCTATTCAGGATGACAATGTTACAACAGGTACTTTCTTTATCAATAACGCTCATGCTAGAGTATTATTTGATTCAGGTTCAGATAAGTCTTTCGTAGACAATAGATTTTGTAAATCATTAAATCTGCCTGTTAAAACTCTAAGCGTTAAGTATAAAGTAGAATTAGCCGATAGTACCTCAGAGACTGCTTCAACAATATTAGATGGATGTTTTATATCCATTAGGAATCATTCTTTTCCGTTGTCCTTGTTTCCATTAAATAAGAGGGGCTCGATATAGTGATAGGAATGAATTGGTCGTCTTAAAAATCAAGCCCATATTGTGTATGATAAGAAGCAAGTAGTTGTCAAGACTCCTTATGGTGAGCCTTTGACAATTCAAGGAGACACTGGGTATGGATTGCCTAAGAACTTGTTGAAATTGGTATTTAACACCAAAACTTCGAGTATGGAAAACTCAGAAGAGACAAACAACAGTCGCGATACTAGAGATGCGACAAATATTAATGGTGCATCAATTGTGAACCTCAATGTTAATAGAGCTAATCTCCAAAACTGAAATTAACACAGTTGTTAGAAAGGTTATGAGAAAAGTCATGAGAAGATTCGATGAGCCAAATGCTGCTTGCTCTAAAACACATGTCGTTGCTCATGAGAAGAGCTTTATTCATACTTCAAATGCGAAGAATAACCCAAACAAAATCATATGTGGCAAGGAGCCCATTCCTTTTAGGATGTACTTAAAAGTACTTTGTCTCTTGGAAGTCAAGAGACTTCAATAGTAAAATAGGGGCCATCGATTGCAGGAAATTATTGGATGAAGTAGAAACCATTAGGTGTATCAGCATTTATGCTAGAAAGGACACGACAAGGTATGCATTGCAGTCATTCGATGGCAATACCCTTAATTAGTGAGGACATTAATGAAGTCCACAAGAAAGATCCTCTTATATAATATGGGATGGTCCAAGTTTTAAGGACCTTATTAGAAAAACCTATTATCCGCATCACGAAATGGAAAAAGATGGAATAAGAATTTTCTGACTCTCACCATAAAAGTTCTAGACTGTCGATAGTATGTTGCAAATTTTAAATCCATTGGCTGAGATAGTACCCTATTCAGTCTAACCCAAAAATCTAAGCTTAATGCAAATAATTATTGGTGGTTAGCATCGGCAATAAGAGGGTACATTAAGGCTTCAAAGCCTGCTTACTATAAATCCATTATGGATCTACCTCAGCTACTCACGTTATATAGATTAAGAAATAACCAGTCAAAGCTGAGACTGCCCTAAAATTTGTCAAAGATTTTGCAGCTAAGCTTAAAAGGATTAAAAAATGGAGGCGTTTAACCCTCCTGATGAATGATTAGAGGCAGCTCACATTAATAATGACACCAGATAAATCCCTTATTGTGATTTTATTGCTAAGAGTTACGTTTGGGTTCAGGTGCTGCTAAGTCTCTCATAAGATCAAAAGCTTAGCAAACTTTTAGAAATTTTCCTGTAAGAACCCCAGATATTAAGTGTAAGGTAAAACTTACAGGCAAAATCAAAAGAACCATTCCTTCTGTTCCTGTCAGAAACCTCCAATCGTAGAATTTTAGAAGTATCCTCTCTCTAGAAGAAGTGCGTCATCATATATAGTTGATATCTCTTTAATCTCTATCGGTTACGAATACCATATGGTACGATAAAAACGCCATATGAGGATTGGTGTATCTTAATATGTTCCATAGATTGCTTCCATGCCTGATCAGTATGGAGGTTTAATGCATGGGACCACAAAGATATTCCGATGGCCATATGGTACTAAAGTCAGCTAATGGTATTCAAAGAAGATATCCAGAATGGAATTGTCCAAGTAAATGCCTCCGATTAAGGAATTCGTGGACTTGTAACATATATGTGTCGCTCATTTGACACAAGCAATGGTGGATGAACTGGAGCCTGAGATTTGGAAAATCTCTGTAACCTCCTTGTATCTTGATTATCTTCTCCTAAGATTACCCTGTTTACCTCCTGAGAGGCAAGTAGAGTTAAGATTTATATCCCATTTAGGGCTGTATTATTATGAAATCTCCAAAACGGCTAGTACCATCATTGGAGGAATCGAAACCCTGATTAAGTAAGTTTTAAAATAGAGGATTCATATAGCCTAACTCAATATCCTGAGAATTCGGTATAGTTAATTATGAAAGACGGTTCATCTTGCTTATGCATTGATTACCGCAACCCTAATTAGGCAACAATTAAGAATTGCCATCAGCTGCCCAGGATCGTCGATTTGTTCGACTAACGGAAAGGATTAGTTATTCCTTAAGAATAGTTTCAAGCAGTGGTTGGAATAACCATCTCATCTTAAAATAAGTTTTTCTATAATAGTTTTCATATAAGTATCAAGGCTGCTTCTTTGGAAACCTTGTATAAATGGAATGTTAAACATCTAATGTTAGACAGAAGATTAGTAAGTCCAATTATCAGGATCTGAAAGTTGCCTTGGAAACAACGAATAAGATCATACGAATCCATAATCATCTGTAAGATGCCAGTATTCGGCAGAAAATCAAGGATTAATTAGAGTAGCAACCCTCTTGAGTTCTTGTTGAGGAAGGAGGTTCAACAAAAGATATCACCCTAGGAGGGTGTGCCAATTTGTTAATTATCGGACTAGTTAAACTCTGAATATATAGAATCATTCGAGGGAATCGAATGTATCAAGATCAAATAGCTCATAAGCTAAAACCAATTTAAGGAGTTTGGCGGAGCACGCAAAGCATCACACACTAATGATTTAAAGATGTGTTTCACCAATAAGTCAAGAAGCATTATCACATAATGATATGCAGATTGATGATATGATGAGCAACCTGTATCGATTAAGGATCGACAGGTTAAGAAGCTCCAAAAGGATACATGTACCAAATATAAAGGTCACTTTGGGAGCTTGGAGAGACTCTAGATAGGCTATAGAAGATTAGTCCATTATGCGACAAAAAGAACTTCCAGCATTTTAGCAAATCTCGAGGTAGAGATTTCTCTTAAGGGGGTGAGGATGTAACACCTCGTAAAATCACGTCCAATGATGTATCGACACGTGTAATAAACCCTAATAAAGTCAAACATTGAATTTAAGGGACTAATTTTTCGAAAAATCGAAAACTTTGATTATGAAAGGACTAGAAGTGTTAGCATACCTAAAATAAGTTCCTAAATAACCTCTCACGATAATTATATTCACAAATGAGCCACTTGACGATCGAGTGTAGCCGTTTGCGTAATTAATTTAAAGTTTGCGCAATAAAGGGTTAAAAGCGTCAACATGTTAATTCTTACCTCTAAGTGACCTTTTAACAAACCTGGAGCTTCATGATATTTGATTATACTCTAGGGAATGCTAATTATTGGCCGACTAAGGTTTTTATGCCTATAAGTAAAGTTACGCGCAACTTTGCAAGTTAGAGGGGCTAAAAGTGTCAATATGTTTAATTATACCTCTGAATGACCTTTTAGCGAACCCGAAGCATAGTGATGTTTAATAATACTTTAAAGAATGCTTAATATGGATTAGATAAGGCTTCAATGCTATTAAATGATGAGATGCGCAAGTTTCTTTTGAATCTACACCTTTCGGTGACCATCTAAGAGAACGAGAGCATAGAAACATTTAAGTATATGCTTGGGAATGATCAATATGGGCCATGGAAGGCTTGGATATCATTAAACGGCATTTCGCGCTACTTTGTGCAATTAAAGGACTATTTGCGTCAAACTGCAAAAGTATGTCGATTCGTAGGGTATCGGATCTTCCGGAATATTATCGTAAGTTAAACATACCCTAAATATCCCTTACCTAGCTTAGATATAGGCTTGGAGGTGTTTGATGCGCAAAAATAAACTTTTAAAGTCATGCAGGGACTAAAAGTGTCAAAAAGTGCACAAGTTTGTATTTTCGCGCATATCTCACATTCTGAATATACCCGGGCACCCAAAAATTTATGTAAGCACTAAAATATTTTATTTTAGTGTATGACATGATAAAATTCCATTCGTCGCGTAGTTTGGATCATTTTTCACGTCCTTTCGTGTTTCGTCGTAATTAGACGAACAACGTGACCGTACGGCCAAACGAATCGACATCCGACATGTTTTCAAGCATTTTTCATGTTCCCTATGTTTAGACATCATTGTAGATCCTTGAGAATGGCTTAACGGGCTTTAAACAGCTCAAATATGGGCTTAAACACATACAGGGACCAAAACTACAACTTCTGAAAGTTGTTTGATCTGTGCAGGCCGTAGGCTACGCCCCCTGCAGCGTAGCCTACGCCCCCTGTAGCGTAGCCTACACCCAGGTCTGGGCAGATTCTTATTTTCAGCATTCTGGTTGTTTTTCAAGGGCTTTTATGTAAAATCCTCAATACCATGAGCTGGTTTTCAACCCCCATTGTATTTAGAAACCATGGGCACACATGGAGGGCCAAGATTGAAGCACGGGTTACGAGAAACGATCCTAACGGTTCTTGAAATCCTATATAAACCCACTTCATTTCTTGCCAAACCCACACTTGATTTCTGAATTCTCAAAGTTGGAGACCTTGCTCTTCATACCTGAGAATTTAGGATCAAAACCTCATTGCTTGGACCCTTTGTAAGTGTCCTTTCGTGCTTAGTTTAATTATTTACCGTTTATAGCCGAAGAGTCAAGCGTTTGCGATAAACGCTTTGACTTTTAACGGTTGAGTCATTATTCGCAACGAACATGGCTAGGTGATCGTAATTAGGTAGGTGTTAAACCCTCAAAAGGGCACCTCCTAATTACCACGTTTACTTAGTTAATTGTCGGGTCAAAGTAATTAAAATAAAAAGTCAACGAGTCGTTTTTAAATAAAATTCATAACTGATGATGTAAAAGCAATAAAATCAGTTTTGTCACTTTAATAACTTGGTAAATATTAATTGAACATGTCTAGGCATGTTCAACCCGACAATTCTAAGTTTAGGCTCGGTTCGGAACCGAAAGTCGTAAAAGTTGACTCTTGCTTTGACTTTCAGTTCTGACCCAATTTTCCTTAGTTTAGATATTCCTTAGGGTTCCTTTAGGACCATGTTATAGGTTAGTATAACCCTCTGAGGTTATACAACTTGGTTCCTCAGTTATCCGATTCATTTACATGTTTCCGTTATATGCTTAAATGTTGACCATTATGCCCTTTTGACCCTAAAACGAGAATTTTGAAAATGTGAGAGGACAATAATCTTTATTACTGATTTATAAACTTGTCCCTAAAATTTGACATCAGTTTGAGGTCTAGATTAGGAGTTATGCTCATTAGCATAAATGAAAAGCTTTTTATTAATTAAACGGCGTAATTAGCATAAAGCCTATCTAAACCCAATTTTTTATACCAAACTTTTTACTTATTGATGTAAAATAATATTTTGGTATTTTTGAAGATTTTTTATTTATTTTTAGGCTGAGCATAACATAGGGTTCTAGCCTTGATTCGGTAATTGTCGGTTTTGCCCTTTTGGCCATAAAATGAGTTTTACATAACATTTTGATACCAAACTATTTGCTACTGATTTTATATGATAAATAAAACATTTTAAGATTTCTGGAATGATAAAAATATCATATTTTCTTATAAAACCCGGAAATCGCTTAAAATCGTCTTTTTACGCGTTTTTAACGCATCGTATAAGTTAAAACTATTTTTAACATATAAGGTTTGATACCTACTGATGTTTTAAGTAAATTTTCATGATTAAACAGTAGGCAAAAGTTTTAAACTCAGAATTCTAATTTTGACCTTTAAAGCTTAAGTGAAATTACCAAAATGCCCCTTCGGTGCATAGTTTGGTTATAATTAATAAATTTCACATGTATGTAATATCCTACTGATATAACTTATTAAATTAAGTATTTTTACTGATTATATCAGACCTAAACCTCAGATTATTATTTAACCTCTCTTATAACCTTTAAAATGACCAAAATACCCCTACGGGGCATAAATTGGTTTTAAATTCGTTTTGGGCATAATGGAAGGAATCCTACTGATATCACAACATATTAAAGGCATATTAACTTAGGAAACCTGTTCATGACTCATGTGGTTACCCGTTACGCACTTTTCGTGTTCGGATCGACTTATGTATCTAGTTTGCATAAATTAGCCGAAACGGGTCAAACCTTATCATTTCTATCTAAAAATCCAGAATGTGTTTAGTTTACCAATACTAAACAAGTATACAAGATTGTCTGGTCTAAACCACATTCTAATCCGGTCTTCGCATAATCATGCGTTTTGAACCGTATCTTCTTTTTAAAACTAACCGGTCTAAGTTTAGGCTTAATTAAAGACCCGTTAGGAATCTAATAGGTTATTAAAAACCTCTGTTCCAAATTTAGGAGCCCAGTAAAAGCTATCTGTACTTGCTAATTTGATATACGGCTGGGATTGAATTTATATTTAGCTCAGGTAAATACTTTTAACTTATTTTCCCTTATACGGGCTTGGGGTACTGTATATAAAATACCGCTTGGTCGGGCATTGAATCTTTAATTGTATGAAGGTTAAATCATTGAAAAGTCCCGTTTAAATTGTTTTGTTTGTTTAAAGCCTTTGGGGGGTTAATGACCATATCCCGGATATCCTTGGCATCATTTTAAGAAATGGCCATGACCTAAGCACGGGGTGTAGGCACCCGACAGTGCATATATAAATATTAAGGTATAACCGCCGGTTACGGGAATAACCCCCCGCGGGACTATATTATGTGGTGTGTCTATTAATCTTTAACCCGGCATCAATCCGGGCTACTGAACGTATAACGAACATGTAATCCTTTTACAAGTTTATATATAAATAATTATCCCAAGTTATAAAAAGTTTTGTGCCATGTTCATTCAAATCAATTTTCTTAAACATTTTCAAAATGAGTCAGTTAAATTGTATTTACCAGTGTAAACTGACGTATTTTCCTAAAAAGGCTAAGTGCATGTACTAATCGGAATAGGCTGGCCTCTCCTAGCATCAAAGAAAAGTCTCGCAAGCTTAGATGCCTTAAAAATTGTTGAACAAAGTTTCTTTTTGTCTTTTGATCCGCCTGTGGATCATTTACATTCCGTTTGTAATACTTTGATATTACTTTATATTGGTTTGTAATATTTTATCTTTTGCTTCCGCTGTGCATTTAAATTGTGGTGTTTGACTATGATGATATCAACTACGTCACGATACTCCCCACCGGGCCCACCGGTAATACGTGGAAATATCGGGGTGTGACACATTGATGATAAGTTAACGGCACAGCTTTCATATCATGGATCTAAGGCCTACCTAATATAATATTATAGCAGGATAAGGAGTCCATGACACAAAAGCACTGCATTGAGTTGACCCCTTCAACATACACGGGCAACTTTATCTCTGCTACGGTATTCCTAGCTTCTCCACTGAAACCAACGAGCATAGTGGACTTCGAAGTAATATCCATTGGAGATACATTCATCCTCTTCAACGTTTCTAGCTGAATTATGTTGACGGAGCTGCCATTATCCACTAATATCCTGCGCACAAAGTGGTTAGCAACATATAACGTTATTACCAAAGCATCATGATGAGGATCCTGGACAGTATCCTGACGGGTGGTCCGTAGGACAACCCTTAAAAGGTTTAATACAATGCACATTCCATGCTTATTACGGTTAATTCTTGGAACTTGTGATCTACATGATAATGGGTTTTGCAGGTGAAAATAAGCATAAAAGGATGTTCTTATGGAGCATGGATTTTGTGGAAGAAAAGATTGAGAGATAAAGACTTAACAAAGAAAACAAGAGAAGGAGTTCAGTCAGTGGCGTAACCTACGGCTATGGCCGTAGGTTACGGCCACCCAAGTCCCACAAAATGCTCGCCGTAGATCAGAAGTAAACTGCCGTAAAGGATAGCTAAGTGCCGTAAGCTACGGTGACCTGGTGTAGCTTACGGCACTCTGTTGACTTTCCCAAGTGGTTGACCGCCGTAGGTTACGGCATATCACCGTAGCTTACGGCGCCGTGTGTCCCCAAATTGTAACTTCCGCATTTATTTCACTTTTCATGAGGTTTTTATGGAGACTTATCATTGGCAACCGGTTACTTATCACTTGTGAACGAATTTTGGAGGAAGCTTGGAGATTTTGACAAGAAGAACACTATCTTAATCATTAGTTTGGTGGCTTTTGATCTTGATGAACAATAAGACTCTTGTGATGATGTTGTTTCAAGCCATGAGTGGCTATGTACTTTATGGTCATCTTTAGTTGAAGGTTTGTGGATACAATTGTGCTTGATTTTACATTTCTAGAATGGTAAATTGAATTTATGTTTTGTTAATCATGGTGTGTTCTTATTTGCTTGTAAATTGTTAATGCTTATGATTATTCTATTTTGAAACCATACGTTCTTGGTGCCATTGGCAATCGAGATATCATGGGTAGAACTAGAATTGGGTAAGGGTTAATTGGTCATCGGGTAACAACCTCACGTTCTAGGAATCTGAGTACTTAGTTTCCTTTTATCACAACAAGTAATTGCACATGAACTATGTCTATGTAGTTCTTTCTAGTGAATGATAGCACAAATGTTGAAGCAAACCGGAAACTAAAGGTGGTCATTATTCTCCAATTTGTTTACAACCCAAAACTTTTCTCTTGCAATTTAATTAGTTAATTTTAGTTTTTAAAACCAATCCAATCAAATCAACTCTTGAATTTTATTTTATTTGCAATTAGATTAATTTAGTCAAGTTAGATATTCTAGCAAATAACACATTTTCCACAAACTCCCTGTGTTCGATACCCACTTGCCACTATCTATTTAATAGTAATTGGATTAAATTTGCGTGTACTATGACAGCACGTCAAATTTTGGCGCCGTTGCCGGGGAGTAGTGCGCAACGTGTGTTGTTTTTGTTCTTTTTAAGAGGTTATTTTTCTGGTTTACGCTAGGTGTGTTAGTGTGCAGGTATCTACAGGTGCATACGTACTAGAAGCTCTCACAAGCTATCACCGTTGGCATTCGATCCAGAGATTGAGCGAACATTAAGAGGAAACAAAATCTTGCTAAGAGAGAACAGAATCAGTGGTTCACCAACAACACCAACTACACCAATCACACCAATTCGATACATGGATCCACCACAACCACCACCCACTACGGGTGAACTTATACCACCTTTCATACCATCATCCACTCAACCTTCACCAAACACTACCATACCCAACACCACCACCAATCCTATTTCACTTCATGATGCAACACCAACTTACACCACCCAACCCATTACCACTCAAGAAGAACCTACACTTTCCTTTAACCCTTCTACCACAATTCCACCATTTTCCCATTTCTTCCTAGTTTCAGGTCAATCATCCGCAACCTATACATTACCACAAGGTTCAACTGTCGTTCATGCTACGTCTACATTTAGACCATCGAATCAGTCGGGTTTTCAATATTCGACTCTTCCGTTTGGGCAATCTTCGGGTATAGGGGGAGATGGATACGAAGAAGGATATGAGGATTTTGAGGGTTACGAAGAAGAAGGATATGCATATATGGGTGATGGGGACCAAGGAGACTTTGGTTATGTGCAAGGCCAACCTCACGGGATGGCAAGTGTTGGTGGAATGCCACAACAACAACAACTCATACCACAACATATTCGGCCAAGGTCCCAAGGGCCACCAATGCAACGCCCTATACCATTGCAACAAGTGCGACCACAGAATGTACAACCACAATTTCAAAGGCCAATTCAACACCCACCGATGCCACAACAACAATTTCAACAACCATTCGCACCACAAGGGCATATACCAAGACCAATGGGTCCTATTCGTCCAAGGGGTCGGTTGGGTGTCCCAAGAAGGCATCTTAGAGAACATGCGAGAGGCATTGAAATGCATTTTAGGCCAGTAATTACTCACAGCCCTTCACCGGTGGTTATTCCTCACAATAATCAGGGAAGAACTTTTGAAGTGAGAACTAATTCGTTACAAAGTTTGCCGAAATATAAGGGTCTAGCAACGGAGGAACCGTACTTTCATTTGGAGGCCTGTGACTCGATTTGCAATACCCTAGGGAGTCAAGGTTTTTTGGCCGATAATGTCAAACTAGTCTTGTTTCAATTTTCTCTAGAGGACAAGGCAAAGAAGTGGTTCTATACTTTGCCTTCAGCATCTATTTACACTTGGGCGGAAATGCAACAAATTTTCCTAGATGAATTCTACACCGCTCAAAAGACCAATGATGCTAGGAAGGGGTTGAGGAGTTTCCAACAACAACAAGGTGAAATGTTTCATGAGGCCTTTGGGAGTTTCAACATGATGATCAAGAATTGCCCTCATCATGGAATTGAACTTTGGGAGTTGATGAATGCTTTCCACGAGGGGTTAAGTGCTGAAGATGCTCGCGACTTAATGTCTATTACCGGTGGCACTTTTGGTACAAACTATGAGCAAGACGATTGGGAGTCTTTGGAGCAAATGGCAATTACATCAAAGAGGAAAGCTCAAGCATCTAGGAGAGCACGACCAGCCGTTACCCGAACACAAGTGCATGCGGTTGACGATGGTAATGTTCAAACCTCTAATCAAATTTATGATGTTTGTGCTATTTGCAATGAAATAGGTCATGCGGCTGAAAATTGCCAAGGAGTGGTAGAAGGGCAATATGAAGAAGTTCATGCGGTGCAAGGTCAAGGAGGGGGTGGTAGAAACTATAACATGAATTCTAACACTTACCACCCCGGGTTGAGGAACCACCCAAATTTCCGATATGGGAACCCTTCAAATCAAGCTAACCCGAACTTTCAAGGTAGCCAAGGTAACTTTGGTTCGCGCCAACCTTATAACAACCAAAGTGGATATAGAGGTAGGAACAATCAAGGATACCAAAGGCAATACCAAACGGGTCAAGAGCAAGGGGGTCTTCGGGTGGAAACGAGATGATGGATATGTTGAAGAGCATGCAATCGGAGATGCAAAAGAGAAATCAAATGGATGACGCTCGCATACAAAAAGATAAGGCCCGAGATAAAGCAATTCAAACTTTGACCACCCAAATGGGTCAACTCGCAACCGAAGTGGCGGACTTGAAGAAAAACAAAGGTAAATTACCAAGCGACACTAAGGTAAATCCGTCTCATAATACTTCTAGAGGTAACAATGTTAATATTCATCATGTAAGTGTTTTGAGAAGTGGGAAAGAGTACAAAACCAATCCTTCACCGGATTTGGTTGATGGGGTGGTTGAAGACATAACGGGTCAAGATAGTGAGGAAGAAAATGAACCAACTATTATTTCTTCTAAAAAACCCAATTTTGAAAAACCCGAAATTAATAAAGAAAATGAAAATAAAAATGAGGACGAGGGATCTAGTCAAGTACCATTTCCCTCGGCTTTATTAGATCCAGGTAGGAAAATTTTTATTTCAAAACGGGGTCCTCAAAAGGAAGAAATGTGGGAGGTTTTTAAACAAGTTAAAATCAATCTTCCTTTACTTGAAGCAATCAAACAGGTACCCGCTTACACCAAGTTTTTAAAACAATTGTGTACTCAAAAGAGGCAACAAAAAGTGCCTAAATTGGTTGACTTGAGGGAGCGAGTAAGCGCGGTCTTGAAAGGAGATCTTCCTCCTAAGCTACAAGATCCGGGAACGCCTCTTATAAATATTCAAGTAGGAAATTTTCAAACTGCAAGGGCGTTATTGGATCTTGGAGCCGGAGTAAGTATCTTACCGGGGGGGAGTTATATGACCAATACGATTTTGGTCCATTGAAACGGGTTGAGACAACGGTGGTATTAGCCGAATTGTCTCATAAACTTCCTCGGGGTATTGTGCGGGATGTGATAGTTAAAGTTGATGAGTTTTATTATCCCGTGGATTTTCTTGTGCTAGATTACTCATCCACGGACCCAATTCAACAACAAAATGTTATTTTGGGTCGGCCATTTTTGAACACCGCACATGCTGTTATTGATTGTCGATATGGTACGGTCGACATGACATTCGGTAATAGGAAGATGAGATTAAATGTTTTTACTAACGGTACTAACATTTATGGTGATGAGTGTTTTGTAGCAGATTTCATAGATGGATATGACCCAAAGGAGTTCGAGGAGGAGATTTTGGGTTCTTGTGTTTGTGATGTATCTTTGCAGGTTCATGCATGTCAGTTAGAAAAGGAAGAGAAGGAGCAAGAGGCTCTTGCGGTGAAAGAAGGGAGACCGCCATGGACCCACCAAACGGATACTTTACTGGTGGGAATTGATTCGGGTACAAAGCCTTCCTTGGAATGTCCACCAAGCGTGGAATTGAAAGAGCTACCGAGGCATTTGAAGTATGTATTCTTAGGGGAGAATGACACCTTACCGGTGATCATTGCTTCTAATTTGGCGGTAGCTCAAGAAAAGGATTTGATACGGGTTTTGAAGGCTAATAAGGCGGCAATTGGATGGACGATAGCCGACTTGAAGGGTATTAGTCCATCCATTGTAATGCACAAAATCATTACAAGTGAAGATGCGAAGCCAACCTATGAGACACAAAGAAGGTTGAACCCGAACTTGAGAGAGGTGGTAAAGAAAGAAGTTATCAAGTGGTTGGATGCGGGGATCATTTATCCCATTTCGGACAGTGCGTGGGTAAGTCCGACTCAGGTAGTGCCAAAAAAGTCGGGCATTCAGGTAATTAAAGATGAACAAGGTGAGCAAATTGCCACCCGCCCGGTAACCGGGTGGCGAGTTTGCATCGATTATAGAAAATTAAACACCGCTACCTCCAAAGACCATTTCCCGTTACCCTTCATTGACCAAATAATTGAAAAACTTTCCGGTCAAAAATATTATTGTTTTTTGGATGGGTATTCGGGATATAACCAAATTGCTATTCACCCGGACGACCAACACAAAACCACGTTTACATGTCCATATGGTACATTTGCTTTTCGGCGAATGCCATTTGGACTATGCAACGCCCCGGCCACATTTCAAAGATGTATGATGAGTATATTTTCAGACATGGTCGGGGAATCTCTTGAAGTGTTTATGGATGATTTTTCCATCTTTGGCCCAAGTTTCGATTCTTGTCTTGACGAATTAGAAAAAGTTTTAAAAAGGTGTGTTGAGACAAACTTGGTGCTAAGTTGGGAAAAGAGTCATTTTATGGTTCAAGAGGGTATTGTGTTAGGACATGTGATATCCAATCGGGGAATGGAGGTAGACAAAGCAAACATTCGGGTAATTGCATCTTTACCCCCACCAAAGAATGTTAAGGGGGTGAGATCATTTTTGGGACATGCGGGGTTTTATAGAAGGTTTATTAAGGGTTTTAGTGTAATTACAAAACCTTTATGTAACTTATTATTGAAAGATGTTCCCTTTGATTTTACCGACGAATGTTTGCAAGTGTTTCATGTTTTGAAGGAACAGTTGGTGAAGGCTCCTATCTTGCAACCACCGGATTGGTCGAAGCCGTTTGAGATTATGTGTGATGCTAGCGATACGACCATTGGAGCGGTTTTGGGTCAAAGAGTTGATAAGAAGCTGGTGGTAATTTATTATGCAAGTAAAACTTTGTCCGAGGTGCAACTGAATTACACCACAACCGAGAAAGAATTATTAGCGGTGGTGTATGCCTTGGACAAGTTTAGAGCTTACATTTGGGGGAGCAAGGTGATCGTGTATTCGGACCATAGTGCGGTCCGATATTTGATGGAGAAGAAGGACGCAAAGCCCCGATTGATTCGTTGGGTGCTCTTGTTGCAATAGTTCGATCTAGAGATTCGGGACAAAAAGGGTTGTGAAAATGTTGTTGCGGATCATTTGTCCCGGATTCCATTGGAAGGTGTTGATGACCCGACTGAGATTAATGAACGGTTTCCCGACGAGCAATTGTTGGCCGTTTCTACTTTTGTTGCACCTTGGTATGCCCACTATGTGAACTATTTGGCCAAGGGTGCAATTCTGAATCATTGGACAAAGAAGAGACGACAACAGTTCCTAAGTCAAGTTAAGCAATATATTTAGGATGAACCGGATTTGTTTAAAATTGGACCCGATCAAGTCATAAGAAGGTGTGTTCCCGAAACTAAAGTTTTAGAGATTTTGACCCATGCTCATTCGTCGGCATGTGGAGGGCATTTTAGTGGGAACAAGACGGGTACCGGGTGTTATCATGTGGGTTTTATTGGCCTACGATTTTTAAAGATTCTTGTGAGTTCGCCCGAAATTGCATCAATTGTCAAAAAGTTGGAAGCATATCGAAGCGGGATGAAATGCCTTTACAACAAATTTTGGTGGTTGAGGTGTTTGATGTTTGGGGGATAGATTTTATGGGTCTGTTTCCTAACTCGAATGGGTTCTTATACATATTGGTTGCGGTTGATTATGTTACGAAGTGGATAGAAGCCATTGCTACAAGAACCAATGATCATTCCGTTGTATGTAAGTTTGTGCAATCCAACATTTTCGCTCGATTCGGTATGCCAAGGGTGATAATAAGTGATGGCGGTTCACATTTCAAGAACTTTAATTTCGGCAAATTGTTAAAAAGATACAATGTGAACCACCGTGTGGCGACACCGTACCATCCGCAAACAAGTGGACAAGTTGAAGTGTCCAACCGTCAAATCAAAGAGATCCTCATGAAGACGGTAAGAACGGATCGAAAAGATTGGTCGAGTAAACTTGATGATGCGTTGTGGGCATATCGGACGGCCTACAAAACTCCAATTGGTACTACCCCTTATCGGATGGTGTATGAGAAGGGGTGCCATCTACCAATGGAGTTAGCACATCGAGCGCATTGGGCCATAAAAACTGTTAATGCGGATTATGACGAAGCAGGTCGGGTAAGGAAGTTGCAATTGAATGAGATTAAGGAGATTAGAGATGAAGCCTACGAATGTGCTTCCGCATACAAAGACAAACTAAAGAAAGTTCATGATGCAAAGATAAGGAAAAAGAACTTTGAAGTGGGTCAAAAGGTGTGTGTAACACCTCGAAAATTCGTGATCAATGATATAACGACACGTGTCATGTAAGACAAAAAGCGTTGTAAACCCGGATTTAATAAAGATGTTTTGGCAGGATTTAAAAGTGTCGTCATGTTAATTTTCTCCTCTGAACGACCTCATTTATAAATACCAAGACCCAATTATATTTTACACACATCTAACATATCTTAAATCCAGAAATTTGTTGACAATAATTGAATTCGAAGTGCATGATAGGTTCCTACGGAAATTTCTACGGTAAACCTTCTTGTTCGACACTTTTGAAAAGGATCCAAGCAAACATAACAAAGTGGTAGGGTATGTAACTATTCAAGGCACATTTTAGAGGCCCCTTACTGTAAAAGAATGTCCCAAATTCGAAATAAGTGGTTGCCCTTTCGAATGCATGAAAGAACAAACAGTTTTGGTTCCTGATGAAGGCTTGCGCACCGCAAGCACATGCCTTACGGTGCGCAAGCAGTGCCCAGTTCCAACAGAACCTTCTGTTTGCTGTTTAAACACGATATCTCACCTTTAAACGATTCTCCACATATTTCTTGACCCCTAAACAACCCCTAAACATCTAGGACACATGTGGGAAGGTTATGGTTAGTTGTAGACTTATTTGTCAACACTTTGTGGAGCCTTGAACACTATATAAAGCTTCTAAGTGCAACACTTGATCATTCTTCCTTCAAACAACTTCTGATTAATTGTGGAGCACAAGAGCACCTTCCAGGACTTCCTAATCAATCATTAGGCACTTGTAAGTTTGCTTAACCTGCTTTAGTTGAGTTTAGCTTAGTTATTTAGCTAAAAGTCAAACCGTCGTAATTACGGTTTGACTTCGAGATTAATTAATAATGGCTCAGTCAAATCTCGAATTAAAAGTACCTCTAAGTAGGTAATTATGTGGGTAATAAACCCTTAAAAGGGTTCCCCCTGATTCCCACTCTAACTAGGTCTAATGTCGGGTCAAACTTGTAATTAAAAAGTCAACAGGATACTTAAATTCTAAATTATGCATGATTAGCAATGTAAAACACATACAACCTATTTGATCATTAATATAACTTGGTAATTAGTGTAAGAACATGTCTAAATATCTTCAACCCGACAATTTCCTGTTTAGACCCGGTTTGGAACCGAAAGTCGCATAGTTTGACTTATACTTTGACTTTCAGTTCTGACCCGTTATGGTATGTTTTAGAAATGCCTTAGAGATTTATTTGGACCAGGTTACATGCTGGTATAACCCTCTGAGATTATACACCTCGGATCATTAGTTATCCAATTAATATGCATGATTCCGTTAATTGCTCATATGTTGACCATTATGCCCTTTTCACCTTAAAACGTGATTTTTGAAAATGTAAAAGAGTAGAAACTTTACTTACTGATATTTAAACTTGCATACAAAATTTGACGTCAGTTTGAGGAATAGATTAAGAGTTATGCTCGTTAGCATAAAATGAAAGCTTTATGTTAATTAAACGGCATATTTAGCGTATAGCCTACTTAAACATCCTTTTTTATATCAAACTCTTTACCCACTGATGTAATATATTATTTTGGGATTTTTGAAGATTTTTAATTAATTTTAGGCTGAGCATAACTTATGGTCGTAGGCTTAATCCGGTAATTGTCGGTTTTGCCCTAACGGGCTATAAAATGAGTTTTATATATCCAAACGACTCCAAACCTTTTGCTACTGATTACATATGATAAATAAATTATTTTAAACCTCCTGGAATAATAAAAATATCATATTTGTGTATAGAACCCGGAAACGGCTTCTAATCGCCCTTTTTAGCGTTTTTAACGCATAGTATGTACTAAAACCATTTTTAAACATACAAGGGTGATACCTACTGATATTTGAGGTAAATTATAATATTTTAACAGTAGACAAAAGTTTTTAAACTCAGACTTCTGTTTTGAGCTTTATGGCTTATGTGAAATTACCAAAATGCCCCTACGGTGCATAGCTTGGTTATAATTGATAAATTTCACATATATACAATACCCTACTGATATAACTTAGCAAATTGATTATCTTTGCTGATTACATCAGACCGGTAACTCAGGATATTACTTAAACTCTTTTATAACCGTATAAATGACCAAACTACCCCTACGGGGCATAGTTTGTGTTTAAATTCATTTCGGGCATAATAAATGATATCTTACTGATGTCACAACATATTTGAAGCATATTAACTTAGGAAACCTGTAAATGGCTCTCATTATTACCCGTTACGCTTATTACGCGTTCGGTTCGGTTTATGTAACTAGTTTACATAAATTAGCCGAAACGGGTCAAACCTTATCGGTTTTATCTCAAAATCCAGAATGTGTATAATATACCCATATTAAACAAGTCTTCAAACTTGTTGGGTCCAAAACACATTCTATCCAGTCATCGCTTAATCGTGCGTACGAACCGTATCTTTGAAACTAATCGGTCTAAGCTTAAGCTTAATTAAAGACCCGTTAGGATTCTAATAGGTTATTATAAACCTTCGTTCCAGATTAGGAGTACCAGTAAAAGCTACTTGTGTTTGCTTATTGTGATTTATACATTGCTCAGGTAAATACTTTTAACTTATTTTCCCTATACGGGCTTGGGTTACGGTATATAGAATACCGCTTGATCGGGCATCAAATCTTCCATCGTTGGGTGGTTAATTGAATAATTTGATCGGCTCATTTAAACAGTCTTGTTACTTAAAGCCTTTGGGGGGTTAATGACCATGTCCCGGATATCCTTGGCATCATTTTACGAAATGGCCACGACTTAAGCGCGGGATGTAGGCGTACACCCGTCAGTTCACAAAAGAATAATGTGGTGTGTCTATTGATCTTTAACCCGGACACGATCCGGGCTACTGAACGCACAAGGAACATGTAATTCGTTCACAAGATTATATATTTAAATAATTCTCCCAAGTTAAATAAAATGTTTATGCCACGTGCATCCAAATCAATTTTCAATCATTTTCTAAAATGAGTCAGTTGATAGTATTTACCAGTGTAAACTGACGTATTTTCCCAAAAAGATTAAATGCAGGTACTAAGCGTAATTGGCTGGGATTTCTCCTTAGCATCACTAGAAGTCTCGCAAGCTTAAGATGCCTACCATCTGTTGAACTATTATTTATTTTTGATCCTTCTGTGGACAAACATTCAACTGTTGTGATACACGATATTACAATATTATTAAAGTTGAATTATATTTCTCAATTGCTTCCGCTGTGCATATTTATATATTGTGTTGTTTGACTATTATGTTGCCAACCACGTCACGATACTCCCCTACCGGGCCCACCGGTGACACGTGGAATTCGGGGTGTGACAGGTTGGTATCAGAGCCAAAACTGAGTGAATTAAACACTAGCCTTTTGTGTTTAATCTCAGTTACACAATTGCACATATCTAAACTTTCGAGTCTAGACAAATAACATAGGACAAATTCTACTTTGTTGGTTTTTGTTTTGTCCTTTATTTTATATATATTGTTGTTGTTATCTCATGCTATATTGACAGGATTAACAAAATGCCGCCAAGATTCTTTAGAAGAAGAGGACGTGGAAAGGGGCCAATCACCGCCCCCAATGACAACGAGGCAGGACCCTCGAATGTGCGAGCTCCTTTGACCACAGAGAGTGACGATCCCCGACAAAACCGGAGGAACCTCTTCGAGCCGGCTAGACGGTCGGTTTCGCACAGTTCAACGCCTCCTGTTCATAACCCTTACGGGCCACAGCCGGAGTATGAGCCCAACAACCCTCAACCGTCCTACATACCGTTACAGCGATCCTTATCGCATCATTCTTTTGGAGACCCTACACCTGTCTTCAGGGGCCGATTTAACCCGGCCAATTACATACCAGAACCAGCGGGTTTTAACCCATTGGAGCCGAAGGATCATTTCTCGGGAGATCACGCGGATGATATGGACGAGGATACGGACCCCGTCGAACCTGCCAGTGGTACACCCAACCACCCGATAGAGATCTCTGACGGATCTTCTTTCCACGGATCACCCTATGTTGGTCCAGATAGCTTTCAAGCTATGTTTACCAGGCACGAATGGTACTATACACCTCCTCGCCATTCACCTCCTCAGCAGCAGCAGCAACAGGATCCCTCTGAGGGTCCAAGATTTGTGGCAGTCACGCCACCACCTCCACCGCCACCAGTTCAACCGGCACCTCCGCAACCGCCAAGGCGTAGGAGAACCGGAGCGCGTATGTCTGCGCGAGCGGGAGACTTTCATTTTAGTTCTCCACGCCAATTGAGTGGCAGCCATTACCCGCCACTTCAGGAGGACCCACAAATGGGTGGACCCTCACACCCAGTTGCACCGCAACCACCGCCTATGGGTTTTGATAACCCAATTCCGGCATACACGGGTTCCATGGCGTATAACCCGTTTGAACAGCCAGTGCACACCAACTACAACTACGCAGAAGCCGACCCGTACTTGGTAGCGGCTAACTATAACACCCAAGGACCGTATGGAGATCCATGGGGAGTAGGGTACCCAACACATGGGTACCAAATACCTCCAAGACCTATTATCAGGCAACAATCGCAACCACCAAGGTTCTCCCCACCAGAGCGTGAAGAAATTCTACAAAGGTTGGACCATGTAGAGCGAGAGTTTCACAGGGAACAAAGGGAGCGACAAACTTTCTTCCAAGGATTAACGAGCCTAATTAAAGGGAAGAGCAAGAAGGACCACTGAATCCTTCCATTGTTGTTGTAACCTCCTTGTATCAGTTGAGCCCCTGCGTGGGCATATCTTGCTGTATTAGCCCCTGTGTGGGTATGTATGCTTTTTGTTTTGACCCCTGCGTGGGTCATCTTTCTGTTAACCCCTACGAGGGTATGGTATTTGTGTAAGTCCCTGCGTGGACTATTATGTTTGTTATTAAGCCCCTGCGTGGGTATGTGTGTTATTAAGCCCCTGCGTGGGTAGGTACTTGTTTAAACCCTTGCGTGGGTAAGTTTGTTTATTGAAAAGTCCCGTTTAGGGTGACATGTAATCTTTTGATAATTAATGGAATGTTATGGTTATAAATTTCATCTTGCTATTATATGCATAAATATGAAATAAATAAATTAAAATTCATTCCTTTTAAAAATCATATGCCTACTTTAAATGTTTATTAAGGATCTTAAAGGTGAAACCTAGCCTTCGGGTCAATCAAAAGACTGGGCCAAGATGGTAAGGCCTGTTAAAAAGATTCAAATCCCAGTTAATATCTGAAAACATGTTAACACTCCTGGCAGAAGTAATTTGTTCAAAATCACACACGTTATATTATATAAGGATCTTTCCACAAACTCCTAACCCGACTTAATGATCTCTGAATCATGGGTTTAAATCATCAATTAGGATGATCATATTTTTACCATACGTGGTAATATAGCGCCTACGGGCCCTGCTCATTTCCATATGAGCCAAAAGACAGTGGTAGCGATGACTCCCTGTCAGGTAAAGGTAATGAACTAGGTTCAAACCTTCATGCTTTGATTCTCTGAAATCATAGCTTATAATTTATAAATGTCCTTGTGACTAGGCCTATTGTGCCAGTATACCTTCATGTTTTGATTCTCTGAAATCATAGCTTATAAATTAAAATGTCCATGTGACTAGTCCTTTTGTGCCACAAATAAAACTGTTATTGTTTTATAACTAGGATAAATTATAATAGAAATCCAAAATAAATATGATAAATAAATTAACCAAATATGGTCTCTGTTTACCATGGTTAATGAATTACCCTAAGGGGCAATTCCATAATAAACTCCCAAATAAACTATTGTCCTTGTTTTCTGTAACAGTTCAATTGAAATGGCTAACTCAGACGAAATTAATAGCCATCCAGTGGAGAATATAGATAACGCCTGGAATAATTTAACGGGTGCTGAATTGAAAGCGTTGGTAGACGACGCAGTTACAAAGGCATTGGAGCGGCAATACGAAGAGTATAGTGGGACTCGGAGTAGGACCCTATCTACACCGCATACAAAGCCACCTTCCAAGAAGGAGGAACTCAAGAAAGATGATGATCGACACTCCTCAAACCACCACAGTGCTCCATCTCAACACATTGTATTGAACCAAGGACCCCGTGAGAAGGGTTGCTCATATAAATACTTTGTTTCATGTAAGCCCTGGGACTTCACTAGGGAAAAAGGAGCCATTGGCTGTATGACATGGCTAGATGAGATGGACACAGTTGTGGATATCAGCGGGTGCGCTGAGAGGGATATAGTCAAATTTGTGTCGCAATCATTTAAAGGCGAAGCTTTGGCCTGGTGGAGGTCGCTGATCCAAGCCACCGGGAAGATTCCCCTGTATAACATGTCATGGGATCAATTTGTTGCCCTTATCAGGGAAAATTACTGCCCTCAGCATGAGGTGGAGAAGATAGAGTCTGATTTTCTATCATTGGTGATGACAAACCTTGACTGTCAAGCTTACCTAACGAGCTTCAACACAATGTCCCGGTTAGTTCCATATCTGGTAACCCCGGAACCAAAAAGAATAGCTCGTTTTATCGGTGGTTTAGCCCCGGAAATCAAGGCAAGCGTAAAGGCTTCTCGGCCAGCTACTTTTAGATCGGTAGCTGACATATCCTTGTCCCTCACTTTGGATGCGGTCAGACAGAGATCGCTGAGGAATAAGGAGGCTGAGAAGAGGAAACGTGAAGATGATAGTTCACGGAGGTCGAACAAGAAGCACCGTGGGAACGATGACAACAAGAAAGGATCCGAATCAAGGAAAGATGGGCAGCAGTCTGGTGAGAAGCCCAAATGCAATATTTGCAAGAAACAGCACTATGGAAAGTGCAGACTCGAGTCGAACTCTCAGACTCAGTCAAAAACCTTTGCTTGTGGTATATGCAAGTCCAAGGACCACAAAACCTTGGATTGCAAGAAGCTGAAAGACGCAACGTGTTACCGTTGCAATGAAAATGGCACATTAAGACCAACTGCCCTAAATACACCAAGAAGCCTGAAGAGGCCAAGAAGACTAATGCTAGAGTCTTCAGAATGGACGCAAAGGAAGCGGTTCTAGACGACAACGTTATTACAGGTATTTTCCTTGTAAATGATGTCTATGCAAGAGTACTATTTGATTCAGGCGCTGATAAGTCGTTTGTAGATCATAAGTTTTGCAAATTGCTGAATTTACCTGTCAAAACCTTAAGCGTAAACTATGAGGTAGAGTTAGCAGATGGCACCATAGAAACCGTCTCAACTGTGTTAGATGGATGTGTTATATCCATTAAGAACCATTCTTTTCATCTGTCTCTACTTCCCTTTAAGTTAGCCGGTTTTGACATAGTTCTGGGTATGGACTGGTTATCTTGTAACCAGGCCTAAATTGTCTGCAACAAAAAGCAAGTGGTGATAAAGACTCCGTCTGGTGAATCACTTACCATTCGGGGAGATACCCAGTATGGGCTGCCTGAGCAAGTGACTAGGCTCAAGGCTTCAAAGTGTTTAAAGAAGGGTTATGTTATCTACATGGCACAAGTGATTATTAATGAGCCTAAACCGAAGTTGGAAGACATCCCTGTCATTTCGGAATACCCAGAAGTTTTCCCTGAAGAACTACCTGGTCTGCCACCAGATAGACAAGTGGAATTCAGGATTGATATCATCCCTGGAGCAGCTCCAGTCGCTCGAGCACCTTACAGTTTAGCTCCAACAGAGATGAAGGAATTAAGGACACAACTAGATGAATTGCTAGCTAAAGGTTTCATTAAACCTAGTTCGTCTCCTTGGGGAGCGCCAGTCCTGTTTGTCAAGAAGAAGGACGGATCGATGCGCCTGTGCATCGATTACCGTGAACTTAACAAAGTCACTATAAAGAATAGGTATCCTTTGCCCAGGATCGACGATTTGTTCGATCAGTTACAAGGGGCAAGTTACTTCTCGAAGATTGACTTGAGGTCAGGCTACCACCAACTGAAGGTTAGAGATGAAGACGTGCATAAAACCGCATTTAGGACTCGTTATGGTCATTACAAGTTCCTAGTGATGCCTTTTGGGCTCACTAATGCACCGGCCGCGTTCATGGATCTCATGAATCACGTTTGCAAGCCACACTTAGATAAATTCGTCATCGTTTTCATCGACGACATCCTCATTTACTCTAAGAACCAAGCTGACCATGAGAAACACCTTCGTTGTATTCTTAAACTCCTACATCATGAGAAACTCTACGCCAAATTTTCGAAGTGTGAATTTTGGCTTCGAGAAGTCCAATTCCTTGGACATGTGGTGAGTGAGCGTGGTATCCAAGTGGATCCCGCTAAGGTTGAAGCAGTTATGAACTGGCAAGAGCCAAAGACGCCTACAGAGATTCGTAGCTTCCTGGGATTGGCAGGATATTACAGGCATTTCATTGAAAAATTTTCAAGGATTGCTGCACCCCTAACTTCCTTGACTAAGAAGAAAGTAAAGTTCGTTTGGGGCCCTAAGCAGCAAGAGACCTTTGATATCCTAAAGCAAAAGTTGAGCAACGCCCCTGTGTTGACGTTGCCGGATGGAATCGAAGAATTTGTAGTTTATTGTGATGCATCACACACTGGCATGGGGTGTGTGCTTATGCAGAAAGGCAAAGTTATTGCCTATGCATCACGACAGTTAAAGGTGCATGAAAAGAATTACACCACCCATGATTTGGAGTTGGGTGCCGTTGTATTCTCACTAAAACTGTGTAGGCATTATTTGTATGGTATCAAGTGTGTGATCTATTCTGATCACAAGAGCCTTCAGGACTTGTTTAACCAGAAAGATTTAAACATGAGGCAGCGCCAATGGATGGAGACTTTAAATGATTATGATTGTGAAATCAGATACCATCCCGGCAAGGCGAATGTAGTCGCCGATGCCTTGAGTCGAAAGGAGAGGGTGAAACCCATCCGAATCAATGCCAAGCGCATGGAGATAAAGAACAGTTTGACTGAAAGGTTGTTAGCTGCACAGAAGGAAGCTGTGTTGGAAGCTAACTATCCTAACGAAAAATTAGGGGTAACTGAGGAGCAGTTAACCCTTAGCAAGGACGGGATTCTAAGATTAAATGGACGAATATGGGTTCCAATTTATGGAGGACTTCGAGATGTCATCCTCCAGGAAGCCCATAGTTCCAAATACTCCATTCATCCTGGAGCTGATAAGATGTACCAGGATCTAAGGGCAAACTATTGGTGGATAGGCTTGAAAAAGTCTGTAGCTGCCTATGTAGCTAAGTGCTTGACTTGTGCGCAAGTCAAGGCAGAACATCAAAAGCCGTCAGGCTTGCTACAACAGCCTGAACTTCCTACGTGGAAGTGGGAAATGGTAACTATGGATTTTATCACCAAGTTACCTAAGACAAGGAAAGGAAATGATACAATATGGGTTATAGTTGATAGACTGACTAAGTCAGCACATTTCTTACCCATCAAGGAGACTTATAGCTCCGACATGTTAGCCCAGTTGTACGTTGATAAGATTGTAGCCTTACATGGCATACCTGTGTCTATTATCTCTGACCGAGATACTAGATACACGTCGCATTTTTGGAAGAGTTTCCAACAATCTTTGGGCACGCGCTTGAATTTTAGTATGGCTTACCATCCTCAGACAAACGGTCAGAGTGAGCATACTATTCAAACTTTGGAAGACATGCTACGTGCATGTGTGATCGATTTGGGTGGTAGTTGGGATAACCACCTACCACTAATTGAGTTCTCCTACAACAATAGCTACCACACCAGCATAAATGTTGCGCCTTTTGAGGCCTTATATGGTAGAAAGTGTAGAACGCCAGTTTGTTGGGCGGAAGTTGGAGATGTCTAATTATCAGGACCAGAGATAGTCTTTGAAACGACGGACAAGATTGTCCAGATTCGTGACCGTCTCAAAGCTGCCCGAGATAGGCAGAAGATCTACGCAGATCCAAAGCGTAAAGCTTTTCACTTCGAAGTAGGTGACAAAGTTTTACTTAAAGTATCACCCTGGAAGGGAGTGATGCAATTTGGTAAGAAAGGCAAGCTAAGCCCAAGATACATAGGACCTTTCGAGGTTATCGAACGTGTCGGGTCAGTTGCCTATAAGTTAAACTTACCAGAAGAGCTCAGTGGAATTCACAATGTGTTCCACATCTGCAATCTGAAGAAGTGCTTCGCTGATGAATCACTGGTAATACCGCATACAGATGTGCATATAGATGAGAGCTTAAAATTTGTGGAAAAACCTTTGTCGATTGAAGATCGACAGGTAAAGAAGCTTCGAAGAAAGCATGTACCTATTGTAAAGGTCAAATGGGATGCCCGTAGAGGTCCCGAATATACGTGGGAGGTTGAATCCACGATGAAAGAAAAGTACCCTTATTTATTTCAGTAAATCTCGGGTCGAGATTTATTTTAAGGGGGTGACGATGTAACACCTCGAAAATTCGTGATCAATGATATAACGACACGTGTCATGTAAGACAAAAATCGTTCTAAACCCGGATTTAATAAAGATGTTTTGGCAGGATTTAAAAGTGTCGTCATGTTAATTTTCACCTCTGAACGACCTCATTTATAAATCCCAAGACCCAATTATATTTTACACACATCTAACATATCTTAAATCCAGAAATTTGTTGACAATAATTGAATTTGAAGTGCATGATAGGTTCCTACGGAAATTTCTACGATAAACCTTCTTGTCCGGCACTTTTGAAAAGGATCCAAGCAAACATAACAAAGTGGTAGGGTATGTAACTATTCAAGGCACATTTTAGAGGCCCCTTACTGTAAAAGAATGTCCCAAATTCGAAATAAGTGGTTGCCCTTTCGAATGCATGAAAGAACAAACAGTTTTGATTCCTGATGAAGGCTTGCGCACCGCAAGCACATGCCTTACGGTGCGCAAGCAGTGCCCAGTTCCAACAGAACCTTCTGTTTGCTGTTTAAACACGATATCTCACCTTTAAACGATTCTCCACATATTTCTTGACCCCTAAACAACCCCTAAACATCTAGGACACATGTGGGAAGGTTATGGTTAGTTGTAGACTTATTTGTCAACACTTTGTGGAGCCTTGAACACTATATAAAGCTTCTAAGTGCAACACTTGATCATTCTTCCTTCAAACAACTTCTGATTAATTGTGGAGCACAAGAGCACCTTCCAGGACTTCCTAATCAATCATTAGGCACTTGTAAGTTTGCTTAACCTGCTTTAGTTGAGTTTAGCTTAGTTATTTAGCTAAAAGTCAAACCGTCGTAATTACGGTTTGACTTCGAGATTAGTGTAACTTGGTAATTAGTGTAAGAACATGTCTAAACATGTTCAACCCGACAATTTCCTGTTTAGACCCGGTTTGGAACCGAAAGTCGCATAGTTTGACTTATACTTTGACTTTCAGTTCTGACCCGTTATGGTATGTTTTAGAAATGCCTTAGAGCTTTATTTGGACCAGGTTACATGCTAGTATAACCCTCTAAGATTATACACCTCGGATCATTAGTTATCCAATTAATATGTATGATTCCGTTAATTGCTCATATGTTTACCATTATGCCCTTTTCACCTTAAAACGTGATTTTTGAAAATGTAAAAGAGTAGAAACTTTACTTACTGATATTTAAACTTGCATACAAAATTTGACATCAGTTTGAGGAATAGATTAAGAGTTATGCTCGTTAGCATAAAATGAAAGCTTTATGTTAATTAAACGGCGTATTTAGCGTATAGCCTACTTAAACATACTTTTTGATATCAAACTCTTTACCCACTGATGTAATATATTATTTTGGAATTTTTGAAGATTTTTAATTAATTTTAGGCTGAGCATAACTTATGGTCGTAGGCTTAATCCGGTAATTGTCGGTTTTGCCCTTACGGGCTATAAAATGAGTTTTATATATCCAAACGACTCCAAACCTTTTGCTACTGATTACATATGATAAATAAATTATTTTAAACCTCCTGGAATAATAAAAATATCAGATTTATGTATAGAACCCGGAAACGGCTTCTAATCGCCCTTTTTAGCGTTTTTAACGCATAGTATGTACTAAAACCATTTTTAAACATACAAGGGTGATACCTACTGATATTTGAGGTAAATTATAATATTTTAATAGTAGACAAAAGTTGTTAAACTCAGACTTCTGTTTTGAGCTTTATGGCTTATGTGAAATTACCAAAATGCCCCTACGGTGCATAGCTTGGTTATAATTGATAAATTTCACATATATACAATACCCTACTGATATAACTTAGAAAATTGATTATCTTTGCTGATTACATCAGACCGGTAACTCAGGATATTACTTAAACTCTTTTATAACCTTATAAATGACCAAACTACCCCAACGGGGCATAGTTTGTGTTTAAATTCATTTCGGGCATAATAAATGATATCTTACTGATGTCACAACTTATTTGAAGCATATTAAATTAGGAAACCTGTAAATGGCTCTCATTATTACCCGTTACGCTTATTACGCGTTCGGTTCGGTTTATGTAACTAGTTTACATAAATTAGCCGAAACGGGTCAAACCTTATCGGTTTTATCTCAAAATCCAGAATGTGTATAATATACCCATATTAAACAAGTCTTCAAAATTGTTGGGTCCAAAACACATTCTATCCGGTCATCGCTTAATCGTGCGTACGAACCGTATCTTTGAAACTAACCGGTCTAAGCTTAAGCTTAATTAAAGACCCGTTAGGATTCTAATAGGTTATTATAAACCTTCGTTCCAGATTAGGAGTACCAGTAAAAGCTACTTGTGTTTGCTTATTGTGATTTATACATTGCTCAGGTAAATACTTTTAACTTATTTTCCCTATACGGGCTTGGGTTACGGTATATAGAATACCGCTTGATCGGGCATCAAATCTTCCATCGTTGGGTGGTTAATTGAATAATTTGATCGGCTCGTTTAAACAGTCTTGTTACTTAAAGCCTTTGGGGGGTTAATGACCATGTCCCGGATATCCTTGGTATCATTTTACGAAATGGCCACGAGTTAAGCACGGGGTGTAGGCGTACACCCGTCAGTGCACAAAAGAATAATGTGGTGTGTCTATTGATCTTTAACCCGGACACGATCCGGGCTACAGAACGCACAAGGAACATGTAATTCGTTCACAAGATTATATATTTAAATAATTCTCCCAAGTTAAATAAAATTTTTATGCCACGTGCATCCAAATCAACTTTCAATCATTTTCTAAAATGAGTCAGTTGATAGTATTTACCAGTGTAAACTGACGTATTTTCCCAAAAAGATTAAATGTAGGTACTAAGCGTAATTGGCTGGGATTTCTCCTTAGCATCACTAGAAGTCTCGCAAGCTTAAGATGCCTACCGTCTGTTGAACTATTATTTATTTTTGATCCTTCTGTGTACAAACATTCAACTGTTGTGATACACGATATTACAATATTATTAAAGTTGAATTATATTTCTCAATTGCTTCTGCTGTGCATATTTATATATTGTGTTGTTTGACTACTATGTTGCCAACCACATCACGATACTCCCCTACCGGGCCCACCGGTGACACGTGGAATTCGGGGTGTGACAGTGTGGTTGTATAATTCGTGGTTGAAGATGTTCGCGGGCAAACTCAAGAGCAAGTGGATGGGTCCTTACATCATCCGAAGAGTGGGAAGATTTAGTGATGTCGATATAGAAGATGAACAAACAAATAAACAACAAACGGTGAACGGGCATCGGCTCAAACCGTATTTGGAAGGTAACGACATCAACAATCTCGAGCTCGACAAAGTGGGTTACATTCTACGCCCATTGGATGATGAAGAAACTTGAAAGAGGCCCAGGTTTGGTGTTTGTACGTATTTAGTTTAGTTTGTTTCAGTTTGAATAAGTTCCGTTTAAAATCGGTGTTTGAAACAAGTGTGGGGAAATCCGTGCGAATTTCCCGAACATAGTGTTGAGGACAACACGGGTTTTTTAACGGGGGGTAGGGTTAATTTTCATGTTTTTAAAAATATAAAAACCATAAAAATTCATCAATTTTATAAGGCTAAAAAAAACTTGAGTTGAAAATTGCTGAACCAGTTTTGCCCAACTATCGCCGTAGGTTACGGCATATTGCCGTAGCTTACGGTGGCATGTACAATAACAAGAGTGTTACGGCAACAAGTTCCTGATTTACGGCGCACCTTTTGTCTCCAGATACCACCGTAACCTACGGCGGGGTGCCGTAGGTTACGGCACCGAGCTGAAATGGAAGGGTCCCCTGTGTCGGCGTTACACATTAAAAAAAAACCGAAAAATTATTAATAATAATAATAATAATAATAATAATAATAATAATAAAAAAAACAATTAACAACAACTCTTCAACTATCCCTATCCACATATCGTTCATCAAACCCCAACCACATAACTTGTCTCTTCTTCTTCTCCACTAAGAACCCTAACTCACCTTCAAAACTCCATAACTTTTTCAAAACATGTCCGATTTTAGTGATTCTTGAGCCTATTTTGGGTGAAATTTCACAAGGAACTTAGATTTATACTCATATCTCGAAGATTCCTTTGTTTCAGGTTCGGATTTGAGTATAGGGGTGTCGAAAATTTTGGGGTTTTTGTGGTTTTTGTGTGAACTTCAAGAGCTTGTTATTCTCATCTTCTACAACACTAAGGTATGCAATTTCTTGTCATTTTTTTGAAGTACATTGAGGTTTGTAAGTTTTCATTATGGTTTTTGCTTGCACACTTGCTTGTATGAGATAGATGATAGGATTTTGTGAACCATTGATTGTTTGGGTATGAATGTATTTGATGTCTAGTAAAAATCTTTTGGAAAATTTTTGAATTATAGAGACATCATGCCAAATTTTTGTTTGAAAGGATGAATCTTTGGTGTTTTTGTACATTTATACCCATAATATGAAGCAAGTGTGGGGAAGATTTTGGAGTTTAACTGACTTGAATTGTTGTGTGGTGGTTATGAATGTGTGTATGATGGTGAAAACAAAAGGGAAAGCGGTTGCAAGTTCGTCTAGCCAACCTCAAGGAGAAGAGGATCAACCAAAGAGGAGGAGATTGACACGTGTTGGTGACCCGGATTCAGAGGAGGATGCGCCTCCAAGGGGTCCGAAACCGGATTGGACATCCGGTTCATTGCTTGACTAACCCGCAGAATGGAGAGAGGATTTGTTCCATGAACAAATGAATAAGTTGAAACAACGGGCTGAAGCATTTATATGTGAAAAGGAGATCCGGGAGGTTGATTTCGGGCCGTTTAGGATAACGGCAAGGTTTAAAGCATTGGGTTGGGGGGCAGCTTTGAATTGTTATGATGGCGAAGTGAAGAAGATGTATGATACTCAAATTCAAGAGTGGATGGCTTCACTTGAATGTCCCCCGTTTAAGGCTCCAAAACAGATGAAGCTTGTCGGATGATGTAACGGGGTTAAAGTTGAGATGTCCTATGATTTGCTGCGTCGAATAGCGAAGTTTGATGATGGACCATCTAATGAATACATCTACCCGAGCCTCAAAGATCTCTATCACGAGCCTGAAAAGCATCCTCAATGGCAAAACATGTTGGATTACCTTTTTCTTCCGGGTAAGACACATGGTAAATTGTATCAACGAAACTTAAGAATGGAGGCAAAGTTGGTATTGGTTCTGTGTACATACAATGTCATCCCGCGGCGGGGTGACAAGATGGAGGTCCGGTTTCAAGAGGTGCCACTTTTGTATATGATGATGCATGGTTCCCCCAAGGTTCCCTTCCGATTTCTAGTGTTAAACAACATCTGGCTGAGCAGAAATAGTGGAGAAAGAAAGATTGTGCCTCATTGCCGGTTGATCACGGCGTTGCTAAAAAAATATGGGGCAATTAAAGGTGATGAAAAAGGTTCTTACAAGAGGTTTAAACCATTTGACCTCAAGAATTTGGGGCCAGGTTGGGAGTATAAGGAATCGGAGAGGTATCATAAGCTGAAGACAGATGGGAGAAGATGGAGAGTCATTAAAGCGGATGCGAGACCGTTAAGACCGGGCGAGGCTAATGAGCCCGAAACGACCGATGAAGAAGTGAGTGAGGACGATGACTACCGTGAAGACACTTTCATGGTTGACACTCAGATAAGGGGCACTGGTTATGTGGGGAGTGCGTACGACTATGCACAACAGGCTTATGATCCCTATTGGGCTCATTCGGGAAATATAGGCCAGATTATTGAACAAAGGCGACCACCCACTTTTGGAGAATGGAGTGAACCAAACCAGATGCTCTTTGATCAGCAAACTTTCATGGGAGCAAGTATGGATTATACTACATTGCCACCTTATGACGGTAGTGTGTCGTATCCCACCCCACCATTACATCATTCTCAATGGGTGGATCAACACGCTATGAGTTATCAGCAGGTGAACCCAAGTAGTGATCAAGGTGGTAGCAGTAGCAGCGGAGCATTTGGCTTTGGCGAGTGGAATGATATGATGACATCCATCTTCGGGCCTCCACAGCCGAAGTACTACTAGCCAGGTCGTATCTTGCTCCTTTGTATATTTGTGTATATTTGTTTATCTCGTATGTTATGTTTATGTTTGGGAGGTAGGGTGGTGTTTTGATGTTGATGTGTTGTTTTGGGATGTGAAAGTTGGTGGTGTTTTTAGTTAAAAAAATAATATAAAAAATACAAAAAGAAAGTTGGGATTTGAGAGTTTTAGCTAAAGCTAATGTTTTTGTTTAGAAGCGATCCTTCCCTCAAAACCGTACATTGGGACAATGTATCCCAAGTGTGGGGATGGGGGGAATTTTTGAGAATTTTAAAAATTTTGTAAAACCGAGCGAAAATTATCAAAATTTGAAAGCTTGATTTTGTCCCGCTTGACACGCCAACACCTATTCCTAGTCTTTTCTTAGTGAGAATTTGGGCCACATATGTTTGTTATTGATATTTCTTTGTTTGAGTGGCGGTGTGTGTCGTGTGTTAATAGAACTTGTGTACGAATTCTTGTTAAATCCTATAATTAGCATGCTTTTGAAAATGATAAGGGACTTTTAGGTAGCCTCGTCTAGACGTGTGAGAGTGTGGGATTGGTGGGTTGGACCTCATACTTTACATATATGAGCTTGGTATTGTGAGGGGTGGGGGTTTGGTCCTTAGAAAGCCATGTTTGAGCCTTAGACCATTCGGTTGCGACCCAAGCCTACTTCCTATAAATTTTACCTTTTGAGATGACCCAGTTTAGGAAATTTAGTATGTAGTGTTGATGTTCGTGTATATATTGTTGAGCTTTTATTTTTATGTTTATGTTTGAATTCAAAAAAAAAAAACCAAAAAGAGTGTTTAGTTGTAATAGAAGTTGAGAAGTTTATGATGTTTTGTATATATTTGGTGTTTGCTTTGTTTAGTAGTAGAAATAAAAATGGGGTCAAATCAATTAGCTCTTATATATATATATATATATATATATATATATATATATATATATATATCCCACTATGTTCCTACCTTTGCACCTAGCCCTGTTACAACCCGTAAGTCTTTTTTATTCATATGCATGCTAAATATTTGATAGGCGGAAACTTGATTTTTATACAAGCTTATTGTCGTGCACACACACATACGCATTGAGTGGTTTAGCATCATGTGCTATTATTTCTTGACACCGAGAGTTTTTGTGAGGGGTGTGTCTTGTGGTATGATTGAAAGTTAGTAGAAGGACGGCACATTTAGCTTGGTTTGCATGATTGATCGCTTTGGTTATGAAATAGTGTTTGAATAAGTTGCTTGGGACAAGCAATGGGTAAGTGTGGGGATGTGACGGGTGGTCCGTAGGACAACCCTTAAAAGGTTTAATACAATGCACATTCCATGCTTATTACGGTTAATTCTTGGAACTTGTGATCTACATGATAATGGGTTTTGCAGGTGAAAATAAGCATAAAAGGATGTTCTTATGGAGCATGGATTTTGTGGAAGAAAAGATTGAGAGATAAAGACTTAACAAAGAAAACAAGAGAAGGAGTTCAGTCAGTGGCGTAACCTACGGCTATGGCCGTAGGTTACGACCACCCAAGTCCCACAAAATGCTCGCCGTAGATCAGAAGTAAACTGCCGTAAAGGATAGCTAAGTGCCGTAAGCTACGGTGACCTGGCGTAGCTTACGGCACTCTGTTGACTTTCCCAAGTTGTTGACCGTCGTAAGTTACGGCATATCACTGTAGCTTACGGCGCCGTGTGTCCCCAAATTGTAACTTCCGCATTTATTTCACTTTCCATGAGGTTTTTATGGAGACTTATCATTGGCAATCGGTTACTTATCACTTGTGAACGAATTTTGGAGGAAGCTTGGAGATTTTGACAAGAAGAACACTATCTTAATCATTAGTTTGGTTGCTTTTGATCTTGATGAACAATAAGACTCTTGTGATGATGTTGTTTCAAGCCATGAGTGGCTAAGTACTTTATGGTCATCTTTAGTTGAAGGTTTGTGGAGACAATTGTGCTTGGTTTTACATTTCTAGAATGGTAAATTGAATTTATGTTTTGTTAATCATGGTGTGTTCTTATTTGCTTGTAAATTGTTAATGCTTATGATTATTCTATTTTGAAACCATACGTTCTTGGTGCCGTTGGCAATCGAGATATCATGGGTAGAACTAGAATTGGGTAAGGGTTAATTGGTCATCGGGTAACAACCTCACGTTCTAGGAATCTGAGTACTTAGTTCCCTTTTATCACAACAAGTAATTGCACATGAACTATGTCTATGTAGTTCTTTCTAGTGAATGATAGCACAAATGTTGAAGCAAACCGGAAACTAAAGGTGGTCATTATTCTCCAATTTGTTTACAACCCAAACTTTTCTCTTGCAATTTAATTAGTTAATTTTAGTTTTTAAAACCAATCCAATCAAATCAACTCTTGAATTTTATTTTATTTGCAATTAGATTAATTTAGTCAAGTTAGATATTCTAGCAAATAACACATTTTCCACAAACTCATACTCACTTGCCACTATCTATTTAGTAGTAATTGGATTAAATTTGCGTGTACTACGACAGCATGTCATATCCCTGTCATCGTTATCCAACGTGATCACTTTGTCAGTCGTGAGGGTTGACATCCTGGTTGGTTTATCTCCCCTCTCTGCTTTGGCTTCCTTCGCATGTCTTTTCGCCGCAGAATATGATGTGCCGCAGATGTCGGATCCTCCTGAAATAAAGTTAATTATTTTGGCATCCGCAGGAGGTGATGCCGCTCGTTCAGGATCCTTCTCAGGATCCTGACCTTTATTCTTCTTTCTTCCCAGGAGATCCTTCAGATATCCCTTGCTCAAAAGATAGCTTCTTTCTTTCCTTAGAGCAATGCAATCCTCAGTAACATGTCCAAAATCCTCGTGGAAGGCACACCATTTGGACTTATCCTTCCAATCAGCTTTCTGTTGATTCTTCCGGGGCAATCTTGCTTTGTCTCCTAAACCCTGCATAGCATACATCAATTCAGGTATGTTAACAGAAAAACAATATTCAGAAAATTCAGGATACTCCTCAGGATCCTTGTCTTCAATAGCATTCACTTTTTTGCTATCATTTCTGCCATATGGCTTGGAGCGATATGTTTTATATGAGGATTCTGATTTCCTGTTGGTTGACTCATAAGTTGTTGACGAATTCATCCTCTCTTGCATCTTTTTGTCATCTTCCAACCGAATATATCTTAAAGCCCTGTTACGAGCTTTATCCAGATTCCTGCAGGGATTCATTACAAGATCCTGGTAAAACTGAGAGTCTTTTTGCAACCCCGTCTTGAAAGCCTGCACAGCGGTTGCAACATCAAGATGCGGGATATCTAAGGATTCCCGACTAAATTTGTTCACATAATCCCTCAAGGATTCCTGAGGTCCTTGAGTTATCCTGTAAAGATCACTGGTTAGTTTCTCAAAACTTTGGCTGCAAGAGAATTGACTATTAAATAAATTAACTAAATGAGCAAATGAAGTAATTGAGTGAGGAGGAACGTTTAAGAGCCATTTTAAGGTTGATCCTGTTAAGGTAGAACCAAATCCCTTGCAGAGGCTTGCTTCCTTGAGATCCGGAGGGATAGAGTTAATTTCCATCCTTTCCTTATACTGAGCAATATGCTCTTCAGGATCCGTAGTTCCGTCATAGAGCTTCATGTTGGGGGTTTGAAATCTTTTTGGGATTTCAGCATCACAGATGGGATACGCGAACCGTGATATCCTGTGGCTGTCTTGGGATACTTCTGGAATCGGCTGGACCACCCCAGGTACACTGTATATCATGTCTTTCAGTTTTTGAATCTCCCTGGAAAATGTTGATGTCATATCTGCATCCTGCAAAGATCCAACACCATTAGTAGCAAGAGTATTATTATTATTATTATTAGATACATTACCAGTCTGAGGATTCTGGCCATATCTCGAAGCATATCCTGAGCTTCTCACAGTTGACACTCTGACTGAAGATGGTATCTTGTTAGGATCTGAAGGCTCTCATGATTGTGCTTGTTTGTGTAAATTAAACATTCAATGAAAATGAAAACATGTAAAGTGCAGCGGAAATGATCACAAACTTTGTAAACACAATTAAGTAAGGAAAAATAGTTTAGATAAACAAATGCTTTTCATCAGTCGAAAGATTACAAAGCAATTCAAAAGATTACAAGCATGCTTACTAACTAAACTCCCCCTCAGCCTGATACTTCAGTGGTTGATTGCACAAGATGAAAGGATTGAATTAAGGAGAAGAACTCACTCAAAACGAATCAGATGTAACAGTACAGGGTACTGTTCCATTTATAGACAATTCAATCCACTGATGCATCTCAGCTGACGTCACCATGAAAGCGACGTCTAACAACCTAACAACCTTTAACAACTGATCCTATACAAACACTGCTATTCTAAACCACTGATTATACATAAAACAAGTAATACTCTAAACTACTGCCTTCTTCCTTCATCAGTGCTTTCCTCAAGGTTGATCAGTCCTTGATTGGGCAGTGCTTTATCATCAGTAGATAGGACCAGCAGTGTTGACTACTTCAGGGCTTGATCAGCAGTTGAAGGGGCAGCAGCAGTTGTATATGAACAGTGGATAGAGACCATCAGTTGTTATAAATCACTTTCAAGGGGAAAGCTTAATGTAAACTGCTGCTTATTGTGAATCCACTGTTGTGACCTGGTTTTGGCTTTCATTATCTGTTCCTCTGGTAGGGTTCAATCCCAACAATCTCCCCCTGGAACAGATAATGCCAAAACCTGTCATTATTCTGGATCTTTATTCCTCATCAGTAGTTCCTTTGCAAGTCTTTTAAATTCTTCTTCAAATTCTTTGGAACTGGTGTCATCCTCATCCCTGCACAGTGAAAGTTCAAGGAGATCCTGCAAATCTTCAACACTAAGGCCTAGTGCTTCTTTCCTTGATATGTACTTCACTTCGCCATTGGATCTGACCAGGGTCAATACGTGGGTCTTTTGATCAGACATCCACTTTAGTACTTTTGAACCCAATGGGTTTCTTGGGAGAGATTTATTTTCTGATGAGCTTTGGGATATTGGCCTTGAGAAGAATTGTAAAGCAGTACCCTGAACTTCAGACATTCTTTTGAAAGCTTCTTCTATGACTTCATTTGCTGCAGCTATATCTTCTGCAACCTCTTTGTCAATCAGCTCTTATCTCTATTGTTGATCAAGCTCACTGTCTGGGATATCTGCTGAACTATGTGGTGATGCAGGCTTAGTTAACACCTTCTTAAAAAGGTTTTGAAGTTTTTCTGAGCTCTCTTCTTTTAGACCCATTTTCATGATGGATTCTGTGAAGTACTCAACTTCCTTTTCTTTTACCTCTTCACTAGTCAGCTGTTCTCCTTATTCTTGGTTTGACACAAGAATAGGATTTCCTGTTGACTTGAACAATGTTTTGAGGTTTTCAATCTGCTGTTCAAGCTTCATCATTTGTTCATACTTCTTTGAAGTGCCTGAAACAGTGATCTTTCTTTTCTTCAGCCTTTCATAGGCTTCATCAGTTTGCTGCTTTGACCATTTTGATATGGCATTGGCAGTGTCCACTTTTGCATCCACCAACTCCTGTTTCTTTCTTTTATACTCAGCTGTTAGGTCAGTGATGAATTTTTTGTATTTGATCCAATTTGGAGCATTTTTCTTCTTTCTAGGATCATTCTTGATTTTATCAATCCTATCAGCTTCATGCTTTAAAGCTACTATTGGCCATTCTTCAAATTGGTTTTCTTCAGCAGGATAAAAGGATTTTAAGAAAGCTTAAAATCGACGGCCTAATCAGTTTTTTAAAACCTTTTTAAAACGCGCGCACATTTCCTGCATTTTAGTTAGTTTTTGAATTTACAGTAGCCTGAACACGGGGCCGTGTTCATTGAACACGGGGCCGTGCTGCACATATTTAGTAAAACACCCAGATACAGAACCTGAACACGAGCCGTGCTCACCCAACACGGGGCGGTGTCCAGCCTCTGTTTCCGTTTTTATTTTTGTTTTCTGGTCTCGAGACTCTGTTGTGGTCTGCTGAGTGATTCTTATGGATCAATACTCAGGAGGCTACAACTACACCTATGAGGAGGATGACTATAGGGAAGACTATTGCACCATTTGTGGTGACCCTCACTCGGTACAATATTGTGACCTTTTTCGACTATCCACTTCATACACCTACTATGAGGAGCCCAGGTACGAGCCGTCAACTTCATACACATCCTATGAAGACCAAAGGCATGAACCTTCTCCCTCATACTCATATTTTGACGAACCAAGGTATGATCCTTCATACTCATACTTTGAAGAACCAAGATATGAGCCTCCACCTTCATATACTTATTATGAGGAACCATGGCGTGAACAACCCACCTCATATGAGTATTATGAAGAACAAAGTTACGACCCTTATCCATCATATGCTTACAATGAGGAACAATGGTGTGAACCATCTACCTCATATGAGTATCACGAGGAACCAAGGATCGAACTTCCGAATTCAAGCTTTGAGGATCCAGATCCTTATTATATCACCCACATAACCGATAAGATAATAGAACACATTAAAACTATCGAGCGCTGCATAAAAGAATCCCGCGCAAGAGAAGAGGAGTCCCGCGCAAGGGAAGAATTAACTTGTAATAAAGAAGAGATAGTTGAAAATGTAAAAATGGAAGAACAAGTAAGTGAAAAACCGACACATGAGTTAAACAACGAAAAAGGTGAGTCCGATAACGTTAAAATTCAAGAAGAGTCTAATTTTCAAGAAATTAATCTCTTATCACCTTCTTTCGAAAATCATTGTTTAGTACCTACTCATGCTAAGTTATTGAAAGAGTTAAACACTAACACTAAAATTGACGAAACGGTAAGCATTAATTTAACAAATTCCTTTATTAGTAATATTATAATTGATAAAGATCTTTGTGTTAATATAATGCCAAACTACATTTTTGAAAAATTAAGTATTGGTGATTTCTCTCCACTTCAAATACCCATTTTTCTATCTAATCGGAAAACAATAAAATCAATGGGGGTAGTTGAAGATGTGTTAGTCCAAACAAATCACACGGTGGTTCCAACCTGACTATGTCATCCTTGATGACGCTCCACTTGTGTTGGGACAACCTTTTGTGAAAACCCACAAAGCTTTGATTAATCGGAAGAAAAACAACTTACCCATTCAATTAGGGGCCTTCAAAAGGTGTGTCGATCTTGAACGATCAATGAAATATCCAATCGGCAATGACGACCCCCTAATTGAAGATGAGCCAGAACCACCTGATAAGGAGGGTCTAGCCAAGGACCCTTATAAACGTGGCACACCACAGAGGCATTCCGCGGAACTATCCTTAGTTTTAGATTAGTTTAACTTTTATGTTTTCTAGTTTAGTTTTAATTTTTCGGAATAAAGCACACTCGAAATGGTGAAGGTTACTAAGGGAAACTTGAACCCACACCCCATGCATGAAAACAGAGCCTCCCGACAATTTTTCTTCATTACAGCAAGTTCAGCACGGGGCCATGCTCACCCCAACACGCCCCCGTGCCCGAGGATCTGCAGAAAATGCCTAGTTCAGGTAATTGGACACGGGGCCGTGCTCACTGAACACGCCCCCGTACCCAGCCTTCTGTTTACTTTTGGTACTGGCAGTCTGACCACGGGGCCGTGCTCAGCCCAACACACCCCGTGTTCAGCTACCCAGTAACATAAAATCTTGTTTTTAACCCACTTTTACACATTTTAATCAACCGAAAAACTTATTTTTGGGACACATTGAGGACAATGTGTAATTTAAGTGTGGGGGGATGCTAAAACCTTGAATTTTGCAAGTCCTAATAACAAGCCTTACACAAAACTCTATTGGAACCGTTAATCACCCCAAATTTTTTCAAAAACTTCTCATTTTTTTACTTGTCTTGGTTTAATTTGGGAATAACAAGTTCTAAAAAGGTTATATTTTTACAAATTTACAACCAACAGCGTCGTGATAAAAAGAACAAACATAAGAAAATTATGAAACGGCATGACAAATCTAGTTAAAATTTGATTATATATACTTGATCACATTAAAAACTCATTCCCACAAAAAGTGAGTTTTGATCCTTTATTGAGCATACAAATACACATCTTTAGATGAAATGCTCATCTTTCGTTTCTTGTGTGAATAGCCGCTTGGTTTCTTACGACTCTAGAACTTGCCATGATGATACATTCCCGGTCCTTACCAACTTAAACCCAAGTAAGTAAATGATGGAGGCATTAGGACTAACCCTTTTTCTTTTCAACACCATTATTTTTCATTTTTTTTACCGCCTACCCAAAATCCCCTAGTTAACCCCTTTGAGCCTAAACCTTTTCATTTCGTTACCCAAAACAAACACCTTTACCAACCAAAACCTTTTTCATTTTAAAACCTTTATTTTAGTAACAAAGCTCAGTTTTCTTGTGACTTCTTTATCAAAAAAAAAATCATAGAGAAGAAAAGAAAAATGAAGCTAGCAATAAACAAACAAAGCTCATCAAAAGAAGGCTTGTTTGAATAATGCTTCATTAGAATAAAAAGTCACAAAAACAAAAAGTTTTACGAAAACCGACGCTTTTTACGTCTTTTCGCCGTTTTCTACTAACCACTAACCCAAAACCACCCACCTTTAACCCAAGCCTAACCCTTCCCCAAAAGTCCTCTTGATATTTACAAAGGTGTATAGTTAAAAAGGAGGCGGATTGATTGCTTGGCAAGCATATGGTAGAAGTAAGTTCCATGCCGCTCTCGAGTGTTTCATAAAAAAATACATCTTCGGCCGAGTGTTGAGTGATCTCCCGTGAGGTATGTGAACTTGTATATAAATGGAATTTTAAAGAGGCATGTTATGCCCAAATAAGTAATTTCTCTTATGTAATGTTCTAAATAAATCATAATGAATAGGATTGTAAATAACATAAAAATAAAACCTAATAAAGAATCTTGGAATCCCGACACTCTATGACAAGCCCAAAACCTTCTCTTCTACCCATTCCATTTGGGTGTGTAAGCCACAAAATAAAGAGTTTTGCTTGAGGACAAGCAAAGATTCAAGTGTGGGGGTATTTGATGTGTGTAAAATGCAACATATAAATTAAATCAAATGAGGCATAAAACAAACCCTTTTTAGTACTAATGTTGGAAAAAGTGTGCTTTTGTCTTCCTTTTGTATTTTCAGGATTAAATGAGCTCAAATGAACAAAAGAAGCAAAAATGCAGCTAAATCTAACAATAATACAAGAAAAGGAATAAACGTGGCATGCCCGACCCCTCGACAGCATCTTCCCAAGCAAAAACAAGACGACAGAAGGCTGAACACGCCCCGTGCTCAATGAGCACGGGGGCGTGCCCAAGTGTCTGCAGAAAAAAAAAAGTTGTAGAAGCTTCTATCACCCAACACGGGGGCGTGCCCAGCGGACACGGGGCCGTGGTCAACGTAAAGATTCGCAGAATCAGAGCAAATCTTGATAGTACAGATACGCTTCTACACACGGGGCCGTGCCCAGCGGACACGGGGGCGTGGTCAACTAATACAGACAAACTGCATTAAATGAAGAAAGAGAAGAAGGGTGGACACGGGGCCGTGCCCAGTGGACACGGGGCCGTATCCGGGCTTCTGTGCAGGCTATAAATAGGAGTGTTTGGCTCACTTGCAAACCACCCCTTGGCAAACCACCTCTCTCACACTTCACCCACCCACCACCACCATCACAACCCACATCCACCACCATCATCCATCATCCATCATAGAGTGTGTGTAGTAGTCTCGGGATCCAAGATTGATCGTAAGAGTTCTTGACAATCAAAGGCCATGTTTACCTAAGTCTCTTACATCACTTGGTGAAGACAAGAATTTAGTGTAATACTTTTTATTTTTAATCTTTTCGCACTTTTTATTTGGTTATGTATTAATGACTTTAATAACTAGTTTCTTATTTTGAAGGTGAATCTTCCTTATCATTTGTCCGTGGTGTCTTGGCATTATTTTACTGTCTATATAAAATAAAAGATTTACACCATTCATATCTCCACGGTCTATATAGAGATATGTTGGCTACCTGATCGGGGGTTAAGGGAATGGTTTGGTAAGAGTCTTGCCTTGTTCAGTGTATAGATCCTGCAAGGACCTGGGTCAAGCTTAGTAGGACCTCCTTCAATACCCACTGGTATTGAATGGCGGGGGTTCGAATTTCTTGATCCCCTCATATGTAAACTACTATTGAAACATTAACCCGGCTACTTAGGATTGTATCCCTGCTGACTCAAACTACTTAGCTGAGGGTAACGTCACCTTCAAAAGAGGGGCCTACCACATTACGCATTAATAACTTAATTAATTATCTTTCATTAATCCAACCCTTTAGGATTGTATCCTTGCTGACTCAAACTACTGGGTTGAGGGTAACGTCACCTAAAAGAGGGGCCTACTACTATAACTAAGATAATCTCTTAAAAAGTGCAAAAGTGCGGAAATAATCAAAGGTTACACTAAAGGCGAGTCGGATCCAAGTGATTCATCTTGTCTATCTGTTTTTATTTTTATTTTTATTTTCAGCATTTTTAGTTTTTATTTTCTTGTTTAAAACCTTTTTCTAAACATTTGATTTGATTAGACGTTGAGGATAAACCGGTACTAAAAGCTCTTGTGTCCTTGGACGACCTCGGTATCTTACCAACGCTATACTACGCTCACGATGGGTGCACTTGCCCATATGTGTGTTTAGTGTTAGTAAAATATCGTGTTTTAGAAATTTAAAACTTGACTAACATGTTAAACAAGGCGAAAAATATACTTAAAATTATATACAAACCGACACACATCAAGTTTTTGGCGCCGTTGCCGGGGACACAAGGATTTTAAGAAAGCTTAAAATCGACGGCCAAATCAGTTTTTCAAAACCTTTTTAAAACGCGCGCACATTTCCTGCATTTTAGTTAGTTTTTGCATTTACAGTAGCCTGAACACGGGGCCGTGTTCATTGAACACGGGGCCGTGCTGCACATTTTTAGTAAAACACCCAAATACGAGTCTGAACACGGGGTCATGCTCACTGAACACGCCCCCGTGCTGCACAAAACCAGACACTTTTATTAAAACGCCCAGATACAGAACCTGAACACGGGCCGTGCTCACCCAATACGGGGGCGTGTCCAGCCTCTGTTTCCGTTTTTATTTTTATTTTCTGGTCTCGAGACTCTGTTGTGGTCTGCTAAGTGATTCTTATGGATCAATACTTAGGAGGCTACAACTACACCTATGAGGAGGATGACTATAGGGAAGACTATTGTATCATTTATGGTGCCCTCACTCGGTACAATATTGTGACCTTTTTCGACCATCCACTTCATACACTTACTATGAGGAGCCCAGGTACGAGCCGTCAACTTCATACACATCCTATGAAGACCAAAGGTATGAACCTTCTCCCTCATACTCATATTTTGACGAACCAAGGTATGAGCCTTCATACTCATACTTTGAAGAACCAAGATATGAGGCTCCACCTTCATATACTTACTATGAGGAACCATGGCATGAACAACCCACCTCATATGAGTATTATGAAGAACAAAGTTACGACCCTTATCCATCATATGCTTACAATGAGGAACAATGGTGTGAACCATCTACATCATATGAGTATCATGAGGAACCAAGGATCGAACTTCCGAATTCAAGCTTTGAGAATCCATATCCTTATTCTATCACCCACATAGCCGATAAGATAATAGAACACATTAAAACTATCGAGAGCTGCATAAAAGAATCCCGCGCAAGGGAAGAAGAGTCCTGCGCAAGGGAAGAATTAACTTGTAATAAAGAAGAGATAGTTGAAAATGTAAAAATGGAAGAACAAGTAAGTGAAAAACCGACACATGAGTTAAACAACGAAAAAGGTGAGTCCGATAACGTTAAAATTCAAGAAGAGTCTAATTTTCAAGAAATTAATCTCTTATCACATTCTTTCGAAAATCATTGTTTAGTACCTACTCATGCTAAGTTTTTGAAAGAGTTAAACACTAACACTAAAATTGACGAAACGGTAAGCATTAATTTAACAAATGATCTAACTACGCTAATAAAAGAAGAGTCCTGCGCAAGGGAAGAATTAACTTGTAATAAAGAAGAGATAGTTGAAAATGTAAAAATGGAAGAACAAGTAAGTGAAAAACCGACACATGAGTTAAACAACGAAAAAGGTGAGTCCGATAACGTTAAAATTCAAGAAGAGTCTAATTTTCAAGAAATTAATCTCTTATCACGTTCTTTCGAAAATCATTGTTTAGTACCTACTCATGCTAAGTTTTTGAAAGAGTTAAACACTAACACTAAGATTGACGAAACGGTAAGCATTAATTTAACAAATGATCTAACTACGCTAATAAAAGAAGACCCATTTGAAATTAACATTACACCGGTACCATATCGAGGATGCTATTATTCATACTTTACGGTCTCGATGTTGCTACATCGAGGGATGCTATTATACTAGTGGACACTTGGGTTTGACTTTTAGTTATGCATGATAGTTTGACCTTTTATACCAAATGCTATGTTGGATTGAAAATACTTTTATACATATGCCACGAGTCCAAACTAATGTACTCGCCAATACCTTTGTATTGAACTATGCTTTTAAAACATGTTGCAAGTTTTTGATGATGTTGATGATGCATGGAACATAGTAGGATGCCTAGATACACATTTACAATTTTGTATTCTTATTGTATTGTAATTCTTGTATTTCAAGTTGTTGTATTTGATTTCAATCTTTGTAATTGACTCTTTAGAAATGAAATGGAAATTTATTATTAAATACTTGTCACAAATAGTGTTATGAAGTCTCTTGCAATCTATTTCGTCTCACTCCGATGTTTCCGCCATCGGTTGGGGTGTGACAGATATAGGGCAGATGTAAGGTTAAAAAACAAAAATAATGCATGATTACATTGCAGCACAAATGTTTGCTTTTCGTGAGCTTAATTGTTACAGCAACCAAGGTCGCATAGAATTCAGAAAACATAGGATGGGTAGGGGCTTTCGCAAATCAAAATGATTTGCTAAATCTTGAAATTGATTTGGTAGTTTTGGCTGATATTTGTTAATTTTGATGATGGTAGGGCGGTGGCTTTTAAAATGGGAAACACTAAAGTCATTTTGCAGTTTAGGTTATCATTCACTAAGTTATCAGTTTCGTTATGATTTTGATAAAGTTTGTGTGTCAAAATAGATTTATGAAGTTCAAATTATTTCTAAGTTTCTCTTAATCATCGTACTCATTAATTGCATTCTTTTTTAAATTAGCTAGGTAAGTTGCTAAAAGAAAACTTGGCGGTAAGAATTTCCTTACAATCGATCGATCTCGGTTTAATGGTTTGAAGAATCCGAGAAGAGTAGGGATGTTCAAAACTATCCGTATCCGAAAATCCGATCCGAAATATCCGATATTCGAAATATCCGAAAAATCGGATATCCGAAATTCGGATATCCGAATTTTTCGGATTCGGATGGTGATTTTCAAAATTTTCGGATATTTCGGATATCCGAAATATCCGAAAATTTAATTTTCATTTTTTTCGGATATCCGAATATCCGAAAATATCCGAAGTATCTGAAAAATATCCGAAAATATCCGAAATATCCGAAAAATATCCGAAAATTTATATTCGGATATCCGAAACTATCTAAAATATCCGTTTCTGAGTATGAAAAAAATAATAAAAATTAAAAATTAAATAAAAAGTTGGATTTTCGGATATCCGATTCACTATCCGAATCCGTATCCGAAATTTTGGATATCCGAAATAACTATCCGAATCCGTATCCGAAATTTCGGATACGGATTCGGATAGTGAAATCTGGTATCCGAAAATTTCGGATATCCGAATTTTCGGATATCGGTTTTGAACACCCCAAGAGAAGAGTTTCGCGTCGCCATGGATAAGTTGTTTTTTGCACGTCCTCGCAACTCCAACCCCTTCGTCGTCTAGGTATAAGAATTTCCTTTCAAATTGTATTTTTCCCTAATGTATGTTAATTCAGTAGCTGAATTGTATCTGATTTGGTTTTTGTCTGAGTATAGTAACATTTAAATCGCTTTTTATTTGACACGCACAAGAGTTTTATACAGCCTAATTCAGTTTGTTATTAGCATTTGTCGCTTTGTTCATAATATACGTTCGTATGTTTAGGAAGTCAAATTCCTACTCGATATGAATCCTATAAATAATTAAATACGTTATATATTGAAAGTATTGTTGGTAAATCAGAGTACAACTTCAATCTGCATTTGTGAAGCAATTTGATGTTTGATGAGTTTTGGAGAAACTGAGACTGCAATTCATGGTTATTTTTATTGTTGTAAATCATTGACCTCAATAAAAGTCAATTTATTTCTTGCATATTTGAGATGATAGTAAGTGTAAATGATAATACCGTATAGTCTATTGCACTTACAGATGCATCTCATCTTCCTGGTCCATAGCAAACACTATATGATAATTCAAATTCTATTGTTAATTTATATAACTATCTCACTAGAGACATCTAGTAATATCAAATAAAACAAGGATAACCATTTTCTATTTCAAACCCGAAGAGACCCGACCCGAGTAACTAGTAGACCCGAAAAAAACCCGAACACGACTTACGGTTAGACCCAAGCCCGAGATACCTTAAACGGTTTGGTGTTTTTTGGTGATATATGGAATGAAAATTTTGTTGGTCATTCAAAAAAAAACCTTTACAACAACACCATTTTAGAAAAGAAAACTCATTAGCTGTTATATATTCTTGCACTACAGCACACACTAAGGTCAGAAGGTTATACGACCCGTATGGTGTATACAGGCTGTATAAGGTTATACGACCCGTATAGAATAAAGTAAAATGACAAAGGCTGCTGACACAGCCTTTGTCAGTTCACTTTATTCTATACGGTCTGTATAACCTTATACGACCCGTATACACCATGTGAAAATAAGATTTTACCATGTGGGATTCTTAATTCCCTTAATTTGAAGTATGTAAAATTACATATACACTCATAACACTAAACATTTTATAAGTAGAAAATCTTTTAAAAAAATACCATTTATTTCTGAGTTAATTTTTCGCTCATAAATTATAAAATATGACACCAAAACTGAATAAATATGTATTCTAGCGATGAGTTGTTTTCCCAAATACAAGTACTCATACCCGTAATCTAAGGACCTGCAAAAAGGTCCCACAACACTCCGTAAGTAGAAACCCGGACCCCCAAAACCCTAATCCTCTTGAAAAACCAAGAAATTCAAATTTTGTGGTCGCTCGCGGGCCGCGTAAGCCTTAAGGGAAGCTTACGCGGGGCGCGACAGCATGGAAAGTCACCGGATAAGCCTTAGGCCACGTGTCTGACACGTGGCAGACCTACGGTGTGACACGGCAGCCCTAGCCGTAGCTAGGGTTGTCCTCGCGGGCCGCGTAAGGTTTCCTTAATATTTACGCGGGCCGCGAGAGACTCATTTTTCAGCTATAAATTGGACGTGCATGGGCATTCAACTGTGTTCGAAAAATACTACAAAACAGCGAACATTCTGCTTTTAAACGAGTGTTTTAGGATCAATACGCTGCTAAGATTACAGGGTAATAACTCGATCACTGTTACGATACAATATCCGATCGATTGAAACCGATCTGATGGATGTTTAAGTGCTGCCCGAATTCGGGCTATACTTTGTCATTCGTAGTGAGGGTTTTGATTTCGTGAGTTTATCGTAAATGTTGTATTAAGTTACTAACCTAGTTTCATGTGCATTGTTATTTAACTAGGTTACCGGGCTTAATCAGTAGGCTAAACTCTGTCCAACTAAACTTGCAATGTGAGTCATTCTCTTTTTATCAAAAGTGTTTTACAATACCTAATGTTTTCCAGTTATATGTTACCGGGATTAAGTCTTTGTTATCTTAAATTACTGGCAGTAAGTGGGGTATTGTGCACAATGACTACTGTTTAAATCACTTTTAGGTGAAAGGACCTAAATAGTGATATACGTCACTTTTGGGTGAAAGGACCCAATAGTGATATGACCACAGTCATAGATCCGGTCGAGTGACAACTGAACCAGCTAATTATAAGATAGAGGCAATTGTAATCGCTCTTAATACTGTAATTTATAACAATGTGTCGTTTATGCAAATTGAATGACTCGCCAGTATTTCCCCGCTGATAAAAATCTTTTTAAACATGTTTCAGGTGATTTACTGTGAACCAAGAAAAGTGTCGCGTAGCACACCAACTTGAGTAATGTGGCTCAGTAAATAAAATAAATAAACATGTTTTGTAAAACAGGGAATTTCCCCCGAGAAATTCCTTTATTGTAAATTATGGGGTTTGCCCCAAATTGTGAAATAAAGTAATTGGGCATTTTCAGTTAAAAGATCATGTCAATATTTCCGCTGCCAAATTAAATAATAATACCACAGGTTTCTGTCCCGCGGCTTCTAAACCGGGTAAAACCGGGTCGGGGGCCGTGACAGAAAAATGTGGTATCAGAGCCACTGATCTAAGCCAATTAAGTATTTAGAAATACTTAATTTTCCAAATTGACATTCTGTGATTTTGTGAAAATTTAATTTAATAAATAAAATTTTAACTTAAATTTTTGTGTTTCTTCATGTGTGCTAACAGCATGAATGAACTGTCGGAGGCACTCCAAAACTTTACTATCCATACCACCGATATGGATACCACAGGAACTCAATCCGGCTATCAAGCGGATATTGAGGAGCCCCCAGTATTCCAAGCCCAGGCCCAGGAGAAACCAAAGCCGAAAAAGAGGAGAAGAATCTTGGACTAGAAACGTGGACGTAGGAAGAAGCCAGCTGCCCAGAAGGTTAAAAAGAGTGAGGATCCGAAAGACAAAGGGAAAGGAAAAGAGATCGGGGAAAGTTCCGGGCAAGCCCAGGAAATGCCACCATGGGAGGAGCTTGATCGCAAACTTGCAAACTGTGACCTCATCGGACCAGCCGACGAGACCCTTTTCAATTTCCCAGCCCAATCACAACTTCCAATTAACTTGGAACCTGCAATTCCGTACCCTATTGTCAACCACCAACTTTTACCCGGAGAATTGGAGGAATAGTGGAGTGACTGGCAATTTCAGAACTTCATGAATAATCCTAATGTTTATTTTCCCTAGTTCGATCCTGAACCTGCACCATACCCACCTATGAGCACCGAAAACTTAGCCGAACTCCGCCACTATGGCGAGGAATTGGTGGATGCAGGAAATAGGATTCGGGAAGTGGGGGAGAAGATCTCATGGAAATACGAAGAAAGGGAGCGTCGTTTCTGAAAGGCCAGCTGACTGTGGTGGTGGCATGTTTGTGTAATAACAATAATATAAAAACAATATAATAATAATAATATAATATTAATTAAAATAAAATTTTTGTAAAATAAATGGTTTGTAACAATGTATAATATTATATATAAAAATATATAAATGTCTTGAAATCGACGATTTTGGCTATATGTGTGTTAACTTAATTGTGTGGTAATTGCCTTATTATGTTTGGTTGTTATCGATTTTGTGGCAATAATTTATATATATGGTTAATTATTCAGATGGAAAACGCAGAAAACCAACAGGCAAACGAAGTTAACCAATCTGATCAAAATAATGAAGACCAATTTCTTAATAAGCAAGATATAGAAAATATCATTGCTCAGGGAATAGCCAACGCTATCCCCGCAATCGTCGCTGCTATTAAGAATCCCGTTGAACCTTCGCAAGCCAACCACAGCAAACGTAACCGCAACGACAATTTCAGTAACAGTGTAAATGGAGGCGGTGATAATAATAATGATGTGGTTCAAGCCCCATTTCTTAAGAAAATGAAAGCTGCAACACCTGGTTGCACTTACAAAGAATTTCTTCCATGTAAGCCAGTCGAATTTGCAGGCAATGAAGGGGCAACTCCCGCACTACGTTGGTTGGAGAAAACCAAAGCAGTAATTAAAATAAGTAAATGTGCCGAGGAAGACCAGGTTATGTATGTGTCCCACCTTTTCAAGGAAGAGGCGTTAGAATGGTGGAACACGATACTGCAGGCAAAAGGAAGTGACGTGGCTTACGCCATAAGTTGGGAAGAATTCAAGAAATTGATGGAAAGAAAATTTTGTCCCGACTATGAAAAGGAACAAATGACAAACAAGTTCTTGAGCCACCGGATGGTAGACATTGACTGCCGTGGGTATACTTCGAATTTTTTCGAGTATGCTAGAATTGTACCAACTCTGGCTTTGCCAAAACCGGTACTCATCTCTCGCTATATTTGGGGTTTAATTAGCGAGATTTGTGATATCGTCAAAACTGCGAGACCCCGCACAATTGACGATGCGGTTGAATTGGCCAACACCTTGACTGACGGACTGGTGCGCACTAGAGAAGAGAATAGGAAAAAGGAATTGGCCCAAAAGATTACCCAAGGATTTCGTGTGGGTAATAGTAGTGGTAATTTCAAGAGAAAGGGAACCGGGCAATCCTCCACTGCTCCCTTCTGCAGTACCTGTAAGAGAAAACACCTTGGGAAATGTAAGGGGTACTGTAATTTCTGCAAAATTTTGGGGCACCAAGAGGAGAATTGCAGGAAGAAATCCATGATCTGCTTCAATTGCGGAGAAGCTGGACATTTCAGACCAGAATGCCCTAAACTGGTCAAGCCAGCCGATAACAAGGCCAAACCTGCTGAAGGAACTAATAAGAAGAATGCAAGAGCCTTTCAGCTGACCACGCAAGAAGCCGATCTGATTTCGGATGTAATAGCTGGTACGTTTTTGGTACACGACGTTTATGCAAAAGTATTATTTGACTCTGGTGCAAACCAAAGTTTTATAAATACTTCATTCTGCCAAGCTCTTAAGCAACCTTTAACCAAACTTAGGCAGATTTATACGGTAGAAACAGCAGATGGAAATTCTGTTAAAATAGATAAGGTTCTTCAAGAAGGGAAGATAGAACTTCCAGGCCACAAATTTTCTGCAAACCTGCTACCTATGGATTTAGCTGGATTCGATGTCGTGCTAGGAATGGATTGGTTAGTCTCCAAACATGCTCGAATCCTCTGTGATAAGAATTCCATAGAAATTCATACACCAGTAGGAGAAATAATGATGGTTACAGGAGATAAGCCACGTAAGCCAATGAAGTTCATTTCAGTAATGAAAGTTGCTAGTTATAAACGAAAACAAGGAATAGTGTATATGATTTCGATAATCATTAACACTAAAAGTAAGGAACTTAAGGAAATCCCAGTAGTGTCAGAATACCCAGATATGTTCCTAGAAGAACTACTTGGATTACCTCCAGATAGGGAAGTAGAATTTAGAATTCATCTAATTCCCGAAACTACACCGATAGCTAAGGCACCTTATCGGTTAGCACCCACAGAAATGTTAGAATTGAAAAGCAGCTAGATGAATTACTAAGTAAAGGTTTCATACAACCTAGTTCATCCCTGTGGGGAGCACCTGTGTTGTTTGTGAAAAAGAAGGATGGTTCAATGTGAATGTGTATCGATTATAGGGAATTGAATAAGGTTACAATTAAGAATCGATACCCATTACCTAGGATTGATGATCTTTTCAATCAATTTCAGGGAGCTAGATATTTTTCTAAGATAGATTTGCGCTCTGGATATCATCAGTTAAAGGTACAAGAAGAAGACATACATAAAACTGCTTTCAGAACTAGGTATGGTCACTACGAGTTTACAGTCATGCCATTCGGATTAACAAATGCTCCTGCAGCATTCATGGACATGATGAATAGGATCTGTAAACCGTATTTGGATAAATTCGTAATTGTCTTCATTGACGATATACTTATTTATTCCAAAAATCAAGATGAACACTGTGAGCACCTACATGCACTCTTAACTCTGTTAAGAAAGGAAAAGCTTTACGCCAAATTCTCGAAGTGTGAATTTTGGCTACAGGAGGTGCAATTTTTAGGTCACATGGTGAATCACGAAGGTATTCACGTAGATCCTTCCAAGATAGAAGCAATTACCAAGTGGAAGGTCCCACAATCAGCTACGGAAGTTAGAAGTTTTCTGGGATTAGTTGGATACTATAGGCGCTTTATTAAGGATTTTTCTAAGATAGCTGTGCCATTAACTAAGTTAACTTGTAAAATAGTTAAGTTTGAATGGGGACCTAAGCAAGAAGAGGCCTTTAGGATTTTAAAGCAAAGGTTAACAAACGCCCCAATTCTTGCCTTGCCAGAAGGGACAGAAGATTTTGAAGTTTACTGCGATGCTTCTAAGCTAGGATTAGGATGTGTGCTAATGCAACGCAAAAAGGTAATTGCGTATGCCTCAAGGCAATTGAAAAAGCACGAGGAAAATTATACGACTCATGACTTAGAATTAGGAGCAATAATTTTTGCCCTTTAGATTTGGAGGCATTATCTGTACGGAAGTAAGTTTACTGTCTATACGGATCATAAAAGTTTAAGGTACCTATTTGGGCAAAAAGGATTAAACATGAGGCAAAGAATATGGATGGAAATTCTAAGTGACTATGACTGTGATATTCAATATCACGAAGGAAAGGCAAATGTAGTAGCAGATGCCTTGAGTCGTAAGTATCATGGAAAGCAAAGACGAGTTCGTACTCTTAGATTAAATCTACAGTTGGATCTAATGGAACAATTGAAGAATATTCAGGAAACGGCAATCAAGGATAAGGCTGAAGGAATGAAAGGACGAATAAAGGAACTAGAACAAGGGACTGATGGAATTTGGAGATTCCATAAGAAAAGGATTTGGGTACCTAAGCAAGGAAATTTAAGAGATAAAATTTTAGAAGAAGCCCATAAATCTAGGTATACCATGCATCCTGGTAACAACAAGATGTACCAAGATTTAAGAAATAATTTCTGGTGGATAGGAATGAAAAAGGACATAGCGAGATATGTTTCTAAGTGTCTAACTTGCTCACAAGTTAAGGCAGAACACCAGAAACCTTCAGGGCTACTCCAACAGTTAGAAATGCATGCATGGAAGTGGAAACTAATAACAATGGACTTTGTTACCAAATTACCCAAAACCAGGAAGGGTAACGATGCAATCTGGGTGATTGTGGATCGATTAACCAAATCAGCTCATTTCCTGCCAATGAAGGAAACCTTTAGCATGGAAAGGTTAGCAAAGTTGTACGTAGACAAGGTAGTATCCTTACATGGAATTCCACTATCCATTGTGTCAGATAGGGACAGTCGTTTCACTTCACATTTTTTGACCAGTTTCCAACAAGCAATGGGGACACGATTAAATTTAAGTACTGCTTATCATCCTCAGACTGATGGCCAGAATGAAAGGACGATCCAAACTCTCGAAGACATGCTCAGGGCATGTGTATTAGATTTCGGTGGAAACTGGGATGATCATTTACCACTAATAGAATTCTCCTATAACAATAGTTATCATGCAAGCCTTAATGCTGCCCCGTTCGAAGCATTATATGGACGGAAGTGCAGAACTCCCGTATGCTGGGCAGAAATAGTAGAAAGTCAATTATCAGCTCCCGAAATTATGCAAGAAACCATCGACAAGATAACTCAAATCAAGGAAAGACTAAAATCGGCTCAAGATCGCCAGAAGAGTTATGCAGACAATCGACGTAAGCCGTTAGAATTTCAAATTGGAGATAAAGTACTCTTGAAAGTTTCTCCTTGGAAAGGGGTAGTTCGGTTCGGTAAGAAAGGAAAGCTAAGTCCAAGGTTCATAGGACCATTTCCAGTGATCCAGTGGATAGGACCAGTTGCCTATCGCTTACAACTACCAGAGGAACGGGCTGGGGTACATGATGTATTTCATGTATCCAATCTCAAAAAATGTTTATCTGACGAATCCCTGGTAGTACCTCTTCAAGATATAGAGGTAAATGAAAAGCTAAAATTTGTTGAACAACCACTCCAAATAGAAGACAAAAAGATTAAGTTCCTCAAACACAAAAGATTGGTGCTAGTCAAGGTCAAGTCGAATTCGAAAAGAGGACCTGAGTATACATGGGAGCTGGAGTCGGAAATGAAGCGAAAGTATCCTCACCTGTTCCAGTAAATCTCGAGGACGAGATTTTAAATAAGGTGGGGAGGATGTAAGGACCTGCAAAAATGTCCCACAACACTCCGTAAGTAGAAACTCGGACCCCCAAAACCCTAATCGTCATGAAAAACCAAGAAATTCAAATTTTCTGGTCGCTCGCGGGCCGCGTAAGCCTTAAGGTAAGCTTACGCAGGGCGTGACAGCATGGAAAGTCACCGGATAAGCTTTAGGCCATGTGTCTGACACGTGGCAGACCTACGGTGTGACACGGCAGCCCTAGCCGTAGCTAGGGTGGCCCCCGCGGGCCGCGTAAGGTTTCCTTAATATTTACACGGGCCGCGTGAGACTCATTTTTCAGCTATATATTGGACGTGCATGGGGCATTCAACTGTGTTCGAAAAATACTTCAAAACAACAAACATTCTGCTTATAAACGAGCGTTTTAGGATCAATACGCTGCTACAATTACAGGGTAATAACTCGATCACTGCTACGATACAATATCCGATCGATTGAAACCGATCCGATGGATGTTTAAGTGTTGCCCGAATTCGGGCTATACTTTGTCATTCGTCGTGAGGGTTTTGATTTCGTGAGTTTATCGTAAATGTTGTATTAAGTTACTAACCTAGTTTCGTGTGCATTGTTATTTAACTAGGTTACCGGGCTTAATCAGTAGGCTGAGCTCTGTCCAACTAAACTTGCAATGTGAGTCATTCTCTTTTTATCAAAAGTGTTTTACAATACCTAAATGTTTTCCAGTTATATGTTACAGGGATTAAGTTTTTGTTATCTTAACTTACTGGCAGTAAGTGGGGTATTGTGCACAATGACTACTGTTTAAATCACTTTTAGGTGAAATGACCTAAATAGTGATATACGTCACTTTTGGGTGAAATGACCCAATAGTGATATGACCACAATCATAGATCCGGTCGAGTGACAACTGAACCAGCTAATTATAAGATAGAGGCAATTGTAATCGCTCTTAATACTGTAATTTATAACAATGTGTCGTTTTATGCAAATTGAATGACTCGCCAGTATTTCTTCGCTGATAAAAAAAATTTTAAACATGTTTCAGGTGATTTACTGTGAACCAGAAAAAGTGCCGCGTAGCACACCAGCTTGAGAAATGTGGCTCAGTAAATAAAATAAACAAACATGTTTTGTAAGACAGGGAATTTCCCCCGAGAAATTCCTTTATTGTAAATTATGGGGTTTGTCCCAAATTGTGAAAATTTGGCATTTTTCAGTTAAAAGATCTTGTCAATATTTCCACTGCCAAATTAAATAATAATACCACGGGTTTCTGTCCCGCGGCTTCTGAACCGGGTAAAACCGGGTCGGGGGCCGTGACACATACTTATACCGATTTTAGGTATTTGGTACATGTATCGGTACCCAATTTTATTGATTTCGGTATTCGATACTTGCGGTACAGGTACGAGTAAAAAATGGGTACTAGTACCGAATTTTTTATAGACCTTTTAAAGTTTTTTTATATTATGTTTATTTCGTATTATTGTATTTATGGTACTCGTATTGATTTTACCTATTTGATAACCGTATCGTATTGGTACTCGTACTATGTTAGTACTCGTGTCCATTTTAGTTATTTAGTATCCATACGAGTGCTCAAAAACTGAGCCCCGCTTGCGGTCTGCTCATATAATGTAATATATGTGTGGGAGCTCCGGGGGGCAAAAGCAAAAGTGCACTAATTTTTAACGTTATTTTACTAATTTCGTGAAAATAACGTTAAAAAGAGGGGATCGTTAATCAGGCATCATGTGGTGGCGTTGATAGCCGAAAGACAAGGGGGTACATGCACCAATTGGCGTTTGTCTCAATTGCTGAGTGTTATGTGCCTTATGTCCAAGGCTTGATGCAAAACCACAATCGAGCCGGGGGTCTCATTGGAAGCAGCCTCTCTATTCCTACGGGGTAGAGGTAAGGCTGTCTACATCCCACCCTCCTCAGACCCTACCTTAGCTTTGCTATAGGTGGGATATACTGAGTACGATGATGATGATGATGATGACGAGTGCTCAAAAACTAACATAAAAACAAAGTGGTACCAAAACGGGTACCGTACCGTACCAATATATTCTGTACGGTATTTGGTACCCAATTTTGTTCAAATTCGGTACAAGTATTTTCGATACTGGTGCAGACACGGGTACTATACCAATCTCATCCATGTATTCTATTAAACATAACATTCTAAGTGCAACCATGTCTTGTTCTAAGTTCCGGAGCCAATCTTCATTTCCTTCCTTGGCTTATATTGTATGAAGCACTAACCGCGATAACTTTATTTATGGGTTGCTTTAGATTTGATATTTTCTCATGAACAATTGTTGGATACCACCCAAATGATATTTTCAAAGGGGAAGTTAGATAGGTTTCTTTTAATTTGCATGCGTCTATGTATCATATAGAACATCCTCTTTTGATGAGCATGAAGAAAGTACTAGGGCGTGTAAGTTGTTTCATAACACGTTTTTTTTTTTTTTTTTTAAAACATGTTATATTTATATATAAGGTCAAACAAATTACACCAAGATAGCCGGTAAGCGGGCAAAAAGCTGCGCCGCTACCCCCTTTTGAATAGCGAAACCTAACCTAGTAAAAACGAAACCCCGATCTCTAGGAGACGAAATGTTGCTGTGAACAACCCGTTGGACCCGTTCAAGAAATCTGATGGCTTCTGGGGCTAGCGAGCCAAAGGTATCAAAGGCAAAAGGGATAAAGGAATGTTGATTATCCTCGCAGGCTTTGGCATGTTTGTCCATTTTCTTTGCTGTCGCCCTTGCAATCGCCTGACCAGGGACAAAACCTGTATCCCGAAAGCCTACAAGGGGGGAAACCCCGGTAAGATCAACACAAGCGTGTTTACCTGCATCCCACCCGAAAACTAAAACGTCCGCGGGGCGCAATGTGGATCTTCCTTCCCTCGGATCTGTCAAAAAGTTTACGGGGGCTTCTTTCTTCACCGAAACTTTAAATAATAATTTTCTGATTCGGTTAAAATCACTTCCAAGTTGACACGAAGGTTCATAATTCATAAAGTCACGTCCATCGTTACTTCCCTGGAGAATAGAACCTCCCATTTTCGTGGTTCTTTCAACTATTGATAACATATAATATTCTTTCTATGAGATTCTATTACAAAGACTGTTAACTTCAAAAATAAAAAATAAAAAATTAAATGATAAAATATAACTTTAACTTGGTGTAATTTGTTTGACCTTATATATAAAATATAACTTTAACTTGAAAAAAAAAATGATTTAAGGTCTAAAAGCATACCATACCATATAATACCAAGAAGGTCTTATTTCAACAGGAAAAGAAAATTAATATTCTTATATTGATATTGATAGTTTAAATTATAATCCACTGAAAATTTTTATTGAAATTCAAGCATTACACCCTCAAAATTGTATAACAGCAAAGTTGATCTTAGTTTAAAACGCCCATTTTCTCCTGCCTCTACTTCCACAATAGCGAGGGACGGCTCAACCATTTTAGAGGCCTAAAGCAAGTTTCAAAATTGGGGTCCTTCTTGCCTATTTTTTTTTTATCCAAAAAGAATAAAAGACGGCCGATCGGCCTAAACGAGATTCAAACCCGCCCCCTTAAGGTACACAGATGCATGGTTGTAAAACAAGGTCTCCAAGGCCGAGTACTCCCCGAGTAGTCGCTACAAGGTAGGTTGCCGAGGCGACTTTCTTCAACTCCGACTAATTACTCGGAATCGATCAAATGCGGTCAACATCGGCCAAAATCGGATCTAGTAGGTCAACTCGGGCCGAGTTTGACTAAAAATAAAATAAAACATAATTTCTATGCCTATCATATTAAAGAGTGAATATCAATTTCACGTATTTTGTTATAAATATTAGTAAATTTATGTTATTTGACATATATTTAATTTCCGAAAACTAATTTCTTTATAATTTGGCATGTCCGAGTACTCCCCGTGTACTCTCCGCCTAGGCCGAGTACTCTTAACTCCCCGGTCGACCGACTAGGGAGCGCCTAGCGACTTTGGCAACCATGCACAGATGACATGCGCGTCAACTGGGCTACAACCTTTTAATGACAAGGCTCATACCCATATAATTTTTTTTTTTTAAATCTTGAGGCCCTATAGATTTGGTGGCCCAAGGCCCAACCTCAAAATACTTGGGCATGGGCTGACCCTGCCCATAGTCCTCTGTAGATATTGGTTTAAAACGCCTAAAAGAATTTCGGGATAGGTAGCCACATAAACTAAAAAAGCAGAAGAACAAGGTTATGAACCTACATATCATGTGGTGTAGGTGGATTCCAAGTAAGTGTAATATATTTGCTTGGCGTTTAATCTTGGATAGAATTCTGACGAAAACGGCGTTATTGAAACGAAACATTGATGTGGGGAATATGGAATGTGCGCTTTGTGGCGAATGAGAGGAGAATGTAGAACATATGTTTACAGGCTGCAGCGTTGCGACAGGAGTTTGGCAAGGGATACCGGCTTGGTGTAAAATCCCGACGGTGTTCGCTTTCACAGTTGCAGATCTGTTCGAGGTTCACAATACCTACGCGGATTCAAGCACGAGAAAGGAAGTCATTCGAGGAGTGTTTATTATAGCGTGTTGGTGGATTTGGCGCACAAAAAATCTATTTCTGTTCGAGCATAAGAGCTTCAATGTGGCGGATATTGTGGCGAGTATCAAGACAACGAGTTTTCTTTGGTTTAAACATAGACACAACCGAGTGGTAGTGGACTGGAATGATTTATGTAAATTTCGTTTTATGATGTAATCGTTTTTGCCCGGCCGGCTTAGTTTCTCCTCGAAACTTAGTCGGGGGCTTTTTGGTTTTTATTAAAGTTAAAGTTTCAAAAAAAAACACACCTACATATCAATTATATGGATATGATTTTAGTTGAATTAGGGATTCTTAATTAAACCAACGTATAAAGTCATGTATTAGTATATTTATCCTAGAAATTTTAGAAATTGTTGTTAAAAAAAACATGCGTAGCCGCTTAGGTATCCATGCAGAACACAAGGTGTTTTTTTTTAATAGAAATAACAAATTAAATAATTCATTTTCAGTTCTTAAAATTATTTAGAATATAAGCAAAATTGTTAAATTTCAGTATTTATTTATCTCTTTTAATTTTTATTTTAAAATGAAAAACTTCATTTATTTATTTAAGATACGAACAAATTTGTTTTGTGATTTTATTATGTACATAAAATACATATATGTATGTGACAAGTAAATTTTTTAGGAAAATGTGATTCATTAATTGAAAAATTACGATTGATTTGTTCTCGCAATAAGTTACTCTTCTGAAATGAAACTCTTTCGCTCTCTATATATAAATATATATAGTTATTTTTAAATAGCTTATTTGACTAGTATTATTGATGCATACACATGGGCCGTGTAGATGGAATGCAGACTTTGACATGCAACCCTTTACAGCCAACATCCACGAAACACTATCAATGGTCTCAATTCCACCTTAGTCCTTAAGTAATCCAACACAAATATATATGGGGTAGGGTTTCTAAGAGAAGTTCATCTTATTTGAAAAACTTGAAAAACATTCTGTACCATACATTTCTTTAAGCTTTTCGTAATATACACATATGTATAGTTTAAAATTGACTATATGCATATATGTATATTGTCAAATCTTGAATTATACACATGTATATAGTTAATTTTAAATTATACATACTAGTGAGATTCCCATGCGCTTCGCGGCGAGAATTCCGTCGGTATCAGCTTGGTTTGTTACGTTACCCCCACTCGCTATAGTAGTCGAAAGAGAAAAATTACATCGATCGAAAACAATGATAACATATATCGATATTGGAACTGATGTTGTTTAGTTGATAACGGTTCGGTTCGTTTGCATTTTATGTTTATTTTATTTCAACATTGCGATTTTTATTTCTAAAACGGATACCGTGCCGCTATCATAACAAACCGAATCGAAACCGATTAAACAACATTTGTATCAATACCATATTTATTTTTATTGATTGAAAACATAAGTTAATAAGAAAACAATACAAAAATGAAAACCTAAAAAAACAATACCAAACAACATTAATAACAGTGTGCATTCATTTTATAAGAAAAAAAAACTGTTTAAAATCAATTAAATTAATAAAAAACAATATAATAACACAAACTTAGAAAAAAAACAGTAATAAAAAAGTGTGAACCACTATTCATCGACACTTTCAAATAATATGTATAATGTGTATATTCCGAAAAGTTAGGGAAAATGTGTGGTTCAGAATATTTCTCAAGTTTCTCAAGCAGAAAAATAGTAGACACATGTAATAGAGAGAGGCTAAAAATCCTATATAGTGTAGGAAGTATTCTAGTGACGACGACTAGGGCTGTTCACGAGCGGGCCGAGCCGAACCGAGTGGATCTTTGCTCGTATTTGGCTCGTTTACAAACCGAACCAAACAGAGCGGCTCATTTAAAACCGAGCCTCAAATCAAGCGAGCATTTTTCGAGCAATAAATATTCCGAGCGAGCGTCGAGCGAAGTTCGAGCGATTTGGACAACCATGTCGCCCAATTTAAATTTGCTGGGAGAGATAATGACAATGTTGGGTCACAAGTTTTTATGTCTTTAAAACAGGCACATTTCATGACATAATATTTTTCTTATGAATAAGAATGTTGTGGCTGACAAGGCGATGATCATATTGCACGAACAATGACGTCGAGAGCAAGAGACGATCGACTTAGGGTAACTGCATGAAAAATTGAGGCGATGAGCAGACTATCGTTTATCGGTTTAGAGTTTAACTTTTAGATTTGATATAATTTTTTTATTGGCGTGATCGAGCTAGTAAGTATAGATGGCGTGATTGGGCTAGTACGTATAGATATAGTTGTAAGTTTGTATATAGTGGACCAAAATCTAATAGAGTGGTATATAAAAAATTATAAATTTAATTTATATTTAAGTATATATGTATGTGTGTATGTATAGATATAGGAGTGTATGTATATATGTATAATTTATATTTGTGTATATAAATGTTTATATATGTAGGGGTAAGATCAAATAAAAAGTTAATTTTCACTAAGTAGGATGAGAAGGAATCTTAATCATTCATTTTTCAAATCAATGGTTAAGATGAAAGGGTAGGAGAAAGGAGGAGTGCAAGGGTATCTTGGAAAAATCCTATTTATGGACTTTCTCTCTCCACATGCAAAGCACATGCATATTCCACCCCCATTTTTTAAACGTTCATAACTTTTTTATACGACATTATTTTTTCATAAAAATTTCACCGTAAAATCGAGCGTCTTTTTATCTTTAATTTGAGTACCATATTGCTATATAAAATATGAAAACTAAAAAAACCCACTTAAATGTGTTGTATTTCTATGTTGTATAACATTTTTTGTGCTGAATTTTTGTACTATATTTTTGTGCTGAATTTTTTTGTCTTAAATTTTTTTTCCTCAATTTTTTTGTACTGGATTTTTTTGTACTACATTTTTTGCTAAATTTTTTTGTGCTATATTTCTTTGTACTAGATTTTTTTGTGCTATATTTTTTTGTACTACATTTTTTGTGCTAGATTTTTTTGTACTATATTTTTTTTGTTTATATTTTTTAAAAACAAAAGGGGTGTCACATGTCATTTTCACTCCTATTTATAAGGACCAAAATGTTCTTCATTCCTACTTATTAGGAGTGTCACATGTCATCATCACAATCATTCTTAGGCTAGTTAGGCAAAATCCACTTTTTAGTGGATCCTTCCCCTATATATGTATGTGTTTATATATATAGGTATATATGTATATGTATACTAAATTAAAATAATAATTCGAGCCAAGCCGAGCCGAGCGGACCTTTGGTCATGCTTGGCTCGTTTACCAACCGAACCGAGCAGAGCGACTCGTTTACAACCGAACGTCAAATCAAACGAGCATTTTCCGAGCAATTTCTGAACGAGCGGCAAGCGGTTTGAATAGCCCTAACGACGACACATGTACATAAAGGGGAGGGTAATTTAAAAGTGGCAAATTATGTAGTTTTGGGCAAACAACCTTGATGCTCTGTGCGTATGGGTTAGACACACCGTACATATGGGAAGGCCACCGGTGTAATTAAAACCGAGTGCATAAAAAATACCATTATAATGTTAGACGTACCGTTAACATTGCGTCGGATGTGTACTTGTAATCAAAACCCTTTCCAAATACACACATATACACACCACTATTTCACACATCTTGTAAATATACTTGCTTAATTAATTACAAATACCACATAGAATGTCACACTAAGAATTAGTGTGAAAGAGACATGGAATTTGAAAACTGACTAATATATTTATGGGGAGAAAAAGGTGTAATTTATAATTTTGTATGAAAGTTTATAATCACTTTATTAACATAAAAAATTGAAGAAGTTTGACGAAATACGTCACTCTTTTATTGACGTTGAAGAATGATGACCAAACGCCCAAATTGCTCATTCCCCTCTTGACTTGGTAAGCGCATACATACACAAATACTCACGGATCTATATTATATTATATTATCAAGTCATAAGAATCTTTATGTTACAATCTTTGAAAAAACAAAGTTCTAATTCTAATTTGCTAATATGCAATTAATCTAGCCATCTAGGCTGTATACATAGTACTAATGCATTATATCATGAGACTCTAATGAACACACTCCATATGCCAATAAAACTGAGAATATATAATGATATATACAATGAGAAAAAGTTCAAATATACAGTCTCTGAAAATACAATGAGAAAAAGTTTAAATATATAGTTTCTTAAAACTAGAAAGTCTTAGGAAAGGTATTAAAAAGATCCCAATTGAATTTATTCTAGCGGCATTGGAACCAGTTCGTCGAACTCTACGATATTAGATTTTAGGTTTTAAATTTTAGATTTTTAACGAGTAGATTTTAGCATTTATGTTTAGATCACTGTGTCTTTTGTTTTCATATTGTGTTTTTTTTTTAATTTCCATCACTGTGTCTTTCTTGCGATTTATTGTGTTTTTTTCCTCGACATTATGTTATATTTCTCGTCATTGCGTTATATTTTGCGATCCATTGTTTCTTTATACGTATAGACACGTTCAATACATATACTAATTTAAATAATGAATTAAGAGAATCGTATATATATAGAGGTAGTGTTGATCATATAATTTGAGAGGGAGAAAGGAAATGGATTATTTGGTATATATATATAGGTAGAGGTTCAACTAAGAATTTAATCTTCCCTAAGTTTCCTAAGAAGCAATCTTGAGCTTACATGTGGCAGTCTCATTAATTTAGGTGAAAGGGTAATATTGGAAAATGCAAATTTCAAACAGATCTGTACTTAGTTTTAATCACACGATTTTCATTCCTTCTTTCATATTTTTCATTCATTCATTCATTCATTGAGCTTCATCATCTGACCACATCTAATTCAATCGCAAATCTCAATCTCAATCCTGCTGAATCGTTCATCGTTTTCATCGATTTGCCGGTACCTGCGAGATTGAGATCAATCCTGCTGAATCGTTCATCGTTTTCATCGTTTTCATCGATTTGCTGGAACCCTAGCTCCTCTGTTCATTCATTGATTTGCTGATTTATCCTCCTCTATTTTAATGATGTCTACTACTGTCGATGGTAAAATACCTTCTAGTTTTAATTTCATCTACTTTTTAGGTTTTTAGTTTTGATCTAAGTTGTGCTGGTTTTTATTTAAAAGTGTAGTTCTGAAGTTGTGCTGGTTTTTTTATATTACATCATATTTTAAAGTGTAGTTTTGTAAAGTTGTGCTGATATCTTTATTTTGTGCTAGTTTGCCTGGTAAAGTTGTGCTTGTTTTTTGTGCTGGTTTATTGTAAAGTTTGTGCTGATATCTTTTATTTGTTCTGGTTTTTTGATTTGTTCAGGAGTTCGTATCTGTCCAACTACTGGTAATCAGTATTATACTCCTATTGTTCCAGATTCTTCCAAACCTGTAGTTGGTATGCATTTCCAGTCAATTGATTCTGCCTTTAATTTCTATAAGAAGTATGCTAAGTTATCTGGGTTTGAGGGTCGAAAGCATACTCAATCTTCAAAAAATGGTGTTGTGATTAGAAAGTACTTTGTTTGTGCGAAAGAGGGTTCAGCGACATCCTGTGCTGTTGACACGGTAAATGATAGTGTTGGTGCTGATAAAAAGTTAAATGACCGAAGGAGGAGACCTTCTAAACGTACCGGATGTAAGGCACACATCCGTATGTCTTTAACTCCAAAAAATACTTATAGAATTTCTCATGTATTTGAGGAGCATAATCATTCTTTTGTTGATGAAGAGGATTATCATCTTTTAGCTTCGTCTAGAAAGTTGACATTCACTGAAGAGCAACTGCTTTCTGATTTTTCTGAGATGAATATTGGTCCAGTTAGGGCATTCAACCTTATGAGAAAGATTCGTGGTGGATTTGATAAGGTTGGAGTGACGTCTACTGATTGTAAAAATTTTAAAAGAGATATTAATTTGTTCATTGGAGAGTTTGATGTGGACATGGCTGTCCAACGTCTTATGAAGAAGAAGTTGTATTTGCCGAATTTTTCTTGTGAATTTTATTGTGATGAAAAAGGTTCTCTTGCTGGATTATTTTGGGCTGATGAAGAAATGAAACTGAATTATGAGGTCTTTGGGGATGTTATGTCTTTTGATGCTACGTTCCGTACGAACAGGTATTTTATTCATTTTTTGTAGATCATTTATTCATATTTTTATTAAACTAGCACAATTCAGCAAGCAGTTGTAATATAATCAATTCAATTTTTAGGTATGACTTGGTATTTGTTCCGTTCACTGGAATCGATAATCATCATCACAATGTCACGTTTGCTGGTTCTTTGTTAGCATCTGAAACTGCTGAATCATATAAATGGCTTCTTCAAAGTTTTTTAAAGGCTTTTGGTGTTGCACCTAAGGTGGTTGTGACTGATCAGGACCCTGCAATGAAAATTGCCATCCGAGATGTTTTCCCAGATACCAGACATCGTTTGTGTATGTGTGATACACTCTAATTTACACATATTTTAGTCCCCCGTTTTACCCCTATTTTATGCGTTTTTGGCCGTAAAACCGTCGTTCGGATACTTATTTATCTACATTTGTGTTTACAGGCCTAAAACTGCATTCCAGACAAGATGATAGCAAAAACGAGGACTTTCCGGACAAAACGACAAATCTGCAGACTTTCTGTTAAGGATTCTGATCTGGGCCTGTGGAACGACCGTTCCACCTGATGCACGACCGTGCATCTCCGACAACACTGATCATCTCGGAACTGAACGGTAGGTGCGACTTGGCGTGCAACACGAAGCCCGGAACTGAACGATCGTTCCATTTGGGGAACAGTCGTGCCATTTCAGATCTGGTCAACGATCCGATGACGTATGCGGTATGGTGACCCATCATCAATAATTCAATAAAGTGAACGGTCGTTCCATAGGGAGAACGACCGTGCATCAGCAAAAAAGTATAAAAACACAGCAGAAACTTTCTGCTCGATATTCTGGATTTTTGGAGAGCTCTCAGGCGATTTTCAGGCTCCGGAGGCATTAGCTTTCACCCGGATTCAAGCCACATTATCCCGATTAGCTCGATTACTACCCGGATCCTTAGTCTAGTACTTGTTTATGGTTTGATTTTCTAATCTTTCCAAGTTTTTGCTAATCTTTCAAGTACTTAGATTATGATTTATGTATTATTGTAGCCTTTGGGCAAAAACAACAACAATCCCTTGCTAGATTATAACCATTAGTTTGTTAAACTTTGTTTGTAATGACATTTGAAGTATTTTCTATGTTAATCTTTGATGATTAGTTTGCAACCTTGTTATTGATATTGAATTCTTGATTATAAGTAATTATGTTGGATGATTGGTGCTTGGTTAGTTAAGATAGTTGAAAAATGAAGCTTAATTAATCTTGTATTAGTAAACTTTGAATTTGGTTAACTAGTTTAACTTGGTTTAAATGTATGCATCATGATACTAGAAATGGTTAGTGATTTAATAAAATGTAATTATTGTTAATCAAGAGAGCTTGCCGTCACGGAAGGACCTAAACGGGTTAGATGGTGTCGTTATGAATTCTTGCCATGATTTGTTAGCTTAGTTAGTAGTTTAGGCCAAAATTGCTATCTTAGTGAGTTATTGTGCAAGGTTTGTAAAATGAACTCGGTTGTGATTTAATCTAGTTTATGCTTGACAGTTGGTGGTTGCATTGTGTTTATCGGTGTCGCTTTCCTTGTTTAAGTGCGGTTAGAAAACTCCTAACGGATGACTAACTCATTTTTAAGAGATTTTCATAGACATTTATCAATTGCACGTTAAAGAACAATTTTAGGTGGTTAAAGTGTGTTTATCGTTTTAGCTTTCCGAATGATTGTCATGTTAGGATTCCCGAAAGGGATACTAATTGTTTTAAATTGGAAAATTGACCGAATGCTTCTAGTGCCAAAACTGACTTAGTTGACATGCTGTGGTTGTGTATTTAGCAAGGCTTTTTATCTACTATTTATTATGTTTTTATTATGTATTTGGTTATGTTACTTTAGTTTAGTTTAAATCAACAAAACCTATGTTTTTACCGGTAGTTTAGTGACAAAGGTCTAGTACAAATTCTCCGCCCATTTCCTTGGATCGATACTTGGTTCTTACCAATACTTTATTACATATATGACGAGGTACACTTGCCTCTTTCGTGTGTGTTTTGATGTAAAAGTAATAATCACTTTTATAAATTTAAAACCCAATCGTGTGTAATTCATTGCAAAATATTATGTATATATACGCACACATCAAGTTTTTGGCGCCGTTGCCGGGGAATATGGCGAGTTTTAGGAACGACCCGAGTCATTTGGTTATCGGTGTAAATACTTGTTAATATTTGTGTATAATTTTTTGATTATTTATTTGTTTATTTATTTGTTAATATTTCTTGTTTTATTCGATTTATTCATTTTTGCGGTATTTTTGTTTCATTTATTTATTTGATCCGGGTTCATTTATTCGCTTATTCTTTGGGTTTTCGGCACCCTAAAGCCATTTTTGTATTAGTCGATTCATTTATTTATTTTGTTGAATTTTTATAAAATTTCGGGCTATTTTTCGGATTTTTATAAAATTTTCAGCCCTTTTATAATAATTTTCTGCTTCTATTCAGCTAAAAAAAAAAAAAACAGCATTATTTAATTAATAAAATATTCACCGTGTCGAATTGTCGTTTGCAGGTTGATGTTCTCGACCCCCGCTCCAGAACTTGTTGAACCGTCTGACGAACCCGAACGTGATCTCCGGAGGCGTCTTCGCGCAAAAGGGTGTGCGGTTGGGCTATTGCTCGCATCTGGCGGGCCGGATTCGGTGGTACCTACTGAAGCCGAGGGCTCAGGAGGAAACATAACCATGGCAGACGATGAGCGACCGTTGAATGATTCTAATCAGCCTGGAGCGACAGGCCTGGAGCCGAGTATCCTTCAACCTACCATTGATGTACCTACGTTTGAAATTAGACCTAGTGTAATAAATATGGTACAAAATTCAGTACAGTTTGATGGACGTGAGCACGAGGATCCCGGGAGGCATATTGCTGCGTTTCTCCATGTTTGTACTACGTTTAAGATTACAGGTGTTTCGGCGGACGCAATTCGGTTGAGGTTGTTTCCGTTTTCAGTACGTGACAAAGCCAAAGCTTGGCTTTTGTCGCTTCCAGTCGGGTCCATCAGGACCTGGAATCAGCTGGCGGAGCTGTTTATGCAGAAATATTTCCCACCTGAGAAAACGAACAAGCTACGTAACCGAATTGTATCCTTTCGTCAGGATGAGGGGGAGTCGTTGCATGCAGCGTGGGAGAGATTCAAGGATCTGTTACTTGATGTTCCACATCATGGGTTCACCAAGAGGCAGTTAGTCTTGACATTCTATCAGGGGCTGAACTACAACACGCAGGAGCGATTAGATATGAATTCAGGAGGCGATTTGGGGACAAAGACTCCCAATGAGGCTTACGATATCATTGAAAAGGCTGCGTTGAAATCTAGCTCTCGCCGCGAAGGAGATAGGAGTCGGGCTACATCATCATCATCAGGATCCCGCGCAGGAGTGCATGCTGTTGACGACTATACGGCTATTACTGCTCAGATCTCGGCTCTCGCATCGAGATTCGACAGGTCCCAGATGATTGCGCATGCGGGCTCGGGTTGTGACCAGTGTGGTGTGTCACACGAGCCTGGGGCATGTTTTCAGGGAGTCGGATACGAGAGCCACGAAGAGGTAGATTTCGTGGGTAATCAAGTTAGGCCGCAAAACAACCCTTACAGTAACACCTATAATCCCGGTTGGAGAAATCACCCAAATTTTGGGTGGCGTGCGAACACAGGCAATCAAAATCCTTTGGGATTCACTCCGCGCGCTCCAGCGCAACAGCATCAGGGTCAGGGTCAGGGTCAGCATTATCAGCAGTACAACCAATCCTACCAACAGCATTCATACCCGCATCAGAATCAAGGCTCTGGGAGTAGTTCCCAGCAGCAGGCCCCTCAGTCTAGTTCTAAGCTGGAGGAGATGATGTCCCAGCTTCTTACTAGCTCCTCGAGCGCGAATCAGCTAGCTGAAAAACGCTATCAGCAGAGCGAGGATCGATTTCTCTCTCATGAGGGAGAAATGAGGAGCCACAAGGCCTCGATTCAGAACATAGAGAATCAGGTTGGTCAGCTGGCACAGATGATGTCAAAGAGACCCCAGGGTGGTCTCCCGGACAATACTGAGAAAAACCCGGGCCCGCATAGAGATGTGAATGCGGTGATGACCAGGAGTGGAAAACCTACCGGACCCGTCATATCGGACTCACCACCGATCACTGAAGCGGTCCCGACCGACACACCGGATGAGGTGCATGCCAGGCTCCGCCCAGCAAGTACAGCACAAGTCCAGGAGCCGGTCACAGGTTACAAGCCTCCAGTGCCCTATCCAGGAAGGTTGAAGAAGCAGAAGATGGATGAACAAAACGGTAAGTTTCTTGAGATGTTTAAGCAATTGCATATAAACATACCGTTTGTTGAGGCTTTGGCACAGATGCCAAAGTATGCGAAGTTTCTGAAAGACATCCTCTCAAACAAGCAAAAACTCGAGGACATGTCTTGTGTGGTTATGAATGAAAGCTGCTCTGCTATTCTCCAGAATCGCCTGCCTACAAAAATGGGCGATCCAGGCAGTTTCACGCTTCCCTGCCTCATAGGCAATCTGTCAGTCAGTAATGCGTTAGCAGATCTAGGAGCGAGTATAAACCTTATGCCCTATAAGGTTTTTACAAAGTTGGATCTAGGTGAGCCGTCACCTACGAGGATGAGTATTCGACTTGCGGATCGTTCTGTCAAGTATCCACGCGGGTTTGTAGAGAATATGCTTGTTAAGATTGACAAGTTTGTATTTCCCGTGGATTTTGTTATCCTGGACATGGATGAGGACTCGAGAGTGCCTCTGATACTCGGACGCCCGTTTTTGAATACTGCCCGGACGATTGTGGACGTGGCGGCGGGCGAGATCACACTCCGAGTAGATGATGAGCATGTGACGTTTGACATTAAACGTTCTATGCAGCACCCTCTGAGTCAGGACGACGCGCTCTATTATGTTGACATTGTCGACACTTATGTGAGCACGCATTTCCAGGGTACGATCGAGGAAATAGATTCGGACACACATCTGTTGTGTGGGGACTTAGATGGCATTACGCAGGAGGGCCACTACTTAGAGCAGCCAGTCTATCAGATTGGTGATGATAGTCCCCAGAGTCCGGATCGTTTCACAAAAATTGATCGCGAGAGTGAAGTGAAGTCGAAGCCTTCAGTGGAAGATCCTCCTACCTTGGAGCTTAAAGAGCTCCCACCGCACCTAGAGTACGCATTTCTTGATGAGGAGCGTCATTTGCCTGTCATTATTTCATCTGGTTTGGCGGGAGAGGAAAAGAGCAGGCTGCTTAATGTGTTGAAACTTCATAAGAAAGCAATCGCTTGGAAAATCATGGACATCTTAGGTATAAATCCCTCCTTCTGTACACATAAAATTCTTATGGAGGACCAGTTCAAGCCGTGTGCGCAGCACCAGAGGCGGCTGAACCCGAACATGCAAGAGGTCGTTAAAAAGGAAGTGATTAAGTTGTTAGATGCTGGTATGATCTATCCCATTTCCGACTCTGTTTGGGTCAGCCCTGTGCAGGTAGTGCCCAAAAAGGGGGGCATGACTGTGGTCACGAACGATAGGAATGAGCTCATTCCAACCAGGACGGTCACTGGATGGCGGGTTTGCATCGATTATCGCAAACTCAACGACGCCACCCACAAGGACCACTTCCCGCTTCCATTCATTGATCAAATGTTGGAGCGTCTGTCAGGGAAGTTATATTATTGTTTTCTGGATGGGTTCTCGGGTTATTTTCAAATTCCTATCGCTCCTGAGGACCAGGAGAAGACCACATTTACCTGTCCTTTCGGTACATTCGCCTACCGGCGTATGCCATTTGGGCTGTGTAATGCGCCGGCTACTTTCCAGCGATGTATGGTCGCAATTTTCCACGACATGATTGAGGATTCCATGGAGGTGTTCATGGATGATTTTTCGGTATTTGGGGATTCCTTTGATCAGTGTCTGGAAAATTTGAAAAGAATGTTGAAGAGGTGTGAGGAGACCAATCTGGTCCTGAACTGGGAGAAATGCCACTTCATGGTGAAGGAGGGCATAGTTCTGGGACACAAGATCTCTCACGCGGGCATGGAAGTCGATCCAGCTAAGGTCGACGTTATATCACGACTTCCGCCCCCCACCTCTATTCGTGCTATACGGAGCTTTCTCGGTCATGCCGGGTTCTATCGGCGATTCATCAAAGATTTTTCCAAAATCGCCAGACCCATGACTCGTTTGTTAGAGAAAGATGCTCCGTTCGTGTTTGGAGATGATTGCTTGAGGGTTTTTGACCTCCTCAAGCAAAAGTTGGTAGAGGCCCCTATTTTAGTCGCACCGGACTGGAGTTTGCCCTTTGAAATCATGTGCGACGCGAGTGATTACGCTATAGGGGCCGTTCTGGGTCAAAAGAAGGAAAAGCACTTCCATCCGATCTACTATGCGAGTAAAACTCTCCACGACGCTCAAGAGCATTATACCACGACTGAAAAAGAGCTCTTGGCGGTCGTTTTCGCATTCGATAAATTTAGATCGTATCTGGTGCTTTCGAAAACCGTTGTATACACTGATCATGCAGCCATTAGATACCTCTTCAGCAAACAGGAAGCTAAACCGCGTCTAATCAGATGGATCCTGTTGCTGCAAGAGTTTGATATTGAGATACAAGACAAAAAGGGTGCTTTGAATGTAGCTGCCGACCATCTGTCTCGGTTAGAGCACGGAGACATCGAGGATTCGCGTTGGGATTCAATAAATGACAAGTTCCCACACGAATCTTTGATGGGTGTTGAGATTTGTGATGAGTCGCCATGGTTCGCTGACCTTGCGAACTATCTTGCTTGCGGGATTCTGATAAAAGGGTTGACTCACCAGCAAAAGAGGAAATTCTTTTCGGATCTCAAGCACTACATATGGGACGACCCTTTCTTGTTCAAGGTGGGTGCTGATCAGGTGATTAGGAGATGTGTATCTGGGTCGGAGGCGACCGACATTCTGCGCCAGTGTCATGAGGGACCTACCGGAGGCCACCACGGAGCCAACTTCACCGCGAAGAAGGTGTTGGATTCCGGGTTTTATTGGCCGACCATTTTCCGTGACGCGCAGAGTTGGGTGAAAGCGTGCGATGCTTGTCAGAGGGCGACGAACATATCGGCACGCGACGAAATGCCCCAGAACTGGATACAGGTTTGTGAAGTCTTTGATGTCTGGGGGGTAGACTTCATGGGACCATTCCCCCCCTCACGTGGAAACAAATACATACTCGTGGCTGTTGATTATGTATCAAAGTGGGCGGAGGCGCAAGCCTTACCCACTAATGACGCCAGAGTAGTTGTAAGGTTTCTTAAGAGTTTGTTCGCCCGATTTGGCGCTCCGAAAGCGCTCATTAGTGACCGAGGGACTCATTTTTGCAATACACAGCTTGAAAAGGCTTTGTCCCGATACGGTGTGCATCACCGTTTATCCACACCATATCATCCGCAGACGAGCGGGCAGGTGGAGGTCACGAACCGTGGGCTTAAGCGCATCCTTGAGCGGTCGGTTGGAGCGAACCGCAAGGAGTGGTCGGACAAGCTTGATGAGGCATTATGGGCATTCCGTACAGCTTATAAGACCCCTATAGGGACCACCCCCTTTAGGTTGGTATACGGAAAGGCATGCCATTTACCGGTGGAGTTGGAGCACAAGGCTATGTGGGCATTGAAAACCGCGAATTTGGACATTAAGACCGGAGGTGAAGCCCGGTTTCTCCAAATTCATGAATTGGAAGAATTACGGCACTAAGCCTATGAGAGCTCCGTACTATACAAAGAGCGCACGAAGAAACGTCACGACAAACGCTTGAAGGACCACAAAGAATTCCAAGCGGGTGATCTTGTTCTTCTGTATAATTCACGGCTGCGCTTATTTCCTGGGAAACTTCATTCACGCTGGACAGGACCATACACAGTTAAGGAAGTATTTCCGTATGGTACTGTTGCAGTAGAGAACGCGGATGGCGTTATTTTCAAGGTAAATGGTCACCGGTTGAAGTTGTACGTTGCCGGGCCGATAGAATCGGCGGTGGAGGTGATTGAACTCCAAACCCCGCACACATCATAAGTGTGGGGAGGAGAGAGTCTACGCTACTGACTCGCGGATCAAAAATGTAGCAAGAGCGTATTTTGCGCTTTAGGGGTAGTTTAGTCTTTGTAGTCTTTTTCGTAGTTTTTGTAGTTTTTCTAGTTTTTAGCTTTGAGTCTTGCTATCGACTCGTCGACAAAAATTTAGCATGAGTCTACGCTGCTGACTCGCCGACAAAAATGCAGCCGGAGCGTCTTTGGCGCTATAAGGGCAAAATTGTCCTTTTATTTGCTTTTGTAGTTTTAGCGTAATTTAGGTTAGTTAGGTAGTTTTCGTTTGTTTGTTTTGTTTCCGTACATGCCGGGTGAAGGTTTTGTATTGTAATAATGTTAAAACAATTGGTGTGTCGAAAAAACGGCGAAAAACGGCCGAAACAGCTGCTGAAAATGGCTTCTGCGGAAAAATTCTGATCTGCATCTGATGCACGATCGTTCCTCGGGTCGCACGACCGTGCGATTCCGAGGACGCCGGCATGACAGATCGCACCCTCGGTGCATTTCCGAGAACACGCTGCTGGGTTTGAACGACCTCGGTGACGCACGACCGTTCCATTCCGGAGAACGACCGTGCGACAGGCTGAGGGCAATTTGGTCATTTTGCACACTATATATACCATTATCTGCTGCAAAAACCACATTCGCGAACCCTAGCAGCTGCAGCTCGTTTCAAGGCGATTTTTCACCGTTCCCCACGATTTTTCGCACGATCAAACACCCAACTTCGCACGGTATGTCTCTAGTGTTAGATTTCTTCTTTCTAGTGTAATTCTCTTCCGATTTTTCAAGGAATTTTTAGGGTTCTCTTCATAAACAAATCGAAACCCTAACCCTTGTTTAATCGAAGTATCGTGAACACCCGGTTGATTTGCAGACCCCTGTTGACCCAATATTTGTTGAAATTTTGAAAAATCTGATTGTTCTACGTTCAGGGGTCGTATTCTGCAGATTCGGAAGTGCACGGTCGTTCCTCGGGTGGAACGGTCGTGCATCGCCGGCTGATTCACGATATCGTCTGGTCTGGCCTGTTAGTTCTCGGTGACGCACGACCGTGCGTCCCGGAGAACGACCGTGCCATATTGCCAGTACAGTTTGGACAGTAGCTTCATAATTGGCTGCTCGCTTGTTTTCAACTCATTTTTCTCCTGTTTCTGTCTTCCTAACAACATTCCCCATTGCAGATGGATCACCCTTTCCTACAATTTAACCCCAACATCGAGAAGGAAGCGTTATGCATCGCGAAGCGCGATGAATTATGGGCGAGGCGCGATCAGTTTGGAGAGCCCCGTTGGTTGGACTGGGAGGTTATGCGTGACCTCAACCAGTATGATCGCCTAGATGAAATGATGACCCGCCCACTTGCAAACTTGATCAGTTGCAACCGACCGGTTTATCAGGAGTTGACATTCGAATTCTTCGCCTCGTATAAGTATGAAAAGCCGGTTTTACATACAGAACCTGATTTCCGCTGGAGGAATCGGGTAACCTTCAGGTTGTGTGGTCGATGACATACATGGTCGGTGGGTCGTTTAGGACGGAGGCTTGGGATTTATACGCGGGAGGACATGGATGATCCCGACATCTTCAACGATCAGTTCAACTTCCCAAATGATGCAGCGCGAGAGGCATTCTGGGCGCGTAACACTATTGGGGGCCCATACAACCCACGGATGTCAAAGGCTTCGCGCCTTCGAGACCCTCTGGTGCGAGTGATGCACCACGTATTCAGCCATTCTATATGCGGACGAATGGACAGTCAGGGTAACTGTCCCACGCCTGATTTGCTTTTTCTTTATGCGTTGGTTGACAAAGCACCGATCAACCTCGCCGCGAGAATGGCTGAGTACTTTGTTAAGTGTTCAGGGCGGACCCACAATAGTGAGATCCACGGCGGTCAGTACGTGACCGAGATCGCGTACAATGAGCGATTAATGACGCCGGGGGTGCTTAGGGGTCTCACCTTGATCACTGAGGGGGTGCATATTGATATCCGGTCTTTGAAGTTTATGGGGGTTATTGCTGAGTTGGATGGGGTAGATAGGTTGAGGGGTTTGAATGGAGAGGTCTGGGACCCGTTACCTCCAGCTGAGGAGGAACATCAGGATGAGGACGAAGAGATGGGAGAGCAGCACGAGCCACAGCCACCGACACCACCACACTCGCCGCAGCATCATGCATTTCAGCAGCATGAGGATTGGCCTACTTTTTACCAGCAGTTCCAGGACATGCGTGTCACACAGGAGCAGCATGGTACATACTTTGACCAGATCAGATCCAGCCAGGACGAGATTAGAGCCAGTCAGGCAGAGCTTCGAGCCACACATGACCGACTAGAGCAGCGCCAGGATACTCTATACCAGGGGGTGTCCGCGGGTTTTTCTTATTTGTTCGGGGAGATGCATCACGCATACCCCAACTATTTTCAGCACCCGCCGGAGTTCCCACCATGGAACCCCCCTAGCTATGGCGATCAGGGCCCATCTGGCACGAGGCATGATGACGATGATGATGAGTAGGTTGCGGTAGTGTTAGCACTTGGTGGTGTTTCATGTTTTAGTACTTTGTTTTTCTTTGGGTGTTTATTTTGACTTAGTATTTAAAACACCCCGGATATGTATTTTGAAACAATTTCCTTTCTGTTTTGTTTGAATATTAGTATTTATGTAAATTATGGTTGTTTGATTTTTCTTTTTCTGTTATATTTTGGGTGTACACGACATACTTGCAGATTTTATCTATCGGATCTTGGACCGGAGCACGTACCAGTTAGAGCTTCGGAAGTCTCGTGGCACCAACATCATCTTGAGGGGAGTATTTTTATCCCTTTCTCTATATTTCGGGTCTCGCATTGGGGACAATGCGAAGTTCAAGTGTGGGGAGGGGGTTAACTTTGTTAACATAGCTTTGTTTGTCCTCAATATAAAAAAAAAAAAAAATCAGAAAAATCATTTAAAAATACTTGTGTTTTGTATATATGTTGGTAAATAAACCGGTTGGTTATGTTTTAGAAAGCATCGGACTTGATAAAAACTCGACAAGCGAAATATTTTTGATAAAGGAAACCGGAAAGCGTGACAAACAAAGAAAGACTTACATGATAGTTTTCACACTTTTACCCATTCCTTCCGTTACGTGAGCATATTTGAGCTTAGATTGTTATATATTTGTTCATTTCGGATATAGGAGTGAGCCGGATGTTTTGTGCAATTTAGAACTTGTCACTAGTATGCTTGTTAAGACCATGAACGTGCGGATTTGTGTAAACGTGATAGAGGCACTTAGATTACCCCTTTGTTGTGTACCTTGTTCTTTGTGTTGTGCTTCCCGTTCACCTTATATTACCCTTTAGGATTAACCATGTCGAGCCTTCCCGTTCACCTTTGTTTACCCACATTATCGCCTACTTAACCAAATTTAGCCTTTTTATGTTTTTAAACCTTTTTAGTGTTGAAACTCGGTTAAAATAATAGTTTAACTAGCTTGTTATTGTTTATATTTCATTGTATAGTTTGCAAAAAAAAAAAAAAAAAACAGAAAATAAAACACCCTAAAATAGGGTGAAGTTGATAGAAATCGAGCAATTTTGAATGCTTAAATGTTAAAAATCTTGTTGACTAGCTCGATTGCGCTTTAGTCGCCTTTTTAAGGCGTTTGTATGTAAAGTTGTATTGTCTATTGCTAGTTAAACGCTACTACCGAGTTTTAACCGTTTTCGCCATTTTAAATGTCCACTTCCATACCCTTCGCCCAAGCCTATCGTTACAACCCGTAAAGACCTCTTAATTTACACTTATTTGCATGTTAGTTGGTGGAGACGAGATCTTATGACAAGCTTATGATATTGCACATTTCATTGACTAGGCGTTGAGTGTTTACGCATACACATTTTATGTATGATTCATAAATAAAACCGAGTGTGTGTGAACATTGTGAGTTGGGTGAAGATTAACATGTGAGTCAATTAAATGTTTAGTCACGGCTTTTTGGTTGTCGCTTTTTAAATTGCATATGATTGTTGGGTTTGAATCTTTTGATGTTGTCTTTCGACAAACCGGCTAACCGTTTATATTTTAGTTTTAAATAAAATAGTGTGTAAATTATCGTTCTTATTTGTTTATGACTTTTATTGCTTTTTAGTTTAGCTTGCTTGAGGACAAGCAAGGTTTAAGAGTGGGGAGATTTGATACACTCTAATTTACACATATTTTAGTCCCCCGTTTTACCCCTATTTTATGCGTTTTTGGCCGTAAAACCGTCGTTCGGATACTTATTTATCTACATTTGTGTTTACAGGCCTAAAACTGCATTCCAGACAAGATGATAGCAAAAACGAGGACTTTCCGGACAAAACGACAAATCTGCAGACTTTCTGTTAAGGATTCTGATCTGGGCCTGTGGAACGACCGTTCCACCTGATGCACGACCGTGCATCTCCGACAACACTGATCATCTTGGAACTGAACGGTAGGTGCGACTTGGCGTGCAACACGAAGCCCGGAACTGAACGATCGTTCCATTTGGGGAACGGTCGTGCCATTTCAGATCTGGTCAACGATCCGATGACGTATGCGGTATGGTGACCCATCATCAATAATTCAATAAAGTGAACGGTCGTTCCATAGGGAGAACGACCGTGCATCAGCAAAAAAGTATAAAAACACAGCAGAAACTTTCTGCTCGATATTCTGGATTTTTGGAGAGCTCTCAGGCGATTTTCAGGCTCCGGAGGCATTAGCTTTCACCCGGATTCAAGCCACATTATCCCGATTAGCTCGATTACTACCCGGATCCTTAGTCTAGTACTTGTTTATGGTTTGATTTTCTAATCTTTCCAAGTTTTTGCTAATCTTTCAAGTACTTAGATTATGATTTATGTATTATTGTAGCCTTTGGGCAAAAACAACAACAATCCCTTGCTAGATTATAACCATTAGTTTGTTAAACTTTGTTTGTAATGACATTTGAAGTATTTTCTATGTTAATCTTTGATGATTAGTTTGCAACCTTGTTATTGATATTGAATTCTTGATTATAAGTAATTATGTTGGATGATTGGTGCTTGGTTAGTTAAGATAGTTGAAAAATGAAGCTTAATTAATCTTGTATTAGTAAACTTTGAATTTGGTTAACTAGTTTAACTTGGTTTAAATGTATGCATCATGATACTAGAAATGGTTAGTGATTTAATAAAATGTAATTATTGTTAATCAAGAGAGCTTGCCGTCACGGAAGGACCTAAACGGGTTAGATGGTGTCGTTATGAATTCTTGCCATGATTTGTTAGCTTAGTTAGTAGTTTAGGCCAAAATTGCTATCTTAGTGAGTTATTGTGCAAGGTTTGTAAAATGAACTCGGTTGTGATTTAATCTAGTTTATGCTTGACAGTTGGTGGTTGCATTGTGTTTATCGGTGTCGATTTCCTTGTTTAAGTGCGGTTAGAAAACTCCTAACGGATGACTAACTCATTTTTAAGAGATTTTCATAGACATTTATCAATTGCACGTTAAAGAACAATTTTAGGTGGTTAAAGTGTGTTTATCGTTTTAGCTTTCCGAATGATTGTCATGTTAGGATTCCCGAAAGGGATACTAATTGTTTTAAATTGGAAAATTGACCGAATGCTTCTAGTGCCAAAACTGACTTAGTTGACATGCTGTGGTTGTGTATTTAGCAAGGCTTTTTATCTACTATTTATTATGTTTTTATTATGTATTTGGTTATGTTACTTTAGTTTAGTTTAAATCAACAAAACCTATGTTTTTACCGGTAGTTTAGTGACAAAGGTCTAGTACAAATTCTCCGCCCATTTCCTTGGATCGATACTTGGTTCTTACCAATACTTTATTACATATATGACGAGGTACACTTGCCTCTTTCGTGTGTGTTTTGATGTAAAAGTAATAATCACTTTTATAAATTTAAAACCCAATCGTGTGTAATTCATTGCAAAATATTATGTATATATACGCACACGTCAATGTGGCATATAATGATCAAAGTTTCTGAAAAGGTAACTTTCTTAAACCAGCACAGTTTTACAATGTTATAATTTTTTAAACCAGCATAAATTAAACCAGCACACTTTTAGCATATAAACCAGCACACTTTAAACAATCCATTTAAACCAGCACACTTTAGCATATAAATCAGCACACTTTTAAACCAGCACACTTTGGCATATAACTCAGCACACTTTTAAACCAGCACACTTTCTTTAAACCATCACAGTTTAAGCATCATAGTTTAAGTTTATACATCAACTAGCACACTTTAACATATAAACCAGCACATTTTAGGATTTGTTTGCTGTTTTAATATACTAATTATTTTTTTTGTTATAGGTTGGTACTGAGCTATCACAAGATGAGGTTTTTAAAGAAGATATATGTGCTGTTGTATGGACTGATGCTCTTGAACCAGCACAGTTTGAGACACAATGGTGTGATTTAATGATTAAGTACAACCTTACTAGTAACAGCTGGCTGTCTGATATGTACAACCTCAGATCAGATTGGATTCCTGCATACTATCGTCATGAACATATGTCCGGTCTTATGCGTACAACATCTAGGTCTGAGAGTGAAAATCATTTTTTTGGTCAATTAACCAACACAAAATTGTCATTAGTTGAGTTTTTGAGCCATTTTGATACTGCAATGGAATCTCAGAGGTTTAAGCGCAGCAAACGTGATCATGATACCAGATACACACAACCTGCCATGAAAACCAATTATGAATTGGAACGGGAAGCTGTAAAGATTTATACTCGGGGGATATTTTTTGATGTTCAAGAAGAAATTCGACTTGCTTGCAAGAATTGTATGTGCAGGCGTGAAGAAGAAGTTGGTGATTCAATTAAGTTTTATATTCTACAGGTCAATCTTCCCGGCCTTCATGAGGTATTTATTTATACCTTTAGTAGCACAAACATGTTCTGCTTTTTACAATACATTTTAAGTAGCACAGTGATTTATATTTACAATTAGAATTTTACATATATAAACCAGCACACTTTGTTATAAACTAGCACAATATAAAGCATTTGTTATTTGTGTAGGTTCTTTTTACTCCTAAGGATATGGTAATTAAATGCAGCTGCAACCGATATGAGCAGTATGGTTTGCTATGTAGGCATGCCTTTTGTGTTCTTCGTCTTTGTGGTATAAAGGAGTTCCCTAAAAAATATGTTATGGGGCGTTGGACAAGAGATGTTGTTCCAAAAAAGACAAAAGTTTCGAGTTTTGATCAAAATGCTGCTGGTAATCAAGTTGAACGTGCTTCCAGCATTGTGCGTGAGATAATGACTGCAACTGAACATATTGTTAACCGTCTTGTTACAAATATGGACCTGTTATCGTTGTATAGAGACCAAGTGATCGAGTCGAAGTTGAAGGTTGATTCTGCTGACCTTCCTGCAGAATCACTTGACAAGAATGCAAGATTAGCTAATATTCTTCGTGCTGATCAGCCATGTTCATCGTCTTCTGCTACCATTCTTCCACCTAGTGGTATTAGAAACAAGGGGTGTGGTTCAAACAAACGCTTAAAGTCTTTTCGTGAGGTATCATCTTCAAGAATATCAAAGAAACCTAAAACTAGAGGTTGTTTGATATGTGGAGGTCATGGACATAATAGTCGGACTTGTAAGAAGAAGACTACTGTTGCTGATTCCCAGAAGAGCAGTTAGTCGTGTGTCTTGGAAATCATGATATTTGGATTTGTTATTTTTTTCATTTCAGTTTGGATTTCTTGTATTCTTATTATGTTTACAACATTCAACCAGCACATTATTAGTTTTTGTTGATTTGTAAATGCAATTGTCAAGAATTTGATTTTTCAACATTCAATATACTGTTTAAAACCAGCACAATTTTAAACTTTGTTCTTTAAAACCAGCACAATTATAAAACCAGCACAATTTTAAACTTCTTCTATGAAACCATCACATATTGTCATAGTGAAACCAGCACAATATTAATTGTAAAACCAGCATAAAATTAACTTTCCTAATATAACTGTTAAAGCAGTACAATGTAATTGTTAAACCAGCACCATATTAATTGTTAAACCAGCACAAAATATTACAGACAACTACCAAACTAATGTTATATTGTTCAATCAACACAATCAATATTTCTTGTTCAATCTGTCATTGATTTTCTTTTCCGCATTTTTCTTGCATTCCTCTTTCTTTTCAGGCTCCATCTTCTCATACTTCTCTAACAGTTCCATCATTTCACCTTTCGCTAAGTTGATGTCGGATAAAAGTATTTTGCTTAAATACTTGTATCTCAGTTCAGCCAACTCTTTGTCTTGTTCCGATGACTCTTTCGACAGCCCACTATCCCATTCCTTCTTGCTCACATGCTTCCCTGTGTATGTCTCCATGTGTCTCATTGCAAAGACACCACAATCTACAAAGTTCTTTTCCGTTTGCCACGACATTTTCATTATTTCTGGTTCCAAGGGCGACATCTTTGGGTGCATTGTTGGGTATTCAACTTCAAGGTAATCACATACAATTTCTTTCTGTAATTTGAAAATTTTCAAAATCAAAATCCCTAAGCATCACAAATATAATTAAAATAAACAGCACAGAATTAATGGGCATCAATATATTACCACTCTTTTAGCACGTGCCATTTTTTGTGCTTTTGCTTTCCCTTTCATGTTGTCTATAATCTTGATGTCTTCTCCCTTGAAATCGAAACATACAATGTAGTAGTGCTTGTTTTGTAGTATTGGAATGAACAACATGTCCACTTTCCTAATAGTTTCAAACCCGGTAGTCATCAATGTCGCGGCAATGTTTTCTCTGAAATTTTGTGTGCAGGTCTTTTTGTTCAGTTTTGGTTTGAAATTGTTTTCTCCCTGCACAGAAACCAGCACAATGTGTTATAAACCAGCACCAGCACAATGTGTTATGAACCAGCACAATAATAGCATTTCATATATTAGACTAACCAGCTATTAATAAAACATTAATATTTCAAAACCAGCACAATGTGTAATAATCCAGCACATTTTGTTAAATGTGCTTTTTCTAATCTGTTATTAAAACCAGCACATATTAGAAAACATACCAGCATGTTGCATGGGCAGAAAACTCTTGCCGGTGAACCTTTGTGTAACGCCCTAAATCGTTTTAATCAAATTTAACGCAGCGGAAAACACATACTAAAAATTTCTTTCATGCTATTCTTTCTTTCTCTTAAATACATTAATCCCTTTGTATAATTTAATTAAAAACTATCATACGTATATCGAACTAAGTGACCACATACACACCCACGTACAATCCATGTCTTGACTCGATCTTCAACCATTACACATCTTGAGCAAACATTCATAAACCTGTACAACCTGCAGTCACCACAACCAATTACTTCATTAGCAACCGGTGACATAATATATATACTTTAAAACGTGCATAATCAAGCATCAACATCTCTTATTCTCGTTCATATAAGCCCATTCGTCCATCCATTCGGACACTCTCGTCTGACTTCCATACTTAACCTTCATTCTCCATTATTAGTATACCTGCACTTCCATTTTTCCTTTTTAACAGAAACAATTAGCATCATTATACTCTCCTATCACTTTTGACTCCTTTTTCCGTAAACTTACCTATTTACTTCCATTGTTTAATACTTTCTCACATGTATCACAATAATCATCATACTACAATATATTTTACATCTAAAGTGTAAGTCCGGAATTTACTTACCTTGCGAGCCCGTATTTGCGTTCGCTTACTTGAGTCTTCTTAGCCCGTTAGCCTTCCACGCTCCCAACCATCTTGACATGATTCCTATACATTCATGTCATTACATTCACATTCTTGTTAGCATATATGCTTATACATATGAACAACCATATCAAATTCACATCTCACATATGACCTTCATTAATCCATTCAAACAAGCATAAAGCATACTCAACATCATTCCTACATAATCTTCACATGAACTATATCTGTTTACCCATTATTTGCATACAATTTCACTCATTATTGTCTTTTAGACATTTCATCAAACACTTGGTGTGCGTACTACCTTCTAAGCATGATGTACAAGTATTTCATATTTTTCTTCCTAATTATCACTTTCATTCATCAATACAAGTAATCATCATACAAATTATATACCATACTCAATCTATATACATGTATACATCACATACTACACATATTCACAATCAATTTCATACCCTTTCATGGATTAAACATAAACCCACTTAGCTAGGTGTAGTAATTCATCAAAACATTCAATTTATAGCAATTTACTCAAAATCTTCACTTAGGGTTAGTTCCTATGTAAGCATACATTGCCAATTTGGCCATAACCTCTACGACTCATACATAAATCACTACTTGTGATGTTCATCAAGATTTCTCAACTTCATTAAACATCAAAATTCAACATACCTTATGATCCCCTAGCTTGGGTGATCGTTAATTCATGTTTCTTCTTGAATTTGAGCCTCGATTCATCCTTCAATTGGATGATATATGATGAACTAGGGTTTGGCTCTCTAGAGCCTCCCCCTGATCGCGTACAGAACACACACGAAGTGTGTGTGTGTGTGTGTGTTTGTTATTTTCATTTAATAAAACAACTTCCAAGTTATCCCACTTTGGTCCCTCATGTTTCGTTCCAATTAATAAAGAGACTAACACTCATTATCTTGTTACTTATATACATGTCACCACTCGGTAAATTATTCCTAGTCAACTTTTATTTACGGGTTCATTTTTACCCCAAACGGTATTTTACCCGTTCCTTTATATTAACCGGGTTTAAATTATCAAACCCATTTTTGGGGTGTTACACTTTGCTTCTGTAGACCTCTTCACTGTTTAGTACCAATGACCAAGCTGTTAGGACTTGGACATGTATGTATAAGTTCGGGTGAAGCGACTCCAGAAATACCCTTGAAAGGTTTGTGCTAAATGCTGTCTCAAATATAAACACCCTGCATTGTTGTAATACACATTAGTTTAAATACTTATTTTTATCCAATTAAGATTTTGTTGGTTTTTATACTTACCAGGGGTCGTCAACTGTCGAGAACATCCATTCGGCTATCCTTTCTTCAATTTTTTCAGTTTTTGTTTTTATTTGTACAACTCGCTGCATATATGGTGAACATAAAGGTTCGGCAGGGTGAGTTGTACGTTTGCTTTGTCTTTTTTTCTTCTGGTCTCCGGCGTTTAGGTCTTCACCTATGAATTCTTGTTTTTCACTGTCTTTTTTGGTTTCCTTTTCTGGTGTTTTAAAAACCTCTCCTTGCTGTGCTGGTTGACCAGCAGCCTCATTTCCTTCTTTCTTTGCTGGTTGACCAGCAGTGTCACTTTCTCCCTTTGGTGGTTCATTAGCATCTTCACCTCCTTTCTTTGTTGTTTCCCCATCAGGTTTACCATCTTTAGCCTTTTCTCCACCTGCATCCTTTTCTTCTTCACCACCAACTCCATGATCAGCACCATCTTTTTTGCTGCTTGCTGCTTGTTCTGCCTTTTCTATTTCTTTTATAATCTCTGGCCACATTGAACTGGTGATTCTGAAAGGAGTTGAATCAAATTGTGAGACCACCATTTTTTTTTGTGATTGGGTAAGTTTAACTTCATTCCCTTCTTCCTTTTCATTCCCTCCTTCTGTCTTCTCTCCACTTCCTCCTTTTTTCTTTTCTTCATTCCCTGCTTCTGATTCTTGCTTCTCGAAATTGTACTTTTCACCATATACTACCAATCTTTTTCTCCACTCATCCACAGCATCCACAACCTCCTCACCTCTGTACTTTGTTAAACATTCTGCAATCATTTCGTGTGTTTCTTTGACATGCATGTCCAGCTCTTTTGTTTTAGATTTTATCAGACAAATCCATTCCTGAAAAGATAACCAGCACGTTCTTTTTATAAAGTAGCACAAATTGTAAAAGTAGCACATTCTTTTTATAAAGTAGCACAAATTGTAAAAGTAGCACATTTTCCATTTTTATTTTTACATACACATGATAAAAGTTTACAATAAAAGTAGCACATTTCAAACTAGCACAGTTTTACAATCCATTTAAACCAGCACACTTTAGCATATAAATCAGCACAATTTCACATTCCAAATTCTAACATTAAACTAACATATACTAGGTATAAACTAGCACAATTTAACATTCCAAACACTAAATGTCATAAAAGTAGCACATTTTTCAACAAATGTCATAAAAGTAGCACATTTTTTCAATAACCATCTAAACCAGCACTTTTTTCAGTAATACTACAGATAAACACAATAAAATAGAAATTACCACTCCACTTGTTGGATTTGTAGGTGGAATTTGTGAGAGTTTTTCCTGGGATTGTGGAATGTCCAAACTTTGTGTAATGTCTAGAGATTCTGGGAAGTCACTAAAGTAATGATTTCTAGCTTCATCAGTTTCCTTTGAGATTTTTTGATATGTGGATAGAGGTTGTTCAGCTGGTGCTTTTTTCTTCATCTTCAGTTTTACCTTCAAATTCTTTCGTTTTTCATTTTCTTCTGTTTCACCAGTTGTTGCTGCTTTCAAACTTGTTTTCTTCTTACTCTTCACCACCTTTTGAGTAGGTGTTTGTGTTGTCAAGGTGAGTTTCTGTGCTGGTTTCCCATCTTTTTCACTTCTCTTTCTTTTATTGCTTTCCACCACCGGACCAAGCTTTTTAATTGTATCATTTTTATGATACATTACAGCTGGTATCATCTTCTGTGTTGGATTTGTTCTTTGGTATGTATCATGAGCATAAACCAACTGATTGATTTACAAGTTAGTTTTTGTTATTATGTTTGATAAAAAACAATAAATATAGATCATTTTTAGATAACTACAACATACCACTAGAAATGTTATCGGTCCGATGTAATGTGCTGCTTTAGATTGGAACCAACTTGTTGTCTTTCTGTTCAAGCAGTCGATCAAGTAGCTGCACCAGTCAACATCCTTAATATCTACATCAGGTTGCAATGTTGTAAGGAATTTCATGTTGACGCTGCCACCGTGTGTGAGCTCTGCCATTATTGAGTTGAACATTACAAGAAAGTTCAGTTGAAATAGCCTTCCACTCTCCTTCTGTTCTTTCACAACATGAATAATATGACGCATTTTTGGCAGTTCATCATCAATTTCAAATTGATTTCTAAACTCTGCAACAACTGGATCACTCATTGATGGTTTAGTCAACTCCTTAACCTTCACTTTACCCATTGGTATGCCAAGAACTTCTTGTACTAGGTTAGGTGTTATCACTACATTATGTGTACCTAGATTCAGTGTGTTGATTGTAGGTTCATAATTGTTAGTGAGCCAGTATCCCAGATCAGTTGGTATATTTGTTATATCAAAGTTCTTCATGCTTTCAAATCCCATGTTATCTACTTCTGCTTTCTGTTCGTCAGATAACACTTGCATGAATTGAGCAAGGTTTTTTGGGCTGTTCCTGATTCTAATTCTTTTTTTCTTATCAAATTCCTTGAAAAGTGTTGATCGTATAGGTTCAAGGTTTGTGGCAACAGCTTTTAGTGCTGTTTTTTGTTTCTTTTCCGGTTGTTCGAAGTCACTGTCTGATGAGCCTGCAAGTAATTTCAGAAGAAACATAGTAACCAGCACAAGTTATAAAGTGTACTATATATTAAAAAAACAATAACCAGTACCATTTTGATCATTTAATACATAATAAACCATGATTTTTATAATTCAAAACATCATTGTTACATAAGGTTCAGAAAAACATGATCATAATACATAACAGCATTGATAACATTAGAAAACTAAAACAAACAACATAAACATGATGATCATAGCAGGAGCTGGCTAGATTGCTACTTCCTTCCAAAATTCTTGACTGAGATTATAGGTTTTTCCTCATCTTCTTCATGTTTAGGTTGTAGGATGGGGATCTTTTGTTTTTCATCATCTTCTTCTTTTTTGGGTTGTACAACTGAGATTTCAGGTTTCTCATCAATCTCTTCTTTTATGGGATCTGAAGGTTCACCACCAGAAGTAGGATGATTGGTATAGCTTGGCCCCCAGATTGCTACTTCATTCCAAAATTTTGGACTCATATAATATTCCTTTTTTGTTGGTCTTACAACTTTGAGTGGAATGGGATGCAAAGGTTCATTATCAAAAGTAGGGATTGGTTCTCCTGGTTGTACAATTTGTAGTGGTTTGGGATTGTACAGCTCTGTTTTCACACACAAAAAAGCAACTGAAACTTATATTACTTATCTCCTGAATTTAAAAGTAGCACAGTCGGTAAACCAGCACAGATTTGGAACCCAAAAAACCACTTGTGCTAGTTTCTTCTAAAACACTAAAGTAGCACAGACGGTAAACCAACTAGAATTTGTGCTAGTTTACTAGAAAACACTAAACCCTTTGTGCTAGTTTCTTCTAAAACAATAAACTAGCACAGATAGTAAACCAGCACAGATTTGGAACCCAAAAAACCAACTAGAACTTTGTGCTAGTTTCTTAAAAAACACTAAACTAGCACGGAAGTTAAACCAGCACCGATTTCAAAACCAGAAAACCAACCACAACTTTGTGCTAGATATTTCTAAAACACTAAACTAGCACATAGGTTAAACCAGCACAGAAAATAAACCAGCACAAAAAATAAACCAGCACTATTTCATTAAAACACAACGATCGATCTGTTTTATAAAATGCAGAACATGAATCAGTTTAGACATATTAAAACCCTAGAAATCTGTTCGTTTACAGATCCTTAACAAACCTTCGAAATCGTCATCAGGTTTTGTTTCTTTATGCTTCTGGCTTCTTATAGATCTCTTAGAACCTGTGTAATCGATTTGATTTCGAAGAAACTTAGAAAAACCGTACAAAATTGAAACGAATACACCAAAATGCAAAAAAAAAAATGGAACGTACTCTCTGAATCCATCGTTGATGCTGTTTTTGTTGTTGTTTGTTCGATTTTCGTCTGTCTAATTGTCGATTTTAGGGGACGTTTGTTAGCGATTGGGAAGTTTTGAGAGAGAGTGAAGAAGAACTGTTTTTGAATCGTCAATAACTGCTTTGCTTTTTGTCCAGTACTATTTTTTTGTTTATGACGAAAATACCCCCGCGCGTTTTATTTTGTTTACTTATCTAGTTTAATATTAGGGATCTAATCTGGTCCATTGGTTGTTTAAAAAAATGGTGTAGATTGCTTCTTAGGCAACTTAGGCAAAATAGGCTTCTTAGGGGAACCGCCCCCTATATATATATATATAAGTGACCGCTAAAATGAGAACCACTTCGAGTTGTAAGAACCGTGAGAACTACTTGATCCGGGGCGAGGTGGACCAAAATTTTTTTCATAAACGTAGATGCATGTATTATAACAACATTTGTAAAAAAAAATTCAAAAAAAAATGTCGTGTGTGTAGTTTTGAGCATCACAAGTTTGTGTTTACGGGTACCGTAAATTTTCCGGTTATATTTACGGTACCCGTAAACACAAACTTGTGGTGCTCAAAACTACACACACGAAATTTTGTTTTGAATTTTTTTTTACAAATGTTGTTATAATACATGCATCTACGTTTATGAAAAAAAAAATTGGTCCACCGCGCCCCGGATCAAGTAGTTCTCACGGTTGTTACAACTCGAGATGGTTCTCATTTTAGCATTCCCCTATATATATATATATATATAGAGAGAGAGAGAGAGAGAGATGACCATGTACACATAGTTTTTTCTCCATCACACACTTTCTTTTTTCATATTCCTTACATACATGTACACAAACTTTCATCTCCATACATACACATAATTGTAATAGGAGTAGTGATGGTAAATTGACTTGAAAACAAAACCACCCAAAAATGTAAAAACCAACCATCATATCAAAACAGTATACTAAACACCACTATTTTGACCTATATACAAATAGCAAGAGAGATTCTTCACACAACCTCACTTCTCTATTCTCACCACCTTCCTATACATTCCCCCTACCCCACCCACTCCACCCTCCCCCCTTATATCCTCACATCATACTTTGTTTTTTTGCTCAAAAACAATTAAACCACCTTTAACCTCTTCTCTTCAACTCTCTCTTTTGATCAAATTCCTACCTCAATTTGCAACATATAAATGGGGCTAAGTAGCAAGCAAGTTTCTAGTGATCATCACGAGTTCAATTGGACTCCAAACATGTTAACATCAGACAACATACAACAGCCAAACCAACGTTCAACACCGATGAAAAGATCGCTACAAACGCAACAATCCGATCCTCTAAAGTGTCCTAGATGTGACTCAACAAACACAAAGTTTTGTTACTACAACAACTACAACAAAACACAACCAAGACATTTTTGTAAGGCTTGTAAGAGGCATTGGACAAAAGGTGGCACTCTTCGCAATGTCCCCGTTGGTGGTGGCCGAAAAAACAAGCGAATCAAACGCGCTAACACGGCCACCACCTCCACCACAGCCGTGACCACGAATCACGGCTTAGGGTTGAGTGATCAGAAATACATCTTCCCACATGATAAAGGTTTGTTTTTTAAACCATCTGATCAAAGCGAATTCGATCAAGTTTCTTGGGATTTCAATGGTGGTTTCACTGGTGCCAATACCACCACTATGCAACAATCAACTCATCAAAATTTAGGGTTTCCAATGCATACAAACATGAGCTTCATTGATACAAACCCTATTCCAATCATTCCAACTTCTTTTTCTCCTTTGTTATCCGGTTTCAAAGACGATTCAACACTCGCAACCACACGAATGATGGCGCCGGATTCTTCGAATGTTACACAACCATGGATGCATGTCCCAACCACAAGCAATTTCTTGGAACAAAATTATTGGAGCTGGAATGACACTGATTCAGTTGTTCAAGCTGATCTGAACAAACCCTTTGATGATCTACAAATGAAGCATTAAAATGAAGGTGAGATCAAGATTAAAGTGAGAATTAACCAATTAAGTTTAGATGATTTGAATTAATTTGTTCTAGGGTTTTTGTGTTGGTAAGTGGTAAGTAAAGTAATTAATGGTGTTTGGATGTATACTGTTGTTGTTGAAGCTGAGGTTTCTTTTAGTATTCCAGCTTCATGGTTTAATGATGTTGCTTTTGTGATGAAAGAATATTTTTTATGTCAGTGGGGTTCCATATGAAGTTGTGAATAAAATAGGGAAGAAAATTGGAGTGATGTGCATGTGAAGAGACATTGGGGGTCTTCTTACAGCTCAATGGGTTTGAGTTGATGTCAAGATCATGAGAAAGAAAGATTCTTTTGTATTTGCCCATCCTTCAAATGGAATTTGTGGGAACCGTTTTGTTTGTTATTTTGTTGTTATGAAAAGATATATACCTATCAAAATATTTAGAGAAAAATCACAAAGTTTATGACTTATTGTGTTATTATGGCTTTCTGTAACCATGTGGCGTGATCCGGTTAGAGGAAGCGGTATTCTAGGGTAAGTATCCTAACCCCGACCAACCATTACTCACCACATCGAAAAGTGCTCAAAGTACCCAGTAACTAGTAAGTGGTGGCGACGCCTAGTCTATCCGCAAACTTTTTTTTATTTAAATAAATTCTCAAAATTAAATATCATTAAAACTTAAAATTTAACGTTAAATAAAAATAAACCTACAACCTTAAAGCATTACATATCATTAAATGTAATTTTGTATACTAAATGATATAAAAGAGTTACAATTCTAAAAATACTAACGGATAAACACGAAACGTGAGTCAATTTGATCCACGATTCAGTTGGTCTCACCAACCTGGATACAAAATTGGGCGGCACACCCCGGTTCCAAAAGTAGTCTTTCGACTAGGAGATGTGGGTTCGTGATGGATTGCGACATAAGACAATGCTAACGCGATGTCTTCTTCTTCGGTCTATGGGATTGCCGTATTTGAAGATGAGAGTTTTGTAAATGAGAAAGATAGAAGAGGCTTGGGTATATGAATATATAAAAATAGAGAGAGTTTTGTGGATTGGGTACATAGTATGGGTTGGTTAAAATAGAGAAAGGGAATAAAATATTTGAATTTGATTTTTTTTTAAATTACAAAAGGTAAAAAAATTCACAAGGGTCAAAAACAATCTCAATCCACGCATATCTCACGCGGGTTTCTCTCCAAGCCAACCTGCATGTGTGGTGGCGGTGTGCTGGCACGGGTTAGAACCCGTTGCCTTCTACCCGAGCAGTACCCCATCCTCCCTTATTGAAAGTTGAAACTCTAAGATGTTACAAAAATCGATTATGTTTAGTTATCGAATATTTACTTTCATCGACTCCTTGTATCAATCCAGATTTAAAAACTCCTACAAATTTGTCTCTCAATTCACACGCCTCGTCTTAGAAATGTTACTTAGCGGGATACGTTTCAATATATTATGAAGCAATTGTAAGTTTTCTAGTTTACATGTCTCATCTTCATGTTTGTCACAAAAAAAGTTTTTTTTTTTTTTTTTGTTTACGCGGACCAAGCATTACTAAAACAAGGACTTTCACAGACGAAATAGTTTGAATTGAACATGTCTAAGCGGAAGGCAAAAACATTGGATACAAATACGTAACAATGTGTAAGCGGACTTTCACCGACGATATAGTTGAAATTGACATGTGTAAGCATTTATAAATGTCATGATATATTAGCAAACACGCCTAACAATATATTATTAAGGTATTAGTGAAAGCTAGGTGTGACAAGATCGGTTGTTTGGGTAAAAAATGCACTTTGGCATACTTGAGAATATATGGCTCATGACTGAAGGACAAACTAGATTTAGTTTTATAACATGATGAAACTCTTATATTAGGCTAAGTGTTATGGAGCTTTAGCCGCTGCCACATCCTTGGGCGCAAGGGGAAGAAGGTGAATGATGGTTTGGTGGTGTGAAACGTGGCATCCCAAAAAAAATTCATATTTCACATGAACCATAACACATAGGCCTAGTTTATATAGTTTATATAAGGGTGATTTGGGTAAATTTCACTTTATTTGTCTTTTTTTTACATTTCACGTGAAACATATCATATAGTCTTAGTTTATATAAATGTTATTTGAGTAAATTTCACTTTATTTGTCAACATCACTCATGTCTTTTCCATCTCAAGTGTCAATCAACCGTCCTTGTCTCTCAACTACTAGTTGCTTGAAAACCGGAATCAATTACAATGAAAGCGATAAGGCTAAATGGTGACATTTCACTAGTCTAATTTGAGAATTTAAAACGAGGTGTAAGAAACATTAAATACAAGATTATATAAAGGTTTAGAGTAAGATTCCCAAATTGTTTGGCCAAAGAAATCAATTTTGCCAACATTTAGATGGTTCTTAGTCAGTTTGGTTCGAACCAATGTAGAAACCGAATTGACATCCTTCTTGAATTTTAAGACTTAAAATAAATCGTCAAATATTTATTTTTCATTTTACACTTTATGTTTATAGCTTTAAGAAATAAACTAGTTTTAAAATAATAAGGAACATATTCAAGAAAACTATGTTTTGGTTTTGTTTTTTTTTTTTTGAACGGCTAGCTCAGTTGGTAACTACCCAACATATTGCGGACGCGGACCGAGTTCGAGACGGCGCCAAAGCGCTTGCAACTAGCATACCTTTGCGGACGCGGACCGAGTTCGAGACGGCGCCAAAGAAAACTATGTTTTGGTTTTGTTATTTTAAGCTTTTTTGTTACACTTGACTTGACTCGATGAATAACTTTAACTACAAGTCTACAACAATATATATACAAGGAAAATGATATATTTTCTTACTACATCCTCCTAGTTCATGACGGCTGATATATCTCTACTATAATAAAGCAAAACTTTTATATCCCATGTGTCAAAATTCTAGCCGGTCCACGTCATCCTATCCTAGGTGTAATTTTGTGAGATTTTTGAATTTTTATTTATTATTAATTGTTTCAAACCTCCTTAAATGTTTGGGCGGGACAAATTAGGAGCTCAAAATTTTCATTCAAATTTCAAATTCCATTCTCGTCTCTCTCTCTCCGAAAAGCCTTTTGTTTCTCTCTTCCCTCTTCTCTCTCCTTCATTCTCTTGAAACCCTAAATCGATACCACTCGACCGGATTTGAGTTTTATTGGGCAACCGGATTTCATTACAAAGATCATCAGGTATACATACACAATTCACTCCCTCCGATTCGTTAATATTATTATCTCAACTCAATCGATCATCTGTAACGACGATCTAAACCTAATTCTGTATCATTTCGTTTTTTTTTTTTTTTTTTTTTTTGCTTTTTTAATCAGATTCAATAATATTATTAGGTTTTTGTGAGATTACGATTGAGGAATTTTGTTTGGATTGGAATCGGCATTGATTCATGGAGAAATTGATGAGAGATTGAGGAAAACGATGCCGGAATTAGCGGTTGATTGGCAAATGTCGTATGGAGCAGTTTCTTCGAGTGGATTTTGGTCTAAGCATTGTGGTGATGTTAGTTATAATCAGCTTCAAAAGGTAGCTTGATTATATGTGTTACCATGTGACTGCCAGACCTTTTGTTTATGAGGAGAAATGAAGATGGGTAATATACGGTTTTGAGGAAAAGAGGTATGAATACTATTATTCATGGTTTAACTTTTTTTTTATTTAAAGCGGGCTGAATGGGCTTAAATTGCTGTTGACCAGAGGTAATTGTATTTAGAGGTCAAGTTTCTTCGGCTTGAATTGCTGTTAACCAGAGGTAATTGTATTTAGAGGTCAAGTTTCTTCGGGTTTCATTTTTTTACTTTTAAGATTCTTCCGTCCTTGGTTTTGAATTAGGGATTTCTTTGATGTCATAGATAAATGTTCTAAACCTCATTATGCTCTTTATGAATTTTTATGTGCAAAAATGGAGATTGATTGTGGTTAGGGATTTAATTTTATAATATGAACTGTTATAGGGAACCCATAACCCATAACCCGTGAAGCTCACGGGTATATAACCTAGTTATTGAAATATATGAAACAGTTCGGCTACAAAGTCCAAATTTCCTAAAAAGTGTAAAAAGTCATAAAACACTATAATTTCTACTATAAAACACACATAAAATCCATAAATAACATTGTGAAAAATACTAAAACATCATATTCAAACCATAATAGAACATAAAAACTTTAAACACACAATTGTAGAACTATGAATATAAAACACAACATGCTAATCAACATAAAACACAATAATGTTTGTCAGTCGATATTCAGAGCCTTATCATCCAAAACACAAAACACAACCCACATATATGATATTTTAGTAATCTTCATTTTGTTCTTTATGGGTTTTTGGTGTGTTTTATGGTTGACATTTTGGTGTTTTGTGACTTTTTACACTTTTTATGAAATTTAAACTTTGTAGCCAACTCCTAGCCATATATATATATATTTGTGAACAACCCTCTTAATAGTAAATACTACTGAACTAATCCAAACCCTTGATTATCAATACACAAGTGTAAATCAATGGCCATGATTTGATGATAAACATACACTAGTGTATTTTACGATTTGATGATGTAATTCAATACCTAAGATTTGTTCCCTCAATTCACAAATATACTAATATTCATTCTAGAACCCCACCATATATAAATATATATTGAACCGCTATCTGTTTAACTAACACCAAGCAAAACAAAAGGTGTATTAACAATTTGTAAAATAAAACTTAAATATACAGAAACAAATATTGGTCGGATATTTTGTCGTTAGTTGTCAACATGTACTTATGTAGAGAAAATCATTGTTTTATTGTTAATTAAAAAAAGTGCAGCACAATTAATTAATGTTTGTCATGTAATGAGTAGCGAGCCATTATTGTATGTATGTATGTAATATAGCTTAATTTAAAGCACCCACAAATATATGATTGTGAGGCTCGTCCGGAAAAGGTGGCCAAGAAATGGACACCACACAAGCTATGCACAGCACATTGAGGTGCTCGTCCTAAAGGTGAGTCGGAAGACAAAAATGGAGGTATGGGACATCAAACTTGGTCCGTGGGTTGTGTGTGGGCACCCATTTAAGGATTTTGGTTAAAATAAAACTTCACACGTATTAATTGTTAATTTATATACACCACAAATACAATGAGGGGAATAGTGTCAGAAAGCTGTCTGACGTCTTCCCATTGTTCCAGCCAAATTACGATTTTGCCATGTTTAAATTTACAGTTTTGTCATCGTTTTTTTTTCTCTAAGCCAAATTACGATTTTGCCCTCAGTTCAAATTTACATTTTTGTCATCGTTTTTTTCTATGTCAAATTACGATTTTGCCCTCTAGTGTAAAATTATAGTCATGCCATGGTTTTAGTTTAGTTTTTTTTTTTTTACAAAACTATGGTAGTGTTTTGTGTTAATTGTTTGACTCGATGTAATTTTTATTTGTGCCAGACGGCTGCCTGGCGCACGCTCATTTGTACTGAAAAATTACAATTTTGCTCCCAGTTTAAAATTATTGTCTTTCCATCGTTTTAGTCTTTTTAGCAAAAGTATTGTAGTGTTTTGTTTTAATTGGTTGGCTCGATATAATTTTTTTGAGATTGTGTATTATGAGTAGTATGTACAATTAACTGAAATACAGTCATACATGTTATGATAGAGAACTATTCGGCTTAGTGCCCCGCAACGCAGGCAGGGCAAAAACTAGTAAACTACATAAAACATGATATAAAGAACCCACATAATATTAATTTTAAAAACTACCTAAACTTAAAATAACCTAAATAATTAAACACATGAAATAAAAAAAAAAAAAAAAAACCACATTACATCAAAGATGTTCCTCAGAATCAAACGAGAAATTGAAGTCGTTGAGCCCTCGTCTTCTAATAGATCATGGTTCCCCAAACGCTTCTCGTTAGATTCATTAACGTTCTTTTACTCTGATTGTGGTACGTATTTCTTTCCGTGGTTAGTTATGTACCCAACCTCTTGGGAGACGTGTTGTTCCCAAATTCTTAGTTGGCTAAACATATGGTCAGATGCCTAGTTCCATTCTTCACTTGTTCATTTGTTATCCCTGATTTTTAGTTTGCTAAACTCATACTCAAATGTAGCTGGACGGCGATGGTAAATCGTTGGACGATGAAGGTTTTCAAGTTGATGGCTGATGATGAGGGTTTTGCGGTTTGACGTGAAAATTAAATGGGGGTTCAACTTGATTTGGATATCCTCTACCTATATCTGAGAGAACAAAATCCGAAGGGAAAATAAGGATTGGAATATGTTATGAAATATTTAATTAAATTTTATTTAATGTTTACTTCTATATTGCTTTTAGAGTAAATTGTCAAAATCGTCCCTAAGGTTTGGGCATGTTTGTCATTTTCATCCAAAACAACTTTTTTGTACAATATAGTTCTTCACTTTTAGGATTTTTTTTTTTCCCATTTTCATCCAAATATCTAATTTGCTTTATTTTTCTATCAAACATTTGGATGAAAATTGCAAAAAATCCCAAATCTCAGGGACGATTTTAGCAAAAAAGTCAGACGGTTGAATGAAAATGGAAAAAAATCCCGAAAGTGAAGGATTATATGGTATAAAAAAGTTGTTTTGGATGAAAATGACAAACATACCCAAACCTCAGGGACGATTTTGGCAATTTACTCTTGCTTTTATTTATTTCAACTTAATTTAATCATATTTTATTATTTAATTTAAAACAAAATATATAAAAATATTATAAAATTAATTTGATATATATATATAATTTTATATACTAAGTAATAAAACAATACATCTTTAAAAACCTCCTTTATTACACGCGTTAACTAAATGTAATTTTATATATTAAATAATAAAAAGTTATATCTATAAGAACCATATTGTACAGGTTGAACAAATATAATTTTATATACCAAATAATAAAAAAAAGTTATATCTTTAAAACCACGTGTATTACACGGTTTGAATAAATATAATATTGTTTACCATATAATAAAAAAATATCTTTAAAAACCCTCGTGTATTACATAGCCTGAATAAATATGATTTTATATACCAAATAATAAGAAAATTATATTTAAAAAACTAATGTATATACACGGTACGCGATTGATATGGTGATTGCGGAGATGATTATTGAAAAGAAGGTACAGTGGTCAAACATATTATTCAAGAAGTAAATAAGCAGCCATTTGAGTGATAAAATATAAATTATATTTAAAAAATCCGTAATAAATCTAATTTTATATATAAAGTAATACTAATATTATAAATGAGAAGTATACATTAAATTTAAACTAAATAATAATTATCTATAGTTAAATAGAAAAGATTAAACAAAATAATATTTAGTATGAGAGTTATCTATTATTAATTAGAAGAGATTAAACTAAAAAATAATCATCCATAAGATATTAAACTAAATAACATTTAGTAGGTGAGTCAATTATCTATAATTAATTAGAAGAGATTAAACTAAAATAATAATTATGCATAAGACATGACCTAATATGATAACAAGTGTCCTATAAATGGTTCTTTTATTATATAGTATAGATAGATATAGATAAATACAAAGGTAGGTAACACTATGAGGTATCAGTTGGAGTTTGTGAAAGTTTATATATTACTAAACTGCATAAATCAACATTTATGTTATACATAAACTGCACTTCATATCTTTCACTATAAAATCGGCAAAACCCAACCTTTATGTTTTTGTTTGTAACATTCTATAGCCTTTACAACTAACGTCGTCCAAAAACTCAGTTAAGTTATCTCATATGCTTTGCATGTGAGGGTACCATGGTCTTTGATTACATAAATGTTGATTTGTGCAAAAAGATTATTTATAACATAAAGGTTGATTTTTGCAAAAAAAATGTTATTATATATATAATATTTTTTTTTGAAAAAACATTATTATTTGTTATATATATAATAATTATATATTTATGAATTCGATGTATTATTTACTTATTAAATTTTTAATTTGTTTTTTTTTTTAATTTTTTATTAGGTTAGAAACATATGTATTACATGTGATAGAACCAACGAAATATTAGAAGATTATTAATAAGTGAAAAAAATAAAAGAAATAATAAATAAATAAGAGAGATGCATAGAGTTTGTGATTTAATATTATTTTCTTATTTCCGTATCCTATTATATATTAAATAATAATATTATTATTATTAAAAAAATAATTTAACTAAATCTAATTTAAATGAGAATAAAAATTTATAAATATGTGTCTGCTTCTACAAAGAAAAAAAACTTCTTCTATCCTACGGAGAAGGAAAAAAAATATTATTATCAATTCAAAGTTTGATAAAAAAAAGTAGTATTCTAGTGTAAATTATATTTAGTTAAACTATTGTTTAATCGGAAAATGATATTTGAAAAAAATAAGATAATGAGGCATCAGAGATTTTCACGTGTCAAATTTTTTTCATTTATTAACATACTAGGTTAGAACCCCGTGTATTACACGGGTTGAATAAATGTAATTTTATATACCAAATAATAAAACAATATATATTTAAAAATCTCGTTTATTACATGGGTTGAATAAATGTAATTTTATATATTAACTAATAAAAAAAAGTTTTATTTTTAAGAACCCTGTGTATTGTACAGCTTGAGTAAATTTAATTTTATATATTAAATAATGAAAAAAGTTACATTTTTAAGAATCTCATGTGTTATACGGGTTGAGCACATGTAATTTTATATATCAAACAATAAAAAGTTATATCTTTATAAACTCTATGTATTATATGGATTGAATAAATCTAATTTTATATATTACATAATAAAAAAAGTTATATTTTAAAAAACCCCGTGTATTACCGTCACACCCCAACCGATGGCGGAAACACCGGGGCGTGGCACTGAGCGAAACAGATTGTCCAAGAGAAATCCATAACAACTAATATTACCGAATATTTAACGTTAAGTCCCATACCAAAACATATCCAGCAAAAATAATTATTACAGACATAATATCTCAAAAACAAATAAATTGTTCCGACAACTCAGATTTTAAATTGTTCGTTTCTAGAATCTTCCTACTTGATTCCACATAGCAGATAAGCATCCTAAGCACCTGTCACATACGTTAAAATAAAAGTCAATACACATAGTGTAAAGTGAGCATACAAGTTTAATAGTATATTAGAGTTCGAAAACGTTTACGCATAACTAGCATGTAACATGTACAAAGTGAAGGCAAGTATGTTATCGACAGAGAAATATGCAAAGACGTGACTGCGAGTTGTAGAATGCGCAACACATATCCCCACTGGGACACGTGAAGTAAAGCCCTTAACAACCCCTGTCCACAACAGGTGTTGAGTCCAAACTATAGTACTATCGTTGCTGAGGTGTCAGGCAACAATCACTGTGTTAACATAACATACAAGCATTCATCGAATAACACGTAGCATGCAATATCGGTTAGCGTATAAATAGTGTTTGCGTTGTGTGTCGATTGTGATTTAGAATAAGTAACGCATGTAACACCCAAAAGTGCGTAAAGCAAAAAGGGTTCGAGTATACTCACAGATTGTGCTTAACAAGTAAACACTCTCTTGGATTGAAGGGAGCACTGAGAGAGATTAGCCTGAACAGTTAACGATAGCGTAAGCGAAGAACGGCGCGTAAAACGATGCAAGTGTACCAAGTGTCGAGTGGTAGTCCGATCGGATGGCCATTCGATTGGATTGACATTCGTTTGGTAAAGATGTGTTTGTGTATGATGGCTTGTCTTTTGAAGTTTTCATTGTAGCATTTCGAAAACAGAGAAGTATCTCTACCTTTCAGGTCGTTCGATCGGACGGCGGTTTGATCGGATGGCGATCCGATAGGCAGGTCACTTAGTGAGAACAAGTTCACAGCAGGGCTGTCACTCGATCGGATAGCAATCCGATCGGTTGGTATTCCGTTGGAACTGTCTATGTAACGCCCAGTGTCCCTAAACTTTAGACTTTTGTCAAGATTAGTCCCTGAAGTTTAAATTGTGTCAGTTTTACTCCCCATCTATGTGTGGAATGTCTAATCTTGAAATGCCTAATTCTATGAGGCGGAATGTCTAATTCTATATGATTTGAATGTCTAAATCTATACGTTTGGAATGCCTAACCCTATATTTAGAATGACTAAATCTATGTTGGAATGCCTAAGTCTATGTTGGAGTGTCTAAATCTATTTTGTGTGTGGCCCTTGAGACTCGTGAAACTTGATGCTTGGTTAAACGAGAGACTAGAGCCTTGTCACCGGCGGAATCTATTAATCTTGAAAACTTTTGGTGTTTATGATGTAATCTAGTTATTCTTTTACAACATGATACGCAACGCTTAAATCTAACTCGTAAAACGAATCAAGGACGGGAATGCGGAAAGATGGATTGACCGAGTGGCAATCCGATCGGATGGTCACTCGATCGGACCGCCATCCGATCCGTGCACATCGCCCCTCTTCACACACTCTGACACTATAAATAGGCATGTCACATCATTTTATTCCCTGATGTGACAGCCCTGCTCGACCAGACGCACGCACACTACATTTCTTCATTTTCTCGTCGATTTCGGTACGTTTTAAGCTAGATCCTTGTACTTTCTTGATCTACACTTCATTCTCTACGTGTTTCACCCTTGAAATCACACTTTTCACCGTGAAATCTCTCAGATATGAGATCTTGAGGATGATGTCATCATGGTGGTTTGTACAAATTACTATATGAGGTCATCCTTGGTAAGATCTAGCTGAGATCTAAGGGATTCCATGTATTTTTCCTCAAATCTAAGCTAGATCTAGGATTTTTCATAATAAAACTTGTGTATTTTCATCCTTTCTTCAAACTTTTACTTGGTACGGGTGAATCCGGCTCTGAACGGGCTGTAGACTTGATTATTAGTCTGGAGCCAGCTTAGAGATGGATTCTACCGGAGAATGATGATCGGAATATGGATTTTGACATAAACACTATCGCGGACAGTTGACTGATCGGAATGGGGTGGTTCCCACCCGATCAGAGCGGTTGTGTACCGATGAGTTTACCATTGTCTAAATACGTACCGCGCCGTCATCAACCTTGAAATTTAGAAATTTTACAAGTCAGGAACGTGACGAGGATCACTCGATCGAGCGGCAACCCGATCGGATAGCCATCCGATCAAACAGCCACCCGACCGGGTGACACTAGCCTCATGACCTTTCAACACTTAGAAACTTTTCAGAAACTTGGAACGTTGGGAACCCCGATCGAGTGGCAACCTGATCGGATAGCCATCCGATCGAGGTAACCAAAGCACTTAATCAACTTGAAACTTGAACACTTGGATAGAGTGGCCACCCGATCGGACAGCCATCCGGTCCAGTGACTATTCCGACACTTCGTGTGATCTCATTATTCTGCCCGACTCTTATCTGTTGTAATCTAATCAGGCTAATACTTAAAGAGCTCCCTTTTGATCCAATAACAGTCTATACTGTTAAGCAATCCTTGTGAGTATACTCGATCCCCTTTTTACTTTAAAACTTTGGGGTGCAACATGTATTCTATATAAACTTGAATCTTTTGAAATCTAAACTCTATCCTATGTGTATGTGAAAACTTGTGCATTCTAGTATTCTATTTGTGCTATGTGACGTTTAATCCAGGGTGTGTAGTTCCGCCTTAACAATAGTAGCGCTATAGGAGGTGCACCTCTCCCATTATTCTCAGGGGGTATTGTTAGGAGGATTCTAGTTTACCTTGAGTCTTGGGTAAACACTAAAGCATCGGGATACTTGGGCTATCACTGCGTGGACTGCGACACTAGCACGGCTGAAACTATTTTATTACCTACATTGTGGATATGAGTTGTTTTATTCTCTTATTCTATTATCAAACTAGTATACTCGCCAATACTTTTGTATTGATATTTTAATACATCTTGCAGGCTAATAGGTCGCTTCGGAACACATGGAAATCAAGCTAGGAGATGCCTAGAAATGTCGCCTAGTTAATTTAGTCTTTTGAACAATTTGAACAATGTTTATTATGTTTGATACCTGTTATTTGTGGTTGATGGTTGTTTTTAGACAATTAATATGAAATCTATTTAATGTCTATCAAAATATTTAGTGTTATGGAAATCTCATGAGCGATCTGAACGCTTAGTGCTCGCACCCCGATGTTTCCGCCATCGGTTGGGGTGTGACATTCTGTGCGTTTAACATGTTGAAAATTGTTAAGTGTTGAACCTCAAGTGCAATCCGATCGGATTGCGGTTCTATCGGATGGTAATCCGATCAGACAGCAATCCGTCCCGCGATATGATCGTGTTGCTAACTTGATTATTTGAAAGTTTTGCGGTTTGCTTGAGACGATATGACAACGTGTTAAACAACAGAAACCCCATCAAGACACAAGTGATCCGATCGAACAGGAATCACCCTAGTCCGATCAGTCAACTTCTCGAGATGGTGGTTCATGCTTAACCCGAAATCGATTGTCTATTTTGTAACGCCCGGCTCTTTTGTACTTTCCATTTATAGAAAGTTTTGTTCGTATTTCTATTTTTGGAAACTTTGTATTCTTGTAATCGTTCCTTCTTTGTAATCGTTGTAAAATCGAGACTTGGATCATTAATGGAACTCGTATTTTGTTACAAATATGTTATACACTTTATATATGCTCGTATGTTCGAAACGGTGAATCAATTGGTGTTTAATCATTATTCTTGGAAACAATGTGCTGAACTTATAATTAATCTAAACATATGCATAAAACGTGTTTTGAACGAGAACGACTCTTGATTTTGATACTCATACGCTTAATTATACTTGGTTTATACTCCTCATACTTGGATTTATCTTAAACTATGTTTTTGTGACATTTATAGTCCTTAAAAGACCTAAAAACATCAAAATAACAAGTCTGGGGGCCAAATTGTAACATTTGAAACTTATGTCCGGTTAAGTAAGTCCGGGCGGCCCGCCTAAACTTACCGTGATCTCTCACGCGGGCCGCCTGAGGTTGCCCAGATCAGAAAAAAAAACACAGCAGCTGCTAATCTACGCGAATTGGCACGAAATCCCACTTTCTAACACTCCCCAATCACCTTTAAGCCACCTCTAAACACCTCCAATCATACTCAAACTCTTCCACTATAAATACAACCCTTCTCCAAGCATTTCTACACTTTCAACACTCTCAAATCACTCCAAATTCACTCTCAAATCAATTGCAAATCTGCATTTTCGAACAGATTCATACTCTTGCACTAAAAAGGACTAGGTGCTCCAAAGTAATCCATTCCATCAACTCACTCGCGGGATTTCAAGTAGGAAAGCTTGCAACCACCGTGAGTATACTCGATCCCTTTTTCCCCTTTACACTTTGGGATGCAACATGTATATCTATGGAATCAACTTTTAAACTAAATTAAACATACTCAATCCTTGATCAAGCATGAAACTAATGTGAATTACTTGTTATTCTTGTATGCTCTATGAACGATTTGGAACATTATATGCTCATTAACTTTGCTCGCCCACCTTAACAATTATAGCGCTATAGGATTAACGCCCCGCCCGCTATTCTATTGGGTATTGTTAAGTTACCACCCCGCTAAACTATTGGGATTAGGCTATTTTATGCGTTGTATTCTAGGGTTTGAACATATTGTACGCCAAAATTGCATACTAGTAATCACATATTACGAATCATGTTGGATTTGAGCTTTTTATTCTATTATGCTATGTAAACAAACTTGTATACTCGCCATTGCTTTTGCATTGAAACTCTATTTTAATACATGCTGCAGGTTGATAGTTGAAGTATGGATGAATGATGAAACAAGTTTAGGGTGGACTAGATACACACCTTTAATCTATTTATCTTTGATGTTATGTTGAAATTCGAACAATGTTGTTATTTCCATTTTGAATATTGTATGACAATTTAGTACTTGCAATGAAATTTGAATTTAATTAAATATTGTCACATAGTGTTATGAAGTCTCTTGCAATCTATACACACTTCGTCTCATCCCGATGTTTCCGCCATCGGTTGGGGTGTGACAGATTGGTATCAGAGCCATAACTATAGGGAATTAGGAAAATTGCCATGCTTTTGCCCTAATCTATAGTTTTAGGAATTTTGCCTCTTATGTGTTGTTTAAAACTTTTGTACTCTACCATGCATGCTTCCTAGCTATACTTCTTGTCGATTAAATTTATATGCCTTTCTAAGGTTAACATGAATACACTTTTGTTTATTTGTATACTCTTGTAACACAAACGAGACAACTTTACCAAAATAGGCGTGAAACCCACAATTTGGTAAACGACTCTCATTCTACCTTAAACTATATTTTTGCACGAAATTACACCATTAAGCTAGGAGTGAAATCCACAACTTAATGGTAATTTCCATTTCAACTCTAGTGGACCCTTGTCATAGTGTCGAAATTTTATTTTGACCCGACAAGTACCAACCACATTTAGGGTACGAAATCGTCAAGTTAGGGGTGAAACCCGCATCTCGGCGATTAAGTCCCATTCCTCGATTTTCAATCTCGCCAAAGTCCCGATTGTTTCAATCAATTAGAGATGTGTAGTAACCGGAAGGGTAAGATACCGTTAATCGCTTCTCGACGAGAGTATCTTACCTATAGGCCAAAGCACGTTTTCTCTAATTCGAAAGGACTTTCGAGCCACTTTGGAATAGTCGACGTTTCTCTACCCGAAACAATCCTATGTTTTATTGAGCCTCTCTTTTATGTATCTCAATTTATATGTGATTTTATACTTGAACGTTCGTTCATTTCAAAATTTCGTTTTAATCATTTCGCACGTTATCGCAATCACAAACGCTAATAATCCCTCGTGAACAAACTAAATTTACAATGCTTTCATTTATTCATGCTATGCTATGTGGAACTCATGACTATGCTATATGAGACATCTAAACTCTTTATGTTATGTGAATCAATTTGAAACTTTTATGCTACGTGACACTTTATGCTCTGTGAATCAATTTATGCAAACGATTTTTCTTAAACAAACATTATGATCAAGTCTCACCTATTCGTTCTTTTGAATCTTAGATGTCTTCTCGTCACTCCAACTCTAGTCTAAGAAGTCAAAGTCCCGTGCTACGAAGAAAATGATGGCTTTCATGGTCGATCAATTTGCGCGCGTCGTTCCAAAGGTCATTTCCGAGATTCGAGCTTCTGAAACTCCGAACTCCTCCGTCGACTCCAAGGTCGAAATACGCAAGCCCGCTTCGTTCAACTTCAGCACTTTTCATCGTGCAATCCCAAGCCATTCACCGGCAATGATGGGGTGACCGCCATGCTCGAATGGTTTGATAGCATGGAGGTCACGTTCATCAACAGTGATTGCCCCAATGAGCTCAGAACGCGTAGTGCGACTGGGGTATTCCAAGCCCGAGCTCTCGAATGGTGGACAAACGAAAGGAACATACGTTCAAACGAACTGGCATATGCGTTGGAGTGGGAAGAAGTCAAGGCCCTGATGATGGACGAGTTTTGTCCTCCGCATGAGCAACAAAAGTTGGAGGAAGAATTTTGGGCACTAAAGCAAGTGGGGGATGAAAACCTAGCCTACACCACCCGTTTCAAACAACTTAGCTTCATAGTTCCTCACCTCGTTATGACCACCGACCGCAAGATACGGAAGTATATCAATGGGTTACCCTCTGCTATGCGCGATACGATCGAGGCTGCCAAACTCGACAATATCGAAGCTGTTTATCGTTTGGCCGCTTCCCTGAACAACAATCGCATTCGTGATAAGCAAGCCGCAAACCCCGCTTCTTTCAAGCCAGCCAACCAAATCACCCAACAGTCGAGTAGCAATAGGGGGAAGAAGCGAAAGCAATCGAACCCTGTTTGCAATGCGATCGTGCCACCCGTTAACCCAAACCCTGTTGCTCCTGATAACACCCAGAAGTCGTACACTGGGATTCATCCCAAGTGTGCCACTTGTAATTACCATCATCCCGCCAATGCCCGGTGTCGTCGTTGTGGCACTTGTAACCGTTATGGACATGACACCGCCTTTTGTCGCTATCAACAACAACAAGCTCCACCAGCTCAACAAGCGCAACCAGCTCCGCCCCCTCCTCAAAACGCAAGACCCGCTAGAGCTTGTTTCAAATGTGGGGAAGTCAATCATCTTCGTCCTCAATGCCCACTATGGAATCAAGAACAACTACAACCTCCTCGTGGACGTTGTTTCAATCTGAACGCGAATCAAGCGCGCAACGACAATGATGTCGTTAACGGTACGTTTCTTGTTAACCATCTTTATGCTTCGATACTATTTGATACTGGTGCGGACAAAAGCTTTGTGTCCTTAGAATTCGAATCATTGTTAAATTGCACACGCTCTAAGCTACCTAAGTCGTTTTCCGTTGAGGTCGCCAATGGCAAATCCATCCTAGTCGATTTCGTTCTTCGTAATTGTCGTCTTACTCTTAACGAACACGTTTTCCCTATCGATCTCATACCCATGCAACTGGGTAGTTTTGACATCATCATAGGCATGGATTGGCTCCAAAAGAACCATGCTGAAATCGCTTGTCACGAGAAATACGTTCGTTTACCCCTTCCTTCTGGTGATGTTTTGCACGTCTATGGAGGCCGACCTTCAAAGGGACTGAAGTTGATGTCCTGCACACAAGCGAACAAATACTTACGCAAACAGTACTTTGCCTTTTTAGCCCACGTTGTGGAAGAAAAGGGCAAGGGAAAGAGTTTAAGTGATGTTCCAGTGGTGCGCGACTTCCCTGACGTCTTTCCTGAAGATTTACCAGGTCCTCCTCCACCTCGATCTGTTGACTTTCGTATTGACCTCGTACCTGGTGCGACTCCTGTTGCCGAAGCTCCTTATCGCCTTGCACCTTCTGAGATGCAAGAATTATCCATGCAACTTCAAGAACTCCTCGATAAAGGTTTCATTCGTCCAAGTACCTCACCTTGGGGTGCTCCTGTGCTTTTCGTTAAAAAGAAAGACGGCTCTTTCCGTATGTGTATCGATTATCGCGAGCTCAACAAACTCACTGTCAAGAATCGTTACCCTCTTCCGCGTATCGACGATCTCTTTGACCAACTTCAAGACGCTACTTGTTTCTCCAAAATCGATCTTCGTTCTGGTTATCACCAGCTTCGGGTCCTCGAAGAGGACGTACCCAAAACCGCTTTTCGCACTCGCTATGGACATTACAAGTTCGTGGTTATGCCTTTTGGGTTGACCAACGCACCCGCTGTGTTCATGGATCTAATGAATCGTGTTTGTAAGCCCTATTTGGATCGTTTCGTGATCGTCTTCATTGATGATATCCTCATTTATTCTAAATCTCGAGCCGATCATGAACGTCATCTTCGTCTTATACTCGAGCTCTTACGTATTGAACGCTTATACGCTAAGTTCTCTAAATGCGAGTTTTGGATTAAAGAAGTCCAATTCCTTGGACACGTTGTTAGTGAAAAAGGAATCCACGTTGACCCTGCAAAGATCGAAGCCGTAAAGAATTGGACCGCGCCTAAATCTCCTTCTGAAATCCGTTCCTTCTTAGGATTGGCGGGTTATTACCGCCGGTTCATCTCGAATTTTTCAAAGATCGCCGTTCCTCTCACTTCGTTGACCCAAAAGGAGAAACCTTTTGCTTGGGGTCCTGAGCAAGAGGAATCCTTTCGGACTCTCAAGGACTTGCTTTGCAACGCTCCTATTCTTACTCTTCCTGATGGGAATGATGATTTTGTGGTGTATTGCGATGCCTCGAACCGTGGTCTTGGTTGCGTTCTCATGCAACGAGGCAAGGTCATCGCTTACGCCTCTCGTCAACTCAAGATACACGAGAAGAACTATACCACCCATGACCTTGAACTTGGCGCAGTTGTTTTTGCGTTGAAAATTTGGCGACACTACCTTTATGGTACTAAGTGTGTGGTTTTCACTGACCACAAGAGCCTTCAACACATCTTCGACCAAAAGGAACTGAACATGCGTCAACGTCGTTGGGTGGAACTGTTAAACGACTACGACTGCGAAATCAAATACCATCCAGGTAAAGCGAATGTAGTAGCTGACGCCCTTAGTCGTAAGACTCACATGAAGGGTATTCATTGTCTCCAACTCGTGAACGATCTTCCACGCCGCATTCGTGAAGCTCAGTACGCCTCTATTAACGAAAGTAACTTCCATGTTGAAATACGAGGCGCTAAAGAACATGACCTCATCTCCAATGCCGATGGTATCCTATACCTTGACAATCGTGCCTGGATCCCTGATCGCGAAGAACTTCGAGACTTCATTATGAACGAGGCACACAAATCCAAGTACTCAATTCATCCTGGTGCCGACAAGATGTATCATAATCTACGTACATCCTATTGGTGGCCTGGTATGAAGAGAGACATTGCCGTTTACGTCTCTAAGTGTCTTACGTGTTCAAAAGTCAAAGCCGAGCATCAACGACCTTCTGGTCTACTCGAACAACCTGAAATCCCCGTTTGGAAATGGGATAGCATTGCGATGGACTTCATAACTAAACTCCCGCGTACACCCTCTGGTCACGATAGCATTTGGGTGATCATCGATCGTTTGACCAAGTCCGCTCAATTCATTCCTATTCGTGAAGATTTCAAGGTTGAACGACTTGCTCGCATCTATACTGACGAAGTCATACGCCATCATGGCATTCCTCTCGACATCATTTCTGATCGCGATGATCGATTCACTTCGCGTCTCTGGCAAACCTTTCAGTCCGCTATGGGTACTTGTTTGAATCTCAGTACGGCCTTTCATCCTCAAACGGATGGACAGACTGAACGTACTATCCAAACCCTAGAGGACATGCTCCGTTCTTGTGTCATCGACTTTGGTGGTAGTTGGGATGTGCATTTACCTTTGGTCGAGTTCTCGTACAACAATAGCTACCACTCCTGTATTAAAATGGCTCCATTCGAGGCATTGTATGGTCGCAAATGCCGATCTCCTTTAAGCTGGCACGAGATTGGTGACAAACATTTTTCTGGCCCTGAGATCATACAAGAAGCGACGGATAGGATTCACCAAATCCGTGATAATCTACTCAAGGCTCGAGAACGTCAAAAGGTCTATGCTGATAAGGGACGCAAACCAATGGAATTCAACGTTGGAGATCACGTTTTACTCAAAGTGTCTACTTGGAAAGGAGTGGTTCGATTTGGTAAAAAGGGAAAACTTGCCCCTCGCTATGTTGGTCCTTTCAAGATACTCGAAAGGATTGGTGCGGTGGCTTATCGACTAGATTTACCTCAAGAGCTCAACAACGTTCATCCAACGTTCCATGTCTCAAATCTAAAGAAGTGTCACGCTGAAGAAGGACTTCAGGTTCCTCTTGAAGATCTCCAAATAAACGACACTCTGCATTTTGTGGAGAAACCCGTCGAAATCATGGATCAAGGAGTCAAGTTATTGAGGCGCAGCAAAATTCCTATCGTCAAGGTTCGATGGGAAGGTAAACGAGGCGCTGAATTTACTTAGGAACTCAAGAGCGAGATGAAAAAGAAGTACCCTCATCTTTTCCCTACGTCTTCCTAAATTTTGGGACGAAATTTCCTAAAGGAGGGGAGACTGTAACGCCCGGCTCTTTCGTACTTTCCATTTATAGAAAGTTTTGTTCGTATTTCTATTTTTGGAAACTTTGTATTCTTGTAATCGTTCCTTCTTTGTAATCGTTGTAAAATCGAGACTTGGATCATTAATGGAACTCGTATTTTGTTACAAATATGTTATACACTTTATATATGCTCGTATGTTCGAAACGGTGAATCAATCGGTGTTTAATCATTATTCTTGGAAACAATGTGCTGAACTTATAATTAATCTAAACATATGCATAAAACGTGTTTTGAACGAGAACGACTCTTGATTTTGATACTCATACGCTTAATTATACTTGGATTATACTCCTCATACTTGGATTTATCTTAAACTATGTTTTTGTGACATTTATAGTCCTTAAAAGACCTAAAAACATCAAAATAACAAGTCTGGGGGCCAAATTGTAACATTTGAAACTTATGTCTGGTTAAGTAAGTCCGGGCGGCCCGCCTAAACTTACCGTGATCTCTCACGCGGGCCGCCTGAGGTTGCCCAGATCAGAAAAAAAAAACACAGCAGCTGCTAATCTACGCGAATTGGCACGAAATCCCACTTTCTAACACTCCCCAATCACCTTTAAGCCACCTCTAAACACCTCCAATCATACTCAAACTCTTCCACTATAAATACAACCCTTCTCCAAGCATTTATACACTTTCAACACTCTCAAATCACTCCAAATTCACTCTCAAATCAATTGCAAATCTGCATTTTCGGACAGATTCATACTCTTGCACTAAAAAGGACTAGGTGCTCCAAAGTAATCCATTCCATCAACTCACTCGCGGGATTTCAAGTAGGAAAGCTTGCAACCACCGTGAGTATACTCGATCCCTTTTTCCACTTTACACTTTGGGATGCAACATGTATATCTATGGAATCAACTTTTAAACTAAATTAAACATACTCAATCCTTGATCAAGCATGAAACTAATGTGAATTACTTGTTATTCTTGTATGCTCTATGAACGATTTGGAACGTTATATGCTCATTAACTTTGCTCGCCCACCTTAACAATTATAGCGCTATAGGATTAACGCCCCGCCCGCTATTCTATTGGGTATTGTTAAGTTACCACCCCGCTAAACTATTGGGATTAGGCTATTTTATGCGTTGTATTCTAGGGTTTGAACATATTGTACGCCAAAATTGCATACTAGTAATCACATATTACGAATCATGTTGGATTTGAGCTTTTTATTCTATTATGCTATGTAAACAAACTTGTATACTCGCCATTGCTTTTGCATTGAAACTCTATTTTAATACATGTTGCAGGTTGATAGTTGAAGTATGGATGAATGATGAAACAAGTTTAGGGTGGACTAGATACACACCTTTAATCTATTTATCTTTGATGTTATGTTGAAATTCGAACAATGTTGTTATTTCCATTTTGAATATTGTATGACAATTTAGTACTTGCAATGAAATTTGAATTTAGAGCCCCGCTTGCGGTCTGCTCATATAATGTAATATATGTGTGGGCGCTCGGGGGGGGCAAAAGCAAAAGTGCACTAATTTTTAACGTTATTTTACTAATTTCGTGAAAATAACGTTAAAAAGAGGGGATCGTTAATCAGGCATCATGTGGTGGCGTTGATAGCCGAAAGACAAGGGGGTACATGCACCAATTGGCGTTTGTCTCAATTGCTGAGTGTTATGTGCCTTATGTCCAAGGCTTGATGCAAAACCACAATCGAGCCGGGGGTCTCATTGGAAGCAGCCTCTCTATTCCTACGGGGTAGAGGTAAGGCTGTCTACATCCCACCCTCCTCAGACCCTACCTTAGCTTTGCTATAGGTGGGATATACTGAGTACGATGATGATGAATGAAATTTGAATTTAATTAAATATTGTCACATAGTGTTATGAAGTCTCTTGCAATCTATACACACTTCGTCTCATCCCGATGTTTCCGCCATCGGTTGGGGTGTGACATATTTCATAGAAACCAGATCTTGAACTAATACATCACTAAGAAGGAGTAGAAGATCAAAACAAGCTCCGATTCTATCGGTTTGAGGGCATTGAGTGTAAAAGAGTTGAAAGAAAGTTAGAAAACCATCTTTCAATCCTTTTAACCTTGAAAATGTTCAGATCTATGCAAGATCATTGTTTATTCATGTGGAAATCGTTCAGATCTAAGTTGTTCTTGGTGGAATGAGGCCAAAACTTGAAGTTCATGAGAACTCCATGATGACATCATCCTAGAACACCTCAAATCTGTTGATTTCACGGTTAAAAGTTAAGATTCAAAGGTGAAAATAATGAAGGAGTGCGTGTAGATCACAGAAGTACAAGATTTAGGTTGAAAACTTACAAGAATCATGAGAAATAGAGAGAAAAGAGGGCTTGAGCGAGCTGGTCGAGTGGAGGAGCTGTCATATCACAAATGATGTGACAGGAGGGTATTTATAGGGTTTCCAAAAGAGGAAAATGCACTTGGATCGGATTGGTCACCGATCGGATGGCAACTCGATCGGATGGCAATCCGATCGGATGGCACTCCGATCGGATGGCCACTCGATCGGTTGGCCACTCGATCCAGGTGTCCGGCATGTTGAGTTTTGTTGTTTCGATTCGCGTGTTGAGCGTTGCGATGCGTTTCGAGCGAGCGATGCGATAGATTAATAATAAACACACAAATACTATATCTAACATACAATCATCATAATTAACTGGCGTTTAGCGTTTGCGATTCGATTGCGATAGAGTTGCGATTGCGTTTTGATTAATCACCACACAACATAAATAAACATGCACAAGTAACACATAAAAGGCACACACACACATAAAACAATATCCAGAACGCATGATTCGAGTTGCGAATGCGATTGCGATACGATAAGCGATAAAACATGCGATAAACATCGATTAAACCTCGATTATTCATAGATACTCCACATAATACAACTAAAGCAAAACAAAATAAAGATTCGATTACAGTCAAAGAAGTCAAATCAATAATTAAGCAAGGAGTGACAGATCGCAATTATCAATCTTTTCTTCCTTTGACTTCAATCTTGGCTTTGACTTTGACTTTCGAAACACGGGGTGTTACAACTACACGAGTTGCATAAATGTAATTTTGTATGGTAAAAAATAAAAATGTTATATCTTTAAAAAAACTGGTTTATTACACGGGTTGAATGAATCTAATAAAAATTTATATCATTTAAAAAAACCAACGGATATACTCGTTATACGATGGATGGGGTGATTGCGGTGATGGTTCTTATAAATGTCACGTAAACATAGTGATTACTGTATTTTAGTTGAGAGTTGAACACGAAAATAAGTATAGAACCAATAAACATTGATTAATATTTTTGTTTACCCCTAATGAACATTTTTTAAATAGGTTCTACCCTTAACTACTTTAGTTTCATAAAATAAATAAATTATTTACGTTATATTAATTTATATTTAGCGTACATCTTTTGTTAATTTCATGATAAAGAATTTTGAAATCTGATAAATATTTAAAAATATTAGATTATCTCCTATACGAATTGTTTAAATTTTAATTTGATGTTAATTAATCTATACTATATAATAAAAGAAACCTATTTTGGGACACTTGTCATTCTCTCATTTAATTGAATAAAATTAATAATAATAATAATAATAATATTTAATCTAAATTAATACAAATTTTTATTATTAATAATATTTAATCAAATCTAAAATCTAATCTAATACAAATTTTTATTATCAATGTGCTGTGGTTAAGGGTAAAGAGTAAGAAATACATAAATAATTATATTTTAAACAGATTTTAAGGAGTTAAGATATAATATGTTCTTTACCTTCTTTAATATATATTTTATCTCAATAAAAAAAGTCATCACTTTTGAATCGTGAATACAAATTTTTATTATCAATGTGCTGTGGTTAAGGGTAAAGAGTAAGAAATACATAAATAATTATATTTTAAACAGATTTTAAGGAGTTTAGATATAATATGTTCTTTACCTTCTTTAATATATATTTTATCTCAATAAAAAAAGTCATCACTTTTGAATCGTGATTATTCAATAATCAATATTATGAGGTTGTACCTTTAATTTGGGCTTGTATTCTTAGGATGTACATTGCCTTCCAATCTATATATATCTTTACTATATAATAAAAGAAACCACTTTAGAGACATTTATAATTTTAGTTTAATCTTTTCTAATTAATTATAGATAACACTCCTACTAAATATTATTTAGTTTAATATCTTATATTATAGATAATTCTCCTACTAAATATTATTAGTTTAATATCTTATAGATAATTATTATTTAGTTTAATCTCCTTCTCATTTATAATATTATTTATTTGAATTAGTTATATTTGAATGTTAACTTAAAATAAAATTAACTAATATTATTTATCATTTATATATTTACGGAGTTTTAATAAAGGGTTAAATTTATTTAGACTTCGTTCACATATTTTGCAACAACAGAATAATCTATTTTTATCACGAAAACCAAAGTTTGTATTAATATATTAAATATTTTTATTTTTACTATACAAAATTACATTTACTCGACCCATGTAATACATGAGGTTTTTTAAGATATAACTTTTTATTATTTGATATAAAAAATTAGATTTATTCATTTCGTACAATACACGGGGTTTTTTAAGGATATATATTTTTTTATTATTTAGTACAGAAAATTACATTTATTCAAACCGTGTAATGTGCATATTTTTAAAGATGTAATTTTTTTATTATTTGGTATATAAAATTACATTTATATAACCCGTGTTATAAATGAGGTTTTTTAAAGATGTATTATTTTATTATTTGGTAAACAATATTACATTTATTCAACCCGTGTAATACACGTGGTTTTAAAGATATAACTTTTTTATTTGGTATATAAAATTACATTTATTTAACCTGTATAATATGGTTCTTATAGATATAACTTTTTATTATTTAATATATAAAATTATATTTATTCAACCCGTACAATAAATGAGGTTTTTAAAGATATATTGTTTTATTATTAGTATATAAGATTTATTTATTCAACCCCGTGTAATACACGGGGTTATAATCTAGTTATCTATATAAAAAAACAGATGGCTTCAATGAATGATATGTGTTATCCCATTAGTTTTTTTTATTATATAGTATAGATAACAAAATCATATAATAGTTATTTAGCATCAATTAAATAAAATGCGGCTAAAAATCCATTATAGCATAATTTTCCGTATTTTCTTTCAAAATTATATTTTTATGATATAAATAAGAACAATGGCCAAACTAACGAATAGCCGACAATAAAATATTAATCAAAGGTTGATAATCCTAAGCATAATGGAATGATTAGGATTGGGTTTAGCCTCCTTGATGGAATTATATGATCATGTGCCACACATATTCCCCACTACAAAAGGTAGAAAAGCATGTGAATGGTTGTGAGCCCACAAGTTTATTTGTGATAGTCAAATCTTTGTTCTCAAGTTTGGTCAAATCTTGACATGTTTTTTTATTAAAATATTATTAGCTTACACGGGTAATGACGAAAATATGTAAATTATAAACTTGTATATAATCCTTATTAATGAAATGACTTATTAGATAAAATAGTAAAACAAAAGAACAGTTATATTTTCAGCTATTCAAAATAATTTTCTAAGTTTTCACTTCTCTCTTGAGATACTACAATCCATCTTATTATATGACGTAAAAGAAGTAGTTGAATTATATATATTCAATTCACCGTAGTTGAACTAGCCATAGTCTTCTTAATAGAAGATCTAACCATACTATTAAAGCATATGTTTTTTTATCTTATTTTTCAATCAAAACCGAAGAGCACTCGAATAACGTGTGATTTTACTCGAATGATATATATCGTATAGTGATACAAGGTTTGAATGAGCTTCAAATCTCTATCCAATTTAAGGTTTTGTTGTCAATCCCTATCGGTTTTGAAAAGTAGTTCTTTGTTTGTGGTCGGTCCACTATTGTGATTTGTTCAATTGTAAATATGTTCACTAGAGGATTTTATTTGAAGGCAAAAAAATGTCCCTAATCCGTCAGAAAGCTACTAACCATCGGGGAAATTATGTGGGAAATCTAGGTATGGACATCATCAATGGAACGACATATATTACCGACAGGCTACCTAAGAGCATTTGAATGACGGATTACCGAGTTCATTTAACGTATATCATATTTGTTTAGATTTAGCAACAAAAATGGATAGATAATTTATCGTTGTCGATGAACACAACACCGTACTAAAATTGGAAGCCTCATTATTGGTTATCATTTTGACCTTTTTATGTCGATATTGAAGTTGTATGGTTGTTTTCTCATCAATACTAAACAATTATCAATAACTGGCTAAGTGCCTTAATGTTTAATGTTTTATCAAACATTAGGGGCAGTTTCAACTTTTGTTGATAGAGAAGAATAGAAATCTAACCTTTTGAGTAGTTCTTCCAGTTTGTCTTGATGGCTCTTGCATGTAGTAATACAAGAAGGCTATATGTATAAGAAGAAAAGTTGAAAGAAGAGGAATCAATTCAATCAATTAGCTAATGTATAATTTATCGGTCATTTGCTTATGTACAATCAAGGAAACTAAACTAACGATCAACCTCTTGCTATTAGTCCTATTTCTATTATTGACACGATAATCATGTTACATCCTAAATATGCGTAATGTTGTTCATCGGTTAAGGCGTGTGGGTATAGGGGTCTAGCAAATCCGGGTTTGGGTTTCTTTCCTTAAATCGAATATCTAATTCATCAGTGCTACCCAATGCATACTACCAACTAACCGTATATCCAACTCATTACAATTAAACGGATAGGCTTTGTATATACAACCGAAAAGAACTTGAAACCTACCAAGTACACACAACCAATAATAAATATTTTAAAATTAGATGGGTATGTTTCGAACGATGATAAACTTATCATTCACCAAATTTCAGTCACACAAGATTAAAAAAAATCAACTTCCCCTAAAGTAACCGATCCCAAAAAACAATGCCTGTCGCGTTCCACAGTATAATACACTACAAAGCATATAAGCACACATAGTATATGCTTCTCTAACAGTAACTTTACACACCTCCAAATCAAAAATTAAGGACCCAAGTACCCAACCACCTATTCTTGCCTCCTTTCTATAACCCTAGTGTGGCAAGAATGTGACTTCACTATATTATATCATCATGGCTCAAAACTCTTTGCCAAAACCCTAAAGGTTATATAAGTAATTTCACTTTAAAGAGGGTCCATTGATCCACTTTTCAGCCTCTCCATGCGGGCTTGAAGCCCAGATAGCGCCTTTTCATCCATGGGTAGAACACCACTATGGACGGGATTGGGATTGACTGCACTAACCTCGTCTGTTGGTTGACCAGACTCATGGTCTTCGTGACTAACATTCATTTGCATCATGGGTTGGTTCGCAGGTTCTGGGTTCCCACCAGACGCTAACTGGATGCTCTTCATCCTCTCTCTTATTGCATCTAGAGTCCCACTGCTAACTGTGTATCAATAAATATATAAATAAATAAAGGATTAATTTCATATATACCCTTACAAATTTGAAAACTTTCATATATACCCAAGCAAAACTAAAAATATCATGTATGCCCTCACAAAATAATTAAAATATAAAATATACCCAATTAATTAAAAACAATCTAATAAACAATCATTTTACTCTTATTTTTTTTTAACTTCAAGTTTTCATATATGCTCATCTTTTAACTTCATATTTTTATATAACACATATTAAACTTAAATTGATTTTTACCCATTTTAATTTTTTTTATATTTTTCATGAACAATAGTATTCTTCATATATAATATTTCAACTACTTTGTAAGGGTATGTATTTATAATTTTGCAAGGGTATATACGATATTTTGCAAATTTCCAGAGGTATTTATGAAATTGAAATAAACAAACGAATTATAAAGATCATACAATTAGTGCACTATAATTGCGGTAGAAATAAAGAAATATACCTCCAGATGGGAATCTGTCGTCTGATTGAACGGGGATTTGACCTCTTGAGGATGACATGTCATCCTCAGCGTATGATGGTGGTAGACTGAAACTTGTGGGGTCCATTTTAGTATTAACAGATTTTCCATCATTTAAAGAATTAGTATGTACAGGTGAAAGTGGTGCGAATTTCGGAGATGGAAGGTTTAAGGCAGATGGTGGAGGTGTTGGCATGGGCACACTGGATGGAGTTCTTCCAGCTGCAGCGTTTTTCTCCATCTGATATACAAGAAAAATAACAAAAAGAAAAACTTAAAATGGAGAAAATTTCAGAAACGAAACAGAAGTTGAGAAGAAAGTTGTTATCCAGACCTGTGCTAAACCGTCTCTAATGTATGTTCTGAAAGCTTCACTTGCGTTTTGAAGTTGAGAAAATATGTCAACCTGACAACAAACAGTCAAAGCTCAAGTTCAAAGGTGAAGGAAGTAATTTCACTTGTGAGCAAATGATAATATTGTTACCTTTGGGTACAGCTGAGTTATTCGGTATAGTTCATAAAGACCAATACTGCATGTTTGTTTGTCCCCGATTTTCTTGAATATTGCAGCCAGCTCTTGCTGTATACCCAACACCCAAGAATATTAGAAGCAAGAACAGGTGTACTGAATACAGCAATTTTTACCCATTTACTTAAAAATTAGCAAGTACATAATCTTCTAAATCACTTGTTGCAAAAATTTACTAAAAAATTGCCATTTTCGTCCTTGAGGTTTGGCCAGTTTTGCGACTTTCGTCCAAAAGATTCTTTTTTCCACATCTGGATCCAAAAGATTAAAAATCTTGCCATTTTCATCCGGCTTCTTAACTCCATCCATTTTTCTCCGTTAAGTCGGGGGTATTTTTCGACTTTTTGTTAACTTAAAGTGCATTTTGGTTTTTTGCCCTTTGAGTTAACAAAAAAGACGAAAATACCCCTGACTTAACCGGGAAAAATAGATGGTGTTAACGAGCTGGAAGAAAATGGCAAGATTTCAAACCTCTTGGATCCAAATGGAGAAAACTTTTGGACGAAATTCGCAAAAATGGACAAACCTCAGGGACCAAAATGGCATTTTACTCTAAAAAAATATTATAAAGAAGTGCAATTTTTACAAAGTGCTTCTAGTAAACCTATCATTTGTAGTTGAGAATGAAAAAACTAACCTTCAATTGAGCATCAGCAGAATGTGTAGCAGGCATAGGATTATTGGCCATGGAGTCACCCCAATGAGTTTGACCCACGGGACCCGTTGGTGTCAGCATTCTTGCAGCAGCCAAGGTCTAACAGTTTTTCAATAAGAAGATAGACTTAATAGTTAATACAAGTATTCACATCACGTTTATCAAGTGATAGATCAAAGAAAATACCTGGAGATTAAGATCGATGTAGGCAAGTATTATAGGTTGGGGTTCCATGTCTATTGGAACCATAGAAAGATGGCCTTTTATCGCAGTACCACGAAGCTTTACAAGCTCATGCAGAACCGTTTTCACCATGCGCAAAGGCTTGTCATCTGCTCCAGCTCTGTAAATAGCAGAAAATGAGGGTAAACCTGTCGTACTACAAATAACAACTCTAATAATTATCAACTAGATTATGACAAGATATAGCAAACCTCCTTCTGATCTCTTCCATCCCAAGTTCTTGGAGATAAATATGAATGCTTTGAAGAATGCGATCAAGGTCAACCTCGTAAATTGTACTTTGTAGAACCTGCATCAAAAATATTAAATATTCAAGAAAGACAGACCAATGTGTGAAAGTTAATTAATAATATATCCAAAAGCTGACCGACCTTTGTAAGTTTGATCAGGCATTTGACAACCAAATCTGAAAATTTCATATTTCTTGAAGCAAATGACTCGTTTGATGGTGGATATGGCCATCTAGAAGGGTCCAATGGTTTCAAAAGATTAATCAGTACCACAAATGATGATGTACGCTCAGCATTATCCTGAAATTAATAACAACCAAGTCAACACAATAGTCAACAGAAATAAAAGTATTAGATATTTTTGCATGAGTTTAGGTAAGAGGCAAAGGTTCACCAATATCTTAAGCATTAGAACATTTAATGCTTTCAAAAGCTGACTGCCATCATCCATCCTTGGAACCCTCTCATCTAAAAGCCAGAGTAAAAGCTCTGTAATCAGATTGTCAAGGGTTCTCTGGTTGACAGCATGGGCAAGCCTTTTATTTTGAAATGTCTGCATGAGTGTGTTGAGAACATATTTACAAGACCTAGAAGATGCACCCCGCAAGCTAAAGTCAAAAGTATTTGCGACCTGGAAAACAAAAATAATTCAAATTAATAGAGAATGTGTGGAAGAAAACAATATTAAATGAAAGTAGAGCAACAAGTACCTTAGCTGCTAAACAAGACACGAGCTTGTCGGCATCTTTGATTAATTCATCCATCAAACTGCCTTCGGGGTCATTGGTTGCAGCTGCTAACTCATGGCACACAACTTTCATACCTTCAACAGACTGCGTATGCAAATAGCCAGTTTACGCATTCAGTAAAACCTTCATTGAATATTAGTTGAAGAAAAAAATATATATCAAACCTGCTCAGGAGAGCCATATGTAATGATATCTAGAGCCTCGTTCCAGTCTGTAGGGCCGATTACACCTCCAGATGGCCGTGCCATTGGATGTCTTTCCATTTGAGCTTCTGGGGGAGTATAGATATCCCTAAAAGATATAAAAAGCCAATTATATAACCAAATAATGTATTTTTTTCACATCAGTATGGGATAAGAGGAAAAAGTACAAAGAGAAAATAACAAGTAAAGAAAACAGAACAATGTGGTTACCTGGTAAAAGCTGGTCCGGATATGGATCGTGATACTTCACCACTTTGCTCGGCAAGGTCAGAACTGTAAAAAAAGTATAGAAGCTAAATAAATAAATAATAAATAAATAAAAATAAAAACGAAAATTCCAAAAGAACTATAACGGTGTTAACTCTAAAATGATTTTTTTTTTAAAAGGCATAAGAAAGAAGCAAAGGATAGTAAGGTGAAACAAAAGGGTTATTCTGATGTTTACCCATTCTCTCTAACAGAACGCCTTAATAAAGCAGCAGCTCTTGCTTCACCTGGCATACCCTCCTTTCTTTTATTCATTTCTCGGGCCTAGAGAAACATAAAAAGCATAATAGGGTTACAGTAATAGATTAAAATGCACTGAACAAACAATATTGCTGCATCACATGATCTAGAGAGCAATTATTCATTTGTTTTTCTCCTAAATAGCAGTACATGTACTTATGAATATAGTTCTCAGGGTAGTAGGGCAGAGGGAACTTCAAAAAAGCAAAAACAAAAGTGATACAAGAAATCATTAATATCATTACAATTATAGACTTATAGTAGTGGTAGTACTGTAGTAGTAGAGAGTAATAATCATAATAATGATGATAATGATTTTAAAAATAATAACAATTAGTAATAAAAAGGGAGAAAACAAGAACATAATATACCTTATATTTAAATCTGTCATCTATCATACTTTTTTGTGCTTCAGTCAGCTTCCCAACAAAATTCCAGATGTCATCACCTTGCATCAAACAATAATCACAAAGTTCAACATCTTCCAACAAAGGTTTAGTAGTCCTGTCTATGACGCATATTACATGTTAATCTTCTATTAGTATAAACCTTAAACTCACCAAATATCTTATAACCAGTGGCTAGGCAATTTAAAGCAGCTTTTCTAAGATCACCATCTCGTTCTGCAGTTAAACTTGCAACATCTTTCAAGGATTTTAGCTGTGCATTACTTATCTGCATAAATTGTAAGAGACATGAGCAACCTTCGTCTACAAGTTCAGCCATTATTAAGTTTAGGGAGCATGTACCTCGGAGCCATTATTGTCCAGCAAATATCCAACAAGATCAGCACACTCGATTCTTGTCCTGTTATTTCTTGAACGCAGACCTTCCAAAATGAAAGGGAAAGTTTTGGCAGCAGAATAGCTATGTATGAGCTGCTTCATTAGTTCCCGAATTTTCTCTCTTAGTTTCTCGATGTTGTGACCAGTCTGCACAAATAAATAGATTAATCGTAAGTAGGCATTCAAACTCTGTCATGTATATTCTATAAAGTCTAGGGTTGAGTAAACCTTTTCCACCAAGCAAGGAAAAAAGATGTAAGCTTCAGATTCATTCAGAGTGTAGTTCTCGTTTCTTAATGTGTCAAAGAACTCCGGAAGAAATTCCAGCACCTGTAATCATAATTAAAATGAATATAAGTTCTATACATATAATGCCAAACATAAATGACACGATATGTTTGACAAAACAAGATGATGATAATAATAATAATAATAATAATAATAATAATAATAGAAAGTTTTAACCTTTAGTAAGCAAGAGGTGTTGGATTCACAAAATCGCAATACAAACCACTTTAACAGTATATCAATAACTTCGATTAAATCTTTAGCAATTGTTGGAAGTGCCCTATGAAGCATCTCGATCCCATCAACTTGTTTTTTGAAATCTGTGCTTAAAAGCCGCCGGTGCAAATCCTCCCTGAAGTACTTCATCAAATCATTCTGTTTCATGAAGAAAAAAAAATTGTTTTTAAAATCTGGATGACCACCCGAGCAAATTGCCATAGATTTTGATAATAACAACCTCTAAATCCTGAATCTGCTCCACACGCAGCTCTTCAAATTTAGACCTACGAACCACAATTCTCTCTCTTTCAGCCTGCAAGCAAATAAGAATACAATATGCTTAGATTCTTTTAATGTTGATTTATACATTAACGTATACGCAACATTGCAACTTAGAACGATACCTTGTTAGAGTCCCTGACATTTATTAAAGCTTGTGACTGGATGTTGATATCTTGAACAGACATGATCGGCTCTGGTTTTGAGCCCTTTGCTGAAACCGCTCTCTAGAACCGAAAAAGAGACAATAATTCAATATATATATCACAGATTAATATGAACAAGGTATAGCAGATAGTATATCAATACCGAAGATACAGATCTGCTTCCATGCCTTGATGCATGACCATTTGATTTGCCAATCTTTGAACCTGTTTTCGATGGTTGTCCAGCTGGGACTGTTCTTGTGTTCTCATGCACTTCTGGGAATGCACCGTGTGTCTTCAATCGTTCAAGAACAATCGCCAGCGCGGGACCTTGAATATCTCTTACATTCTTCATGACCTACAGTGGATGAGAAAATTGGTTCAAAACGATTATGCGAAAGTAAAACATATGAATATTAAAATTTAAAAGTAAGAAGTTTTACACACCATTTCTGGTCCACAAACTCTAACAATATCCCCAAAGCACGCTTCTGCGGCTTTACGAACATCTGCTGATTTATCCTGATAAACAAAAACTACTTAATCTGCTGACTGACAAATGAAACAACGAATATAGTCTTTATAAATAATAAATACCGTCATAGCAACAGCAACTGGTCTCAGTAACTGAATGGCATCAGGGAACTCTGCCAATCCTGTAAGTTGCTTCGACAACCAGTCAAAAAGGTCCTTACGTCCTTCTGCCCCAAGTTTAGCATCAGTCAAAGAAGCAGTAATATATGGTACCTACAAATAACCAAAAGTCACGATTAATACAGTTAAATATAATTAGAACGCAAATTAGATATGAATAAAACATGTACCATTTTATCAAGATGGGTAACAGCAACCCAAGCATCCAAAGTTGTCAAGGTAGATTCTCTCGTGCTCTTTTTATTGTCACCAAGGCATTTGATAACATCGGACAAAATTCCCTGCAAGAAAAGCATATATTATTATCATTGTTAAATGTTAAATCTTGGGATTTATAATAACCTAACTTATTTATATATAAATGGAGATAGACGTATCTATTGACCTTGCTGGCCTTCTCTACTGCAGGTCCCATAGCCGATGCAAGAGCACTTATAGAAGTCAGTGTAGCCGTAATTAAGTTTTTGTTGCTGTCATATAACCGAGCTCTAAGAGCCCCAAACAATTCCACTGAAAAAAACACAAAAACATGTAAAAGATGATAAACCAACAAAATATATCAAAAAAATGCAAAAAAAAAAGTACCTGTTCCAGTAGGCTGAATACGCTTATTAGCCTCATCCACAATTTTACTTACTGCTTCAATAGATTCGAGACGAGCCTGAACAAAACCAAAAACAATGTCAAAATGACTTTCCATGTTTTATTATTTATTAATTTAATTAATAAAGTAGTTATAAAAGCATCATCACCTTCCAATCATTACTCTCCAATCCTTTAAGAAGAGCCGGTGTTATCTTTCCGCTTATATCCTCTCGTGGCAAGCTATCCAAACCACCACCAGACACAGAAGATACAGAATCTGTTGCTTTAACAGTCTTTTTTGGTGCAGCAGCTGCACCCTCAAAAGGATTTTTCTCACACTCTGCATCCACTGCACTAAGAAGAGCAGGCTTAACATCTGACAAGAACGCTTTGATATCGGGACCCACATATTTGTGTAAAGCGCCAATAAGTTTAATGGTGGCATTTCTAGTTGCAGCAGCACTTGATTGTAAACCAGTATCTTTGCAGAAATCAATTACATCCTTCAATTTCAGATGTCCAACGCCAAAATCTTCAACTGCAGAAACCATCCACAACAGACCCTCACTAAGAACTTTAGGATTCTTATGCTCTTTCATAATCTTGAACATCTACAATGTTGTGAAAGAACATGGAATACAACTTCAGTGTAAGACTAAACGATAAAAAGAAAATCATTTTCCTAAAAAAAATACTGACAACTGGCTACACTTACTCTTTCAAAAATGAAACCGGGGCCCACAGCTTCTGAGAAAGTGGTTAAACATTTCATAGCTTGGGCACGGGTCTTAATATCAGCAACCCTTTCACAAATACCTGCCAGAATGAAAAAGATATACTCAGATGCAAAACAATTTAAAAAACATGCTCTTTCATGATAATATTTTCAATCACATGTTCTTTACTACTGCAAATAACTACTAATCACAATCTATGTAAGCTTTTTTACCTCCTATGCAAAGTACAACGCATTTTTTTGGAAATTTTGATGCAGTAGAAGCTATATGGCTGACTACTTCTATAACCTGTTGCTGGACCTGCACGTTTTTCTCAGTCCAACCAGGAACAGCACATAATAGACGGATTAAAATCTCAACCGACCGGTCAAGTTCTTGGAGTGCTACAACTTGTTCTTTAACAGAGGTAATTGCTGCAGAAACATAATTTTGAAAAAACATATTGGTCAATGTCACCCATCATAAAAACGAAAAAAAAACATCTTTAAATCAACTTTATCGCTAGTAATTTAAAAAACAATAAAAGTTTGTTCCAATCTTATGTATCATTATTGTGGATTAACAAACCTTCAAGTCGTTCTTTCCATGCGGCACTTTTTAACTGGGTAATAGTATCTGCTTGAATAAGAGACCCTATTCTACTTTCGATCTCGTCAAGGGACATCTCAGCCGGCTGCAAGCAACAAACAAAGATATGACAATTGATTAAAGAAACATAGACATGTGTGTAGGCTGCGCAAGTAATGCACCTCAACATCTTCAGGTTGTTCAACTTTTTTTGTTTGACTTGGTCCATCCGCTTTCTTGCCAGCAACTGTCTTCGCAGGAGCGGCCTTCTTAGCAGCAGGCTTAAATATCAAAAAAAATAATAATAACAACACCAAGAAGAGGGATAAGATATTTAAAAAAACGACAGAATATTGATATGACGAAACTCACAGCAGCCGAAATAGGCTTCTTCCCGCTAAGCATGCTTGCTGCTGACCTTCTAACAAAACCTCCATCAGAAGCCTGCAAATTTATGCCATGATGTGTTATCTTATACTCTAATGATAAGTTGATAGCATTAGAATATTAACTCCGTCAACACATTACTTTTAAAATGAAACAAAATGGTATTAACAAGCTAACTAAAAAGCAATAAAACAAACGCACCTCCGCAGATGATACGGTTCCACCAGACGACGGGGCACCTGCGCCAGCAGTTGGAGCACCACCTCCAGAAACACCAATCATTTCTGACAGCTTTTTTCGTCTGACGTCATCAAGTTTCTCCAATGACTTCTCCAAAGGCCGCATACCAACCGACTAAAAAACAGAAAACTGTTTAATATCGGCAAAAAACAAATAAAAAACGGTAGGCCTGTACCAAAACTTGTAATATGATGGAATACCTTCGCTATTGCTGCCAATACTGAAAATGCAGCATCCCTAACGTCAGGTGTCCCGTCATTGAGACACTACAAAAAGCAAACATGTTTTAATAGACTGTTCATCAATCTATATTGAGACGAAAACCAAACTTTTTTTCGAAAATAGAGCCATGTCAATTGTCCAATAATCTGTATTATAATGGCAACAAATACACTAACCTCCATGCAAATGGGAACATAGTCCTTGTGCACTTTAAGAATGACTGCCTTGTTGCTTGTTTCGATGCAATGTGTTACCCAGTTTAATGTCAGTGAACGCACAAGGGGAACTTTATTTTTGACAGCTACTTTAACATCTGTTATAAACCATTTCAGCAAGATATTAGGGCACTGATAGAACAACTATTAACAGGTCATTGCTGAGAGAGCAATGACAGACTGCTATAAATACATAATGATACCTTCAACAATATCAGCAAGAGTCACACATCCAGCCTTGTGAATAGCTTGGAGAGTATTATTAAGTGCTTCTGTCATAGTAGGCTTTTTCTCTTTCAATTTTTCCTAGAAAAACAATACTCTTTTGTATAAACAACACTGATCATCATTATATATGATATAAATAAACATGAATCCATGTAAAAAGGCTAAACAAGCAAGATAAAGTGAGACATTGATGTACGATAATGTTATCTGCCACTACTAGAGGCTCTAAAGATCTTAAAACATGATAAAATGTACACTTACAAGCAAAACAGGCAGTATAAAACGTGAACTTGCAGAAAAGTTGGTTCTTAATCCAGTTGCAAGATTGCCTATGGCTTGGACTGCTTCTACAGCAACAGCAATATTTACATCTGTAATAAGCTGCAAAGAAAAGAAATTGCCCAAAACGATTTAATAACTCACTTCCCAATATAGAGAAAAAGATTCAGAATTTTAGGTACCTTCTTAAGTGTACGACAAATTTCGGAAAAGTCTCCAGGAGCAATCCTCTTTGTTGATGCAAGTTTAGTCAATTCAGCAACAGCATCTTTCCTCTCAGACCACTTAGTAGCTTTCTGGAGGGTATTTATGTGGATATATAAATTAACAGAAGAAACAAAAGCAAAGGTACAGGTTTCACAAAACAGAGATGAAAAAACACCAACCACTCCATTCCAAAACCCTGATTTCTCTAATGGTGTTAAGATATCAACGGGATCAACGAGCTCATATTCATCTATTTCTTGAGGAACTGCCACACAAATTTTGTCAGTATATAAATTCAGTCATTATACATATATAAAAAATAAACGTACACATCATACATCTACTATTATAACAGATACTATAATGGAAAATATATTCTTATTAAATATTAGTAAAAAATTATAGCAATTCATAAAGGTTAATGACATACCCTCAGCAGCAGATTCTTCAGAAGGACCAGAGCCCGAAGCCTCAGCTGCAACTTCCTGTTCTGGTTCCTTATCTTGCTCGGATCTGACAAGCATTGAAAAATATATTCATAACTATAATCTACATTACTATATAATATACATGGACACAGTGCAACACTAAGCCCAACAAGATATAGAACTGAGACGTCTATAAAAGACAGGAAGTAGAACCTTATTTTGCGGGTAGGCTTAGCAACCCCTGTGACATTGGCAAGCTCAGCCTCCAATTCTTTTTTCTTCAACAACAAAATTAAAAAAATAAGAAACAGCATAAACCAGAAGTGGAACAATAAAATAAATAATAATAATAATAATAATAATATCAGCGTACCATTGTATCCCGCATTTTCTCGAAGAGTATAGACTTAACAGGGTCTCTACCAATCCAACGACAAAGCTCAAGCGTTAGCCCTTTAGATGAAGCACGAACATTTTGATCTTGATGATCAAAAAGTTCTGGAAGCATCTTTAATATTCTCTTTGGTGGCACAATCTTTGAACCAAATTCACTGTTTATTAGCAGAAAATTTTCAATGATAAAATGGCAACTGAAAAAAAATTAATAAAACCTTCTAATTTAATACCAAACAAAATCGGTCGCAAACCTTAAGGCTTGAAACATGACATCTATAGCGGGAACAACAGCTTTCGCAACTTTGTTTTTTATTGCTTTTTCCATAGAATCCTATCAACAAGCAATCCCATTAGAAAACCAATAGCAAACAGAATATTTTATACTCATAAAACCAGACACTATACACGCAAAGGCATGTTCATTAACCATTCTCTGCAAAATAAGTTGTAGCTATTCTCACAAATTAGTATTGAAAATAAGGTGCAACTACAGTTAATAATAGCAAAACAGCACCTCCTATTATACAATGCATACAATGTCGGAAAAAATTCCTCATAAGTAACATATATACAAAAGAATAATGCTACAGAAGTGATAAATGCTAACATCCTGAGAACTTCTATATGTATGTGTATGGTAACAAAAACAAGAACAAATCTTATTGTTTAAATAGGCTATGGAAAGTTGGATGTATACACTTCCTTTAGAAGTATCAATGTCACCTAATAATCTTTAGTAGTGGTCCTAGTGGACAAAAACCTAGTTTCAATAAACGTTGCATATTTTGTGAAACCAACCTAGGGAGCATGTAATAATACAGCATAAAGATATACACACAGAAGGGGCTGCATCGCATGCAACAAGCTAAACTTCATATTCAAAATATGCAAATACATTATCTCAACACAAAAGTCAAAAACATACCAGGAAAACATCCACAGCTTCCAACTCCACCCAAAGCATAAACACAATCTGCGCCTTCTCCACCGTCTTTGGCCGCCCCGTAAGGCATTTTGCCACAACTGAATCGCAAACTTCCTTTGCAAACCTACACATATACAATATAACATCTTCAAAAACAGCACCTTTCAAAATTCATAATCAAACGAAAATCACTATCTCAGTTTCTGAAAATGTAACTGAAATCGACATTTAGATCTAGTCAACTTGACTGTCCAAAGCATAGACTACATAACTTCCTTATAAACATGTAAAACAGAAACACAACACCACAAAACCCTAGACAAATTCAAAAACAAAGTAAACAAACCTTCCAGCATCAGCATCCGCCGCTTTCAAGTAAGCAATTAACGCATCAAGCGCCTTATCTTGCACCGGCGCATTGGAATCAGCAACCGTCTTCTTAAAAAAATGCCCTAAACAAACAAAATTCAACACACATTACAACGGATCGAGATAACAATCGCCATAACTTAGATCTACAACAATCAAACCCTAGAAACTCAAATTTAACAAAACAAAAAACCATCAAACCCTATAAACAACAAAAAAACGAAACCGACTAACCTAATTCACGAATTCTCGGATCTTTAGGATCCGTAATCCCGTCGCATAACGCAGCGAGATCAATGTTGGCATCGTTACGAACCTTCCAGTTCTTATGCAACAATCGATCCTCCCAGGGTAACTTCTTCGCCTCCTTTAACAACTTCTCGTCTTCGGTTGACATTGTATAGATACAAATGGATAATTATAGGTATATACAGAATCGAAGTATGTGAGTTGGAGTGTGGGGGAAGAAGAAGGGGACGTTTTGGGGGTGGTGGTGGTTGTTGTAATCTGAATTTGAAAAAGATGAGAGAGAGAGATTAGAGAGAGAAAGAGAGAGAGGGGGGAGATTTGGGGGTGAATGTGAATATTTGAGTTTTACGAATTGAAGGAGGGGGTGATGGTGTGTGTGTGTGTATGGGGGGTCGGGTCGGGTCAGAAGTGTGTGTGCCCTGCCGTCCCAGGGTGTAGATTTGGAAATGCCAACATAAAAAATGGTGACATTGGTATTATTGTTGATATTAGTTTATTGTTCAGGTTATTCGTTTTGTTGACTGTAATTTTTTTAGTTATAATATATTTGAAATTTGAATATCTTAATAATAATTGGAGTAAAATGCACGGATAGTCCCTGTGGTTTTGCAAAGTTTCAGCTATAGTCCCCAGATTTTGGAAATTACACTCATAGTCTCTGTGGTTTGACAGTTTGTTACACTGATAGTCCCTGGAGTGGATGTGGGTTGGTTTTCTCAGTTAAGTCCATGTGAAATTACAAAATTACCCTTGCTTTTATTATATTCATCAACATCATCATCATTCAACAGACTCGTCCCCTTTCTACTCTCTCTCTCTCTCTCTCTCTCACTAAAAACCACCACCACCGTCGCCTCCCCTGCCGCCATCACCACTCCCCACCACCGCCAAACAAACGGGTCAAGAAATTTCAAACTTTGGAGCCACATCAGCAGTTTTATAACAGAATCTGTTTCTCTGTGATTTCTCTATTTCTTCTTCTTCTTGTTGTTGAACAATATCACTACACATTCTGCCCTAATTCTTCTTCTTCTACTCCATATCTTGTGTTAATTCACTTCACTTCTTTCGTACTTCCACCGATCAACATTCTCCGGCACACTCATGGCGTTTCCGTACATTGAAGCTGTAGTCGGTATCTCTTCACTTCCTTCATTAATTTCCTCATTTTCATACATTACGTGTTCGCATTGCATAGACCTTCCAGTTCTTATGCAACAATCGATCCTCCCAGGGTAACTTCTTCGCCTCCTTTAACAACTTCTCGTCTTCGGTTGACATTGTATAGATACAAATGGATAATTATAGGTATATACAGAATCGAAGTATGTGAGTTGGAGTGTGGGGGAAGAAGAAGGGGACGTTTTGGGGGTGGTGGTGGTTGTTGTAATCTGAATTTGAAAAAGATGAGAGAGAGAGATTAGAGAGAGAAAGAGAGAGAGGGGGGAGATTTGGGGGTGAATGTGAATATTTGAGTTTTACGAATTGAAGGAGGGGGTGATGGTGTGTGTGTGTGTATGGGGGGTCGGGTCGGGTCAGAAGTGTGTGTGCCCTGCCGTCCCAGGGTGTAGATTTGGAAATGCCAACATAAAAAATGGTGACATTGGTATTATTGTTGATATTAGTTTATTGTTCAGGTTATTCGTTTTGTTGACTGTAATTTTTTTAGTTATAATATATTTGAAATTTGAATATCTTAATAATAATTGGAGTAAAATGCACGGATAGTCCCTGTGGTTTTGCAAAGTTTCAGCTATAGTCCCCAGATTTTGGAAATTACACTCATAGTCTCTGTGGTTTGACAGTTTGTTACACTGATAGTCCCTGGAGTGGATGTGGGTTGGTTTTCTCAGTTAAGTCCATGTGAAATTACAAAATTACCCTTGCTTTTATTATATTCATCAACATCATCATCATTCAACAGACTCGTCCCCTTTCTACTCTCTCTCTCTCTCTCTCTCTCACTAAAAACCACCACCACCGTCGCCTCCCCTGCCGCCATCACCACTCCCCACCACCGCCAAACAAACGGGTCAAGAAATTTCAAACTTTGGAGCCACATCAGCAGTTTTATAACAGAATCTGTTTCTCTGTGATTTCTCTATTTCTTCTTCTTCTTGTTGTTGAACAATATCACTACACATTCTGCCCTAATTCTTCTTCTTCTACTCCATATCTTGTGTTAATTCACTTCACTTCTTTCGTACTTCCACCGATCAACATTCTCCGGCACACTCATGGCGTTTCCGTACATTGAAGCTGTAGTCGGTATCTCTTCACTTCCTTCATTAATTTCCTCATTTTCATACATTACGTGTTCGCATTGCATAGACCTTCCAGTTCTTATGCAACAATCGATCCTCCCAGGGTAACTTCTTCGCCTCCTTTAACAACTTCTCGTCTTCGGTTGACATTGTATAGATACAAATGGATAATTATAGGTATATACAGAATCGAAGTATGTGAGTTGGAGTGTGGGGGAAGAAGAAGGGGACGTTTTGGGGGTGGTGGTGGTTGTTGTAATCTGAATTTGAAAAAGATGAGAGAGAGAGATTAGAGAGAGAAAGAGAGAGAGGGGGGAGATTTGGGGGTGAATGTGAATATTTGAGTTTTACGAATTGAAGGAGGGGGTGATGGTGTGTGTGTGTGTATGGGGGGTCGGGTCGGGTCAGAAGTGTGTGTGCCCTGCCGTCCCAGGGTGTAGATTTGGAAATGCCAACATAAAAAATGGTGACATTGGTATTATTGTTGATATTAGTTTATTGTTCAGGTTATTCGTTTTGTTGACTGTAATTTTTTTAGTTATAATATATTTGAAATTTGAATATCTTAATAATAATTGGAGTAAAATGCACGGATAGTCCCTGTGGTTTTGCAAAGTTTCAGCTATAGTCCCCAGATTTTGGAAATTACACTCATAGTCTCTGTGGTTTGACAGTTTGTTACACTGATAGTCCCTGGAGTGGATGTGGGTTGGTTTTCTCAGTTAAGTCCATGTGAAATTACAAAATTACCCTTGCTTTTATTATATTCATCAACATCATCATCATTCAACAGACTCGTCCCCTTTCTACTCTCTCTCTCTCTCTCTCTCTCACTAAAAACCACCACCACCGTCGCCTCCCCTGCCGCCATCACCACTCCCCACCACCGCCAAACAAACGGGTCAAGAAATTTCAAACTTTGGAGCCACATCAGCAGTTTTATAACAGAATCTGTTTCTCTGTGATTTCTCTATTTCTTCTTCTTCTTGTTGTTGAACAATATCACTACACATTCTGCCCTAATTCTTCTTCTTCTACTCCATATCTTGTGTTAATTCACTTCACTTCTTTCGTACTTCCACCGATCAACATTCTCCGGCACACTCATGGCGTTTCCGTACATTGAAGCTGTAGTCGGTATCTCTTCACTTCCTTCATTAATTTCCTCATTTTCATACATTACGTGTTCGCATTGCATAGTTAGGGTTTTCAGATTACTGTTCTTACCGTGATTCTATTAGTTTTGTATATATGTTTTGATTCTCTGTAATTGCTAGGGTTTTTGTGTGTAAATCACGAGGACGATTTAGTACAGTTAAGTGTGTATACGTAGAGATATTGCTCTGTAAATGATTAACTTCAAGTTTAAGTGGAATTGTTAGTTTCAAAATACTAGTGTATTAAGGGGTGGTTGATTTGGGGATGGGTGGTTGATGGTGGAGGCGACAGGGTGAGGTGGATAGGGGTGGTTGATTTGGGGATGGGTGACGGTGTAGAGAAGATGACAGGGTGGTGGGGTTGGTGAAGGCGACAGGGTGAGGTGGATAGGGGTGGTTGATTTGGGGATGGGTGGTTGATGGTGGAGGCGGGTATGGGTTTAGGAGGCGGAGGTGTGGTGGTGGAAGGGGATGGCGGTGGTGGGGAGTGGTGATGGCGACAGGGGAGGTGACGGTGGTGGTGGTTTTTAGTGAGAGAGAGAGAGCAGAAAGGGGATGAGTCTGTTGAATGATGATGATGTTGATGAATATAATAAAAGCAAGGGTAATTTTGTAATTTCACATGGACTTAACTAAGAAAACTAACCCACATCCACTCCAGGGACTATCAGCGTAACAAACTGTCAAACCACAGGGACTATGAGTGTAATTTCCAAAATCTGGGGACTATAGCTGAAACTTTGCAAAACCACAGGGACTATCCGTGCATTTTACTCTAATAATTGAGTTAAAAATGATTGAAAGTATGGGTGTGTATAAATTGTTATGATATTACTAAACTGTAAACTGTATAAAGTTTGATTGTTTGAGATTCAAACGGTGTAGTTCATGATTTAATAGTTGTAGTAGTAGAATATTTGAAATTGATCATTTAACCTTTATTAATTTTTTTTATTTCATCTTTGTGATGTGTAGATTGTATATGTGTTAGGGGTTGTTTGTTTACTTATTAATGGGCTCTTAATTGTTCAGACCTATTACTGGTTCAGCACTTAGTGGTTCGGACTATTTGTTTCGCGAGCAGATGTCTGAATTGTTAAGAATTATACTGAGTCTGAATGATTAAGACCTCTAATCTAAATTGGTCAGACATTTGCCTCTGAACGATTAAGCATTATACTAGCTCTTAGTGGTTCAGACATCTTACTGGTTCAGCACTTAATAGTTCAGACATCTTCCTGGTTCAGCAGTTAACCATTCAGAAGTTGTCAAACAGCCCCCTATAACCATGATTTGCTTCATAGGCTTAAAATGTTCGATGCAAACTAATGATTTTGAAAAAAAAAAATAAGTTGAAGTTGTCAAACCGTTAAAGAGTCAGATAGATGGAACTAGTAGCTCAGGTCGGCCCATTCATAAAAGGGTTAGTTCACTTTGTTGTTCCCAAGATCCTTGTTAAGACTATACGGAGTGGGGGGCATGAAAGAGTGGCGTTTTTTGACATGTGGTTGTCACATCAGCACGCATCAGAAAAGTGGTGTGATGTAAAAAAAGGGAGGAGTGGAAGTGGCGTGGTTAGTGGCGAGTTTATAAAAAATAAACAAGAACCAATCAAAACCAACCAAAATCCACCAACCAATGAAAAGCCTCTACATAACCAAACCTAAGCACCCCATGCAGGGGGTGATGTTCCTGGCATAGAGGAGCCTCCACGCCATTTTTTCACGCCCACTCCGTGTAAGATATTTTAATGTAATTGGAGTTAACTTGGTGACCAAGGGAAATTATAATATACATCGATCAAGTTAGGGAGTGCACGCTTGTTCGAGTTGTTATAATTCTAAGTGTTCGGGTGAACCCTCGAATGAGGGTTCCTCCCTTGGCAGGGATCCGAGGGCATCAACCCCGGGAGCAGGGTCTAAGGAGCGGCAACCCCTAGATGGGGCTGAGCTGATTTTTATTTCCATTAAATTACTTTATTAAAATGGCTTAAAATTAATTTTCCAAAAATTAGGACATAATTTCGTAATGAAAAATAAGGTCATTTTTTGAGGTATTTTAATATTAAATAATTAACAACTGTCAACAGGCAGTTATCATCCTTTCATCCCCACCCAAATGCGAAATTATGGTTCTTGGTCATATTCTCTGGTTCATTATGAATTTCACATATACACATACTGTTGTTTGATTTCTCAATCAGAGTTATTGTATCTGATTGAATTATTTGGGAAAACCACCGAAAAGAATTTGATATGAGAGTGATCACACGGCCTCTTTGATTATCCGTGTTTGCAAAATTCCCCTACACTCCATGTGGTCTAAAGCTTTGGCCAATTTTTTTTTGTCAAAAACAGCCGAACCAAACTATAGACATCTCTTGCAAAATAAACTTTAGATAAAAAAATTAATTACTTAGGCTATAGGGTGTGGGGTCATGGTTGGGACATGATTTGCCACCTAGGAACATGAATGGAAGGTTACACCACCTCCTTGATTGATCCACCATGGTTTGCATGAATTAAACCATGACAACCATGGTCCATCTTTCCATTTTTCAACAAATCATTTCTTTTTTCTTTAGACAAAGATAAATTAAAATAAATAAGGGGCTAGTGGTTTGGATCATGACCACACCCTTAGAGTATTGGTTTTTGATGATGGATTAGAGGTGAGTTACATGGCACTGACGTGGAGGGTCATGAGGGTCATGACCACACCCTATAGCCTTAATACACCACTTATAATACCGAATAAATCACTACTAAAATTATTTGTTACTTATGTTATATAATCTTAATATTTGTAACTCCTATTCTAATTCAGAACTAAAATATATGGTTCATTTAATTTTCAATTTTTGGTTCAACATGGCAATTGCAAATCTAGATGACCTAAATTTGGTGCTTTTTGATCCCCAGTTGCTATGGGGAACAAAGGACGAAATACAATCGATTCCTCCATTTAAGTGGTTCTCGCTTCTCCTTGTTCCTGTTCCTAACTCCTCCCCGGGTAGTTCCCAATGTTTGGCACTTTTCCATATTTGATGGGTGCAATATCAACAAATTCGCTCATGATCAAGTTTACAACCTGAGATCTATGACCATATTATGTTAACTGTTCGTATTTCGTTCATTCCATCGGTATGCTCCCAGGTACCTGTAATTGTGATCCGTTTGCCAGAACCAAGGGGTCTTTCTGTGGAAACCTCCACGAACAATCGTCGTTTTTTGATGGTTTTTCCGCTTCTCACAGCTGCTCTTGTCACACCCCAACCAATGGCGGAAACATCGGGATGAGACGAAGTGTGAAGATTGCTCGAGACATCATAACGCTAATTGTGACAATAGAATTAAAGATAAATTGATTTCTTTCATAAATAAATGTTACAATACATGAAAGTTGAAATACAACATGTTAAATACAAGAAAAACAATACGACAACAAATATGACATTTATACAATGTAGTTGACCTAAACGTCTATATGTGTATCTAGGCATCAACGCTACTTCATTTCATAGCATCATCATCCTCAACCTGTAACATGTTTAAGATAAAGTTCAATGCAAAAGCAAATGCGAGTATACAAGTTTGGTACGTACATAACAAATGGTAAGTTTTGAACAATTCCTCATAGCAAGCATGTGATTCAAGATAAACATAAAAACATGGCATGTGTCTAACATATCAAACCAAAAGAGACGCAAGATGCTCATGACATAACCACAAGTTACGGGCGGCGGGTCGTCAATCCTATAGCGCTACATATGTCACGGTTAGGCTCGTACGAAGTTAATGATAAGTTCAACACATAAAGTTTCACCCAAGTTTAAAGTATCAAGCAATCGCGTATACAAGCATGTTATAGGAATGTTCGTGTGTTTAAGCAAAATGTTCATGTGTAAGTTGTTGATAAGTAAACATGTTACACCCCAAAAGTGGTAAAAGTAAAAAGGGGGAAATACGAGTATACTCACAAAGTTGCATATGCTTTCCAATTATCCAATTATTGACGAGTTGATGAGGTTAAAAGATTGAATGTGTAAGGGTTGAAGTTCAAGTAAGCTTAGAGTCGAGATTCGGTATTTAAAACAACATAAAAATAAGATATGAGAATAACATGTGAAAATAATCATCTTCAACACTTAACACTTGTATGACACTTGGTAACCACAAGGGTTATGATAATGTTTTCATGAGTTGAACACCCATAAGAATCACAACAAGGTTTAGGTCTTATATGATGTTCTACTACTTTAACATATAAACACAAGTTCAACATCAAAGGTTCGAATGAGTGTATATATATATATATCTAGGTTAAGTATTACATATTATTTAGTCCAATAATTCAAGTAGGAGGTAGAAGATTAGGATCTTCATTTAGGCACCTCGAGTTATCATAGATGTCATGTATGGGGTAGGAAGAACATGCTTCCATTTAGGAACCCCTTGAATGTTCACCACTTCACTTTGATGTAAAAACAACCAAGGAGGGTCACGAACTAGGATTAGCACAATAACATAAACAACCTAATTAAGAGAAATCATCAAATCATGTGAGGATTGTATGTAGGACAACCCAAGTTGTTCCATAATCACTCATTCATCAAGATCTACGCTTGACATGATTTGTGGGTCAAATACCCTAACAAAACATAAAGTATTTGAGGTTTTAACCTCTGATTTATAGTGTCTCAACCTTGTTTTTAAGCTTAACCAACCATAAGAGAGGTTGTAAGCATTGGGACATAGGTATGAGATGTGTTAGACACAAGTTGGATGAGTTTAAACAAGCTTTTGAAGAACATGTAACAAAACAGAAAGTTTATGGACAATTTCGGAGCAATTCCAGGTCTGATTTCTCCATGGAGAAACCAAGGAATCAAACCCCATGATTATCCAAGCAAATAGGAAGAAGAATCAAGTGATTTCATTAAGAAATGAGCAAGTTATGCTCTCTTTTGTAAAGGTGTATGAATCTGTCCGAAAATGCAGCTTCTTGCAAGAACTTGAGAGTGTTTAGGAGAGGTTTGAGAGTGTTGAAAGTGTTCAAGTGCTTGGAGGACCTTGGGTACTTATAGGGGAGTGATTAGGGTTGTTTTGGGGGGATAATTAAGGCCAAAACTCGGTTTAAACAAGGTTATCCCGCTCAAAAATGAATCTGGTCGCGAGCTGAAGTGTTTTCTGCAGACCTGATGGCCATGTGGCCCGCTTGAGGTATTAGGGTAAGTCCAGGCGGGCCGCCCGGGCTTGGTTATTCAGAATAAAGTTTCAAAATTTACAATTTAGCCCCTGAAGTTTCATATTTGATCCCTTTAGATGCATTCTTGATAGTTTAGGGACTTGTTTTAGCATATAGACATAGTTTAAGGTACATTCAAGCATGGCGATCAAAACCGAAGTATAATTGAGTGTATAAGGATCATAATCAAGTTTCGTTTACGTTTAAAACACGTTTTGGGCATAAGTTTAGTTTAATTACAAGTTTAGCACATAGTTCCCAAGAATTACGAATAAGTATCAATTGTTTCACGAAATTGCAAGTACGAATATATATAAAGTATGTATATCATGTAATTAGCAAAATACGAGTTTTATTCATAATCCAAGTCTCGGATTTTACATCGCTTTTAATGAAAGAACGATTACAAGACTACGAAGTTTCCAAAAATAGTTTTACAAACGATGGTTTTTAAATATAGAAAGTATGAAAACGCGGGGCGTTACAGCTCTTTCCACACCTCCGGATATCTGGTGCCAAATCGTCGCCCCTTTCCTTATTTTTTCGATAATAGAGTTGGCTGTCTCTGTGGCATCGATTGTACAAGTTCGTGAAGAGGGCTGGACGAGTGGAATGAGGTGACGTGGAGGGTCATAAAGGTCATGACCACACCCTATAGCCTTAATACACCACTTATAATACCGAATAAATCACTACTAACATTATTTGTTACTTATGTTATATAATCTTAATATTTGTAACTCCTATTCTAATTCAGAACTAAAATATATGGTTCATTTAATTTTCAATTTTTGGTTCAACATGGCAATTGCAAATCTAGATGACCTATAGATGGAAAGTTGTTTTATGAAGATCCAAAATTGATTCTTTGTGATGGTGTGTTCTAGTTGTTTTTTTTTATAATTGCAAATTTGGATCACCGACGTATCACTCCACTAGATTACATTTATCTCCACTAGGCAATAACGCATACACACCAATTCAAGAGCAAACCCAATAAATCTGGGAAAAACCCCCTTCTGGGAATCGAACTCAGGACCTAATGGTCCTAAGCCTTATCTCACCCTAAGATGTCACTAGACTATAATGTCATGGACGTGCTCTATCACTCTCTCATCAATGCACCAGTTTCCCCATCTCTCTCAAATGAAGTTTTCGATTCTAGAAATCCTATATAAAGGGTGGTTCTCTATTATTGTTATCATGATCCTTTGTCTTAATCTTGGTAATAATTTTGGTTATGAATCACTTGGCTACACAATTGGTGTTCGTTTGATTGTTCTATTTTGTCTTTTTTTTTTTTTTTGGGTTATTGGATTTTAATAATCCTAAGTGTCACCGGTTGCCCAATAATAATCCCAACTTTAAAAATTCTCTTCAATAATCCCAACTTGTAAAAGTTTGGCCGTCATAGATCATTTTCTAACATAGGTGCACTTAAATCAATTAAGGAGTCTCTAGGTGTAATTGAATCTATTGAGGAGACCAAATTCTTATATGTTTGAAAAGGATCAATGGCGGCCAAACTTTTACAAGTTGAGATTATTGGAGGAAATTTTTAAAGTTGGGATTATTATCGGCCAACTGGTGAAACTTATGATTATTAAAATCCAATAACCCTTTTTTTTGGTATTCCTTTATTTCATCATAGGTTGTATTTGTTTAGTTCATCGACCGAATATTCTTGTATGTTTGGTATACCTTTATTTCATCATAGATTGTATTTGTTTATTTCATCCGACTGAATAATTGTTCTTAAAATCAGTCAATAAAATCATTAATCTTTTACATATATACTTTAAACGTAAAAATAGTATCTTTTTGGTTAGAACACGATAAGGATTTTAGACTATACGAATAGTGGTTGTTGGTTGTGTTTAGACACCTGTGGTGCTACTTTTCCATTGCATTATGTATATTTAAAGTTCTAGTAAGTTTCTTAAATGTTTTGAAAGAAGCTTGTGATTTTTAATACTTTTCATTTTAAAATTTAAAATAAAGATTTTGATTTGAACAACATCAATTTATAAGACAAGTGATATGTCAATTTAAAATATTAAGATACATGTTTTAATGGCTTGAGTTAAGGTGCTATTTGTTTTTTCAGAGGTAAAATGTCTGTAGTCTGCGAACCACATCTACAGGCATCTGCAAGAGAAGATGTGACCAAATGTCTGCAGTCTGCAAGGAGAAGAGGGTTTGTTTTTTTCCTTCAAAAACAACTTTGCACACAACACACACACACACAACAGGTCTGCTCTCTCTCTCTCTCTCTACAACCACCACCTCACCACCACCACCTCCGCCACCACCACCGCACCACCTCCGCCATCACACCACCGCCATCACAGATCTCTCTCTCTCTCACAGATCTCTCTCTCTACGGTCTCTCTCTCTCACAGATCTCTCTCTCTCTCTCTCTACGGTCTCTCTCTCTCACAGATCTCTCTCTCTCTCTCTACGGTCCGGTTTTGACGATGGTGGTGGTGGAGGTGGTGGCTGAGAGGTAGGAGGTGGTGGCAGGTGGAGGTGGTGTCGGCAGGGGAAGTGGAGGTGATGTGGGAGGAGAGGTGGTGGCAGGGGAGAAGAGGAAGAAGATGGCTGTGTGAAGAATTTTTTTTTTTTTTTGAAGCTATTATACATAGCTTTTTTTTTAAGCTATTAAAAGCTATTTTAAGATCTTTTTTTTTTAAACAAACGGTCTTCAAGGGCTTATGTCTGCCCGCCCGCAGACATAAGCTCTTTACAGACATTATAAGCAAAAACAAACATAACCTTAGAGTAACTTAAATAGCAATATATTGGCACTCTTCACACTTTGTCTAGGGTAATAACAAAATCATTTGATATAAAACCAAATAAATCACCCCCAAAAGATTTTCATTGTCACACATCCAAATTGTGGATTTGACTCGAAAAAGTGCATACTTCTAGTGACGCTTAAAGTTCAGATTTATACACAAGTGTCCAAAATTTTATTTACATATAGGACGCGGTCCATATAAGCCTAATGTAACACATTAGTTGATCACAAAACTCTTATAGCGAGTGCGATCAAGCGCCTTAAATGACTCAGTGTTGTGCTGCAAGCATTTGTTCTCTCTATATATACATGTCACTAAGGTTTTTGTTTTCTTATTTAAAAAAATACTACTGCATATTGTCGGCTTGTATTTGTTGTGCGATCTCTCTTGTTAAGTTTTCAGCGCGATCATCTTGTCCCCCTGCAAATGAATAGACCCGAAATGCAAACTGGAATGCCTTCCAAAGGGTTTTCCCTGAACTAACCTTCTTCGCGTTTTTTCTAGAAGCACTTGCCAATTTTCTTTCCTGTTCAAAGACAAAATTGCATCAATTGAACATGATCATGTAATACATATCGAGTTTTATTATATTTATATTCGGATTTTATATATCTATGTTATCTAATATTTTGATGATGCTTAGATGAAAAATGATTTGATGTTGATGACAAATGTATAAAACTTATATTATAAAATCTAGTAAATTTATCATTAGTTATCAGACAAACTAGATCAATCATGAAAATGACAGGTAAACAACTTAACCTCAAAAGAAACATCATCACCCTTTCTTTTAATAGTGTGTTAAAAAAAATATTTGACAAAATTACCTTTAATGCCAATTCCATACAGCTTGAGGAAACATCCACCATCAGTTCTTTAATTTTGGTAAGTATAGCAAAATCAAAATGGATTTTTTGGCTCTTAAATTTCTTGATTTCTTCATCCTTCGTTCGGTCTAATGTGTCCAATTCTCCTTTGATCTTGACGTGAAATCACTCATCTGTTAGCGATGAAAAAGGAAAATGGTCTAAGAGTAAGATAATTAGAAAAAATGTTACCTTATTGAAATAATTCTCAACTCTATCAAGAAGTTGATTCACTGGTGGCTCTATATTCCAGTTTTGCAACGTATCGGCTATCGCATCTAACTTGGAATATAACGCTGCAGCCATTCTTAATCCCTCCAACTTCTTACTAGGAAAATCTTCGAACCTTGCCAGAACCTAGAATTAAGTTAAATCTAAATATGTTTCGTCTTTCAAATTACATTCATACAATGATAAAATAGTCATCGACTCATCGTATATTAAGAGTGTAGACCTGCGTTTCATCGGATAGTTTCTCAAGATGGGATTCCACGTATTTGTGGAAGCTGATGAGCTCATCCATATCTGTTGTTTGAAACTTTATCAATGCAACTTGCACCTCTTTGATAGAATTTGAATAATTTTTCACATCCTCTTTGATTTGCTGAAAGTAGGATGATCTGAAAACAAAAAAAGATAACTATACAGGGAACAAAAGAAGTTTATATATAGAGTAAAATGCCATTTTCCTCCCCTAAGGTTTGGTCAGTTTTGCGACTTTCGTCTAAAGGTTTGATTTTCCGCATCTGGATCCAAAAGGTTTGAAATCCTACCATTTTCATCCAGTTTGTTAAATCCATCCATTTTTCTCCGTTAAAGTAGGGGTATTTTCGTCTTTTTTGTTAACTTAAGGGTATTTTCGTCTTTTTGAAGACTTGCACATTATGCTAAATGCTTGTGCATAAAGTGAAAAAGACCGAATTGCCCTTTAAGTTAACAAAAAAAGACGAAAATACCCTTTTCTTAACGGAGAAAAATGGATGGAGTTAACGAGCCGAATGAAAACGGCAAGATTTCAAACCTTTGGGATCCAGATGCGGAAAAACACTTCGACAAGTCGCAAAACTGGCCAAACCTCAGGGACGAAAATGGCATTTTACCCTTATAAATATGTGTACTTAATGTTTGGTTATAATTACCGTCTTGTAATCTCTGCAAGTGCATCAGCCATTCCCTTTTTTTCATTACCACTCGAAGCAGGCACAACTTTACTGTCTTTCTTTTGCGATGTTCTAGTTTTGGTACCTGATCCTTCAACCTTTGCTTTGAGTTGGCGGTACAGGCATCCCATCTGAGATGATCTTTTTAACTTGCTAACTGATTTACGCAGCAATTTGCCGCCATTACTACCACCAGGGGGTGGTGGAGGAGCACCCCCTTTGACCTCTTGCACTGGTTTTGGTGTTGGAACTGATCCGTTAGATGATGGTATAGGTGGTGGTGGTGGTGGAATGCTTCCACATGCTGTCGGAGCTGGTGGTGGTGGAATGCTTCCACGTGCTGTCGGAGCTGGCGGTGGTGGTGGAGGTAATCCTAGTGCCACTGGCATGCCATTGCCATTGTCTGACGACAAAGGCGGCGGCGGCGGTGGTGGTGGCGGTGTCGATACATTACTTGCGGTGAATGAGGGCGGTGGAGGTGACAATGATGTTGTATTACTTGTTACTGGTTTCGGCGGTGGCGGCGGTGGTGGTGGTGGAGGTGATACTGATGTTGTATTACTTATGGTCATTGATGGTGGAGGTGGAGGTGGAGGGGGAGGTGGCACTGGTGTTTCAGTATCACCTTCTACCACTGAGAGAAGTGGCGGAGGCGGCAATGGTGGCGGTGGTGGTGGGGGACGAAGATTGGTGGCCATCTTTGGTGAAGGCACATCTTCTGTTTCCTTAGAAACTGGTGAAATCTCCAACTTCTCACATGGCTGAGGTGGTGACTGCGACTGACTGGCTTCTGAATCCAATAGTTGTGACGGCGAAGACACTACTGCCGCTGAAATCGATGGCCTCTCAGAAGACGTTGATGGCAACCCTCCTGCAGGAATCAACTGCACGTTCTCCGAATCCACAATTGATTTTAAAGATGATGACGGTAGTGAAATCTCCATCTGCACCGTCACATTGCCATTAAGATTCACAATTTTGTTCTTCACTTCATCACCTTCAGCTACTTGAGGGTCCATCTGGAATCACAGTTGCCACATAAGCAAACAGGTCAAAATTGCCACATAGTTAAGAGAGCAGGTGGAGAGAATGTAACTTATGAGCATGCCTTTGCAGATTTATTATTTGAAAACACGCGGAGAACTGAAGTTGGTGAAGGTACTTTGTCCGGATAAGACATTGAAGAAGATTTCCCGTTCGAACTAGAAGGTGAGTCTACATTGTCTTTCATTTCTTTGTTATTATTTGTATCCCTTTTATTATACGTTTTCTCTCGTGCCACATTAATTATGTCATCAAGCAATGCCAACACTATAACGAACCACAAGAACCGTATTACAAGATGATTGATTAACTTGGATCCATAGTTAATGGCGAATAGCGACAAATAGCAATAAGGTACCTATATGCTACATAGCGAATAGCGATAAACAGCGGGCGCTATTTTTAAAAGAGCGATACACTAGAAAAAAATATTTTTTTATATATTAAATCAAAATACCCTGGTATATACGCTATTTTACATGTATATTTAACAAAAACCTAAAATCCAGCTATTTTATAGCTATATTAATCGCTATTTATATTTAAAAAATAAAGAAAATAACTAAAATCCCGCTATTTATGGCTACATACCCTGTAGCGACCTTCGACCGATACGCTACGCTATTCACTATAACAACCATAGCGACCACAATTGACAACTATGCTTGGATCGTATACTATATAATGAAGTATATGAACTTACCATATTTTTCCAAATCACTATTCACTTCATCGTCTGTTTTAGATTTGACCATCCATTCGTCATTATGCATCCAATGCTTCCCGAGAGACTTGATAGCAGCACAAAGCTCATTGATTGCCTATTTGCAGCACTCGTTAATTACTAAAAAACCAATACTTTGAAGTCGATAAAAAAAACACAATTATATTTTTACAATTTACATCTAAAAAACCTTATCCATAGCTCCTCCTGAATCTGATACCGAAATACAATGCACGACATCCGGGTGTAATTTATGCAATTCTTTGACTGTGTGTTTCACCAACTGCATGTAAAAAACCAGAGAAATAGGTTGAATGATAGAATCGATTATCTCATTTTGGTCATCCACTTGTAAGCATTCACATTCAAAATGAATAACCACCGAAATAAACGCACCTCAATAACGCCTGAAGAACCAATACAGGGAGGCAAATCAACCAACTCTCTAAAGCTCATGATCTTCTTTCGAAGCTCAGTCATTCTGTCAGAGTTGTCAGCGCCATGTGACTTTTGCACCACCGCATTTTCGGTTTCTCGTGCCCTTTTTGATGACTGAGATCTTTTACTATTCCCCGAAAGGTTTTTACTTGTCCCCTGAATACTCTTACTCGACCCCACGGTACTTTTCCCTTTCTTTCAGATCAATAACAAGTCAATCAGCCGAGCTATTATACTACTAGTACACACCTTTAAACTCATTTGGGTTTTTCATCAAACAACTTATGTGCATTAGAAAAGTAGTGTAATGCACAAAATAAGAGCTACAAGTCTACAACCTATATCTATCATTCAGATTTTCGTTTTTCTTGCTTATGGATCACAATAAATTACATATAATCAGCAGGAACGATAGAAGATCCAGAATTCAATGAGCATATATGCATCAAACAGCTACTAATTCAAAAGTACATCATAAAACCCTAAAAAAAGAAAGAAAACCCGAGATCGAAAAAACTTGTTTTGGAAAAGACAGCCAAAACATGTCATCTCAAACGACGTAGATCAATAACAAGTTATCATACTACCGGTCTATCGGTACAAATGCTCAAACTCATTCAGGTTTTTCATCAAACACCTTATGTGCATTAGAAAAGTAGTGCTTAATGCACAATTCAGAGTCATTAATTTATAACCTATATATCTATAGCATTTAGTTCTTCTTGCTTATGGGTCATACTAACTAAATCATGTATAACAAGCAGGAATGGTAAAAGATTCAGAATTTAATGAGCATATACACATCAAACAGCTTACTAATTCAAGAAAAAAGATTACCCGAGATCGAGAAGACTTCTTTTGGAAAAAACACCCGAAACATGCCATTGCAAACGACTTATGCCGCATCGCAACAGAAATTAACGATCTTTTGGGTCAAATCATAGGGTTCAGTAGTACTTGGGTTGAACAAGAACCCTAATGGTTGACAATTGAACAAATTAATCCCGAAAAAATACCCAATTAAATATTACAAAGAAAAAGAAGATTCAAATTGAAAAGAATAATTGTAAACTTGATGAACACATTATCGTGCGACCCATTTTCTGGACTCTCCTCGTTGAATCGAAAGAGTCCAGAAAATCGAAAAGAATTTTCCTATTTTTTTATATAATTTGAAGGGTTTTTTTAATAATAATGTAACGTGAAATGCCCCAATTTGCATAAAGTTCGCGCCTTTTGTGTTCTTGAGTTTCAATATAACCTCCGTGAAGAGAAAGATGGAAGCTTGGTATTTATATGGTATGAAAGTAGTTACATATATAGTCCCTACACTAATATCTGTTGGCAAAATTAGCCCCTTACATTTTTTAGTTTTGGCCTAAACCATATTATTACGTGTTGTTTATGGTTAACTAGTATTAAGCCCCTGCGTGACAGCGAGGTGTAAAACCGTATCAAGTCGCACACCAATGTCATAGTATGGCCAGTGATCATTAACACCGGAAAAGCTTGTATAAAAAAGAAATAATAAAAAAATGAACGAAAAGTAGACGTAAAAACGTTGAACAACGCATGGGAAACATAAAACGTAAAGTCGATCCAGCACCCGTGCGCTGCAACGGGACCGTTAAACGGAAAAAATAGACGTGAAAACGGTCAGGGCGGGCCCTGAGAATTCATGTACCCTGTTCGAGCTCGAAAAACGTGCCCTTAGGTTTTAACTAAATAAAAAAATTAAACTAGTTTTTTCATACAACTTTGAACCGTTGACAAAAATGTAGCATTCGATAAACAATGCAATTAACAAAATACAAAATATAGTATTCGAATGAATGACATACCGTGTTCCCGTTCTACTTCAACATGCTCTTGTGGTTTTTCCACATCAACAATAGGCAGTGGCGGATCCAGGGTCGGATTCCACTGGGTTCCTTTTGGTAGTTTTTCACTAATTTTCATTATTTTTTTCCCAAATCATACAAGGTTTAGACTAATTTTTTCCATTTTCTTCAAATCGAATGGGTTCCTGGGAACCCATGGAACCATGCTAAATCCGCCCCTGACAATAGGCGGATTAGGCGTCAAAAATTTTTGCATAGCACCCTTTTGTGACTTCACCAATTCATCTTGTTGTTTCCACTTTTGACGTTTTTGCCATCCGGGTGGTTGTTTAGGAGCCATTACGTCATTAACGCCTAAATAATGTTCGACAACAACATAAATGAACTGAAATCCGAAATCGACATAAGTTAACTAAATAAATGTTAAATGAATTCGACATATATAATTGAAATCGAAAAGATGAAAATCAATCCTGCTGTGAATAAATGAATAAATGAATTCGACATATAACTGAATAAATGAATTCCATATGTTCGACAATCGACAACAACATAAACGATAAAACGAAGGCTGTGCGTACTGCACTACTGCTGACCTGCTTGCTGTGACTGAAATCGAAGGCCTGCTGATGATGAATGATGATCGGCTGTGCAACTGGCAACTGCGACGTTTCTGTTCTTCCTCAGTTCCGACGTTTCTGTTCCTGATTGCCGCCCACTCCCACTTTATTTTTTTAATTAGTTTTTAGAAAATATTTGGGTATTGAGCTCACTAACCTAATGGGCTAAATAGTTTAAACAATATGATTTTTTTAAGTGGGCCTATGTTAATATTTTTTTGGTTATACCCTATTAATTTTTTTTTTTACATATATAATATCGGATTTTTTTTAAATTACGGGCCCTACGAAATCACGGGCCCTGTTCGGTTGTCCTCCCCGCCCCCCTTAAGGGCCGGCTCTGAAAACGGTGAATCACACTCCACACGCACACACGTTGCGGCACGTTAACTCGTAAAATTTAGACTGAAATGTAAACGGAAAATTTGTGAAAGATGAAAAGTATAGGAGAGCAAAGTTGAGAGTGAAAAGGTGTTGAGTTTAAATTGTAAAAGATGTAAGAACATTGAAATTAAAACTAAAAGTAAAAAAAAAACAAAGATTAAAATAAAGAAAAAAAAAACACCCAAAAGTGGGTACAACCACCAAAGCTAAATGTACAAACCATAATGCACAACAAAGTTGCAAATTAACAAAAGTTGAGCTATGTACAACCTTAGTCACGCCGTGGCACCCACCATCAACGGATTTTGCCTCTTAATACCATCATCGGAAAACGAAAGCAGACAACAAAGTTGTCAGGCATGAGGTGAGAGATGAAAAGAGACGTGTATGTGACCATGGAGCTATTTCTGAACGTGGTGGCGGTCTGGTGGATGAAAGAGATGAGGGTGAAGCGGGAATTGAGATATAAGCGGTGTGGGACACGTGGGTTACAACATAGTGGACTGCTTAAGTGTTGTTCATCGATGCTTAACAATATTGTACTATTAGCTACAGTAGAGTGTCATCACATACTGAAATTGTTTTTTTAATAATACATATAATTTAAAATAAATATAAGTTGAGCTTTAAGAATGTAGCGATTAGAGAATGGTCGTATAAACTAGAATCTTGTTGTGTCATCGTTATCGATGGCTTAATTTAAGTAACTTAGGTATAAACAAACATCATGTAACTTGTATGATTATTAAAACAAAATAACTATATATTGATGTTCTCTACATTCTATCCATTTTATTAAAACATTTGGATGACAAATTTTAAACCAACAAACAAACAAATATTAATCTTAAAACACAAAATAATTTCATAATGTGCCACAACAACCACCATGTTTATTACAAATTAACATAAAAAGGCATTATACATACACAAAAATTATTCAAAGAACTTATAAATAACTGTATCATCATTGTAATTAACAGAAACCACCCAGTATTATACACCAACTCACAACTACCAACACAAATCAAGAACTCCATAATAACAATCGTCTTCGTGCCGCCAGGAAGTGTGTGAATTCTCCTTTATGTTCAAACTTTTTACCAGCAGTTTACTTGCCTGTTGCCTTTGTAGTGGTTTTCTTAGGTGTACCAGAACTGCCCTTTTGGATAACAGGCTTCTTCGTAGAAGTACTCGCTGCGGTTCTTTCGGCAATTCTCCTTTGTCGTTCGGCCGCTAGTTCTTCCACCCTCTTTCGAATCTCATCTTCCTGTTTCAACAAAAGGTGAATTATAAATACCTATAAAGATTCAAGAACCAGAAGAAAAACATGAAAAATATTGTTTTTGTAACATGATATCTATGTTTTTCGCCCTGTGAAAAAGTTGAATATATAAATGAAAAGAATCGATTTCAAAACAAAAGAACCGTGTGCTTTTCGGCCTATTGAATTTGAAAGGCCTAAAGGTTCATGATCCCAATCGAAGAGCTGAAAATATACATGAAACATATTGTTATATGGCAAGAAACCATATACTTTTCGCCCTTTGACGTTGAAAGGTCTAAAGATGCAAGATCCTAGTTAAAAGGCCAATGACATACATGAAACATATTATTTTTATAAAAGAGTAAAGTACACAGATGGTCCCTACCGTTAACCAAAATTTTGGATTTGGTCCATGTGGTTTGCACTTTGTAACGCATTTAGTCCTCAGCTACTAAATCAGAAGGTTTCACCATGTCCAAGTTAGGGACTAAATACGTTACAAAGTGCAAACCACAGGGACCATCCATGTACTTTTGACAAAGGTTGGGGACTAAATGAGTTACAAAGTGCAAACCATAGGGACCATCCGCGTACTTTTGGAAAGCTAGGGACCAAATATAAAATTTTGGTCAACCATAGGAACCATCCGTGTACTTTACTCGATATAAAAAGCAGTGAAGAAACCAAATACTTTTTGTCCTTTGAAAGGCCCAAGTGTACATGAAAAAAGTATAATTTTTATAGCAAGAAACCATATACTTTTTGCCCTTCGACTGTAAAAGGCCTAAAGATTCAAGATCTTGCTAATAATCCAAAATATAAATGAAATGTATCATTTTTATAACAAGAAAACTATATGGTTTTCATGTTTTGACATTGAAAGCCAAACTTATATTTGACAAAGTTAAAATTCATATTCAATCATTTGAATAATTAGGCACTAATTATATTTGAATTTAAAGTATTTAAAGTTAGATTATGATATTAATATTGGTTTCACTATCAAGGTCAAGTCAAAACACTTTCATACCTGTTCTCTTTTGCTCTTGGGAACCACTGACCGACTCACGAAAGGTGTCCTCTTGTCCGTCGGGAGAGATCTCGACAAAGGTCGAGGCTTTGTCACCTTCTTCGCTTTAGCTTTGACCGGAGACTCTTCGGTTTGATCTTTCGTCTCAATAGGAGCCGGCTTGGGTTCAGACTTTGTGAACTGAGCCTCGGTCCCATAGTCTATTTCCGGGGTCCACGAGGACCTAACCGATGGCTCGACCCCAGAATCCCGCGAGACCATCAAATAGAGGTCATCTGGCTCATAGGATCCAGTTTTCGCTGCCTGGCTAGACTCATTGGCATCGGGTTTGTTAATGCCCTCGACCATGCTAACGTCGGTTGACCGCCATTGTGAATCATATGCAACTGTTGTTTGGGGTTGTACCATGAAAGAATCATCTATGAGTTCAGTCTTTTTGTTTATTTCAGATGAAAAAACGTCGCCTCTCATTGAAGTATAGTCATCATTAAATGTTGACTTTTCGATCGGACTCTCGGAATTCTTGACCACAAACCAATCTCCGTCCCTTTTGTTTCTAATCATCGACGATTCGGATCCAAGATCGCGTAAACCCGTCGTTCCATTGGTTCCGTCACCGAATCTGTGCGAAACTACCAGATCAGCATCCGAAGAATCTCTACCCTTCATCCTAAAAGTCTCACCGTTTTCAAAATCATGAGAGCCGACTTTTCTCGATTCATCGAATCCGTTTCTATCAGGAACCACAAAAGAGTCGTTGGCGTTGGCTCTCGCTTTTGGATGATTTTTCACATAACTTTCCGAACCGACATCCATCGCATCATTTCGGTTTGCGAAATGCTCATCTTGATCATCATCTTTCAAGAGCAGATTTTGGAACGCATCCCAATTCTCATTTCGTTTTCCTGAATCAGTATCTAAATCTGCATCTTTTTTCTTCTTCTCGTGTGATTTCGACGACTTACTATGGTGTTTCGCCAACGTTTCAAGAACACCGTCAACTTCATCTTCGGCCGAATCATCACTACCTCCATCAGAATTCTTCCTATTGGAAGTAATATAATTAATGTTTCGGATAACAACCGTTTTCGAAGACTTCTTTTTGTTCTTTTTACTTGACTTTTCATGCTTCGACACGGTACCTGAATCACTAACCGAATCAGACTCACCATCTTCATCGCTGTCGTCATCTTCTTCGTCGGAGGATTCAGGTAATAGAGATTTCGACTTCTTTTTCGAAGATGATCTATGATGTCGGCCATGGCTAGAGTCGTCAGCGTTTACGGGCCAGTTCATATGAGCTGGATAATATGGCGGCATACCAGGGTATGGATACGGGTAACGTGGGCCTTGTGGGCCCGGATAATTGTACATATACGGCATCTGGTTTGGCCATGGCATCTGCATCGGGACATTTGAAGGAGTCGATGGTACCTGATCATTGCTTTTGTCACCTTCGTGCTCGAAGTTGAGCTCATTATTTAATGTTGAAGCGTTACTTTCGGTTGCAATTAGTATTCCCGAGGTACCGGTGTACGCTAGTTCTGAAGGGGGATACGCAGCCATTGCCGCTAACTCATCCATCCATAGACCATCATTGTGCTTCTTTTTGCATAAATCTCTGAATTCTATGCATGCTTCCCTGTATCAAAGAAAAAAATATTAATATAAAGATCCAAACATTAGGATTTAAAACTCAAAGTATTGCAAAATCGCTCGGACCCATGTTGCATACCTTAAACGTGATGCTCCAAAATGATCAGCAAACAAAATGAGATCGTTCATGTTTTCTGTTTCAAATCCAGCCACAAGAGCACGATGATAAGCCATTGCTTGTTCTTTCCGAAGCATCGCTTTTCGTGTCTCCAATAGTCGTTGAAGTTGAATCCTGGTGAAACGCAATTGACAAAAAGTCAACCTTAGTTACATGGATATATATATAAATCGCAATTAAATCGTTTATAAGCAAGCTCAAATTACTTGGAATTTTCTTCTTGTGCATTATCACCAGTTTCTCCAGCTTTGATCTATAACACAAGATATATATTAGATACAAACATATTTAAATCCCTCTTTTAAAGAACGAAGATATAGTTGACTTTTAAGGTCAAACAAGTCAAGTTAGGATATTACAAGGATTCTTGTGTTAGAATCTAGTTTGCATACTTACTTAAGTTATATTTGTCATTTTATTTTTTTAACTTCTATTTTTTGTTTTTTAAATAAGTATCTAGACTTGACAACTTTATGTTTTGACGGTTTGACCCAACATTTTTTTGGCCTGATTTGTGTAAGAAGTACCTTGGAGGGATCGGTAGACTTCTTAGTGCTTCCATCAGATGATAAACTTCCAACTAACAAATCAATTTCAAGGTGAGGCAACAAATAAACACTAAAAAACAACACATCAAGAGTTGACTTTTCGACATGTGAACAATACCTTCGCCAGCTTGGTCTTCATTGTCATTGTTATGATTAGAGTTCTCAATTTGCGAAATTTCTCGTTCTAATCTTATAAACCTCTCAAGAACTTCAGGCGAGTTTATGAAGCGCACAAGCCTACAAATATCAATTAATCGTCATCGTTACGCCTTATCGATGCCAAGATTCCTTACTTTGTTATGACTCAAGGATAATTAACTTTGCTTTCCAATCAGGCAACCAATTGAAAAGTCAATAAAGCATATCTTGTAATCGAGGTCTATAGGGGCTCACGGACCACTTGATTCTTACTTTTATACACTCATGACTCAACCCATTGAGCATTTTATACATATATTATATCGAAATAGAGAGACCATGATGCACCAAGATTGTTTTAGCAACTTTACACTGTAAAGCATCGGTTATAATCAATTTATCGAAGCTTATGGGCCCCCATTAGATTCTTACTTTTATCTCACTCAGGAGTCAGGCCATGCAACATTTTATTCATATAACTTGATATATGCTTAAAGTAGCATTGTCAAATGGGTGGTTTAGGTAATGGGTTCAAATCAAAATGGGCAAATTCTCTTGGTATTGTCGACCCGCACCACTTTTTGTCCAAAAGGGTTAAAATCTTTATATATAGCTAGTGTATCAAATACAATTACGTAAAGTATATTTTTTCAGTAATAACTTAATGAACGAAACGTTTTAGGAGGTTTTATGTATTAGTATACACTTTGGTTGACTTCATATTTGTTTGACCCACTTGATCCGTTAAATATTAAATATATCCCAAATTGACTCGTTCTTTTTACTAAATAGTTTTTACCTCAATTTACGAAAAAAGGTCGTTTTTGTGACATAAACCTTCTACTTAATAAAACATATCTCGTTAACACTGTCTGTTGGAGCTTAAGGTTTACTTAATCGTTATAACATTCATCAAGTGATGTGATATTCTATCTGTATATCAAATCTAGAGGAGTGGTAGGAAACAAAGTCAAGACTTAATTATACCTTTGAAAAGTGGATTTGGTGAACCAAAAAGCATTAGTGGTTGGTGGACGAAGAGTGATCGAGTAACCCCCTTTCGAGATTTGATCTTTAAACAATTTCAAGTGAGATATGAAAGGCTCCACTAATCCAGATGCTAATTTCTCTTTGTTTTTCCCATAGCATAGCAAAAGATCACATCTACAAGACAATACCAACAAGAATAAAGAAAACCCAAATTAGCACAATTAGAATCACACCCAAAATCAGTTAATTTCACTAAAAATTGTTCATGAATGCTATTTCTAGCCTTTTTGCAGTTTTACACAAGTTGATTACTCAAGATTCATGCAAAATAGGTTAAATTAACAAAGAAAAGATGCAATCTTCAGAAAATGTAAATGATGAATAAAATCCTAAATTGGCAAACTTGAAATCAGACACAAAAAGGTCAAATCTTTATACAATTATTACCACAGTCAATGAAAACTCAAATCAGACACACACACACAAAAAAAAAAAAAAAAAAACAGACCATTCAACAAGAACAATGAGAGACCAATTAAACACTCAGATTACAATCAATTCCAATAATATGAGAACATGCTTTTTAGGATGTTAAACAAGAACAAAGAAAATCCTATTCAGCATAACCAAAATCAAATCAAAAGATCAACTTTATCAAGAATCTTGACAACCCAGAACAAACCCAACTCATAATAACTGAAATTAGAGCAAAAGATCAATCTTTTAAGAGTTTCAACAAGAAGAAGAAAACCCTATTCATTATAACTGAAATCAAATCAAAAGATCAAAGTTATCAAGAATCTTGACAACACAGAACAAACCCAACTCATAATAACTGAAATCAGACCAAATTATCAATCTTTTAATAACTTAAACAAGAACAAAGAAAACCCTATTCAGCATAACTGAAATCAATCAAAAGATCAACTTTATCAAAAATCTTGACAACAGAGAAAAAACCCAACTCATATTAACTGAAATCAGACCAAAAGATGATTTTTTTTAAAGAATTTCAACAAGAACAAAGAAAACCCAATTCAGCATAACTGAAATCAAATCAAAAGATCACTTTTTTTTCAAGAATCTTAACAACATAGAACAAACCCAACTCATAATAACTGAAATCAGACCAAAAAATCAATCTTTTAACAACCTTTCAGCAAAAACAAAGAGACCCAACTTAAAGCAACTGAATTTACACCAAATGGAAGAAGATCTTGAAACAAGATAGAAATCAGTACCTTGTTCTGGTAGGAGTAAGTTGAAACAGAGCATATTCAAGAGGGGTGAAGGGATCCATACTGCCTGCAAACAATAGATGTGAAGAATGGATTGAATGGGTGGAAATTATTATCAAGGATTAAAGAGAATGAGTATTGTTGTAGTGGAACATGTGAATTGGGATCATGAACAGATCTGTGAATATTGGCAGTGTGTTTTGTTTAGGGGAAGGTAGTAAGCCAGCAGGAAATGATGAGGTATAGCACATGCATCAGAGATGGGTAATGGGGAAAGAGAGTGAGATTGAAGATTGTCACATGTGGGATCACACTCAACCACAATGTCCCCACCCTCTTATTGGAGAATGAAAATAATGCACTACTTGTTCATTACAGATGCTGAATTAAACAAATATTACAGGATTATTGTACCGTTGGGGATACATCATACATGATTAATTAATCAACAAGGGGGAAGGGTTTTTTGTTTAGCTTTTAACAAAATTTTTAATGGGCCAATGATCTCTAGATCAAGTGGTGGAGGGCTTGCATTTCTCTTTAGAGATGCAGGTTCGATTCCCACTTGGTGCAGAGTGAGGCATTGGTGGGCAATGATAGGAGACCCAGGGAAACCTGGGTTGGATCCTTGAGCCAAACGGGTTTTACCGGTAATTTCACCGTCGTGCCTACGGGCGGGTGGGTTACCGGGTTTTCCCCGTAATTGGTGGTGGACTCGGGTTACTCTCGGAGTACTCCGTTTGTCCAGTGGGTGCCCCGAGAGTACTCGGGATTGAGTTTGTTGGCCGTTCAAAAAAAAAAACAAAATTTTTAATGGTTAAGACAGTATTTAATGGTTCAGATTATTTGTTTTGCTAGCAAATATCTGAATCATTAAGACATTTGTGTCTGAATAGTTACCTATTATATTGTCTATTAATGGTTGACTTCTTACTGATTCAACAATTAGAGACTGTTTGGCAACTTCTTAATGGTTAAGTGCTGAACCAGTAAGATGTCTAAATCACTAAGGGGTTGTTTGTTTACCTCTTAATGAGGCTCTTAATGGTTCAGACCTCTTACTGGTTCAGCACTTAATGGTTCAGACTGTTTGTTTCACGAGCAAATGTCTGAATGGTTCAGACATTTGCCTCTGAATGGTTAAGATTTATACAGAGTCTGAATGGTTAAGACCTCTAATCTGAATTGGTTAAACATTTACGTCTTAACGGTTTAGCATTATCCAGGCTCTTAATGGTTCAGATCTCTTATTGGTTCAGCACTTAATGATTCAGACATCTTACTGGTTCAGCACTTTACCATTCAGATGTTGCCAAACAGCCCCTAAGTGTTGAACCAGTAAGAGGTCTGAACCATTAAGAGGCAGTATAATGCTTAACCGTTCAGAGGCAAATGTCTGACCAATTCAGATTAGAGGTCTTAACCATTCAGAGGCAAATGTCTGAACCATTCAGACATTTGCTCACGAAACAAACAGTCTGAACCAATTGTTGAATCAGTAAGACGTCTGAATCATTAAGAGCCCCATTAAAAGGTAAACAAACAATCCCTTAATAAGTTTAAATCTCTTACTGGTTTGACACTTACATATTCAGAAGTTGACAAACAGCCCCAATTAATATAATATGGTGAGAGGGTTAAGTGCACCGTTGTGAATGATTTTAATATATGCAAGTAGAGAGTTTGTACGTATATGTAATAAAGATATCAAATGATGATAAATAAAAGGATAATGATAAAATATTAGCTAAAAAGTAAATTATATTAAATGTGATCATATGATCGGTGATTTGTTTATTTATAATACAAGATACTTATAGTCATTTGTTATACTTGTTATTAAAGTTTTTGAACTTTTATATTTACGATTATCTGAGAAAGATCTTAGTTGAGATCTAAGAGGGTCTCAGATCTCAACTTTCCGCTTCAAAGTATAAATTTTACCTTTTTTTTTAACGGTAAATTAATTGGATTTCCAACTTACTTAAAAGAACCGTCATATGTTGTTCAAACCCTTACCCAGGTTTGAATCCCTCCTAGTGGTGCTCACCTATGTTTACATAATTTGCTCTTAGTAGGGATCGAACCTGACACCTCCCCAGAATGAAACCATATAGTGGAAAACCCACTGATCAGTTGATCTATACCATATTGACACCGAAAATTTTATATGTAAGGACTCCCCCTACCTTCATTTTTTATGTAAAATTTTCGGCCCCCTATTTAAAAATTTAAGATCCGTCACTAATAATACTATTTATATACTATTATTTTGCAACAAGTGAGTGCATTAGTAAGTTGTAAGTTGTGCATTAAGGGTTTGTCTTGCAAGGTGTTATTGTACATTTATATTGTTTGGTTGTAAATCGTGCTTAAGTGCTTGTATCTTAATCAAATAATGGTTTCATTATCTTACCAAATTTAATTTGTTTTGTATGCATGTATAGTTGTAAATTGTGCTTAAGTGGTTGTATCCTAATCAAATAATGGTTTCATTATCTTCAATCGGTTTGATCCATTCAAAGTTGTATTGTTTTATTTGTAAATTATTATTATTTATAATAATCTAAATAATTTAGCCAAAATCTTGTATAAATATAATTTGCAACATATTGATGCAATGGTTGTTGTAATGTGTGCATTATGGTTTGTATAGTGGTAATAATATATATTATATATAGATTACAATGAACCTGCCAAACGGGAAAAAAATAGACACGAGTTCATCGTAACGCGCGAGTCCTAGATCAACTTAATTATTTTATTCTATGTTTTACGTTTTGGTTTAATTTCTTCGCATTAACACGCCGCAACTTCAACGTCGGTGGTCGCTGACAGTAGTGTGGAATTAGTGCTCGCCCCTGCCGCAACGCGGATGATGCTTAATACTAGTTGTAATCAAAGCTTATAATAACATCAGTTTTTAGTTTGATTTAGTTTTCTTTGGATTCTTAAACCAGCAATTGAATATGTTTCTAACACTTAAAAAGGATATTTTTCTTTAAAAGTTTATCATGTCCCTTTTTCTAAACTCTTACATTTTTTCTTTGGATTTAACTTAACCAATGAAATTGTTTCCTGTACGTTTTAACCTTTTCTTTTTTCTTTTGAATGTTCATGACAATATATCCGTGACCATGAAATGTGTAATAGTAGATGCAATTAAGACAAAGGCATATGAGTAAAATACTTTAATATATATGATATTTGCTAGAAACATTATTGTCGTATTGTCGTCCTTTTTAATATATTCAGACATCTTAATAACAGATGAAAACAAATTAAACAAGCAAAAATTGTCTTATAGTGAATATTCTATCATGAATCTTTGGATCTTGATTAGGCTTATGATGTTAAAAAAAATATTGGGTTGAGTAATGTATAATGTAATTATGTTCCACCTAGTAAAATTGAAAATTTTAAAACTAGTGATTATAAAAAAAAATGGATTGAGTAATGTATAATACCACCGGCGTGATGATGAACATTCCATCAGTGTCGTATTAGACATGATAATCGCCCCCTTCTGAATTGTGACTAGTCATTCAAACGCTTGATATACCATTACAAGGTAGTCGTGCAACATCATAGTTGAACTCGGTTACCTGTATAGGTTGTGGCTTACAAACGTGTTTTATAATAGATTCATGTGTGGTAGGAGTGGGGTGGCTCGAGTATCCACATCATTATGTTCATTCAACGTTTGTGTAACATGTTACCAACAACTATCATAATTCATAATTACTTGAGGGTTGTATGTGACCGGACGACCATCAACGACGCTCTATCTAAAGGCCTTGACGACATATAAGAAACGTAACCCATTAGTTTCGTCGACTTGAATCATATATTAATACTTGTGCATAATCAATGTTCCCATAGAGATCGAGTACAACAAGCAGGACATATGTGGTATCATCGTAAGGGTACAATTATTAACATGTAAGTTATTTATTTAACTATTATAACATTTGGTTTTTAAAATATATTTTACAACATAGTGGTCATTTATATTATATTATATTATAGAGTATAAATGTTGTTTTTTTATTAAACTTTTGCATGTGTGAGTGATTATCTCTTTTTTCTATAGGATTTTATGGCATCGATCAGTTTTCATCATAAATTTGTCAGCAGATTTCCCAGTTTAAAAAATTATTATTTTTACAGGATTTCATGAAATTATTGGAAATATTGATGGATTTCAACAACTACAATGTATTTTTCTTTCTTTTATCTGCACGGCACTAGTACATAAATGGTTTATTGGGGCGTTTAAAATCGTTTTTTGACATGGTTTATGGACCGCCCCAACAAATAGGGAGTCAAAAAATGAGGTTATCTTTGTCACACCCCGGTTTCCACGTGTCACCGGTGGGCCCGGTGGGGAGTATCGTGACGTGGTTAGCAACATAATAGTCAAACAACACAATATTTAATATGCACAGCGGAAGCAAAAGAAAGATATAAATTCAACCGAATATAATATTGTAATATCAAATATCACAACTGTCGATTGTTTATCCACAGACGGATCGAAAATAAAATACGAAACAATAGTTCAACAGACTTTTAGGCATCTTAAGCTTGCGAGACTTTTATTGATGCTAAGGAGAAATCCCAGCCAATTACGCCTAGTACCTGCATTTAATCTTTTTGGGAAAATACGTCAGTTTACACTGGTAAATACAATCAACTGACTCATTTTATAAATGATTTAAAAATTGATTTGAATGCACGTGGCACAAACTTTTTATAACTTGGGAGAATTATTTAAATATATAATCTTGTGAACGAATTACATGTTCCTTATGCGTTCAGTAGCCCGGATCGTGTCCGGGTTAAAGATCAATAGACACACCACATTATTCTTTTGTGCACTGACGGGTGTACGCCTACACCCCGCGCTTAAGTCGTGGCCATTTCGTAAAATGATGCCAAGGATATCCGGGACATGGTCATTAACCCCCCAAAGGCTTTTAAGTAACAAGACTGTTTAAACGGGCCGATCAAATTATTCAATTAACCACCTAACGATGGAAGATTTGACACCCGACCAAGCGGTATTCTATATACCGTAACCCAAGCCCGTATAGGGAAAATAAGTTAAAAGTATTTACCTGAGCAAAGTATAAATCACAATAAGCAAATTTGCAAGTAGCTTTTACTGGTTCTCCTAATCTGGAACGAAGGTTTATAATAACCTATTAGAATTCTAACGGGTCTTTAATTAAGCTTAAGCTTAGACCGGTTAGTTTCAATGATACGATTCGTACGCACTATTAAGCGAAGACCGGATAGAATGTGATTTAGACCCGACAAGTTCAGAGACTTGTTTAATATGGGTATTTCATGCACACTCTGGATTTTGAGATAAAACCGATAAGGTTTGACCCGTTTCGGCTAATTTATGTAAACTAGTTACATAAACCGAACCGAACGCGTAATAAGCGTAACGGGTAATCATGAGAGCCATTTACAGGTTTCCTAAGTTAATATGCTCCAAATATGTTGTGACATCAGTAAGATATCATTTATTATGCCCGAAATGAATTTAAACACAAACTATGCCCCGTAGGGGTAGTTTGGTCATTTATATGGTGATAAAAGAGTTTAAGTAATATCCTGAGTTACAGGTCTGATGTAATCAGCAAAGATAATCAATTTGCTAAGTTATATCAGTAGGGTAAAGTATATATGTGAAATTTATCAATTTTAACCAAACTATGCACCGTAGGGGCATTTTGGTAATTTCACATAAGCCGAAAAGCTCAAAACTGAAGTATGAGTTTAACAACTTTTTCTTACTGTTAAAATATTATAATTTACCTCAAATATCAGTAGGTATCACCCTTAGTACGTTTAAAATAGTTCTAGTACATACTAGGCGTTAAAAACGCTTAAAAAGGCGATTAGAAGTCGTTTCCGGGTTCTATATAGAAATCTGATATTTTTATTATTCCAGAGGGTTTAAAATAATTTATTTATCATTTAGAATCAGTAGCAAAAGGTTTGGAGTCGTTTAGATATGTAAAACTCATTTTATGGCCCGTAAGGGCAAAACCGACAATTACCGGATTAAGCCTACGACTATTAGTTATGCTCAGCCTAAAATTAATTAAAAATCTTCAAAAATCCCAAAATAATATATTACATCAGTGGGTAAAGATTTTGATATCAAGAAGTAGGCTTAACTAGGCTATACGCTAATTACGCCGTTTAATTAACATAAAGCTTTCAATTTACGCTAATGAGCATAACTCTCAATCTACACCACCAATTGATCTCAAATTTTTGGTGCAAGTTTATATATCAGTAATTAAAGTTTCTACTCTTTTACATTTTCAAAAATCACGTTTTAAGGTGATAAGGGCATAATGGTCAACATATGAGCAATTAACGGAATCATGTGAATTAATTGGTTAACTAATGAACCATGGTGTATAATCACAGAGGGTTATACTAGCATGTTACCTGGTCCAAATTAAGCTCTGAGGCATTTCTAAAACATGCCTAAACGGGTCAGAACTGAAAGTCAAAGCAAAAGTCAAACTATGCGACTTTCGGTTCCGAACCGGGTCTAAACAGTAAATTATCGGGTTGAACATGTTTAGACATGTTCTTACACTAATTACCAAGTTATATTAATGATCAAACAGGTTGTATGTGTTCTACATTGCTAATCATGCATAAATTAGAAACTAAGTATCCTGTTGACTTTTTATTAACAAGTTTGACCCGACATTTGACCTAGTTAGAGTGGGAATCAGGGGGAACCCTTTTAAGGGTTTATTACCCACATAATTACCAACTTATAACTACTTTTAATTCGACTAATCACTGGACCATTAGTGATTAATCTTAAAGTCAACCGTTAATTATGATGGTTTGACTTCTAAGCTTAAACTAAGCAAAAACTTAACTAAGAAAGGATTAGCAAACTTACTGAAGTCCTAAGCTTGATTAGTGATCACTTGAGAGAAGACTTGAGCTCCAGAAATGATCAGAAAGCTGAGGGAAGGTGTGAAGAACTTGGTTGCAACTCATGGCCTTTTATAGTGCTTGGAACCTCATGGATTGTTGACAACAAGCTCTATAACTGATGTTTGATCACTAACAAGTGTCCCTAAATGTCTAGGGGTTGTTTAGGGGCCAAGCAAGATAAGGAAAATCGTTCAAAGGTCGTTTACAAGGGCTATGGCAGACAAGAATCCAAGAAAATCCAAGAATATCAACATTCTGTCCAGATAAGGCAGTCGCGTAGCGCGACTGCATATGTGGTTAGTGCTCGCGCTACGCGAGCATACATGATCTGCCAAATCAATTTTCCTTTAATTGCAGTTTTGGTCCCTGGTCCTTCTAAAGGTCGCTTTCGTGTCTTGTTTTGCACAATGAGCCTTCTAAATTGACTTATAAGGGCTTTAAGACATTTACCCACTTTGTTTAGCCCTCGGTTAACTTTATTGTTACCCGAAAAGTCATAAACTTCAACGTTGACGCTTTAACCCCTTGTATACGAATTTGATCATAACTCTCTCATACGATTACGAAACTTTATGAAATTTATGTCCTGCATTCTAGTGAGCATAATTAACAGTTACAAAGCTTCGGGTTTGTCAAAAGGTCACTTAGAGGTATAACTTAAACATGTTGACACATTTAACCCCTGTAGTTTGTAATCTCTCACTTTTAGCTTCGCATGATCCATGATTTATTCGTTTGATGTTATAAACATCATGTAGGGTTAATGTACAATATATGTATTCACTGTTGACATTTAGAACTCGTATATTCACATACTTTTCATGATTGTCAACTTTAGTCCTTTCAGAACATTCTTTCACACGTTCAAACATGTGACACGTGTCAACTGATTATAGGACGTGAATTTTCGAGGTGTTACATCCTCACCCCCTTAAAAGAAATCTCGACCCCGAGATTTACTGAAATAAATAAGGGTACTTTTCTTTCATCGTGGACTCAACCTCCCACGTATACTCGGGACCTCTACGGGCATCCCATTTGACCTTTACAATAGGCACATGCTTCCTTCGAAGCTTCTTAACCTGTCGATCTTCAATCGACAATGGTTTTTCCATAAATTTTAAGCTCTCATCTATATGCACATCTGTATGTGGTATAACCAGTGATTCATCAGCGAAGCACTTCTTCAGATTGCAGACGTGGAACACATTGTGAATTCCACTGAGCTCTTCTGGTAAGTTTAACTTATAGGCAACTGACCCGACACGTTCGATAACCTCGAAAGGTCCTATGTATCTCGGGCTTAACTTGCCTTTCTTACCAAATCGCATCACCCCCTTCCAGGGTGATACCTTAAGTAATACTTTGTCACCTACTTCGAAATGAAAAGCTTTACGCTTTGGATCTGCGTAACTCTTCTGCCTATCTCGGGCAGCTTTGAGACGGTCACGAATCTGGACAATCTTGTCCGTCGTTTCAAAGACTATCTCTGGTCCTGATAATTGGACATCTCCAACTTCCGCCCAACAAACGGGCGTTCTACACTTTCTACCATATAAGGCCTCAAAAGGCGCAGCCTTTATGCTGGTGTGGTAGCTATTGTTGTAGGAGAACTCAATTAGTGGTAGGTGGTTATCCCAACTACCACCCAAATCGATCACACATGCACGCAGCATGTCTTCCAAAGTTTGAATAGCACGCTCACTCTGACCGTCTGTCTGAGGATGGTAAGCCATACTAAAATTCAAACGCGTGCCCAAAGATTGTTGGAAGCTCTTCCAAAAATGTGACGTGTATCTAGTATCTCGGTCAGAGATAATAGACACAGGTATGCCATGTAGGGCTACAATCTTATCAACGTATAACTGGGCTAACATGTCGGAGCTATAAGTCTCCTTGATGGGTAAGAAATGTGCTGACTTAGTCAGTCTATCAACTATAACCCATATTGTATCATTTCCTTTCCTTGTCTTAGGTAACTTGGTGATAAAATCCATAGTTACCATTTCCCACTTCCACGTAGGAAGTTCAGGCTGTTGTAGCAAGCCTGACGGCTTTTGATGTTCTGCTTTGACTTGCGCACAAGTCAAGCACTTAGCTACATAGGTGGCTACAGACTTTTTCAAGCCTATCCACCAATAACTTGCCCTTAGATCCTGGTACATCTTATCAGCTCCAGGATGAACGGAATATTTGGAACTGTGGGCTTCCTGGAGGATAACATTCCGAAGTCCTCCATAAATTGGAACCCATATTCGTCCATTCAATCTAAGAATTCCGTCTTTGCCAAGAGATAACTGCTCCTCAGTTACTCCTAGCTTTTCATTAGGATAGTTAGCTTCCAACACAGCTTCCTTCTGTGCAGCTAACAACCTTTCAGTCAAACTGTTCTTTATCTCCATGCGCTTGGCATTGATTCGGATGGGTTTCACCCTTTCCTTTCGACTCAAGGCATTAGCGACTACATTCGCCTTGCCGGGATGGTATCTGATTTCACAATCATAATCATTCAACGTCTCCATCCATCGGTGCTGCCTCATGTTTAAATCCTTCTGGTTAAACAAATGTTGAAGGCTCTTGTGATCAGAATAGATCACACACTTGATACCATACAAATAATGCCTCCACAGTTTTAGTGCGAATACAACGGCACCCAACTCCAAGTCATGGGTGGTGTAATTCTTTTCATGCACCTTTAACTGTCTTGAAGCATAGGCAATAACCTTGCCTTTCTGCATAAGCACACACCCCATGCCAGTGTGCGATGCGTCGCAGTAAACCACAAAATCTTCTATTCCATCTGGCAATGTCAGTACTGGGGCGTTGCTCAACTTTTGCTTCAGAATATCAAAGGACTCTTGCTGCTTAGGGCCCCAAACGAACTTTACTTTCTTCTTAGTCAAGGAAGTTAAGGGTGCAGCAATCCTTGAAAATTTTTCAATGAAACGCCTGTAATACCCTGCCAATCCCAGGAAGCTACGAATCTCTGTAGGTGTCTTTGGCTCTTGCCAGTTCATAACTGCTTCAACTTTAGCGGGATCCACTTGGATACCACGCTCACTAACCACATGTCCAAGGAACTGGACTTCTCGAAGCCAGAATTCACACTTAGAGAATTTGGCATAGAGTTTCTCACGATGTAGGAGTCTGAGAATACAGCGAAGGTGTTTCTCGTGGTCAGCTTGGTTCTTCGAGTAAATGAGAATGTCGTCGATGAAAACGATGACGAATTTATCTAAGTACGGCTTGCAAACGCGATTCATGAGATCCATGAACGCGGCCGGTGCATTAGTGAGCCCAAAAGGCATCACTAGGAACTCGTAATGACTGTAACGAGTCCTAAATGCTGTTTTGTGCACGTCTTCATCTCTAACCTTCAGTTGATGGTAGCCTGACCTCAAGTCAATCTTCAAGAAATAACTTGCTCCTTGTAGTTGATCGAACAAATCGTCGATCCTGGGTAAAGGATACCTATTCTTTATCGTGACCTTATTAAGCTCACGATAATCAATGCACAGACGCATCGATCCATCCTTCTTCTTGACAAAAAAGACTGGTGCTCCCCAAGGAGACGAACTAGGTTTGATGAAACCTTTGGCCAGCAATTCATCCAGTTGCGTTCTTAATTCCTTCATTTCTGTGGGCGCCAACCTATAAGGTGCTCTAGCAACTGGAGCTGCTCCAGGGATGATATCTATTCTGAATTCGACTTGTCTATCTGGTGGCAAACCAGGTAGTTCTTCAGGAAAAACTTCTGGGTATTCAGAAATGACAGGGATGTCTTCTATCTTTGGTTTCGGCTCATCAATAATCACTTGTGCCATGTAGATGACACAACCCTTCTTTAAGCACTTGGAAGCCTTGAGCATAGTCACTTGCTCAGGCAGTCCATACTGGGTATCTCCCCGAATGGTAAGTGATTCATCAGACGGAGTCTTAATCACCACTTGCTTTCTGTTGCAGACAATTTGGGCCTGGTTGTGAAATAACCAGTCCATACCCAAAACTATGTTAAAACCGGCCAACTTAAATGGAAGTAGGGACAGAGGAAAAGAGTGGTTCTTAATGGATATAACACATCCATCTAACACAGTAGAGACGGTTTCTATGGTGCCATCTGTTAACTCCACCTCATAGTTTACACTTAAGGTTTTGACAGGTAAATTCAGCAATTTGCAAAACTTATGATCTATAAACGACTTATCAGCGCCTGAATCAAATAGTACTCTTGCATAAACATCATTTACAAGGAAGGTACCTGTAATCACGTTGTCGTCTAGAACTGCTTCCTTTACGTCCATTCTGAAGACTCTAGCATTTGTCTTCTTGGCCTCTTCAGGCTTCTTGGCGTATTTAGGGCAGTTGGTTTTAATGTGCCCTTTCTCATTGCAACGGTAGCACGTTGCGTCTTTCAGCTATTTGCAATCCAAGGTTTTGTGATCCTTGGACTTGCATATCCCGCAAGCAAAAGTTCTTTGCGAGTTCGAATCGAGTCTGCACTTTCCAAAGTGCTGTTTCTTGCAAATCTTGCATTTGGGCTTATCACCAGACTGGTGCCCATCTTTCCTTGACTCAGATCCCCTCTTGTTGTCACCGTTTCCACGGTGCTTCTTGTTCGACCTCCGTGAGCTATCATCTTCACGTTTTCTCTTCTCAGCATCCTTATTCCTCAGCGATCTTTGCCTGACCGCATCCAAGGTGAGGGACAAAGATATGTCAGCTACAGATCTAAAAGTAGCTGTCCGAGAAGCCTTCACGCTTGCCTTTATCTCGGGGGCTAAACCACCGATAAAACGAGCTATTCTTTTTGGTTCCGGGGTCACCAGATATGGAACCAACCGGGACATTGTGTTGAAGCTCGTGAGGTAAGCTTGACAGTCAAGGTTTGTCATAACCAATGATAGAAAATCAGACTCTATCTTCTCAACCTCATGCTGGGGGCAGTAATTTTCCCTGATGAGGGCATCAAATTGTTCCCAAGACATGTTGTACAATGGGATTTTCCCGGTGGCTTGAATTAGAGATCTCCACCAGGCTAAAGCTTCCCCCTTAAAAGATTGCGACACATATTTGACCACATCCTTCTCAGCGCATCCGCTGATATCCACAACTGTATCCATCTCATCTAGCCACGTCATACAGTCAATGGCTCCTTTCTCCCCAGTGAAATTCCGGGGTTTGCATGAAACGAAGTATTTATAGGAACAACCCTTGTCCTGGGTCCCCTGTTTCGGTACGATCTGCAGAGATGGAGCACTGTTGTGGTTTGAGGAGAGTCTATCATCATCCTTTTTGGGTTCATCCTTCTTGGAAGGAGGCTTTGAATGCGGAGTAGATAGGGTCCTACATCGAGTCCCACTATACTCTTCGTACTGCCGCTCCAATGCCTTAGTAACAGCGTCATCAACCAACGCTTTTAATTCAGCACCCGTTAAATGAACTCGGGTGTTGTCAATATTCTCCACTGGATGGCTATTAATTTCGTCTGAGTTAGCCATTTTAATTGAACTGTTACAGAAAACAAGGACAATAGTTTATTTGGGAGTTTATTATGGAATTGCCCCTTAGGGTAATTCATTAACCATGGTAAACAGAGACCATATTTGGTTAATTTATTAATCGTATTTAATTAGGATTTCAATTATAATTTATCCTAATTATAGACAATAACAATATATATTAGCACATAAGGCCTAGTCACAAGGACATTTTTAAATTATAAGCTATGATTTCAGAGAATCAAAGCATGAAGGTATATTGGCACAACAGGCCTAGTCACAAGGACATTTATAAATTATAAGCTATGATTTCAGAGAATCAAGCATGAAAGTTTGAACTTAGTTCTTTACCTTTATCTGACAGGGAGTCATCGCTACCACTGTCTTTTGGCTCATATGGAAATGAGCAGGGCCCGTAGGCATTATATTACCACGTATGGTCAAAATATGATCATCTTAATTGATGATCTAAACCCATGATTCAGAGATCATTAAGTTGGGTTAGGAATCTTTAAAAAGATCCTTATATAAATGACGTGTGTGATCTTAACAAATCACATCTGCCAGGAGTGTTAACATGTTTACAGGGATTTGATTCTTTTAAACAGGTCTTACCATCATGGTCGGGTCTTATACTGACACGCAGGCTAGGTTTCACTCTTAAGATTCTTATTCAATAATTAAATAGGCATATTTATTATCAAAAAGGAATGATTTTGATTTATTTATTTCATGTAATATATTTATGCAAGTAAAAGCAAAAATAAAATTTATAAACATACCATTCCATTAATTATTAAAATATTACACGTCGCCCTAAACGGGACTTTTTAAATAAACAAACTTACCCACGCAGGGGCTTAACAACAAACATCATAATAGTCCACGCAGGGACTTACACAAATAACATAATTAGTCCACGCAGGGACTTAAACAATAACATACCCACGTAGGGGTTAACAGAAAGATAGACCCACGCAGGGGTCAAAACAAACAAGCATACCCACGCAGGGGTTTACACTGCAAGACTTTGCCCACGCAGGGGCTCAACAATAAGTGGAAGGATTCAGTGGTCCTTCTTGCTCTTCCCTTTGATCAAGCTTGTCAATCCTTGGAAGAAGCTCTGTCTCTCTCTGCGTTCGCGGTGAAAGTCCCGCTCAACCTGATCCAGTCTCTGAAGAATCTCCTCCCGCTCTGGGGGAGAAAACCGTGGCGGCTGCGATTGCGTCCGTATAATTGGTCTGGCAGGTATCTGGTACCCATGAGTTGGGTACCCAACTCCCCAAGGGGCGCCATAGGGTCCTTCTGGGTTAAGGGCGTTGTAATTCGCCGCTACCATGTAGGGGTCGGCCTCAGCGTAACCATAGTTGTGGTGAGTCGGCGGTTCAAACAGGTTGTACGCCATCGAACCCGTGTATGCTGGAATCGGGTTGTCAAAACCCATCGGTGGTGGCTGTGGTACAGCTGGGTTAGAAGGTCCACCCATTTGTGGGTCCTCCTGATGTGGCGAATAATGGCTGCCACTAGACTGACGAGGAGAACTAAAATGAAAGTCTCCTTCTCGCGCAGACATACGCACTCCGGTTCTCCTACGCCTTGGCGGTTGTGGAGGTGCCGGTTGAACTGGTGGCGTTGGAGGTGGTGGCGTGACTGCCACAAACCATGAATCCACCGAGGGATCCTGCTGCTGCTGCTGGTGCTGCTGAGGCGGTGAATGGCGAGGAGGTGTATAATACCATTCGTGCCGGGTAAACATAGCTTGAAAGTTGTCTGGACCACCATAGGGTGATCCGTGGAAAGAAGATCCGTCGGAGATCTCGATGGGATGGTTCGGTGTACCGCTTGCTGGCTCGACGGGATCCGTGTCCTCGTCCATGTCCATACCGTTGTCCCCTGAGAAGTGATCCTCCGGCCCCAATGGGTTAAAACCCACTGGTTCTTGTATAAAATTTGTCGGGTTAAACCGGCCCCTAAAAACAGGTGTAGGGTCACCAAAGGAGTGGTGTGATAAAGATTGCTGTAAAGGTATATAGGAGGGTTGTGGGTTATTGGGCTCATTCTCCGAATGTGGCCCATAAGAGTTATGCACAGGAGGTGTTGAACTGTGCGAAACCGACCTTCTAGCCGGCTCGAAGAGGTTCCTCCGGTTTTGTCGGGGGTCGTCACTCTCGGTGGTGGAAGGAGCTCGCACATTCGAAGGTCCTGCCTCGTTGTCATTGGGGGCGGTGATTGGCCCCTTTCCACGTCCTCTTCTTCGGAAGAATCTTGGCGGCATTTTGTTAATCCTCTCAATACAACATGAGATAACGACAAGAATATATATAAAGTAAAGGACAAAACAAAAACCAAACAAGGTAGAATTTGTCCTATGTTATTTGTCTAGACTCGAAAGTTTAGATAAGTGCAATTGTGTAACTGAAATTAAACACAAAAGGCTAGTGTTTAATTCACTCAGTGTTGGCTCTGATACCAACCTGTCACACCACGGTTTCCACGTGTCACCGGTGGGCCCGGTGGGGAGTATCGTGACGTGGTTGGCAACATAATAGTCAAACAACACAATATTTAATATGCACAGCGGAAGCAAAAGAAAGATATAAATTCAACCGAATATAATATTGTAATATCAAATATCACAACTGTCGATTGTTTATCCACAGACGGATCGAAAATAAAATACGAAACAATAGTTCAACAGACTTTTAGGCATCTTAAGCTTGCGAGACTTTTATTGATGCTAAGGAGAAATCCCAGCCAATTACGCCTAGTACCTGCATTTAATCTTTTTGGGAAAATACGTCAGTTTACACTGGTAAATACAATCAACTGACTCATTTTATAAATGATTTAAAAATTGATTTGAATGCACGTGGCACAAACTTTTTATAACTTGGGAGAATTATTTAAATATATAATCTTGTGAACGAATTACATGTTCCTTATGCGTTCAGTAGCCCGGATCGTGTCCGGGTTAAAGATCAATAGACACACCACATTATTCTTTTGTGCACTGACGGGTGTACGCCTACACCCCGCGCTTAAGTCGTGGCCATTTCGTAAAATGATGCCAAGGATATCCGGGACATGGTCATTAACCCCCCCAAAGGCTTTTAAGTAACAAGACTGTTTAAACGGGCCGATCAAATTATTCAATTAACCACCTAACGATGGAAGATTTGACACCCGACCAAGCGGTATTCTATATACCGTAACCCAAGCCCGTATAGGGAAAATAAGTTAAAAGTATTTACCTGAGCAAAGTATAAATCACAATAAGCAAATTTGCAAGTAGCTTTTACTGGTTCTCCTAATCTGGAACGAAGGTTTATAATAACCTATTAGAATTCTAACGGGTCTTTAATTAAGCTTAAGCTTAGACCGGTTAGTTTCAATGATACGATTCGTACGCACTATTAAGCGAAGACCGGATAGAATGTGATTTAGACCCGACAAGTTCAGAGACTTGTTTAATATGGGTATTTCATGCACACTCTGGATTTTGAGATAAAACCGATAAGGTTTGACCCGTTTCGGCTAATTTATGTAAACTAGTTACATAAACCGAACCGAACGCGTAATAAGCGTAACGGGTAATCATGAGAGCCATTTACAGGTTTCCTAAGTTAATATGCTCCAAATATGTTGTGACATCAGTAAGATATCATTTATTATGCCCGAAATGAATTTAAACACAAACTATGCCCCGTAGGGGTAGTTTGGTCATTTATATGGTGATAAAAGAGTTTAAGTAATATCCTGAGTTACAGGTCTGATGTAATCAGCAAAGATAATCAATTTGCTAAGTTATATCAGTAGGGTAAAGTATATATGTGAAATTTATCAATTTTAACCAAACTATGCACCGTAGGGGCATTTTGGTAATTTCACATAAGCCGAAAAGCTCAAAACTGAAGTATGAGTTTAACAACTTTTTCTTACTGTTAAAATATTATAATTTACCTCAAATATCAGTAGGTATCACCCTTAGTACGTTTAAAATAGTTCTAGTACATACTAGGCGTTAAAAACGCTTAAAAAGGCGATTAGAAGCCGTTTCCGGGTTCTATATAGAAATCTGATATTTTTATTATTCCAGAGGGTTTAAAATAATTTATTTATCATTTAGAATCAGTAGCAAAAGGTTTGGAGTCGTTTAGATATGTAAAACTCATTTTATGGCCCGTAAGGGCAAAACCGACAATTACCGGATTAAGCCTACGACTATTAGTTATGCTCAGCCTAAAATTAATTAAAAATCTTCAAAAATCCCAAAATAATATATTACATCAGTGGGTAAAGATTTTGATATCAAGAAGTAGGCTTAACTAGGCTATACGCTAATTACGCCGTTTAATTAACATAAAGCTTTCAATTTACGCTAATGAGCATAACTCTCAATCTACACCACCAATTGATCTCAAATTTTTGGTGCAAGTTTATATATCAGTAATTAAAGTTTCTACTCTTTTACATTTTCAAAAATCACGTTTTAAGGTGATAAGGGCATAATGGTCAACATATGAGCAATTAACGGAATCATGTGAATTAATTGGTTAACTAATGAACCATGGTGTATAATCACAGAGGGTTATACTAGCATGTTACCTGGTCCAAATTAAGCTCTGAGGCATTTCTAAAACATGCCTAAACGGGTCAGAACTGAAAGTCAAAGCAAAAGTCAAACTATGCGACTTTCGGTTCCGAACCGGGTCTAAACAGTAAATTGTCGGGTTGAACATGTTTAGACATGTTCTTACACTAATTACCAAGTTATATTAATGATCAAACAGGTTGTATGTGTTCTACATTGCTAATCATGCATAAATTAGAAACTAAGTATCCTGTTGACTTTTTATTAACAAGTTTGACCCGACATTTGACCTAGTTAGAGTGGGAATCAGGGGGAACCCTTTTAATGGTTTATTACCCACATAATTACCAACTTATAACTACTTTTAATTCGACTAATCACTGGACCATTAGTGATTAATCTTAAAGTCAACCGTTAATTACGACGGTTTGACTTCTAAGCTTAAACTAAGCAAAAACTTAACTAAGAAAGGATTAGCAAACTTACTGAAGTCCTAAGCTTGATTAGTGATCACTTGAGAGAAGACTTGAGCTCCAGAAATGATCAGAAAGCTGAGGGAAGGTGTGAAGAACTTGGTTGCAACTCATGGCCTTTTATAGTGCTTGGAACCTCATGGATTGTTGACAACAAGCTCTATAACTGGTGTTTGATCACTAACAAGTGTCCCTAAATGTCTAGGGGTTGTTTAGGGGCCAAGCAAGATAAGGAAAATCGTTCAAAGGTCGTTTACAAGGGCTATGGCAGACAAGAATCCAAGAAAATCCAAGAATATCAACATTCTGTCCAGATAAGGCAGTCGCGTAGCGCGACTGCATATGTGGTTAGTGCTCGCGCTACGCGAGCATACATGATCTGCCAAATCAATTTTCCTTTAATTGCAGTTTTGGTCCCTGGTCCTTCTAAAGGTCGCTTTCGTGTCTTGTTTTGCACAATGAGCCCTCTAAATTGACTTATAAGGGCTTTAAGACATTTACCCACTTTGTTTAGCCCTCGGTTAACTTTATTGTTACCCGAAAAGTCATAAACTTCAACGTTGACGCTTTAACCCCTTGTATACGAATTTGATCATAACTCTCTCATACGATTACGAAACTTTATGAAATTTATGTCGTGCATTCTAGTGAGCATAATTAACAGTTACAAAGCTTCGGGTTTGTCAAAAAGTCACTCAGAGGTATAACTTAAACATGTTGACACATTTAACCCCTGTAGTTTGTAATCTCTCACTTTTAGCTTCGCATGATCCATGATTTATTCGTTTGATGTTATAAACATCATGTAGGGTTAATGTACAATATATTTATTCACTGTTGACATTTAGAACTCGTATATTTACATACTTTTCATGATTGTCAACTTTAGTCCTTTCAGAACATTCTTTCACACGTTCAAACATGTGACACGTGTCAACTTATTATAGGACGTGAATTTTCGAGGTGTTACAATCTTTTAGCACGATTAAGAAAACGCGTCTTTAAAGAGAAATAATAGCGTCAGAAACAACCGCGTCCAAAGCCACTTCAAATAGGGAATAAAAAATGATGCTATCTTTTAGCGCGGTTAAGAAACCACGTCAATAAATAAAAACAACCGCGTCTTTAAATATAGATAACAAAAAAGTGCTTGTACATAAATAATAATAATAACAATAATAATAATAATAATAATAACAATAACAATACAGGTAACTTTTTATATTACCATAACAAAAGAAAAGTTAAGAGTCGATAGATTCGAAACAAACATATAACACAATACTTTGCTACCAAATGACAGTAGTCGAACTCTCACTTCAACACAAAATAAAAAAAACTTGAACACTTACATAAACGGATCTCCCACCAAAAATTCAAACACAAAATGAAAAAACCTTAATTCCTAAAGAAACAAATTTGCCACCAAAAGTTCAAACATAAAATGAAATACTTCAACTCCAATCCAATTGCGGAACTCCAGCTTTGACTTTTTGTTGTGCATTGCTCTCTTCTTAGTTTCCATTACCACACCTGACAAAATTAAAATCAAAATCAATCAAGATAAAAAAAAATATTAATAAACAATATATTCGAGACACAACAAAACTAATAGATAATAACTAAGCATTTTCAGTATGTTTCCCAAGTTAAGTCAACACATGAGATATAACTTAATATAATAGTATTAGTTTTCTAATTGTATTCGGTATACTAACAATAAGACTATGTATGGGCTATACTATCAATAAATGATTATATGAGAATATTATTCATTTTCTAATTATATTAGGTTTGTTTACTATATTTGACATGTGAAAATACATTTTACCTGTTGTCACGCATGCCTCTGACCCGTTGGAAACACCCTACTGATAAACTGTGGCGTTAAGTGTAGGATCAGTTTGTCAATTTCTTTTTTTGCGGAAGACAACATGTAAGACCCTAGTTACTATTTAACGGTTTTACATGTAAATACCAACAATTAGATGTGTAGTTAAGACTACACATACTATAAAAATACGGATTTATTAAAACTTTTACAAATCATAAGTTATTCAACATAACGTGATCGGATTCGTCGTTTAAAATTTATGACGAGGCAATGTGCGGAAGCATGTATCTTTATCGTGTTCGGTTCTTCGTTGAGCTTGATCGTCTTCCGGCGTCCAGAAAGTACCTACATTTCATAAACATGAAATGCTTAAGTCATACGGGGTTTAAAACGTGTCTAAACGAGTCCGGGAAGCAAAACTGATTAAAAAAACATTTTTGTACAGAGTCTACCGTAATTTACGGTAGCCCCTGAATCTTGTTTTTTCCACCGTAAAGCAGTGGGTGTGTGGCGTAAAGGCTTTAAGGCTACCGTAAGTTACGGTGGTTACCGTAACTTATGGTGGCCTCTGCAGGATTTTCCAAGTTTGTCGTTTTCTAAAACGAAAACCTTCATAACTTTTAATCCGCTTGTCCGTTTGACCTACCGTTTCTTCCTACGTGTTTGTAATTTGATTCTCCATCATATGGAGTTAAAATCCGACATCCGGCTTAATAAATTTTGAGACTTTTATGCCTTCGGCTTATTACCTTTTTACAAAATTTTGATCCGTTTACGCATTTATCAAACAAACATATTTGTTTGATCATTATTTCACATGAACCACTTAAATTAAATATTTTCTACCATGTTAGGTTCTAATTGCGTGTTTCTTATATATTTTAACCCGTTTTCGCCCGTATGCTTATTTTGACCCGTTAAGGGTATTTAAGTACATCTTTAGGCTTAAATCATGCTTCTATTGGGTTACATCCTATCCCTTTTTTTTACGAATTCCAAAGACTCAATTTAAACAAGACGCTTATTTCAAAACAACTTTTTGAAAGTTGTTTGCCCTATTTACCCCTCAAGGGCTTTTTGGTCAATTTTAGCCCTTCATTTATGCGACGTAGGACTTCTACTATTATTTGACCAAAATGTCGCTTTTAGCTATAATTCTAAGCATGCGTACCTGGCTCGGGTCATAAGATTGACCCGTTTGAATACCTTTCGCTATTAATTTCTAGTTAATAGCCATGCGAACCATGTGTTAATTCCTGTGATCACAAACTCAACAAGCGATCATCAAATATTATTGATAAATGGTGTTAACAACACCATTTGACCCGTTTAGTCGAAGTGACTAATTATAATTATGAGATGGTATTTAATTACCATTTCATCCCTTTAACCTATTTCGATTTACTCTTTGAATTCATCTTGCTTAAAAGTCGTTTCTTGCTTTGTTTGACCCATTTTGACTTATGTCAAATGATGTCCTTTCAAATCCTTTTTATTTATTCGTTAACTCATGTCCGGATTACCATTCTATCGTTTTTGCCCTTTTTACCATAACTTATGGTTTCTTGACATTCCCACTTATTCCGACGTGCATTATAAGTAATTGGTAGTAAGAATAAAAAGGCGTAAGCTTAACTTACCTCGTATCCGAGCTACGCTTTTCTTTTCCTTCTTGATTCGTTTGACCCGTTTCTTCCCAAGCCCCCACCTTGCTCGTTAAGTGTCAAACTATCGTCATCATTCAAAGGTGGTTAGATTAGTCATTAATAATCACGACTTTTCCACCTTACGTATTTTCTATGTCGAAACTACCGTCGACCTTATTATTTATTAATTCAACTTATCAAAAGTTAACTACTTTTGATCACATGATTTACACAATTAAGTCTAGATTAACTTTATGCTTTGAACCCTTATCGGTTCATACATCGCACAATTTGTCATATTATTCAATTACACGTTTCTTTCAAAATTTCAACATATTAGTGTTCGTTTAGACATTTTAGCAAACACCTTGTGGGCATGATTTTCATACTTTCATAAATCAAGTTTCTCAACTAGTTATTTGCCAAGTTTCAACATCATTCACAAGTCTCTATGTCTAGCGTGCATAACAACACCTAGACTTATATCACAGCAACAAATTTTCACTTATTTATCATCACTTTTCAAGTGTTCATCATAGTACCATAAAACCCACTTACCACCTACAAAGTCATTAGTTAAATCTCTAGTTTTATGGCACTATTTTACTAAATTCACATCTAGGGTTCATTCCTAGACTCCTAGACATCACAATTTCACTATAACATTCATATTTCATACAAGAATTTCATTCATGCATGATTATCAAATTTCACAAGTATCATCAAAATATAAATTTCGACATACCTCTTGATTCACGTGATTAGGTGATCGTTATTTTGTGTTCAGATCTGAATTCGGGCTTCAATTAGCCTTTCAATTTGAAGGAATAGCTGAACTAGGGTTCTTGGCTCCATGGGAGCCTTCTGGTCGATCTCCACGGATGCACACACACTCTGTGTGTGTATGTGTGTGTGTGTTGTGTTATGTTTTACTTTAATAATTCCATTTTCAAGTTGTCCAACTTTAGTCCCTCATGTTTTGGCTAGTTATTAAGTTAGCCACACCCTAATTCCTTCTAACCATATTTCCACTTATTAACTAGGTCTGGCATTCCTAGTTATCTTAGTGGGTTTGGGAAAGTTTATGACTAGGTTTGCTTTAAGTCCCGTTAACTCGGGCATTTTTATATACTTTGTTTTCTCAAAATATTTATCCTCTTTCCAATTAATATTAAGTTTATTTATTTAAATTCCTGGTATTTACCGGGTTAATTTTTACCACTAACGGTATTTTGCCCGTCATTACTATTAACGCGGTTTGATTACCAAACCCGTTTTTGGGGCGTTACACAACCTTTTTCGTTCCAAAGCTAAAACAAATAAATAGAAAACATGTAATTTGAAAAATATATAATTTAGTGCAAATACACAAAGTATATAAATATATAGAAAACATTTGCCTTAATGGGAAAGTCATGTTGAATAGTATTGACAAACTCATACATGTTTTTGATAACCATAAAACCAGTGGCGAAGCTTGAGATTTCCGACCGGGGGGTCGGAAGTCACCGAACCTAAAATTATACCTAAAAAACCATAAACCGGGGGGTCAAAAACGTATATACCTAAAAAATTCTATACGAAAACTACATACCTGACACTATTAAGCGAAAAGTTCGGGGGGTCGGGCCCCCCTCCCGGCCCCCAATATGCTACGCCCATGCATAAAACCACATTCCCAACCATTCTTTTGCTGCTTACACTGCATTGAATTAAGAATTAAGAATTTTAAATGCATGAAAATAAACTGATAATAAAATAGAAAACATACATTCACCATATCCCAAAGAAATGAAAACCCAAAAGCTTCGTCAATGACAAACGTAAGAATGTAACTATGTTGGTCCTTTTCTCTACTTATAGAGTCAATAATATAGCCTCTATCGGGGTTGACGGACAAATGATAATTAGTGTCCAATGGTTAATATAAAAAATAAAAATCTTACAATAATTAAGTATGTATGTGTGTGTGTATGGTGGAATAACATAACTTACTTGGCTAAATATGGTGTAAGAAAAAATGTTTTGTCATTATGGAACATAAACATATCTATGATATGTTCTTGAACGCCTTCATAATTTTTCGTGCATGAGTCACCTTTGATGTGGTGCGGATTAAAGAATGTGCATCGAGAATTGTGTGACTCATAAAAATACCTTAAATAAAGAACAATAAAAAATGATAAAGTTAGTAAACTGAATTGTATCTATAAAATGTTATTGTACCATATAAAACAATAATAAAAACTTACATTGCAAACCAATGTATCACAGTGATGTCAAGCCAGTCATTAGAAAATAGTTGTAACAACTCCACATATAGAATACTATCCTGAACCGTTTGGGGATACATCCTGGCCGGTGAAGAAATCTGAATGCTATGGTTATCCCCAACACACCTTGATAATAGTTCAACCATATCTTGAATTGCACGAGGCCTAGTCTTTGTTCTTTCCAAGGCAGTAGTTACTTCAGGATCGATAAAATCTGGATCTGGATTAAGAGCATGAGTGTTTGGCATTTGTTATTCGGGTAGTTCTTGCACTTGCATTAACTAAAAAGCATTATAAAAACAAAATTAGTACTTATGGATTGTTATAGAAACAAAAATCTGATTAGTACTCTTTATATATGTGTGCATACATATAAAGACAGATGCGTGTGTGTGGATTGTTATATAAACAAGTTGCTGATGTTTTTCCATATTCATAAAACTCATTTGATCAATGTTTTGTTGAATAGGCATTTGTAGTTCATACGGGTCTTCCTCAATCTAAAATAACAAAAAAACTGTTAGAATATGAACAAATCAAACTAAATTAATATAAACTACCTCTGGATGATAAAATGAAATCGTCGAGATGTCACCGGCTTGTGTTTAAGGTGAGGCGCCCGTGTGGCTTGATGAATCGAGCATCGGGTTCGTTCTCAAGTAACTCACATATCTGCTGGATGTTTCCTTGTTCACAATCTACAATTTAACAAAAAAAAATTAGAGTAAATATCAATATACTAAAATATAATGTAATATATAAACAAATATACCTTTACTGCATCCCTTGGCCATTGAACAAAACAATGAAGCATATCTCCAACACGTTTAATGTCCACAATTTTTGTTACTTCAAGAACATGCATTTTCTCGCAGCCTTCAATGACATTATCTACTTGAACTTTTACAAAACCCTCGCTATTAGTTTGCCATGTAGAATCCTATTAGAAGTTGGTCATATCTGCCCTATAGCAACCGTCAACTCATCTCTAAATTGGAATGGAAAAGGCATCTCACATTGTGTCAATTTCTGCGAAACCATAAAGCATTTTTAAAAAATATATAATATTTTTAACAGCCTATAAATATATTACCTCGATAGGTGGATAGGATATGATCGGTCCACCAGAATTCTTGTCCACCCATGATACCGAGCCTCTCTCCTTGTTTGCATCCAAACTATTGCACCTTCTTGCTCGCTTTTTACTATTGTTGAACAATCCTCCATGAACCTGTGTTGAACCTATATAAACTCAAAATCTAAAACTACATCAGCATCAATAGAGTAAAAAACTCATATATATATATATATATACATATGTGTGTGTGTGTGCCATTACCTATAAGCTCAGAGACTGCCTGTGTTCTTCCGCCGTGTTCACGTCCCATAACTCTAACAATTGGGTCATCCTTTCCGGCAAAATAACTACCATCTTCTATCATCTCTCTCTCAGTGCGGACCCATAGAAAGATATTGTTAAATCATCCGTTTCTGATATATAAAACTTAAAAAAAATAATCAAACACATTTACTTACCAAACGTTCGATTGTTTCATGCAAATCTGGTGCAAGTTCATACGAGTTCGTTTCAGGGTTTTTTATTTTTTACTCATTATTCACGCTTTTGCACGTTTATCTTGTATGGTTTTAAGATATGGATACTTTTCTTCAAGTAGAGGCCATATGGTATCGGTTTTAGCATCCAATCCTGTGAACCCAGTTCGTCCTGGTCGGGAGAAGTTTGTGTTCGCGTTTGCACTTGCTTTAGCCTTCTCGCTTATATCCTTCACACAAATCAACAAAATACAATTAAATACTTGCAAACATATACATAATAATAATAATAACAATAATAATTAATTCATACATGCATACCAAAAAATTCTTTGCTTGTATTTTTTCTGAACGAATTCATCCCAATGTGCAAGATCGATATATGCATATTTCTCAAAAGGCTTTTTTTTCCTTTATTAACATAGTTGATAACAAGCCCGCTTCTGAATTTTGTATTAAGCTTCTTTGCTTTTCTAAGCATAAACTTTTTTGGCCCATCGGTTTCAATATTCCATAACATCTAAAAATTTACAAAACAAAAAGTTAAACATAATACGAAACAAATATTTCATCTTATAATGTGTAAAAAAACAAAAATCACAGGGGTGCATACTGCAAGGGAAAAGGGTTGGTTAGTCTTTTCACAACATTTTTAAATGAAATATGACGTTCATGTGACAGCAAGGGTGCATAGTGTGATACTAACAGCAGGACGAAGCAAAGTGCAAAAAATTAAAAACTTGCTTTGGGGGGAGGGGACCTGCTCCCGCCACCAGATTGCACTTTACTCTTAATAAAATTATTATACAAACCCTAAACTTCAATAAAGTTATTTTCCCCCTTTTTGGCAACTACACCGCGTACCACTACTTTACTGATATCATCGCAACGTGCGGGGTAAAATATTAAATTGTTATCATTCAGTCCCTAAACTTCAGTTAGGAACTTTTTTCCCTTCTTTGACAACTACACCGCATACCAGTACTGTCTAATACCGCCACAACGTGCGGGGTAAAATAATAAAATTATCATACAATCCCTAAACTTCAATAAAATTACTTTTTACCCTTCTTTGATGAATGCGTTGGATGACAGTACTGATACCGTACCGTCACTACGCACCGGTAATTTTTTTTTTTTAACAGCCAACAAATCAATCGCGAGCACTCTCGGGGCATCCACTGGACAAACGTACTACTCCAAGAGTAACCCGAGTGAACGCACCGGTAAAACATTAGTTTAAAAATTAAGAGTGAAAAGACCATAATTACTCATAAAAAGATAACGCAGATTTCTTTATCATAATTAGATGGTGAAGAATGTTGAATACAACCGTGATCCAGCTAGTTTTCACTCTTAGCTGGAGAATAGAATAGACCTCCCACCAACATTTTATTAGTCATTTCTGATATTAAAATATGATCTAAGGTGCTTACTGTAACGTTGATAGCTACACATTTGTCATTTTGTATCAAGATCTTCTTTACACAAAGATATTTAAACTCACACCCCTAAAGTTGGGGTTGTTAAGATATTACAATTTGGTCACATTCTTCACACTAAAAAGCTCCCCATGTCAAACCAAGTGTTTTGTAATTAATTTTTATATAACGAAAAAAAAATATAATATATGATTATGGCATAGTCAAATTTGAAATAAAGAAAATTCAAAGTGTATAAGAAGAAAAAAAAAATTGAAGCTTTTCCATGCATTAGCATATATTTTTTATTTTTTAAGTTTCTACAAAATGCTTCCCACATGCTAATCGATTTTTGTTGTATTTGTATTTTGTTAGAAGTCATTATATTTTATAAGTTTTCCCAGTTATAGTTTAAATATAAAACAACTTGCATAAATCTTTTTACTGATTAAATGAATTCCTTAGTTATCAGTATATTTTTAAAGATTTGTAAATGTGACTTAGGTCTTCCTTAAACATATCGGGTTTGTATTTCTTTGTAACATGCTAAAACCGAATCCAACGCAAGTTTGTCACGAGACATATGCTTAAACCAACCAAGACCCGATTCATCACGAGAATATGTATTATTTTTTCGTATTTCTATGATTTTTAATTTACATAATTTATAATTTATTTTCATTAATTTTAAATAAAATTATAATTATCGACGAATTACCGAATTAACTTCTGCTGATAAAACTTAAAGGAACCTATAAATAATCTGTCTATATATGATGTGTCGGTAATACGTCGCTAATGATCACTAATCTATCAAAAATAGAAGTCTATGTTTTTTTTGAAAAGAGGGCGATTTATAGATAAAATAACACACCTTAGCAAGATGCTAAGGCATAATACAAGTACAGAAACAGAAAGAAAAAACAACACAGATGTTCACAAATATTATTTGAAACAATTGAACTTGCCCCAATCATTCCAATCCAAATTCCTCTTTCCAGCCCTTTCCTTCACCCATAAAAACGTGAGTGCCTTAATATCGCCTACAGCTCTTGAAACGTCTGTTGTTTTGCCTCTAAAAATCATATCGTTCCTGATCCTCCATAACGTCCAACATGTTGCTGCCATTATGAGATATACCACCTTCTTCTTCTCTTGTGATGAACTGTGAGCTTCGATATGTTCCAACAAACCCACCACGCTTAATAGGTACCTCGGAAGTGGTATTTTAACCCACAACGATATTGTAGACCAAACCAACTGAGCGTATTGACATGAAATCAGCAGGTGATCTACAGATTCGTTGCGAAGTTGGCATAAAACACACACAGCCGAGGGAATATGTATATTCCTCAATGCCAAGGCCTCTCTAGTAGGGATCCGATCCAAAACTACTCTCCAAAGAAAGCAGTTAATTTTCTTTGGAATCCGATTAAGCCAACGGAGAACTTGTGTTTCTGGTATAGTAACTATCCCATCCAATTCAGAGCGTAGACTTCCGACCGTAAACTCATCTCGATCATCTTCATTTTTCCAAAGCCACCTGTCCGGTTTGTTTTAACTGAATGTGTTCCAGCTGCTTAACACAATCGTCCCACATGGTACTTATATGTGTTTGAGAGATATGTGATTCACCACCCCACGTCCAACTTATACGTCCCCCGTTTGAGTTATAACGCTGTTGCACCAGGCACCGTTTGTCCTCTTGCAACTCAAAAAGACTTGGAAATTGCTCCTTTAGTGAAGATCCTCCTGCCCATTTATCTAACCAAAAAAACGTTTTATTCCCGCATCCCACTTGTACCTCAAGCCTGCTCTCCACATCAGACAATTTGAGACTCGAACCCTTTCCTAAATGTACAATGTTTTTCCATACTCCACTAATCGAATTCATAACCAGAATGACCGGGTACGAACGTCTCCTCCCATGTATTGCCATGATTACTTTTGACCATAAATGAGAAGTTTCATTCCTGAATTTTACAATCCATTTAACCATCATTGCTTTATTCATTGAAGCCAAACTGCCAATACCCAAACCCCCTTGATCTTTAGGAGCCACAACCTTGAACCATGGTACCCAACTCATTTTGTTTTTATCAACACAACCTCCCCACAGGAATCTACGTCTAATCTTCTCTAGATATTTAATAACATGAACTGGAGCGCTAAATAAGGAGAAGTAATAAGTTGGAAGATTACCAAGTACTGCTTTCACAAGTGTCGTCCTATCTCCGAAAGATAGTGTTCGTGCCTTCCACACTGATAATTTGCTTTCAAAGCGATCGATCACAGGTTTCCAATTTTTCACCAATCCCATATTCGAGCCCACTGGAAGGCCTAAATAGGTAAATGGCAACAAGCCTTTCTCACATCCAAGTATTGACGCCAAACCCGAGATCTCCTCATCACCCACCCCCACACCGAAGACTTTACTTTTAGTGAAGTTTACCTTTAGACCCGAGGATAAATGAAAACATCTCAGAAGCCTAGCTAAGTTGTGGAAATTATCATTTGACCATTCACCAACAAACAAAGCATCATCGGCATATAGGAGATGAGAGATCGTAGGACCCGAACCTGGAGTTTTGATTCCTTTGAATAATCCACAGTCAACCGCACTTTTTGTAGCAATATGAAGTGCCTCCATGGCCAAAATAAATAAGAGTGGAGATAAAGGGTCACCTTGCCGCACGCCTCTTTGAATATCAAATTCCGCCGTTGGTGATCCGTTAACTAAAATTGATGTTCTTGCTGATTTCAATAAGCCCAATACCCATTTCCTCCAGAGTGTCGGGAACCCCATTTGAGATAGAACCGATTCCATGAACTCCCAGCTTATAGAATCGAAAGCTTTCTCAAAGTCCACATTAAACAACATGAGCTTCCGTTTGCTGCTTTTTGCCCATGAGATGAGTTCATTAATGATTAGTGGCCCTTCAAGAATACTCCTCCCTTCAATGTAAGCAGTTTGCACATCACTAACCAAAAAGTTCATGACCTTCTTAAGCCTCTTTGCCAGGATCTTTGTAACCACTTTCGAGATACAACCGATCAGATTGATAGGCCTAAAATTGTTGATAGACTGAGGGTTGTTTGTTTTCGGAATCAACAAGATGAAGCTTGAATTGCACCCACGATTTAATTTCCCATGAACATAGAAGTACTCTACCGCCCGACCAAAATCTCCTTCAAATATGTCCCAAAATTCTTTAATGAACTTAAAAGTGAAGCCATCCGGGCCTGGTGATTTTTCTCCCCCACGGTTCCATACTGCTTCCTTTAATTCATCCTTTGAAAATCTCTTCACAAGCATGGCCGATTGTTCTAAGGATAAAACTTTAAACCCACCATTAATGAATTTAGGTCTGTTATGTTCTTGTTCAGTGAAGATCGATTGGTAGTGCATCTTGATGCCCGTCTTAAGATCGTCCGGCTGCGATACCCAAATGCCATCAAAATCCAGCCCATTAATTTTGTTGTTCGTTCGATGTCCATTAATAACACCGTGGAAAAAAGCTGTGTTTTCATCTCCTTCCACCGCCCATTTAACCTTCGCCCTCTGTTTTAAATCTTCCAATCTATTTTCATCCAGTTCGTTTATCGTTTTCAACCATGTCTCCCTAACACTTATTTCTTGTTCCGATAGTACCCCAAGTTCAGCTTTGATATCCAGATCCTCCACCTTTTTTTGAAGTTCTTTTAACAATTTATTATCCCTCTTCTTTAGTTTTTCACACCACGGCTTAAGTGCGGCTTTGACCGCCTTCAATTTTAAGGCTAACAATTTATCAGGTGCATCAGCGGTTGTGACTCCCTCATAAGCTTTTTTCACTAATTCAGATAGACCTTCCTCTTTTAGCCAAGAATTGAAGAACCGAAAAGGAGGTTTACCGAAAAAAACATTTGAGCATAGCAAAAGCAAAGGCCTGTGATCTGATTTGTATATAGAGAGACCCCGTAATTTTGTCGATGGCCATAATGAAAGAAACGAGTGACATACTAAGACTCGATCAATTTTGCTCAACTTAGAGCCATTATCCGACACGTATGTGAACGCACACCTCATCATTGCATATTCCGCCAGTCCTGCATCGTTGATGAAACGATTGAAATCCTCTGCCTCTTGCTTATTGAATTTCGAATTTTTCCTTTCCATGGGTTATCTTACACAATTAAAGTCACCCATGAAGATCCACGGACCTGAGAATGAACTCATAAGGACGAGAAGTTCCTCCCATAGCTGTTTTTTCTGTGTTTGGTCATGAGGTGCATAAACATTTACAATCGAGATTTCACCTCCTCCATTACATAGCTCCCCCATAGTGGCTAAAAAATTCCGATTCTTTACAGTCATTTTTTTAGAAAAAAGACCTGGGTCCCAAATACTTAGAAGACCGTCCGATCTACCAGATGCATTAATTGCTTCAAAATCAAACAAAGTGTTGTCCCAGAAATTACTCACCTGTAAGTTTAGAGAATTAGCCAGCTGCGTTTCTTGGACAACAACAAATCCAAGATTATTCTTCTTTTTGAGAATCCTAATATGCTCCGCTTTGCTTGGATCCCCAGCCCCCCTAATGTTTGCAGTCATAAAATTCATTTTGAACCATTTGTCACCTGTGCATGTGCATCTACAATCTGCCTTTTGATCCTCTCCTCATGACCCGAGACACAAAATCCAACCTTTTCCCCAACATTGATTGTAGCCGTAACCTCCTGCCTTAAAGCTTCCTCTGCCCTATCATCAGCACCTACCACCGATGCCGATGAATCTTCAGTACCAGATGCAGATTTACTTCTGCTTCTCGATGTTTCTGAATTCCTACCATACCGAAGGGCGTCTTTCATCTTCATTGAAGGAAAGCTCTGTTTCTTCTTTTTATGACCAGTTTTATGATGAATATGGGGAGCCTGAACCTCGCACCTAACTTCTTCTGACAGATGAGGGGAACCAGGGGAGTTGTTCAAGTCGATAATCTTTTCTTGTTGGGCCACTTGATTGATGATGTCCATTAGGTTAAATGGATCAGATGGATCAATATTATTATTATTAATGTTCTCCTGTATGGGCCCACCATCTGGCGTGTCTGACACCGTCTCTTCTTCCGCGAAAAGGTTATTCAAGCCCACACCCGAGTTGAGCTCCAAGCTGGGCCTTTGATACGGTGGAGGTGGGGGCGTATCACATGGGTCAGCCGAACTGCCATATGTAGTGGGAATTTGCTCCTCATTAGATTCAATGATTGGTGGGTCCATATTGGAAGTCATATTGTCCCCACCTTTAGTTAAACCCTTCCTGCAATCACTTTTACCCGCCGAATTATTCGCCACATTATTAAATGATGTATTGATGTTTCCCAAGTCCACCTCCTCCTCACAGTTGGCATCACTTCCCGATGAAGAACTTCCAATATCCATACCAACAACCTTTGGCATACCTCTACCCCATTCCGGTGACCATTCGTTTTTCCGGAAATCTTCAAACCGATCATTCTGAATCGTATCCTTTTCTGATATCCAGATTGTGAGAGGTTCACCATCCCAACTTAACGTTAATAAACTATTGATATGTCCCACCTTATCTGATAAAATACCAATTAAATCTTCTGACAGGTCAGTATCTTCTCCAGAAGCCCTTGATGGGATTATAACCTTCCCCACCAGGTTGCCGATCTGGTTAAAGATATCTGGTCCCCAGAACTGTAATGGCACCCCTTTGATAGTAATCCATGCAAACCTTTGGAACGTTATTTTTTGACCATCCCATTGATAGATAGATGAGAACCATGAAGACCATTGATCCTTATGTGACTTGACAAAAGTCTCCGCCAATGTTGCACTTTCAAATACCAGTAATACCTTTAGACCTCCCACATATTTTATAGATACCCCCGATATGCCTTCAAGTTCCATTATCGTTTGTAGATCTTTCATGTCACTGGGATTTTTAACTTCTCCTATAATCGCTCTTCTTCTCCAACTCTTTGAAAAATCACTTTCATGTAGATTAATTTCCATGCCAACTTCTTGTACTTTTAAATCCCGAATCCTCGTCTTTATATTTTGCTCAGTTTCCTTTGGATCTACAATATCATTGCCAGGGCCAACTGTGTTTTTGGGAAACTAGGCATTCTCTTGGCGATTATGTTTGTAACTACCATTCATTACTTTCGACTTCCCGGGTATCTGTTGAGGCATCTTCTGTTTATCATTGATCTTCATTGAACCTTTCTAGTAGTGTCCTCCTCCCGTCCCCATCCCTTATACTTGTTGGATCCAAAGTTGTTACCTTTTTCAAACTTGGCCAGGTTAACATAAACTCTAACATTGTCAATTTTGACCGATCCTAAATTTTCACCAAGGTCATGCACATCTCTAACTCCTGCAAATCTGATGAATCCGAAAGTATTACCAATCCTGTCTTTCTTTTTCGCTACGTAGGCATCAGTCATGTTTCCAAAGTCTTGGAAAATGTCACATAGAAGGTAACTCGAGCAGTCGTGTGGTAAATTTCCGATGAAGTATGTAGTTTCTTTAGGGTTTGGTTTCTTCTGTTGCTTGTCTTCTTGAATCAGCCGTCTACCTTTGTATTTAGCAATCCGCCATGGTTCATCTCTTTCAATGTCTTCATGTCTTCTACCAAAGTTGTCAAAAAAACTTCCTTCATCATATCTCCTTCCATAGTTGTTGAAACTTCCTCGCCCTCTCTCCATACCCTACTAAGCAATCAAGATCAAGACTCGAACGTTGATAATCACAGGAGTTTATCCCGGAATGAGAACCAAAGTCCCGGAAGGCGAATGGAAGAATCAAAGGATCGATTTAGAATGAAAGGTAGACGTCGATATAAGACTGACACCAATCCTTACACGCTAAACCAATTGTTATCGACTTCGTCCAGCCACCGGCGACGGTTCGTAAGGTTTCCGGCCCGGAATGAGAACCAAAGTCCCGGAAGGTGAATGGAAGAATCAAAGGATCGATTTAGTATGAAAGGTAGATGTCGATATGTGACTGACACCAATCCTTACACGCTAAACCAATTGTTATCAACTTCGTCGAGCCACCGGCGACGGTTCGTTAGGTTTCCGGCGATATCATAGAGAGAGAGAAAAATTGTGATATATTTAGGGTTAAATAGGACAAAAGAAGTCTATGTGTGACACTATCTTATTTCAATCAATAACTTCACCATTGGATTAATGACAGATCGACCCGTCTTTGATACTTGTTCGTCCAACTATTGAATATCATAGTCAGTAGTTTTCAAAGCCTAAGGATACAATTAATTGATACATTTATAGCCTTTAAGAATCATTATTGTTTGCTTTTTGAGAGATATATATATTTTGTTTTACAATGCATATATCTTTCACTTGCCATGCTAGATGTGATGCTTTAAATTGTGTTAACCGTTACACGTTTTTCAAATAGCTGTTATAATGCTGATGTGGTGGAAAATACCATTTAGGCTATAGGGTATGGTCATGACCTTAAGACCACCATTACCCTCCATGTCACCATCCAAATCCACCATCCCCATTTTTTTTTTAAATTTATTTTGTGTAAAATGTATTTAACTAATTAAGGAAAGCGATGTGCATGGTTGTCATGGTTTAATCCATGCAAACCATGGTGGTTCCCTAAGATTGGAGGGTATGGGGGCCGGCGCTGCCCCGGCGAGCCCCGGCGCCGGACCCCCACACCGCCCCCCTATGCCTCGTCTCGTCTTCCCCGTCCTCCAGCCGACGCCCAAGCCGGGCCATCTCCTTCACACACATACCTATACATACATACATATATATATATATATATATATATATATATATATATAGGGGAAGGATCCACTAAAAATGAATTTTGCCTAAGTAGCCTAAGAAGGATTGTGATGATGACATGTGACACTTCTAATAAGTAGGAATGAAGGGCATTTTGGTCCTTATAAATATGAGTGAAAATGACATGTGACACCCCTTTTGTTTTTTAAAAATACAATAAAAAAAAATCTAGTACAAAAAAATCTAGCACAAAAAATCTAGTACAAAAAAAATATAGCACAAAAAAATCTAGTACGAAAAAATATAGCAAGAAAAAATTCAGCAAAAAAATGTAGTACAAAAAAATCCAGCACAAAAAATTGAGAAACAAAATTTAAGAAAAAAAAATCCAGCACAAAAATATAGTACAAAAATCCAGCACAAAAATGTTATACAACATAGAAATACAACAGATCTTAGTGGGTTTTTTTAGTCTTCATATTTTATATAGCAATATGGTACTCAAATTAAAGATAAAAAGACGCTCGATTTTATGGTGAAATTTTTATGAAAAAATAATGTCGTATAAAAAAATTATGAACGTTTAAAAAATGGGGGTGGAATATGCATGTGTCTTGCATGTGGAGAGAGAAAGTCCATAAATAGGATTTTCCTAATATACCCTTGCACTTTTCCTTTCTCCTACACTTTCATCTTAACAATTGATTTGAAAAACGAATGGTTAAGATTCCTTCTCATCCTACTTAGGCAAAATCAACTTTTTATTTGATCTCACCCCTATATATATATATATATTTAGCCCCATCCTCCACCCGCTTGGTCCATCCTTTTTAGGCTCATCCTCACTCCCGGTGACGTGGCGGGTGACGTGACGGCCCATCCTCTTGGGGATGAGCCTCACCATACCTTCTAGTCTAAGAGGGTGGTGTAGCACATCATCCACCATCCTAGGTGGCAATTCATGACCTATCCCATGTCCCCATACCCCTTACCCTTAGAGGAATTAACCATTACTGATGCACTTAGAAGTAATAAGCTTATAGCAAATTTGTCACAATCGTCTTTTGATAATCTTCTAGCAAATTTGTAATCGTTTTTTGATAATCTTCTAGCAAATTTGTCGGAATAGAAATAAATGAAACCGAATTACGACTTTTACCACTTAATTTTAAAATTTATTTTAATAATTGGAGACTATAATATAATTAAATTGTTACTTATGTGACATATGCATACATTATCACTTCAATTCTAAATACTTGTTTTTTATAATAATTTATATTTTATTAGATATAAATTTAATCAAATGTTTACACTAAATGATATGTATACTAAAATATGAGAAATCTTGTGGATTCTTTTTACAGTGGACAACCATGTAAACTTAATTTAATCCTCATCAAGAATTCAGAAAAACCTCAAATGAAAAAAAAGCTACTAGTTAAAGGTTTTGTTTTTCTTTTTTAAAAGATGAATTTAATTAGAACAAATCAACCAACACAACGATATGAGAGAGGGAGCAACAACTATACATACAAAAGCTAAATTACACCATATCGCCCACTCTATGAATTTGTATTTGGATCTATTCGAATGCCACAAAAAAATAAGCGACTTCGCATCACCGATGATGTCTTCGAACTTGATATCTTTTCTAGCATGAACCTTCTCATTTATAGTCTTCCATATTCATCAGCACACGATAATAACAATGCCCTGCAATGCCTCTTTTTCCCGACTCCCCGAGCCCTTTCAATATACCAGTATACCATTCGATGGTGTCTTTTATAGAGAACGAGGTGATAGGGGGAACCAAACACCAAACACTTATGGACGGCCACACCATTGAGCACACGAGGCAAATCGAGAAGAGATGTTAAACAATTTCCATACCAAACTCTCATAACGAACAAAGAAGCGACTCCACCGGAATGTTTTGTTTATCGAGCACCACCATACTAGGGATTCTTTCAATAATTGCTCTCCACATAAATGAGCCTAGAGTATAGTTGTAGTTACCATTACGTTATTTTACTCGACAACTTAAAACAAATTAATTTTTGTTGCCAATATAATTTGATGTGATTTTAATATTACAAACTGTCTAAGGCCCATTGGACACCTAATTTAGGCTTGAGTTTGGACTCAAAAATATTTTATTTTACAAAATATGTACTCTCGGATGCTTTAAAAAATATATTTTTTTTTATAAAATATTTACTCTCGGATTTGAAAAGGATTAACCATCTCAAAAATATTTACTCTCGGATGCTTTAATAATATTTTGAAAAGGATTAACAATGTTTAATATCCAATTTCCTTTACTTTTTTTTTCTTTTGCTTGTTACGAAAAAATAAATATAATCTGTAAACTTGAAATATTATTAATTTTTCCTCTAAAAAGCTATCTTCAATTATGGAAAATAAAACTATATATTATGACTTTGAAGACGTTAGTTGAGAAGTAACATCAAAATATTGGTGAGATTAACATAGACCATTCAAAGAAATGAAAATATATTAATTCTAAATCAAGATAACAAAAAAATAATATATTCTACATCATTAAAACCATAATTACAATAACATTGTTTGAAAAATGACATTTCAAACGTGCACATGCCATTATATTCTTTGCTTCTCGAACACTTACATCCATGACATGTATGGATCTAAGATTACAAGTGTTTTTAAAAGAGATTTTGTTTGTTTTAAAGACATGAAAAGTAAAATTTAACAAATTGTTCCTTGAACTAATGAAACATGACTCACCTATCACGAGGGGGGGGGGGGGTTTCAATTGTCACATCACCAACAATTTTACACGGCTCCACCTACTACGAAACGAGGGGGCCTGTTTCAATTTTAGTTTTAAGGTATAACATCACAATATTTATAAAACTACATATAAAGTAAACATGTCAACTTATCACGTTCACCCGAACACGATCCATTCAGTTAAAAGTATCAACTTATCACGTTGACCTAAAACTGACATGACCCTGTTTAAACTAGACTTGAACTTGCAAATTATAGTGTTGTATTCTCTAGTAGCTTCCTCCTTTTTTTTAACAGAAAAGAGGATTATATCATTACTTCAATAATTACAACTTGCTAGCCAGGAGCTATAAGGTCAAGTTTTCATTATACGTCGCCTAATTTCGAATTACGTTTATGCCCAAGTTATTCCAATTTTCTATCAAAATATCATTCATTCGACCTTTATGTTTCAACCACAAAAGCGAGCATTCTTTGATGTCTTCGAATATCTTTGTGTAGCTTCCTCCTAATTTTAGGTAGAGTTAATTGCGCAGATGGTCCCTGTGGTTTGTCATTTTTTCACGTTTAGTCCCCAACTTTTTAAAATTACATGTATGCTCCCTGTAGTTTCATCGTTTGTTACTCGGATAGTCCCTTGACTGGATGGAGGTTAGTTTATCCAGTTAATTATATGTGAAATGACTTAACTACCCTTTATTCATATATTAAAAGACAAAAATTAATATAATAAATAATGTGGGACCCATTCCTCATAAAAAAAAAGTTAAAAACCCTCAAACCACCCATCAGCCCACTATTCACAAACACAAATAGCTAGAGAGAGAGAGAAGAGAGCAGGAGAGAAGGGGGCCGGCTAGGGTTCCGGCGACTTCCACCGGCGCCGTTTTCTGACATGTAACCTCCCTCGAGCCTTTCCCTCGTTTTCAGTTCAAACCCATCGATGTTCCAAACCCCATTGACGGTGGTGAATGTGCGAGTAGAGAGAGGGAATCGGATGGTGGTTTTCGATGGAACCACGAAGGCTAGGGATCCGTGGTACACGACGGGGGAAGATTATGGGTCAACAATGTCAGTTTAGAGGTTTGGTGGCATACCATAGCTCCGATTAGGATTGCAAGCGTGAACTCTGGTTAAATCTGTTGACTGAGGTAAGCACAGTTAGCATTTGAAAGTGTTTTAAATATGGATTTGGTAGTGTACCAGATTTTGGTAACCCATCGACTGAGATAAGCATAATTAGCGTGTCTAGGAGGTCGCCGGAGAAGATTAAATTGCTGGTGATTAATGGGTGGATTTGTGGTGAAGTTTATTGGGTTGGTGGGCCAGCTCGTATTAAAGATGGTAACTAACCTTCTCACCAGATTATATTATAAAAGTGGGTTTTAAAAGGTAGTTCATGGATTCAAAATCTAGAATGATATAAGTGGATTTTTATATATAACCGGAAATTAAATGATTCCAGGTCGCCAAAAGTCACCGGATAAACTAGAATGATATAGTCATTTTACATGGACTTAACTGGATAAACTAACCTATATCCAGTCAGTCAGGGGACTATCTAAGTAACAAACGATGAAACCACAGGGAGCACACATGTAATTTTAAAAAGTCGGGGACTAAACGTGAAAAAATGACAAACCACAGGGACCATCTGCGCAATTAACTCTTTTAGGTATGAAAGGAGTTTTAACGTGAAGTTGAGTAAGTAAGTTACTAAAGGTTCAGATTTTGAATATTGCTTGAGCAAAATAATTACCCTAAAGACTTAAAGACTTAAAGGACAAAGTCGGTGGGAAATCCCACCGGCTTTGCTCCATGCCCCCCTCACTTTAATAATTTTGCAATTTTAGCCCTTTACTTTGTCTTTGCTCCATGCCCCCCTCACTTTAATAATTTTGCTATTTTAGCCCTTTACTTTGTCTTTAAACTTTTATAAAATAACAAATTTAGCCTCTAAACCTCCTACTTGAATTTCTAAAAACACAACCTCATCTTTCAAACTTTACCAGCACCAACCCTCTACTTTGGTTTTTCACCGTCAACCCCTTAGCTCTTACATAGTTACGCCACCAACCATCTTCTTTTACATTTCTACCAACACCCCCTCATCTTTTACACATTTCCGCCACCACCCCTAAACTTTTACACTTTGTCTTTTTTAGACTTTGCTTTTTTACCCATTGGACTATTACTCCATTTTCACACATGCCCAACGTTTAAAAAATTGCAATTGTAACCCCCTAAACTACAACTCCTACTTTTGCAAATGTCAATTCATTGTGTTTTACGAAATGTCTTAGGCATTGTGTTTTAAATTTTGTGTCTACCTTTATGTTTTACACATTTTTTAATTGTCTTTTACGCACTGCGTTCTACGAATCATGTTTTGTCTTATTATATGTTTCCACCCGTCGCGGCGACGGGCGGCCGCAACGCGTGGCGGGCAAAATACTACTACAATCTTAAAGGAGAAAGTCGGTGGGTTTCCCACCGGCTTTGCCTCCCTGTCCCCGTACTTTCACGATGTTGCAATTTTAGCCTTTGACTTTGGTATTTTCAAAGTTTCACAAAATGACAATTTTAGTTCCTAAACCTCCCCCTCATCTTTTACACATTTCCACTACCACCCCTATACTTTTAAACTTTGTCTTTTTTAGACTTTGCTTTTTTACCCCTTGCACTATTACTCCATTTTTACCCCCACCCAACTTTTAAAAAATTGCAATTGTAACCCCTAGACTACAACTCCTACTTTTGCAAATGCCAATGCATTGTGTTTTACGAAATGTCTTATGCATTGTGTTGTACACTTTGTGTCTACCTTTGTGATTTACATTTTTTTTTAATTGTCTTTTACGCACTGCGTTTTACGAATCGTGTTTTTTCTTACTATATGTTTCCACCCGTCGCGCGCCGCCGCAACGCGCGGCGGGCAAAATCCTAGTTGTTTCTTAAAAGGATGTTGGTTATAATGTATATACGTTGTATTAAATAAAGTAGTTAGGAATAAAAATTTTGTTTATAATATCACACTTTTTTTTTTTTTGGAATTGGTCTGTAATAATCATATCTAGATCTTATTAGCCATTAATAATCTCACCTCAGAATATTCTCCCCACCAATCCCACATTTCACCTATTTTTCTTACAATGGTCCTCCGTTAAAAAAAACTTAACGGAGTTAAACTTTTTTCCAAATTACAAACAGATTTTTTTGGGCTTTTGATTAGAACGATAATACGAGTCCATTGATGTAAAACTTATTTTGAAATGGTGTTCCAAGTGACTTGATTTTGGTTAATTGGAAATTTAAACACCCGAATTGAAGCGCCGTTTTCATCGTTTGGAGCACCGCTTCGAGGCAAGTTTTACATCAATGGACTCGTATCGTCGTTCTAATCAAAAGCCCTAAAAAATTTGTTTGTAATTCTGAAAAAAGCTTAACTCCGTTAAGTTTTTTTAACGGGGGACCATTGTAGGAAAAATAGGTGACAGGTGGGACTGGTGGAGGGAATATTCTGAGATGAGATTATTAATGGCCAATAAGGTCTAGGTGAGATTATTACATGCCAATTTCCCATTTTTTTCAAGATAAAGTTTATTCAACCAAAAAGCCCAAACTTAGCAAGCTGCTAAGGGGCACCTAAAAAAGTAATAATGAGTAATCTTAATTATTTGTTATTTGTCGACAACAGTCCAAACTATAAAATTATCACTGATGGTTCAACTTTTTAACCTATTCCATCAACGGACATTTTTCTAACTAACTCAGTTAGTGTTTTGGTGACGTGAACGCTGACGCGGCATATACCTTTGTTATGTGATGAAATGGTTGGTTATGTGGCACCACCTCTTCTCCACCACCACCACCACTACTACTACTACCATCACCACCGACCGCCACCACCCACCTCTACCGCCATAAGCCATCGCCACCAAAGACCCCAATCTGTATATTTGCAGACCTGTACCCCACCATTCATCTAAATATTTGCAGCTCGTCAATGATGACACTCAGATCGGGGTCTTGTTGCTTCGTTTGGCCAGAAAAGAAACGCGTGAGGAGGTGGGTGGCGATGGTTGATAATGATGGAGGCGGGTGGTGGCGGTGGAGGTGGGTGGTAGTGGTGGTGGAGGTGAAGGTGGAAGCGAGGTGGTGCCACATAAGCAACCACCTCATCAGATAACAAATTTTTATGCCACATTAGCGTCAACGTCACCAAAAAACTAACTTGGTTAGACACCCGTTAGAAAATGTCCATTGGTGGACAATAGATGGTCCATATTCCACCAAAATTATCCCAGCACTCCATATTCAGATTCCTGGCTCTTCTTCTATTATTGACCTACCAATATGTTAAGTGTGCTTGGACAAAAGTAGCACTAGGATGAGTGACTCCCTAGGAAGTTCTCGTGTTAAAACCCTTTACAAAAGTGACAATTGGTGTAGTGGTAGGTGTGCTTTTTTGAACTCCAACTAGTGGTTGTTCGAGTCCCACTTCTTGCAATTTATATCTATTTATATCTATTAATAACCCAAAGGAAATGAATAGTATTTTAAACGTGGTTTGTTCTTAATGGCCTGTTTGGGCGGCTATTTAGGGGTTATTACACGTGGTTTCCACAATAAACACCTTAAAGCCTCAGAAGATAAAGAATGAAGAGAGAGAAGCGGAATAGGGAGAGCGAAGAGAGAGGGGCGGTGGCCGGATAGTCACATTCGTGACACCACCACCGCGTTTACTTGACCCATAGCTAAGTGCTTCTTTCTTTTCTCATATTCAACCGGTCTTCACCTGAGGGAGAGGAGATGAAGATGCTGGTGTTCGCCGAACCAACAGATCTGCTTGGTCTTTCATCTTCTCCGGCGGGTACTGGAAAAAAACGTGCGGGTTAGGGTTGGGGCTTCTTAGGTCCGACGGCAATGGTGGGTAGCGGTGAAATAGAAAGAAGAGAATAGAAAAAAGAGGGGTGCGGAAGATAGAGAGAGAACGACGGAGCCGGCGAGTTTCCGGCGACCGCCTCGGAAGATGTAGAAACCCTTGGTGGTGTCGGGTTGGTCAACTAAGTGACAGTGGTTCTTAATTCGCATGAAGATTCGAGGGTTTAAAGATGGTAGTGACGAGTTCCGACGAGTCTAGGTTCCGACAAGGTTAAACCATACGGCCAACGACAGCAATCGACCGCTGCTATCCTCACATCCCTGCAATTGGCTTTCGCACGTGAGATTGTCATGCTGCATGTTTCTTTCATTGTTTTGTGTATTTTGTTTCCAGATTTTAAAGTTTTGTTCTATGTCTGACATGTATTTACAGAATTGCAGGTGAAACGTGGGGTTGGTGTAGAAGACTACGTGAAAATCTTATTCCGAATGTCTATGATTTAGAAGTGTGATTGAATGATTTTAGCATTCAGTTCTTTATCTATGGTTTTTGTTTGTTATGGTAGGTGTTTTTTTCATAAACCCAGTTTTCATCTTCATAGCATGTTGCATCATTGATTTGCTAAACTTTTTTTTTTTTTTAAGAATTTGGGTTTTTTTGACAATACATTCTTTAGTGTTAATCATCAAGATGTTTGTTGACCGAGTAGTAGACAACCACATTGGTGAACCGGGTGTTTTCCGGTCATCTCCCCATTTGTGATGAGAAAAAGGTAAAGTGTGTGGTGTACACTTCATCTTTTTGGCGATTTGAAAGACTTTTTTTTTTCATGTATGATTTTGGGGGAGCTTATTTCAGCGATTTGAAATGCCGGCATCTATGCCGTTTTCAAAAATCATAACTGTTATGCATGTTGATGAATGTTTATATATGATGAATGTGTCGTCCGGCGTATCATGCGTTGTTGCTATTGATGACTGTTGGGAAAAGCTTGGTATCAACCGGTATCGAGCCAGTACTGGTATCGAAAATACCGGTCTGGTCCTGTTTGGTATCGGTACATGAAGGTAAAAACCGACACTAATACAGAAAACACCAAAAGTTGGTGCCGAATTGATATTGGAATTCTTTTGGTTCGGGAAATTCAGTGCTGCTACCCGGTACCATTTGCTATAAAGCTAAGGTATATCATTCACAAGTGTTCTGGTTAGCATTTTTACAATTTTTCATTATGCTTTTAATTGAAGTATCTTAATTCTAATACCAAATGGATTTTTATCACAGATTACTCTCTTCTCAGGATTTGTGAGCTACCAAATGGTCCGTGAAGCCTACGATGGTAATATAAATGGATCATGTTGGCTGCATTATAATTTCTATGATATTTATAAATACCTTTATTTTTTATTCCAAAGTTTTATTTGTGAATATTTGCAGCAGGGAAGTCTGGATTTGGAAGCCTATTGCCATTTGGTAATTCAACAGGCAAAACAGACAGAATATACATGAAAGGCCCCGGAGGTCGTGGCGAAGTCGAGGTTGCAGTGTCAGGTGTTGTAGGTATGTATAGATATCACTTGCTCTTTTTCGGGTGATCGACCCGTACTAGAACGTACATCTAATATGAATGAGGGTGCTGCAATTTCAGATCAGAGCCTAGATGAATCCGAGCCCCACTCGCCTCTACAAGTATCGGAAAGGGGAAAATTCAGGATTGGCGCAATAGTTAGGAAAGCTGCATCAGTTGCACACGTGGCAGCAAAGAATGCGTATGCAGTTGTTTCTTCCACAAGGAATGCCGATGGAGTACGTATTTTCTTTTAAGTATCTATATCCTTTACTTCTATTTTGAGGATACCACAGGTTTTTCATTTCGGTTTTATTTAGGCGCTCTTTCGATTTTAGGGGAAATCTAAATTGCCTATCACTAAAGTTGTATGCTCATGTTCCCATACATATTTGGTGTTGGTGTGCCAGTATGATGATAGATTTATCCTTGAATCATATTCAAAACTGGCACTTTTGCAATTCATTTTAAAGTACTAACACTTTATCTCTGCAATAATCATTTAATTAATAAAGCATATGTTTATACTATTAACAAACATCAAGCCTAAGCAATTATAAATGCAGGTCTTGAAGCTACAATGCCGAAGGAAGCAATGGTTGATGACACAACCAACTAAAGTACCAAATCGTTGTCGAACAAAGGAAACCACGTCAAAAATCCGTTTTTTGTTTAGTGTAAAAAACTAAGTATGCTTTCCGTTTAGTATAAAAAACTTAGTAATATGTAAACTGTTTTCCGTTTAGTGTAAAAACTAAATACGTAAACTAAGTATGCTTTCCGTTTAGTATAAAAAAACTTAGTAATATGTAAACTGTTTTCCGTTTAGTGTAAAAAACTAAATACGTAAACGAATCTAATTCAGGCAACAACCCTTTTGTTAACAGGTTGCCAACTTTTCCACTCCTTAGAAACACACAAACACCTAACGCGCAACGTGCGGCATTGAAAGTACTAGTTAATATAAATATGGCATGAAAAGTGGATTTCACCCTATATTTGAAAACAATTAAAATAAATTATACATTAAACACGATCGAGTTGGGTGGACACACTTAAAAATGTTAAACTCAAACACGAGACCTGCATGCTTTTTGTTATAACACGCACACTTAAAAATGTGGTCGTGTTTTTGGTCTACAAATTTGGTGTTCTTTTGAGACCATGTGTAGTGGTTAAACAAAATAATGCCCCCACCATGGGGCATTATTCGACACGTGGCAGTCCAGTCAGCATGGAGCATTATTCCAAAAGTGGCGTAGTGGGGCATTATTCCAATAACGCCCCTTCCAATTATTAAACAATTATTTTTTATTAAGAGGAGGTTAAAAAAAAAGGAAACTACAAGTGCACCCCTCCCATTGGCTAGTCAACATGCTTGCATGGTTCCTTGAGCGTTGTTTTAAAAACGCTGAACTAAATATTTTTCAAAAATAATGCCAAATAACGCCTGCCGTAATTGGGGGGGGGGGGTGTTTCGGGGCGTTTTTTTATTTTTTTTTAAATACCGCCCCACTACGGGTGGTCTGAGAATATGAGTAGATATCTACAGAGCTCACAAAGACCCCCTCTTTTCTTCATGTTGGCAATTTTTCTCCCTACCCACACGACCATACAACCATTGACAAATGCCTGTCTCGCCTTTCTCTTATATCTCTTACAATCCTTCAGAAAATGGCATCCTGCTCGTATCTCCTTACTCTCTCCTACACATCAAAAACACCCTTCACGGATAGGGGTGTGGATTTCTAACACGACACGAACCTAACACGAAATTTACAGGTTTAGGTTTAGTCTAAACAAGTTCGGGTCAGTTTCAGGTTGAACTCGCGAACCCGTTTAGCTAAACAGGTCGGGTTCGGGTCAACCATTCGTGTTGGGGGGCTGATCCGTTTAACCCATTTATGTTATACTATATATTTTTACGATATGTTTTATGTCGTAAGTTATATTGGGTGTGTATTTTATGCCAAATTTATAACTTAAAAAGAGAAATTGACACAAAATTTTATAATTTAAATGTAATTGTATTATATGTAAGATTAAATATATTCCGTATTAATATTTAATCTATAGCCATTATAATCATTTACATAATATAGATCAAAATATATAATAACCTATTAAATAATTAGTTGGTAATTGTTGATGGACCATATTACCTTTATTAACTAATTAGGTTTCCTCCTGGGTGCTTATATAAGGATAATTATGTGGAGGTTAAAGGGTTACTCAGTTACACAATTAGACAAACCCTAATAACACATAACATCAATCGACCTCCATCTCCATAGCCGATTCCCTTATTCGGTTTCTTAGCCACCATCATTAGATTGCACCCTAAGGAGGAACCAGACCAAGATGACAATCATGTCAAACCTTATTGCTGCATCTCCATCTGGATTCTCTGCTAGCCTGTGCTGATGCAATCAAATGTATGTTTTCATGTTTTCCTTTATGTTTAAACAGAACTGATCCAACATGTGGTATCAGAGCATATGTTGATTAGTCGGATCTGTTTTCGTGTCCATCAATTTTGGGATAGAAATCTGGAAAACAAATTTTTTTGATGACTTAATGAACTGTAACAACCGGTTTTCGAGTTGAATATGACCACTCGAAATCCGGGTTTTCGGAAAAGGACGACCCGAGATCACTGTTTTCGGACAAAAATTAATTACATGTTCACTCGAAATCAAACTGGATTATGTTTATAACCGAAATCTGTTTTAGAAAAGCCTTAAAATTCAGGTTTCGGGTTTCAAGAATTTATGTTTTAATTTTTTAGGGTTCATCATGTTCTTAGGAAAATTCGAAAATTCTATTATGTTTTGGAATATAATTTGGATTTTTGAGTGTTATTTCCTGTTTTGATCTATTCTGCATTCTAAAGATTTTCGAAATCTGTTAATAGATAATCAGATAAAATTTTCGAAATATTTTGATAAAATTAGATCATCTTAAAACAGGAACTCATATCTCATAATCCCTTAGATTTCGAATTTTCAGTTATGTTATCACAATAAACAGCAACTGAATCGCACAAGATCAGATCACATAAGAGATGATCTGATCGCATAAGATAATCGCACAAGATCAGATTACATAAGAGATGATCTGATCGCACAAGACAGTCGCACAAGATTTGTACAACTAATTAAGCACATTGTACAAATTAAGACTGCATAATCGCACAAGACTTGTGGATCGCACAAGACTTGTGGATCGCACAAGACTTGTGGATCGCACAAGGCATTACTGATCGCACAAGTTTTGGGCCTTACTGATCGCACAAGTTTTTGGGCTTCACTGATCGCACAAAATTTGGGCCTTACTGATCGCACAAGTTTTTGGGCTTTACTGATCGCACAAAACTTGGGCATTACTGATCGCACAAGATTTTTTAAGCTGTTTAATGTGATAAAATTAGATCATCTTAAAACATTTTGATAAAATTAGATCATCTTAAAACAGGAACTCATATCTCATAATCCCTTAGATTTTGAATTTTCAGTTATGTTATCACAATAAACAGCAACTGAATCGCACAAGATCAGATCACATAAGAGATGATCTGATCGCATAAGATAATCGCACAAGATCAGATCACATAAGAGATGATCTGATCGCACAAGACAGTCGCACAAGATTTGTACAACTAATTAAGCACATTGTACAAATTAAGACTGCATAATCGCACAAGACTTGTGGATCGCACAAGGCATTACTGATCGCACAAGTTTTGGGCCTTACTGATCGCACAAGTTTTTGGGCTTTACTGATCGCACAAAATTTGGGCCTTACTGATCGCACAAGTTTTTGGGCTTTACTGATCGCACAAAACTTGGGCATTACTGATCGCACAAGTTCGATCCGCGCTAACGGGTGGTTTGTTATTAAATAACTGTTTTTTGTAAATATTTAGTTAATTAATAAGGATCAAATAATGTTTTACAAAACCAAAATAGCTTAACTTGAATGAGCTTTTGATGTATCATTTCTGGCCAAAGCTGACTTGATACATCTACTTATCGTTCAAGTATTACGAAAGCTATGTTAAGTATGCATCATAAGCATGAATGTCTTAATTTCTGGCCAAAGCTGATTTAATTCATTCATAGATGGCATACTTAACGAGTGCATAACTAAAGTGATTGTCTCAATTTCTGGCCAAAGCTGATTTGTTACAACCACTTTGCACATATGCTTAAATGATTACACTTCTAGCCAAAGCTGTTTTGTCTTCGTTTAAGTATATTTTTTTGCTAAGTCTATTATTTTGATGTTAGTAATAGACATATCACAACCTCTTCACATAAAATGTTTTGCCTTATTTAAAGTTTCTATAAGAATTGGCTCTTAAATTAAATCCTAGATTATCTCTTAAGACACGATAATCCTTTTGCTCTCTTCTGATATAAGTACTACAGAAGAAAACTAGAGCATGATGAATAGGATAAATCGAATATGATGTCTCTTATGATAATCAAGAATAAGTGCTATCACTAAAAGGTTATTCCAGATTAAGTTTTTCCTAAGACTAATCTATTATGTGTGGTTTAATCACACATAATAACTCCTAAGATGCATGCCTTCATTTAAATTATAAATTATAAAGCTAAGTGGTATATATGAATACATAATAATGTACAATACCATGACCCATAAAGTTAAGGGCTTATGCGTGGAAATAAGTACATTTTTCCAGTACATTACATACTAAGATTTTCACTTGTACAATTTGATGCATTATAAATCAACTATAACACTCAAAAGTACCAAAGTATAATGAGTGTGTTGATAAGCAACATATGTACAAAGAAATAAATGTTTGAAGCTGGAAAATAAGTTGTTACTCACCTTACAACCACTAAAACTTTGAAAGAGGATTGGTCTAAGGTCCATTGACAAAATACAAGTACAAAATTCCAACTCTAAGGTTCTTCAAGGGAAAATCTCACTGCATAATTATGCCATTAGACTAGGCATAAGCAACGAGACTATCCATTACTCTAAAGAACAGTTGGATAAGTTAATTAGGTAGTCATTTCCTAATGATATTTAAGTCTGATAATTTTAATATTCCAATTAACACATGATTAGTTGACTCTAGTTCCATACGTTTCCTTACCAGAACTCGACAAATAACTAACATGAGAGTTAGTGACAAAATTAAATGTTAAGGCTATAAGAACCATAATAAGCAGTCTTCTAACAACGCTTTTTCGATACCTTATATATTCTGAAAATTAATCAGAATATAGTATCATAATTAAGCAATGTTATGAAGGTTTTTAGGTTTGCATAGTCAACATAAAGTCACACTTACCTTAAACTCTCATCTTATTTGTTCTAAATATCTGGATAGAAACATTACTAAGATAAAACTAGGTGATGCCTTACACTTTCACAACTTTTGTCATCATGCAAATGAGAATTTGACAAAAGGAAAATGAGACTTATAAATTTCATCCATTATAACTGAAATTCATGAGAAATCATGGCATGGTTAATGAGGATGATTATTCATCTAATCTCATTTTAAGTGATTTTAAATCATGACGTTACAACCCTAAATATTACTTGGCTTAAGGAATAAGTATGGGTCCATCATAAGTCATTCATTGACATTCGTGGAACTTATTCCAAATGGAATATTCAGACATAATTCATTTATCATTTAAAAAGACTATCAACTTGTATCTAAATTTTGTCGCATATGGCCCACGGTCTTAGAAGAAATCTATTCATATGTTTACTTATTAAGATTTCTATTAAATATGTCCTTAAGTTTCTTATGACATTTTGACGTTAAGGAAATCAATTAAAGTCTAACATATATATGATAGGTTCCCACGTCACGTACCTCATTGAAACTTCTCTTGTAACATTTCTAGAGATATCAAAGATCAGTGGGAGCATTAAGTGTCTTAATAATAACTTGCAATCGTTGCAAGAGGTGGGGGAGTGAAAACTTTATATTACTTCAATTTACACCTCTTGTACAAGACACTGCTCCATTATGACACTGTTCTATCATAACTTATCTCCTTAAATCTAATGTTACTCTTACAAAAGTTTCATTGTTGCTTAATTGTGGGCACACTTAGATTTCTTACCTGAACTAACATAATCATCAACAAGAGAAATCACAACGACTAACGTCATTAATTTGTGTTTCTCTATTAGAATTTGTTGGTCGTTACATATTGACCCTAAGCATGCTGAGTTCCTAAAGATTTATAAGGTCGGTGGGAGCAGTCAAAGTCCTTATTATGACTTGCAAGGAATACAAGAGGCGGGGGGAAGAGTGTCATTAAATTTCACTCCGAATTTAACTCCGATTACACCTCTTGTACACCATACTGCACCAACTCTTACAAACTTAGAATCCTGAAAATGATAGAAACCTAACCAAGAGCTAATCCATAAAATTGAAACTTCTAATGAACCCAATAATCAACTCAGGATGTCATCTAGGTTTAAAAGCCTACTAACTTTGATGATTATATAACCTCCCTAACTGAAGTTGAAATGGATTTTGGAAAAGGTTACTGGTCCTATCTCTTACAATTAAGCCATTAGTGTCAATCAATCTTCTAAATGGAATAAAACTGTTTTCTAGTAAAACTGATTTTATGTGTTCGTATAACGTTTGGGATTTGATTGAATTACCTAAGAGTGTTCATAACTAAACCAAATCCTAATATAAGCGTTAAAACACGAAGAAACTTGATTGATTGTCAAAGGTTGTACTCAGGAAGAGATAAATTATTAAAGAATCTTTATTACATATCTAACAAAAGATTTCTTTGAGGATCATCACTGTTCTAGTAGCTTATAATAGTTTAAAGCTACATTAGATGAACATTATAAACAATTTTCCATAACAAATGGCTGACACATTTACATGTTCATTAGATAACAACCTAAAGTTTCAAACTGAAGGTTAAAGAACACTTTATTTGTAAGCCAATAATATCCATGTATGGGTTAATGCAAACATCTAATGCGATGAAAAGCTAACGTAATTATTTTCATCAAGAATCAAGTGGATTAATGTACCTACCTCAAAATGAGTGGGAGCAACTAAGATAAACTTGTCTATATAGATGATATTCTTTTGACAAGTATATGTTACACAAGTCAAAGCATTGTTAACACAAACTTTGATATAATATATCTCAGAGATATCTCTTACGTAATAGATATCATAACATACCGAGATAGACCCAGTGGGACATTAGTTCTGTTCCATAAGTTTAACAGTAAATGGGTCATTACGTATGTAACAAACAATACTGCTCTTCCTTTAGAGGATAATATGGTAAATGAGATTATTTTTACGCTTCATTAATTAGAAGCCTTATGTAAGTTTAAGTCTACACTCGTTTAGATATTACTCACATTGCAACACACTAGATATGTCTAGATTAATGTGAAGCATCTAATGGAGTATTACAATATATTTAAAAGGAAACGAGAGACTATACCTTAAAGAAGAAGTGAGAATTAAAACCGGTTTATTACTCTAACTTTGAGATATTCAAAGATGTCAAAATGTAATTTCGGGTACATCTTTATGTCAGCAGATAAAACTTATCTCATGGAGGAGTCATAATGCACTTATATCAACAACCTAAGTTATAACGACATAATATAGTCACTAAATGTTGTTGGAAATTTATCAGTGGACTCATAAGTTGATTAACTCCATATAATTAATGTTTTTTGAAGACTTAGTGTGATAAAGTCAGCCACCATGACTCCTTGAACAGTAACAGTTCAAGAGGTGCTGCATTAAGTTTCGATACGCAATTAATTATTCGTTTATGAACGAATTGAGGAAACTAAGTTTTGTATCGAATACATTCATGATATGCTTAAGGATCCTATAACTGAAGGGCTATTACCCATAAGTATTATTAAGAGAGCTCAGAGACGGGTATTAATTGATGGCCATGCGCAACTGCATATCGTACTATGAATGACTAAGTATTAGTTAATTTTCCTCATCAGTTTGATTTTGTATGTCTCTAAGAATATGTCAAGCTAGCATAATGGCATATAGACAAATATAGTTACAAATCAAACAAAGGGCTTATGCGTATTTTGATCATAACGATTAGGTTTTAAATTAAGGCTATAGTATGATTAATGGGGGTCCTGAGTCGCATAATGATTCAACGGCTGTATTTCTCTGCTATAGTACTTGTTTAAGGCTAAAATGAGTGTTAACTCCTGATCAAGCTTATCTAATACTCATAGTAAATGATTACTCGGCTAAGTGGGAGAATGTAAGATTAAATATATTCCGTATTAATATTTAATCTATAGCCATTATAATCATTTACATAATATAGATCAAAATATATAATAACCTATTAAATAAATAGTTGGTAATTGTTGATGGACCATATTACTCTTATTAACTAATTAGGTTTCCTCCTGGGTGCTTATATAAGGAGAATTATGTGGAGGTTAAAGGGTTACTCAGTTACACAATTAGACAAACCCTAATAACACATAACATCAATCGACCTTCATCTCCATAGCCGATTCCCTTATTCGGTTTCTTAGCCACCATCATTAGATTGCACCCTAAGGAGGAACCAGACCAAGATGACAATCATGTCAAACCTTATTGCTGCATCTCCATCTGGATTCTCTGCTAGCATGTGCTGATGCAATCAAAGGTATGTTTTCATGTTTTCCTTTATGTTTAAACAGAACTGATCCAACATTATATACATATGTGTTTGTTTAATAATTCTTTATTTTAATATATTAATTTGCGCAAAAAATCAAAAAATAAAAGAATTCGGATTGAACGGTCGTGTTCTCGGTCAAGCCACAAATATTCAGGTCGTGTTCGGGTTTATATGTATGACACAATTTTCGGGTTCAGGTCGAGTTAAACCCACCAAACCACGAACACGGCCCGTTTAGCACCACACTCTCATGTCAGAGATGCCTTAAAGACGCACCGAAAAAAAAGATGAAAAGTAACAAGTTACAAAGATCAAGTTCTAAAGTGTAAATAACTACAACCTCAGGGGGCATATTCAAACAATCATTTTGATTCTTGAAATGTAAAACCACTGTTCATCTTCGATCTACAAAATTTAAAATCGAAAAAATCAAGAAACTGATCAAAGTCTTTGGAATCTTTAGATGGGTTTGGAGGGCAGATCAGCAAACTGATGTCATTATTTTGGAGTGTCATCCGTCAACTAGCAGCGATTGAAGCCATGGTAGTAATATTATCCCCCTTTTCTCACTTGTTCTTCAAGAAAATCAAAATATGTTCGAACCCCTGATCAATTAACTCCATACAACATACAATCGTATCTATTTATGGATTTTGTTGTTTGATTTCTACAGGTTTTGTTATGAGTTTCGTGTTTTTTGAGTTTAGGGTTTTTTAGTTTCGTAATTGATTGATGTTTAATAATTATGTGATTAATGTAGTTTATTAGTCAAATTCAAGAAAATTAAGATGCTTTATGTCTTTTCATGCTTGTATGTATGTGGTGATTGGATTAACATATTGAATATGGGCACTAATGCTACATTATCTTTCATTTTGAAAGGTTATTATGAACATCTAGTTATTAGACTAATAATTTTTTGAAGTTAATTGGAAGAAAATCGTTCGTATTGAGATTAAGGGGCTGTTTGTTTACCTCTTAATGAGGCTCTTAATGGTTTAGACATCTTACTGGTTCAACACTTAATGGTTCAGACTAGACTGTTTGTTTCACGAGCAGATGTCTGAATGGTTCAGACATTTGCCTCTGAATGATTAAGCATTATACAGAGTTTGAATGGTTAAGACCTCTAATCTGAATTTGTCAGACATTTGCCTCTGAACGGTTAAGCATTATACAGGCTCTTAAGGGTTCAGACCTCTTACTGGTTCAGCACTTAATGGTTCAGACCTCTTACTGGTTCAGCACTTAAACATTCAGATGTTGCCAAACAGCCCCTAAGCCGGTTATGTAATACTGTTGTGGGTTATAAGAATGCGAGATACCGACTCGAAGAGATCAAATCTTGTTGAAAATGTTATAATTCAACATATTTGATCCTGTGTTTTTAAGGGTCACTTGGAATTTCATGATTGTTAAAGTGAAAAAGAAAAAAAAAAACAAAACTTGCTACTTGCATTATATACTTGGCTTCATGTGTAGTTTAACAAGGATGTTTTAGAAAAAAAAATAATTTTTTTTTATGTAGGCTACTTCAAAGAAGGTGATAACAAGGGAAGAGTGGGAGAAAAAGCTTAGTGATGTTAAAATTCAAAAAGAAGACATGAACAAGTTGGTTATGAATTTTCTTGTCACTGAAGGATATGTTGATGCAGCAGAAAAGTTCCGAATGGAATCTGGCACCGAGCGTATCCTTTTTATCTTTTAAATAAGTTGTTTATAATGTTGATTTATGTACATTTTCCCCATTCTTTGAATTTCCTTATAGATAATTAGCAGATATAGATCTTGCAACCATTACAGATCGTATGGCTGTTAAGAAAGTTGTACAGTCGGGGAACGTTGAAGACGCAATTGAAAAAGTTAATGATTTGAACCCTGAGGTTAGTTGCTTCTTTTGCTTTCTGATTGCTTTTAGAGTTTTAGTAGTCCCTGTATTCTAATAAAATGCAATAACTTCAATTTAGTATTATTATGCTGTATTTGTTTGTTTTCTTTTTATCATCATTACAATTTTTTGATGGGGCTGGTGTTGGTTCAAAAGATTTCCTTACTTTTTATCATTATTATTGAACGGTTTTTAAGGCATTATACCGTTTTTTTTTTTTAATCTGATTTCAGAGGGGGCAGTTTCAGCCCATATAAGTAAAAATGGATCCATTTGGGTTAGGGATGAGCTCGGTACTGTACCTGAAAATACAAATAATGGGTATCGGTATCGAAAGTGGTCGGTACACGGTACAGTACCGGTATTGGAAGGTAAATCAACCCAAAGTACCGTACCGTGCTGAACCTGTACCGATCCCAAAAAGCGCAAAAAGTGTGTATCGACTACCGAATTGGTACCGAAAATTGCTCCGTATGGCACCGATACCCGGTACCAAATGGTCATCCTTGATTAGGTTTGGGTGGGTAAGTAAAAAATACATGGCCAAAAAGAAACGGGTAAAACAGATCGAAGGGATAAAATCATAAAAAGCTCCCCAATGTGTGCTCAAGTGTTTACAACCGTCTAAATTGCTTTATTAAATTAAAATCAGTTACTTATATTGATAATAGTGATTTGTAACTGTTGTCGGCTTCTTTTTTTTTTTTAAATTTATAAATGTTGATGATGTGATAAGTGTTTCTATGCAGATTTTAGATACGAACCCCCAGCTGTTTTTTCATCTGCAGCAGCAAAGGTTGATAGAATTGATTAGGAATGGAAAGGTTGAAGAGGCTTTAGAATTTGCTCAGGAGGAGCTCGCCCCAAGGGGAGAGGAAAATGTAACTTCTAACTATTAAAAAAAGAAATTTTATTGAAATTCTTAACTTTATTAAAAAAAGAATTTTTATTGAAATTCTCATTCGTTTATTTTTCACACTATATAAATGGAATCACAAGATAGAAATGTTAAGTAATTTTTTCTAATAAAAGATCTTGTCATTGCAGCAAAGCTTTCTAGAGGAGTTGGAGAGAACAGTTGCGCTGCTGGCTTTTGAAGATGTAAAGAATAGTCCCGTTGGAGATCTTTTAGACATATCGCAACGTCTAAAAACCGCAAGTGAGGTCAATGCAGCGATCCTTACAAGTCAAAGCCATGAAAAAGGTTTGTTCTTATTCTTTTTTGAGTAAATTGACTTTTGGCAGTTGACATAAATCCAGCATTTGCATTTTTTTTGGCTCGTTCGATCTGACACAATGTTTCTTACGGCATGCAAAAGTTGCTAGAAGCTAGAGTTTTAAGTTTTTTTTAACACTCGAAGTTCAAAACTCACCTAGTTGACGTCACTCATTATAGAATAACTAACGGAATGTCACCAGGACACGTTGTTAGTCAAAAAGCGCAAGCTTTATAAAATCCCAATTTGGAAACCAAACGATGCTGCTTAAAAAGATTTTCCTATCTTGTAGAAGTGACAATTTTTACTTTTTGTGTAAAACAGATCAATTTTAAGACTATTATGAATTGTTTTATCATCTCGACACGTGATTATTATTTTGACTACACATGCTAAATATGATCACAATATATTCAAACAACAATGATCTAATCTTCTAAGAAAGCGGTTTTGGAGGTTGTATGCATTCATTAAAAAATTACTTGGGTGACTTTTGACCTGTTCAACTCATTTTCGTGCTAGCTTAGTTATATGATTTTGTCCATTTGACCCGTTGTAACTTGTAAGTATAACCCAAATTGACTAATTTACAAGTGAACGAGTTGAATTTGGCTTAATATGGTTTTTAATGTATATGAATTCTGATGCTTTTGATTTTGGTTTTAAAATGTGTGTAATGATCCGATGCGTTTTGATCCCAAAACTCGATGCATAATGCGCAATGCGCGAAGCGCACGCATCACGTATGCAGGGTGTTCTTTATTTAAAAATACAAAAAAATTATTTATAGCTAATATTTTAACTTGAGAAATTTTCCCATCATCTATAGTCAGATTTGTTCAATTAAAGATCTAATTTGTTCAAATACCGGTCAACTGCATAAGGGGACACATTAGACTACATCATGTGATGCGCGCATCATGGAATCGCAACATGTGATGCGATCTCATCACTGCATCATATGATGCGCGCATTATGCGCTTCTGATGCGCGCATTTTAAAACCAACCTTGTGATTAGTATTAACATTGGGATGATGATATGATTAACAGACCCGAAGCTCCCAAGTCTGTTAAGAATGCTTTTATGGGCTCAAAATCAACTTGATGAGAAGGCAGCTTATCCACGAATCACTGATCTTTTCACTGCTACTCTTGAAGACCCGTCTGTTTGACTTCCGTTACACACCAAGTAAGGAAACAGAAACCAACCCGGGTACGTATAGCTGTCATGTTTTCATCATGCCTTGCAATCCAACCTTGAAAATGGTTTAGTTGTAATTACAATTCTATGTGGTTTGTGTTTTAGAATAGAAATTGCAAGGATACTCTTTTATCTTGTGAAATAAACCATATGATTATATTTGCTTTTACAAACATTCGTGGTCTTTTTTTTTTTTTTTCCACATAACCATACCATTACCCTATCCGGAGATTAAAATGCACATTTATGTTTGACATGTTATGTTTTGATCTTTCAATCTAAATTTTTCTTCCTTTACAATCTTTTCATTCACCATCTCTAACCCGTTTAACTTCAATGCCTTCATCTTTTAACAAGTAAAATATCATTTTCGTCTCTGAGGTTTGGCTACTTTTGCAACTTTCGTCCAAAGGTTTGTTTTTTCGCATCTGGATCCAAAAGTTCGAATTCTTGCCATTTTCATCTGGCTCGTTAACTCCATTCATTTTTCTCCGTTAAGCCGGGAGTATTTTCGTTTTGTGTTTACTTAAAGGCAATTCGTTTTTTATTTCACTTTACAAGCATTTAGCATAATGTATAGGTATTCAAAATACCCTTACTAAATAAAAAAGACGGAAATACCCCTGACTTAACGGAGACTAATGGATGGAGTTAACGAATCGGATGAAAATGCAAGATTTAAAACCTTTTGGATCCTGAAGCGGAAAAACAAACCTTTGGACGAAAGTCGCAAAACTGGTCAAACCTCTGGGACGAAAATGACATTTACTCTTTAACTTAAGCAAACATGCAATAAATACATTTATTAGTGAGTTGATATTGAAATAACCTGGAAATATGAATAATAATATTAATAGAGTTAATTACTGTTTTCGTCCCTGAGGTTTGTCAAAAATAACGGTTTCAGTCCATTAGTTTAAAAATTGCCATTTCAGTCCATTAGTTTCATTTTCGTAACCATTTCAGTCCACTAACTTAACTCCATCCATTTATTTTGTTAACTTTGAGTTAACTAACTAATTCAGGGACGGTTTGCGTCAGTTTTAGAAACACAGGGACTTAAGTGTAAACTCTAAAACATTAAAACAAAAAAAATAGTAAATTCCAAAAAATCAAAAAAATTCCAAAAAACCAAACAAATTCCAAAAAATTCTAAAAAATAATAAAAATTATAAAAAATCATAAAAATTCTAAAAAATCCAAAAAATCCGTTTCGGCGCGAACTGTTTCGACCCGAACCGTTTCGAGCTGAACCGTCCGTACCGTTTCGACCCGAACCGTTTCGAGCTGAACCGTTTCGACCCGTACCGTTTCGACCCGTACCGTTTCGAAGCCGAACAGTTTCGAGCTGAACCGTTTCGAACTGAACCGTTTCGACCCGTACCGTTTCGAAGCCGTATCGTTTCAAGCCGTACCGTTTCTGAACCGTTTCGAGCTGAACCGTTTCGACGCGAACCGTTTCGACTCGTACCGTTTCGAGCCGAACCGTTTCGACCCGTACCGTTTCGAAGCCGAACCGTTTCGAGCTGAACCGTTTCGAACCGAACCGTTTCGACCCGTACCGTTTCGAAGCCGTACCGTTTCAAGCCGTACCGTTTCGAACCGGTTCGGGTCGAAACAGTTCGCGCCGAAACGGATTTTTTAGATTTTTTAGAATTTTTATGATTTTTTATAATTTTTATTATTTTTTGGAATTTGTTTGGTTTTTTGGAATTTTTTTGATTTTTTGGAATTTACTATTTTTTTTGTTTTAATGTTTTAGAGTTTACACTTAAGTCCCTGTGTTTCTAAAACTGACGCAAACCGTCCCTGAATTAGTTAGTTAACTCAAAGTTAACAAAATAAATGGATGGAGTTAAGTTAGTGGACTGAAATGGTTACGAAAATGAAACTAATGGACTGAAATGGCAATTTTTAAACTAATGGACTGAAACCGTTATTTTTTACAAACCTCAGGGACGAAAACAGTAATTAACTCATATTAATATTAAGAGTGAATTTCAAGGATTGTCCTTTATCTTTATACCCATTTTCAGGCGCTGTCATTTATGTTCAAAATTGACGAGTTTTGTCCTTTATGTTTTCAAATCATACACGTTTTGTCCTTTAAGCCAGACCCAGTTAGTTTTTTTCAGTTAAATTTGGTCATGGGCATTTTTGTCAATTCAAATTTGGTCTCTTCCACCCATCACCACCTCCATCACAACCTGCCACCACCCACCCCACCCTACCTCCATCTCCACCTTCACCTCCACCTCCATGTGACACATTCCTTCAAGTTCTGAATTTATCGGGTAACGGGCTCACGGGTGAGCTTCCATTGGTGACTGGTGGATGTCTTGTTTCTGATCTTTCAAAGAACAACTTTGAAGGAAATTTGACCAAATTGGTGAAATGGGGCAACCTAGAGTTTCTTGATCTTAGTCAAAATCGTTTAACTGGTTCATTCCCAGAGGTTACAGCTCAGTTCTTGAGGCTTAACCCCTTGAACCTTTCTCATAATTCACTCGATTCCTCCATTCCTAAAGTAATCACTCAGTTTCCTCCATTCCTAAAGTAATCACTCAGTTCCCGAATGGTTTAATCTCTATGCCTACGTTACAGCAACTTCATCTTCAAAGTAATAAACTTTCCGGGCGTATCGAGTTGTTTCCGTCTTCTTTTGTATCCAATGTCTCCAACATTCGAGTTCTTGATGTTTCCGACAATCAACTCGATGGCGATTTCCCCGACGGGTTCAATTCGTTGACCGGACTTCAGTTTCTTGATATCTCCGGAAACAATTTCTCGGGTTCTTTACCATCTTTAACTGGACTTACCGATCTTGTTTCTTTGGATATTTCCCAGAACCATTTCACGGGTCCATTGTTAAAGAACCTTCCATGTGCCACCTTGAAGGGTGGTGGAGGTAGGGTGGGCCGGTGGGGTGGGTGGTGGCAGGTTGTGATGGAGGTGGATTGGAGGTGGTGATGGGTGGAAGAGACCAAATTTGAATTGACAAAAATGCCCTCATGTGCAAAGCACATGACGAAATTTAACTGAAAAAACTAACTGGGTTAGGCCTAAAGGACAAAACGTGTATGATTTGAAAACATAAAGGACAAAACTCGTCAATTTTGAACATAAAGGACAGCGTCTGAAAATGGGTATAAAGATAAAGGACAATCCTTGAAATTCACTCTATTATTAATAATAAAGTATACAGTTCAATTACAACTTTACGAGTACCTGGCCGATCCCAGATTTATTTATCTCATCACATACCACGGTGTCAAACTTTCTCGGAAGTTTTGCGAAAGAACCATGACAACAGGAATACAACGCTTATCCAAGCCATTATAAAATGTAAATCGGTTTTGAAACCGTCGCTGTCCTTTCGTCGCTTCATACTTGTCTCCCTTAGTCTGTTATTTCCAGATGACTTTTCAGCCACATAAAATTAACTCTTATGACTGCACAACTGCAAACCGCTGCCCATGATGTAAACTAAACCCGTCGTTACTCCTTCCGGTACCTAGTTGTTTGTACTCTGCTATGGAACGCACCGCCAACAATGAAGCCAATCGACTCTCCTTTCAACACAAGATTTTTATATGAACACGTGGATGGATTGTCGAAACAATAGGAGCTTTAAGACACCTGTTCATGTACACATGTTTCTTTGCTTTGTTATATATCTTGCTACATTTATAATCCAATGATATCTTTGTATGTTTTATGTCTTTTTTTCGTAGGATCTATTTTTTCGACCGAGCTAAATTGTTGTGTGCTATTAAATGACCGCAAAATTTTGAGAGAAGCTTTGTTATATGACATTCATTGGAAAATATAAATTCGCTTGTGTACGTTCGATTTCTTTTGATCTAGGTTTTTATACATGATGAACGTACTATGGATGTGCATTTTATATATTTTGTTATTAGGGTAAATCCCAACCTTTGTTGTTTCAACCTCATTTCTTTGTTTCTACTACTATGGTATTTGTGGTATTTGACATTTCAATATGTTTTCTTAATTACCCTCATTATTGTTCGAGATCTTATATTTTATACTGTAATATACATTCGCGCATTTGAGCAATTAGCTCAGCCACATTTCTTGTTTTTGGTGGCAGGTAGTCGTTAATTCAATCACATATCTTATCTTGCGGCAAGTAATCGGGGTTGACTAGGGCTCTGACGAGATCTACTAGGAACCGAAGCTATTATCAAACTTCATTTTCTTTTATTTCGTTAAGCTTCAAACCTTTAAGTTGGTAATTATATTGGTGAATGAATTTGGACTTTGTAAGCAGACATTTTGTTTTGCATTGTCCCCTGGTTATCACTTGTAAATTACAGGATTTATGCTTCTTTGTATTTTTTTGAACTAGTCCCTCTTTGTTATATAAATTTAACTAGGTTATAACCCCGTGTATTACACGGGGTTGAATAAATAAATTTTATATACTAAATAATAAAACAATATATCTTTAAACCTCATTTATTGTACGGGTTGAATAAATGTAACCTGGTTATCACTTGTAAATTACAGGATTTATGCTGCTTTGTATTTTATTGAACTAGTCCCTCTTTGTTATATAAATTTAATTAAAGAGTAAATTACAAAAATCGTCCTTTATGTATGTCACGTATTGCAAACTGTGTCCTTTATCTTTAATAGTTACAGAAAACGTACTCGATGTTTGCAAACCCTTACAAGTTATGTCCTTTAACTCTGACTCAGTTATTTTTTTGTGGTTAAATCTGATCAAATGGACCCCACATGAGGGTATTTTGGTCATTTTACTTTCATGTGTGGTCCACTTGGTCAGATTTAGCCACAAAAATACCATCATGTGGGGTTCATTTGGTCAGATTTAACCACAAAATTTAACTAAGTTAGGGCTAAAGGACATAACTTACAAGGGTTTGCAAAAATCGAGTACGTTTTTTGTAATTATTAAAGACAAAGGACACGGTTTGCAATAAGTGATATACATAAAGGACGATTTATGTAATTTACTCTTAATTAAAAAATGGAGTCCTACCATATGGACACCCAATTGCATCTTTTGACACTAAATTTACGACTCATATATGTGTATACGAGTCGTATACACGAGTTGTACATGCTTTGTTAGGTGAGGTGTCTATACACAACTCATATATTTGTATATGAGTTGTATAGTTCATATAAAAAATTATACCTATACGACTCATATACTTGTAAAAGATCATAACCCAAAGATCATTTATTTTGCAAAGAAATAGCATAGAGACCAAAAGATCTTAGTGTCACTAATCAATGAACTCAAATAAACAAGCATGGGTTGCATTTATTGAGAATCTTGTGTCTCATGCATTAATGATGATTATAATAACTCAATCCACATCATATATATATATATTTTTTTTTGAACGGTTAACGGTTCATCCACATCATATGCACACATGATTTTCTAGTAAAACTTTTCCATTAGCTAATCAAGCCTCAAACCCATTAAACATCCAAACTAAACTAGAAACATCCGAATAGTACTCTACAAAGATCCGACCCGGATAACCTACCTAACCTTGGTCTTTGAACAATATGGACCCATTACCAACAAAACACTCAAAAAAGATCCGACCCGAATAAGCTACTTAGAAAATATAGACCTACTACCAAAAAAAGACACTAGAAAGATCCGACCCATATAACATAGACCCTTGTAGTATCCGCCGGATGTGATCCTTGTTGCTTTGACAATGGCAGTCTGGTAATTTTGTGCTGCTCCACCACATGATGATGATGATGATGATACTCATGATGATGAAATGTACCATCATCAAAGTTGAGAGCATAGCTTGATGGATCATAGTGAAAATTAAATGCCTTCTTAGAATTAGAACCTCCATAAAGAGCAACAAGAATTGTCTGTTTTTTTATTGCCTTTTTCATGGCTGCTCTCATTCTCCAAAACAGGTTTTTACATTGTTTCTTTGAGCTTGTGTTCATCCACATCCATCTCCCAATAACCCCCATTTCTTCAATCAAATTACAAACAAACAAACATACAAAAAAACTTTTTTTTTGTTTTTTATGAATCTTGATCACTACCCACTTCAAGAAAACTCCAAATCTAGAGAGAGTTTAAGTAGATTACCCACTTCAAGATTTGACAAATGAGAGAAAATGGTCAAAGGGGGGGGGGGGGGGGGGGGGGGGGGGGGGGGAGATTAGTGTGGTAGAATGCCCATTTCAAGAATCTTTGAAAGTCGTATAAATATTCAAGATTCTATAATTCCCACCTCAAGATTTGCTCACACAAAAGAAAAATCACCAACAAGATAAGTGGGGATATTAGTAGGGTAGGATACCCATTTCAAGAATCTTTAAAAGCTGAATAAAGATTCAAGATTCTATCTTTCCCACTTCAAATTTTGCACAAAGAAAGAAAATTACTGTGCCTGAATACCCAATTCATAACTCCACAAAAACATGCAAAAAAAGAAAGAAAATGAAGGTTTCATAGAAATTCAAAAATACCCACTTGATAAAGTTTGAAACTTTAACATAGGGAGAGTGAGGGGGGTTAAAGATCGTTTGTACTTGTGTTAGATTGTGGTTGATGAGTACAATGGTATAAAGTAACAAGAAATCAATGCTTTCTTATTTTTCAGAAAGTTGTGTAGGTGTTTTATAGAGGAAGAGATCCCACGTTGAGCTACAGTGTATTTCAGTAGTTCACGAACACTCTCTCTTAAAGCTAAGATTTTTTTTTTTTTTTTTCTGAATTTCTGCTGTACTTTGCTCCCTGAATAAGAACAAAATTTCGATATAAGGCCATCCGTAGTCATAACGCCCCTTTGTGGGCGTTATGCGACACGTGGCGCGCCACGTCAGCGTGTGGGCGTTATGGGGCCTTATGCATTTAAGCCGTAGTCATAACGCTCCTACCTCATCATTACCCAATTAATTAATAAACCCTTAAATTATAGATATATATGTATATATATATGTCTGTGTGAGTGGAGGGAAAACAAACAACAAGCATGGCACCACGCTATACACATCGCGCCTCCCCCATTTTTCCGACTGATGGCGCCCTCCGTGGCGGTGTGCCCGGCGCTATGCCGGCGCTATGAGGCATACCGCCCCCCACATGCCGCCCACTACACATACCCTAATACATAGTTGAAAAGTATTAAATTTAGACAAACTGATAGTAAAAATGTTGTTTTATATTGTAGATTTAATGTTAAATAAAACTTTAGTTTTATTATCATCTATCATTCGATATGATACATACTTGAAACTTGAAAATCATAGTTGTAAAAATTCCGACTAGCCTTCGATTGGTTACTGATTAATCATTAGTAGGATGTTTACTGGGTAATGTTTATCTACTCAGCCACTTAATCAACAGGCGGTCAACAGTGGTCTAATCTAGTCCTAATTGACCAAAAATCGGTGGCACTTTAGCGATTCTAGTCAAATCTTGACCAGATTCTTGACCAAAACCTGTAAATTTCGGCAATCAATCTTATCTACTTGAAAATATGGGTCGAAGTATGTGTTAAAACATGTCAACTTAAAAAAATACATATAAAAATATGTGTATATAAATATAAAACCGAAAATTGTATATAAAATCCTAATCCAGTTAGTCAGTACCTCACTTGATACCAACCCATCATAGTTTATCACATGATTCGATCACTTGATCACATTTCCACCTATTTTTACACGGGACACTCATCACAATCACCACTTGAACCCAATTTTTCTTAATTCCAATTTAGATATACAACCAAATTAATTAAACAATATTTATTTAATACATAAAATAAAAAAACCTATAAGATAAAAAAAAAACCTAAAAGTTAACGGGTCAACGATCGATCTGTATAGTAAACAAAATCTATTTCGTTTGTCTTAGCTAGCACGAACCTTCAGCCTATACAAGTTTTTTAAGCCGACCTTTTTTTGTGAAAGAATGTTGTGTATAGAGTAGGAGAAGAGTTGGGTGTGAAAAGAAGCTATTTACGTTGGTATGAAAGTTTAGCTTAGATATCAAAACTTATAATTTTATGAGTGAACTCTCAAAATGGTTTATGAGGTTTTGATTACTTTTGTCATTTTAGTCCAAAACTCAAACCTTTTGAATTTGGGTCCTTGCGGTTTTAATTTTGTTGCCATTTTCATCCAAAAGCAAAATCTGTTCAGATTTTTCTGTTAACATCCATCTTTTTTGTCCTTTTCCTCCATTTTAATGTAGGGCAAAATAGTCGGATTTTTTTAATTTGTTATAATAAAACGTTAAAAGACCATTTTGCCCTTCATTAAAACGGAGGAAAAAAACTGAAAAGCTGGATGTTAATTGAAAAACCTGACCATATTTTGATTTTGGTTGAAAATGGCAACAAAATTGAAACCACAAGAAACCAGATTCAAAAGGTTTAAGTTTCGGACTAAAATAACAAAACTGATCAAACCTCAAGAACCATTTTTACAGTTTACTCTAATTTTATTATTGGAGTATGATTTTGTTGGAATTATATAAATCAATGTAGTTATTATTAGGAGTTATCATCGGAAGGCTGGAATTCCTTCACAATGCTGTGAGAAATGAGCCTATATGTTGTAGTTTACTAGATTTATAACTTTGATTCGTAATTGTAGTCTACCTGTTGTATCCTGTGGGCCTATGCTTCAGAGTTCAGACCATCAAACCCTTTTTTATCACTTGTATTTTTAAGACCAGTGGGTATGGGGGCCGGCCTTGCCCTAGAGAGCCCCGACATCGCACCCCCACACAGCCCCCTTTTCCTCCGTCGGCCGGAGGACGATCTCGCCGGCTCTGCTTCTTCTCTCTCTTGCATCTTTCTCTCTCCTCTCTCTCTCTCTCTCTCAAATCAAATCAATTTAATATTTTTTAATTGTTTTTATAAATAGTGTGGGGCTCTATCCTCCACCCTCATGGTCCATCCCTTTTAGAGCATACGTAGTGGGGCGGTATAACCCCCCATAGCGCCGCCAAAACGCCGGCCACACCAAAACTCCGGGCGCTATGTTTCAAAAATGGGGGGAGGGCGCCAGATTTTTCGCGGCGTTATTTTTGTTTGGTTAATTCATTTGGCCAATCAAAAAATAGAAGAGTTTTTTATATTAATTAATAAAACTTAAAATTATTAAATAGGTAATGATGGGTAGGGGCTTTATGACTACGGCCTCAAATTGCATAACGCCCCATAAAGCCCCTTGCTGACGTGGCACGACACGTGTCGCATAACGCCCCCAAAAGGGCGTTATGACTACACATGGCCTTAGGCCCATCCTCACTTCCGGTGACGTGGCATCCTACGTGACGGCCCATCCCCTTGGGGGTGACCCGCACCATACCCACTAGCCTAATGGATCAACATATTTATTATACTTTATTTACTTCAGTACTCATTTTTTTTAACAAACCGTCAACATATAAATCCCATGTGAACCTAAATATTTATGATTAATATGAAAATGTAATTTACTAGATTTATAACTTTGATTCGTAATTATACTATTTAAGAAGATTCATAAAGTTGAGAATAACACTACAATTTATATCACTAATTTATTAATTACCCATTTCATAATAATTTATACGTTATCATATATCATATAATCCTTTGCATTATCAAAAATAAATGTATACATGCTAAAGTTGAAATTGATAAACATAACAAAGCAAGAAAACTTGACAAATTTAAGCATATGCAAGTCTTAATGAGTAAATGGGGGCATAATAATATTAATATATACTTCCTTTTTTTTTCATTATTGCCCTCATTATTCTATAATCCCATTTTGTCCCACTCTCAAGCCCCTTTCACCCTTTTCTTATTGTGGGCCCACCACATGGTGGTCCTTTTTTTTTTCTTTTTCTACATTTCTGCACTTTTTTTATATTAATGGGTTTTTTTTTCTTTTGTTGGAAATTAATAATATGGTTGTAACGTGATAGAGATGGATCAATTTCACACACCAAACTCTTTATGGCCTATCCAACTTTGTGCATGTCAATAAATATTAATTTTTATGACACACATATATATATATATATGGGTAGGGAAGGTTCTGTGGATAGAATTTTTATTCAAAAGCGAATGAGTCAACTATTTTTGAGTTTTTTTGTTTTTTAACTTGACGATTGAACCGAAACCATCCGAACAAAATCGGTACCAGTATTCTATTTCATGGTGTTCATACCAATGTTGTGATGAACCAAATCGGTTCTGGCCAAATAACATCGCTAACTGTATTGTTATTCTAGAACCGGTACGTAGTGGTTGTTGACCGATGTAAAATATGTTTAGTTGGTTTTTTTTTTTTTTTTTTTTTTTTTTTTTTTTTTTTTTTTTTTTTGTGAATGACATATTTTTCATTAACAACAAAACAACCTATTGAAAGTTCTGTCCCGGGTGAAAATTTTACCCATCGATTATCAAACAGATAAAGGCGAGAATCCTTTGCTTTTCATCTTAGGGTGATTGATTGGCCCAAGTGAGAAAGTTTTGTTTTTAGTAAACTAAGTATTTAACCACTGGCTCTAGCCCAGTGGCCAGCAACAATGAAGGGGAGAGCTTGGGGGCTGAAAGGTCACCGGTTCGAACCTGAGGAGCGCCCGAGTTTTCGAGTAACCGCGCTTGAGCCTTTGGCTGGGCAAACCCACACCTATACGGATGTGGGGTGGTGAAGTTTCTCGGGGGACGCCAAGCCACACTCGCCAAGCGTGGGCCCGGTTAAGACAACATAGTCTTGGCTGAGTGGGGTGGTGGTCTGCTACCGATTTATCGGTAGTAGCGGCCTCGCCGTTTGTTGTGAAAGTCGCCGTCCAAAAAAAAAAAAAAAGTAAACTAAGTATTTCTTTTATCAAACGAGTAAAAATATTATGTACTTTTAGAATTTGATTACATATATGATTAAAAAAAGAAAATTGTACAAAATGAATAGTTTCTTTCATTATTAGATTATTGGATTATGTGGTATGATCTTCTTTCCCCACCTTCACATCACCTTCACCTCATCACCTTTTTTTCCTCCTTCCTCTTCCTCCATCAAGAAGAAATTGTCTCCCATCCATCCCCATATATCCCTTCCAATAATATTTAGGGGGTGTTTGGCTAAGCTTTTCAACACCTCTTTATAACTTATTGGCTTTTACAAAAAACTAATAAGGAGAAAAAGTGTTTGGCAAACTCGTAAGCACTTTTCAAAATGAATTTTTGCATAGAGAGGAAAAATTAGTTTTGAAAAGTTAGCAAGGAGTGACTTTTTGAAACTCCTTATGACTTTTAGTCATTTTACATGAATAAGCCAAGCCAAACACCTTTTAAAAAGCAACTTACTGACTTATTGGCTTTTCCAACCCCATAAACTAATTCAACACTTTTTAAAAACTCATTTTCAAAAAGTCATAAGTCATTTTCACAAAAAAAGTCTTTTTTGAGTTAAATAATCTTAGCCAAACAAGCCCTAAGAGAGAGAGAGAGAGAGAATCATGAGAGAAAAGCATTTCAGAGAGGACGGGGATGGAGCCCCGAGCTCACCGATCTTTCATGGGGGGGGGGGGGGGATGTTTGCCGACGGGGACGATAGCTACGTAGGCTCCTCGATCAGCTCACCAAGCCCATACCCCACAGTCTTAGGCAATAGGGTGTAAGAAATGCTTCCCCCAACATCCACATCACTACCTTCACCTCCATACATCATCATCATCATCATCGTCTTTCCCTCCATCCTTAGGGCGGTATACCCCTCCTCCTTCCCCTCCAACCAATCATCATCCAGCATTTACATAAAAAGTCATCGAAGAGAACGGGGAATTTCCACTGAAAGCCCCGAATTATGATTGGGTGGGGAAGAGCGCGCGCGCACGGGTGGGGGGTCCTCTTAAGGAAAGCTGCCACATAGGCTTTCCTATGTGTTTTCCTTCCCACACCCCATAGTCTTAAGTTATACCTTTTTTTGTCCTTTTTTACATAGAATTAAAAATAAAATATTATATTTAGTTAAATTACATATTTAGAAAATAAAGAGTAAAAAGGCCAGAATTTTCTTAACATGTAGTAAATTAGATGAAAATAACAATAAAACACAAACTACAATAACTCAAATGCAAAATAAAAAGTCATTTTAGATGCAACAAACAAATATAACTAAACATTAGTAACGATTTTGGCTTTTTACTGTTAACAAATGTTTTATTAGTTGTAAATATGTTTTTTTTTCTTTTCAAATTTTTATTTAGTGACAAAAATAACCAATTACTATGTAAGCAGGCAATGAATTACATCCAACCCCTCTTTATAATGTATAAAAATAGATCTGTTATTTATTGAAGTTATTTTTATTTAAAATTTCGTCATCCGAGTCACCGAGTGGTCCGGATCACGCTTATGTTTTCTTTTACTATTTAAGGTTTTAATGAAAAACTTCATTGCTGACCAATAATTTTTTTTTTAAAGGTAAACTTCATTAAAAAACGCCACAAGAGGCCCTCAAAGCGAGAACTCAAGGGCAAACCGACATTACAATAAGTTTAAAGGATATTTACACCAAACAATCCACTCAACATCTTTAATTTTGGATCTATTTCGGATCCAAAAAAACGACGTAGATTTAATGATTTCCACGACTTCGATCGGTCTTCGTCTTGTACCTTTGAAGCATCTATTATTTCTTTCGGTCCAAATCGCCCACATGGTGGTAATGAAAATCCCTTTCATAATGTATCTCTCTTGACTCGTGAACCTTTGTGACTCAACAGTCTTAAAAATATCCGCAACTTCAAAAATAAACATAGGATCCAAACGACACCAAACCTGACCAATAATATAACATACACTTTATGATCATCTTAAAAATCACTTTAGATCGTAAATTCCATAGTTTTTTTTACAAACAGTGAATTTTATTTTATTTTTTTACTTTTACAAACAATAAACTTTATTGAAAAAACCAATTAGCAAGACGCTAGAGGCAAAGAGACAAACAAGGGGCAAATAAAAAAAAATTACATCAATCCATTCAAGATAACTTTTTTTTTAGAGAAAATCTATTCTTAATTCAAAGGAAGCTATGATATTCTACGTCTACTATGATTCTTGAAGAGGTATGGTCCCAATTCCTTGCCCACATGGCAAAGACCACACCACTCTCCCATCCTATGTGGCGCTGACATCAACGAGACCATCCAGAAGCTTCCAGAAGCTTCTGGAAAACATCAAGGTGGCACCAAAGATGCTCCATCCGACATAAAGGACAACACGTGTCACCAGTCATCGGACGCCACATAAAAATGCAACGGATCAAGGAGCAGTCCGACAACACCAGTACGACGTCTCCAAAAGAGGCAAATGTAAGCACGCCACGTGTACCACTACACTGACCACAGCAGAGGAGACCAAGAGGATATTCCCCTTGGTCGGACAGCTGGCGCGCAACCACAGCCGGCATCGCTGCTCCCCCCTCACTCACCCTCCGGCTATAAATAAGACCCTTCATCATCCAGGTTGGATCATCTTGCTCTCCATACTCTCACACTTAACACACAGTGATTATTCTCCCTCAGAACAGTACTTGTTCTCACGCCGGAGCCTGGTTAAGAGGGAAACCCCCATATTCCCCTCTTAACGAGACTAACGGTGCTGCTGTTTTGCAGGATCCAAGTCATTTCACGAGTAGGAAAGGAGATTAAACCCACAGAAGAAATAACCCCACAGATTAACCCTTGTGTTAGCCTGTGTTTCATCATTTGGTGCCATCCGCTTTTAGCAAAAACCACTCTCATCTCTTTTTCTTTTCGAAAAACACTCGTCAAAATGGCTGAACAAAACCCTTCTCACCCGGTAGATGGAGACGTTTCTTCTTTTGAACTCATTTCGGACAACGTACACGTCCAAAGAGATCAAAGGAACGAAATTATCCAAGAAAGACCAATAAACAACGAGTTTCCTAGTATCTTTGGAAGTACATCCAGGCTTGTTACTCAAAACACAACTGGTGCTACTTTCCAAACTCCACCTAGGATCATCACTCAGACCACAAACGGAGCTACTTTCCAGCCTCCGTCAGAGGTAGTCCAACAGACACCTCCACCAGTGCAAACACAGAGCCATGGAGCCGGTCCCTCGGCTCCATCGGACCAAGCACAACTGAACTTCTCTGCACTACTAGGGCTACCCGAAGGAAAAACTCTGGCTTCTTGGTATGCCGAACAAGTGGCGTCTATAAACCTTGTTTATACGCAACTCAGTGCGCAGCAAGCCTTGCTTCAGGCACAAGCCAACCAGTCCGCATTTGTCACTCCGCCGCAAAGGCCTTTGAGCGCCCCCATGCCTCAACAGACCAATGCATTCAATTTACGCCCTGAATCAGTACCTCCACCACATATTAGAAGGCCAAGCGCGCACGACACGCGCGATACGTACGGTGAAACAGAAAGCAATTATGTGCAGTATTCTCACCAACCAAAGAAACCAATACAAAGTCGTCTAGGTCCGCGCAACATAAACGACGAACTTGAAGATGACGACGAGACTTACAAAGAAAGCACAGTGTTCAGCAGGTTGCCACCGGAGCATGAAGCATACAAACCTCGCAAGCGCGCAGGTTACGACCCAAAAGCAGAGCATGATTACACTTTAAGCTATCGTCCAGACGACATGGCTGAGAATTCAAAATTCATCAGAGAGATCGCCACGGCTGCCATCGACAAAACAAAATTGCCACACAACGTGGGCAAATACAACGGATTGACAGACCCAGACGATCACCTCCAAGTTTTTAACGGTGCTGGAGCAACAGGCGGATGGAATTTACCAACCTGGTGTCATCTCTTCGCTCAAACCTTCATCGGCGCAGCGCGCGTCTGGTTTGACAGCCTGCCAGCAGGAAAAATCAAATCATGGGTCGACTTCCGGGAGAAGTTCCTTGCACACTTCTCGCAGCAACGTCGACACACCAGGGATCCAGCTGATTGTTTAAACATATGGCGCAGAGACCACGAGAGTGTGGAAGATTTCATTACAAGATATAAGAAAAAATGTTTGGAGATTGGAGACGTGGGCGAGAAGATGATGCGCGCACACTTCATGAGGGCAGTCAAGTGCGATGATCTAATCAAACGTGTGAAAGGAAGAGACGGAGGACCCAAAGACTGGGAAACCTTCATTGAAGCGGCAAAAACCATTGCGCAGTCTGATAGACAGTTGACCGGTGACGATCACTGTCAGCGCGGATACAACCACAACGACCGGCATAACAAGAAGGGCAGAAGCCAACCATGGAAAGCATCCGGTCACAGAGAAAGAAGCCCAGTAAGAGAGGATGCGCGCCACACGATCAATCAAATAGCTCACCGGAAAGAGGTGAAAAGAGAAAACAGGGAGAAACAGTGGACACCACTAACAAAGACCCCTTCCGAAGTCTTAGCCACTGAGAATCACCAGTTCAAACCACCCCTCCAAATGCGAAACAAAAGGGGTCAAGATCCCAATCTTTTCTGCGAGTTCCACAAAGACACGAGGCACTTAACTGACGATTGTTTCAGTTTAAAGCAAGAAATAGAAAGGTCCTTGAGAGATGGGAAACTCACTCATTTGGTAAAGGGCGGGAAGCGCGACTACCGCCAAATACAAAGAAGAGACGAAGGACCAGACAACAAAAAACTCCGGAAACTAGAAACCCATATGATTCAGGGAGGTCCACGAAGGCCAAGAAAAAACTACAACAAGCGCGCGCAAGACGACTCATAGCCTGTGTTTCATCAATTCTGGATGTAACTACCCGCTTGTTAGAGAAGCAAAGTTATTAGGATGTTTGTACAAATATTCTCTGAAACATGTTCCCCATCGTTATGATAATTTGGGGCAAAGTCACGTCCAAAGTTATGATAAGTTTTTATCCCTTGTTTCTAATGAAGAAAAAGGTTCATTGTTGGCAATTAATTTTTGGCCCATTCTATACACACCCCCTATTACTAACCACACCCCCCCTTGTGAGAGGAAACTGTCGGTCCCACGCAGGCCCCACCTGTAAGTTATGTGAGAGGAGTGGGGGTGTAGTTAGTAATAGAGGGGTGTGTATAGTAGTGCCCTTAATTTTTGTCTACTTTCACTTCCACTTGAAAGTTGACATGTTTCCTCCATACCTGTACAAATATTCTCTGAAACATTTACCCCAAACTTCTATCACTTTTTGCAAATACTTCCTTACATATAATATTGCATATTATTTTGTCACAGTGTGTTTTGCTTCTTTTCTAAGAAGATATTCGGGATCAATTTGGTGTCATAAAGCAAAATCATATTCTTCACCTTTTATACAGAAACAAAAAATATAAATTAATTAATAATAGTCAAGACATAATAACATTATTGCCTCCATTGATCTTGACTTATTTAAAACCCTATGGTTAAACCCTTTCGACATTCTTTCACTGAAACCGTCTCGGTATTTGGTAGATTACATCAAAGAGACTTGTAGCCAAACCTCCTTAGATCATGTGTAGTAGAGACTAGAGAGCATGAATAATGCCTCTATCTATGGACATTGTATGACACGTGTCATCCCAGTCAGTAATGGGACATTATGAGATGTTTTTTCTAAAATGGGTGTAGTGGGGATATGAGCATTGTGGGACGTTATGTTAAAAGGGGTGTAAAAGAATTTAAGTAAAAAAAAAACCATAAAAAATTTATATTGGCCAACCAAAAAGGGACGCACGGGGATTGGCCAAAGAATTGGAACCTCGGCGTGGAAAAAAGGACGCCTCTTACATTTTTTTGTGAAAAACACCCAGTGGGCGGTTAAAATAGCGTTGTAGAGAGTTTTTTGGAGAAAAAGCGCTCAAAAACCCCTCACTATGGGTGATCTTAGCCATTTGGAAGTTGAACAAAAGATGATTAGTCACTTCCTAAACCTGTCCGCACACCGAACACGATTTATTTTATTATTCAGAAAGATTGTATTTTTAGTGAAATCCAAAATCACATAGACACAAACAAACCAAAATTATAAATTTTGTCAATAGCACATTGAATTATAAAATATCATGTGCTTTTGTCACATAGTGGTGTAGCTTCTGACAAGCACATACTCAGTCACTGTTTTTAGGAGGTTGACTTTCAGAATTATGTGGACTTTAAGATCAAACACTTAGCTTTATTATTGTTCTTATTCGATTATGTTTGTTTCACTAAAATTACAATACTAGCCAAGGGATTTCTGAATAAATCTTCGAAATGGGCAAATGGCTAAGGAGGTTTCGCCACAAGTCTCTTTATGATGTAAACTACCAAATATTCAGACGGTTTAGGTGAAAAAACTTATTTCTCAAATAAGTCTCATAGTAAGTTACTAAAAACAATTTTTAAACAATTTGTGGTATATTTAGAGGGCAAGAAATAAGAAAATTGTTTCAAAGCAAGGTGGTGTGCTCTAACAGGATTATAAAAGAATAACTAAAGTTATGTTTTTTATTGATAAAAAATAAGGCGAGTCTCTATTGGTTTGAGTGATCCATGGGGTGTTAAACACTTGAGTTCCTAGTTACTTATGTGTATCCATCAATCACTTTTTTTCGAAGATGTGAATTATTCGCGAATGTCGGGAGGTCTAGCATACGTTGTCTTAACCGGGTCCGCGCTAGAGAGACCCCTCGCATAATAGATCCCCAATTTAAACCCCTCAATAAGAAACCCCTATCACCCAGACTCGAACTAGAGACCTGGAGAGGAAAACTCACCCGGACGGCCGGACCCACCATATGTGAAACTTAAATACCCGTGGTCACCACTAAATCACTAGTGATGGTTGTATCCATCAAGCACTTATTAAGGAATTGTATGTCAGAAGTGTTTGTATTTCGGGGCTACTCCCTTGATGAGACCATGACATAATGAAACCAATGGTTTACGGTCATAAACGACGAATGGTTGCTCCTCAAGGGTTATACGACGTTGAATGGCACTACGAGTCCGGACAAGTCCATGACTGGTTTTTTTTTTTAAGTTGAGAAACTGAACTTATTAACCTTCACTTGCTTTAAACATATAATGATTTTCCAATTTAAAAAAAATCTTCAATCTTAAATTATAGTCACACGAACCAAACCAACTACACTAGTTCATTTGACCAGTTTAGATAGGCTTATGATTGAAGATATACATCTACTTTGTAGACTATATGGTTTGGTACATGACCATACTGAGCATGCCCACACGGTACATTTTCTATCAACTGTGTTTGACCGAGAGAATGGGCTGAATGTACGGTTAAATTTGATTGATATCGATATATCATGCAAATTCTTACCGTTTATTAACCAAAAAAATATATATAAATCGCATTTTATATTTATATTTAAATTTGTATTTACATGTTCATTTTGTTGTATTTTATTTAATGTGTTTTACTTGGTTATTTCTATGGACGAAGTATCGAAGTATTTACATGTTCATTTTGTTGTATTTTATTTAATGTGTTTTACTTGGTTATTTCTATGGACGAAGTATCGAAATAAAATAAGTGCTTCACAAATGTCATCCAATTTTTTGAACAAAAGAATTTGAGGTAAAATTATTAAAATTACTCTTTGAGACTTTGACCTTAAATTTTTAGAAATCTATACTATATAATAAAAGAAACATGTTTTGGGACACTTGTCATTTTCTCATTTAATTGATTAAAATTATTAATAATACAAAAAATAATAATATTTAATCTATTTAATAACCATTTTAGCTCCATGGATAATTTTAACAGATTTCACCAATTTTTATTAAAATTCTTATTATTAATAATATTAATTTAATCAAATATAAAAGGTGCGGGTTGTTGAGACAAAAAAAGAGTTGGTAAATAACACAGTGTAACATTATGGCGTTGGAGTTCAATCAGGTGGCTTTGGATTTGACCCGGGAGAGGTCGTCAATCCGTGAAAAGTCGTGATGTTAGTGAGCGTTTCCAACGTGAAACCATGTTACATGTTACAAGTGTAGTGATTTTTAATTGGGTTTGATTTATCGAGTTTCGGTTGCGGGTCATCAACTAGCATTTATTATTAATGGTTTTATAAGCTAGTATGCATGAAATAAATTAACTTCACAAAAGTTCACGTGGATTTGGATAGCAGAAGCTAGTAGTTGAATTGGTGAAGTTTTGACCGACCTTTGAGGAAGTGTACGTGGGGTAGAAGAGTGGGTCAAGTATCTACCGGGTTTTAAGTTTAAGTTAGTATTTTATGGTGTGAACAAACCCGTTATGAGGATGATGGACCGGCTCTAATGTGAAGAAAGTTATTGACAATATTAGGGGGGGGGGGGGGGGGATTGTTGGGACTAATCTTGTCATAACTCAAAAGTTAGAGGGTGCTAAGTGTTTTAGTTTATTTTATTTAGGTTTCCTAATTCTAGTCTAGGGATGTTTTCTTGGGCATCAAGGTTTATTAGATAGGTTTATCTAGTTTGTTTATTTATTTTATTAATAGAGTTTGAGTCGGGTTAGGACTATAATAAGTTTAGTATAAATAGGTGGTTAAGGTCATTGTAATTAGTGTGCTCTCATTGATAAATTAATAAAAGAGTCGAACAAGTTTGTTCATATTGCGTGTTTGTTTATTCGATCAAGGGCCTGATTTCCAACATGATTGAGGTTGATCAGGATCTAAAACATATGAGAAGCGACTACGTTTTAAAATTTCAGATACGTTTGAATTTCATCTCTCTTCGTCCCCAAACTTGTGTCCGGAAGTCAAATGAGAACAAACGAAACATAACCTTGTTTGATAAAGAGACATGTTAATGGACACCGATCCCTGAAACATAAAATGTTAATCAACCCATTTGTAAAAGATAAACATAACATGAATCGACTCAGTTGTAACTAAACGGGTCAAACTTGCCACCTCTTGCAGTGAGTTGACTCGTTTAACCATATGACATGAGACAAAGCCTAATTACCTTATTAGTCTTCTCAGTCGTTTCCGAACCCAAACTGAAATGTATATGCCCACCATCTACTTACAAATAATTCTTACATACCTGATATATTTCCTCAAAAAAATTAACCATTGACATGAGACAAAGCCTAATTACCTTCTCAGTCTTCTCAGTCGTTTCCGAACCCAAACTGAAATGTATATGCCCACCATCTACTTACAAATAATTCTTACATACCTGATATATTTCCTCAAAAAAATTAACCATTGTTCATCTTGCAAAATAAGCCATAGAAAAAAAGAGTAAAGTGCGGTTTGGTCACTTTTGCGACTTTCGTCCAAAGGTTTGTTTTTCCTCATCTGGATCCAAAAGGTTTAAATCTTGCCATTTTCATACGACTTGTTAACTCCATCCATTTTCCTCCGTTAAATGAGGGGGTATTTCCGTCTTTTTCAGACATTTTTATTAAAATAAAAAACACTATTAAGAAATAAAGATACATGATGTGCTGACTTTCTAGTTATGACTTTTCTTATAAACATTAAGAAATAGGTAAAAGGACGAAAATACCACAGACTTAACGTTAAAATATAAATGGAGTTAACCAGTCGAATGAAAATGACAAGATTTTAAACCTTTTGGATCCAGATCCGGAAAAACAAACATGTGGACACAAGTCGCAAACCCTCATGGACGAAAATGGGTAAAAAAAAGTAAACTTTACCTATGACTTAGACTTTTCTTGACCATCCAACACAATCCATTTCTCATCCTCCATTTCGGTTCCATCTTCGAAAAAATCATCTTCTTCTTCCAACACTTGTTCCGACACATCCTCAATAGGGGCGGACCCAATCCCAGCCCATGGTGGGCGGGCGCACCCCCGGGGAAAAGAAATTTAGTGCTAAGTTCCGTCGAAAATCCCATCCGCACCCCTTGGAATTTTTGGACCGCACCCTTGAAATTTTTCGTCCGCACCCCTTAGGTAAAAAGTGTTATCAATTTATATTTTAATTTTTTTTTAGTAAACTCTTATTTAAAAAAAAATACTACCTAAATTATATAACTTTTAATACCTAACTAACTAAACCCAAATACCCATACCTTTACCCACTAAGTCTTATCCCATTAACCAAACCCAACAATATTTCAAACTATAATAAAATAATTAAAGCCCAAAACCTTTAGAAATTCTCTCCTGCTCTCTCTCTCTTGCGTCCCTGCACTGCCAACAAACAACATCACCCAGCGACAACAGTCCAGCAGCCGGCGACCACCGTAATCAGCCACCATACCACCGTCGTTTGACACCAAATCTAACCGGAATCCGAACACGGGTAAGTTTCTTTGTTATTTTGATGATTTTGGTTGATATTATAGGAGAAAAAAGGGTAATAAAGTTGTTAAATAGGTTTGAAATTTTGTGTGTTTTGACGCTGTTTATGGTTATTTAGATGATTTTTAGGGTGATTATGTTGTTTATATATTTTTAGGGTGATTATGTTGTTTATATATTTTTAGGGTGATTACAACTTACGCTATGATTTCTAGGGCTTGAGTAGTTTAAAATTAAAATTGAAACATTATGTTATGGAGCGATGAACTTATGTTATATAGAGAAAGAATTACTTAAGAAATTAGTTTTAGATGATGTTTTGGATAGATTTCAAAAAATGAAAACCCGTAGGGCGTCGACGTTTTAATTATGTTTGTAACAAGGTTTGACATGTTTTTGATGATTATATAAATTTAGTTTGATGTTCGTTTGTTTTACATGACCCGACCCGACACGAACCGATTTTTTTACTTATATAACTAGGGGCCTAAAATTTTTAAAAATGTTCCGCACCCCCATGGAAAAATTCCTGGGTCTGCCACTGATCCTCAAGCGAGTCAACCAGGTCTGTCCGTTCTTGGTGCTCGGCCCAAAGCAAACCCAAGTCGCCCGAGCTATGGTGCACCCGTTTTAACCCGCCACCAATGTCTAACGGGGCCAACCAATCAGAACTCACTCTAGCAGTACTACTTAAACTTAACACCCGTCTTAACTTTGCACCGGAAGAAAGAACTTTCGGTGTTATATCCAACGCTTTTTCGGGCCAGTTTAATATGTTAATCGCTTTTGTTTCCGGAATGATTATCTTGGTGAGGCCCGACTCGCCGTTATGGTTCAAGACTAAAGAAGTTGGAGCACTGTAGCTTTTATGTATGGCTGTTTTATAACACCCCAAAACATAACAAATTATGTATATATAAATATATAATTTGTGTTAAATTAAAACCTTGTAAAAAAATAACTAGAAATATTTAATCGAGTTAATTATTGTAGTTATTTAGTAAAGAAATCAAGAAATTCTAACCTCTTTTGATAAATCCTTAAATAGAGGGACTAAAAGGGGCAATTTAGAAAATAGTTTTATTAAAAGTAATTTAAAAACCAAAACACAGAGTGTGTATTTGGTCGAATTCATCAGGAGCACAAGAGAGGGGTTCTTTCAAAACCCTAAAGTTCACAAAATCATCAAAAAATCAAAGAAGAAATTGAACTAAAATCGGTGCTAAAGCTAATTTCGTGATCACCCAAGTTAGGAGATCACAAGGTATGTCAAAATTTGATGTTTGGTGATGTTGTAAGTTTATGATGAACATTCATAACTAGATGTCTAGTATGTTGTATGTATGTTAGATATAATGGTAAAATTGAAACGAATACAAGTTTATGAACAAGCCCTAGATGTGAAATTTGTGGTTAAACACCAAGAATTAAGTGTTTGAGTAAATGATCATGTCTATGTTAATTGGGTTTTTGAATTCTATGATAAACACTAAAATTGTGATAGGAAAATAGTTTGATTTGGTAGTAAAATGTAAGATTCTAGGTGTTGATTACACACACTAGATGTTGAGACTTGAAAACAATGTTAATACATGACTTTGAGTAGAGTCATGAGTTTGACAATAGTAGTAAATGAGCCTCGCCCACAAGATGCTCGATATAATGTCTAAGCGAACCTTAATTTGTTGAAAACATAAAGAATCACGTCATTGACTATTTTGGCAACTTGCGTGTGATATGTCATAAAACGAGTTCTAAATTATGAAGTTAATTGAACTCTATAGGCAAGTCGGGTGAAGCATCAAATGGACAAGCGGGAACGGATGCACGGTTGAAGGAAAAGCTTTAAGGTACGTGACTTGTTGTTTCGTTACATTTCTATAGACAAGTTTGGTCATTAATATGTGTAATGTATAGATATAGCGAAATTGTATGCGTTTGGTATGTTAATGAAGTGATGAATTTCACTTAGACAACCAAACGGGTCAAAATAAAGAAGTTAGCTAAATGGTGGTTTTAAGTGATTTGAATGTCACGCAACAAACCGGTATATTGGATGCATAAGCCGAGTATCGGAAACGCTAAATTTTGATTGATGAACTTTAGCTTGGATTGAAACTTAGACAATTAGAAGTTCTTTAAGTTAAAGATGGAAAACTATTGCTTGAATTAAAATTGTCAAGCGGACGTTAATGCGTATGCAAACCATGTAGTGGGAGTGAATACGCTAGCTTTAATGAGCCCGGGGAATGGGTAAAATGGTCAAGGATTAACCTTTGCCATAAGATATGAAAAATATGTTAAACGTAACAAGTCGAATAATTTTATAATGGATTTGTAAGCCAATAGCTTATAAATCAAGATTGTTGCGAACCCGAGGAGTTAAATACGTAGGTATATGTTTTACGATCATTTAGAAACAAGTTTCATGTAAAACGGATAAGAATTGTGAAAGTTATGAGTGATTGAGTAAAATATGGCAATGCTAAGCAAAATGCAGCTCCAGCAACAAACCTTCTGTGAAAAAGGGGTTGTCGCGCCCCATGACGGGTAAAGCTGATTACCGTCGTGCCCCGCCACGGCCTATGCGCCCCGCGAAGGCAATAGGTAAAACTGGTCGTGGCCCGCGACGTGCATTAAAGCTGGCAAAATTTTGGTTTTGTTTGTTTTGCTTTACGAACTTGTTTAAACGTGCTATAAAACTCTTATAACTAATGTTTATGACGGATTTAATTATAGGTGATCAATATGAATTTTTGGATGACGGTCAAGCTTGCACAAGAACCGAACACACGCCAAATTAAAGCTTCCGCGTTTATCCTTGTGATTCTCGATGTTAAGACTTATGTAAACATTTAAAAATATGTTTTTGATGTTTTAAAACTTAGATGAACATCATTTATGTTGATGTTTTTGTAAAGTGACATTTTTGTATAAAAATGCAAACTTTATATGATGACATATTTATAAATTTAGTAAGGGTCTTACATGTTTGTTCTTGTGATTTGTTTAACGCTTTTCGAATGAGCGATTCCCATTTTAAATATCGGCCGTCGAGTTTCGGCTCCCAAAACATTCCCAGCACTTAGATTAGCCTGAAAACTGTAAAGTCAAACCAGTTACTTGCAAGATTCACAGTTATTCATATATGTTTTCGACAAATATAAAAAAAAACTTATACCCTTTTAGGAACAAGTTATATACTTTTAAAAACACAGTATAATTGAATGTATCTAGCTCAAAGAATTCACTAATTCTGAAGTTGAAATCTTATATGTTTGACCTCAAAAGTCAAACTCTTACCCAAGAATGTAAACGTCAGCTGGTTGATCCAAACAAAGCCACTCATCTATCTCAAGATCGTCATCAGGGATCCTTCCAGCTACATTCCATGTGCCAACTGTCATCCTGGCGATACAAAATAAAATAAAATCAAGTTTTTTTAAGACGTTTCGATTCAAAAAAGCCGAAAACAACTATGTCTAATATTCTAGAGCCAAACCTCACATCTTTTGTTTTAATATAATGAACACGCATAGTTTTCGATTTCCATATCTTATGCTTTATCAACCCTTTTGCAGGCATCCCTAAATATACAAAATTTTCGCATAATTAGCCGAAAATTTGTAAGACCCTTAGTCCAATTATACGATTTTCATATAGTTTTCGACTATAATTATTTAATTATGCTTACACATACATTATAAAATATGTATTTCTTAAAAACTTTTAAGAAATAAAACGATTCAACATTGTATAAAACATTCACCGTTTAAAAATGTGACGACGAATCATTTCGCGGAAGCTTTATTCTATATGTGTTCGGTTCCTCGTTGAGCTTGATCGTACTCTGGTAACTCAAATAATACCTACATTTAAAAAAAACATGAAATGAGTTAGTCACTTTGCATTTAAAACATGCCTAAACAAGTTCGCGAGTCAGAAACATGCAAACCACAAGTTTCAGCAACAATTTCAGGTTTTACAAGCCGTCGTGTGGCGCGACGGCACTTATCAATTATGTCGCGTGACGCGACACACGTCGCGGGTCACGACCAATTTGACTAACCTCCGTCGCGCGATGCGAGAGGTCGATTTCGACAGAAAGGTTTGGTGCTGGTGCTGCATATTACCAGTAAACCAAATTTCGACTAAAATGATCATAACTCGATCATTTTTTATCCGTTTTTCATCACGTTTCTTCCTACGTGATCGTAATTCGATTATCCATCACATGGAGTTAAAATCTGACTTCCGGATTAATAAATTTTGAGACTTTTAAGCCTTAGGCTTAATATATTTTTTCAACTTTTATTGACCCGTTCATGATTTTATCAAACAAACTTATTTGTCGCATTCCAATGATCATGAACTTTATGTTGTAACTGTTTTCTATTGTATTAGGTTCAAATAACGGGTTTATATGCATATTTAACCCATTTTTGCTTATATACTTATTTTGACCCGTTAAGGGTATTTAAGTATATTTTAAACACGAATCGCTTTCATTCGTTTCTAGCTTCATATTTCCACATTTCTTATCAAGTGTTCTTCCACCACAACTATAATTGTGGTGGATTTAATGTGGAGATCTATATATTCCGATTTTTATCCCTCGGATTATCATTTTACGGCAAAGACTCATATAGAGTCATTTGACCCAAAGATTCTCATCTTTCGCTTTTTATACTTATTCCAAGTATTTATTTTATCCAAATGCTTATTTCTAAACAACCCGTAAGGGTCGTTTGTCCAGTTTATCAATAAAGGGTGTTTTGGTAAATTTTAACATTTCATTTACGACGAAGGAGTTTTAAAGGCATGTTTGACCAAAATCCTACTTTTTAAACTATTTCTTGTTTAAATAATCATTATGGTTTCAAAACACAATGATTATAATTCAGATCATTCGGTTTACCTAAAAAGATAACCAATTGTCCATTTTTTACCTTGTCTAACTCTTATAGAACCTTAAGTTCTAAATGATGAGTTGACCTATTATACATACCTGGCTCGGATCACTATATTGACCCGTTTTAATGCCTTGCTTAATAACCACTGATGTGTGCAAAATGCAACATATAAATTACATCAATTGTGGCATAAAACTAACAATTTTTTAGTACTAATGTTGGAAAAAGTGTGCTTTTGTCTTCCTTTTGTATTTTCAGGATTAAATGAGCTCAAATTAACAAAAGAAGCAAAAAGACAGCAAAATCTAACATAAATACAAGAAAATGAACAAACGTGGCATGCTCGACCCCACGACAGCATCTTCCCAAGCAAAACAAGAAGACAGAAGACTGAACACGCCCCGTGCTCAGCCAGCACGGGGGCGTGCCCAAGTGTCAGCAGAAAATACAAAGTGGTAGAAGCTTCTATTGCCCATCACGGGGTCGTGCTTAGCGGACACGGGGCCGTGGTCAACTATAAGATTCGCCCAATCTAGGCAAATCTTCATAGTACAAAGATTCTTCTGCACACGGGGTCGTGCTCAGTGGACACGGGGGCGTGGTCAACTAATAAAGACAAGCTGCATTAAATGAAGAAAGAGAGGATGTGGACACGGGGACGTGCCCACTGGACACGGGGCCGTGCCCGAGCTTCTGTTCAGCCTATAAATAGGAGTGCTTGGCTCAAGCTCAAACCATCCCTTGGCACACCACCTCTCTCACACTTCACCCACCACCCACCACCACCATAACACCATCATCCACCACCATCATCCATTGTCCATCATAGAGTGTGTGAGTCGTCTCGGGATCCAAGATTGATCGTAAGAGTTCTTGACAATCAAGGCCATGTTTGCCTAAGTCTCTTACATCACTTGGTGAAGACAAGTGTCTAGTGTAATACTTTTTATTTCTAATCTTTTCGCACTTTTTATTTGGTTTTGTATTAATGACTTTAATAACTAGTTTCTTATGTTGAAGGTGATTCTTCCTTATCGTTTGTCCGTGGTGTCTTGACATTATTTTACTGTCTATATAAAATAAAAGATTTTCACCATTCATATCTCCACGGTCTATATGGAGGTATGTTGGCTACCTGGTCGGGGGTTAAGGGAACGGTTTGGTAAGAGTCTTGCCATTGTTCAGCGTTTAGAGGTCCTGCAATGGACCTGGGTCAAATTCAGTAGGACCTCCTTCAATACTTAACGGTATTGGATGGCGGGGGTCCAAACTCTTTGATCCCCTCATAAGTTAACTACTATTAATACTATAACCCGGCTATTTAGGACTGTATCCCTGCTGACTCAGACTACTTAGTCGAGGGTAACGTCACCTCCAAAAGAGGGGCCTACCATAATTTGCATTAATAACTTAATTAATTATCTTTCAATAATCCGACCCTTTAGGATTGTATCCTTGCTGACTCAAACTACTGGGTTGAGGGTAACGTCACCTTCAAAAGAGGGGCCTACTACAATAACTAAGATAATCTCTTAAATAAGTGCAAAAGTGCGGAAATAATCAAAGGTTACACTATACACGAGTCGGAACCAAGTGATTCATCTTGTCTATCTGTTTTTTCTTTTATTTTTATTTTTCAGCATTTTAGTTAGTTTTTATTTTTCTTAGCTTAAAACATTTTTCTAAACTTTTTGATTTGATTAGACGTTGAGGATAAACCGATACTAAAAGCTCTTGTGTCCTTGGACGACCTCGGTATCTTACCAACACTATACTACGCTCACGATGGGTGCATTTGCCCATATGTGTGTTTAGTGTTAGTAAATATCGTGTTTTATAAATTTAAAACTTGGCTAAAAAAGTGTTAAAGGGCTTAAAATATACACCTAATATATATAACACTTCACACGCATCACCACTAAGTAACAGCGGTGCAAATATCCTGTCGATATTTATTCCTGTAATCATACAACTCGACAAAATCATTAGTCGATATTGTCAAAGGGTGATAGTTTCACCTTTTGACCCGTTTGGTCTAAGTGACCGTGTATCTTTGCGAGATGGTATTTATTATCATCTCGTCTACATGACTCGCTCCGGTTTACACCGTACGGTCATTTTATTTATAGACCATTTCTTAACTCATTTGACCCATTATGGCTTACGCCATAAAGTGTCTTTCAAAAACTAATGGTTATCGTTAACATGTGATCGAATTACCGTTTTACCCTTATTATTTATGTTGGTTTACCCTATAAGGTAACCACTCGAAACTCATTATCTATTACCATTGCATGACCAATTAATCATATTAGTCTTCATGGATGACTTTTCTATCTTTGGGGATTCATACGACCAATGCCTCGATAACCTTGAACGAATGCTATCCCGATGTGAGGAAACTAACCTCGCCCTTAATTGGGAAAAATGCCATTTCATGGTAACGGAGGGAATAGTACTCGGTCACAAGATCTCAAGCGAAGGAATGGAGGTGGATCGAGCCAAAATAGATACCATTTCTAGATTACCACCTCCATCCTCCGTAAGAGCTATCAGAAGTTTCCTAGGGCATGCCGGATTTTATAGGCGGTTTATCAAAGACTTTTCTAAAATCTCAAGGCCTCTAACAAAATTACTTGAAAAAGATGCCCCTTTCATCTTTGACAAGGATTGCAATCAAGCATTTCTAACCCTAAAGGAAATGTTAGTCAATGCACCTATCATGATAGCGCCTGATTGGAAATTTCCTTTCGAAATCATGTGTGATGCTAGTGACTTTGCAGTTGGAGCAGTCTTGGGACAAAGAAAAGAAAAGCATTTCCACCCAATTTATTATGCTAGTAAAACACTTAACGATGCACAAGAAAATTACACAACAACTGAAAAAGAATTACTAGCTGTGGTATTTGTTTTTGATAAATTTCGTTCTTATCTTGTTCTTTCTAAAACTATAGTCTATACAGATCATGCAGCCATTCGATATCTCTTCAAAAAGCAAGATGCAAAACCACGTTTGATTCGGTGGATTCTACTCCTCCAAGAATTTGATATTGAAATAAAAGATAAAAGAGGAGCAGAAAATACCGCAGCAGATCATCTTTCGCGCTTGGAAGACCCAGCTTTGGAGGCAACCAGGGACGAGCAAATCAACGAAAAATTCCCAACTGACTCCCTGGGAATGGTGGAATATAAGGAAGAACCATTGTACGCCGACTATGCTAACTACCTAGCTAGCGGTATAGTCGCAAAAGGTTGGCCACATCATCAAAGAAAAAAATTCTTTGCCAATGTGAAACACTATTTTTGGGAAGATCCATATCTTTTCAAAATGTGTGCCGACCAACTCGTCCGACGATGCGTACATGGTAGCGAAGCACGAAGAATTCTCCGCCATTGTCATGAAGGTCCATACAGAGGGCATCATGGTGCCGCTAGTACCGCACGAAAGGTATTTGATTCAGGATTTTATTGGCCAACCATTTACAAAGACGCCCAAAGTCTTGTCAAAACATGTGATGCTTGCCAAAGAACAGGTAATATTTCTTCCAAAAACGAAATGCCACAAAATGGCATTCTTGTTTGTGAAATTTTTGATGTATGGGGACTCGACTTTATGGGACCTTTCCCACCGTCGAAAGGAAACAAATATATACTTGTGGTAGTAGACTATTTGTCTAAATGGGCCGAGGCCGAGGCACTTCCAACAAATGATGGAAGAGTCGTGGTAAGATTTCTGAAAAAACTATTCTCTCGTTTTGGCACACCTAAAGCATTAATAAGTGATAGAGGTACCCATTTTTGCAACCATCAACTTGAATTTTTTTTAACAAGATATGGGGTCTATCACCGGGTCTCAACAGCATATCACCCTCAAACAAACGGACAAGCCGAAGTGACTAATAGAGGTTTAAAACGAATACTCGAAAAAACCGTAGGGTTAAATAAAAGGAATGAGCAGATAAATTAGATGATGCTTTATGGGCTTTTCGAACTGCTTATAAAACAACAATAGGTACAACCCCATATAAGCTAGTCTATGGAAAAAGTTGTCACTTGCCAGTAGAAATTGCACACAAAGCCTATTGGGCAATAAAAAATGTAAACTTAGATTTAGAATTTGCTGGTAAAAATCGATTTTGTCAATTAAATGAATTAGACGAACTTAGGAATTATGCATACTCAAACTCCGAAATTTATAAGGAAAGAATGAAAAATTTGCATGACAAACATATTAAACCTAATGAATTTCGAGTAGGAGATCTAGTTCTTTTGTTTAATTCACGACTTCGATTGTTTCCTGGTAAATTAAAGTCTAGGTGGTCAGGACCTTTTTCCATCACCCATATTTTCCCACACGGTGCAGTAGAAATTAAATCTCGAAATGGGCCTCCATTCAAAGTCAATGGCCAACGGCTGAAACTCTATCAAGGATTCATTGAGGATGAAGAGGAGGAGACCTCGCTTCAAACGGTTGAAGAATGAAACCATCATCATACCTGGTAAGTTACGAATGATCGGGACGATGTCTAAAGCGGTAAGTTTTCTAACCAAAGCTTATGGGAAACAAGGGCACTCACACGAGCACAAAAAAAAAAATCAAAACTTTGCTCGGCATGGGGCCGTGTCCGCTGGACACGGGCCGTGTCCGCGCTGCAGTCGGGATATATCCCCTTTTTCGTAACAGTTACAACATTCCACACGCCCCGTTCTCCCGAAAAAGCTCTGGTTCCAGGCGATTTTCTGCAGATTTTCAACATCTCCTTTTGTTTTAACAACATCAAGGTATGATTCTATCACTATTCTTAGTTAGATTAGTTACTTGCATGTAGTTAAAACACCAAAAATTTGGGGAAAAATCTAGGGTTCTTGAAGTTCATCCAGATCGAACCTCAATTTTTTGTTTAGATCTGTTTGCATTTAGTTAGATTAGTGTTATGGGAAGTAAATCCACTTGTATTGTTCATAGATTCGCCTGATTTCTCATAAAAACCCCAAACCCTTGTTTTTGAACCGAAAAAGATAAAATTGATAGGGTAAACAGGTTATTTTGGGAAAAACGGTGCTTGGGGTTTCATTTTCGGGGAAAACCGCGCCTATTGAACCAAAAATTTTCAAGTTTTCGAAACCGGGTCGAAAAATGGAATTTTTGTGTAACAGACGCCTGGACACGGGGCCGTGTCCGCTGGACACGGGGCCGTGTCCAGCCCACTGTTGGCAGTTTTGTCCGAAAATACTAATGTTTCGTGCTAACTTTTGGTGTATTCTTTCAGATGGAAAGGAAGTTCACAAGATTTAACGCAAATGAGCTCGATGAGAGGGCTAGATATGAAGTACTTCAGACAAGGCCAGAGGAATACCCAAGGCAAGCATGCACGGATTTGTTATCATTGGTGAACCAACTCGACCGCTTCAACAACATTGTCACCGGGGCATTAAGAGTCGCTTTAACAACTCGACTCCGTTCCGTCCACGAATGCACTTTGGAATTCTACAGCACCTTCACGTTCAACTCAAGGTGTGACCCATTCGACAATGATGGGGTAGTATTCCGATGTGGCGGAACTAAGTATTCGATCTCTATGGCACAATTTGGGTCGATTGTCGGGTTGTATGCGAAAGAAGATGTAGGGAACGAGGAAAATACTGGAGGGATGCGAGAGTTAGGTGAAAACGATCGCCAAGCCGCGTGGGCTCAGATTGGTGAAGGGTATTACAATCCGAGCAGCACTAAGAGTACGAAGTTGAGGGATCCGCTCTACAGATACATCCATAGGCTCCTCGGCTACTCTCTTAGTCAAAGACACGATAGCGGTGGCGTCGTTGGGTTAAGAGATTTGGTTGTCCTCCACTGCATCCATACCCGTAGGCCGCTTGATGTTCCGTTCCTCATGCTCCGAAACATGCATCATAACCGCCTTGTGCACCGACCCCTATCTTCTTCGGGGGATGGGTGTACCGTCTCTTCAGGCACTTCACCCGCATACCTAGGTCATTTGACAGGAGCCCATTGTCGGGTAGGGTAGATATACACATCTGCCGCTCAATTAGCCTAATTTATGAAGCTGAAGAAGGGACGGTGAGCTTTCAAAGGATGCAAGGTCATGCATGGAACCCGCAAGAAGCACTTGTCCTCCACGCTCCACAACATCATCAGTACCAATACAAGCCCCATGGTGATCCGGGCCAATCCTCCTCCTCAGGAGGTGGTTTTCCTAACTTTCAAAGTTTACATGATTTGTTGCAGGAAAACCTCATGTGCACCAGGAACACCTACAATATGGCAAGCAACACGTACAACCGGGTTGGGGCGATCGAGAGAAACATATCCGATATCCAAGTTGATATTGGAAATATCCGGGAGTACATAGCTGGCCATGGTGGGGATGATGATGATGATGATGACGATGCCATGGAGTAGGCGGGAGGAGCGGAGGAAGAAGCGGGTGGTTGGTGATTCCTCAGGTTAACCTTTTCTAATCTTGAACAATTTGAGGTCTGCGTGCCAAGTGTTGAACAATTTACTTTCCCTAACTTCTTTTATTTTCTGCACTTATTTTTTCTTTTAACTTTGACATGGATGTTGACTTTGGTAAAAATTAGGATGTTTGCTATGGTGTGGTATGGTGTTTATTGATTAAGCAGGTACATACGAGGCTTAGAGTACTAAGCATTAGTACTACTAAAGCCGGGACAGGAAAACCGAAGAAAGAAACCTGTTTTTGACAATCAAGGCCATGTTTGCCTAAGTCTCTTACATCACTTGGTGAAGACAAGTGTCTAGTGTAATACTTTTTATTTCTAATCTTTTCGCACTTTTTATTTGGTTTTGTATTAATGACTTTAATAACTAGTTTCTTATGTTGAAGGTGATTCTTCCTTATCGTTTGTCCGTGGTGTTTTGACATTATTTTACTGTCTATATAAAATAAAAGATTTTCACCATTCATATCTCCACGGTCTATATGGAGGTATGTTAGCTACCTGGTCGGGGGTTAAGGGAACGGTTTGGTAAGAGTCTTGCCATTGTTCAGCGTTTAGAGGTCCTGCAATGGACCTGGGTCAAATTCAGTAGGACCTCCTTCAATACTTAACGGTATTGGATGGCGGGGGTCCAAACTCTTTGATCCCCTCATAAGTTAACTACTATTAATACTATAACCCGGCTATTTAGGACTGTATCCCTGCTGACTCATACTACTTAGTCGAGGGTAACGTCACCTCCAAAAGAGGGGCCTACCATAATTTGCATTAATAACTTAATTAATTATCTTTCAATAATCCGACCCTTTAGGATTGTATCCTTGCTGACTCAAACTACTGGGTTGAGGGTAACGTCACCTTCAAAAGAGGGGCCTACTACAATAACTAAGATAATCTCTTAAATAAGTGCAAAAGTGCGGAAATAATCAAAGGTTATACTATACACGAGTCGGAACCAAGTGATTCATCTTGTCTATCTGTTTTTTCTTTTATTTTTATTTTTCAGCATTTTAGTTAGTTTTTATTTTTCTTAGCTTAAAACATTTTTCTAAACTTTTTGATTTGATTAGACGTTGAGGATAAACCGGTACTAAAAGCTCTTGTGTCCTTGGACGACCTCGGTATCTTACCAACACTATACTACGCTCACGATGGGTGCATTTGCCCATATGTGTGTTTAGTGTTAGTAAATATCGTGTTTTATAAATTTAAAATTTGGCTAAAAAAGTGTTAAAGGGCTTAAAATATACACCTAATATATATAACACTTCACACGCATCACCACTAAGTAATAGCGGTGCAAATATCCTTTCGATATTTACTCCTGTAATCATACAACTCGACAAAATCATTAGTCGATATTGTCAAAGGGTGATAGTTTCACCTTTTGACCCGTTTGGTCTAAGTGACCGTGTATCTTTGCGAGATGGTATTTATTATCATCTCGTCTACATGACTCGCTCCGGTTTACACCGTACGGTCATTTTATTTATAGACCATTTCTTAACTCATTTGACCCATTATGGCTTACGCCATAAAGTGTCTTTCAAAAACTAATGGTTATTGTTAACATGTGATCGAATTACCGTTTTACCCTTATTATTTATGTTGGTTTACCCTATAAGGTAACCACTCGAAACACATTATCTATTAGCCATTGCATGACCAATTAATCGTATTAGTCCTTTTTAACCATTAAACATGGTTTATAATCATTGTCTTTTGTTCCGAACCGCACATGTCGTGTCGGAACATCATAATTCAAATAAGACTGTTTATTATTCATAACCTATAAAACGAATAGGTATTAAATAAATAGAGTGTAAGCTTTACTTACCGTGCATCCAGATTATGCTTTTCCTTCATTCTTGGTTCGTTTGACCTGCTTCCTTCCCAAGCTTTCACCTAGCTTGTCGAACGTCAAACTATCATTGTAATTTGTAAGATGGTTAGACTAGTCATAATCATTCACGACTATTCCATCCTACGATCTTTATGTCGAAATTATCATTCGATCATATAAAAGGTCATTTTGACTTTAAAAAGTCAAACTGCCTATTGACAAAAGTAATTACACGATGTAGCTTAACTACTCGTTTTATTACTTTGCAACTATACGGTAAGCATCCTTCTTATGCTTCCGTTTTAACTACATATGAAATCAAGTTATTGTAATCAAATTTCATTTGATTAACACATGATGATGATGTGTGTGGTGTGTTATATAATTTTTAGTTATATTTTAAGCCCTTTTTAACACTTTAGTCAAGTTTTAAATTTATAAAACACGATATTCTACTAACACTAAACACACATATGGGCAAGTGCACCCATCGTGAGCGTAGTATAGCGTTGGTAAGATACCGAGGTCGTCCAAGGACACACGAGCTTTTAGTACCGGTTTATCCTCAACGTCTAATCAAATCAAAAGTTTAGAAAAAGTTTTAAACATGAAAATAAAAACTAAAAGTGTTGAAAATAAAAATAAAATAAAAACAGATAAACAAGATGAATCACTTGGATCCGACTCGCCTTTAGTGTAACCTTTAATGATTTCAGCACTTTTGCACTTTTTAAGAGATTATCTTAGTTCTAGTAGTAGGCCCCTCTTTTGAAGGTGACGTTACCCTCAACCCAGTAGTTTGAGTCAGCAAGGATACAATCCTAAAGGGTCGGAATATTGAAAGATAATTAATTAAGTTATTAATGCGTAATGTGGTAGGCCCCTCTTTTGAAGGTGACGTTACCCTCGGCTAAGTGGTTTGAGTCAGCAGGGATACAATCCCAAGTAGCCGGGTTAATGTATTAATAGTAGTTTACATATGAGGGGATCAAGCCATTCGCACCCCCGCCATCCAATACCAGTGGGTATTGAAGGAGGTCCTAGTAAGCTTGACCCAGGTCATTGTAGGATCTATAAACTGAACAAGGCAAGAACCTTACCAAACCATTCCCTTAACCCCCGACCAGGTAGCCAACATATCTCTATATAGACCGTAGAGATATGAATGGTGTAAATATTTTATTTTATATAGACAGTAAAATAAGGCCAAGACACCACGGACAAATGATAAGGAAGTTTCACCTTCAACATAAGAAACTAGTTATTAAAGTCATTAATACAAAACCAAATAAAAAGTGCGAAAAGATTAAAAATCAAAAGTACTACACTAAATGCTTGTCTTCACCAAGTGATGTAAGAGACTTAGGCAAACATGGCCTTTGATTGTCAAGAACTCTTACTATCAATCTTGGATCCTGAGACTACTACACACACTCTATGATGGATGATGGATGATGGTGGTGGATATGGGTTGTAGTGGTGGTGGAGTGTGGGTGAAGTGTGAGAGATGTGGTTTGCCAAGGGATGCCTTTGAAGTGAACCAAGCACCTCTATTTATAGCCTGCACAGAATCCCAGACACGGCCCTGTGTCCATCCATTTTCTCTTTCTTCATTAATTGCAATTTGTCTGCATTAGCTCCACACGCCCCCGTGTCCGCTAGGCACGACCCCGTGTGCAGAAACGTATCTATACTATCAAGATTTGCTTGGATTCTGCGAATCTTAGCATTGACCACTACCGTGTTGAGCTGGGCACGCCCCCGTGTCAGGAAAGAGAAGCTTCTATAGCTTTGTCCTTTCTGCAGACACCTGACCACGCCCCCGTGTTCGCTGGGCACGGGGCCGTGGTCAGCCTTCTGTTCACTTGTTTTTGCTTGGGAAGATGCTGTCGAGGGGTCGGGCATGCCACGTTTATTCCTTTTCTTGTAATTATGTTAGATTTTGCTGTATATTTGCTCCTTTTGTTCATTTACGCTCATTTAATCCTGAAAATACAAAAGGAAGACAAAAGCACACTTTTTCCAACATTAGTACTAAAAAAGGGTTAGTTTTATGCCTCAATTGATGTAATTTATATGTTGCATTTTACACACATCAATGATATCAAACATCATTTTCATTTTATCATACAAATCCATTTCCTAGCAAGTATGATTCATGTACTCAAACATACAATTTATTCAAGTATTTCCTGATTACTATCATATATGATGATTCTAATCATAATTATATCATCAAATTCATCTTATGATTAAAGCCCACTTATCCTAGTGTGGTAAATCATATAATCATTCAATTCATAGCATCATATGTATAATTTTCACTTAGGGTTTTGTTCCTAAGCAAGTATACATCACTAATTCAACCATAGCTTCAATAATTCATTCATAATTCGCGATTATGATGTTTATCCAAATTTCACAACTTCACAAATCATCAAAATTTGACATATCTTATGATCCCCTAGCTTGGGTGATCGTTAATTCACGTTCAATTGTGAATTTAAGCTTCATTTGAGCATTCAATTTGATGATTTGGTTGGAACTTAGGGTTTTGGCTCCAAGGAGCCTCCTGAGGTCGACAAACAGAACACACATTTGTGTGTGTTTTGTTTAAAACCTCTTTTATTAAATAAACTTTCAAGTTTATCCACTTTAGCCCCTCTTGTTTGGTTAGTTATTAAATAGGCATCAACCTATTTATTTCTAACAATATTTCCACTTATTAACTAGGTTAAACATTCCTAGTTAACTTAGTAGGTTCGGGGTATTTATAACTCAGCTTATTTTAAGTCCCGTTAACTCGGACCTTATATAAACTTTATTTCCTCAAAAGCCTTTATACCGTTTTTATTTAATATTAGGTTCATTTATTTAAAATCCTAATATTCACCCGGTTACTTTTACTTCTAACGGTACTTTACCCGTCATTTAATATTAACGTGGTTTAATTACCAACCCCGTTTTTGGGGTGTTACAAAATTCAACTAAAATAAACCGAAAAAGAAAAGGTTGTAACACAAAAATAATTTAAAGAAAAATTACCATCTGAGATATGATTTGTACATGAAGAAATGTTTCTAGGTGTTCTACGCATTCTTTCTTCTTTAAGAGAACAAACTGTGAGAAAACAGAAACAAAAAAAAAGGTGTTGAAAAATGCAAACAATACTCACCCATAATTTGTCGACTTCATGCCCATTTTTCTGAACATCTTGTGCACCCTGGCTCGTTAAAAGTTTTCAAGGTTGGATTCGAATGTGTACACTGAAATCATACAAATATATAACAAATCTCAAAAGAAATTACATAAGAAATCTCATACAGAATTCATATTCTAACTGTGTATGATTCTTTATGCAAAACTTGCTATAAAAACACACATATCAATATGCAAAATGTGAAAAAAGATTAGGGTTTTGTGTGTATATGCCTAGAAGACATAAAGTTCATCTCTTTATTGCGAGCCAAAAATACCATCTGATGCTGATGTTGAATCATATTCTGAAGTTGGCGTACAACTGCAGGTAGGGCTGTAAACGAACCGAACGTTCAACGAACAGTTCGTGAACCGTTCGGCGGGAAGTTCGTTTAATAAACGAACGAACATGAACAAGAAATTTCGTTCGATTAGTTAAATGAACGAACATGAACAGAGGTCTCGTTCGTTCGATTGTGTTCGTGAACGTTCGGTAAGGTATTCGTGAACGTGTTCGTGAACATTCGTTGATTTGCGTTCTTTTATGTTCGTATGTTTGTGTTTTAATTGAAGATCTTTGTACTTTCTTATATTTTATTTGTACTTTTTATATTATTAAACTTTTATTTATTTTATTTCCCTAACAATTAAACTAGGAAACCCACTTTCACCTTGTTTATGCATCATTTCCCTTTCATTTCTCATTATTTACATCCACAAATACGATCGACCTCCGTTCCATAATAAGTGATTTAAGTTCGAGTGCTACTCTCTGGGCCAGCTATCTTTATCCTTCGTCGCGTTCGCCAAATTTATTTGTGTTCGTTTATGTTCGTGAACCGTTCGCGAACACGCTCATTTCCTTAATGAACGAACACGAACATAAAATCTCGTTCGGTAAGTGTTCATGAACCGTTCGTGAACACATTTATTTCCTTAACGAACGAACACGAACAAGGCCTTGTTCGTGTTCGTTCGGTTCGTTTACAGCCCTAACTGCAGGCTGATCAGTTCTTCCTCAAACAACTCATATAAGACAACCCATCATCAATCCCTCACCCTTTTTAATACCATTTCTAGAAAGATAAATAAAAATTGAAACTTATAAAACCCAGATGTCACTATCCATAGGAAAAAAGAATTCAAAGACTAAATTTCAAGAAAACGCCCAAGAACTGTAGTTATAGGGTTTACCTCAAGAAAGAAAAGGGTAATCTGGTTACCGGAATCCCTCTAGAAACCCCTAGCCATGACTGGTTTCCACCATGGCTGCTGCCAGCTACATCCCTACCACCAACACTGTTGAAAACCAAAACCAGCAAGGATGTCTGCTGACGCTGCGGGACCTTCGTTTGTGGTCATTGCCGGGCTTAACAACCAGAACCCTAGAGCCACCACCGCCCCTTAGTCTCCATTCCATCCTCTTTAATCCTTGGCATTTCATATATTTTTTTCTTTGATTTAAGGGTGAATCGAGAGAAAGGGACAAATCTAGATCTATATCTGATGGAATTTGAGAGAGGGAGAAAGAGAAGGAAGAGATGAGGAGGGTTTGAATTTTAAAATGTGATTTTAGGTTTAAGTATGGCCGCCCAAAAGGTTTTTATTGGAAAGATAAATATTCTTGTGCTTTAAAGACTTGTACATCATGCATTAAAGGAATTTTAAGGGAGTGGCAAATTACCTTAAGTAATCCCTTGGATGTGCTTATATATAGTATAGATATAGAGAAGAAAATAATTTAAAACGTCCAAGTTAGCTAACTAGAGAGCCAACTTTATTTAAATCCTGAATTGTTGAAAAAAAACTAAAGCAAATTAGTTTGGGGCTCATTTACAAACTAAGCCGATTTCAATCGAGTTTTCTCTTTCAAACCACAAACCATATGAGCTATAGTTGAAAGAATTTCCCATTCAATTAGCTTTAACTTTCCTATGATAAAAAGCCCATTAACTAAGCTTGTATTATGGTTTACTTTGCCATGCCAAATCTTATCCAGAAGCACATATCAAAATCTTTTAAAATTAGTGTTAAATTATAATTTGAGTATTATTTTTTACATTTTTATATGCATTTTTCTTTGTTAGGCAAACATTTACATTTTTATATGCATTTTTCTTGGGTAAATTACTTTTTGAGTCCCTAAGTTTTAGGGGTTTTAACCAGTTGAGTTCAAAATCCAAATGTTTGACGCCCTGAGTCCCTATAGCCACTTTTCTTAACCATTTGAGTCCAAATTTCTAACTCTGTTTAAATTTTCTGTTAGTTTTTCATTAAAAAACTAAAATATCCATGTATATTGTTATTATTAAAAAAGTAAATAAATACACCTGCGCACACAAAACCTTAGTTTCTAGCGATTAAACAGCTGCAATGAAAACGAAGGACCAAGCATTATAGCTATTAAACATCTGCAATGTAAGTAACCCCATCTCTTCCAACTTGATCACCTTCATTTCTTAGGGAAACAAACTTCTCAGGGAAGGATAAGAGTGTTCCCCCTTTCTTCATAATCAAACAACCAAAACCAACACTAGTAGAACTTTGTGATTTATATCAAAATTCTCCAGATTTCATCATTTTCTTCATCATCATCGCAACAAATTCTGCAACTAAACCACAACCGATCAACAATTGCCTACATTCTTTCTTACTCCATGTATGAAGATCCACTCGATCGTACTTATTTTATACATCACCGATAGTTTCTAATTTACTGTTAATTATTGCATACTTTCACTTGCGAATTTGTTGATTTTGCCCTAGGTTATTATGAGAATAATTATAGACTGATGAGCGCGGATAAACACGGATAAAGTTAAGAACATGAAGAACACGGAAGTTTTGAGCGGAATCGCAAGCGAATAATTTATAGAAGACGCCGTTGAGTTTGGTTACAAATTTTTCTTAGCAGCTAATTGATTTAGGGAAAACATGAAAGGGAAACCCTAAACAAGGATCTTGAATTCGAATCTGCAATAGCCATGGGTGGGGTGATGATTCAGACCTCTAAAAGGCACATTTTCTTTTTGAACATGGGTGGATTGTGGTATGGGGTGAGTGGTGGCTGGCGGTTCTTGAACAGGGATGGATGGTGGTGGGTGGTGGAGGTAAATGAGAAAGCTAGAGAGAGGGATGAGAGAGAGATATATTGCAGATCTTTTTTTAGTATAAATATATATAAAAAGGTGAAAGAATACCTTGAGCATAGAGACTTGTACTTTGTGTGTAAATGACTAAATTGCCCTTGTAGTTAACAGATTAGGTGGATGGTGTTAAAAAATTGGACTCAGATGGTTAAGAAAAGTGGCTATAGAGACTCAGGGCGTTAAACATTTTGATTTTGAACTCAAGTGGTTAAAACCTCAAAAACATAGGTACTCAAAAAGTAATTTACCCATTTTTCTTTGTTAGACAAACAAGTTGGATGGAATATAAAGTATTTTAATCATCGATTGTTGTTATTTTTAAAATTAAAACGAAAAACAAACAACTCGACATACATAAATTATACACCATGAAAGTTAATTTATACAATTAGGCTAATTTTTAAGCTTTCACTAATTTTCACTGTTGATGACGTGGGTGCCCGGAGGCTCCTACTCAGCAAATCCAGAAAGCTGGAAGCTGGGAGCTCCTTGCCAGGAGCTTAACAAACCAAACAGGAGAACAAGCCTAGTGGGCCAGCCCAGCCCATCACAACCAAGCCCATTAGGGTTAAAAGGTAATATGCCTATAAATAGAGGGTCCACCCTCTACTTCAATTATCCCACTTTGGCTTGGATATTCCAGCCATTTACTCTCTCTCTAGAATCTCATTCTCTTTCTAGAATCACATACCTTCTCTCAAGAACACAAACCACTAGGCTAAGCTGCTTCCCCGCTGAGCTGCTAAGGTCACGAGCTCATGAGGGACTACACCAGTAGCTCCTAGTCACGAGCTATGCAACCTGGAATCACCACAGTTGCTAGCTAACCGTTGGATCTTGACCACAAACTCCATAAGCATTCTCAATCTCTCATATATTTACTCATACATTTATGCTTTACTAGTAGGGTGCCCGCGCGATGCGGCGGGGGCTACACTTTGCATTGCGGCACTCATTTCTAGTAGTTTTCTTATTCGTATAATATTTTTATTGTGGTGGATATATGTCATAAGTGTTACACGTATCTAGAATTTTAAATATCAAGTAATTCAAGAAACCATTGGTGTAATAAAGTAACACACGAATAAAAAAAAATAATCTTAAACATAATTAAAAGTTATATAAAGTAGCACACAAATAAGGAAAGATAAGTCTCAAACATAAATGTTGAAAACTAAAAGCTCAAATGTCAAGTACTTGCATCACGAGAAGAACTCGCTTTTTTTTGGAGTAAAACAAGTAATGAATAGGGGAGTTGTATCTATATATAACACATTTAAAACCTACGAATTTTTAACAAACTGTAGCTTTTTTGAATCAACTAATCTTATCTTATTAGTCAAAATTTTAAATAATAATCCCTATTATAATGCAACAGTATCTAGTTTACTTGCTGTAGCTTTTTTAAAATAACATAATCTTATCTTATGCTGTTTTTAAATAATAATCCCTAAAAAAATGCAAGAAGATCTAGTTTAAATTTGCTGTAGCTTTTTTGAAATAAAGTAATATTATCTTATGAGTCTAATTTTTAAATAATATCCCCTAAAAAATGCAACAAATACGAACTATCTAGTTTAACTTGATGTAGCTTTTTTTTTAAATAACTAAACTTATTCGCAATGAGTCTAATTTATAACTGATAACCCCTAATAAAATGCAACAATATCTAATCAACATTTTTATCTTATCAATCTAATTTTTTTCACTTTCGATTATGTATCTAGTCAAGTTTCAATTTCATTTACTTTCCTTGTAATTGTTTCTTATAATATGATACTTACCCAAATTAGGGCTTTTTTTAGGGATTTTTTATATTGGTTACGTGCTATATATAATGCATAGTTATTAAAATACACCATGTTTTAAAATTGCTCCTTAAATCACTCCTATTTAATCTCTCAATATATTTTTTAAATTTTCAATCTATCTATATTAATTAAAATTTTCAATTAGCTCAGGGCCCTCATATTACGTTTTTTCCCACTGCCCCCTGATTTTTCATATGAGCTTCTAAATAAAAGTCCTTATATTTGGCATTTATTTAAGTTGAAAATACTTTAATACACGAATTATTATTAAGAATCAAACAAAAAAAAGAACATAAAATAGAATCTTAAACAGTTGTTTTATTATTTCCAACCAACACAAACTGAAAATGAGAAAAAAACATAGAAAACATTTGCTAGATATCATATTAGACTTCATGATATCTGTTCCGCTTCTGAATTGACACCCGAGGTATTTTTAATCGGGTTTTGTCGTTTGAATCTGCAGTATCTTTAAATTCTTCCGCTTTGTCATCGTCATCGGAATCATCTAAATCAACCACGTCACTCCATTTCCATTCCGAGAGTCTCTTGTATCTGTTCCTTTGAGCTTCACATTTTCGATCCTTAAAAAAAAAGACAAAAACTGAATACAAAAGTTAAAAAAAGATTAAATAAACCTTAAAATTACCTTTTCAGTAAATTCACGTTGAAGATAAGACTTGTACGGGCTGAACATGTGACCGTAACTGATTATCTCAACAGATTTATCACCATCATCCTGCAAAAAAAACCGTTAATATGAACAACTCGTTATTTAATCGAACAACCTATTATGAACAGCTCGTTATTTAATCAATGCTTGAACAGAAAAAAATAATAAAACAATCAAAATCGAAACCTTAGAAGCGGGAGCTGCAACTGGATTGTTTAAATCGGCGCGTTCACCTTCCAACTGAAACGAAAAAATAACATATATTAAAATTCGCATAAAATTAAAACATAATTTATAAATTGATGCGAATTAACAATCTAACCTTTGAAAATACAACATCATATGATTGTTTTTTCGCAATCACTGGATTCGAAATTGGATCCATTATCAAATGTTTAGCAATAGAAATGGGTGCCCTACTATGTATTTATAGTAGGAATATATAGGTGAATTAGGGTTATTTTGAAATCTGGCACCCTTTTGTTTAGGAAGTTGCATCTATTTAATTTTGAATCTACCAATCTTAAAAAAAAAAAACAAAAAACAAACGTGCATAAAATAATAATAATAATTGTATCTAGTTAAAATGTTTGTTTTCAAATGTGAAATAATAATAGTGTTAAAAATGAGTAAATTTACCCATTAACAATCACTACAAACATAGTGTTAATTTTTTTTAAATTTAAAGACCTTATAAATATTTAATTATTAACTATAAACATTCTAGTTAATTATTAATCCGATACCAATGTGATATAAATCAAATTTTATTTAAGATAAAGGTTAAATAGTAAGAATAGAAAATATCGAAGGAAAAAAAAAAGAAATATGTTGCAAAAGTATTAAATAATAAGTGTAATAATCACATGTGTGTTTCAACATTGAAGATTCTTTTGAATTATAAAGAGGGGGGAAGTGTAACTAATTACCCATAATTATGTTAAATGTCAAGGATTTAAATGTAATAGATTGAGGGACTAAAAAATAATTATGGTTTAAAAGACCACTTTACCCTCATTTTAGGGGTTTATTTATAAATAAGGGGGGAAGAAGTTCTTAACTTTTGGGAATCTTTCCCTCCTGCATTATAATATAGTATAGATATTTACACACTATTCTTGGATAGATTACTAATGTTGAGCGTCGAAGGGTGGTCCAGAGACCCCGGTCTCTAGCCCCTTCTAACGGGTTCTTTCATGATGTAGGTACAAGCTAGGAGGTGACGAGGTTGACCCGAGGAGCGTTCATACCTTCCCCTGACCTTATCCTTGTTGTTTCAACAACTGTCAAGTAAAAAAAGTGACTATCGCATCACTACAGGTATTCATTTACTTATTATCACTAGAGTGTGTAATGGTTTCACTATAAACAATCTCGTTGGTTAGTTATCTTGGGGCCCACCGCCTTCCCACCTCTCAGGTTTGTTAGCATCCCCCCTCTTCACCGTCAGTCATGTCCTATGAGGTGGTGTTTAACACCGATCTTATGTCCCGAGACTACCATAACACGTGGTCTTAGGGTAGAGGGACACTCTTTGCTCAGAGGTTGCGGTGGTGTAGCCTCCCAACCCACCGCTACTCGCCTCAACCCGGCCCTATCCAAATTATACGCCCCCTCAACCCTTGTATTTTTTTATCTAAAAATATAAGGACTTTGATGTCCTATATTTTTGTCTTATCAATGCATTTACTTGTTGACGAAATGTAGTTTTTTTATATAAAAAAATTATTTTTGTGTTTTTTAATATTTTTTTTAGATATTTTTTTGTTATGTTCACATTGGTTCTTGCGATTCTCGCAATAAAGAGTGGTTGGATCCTTACCCTATATATATATTACATTAAGATAGTAGGTAAACGAGCAACAACTTGTGCCGCTACCCCTTTTTGAATAGCAAAACTAAGTCTTTTAAAAACTACATCCATAGATCTCGGGGTCATAACATTACTGTGCATGACCCTTTGACCTTGGGTAAGTAGGTCCACAACCTCTGACGCAATGAAACCAAAAGTATCAACAACGAATGGGATAAACACGTGCTGGTTGTCAAGGCACGCTTTCTCGTGTTTGGTCACCTTGCTCGAAGCAGCTTTCAAAACAGCCTGACCCACCGTGAAAGCACTACCCTAAACCCACAAGTGGAGGTTTTTCCCAAACTAGTGTTAGTGTAAAAGATATTTACCAAAATTGTGTTGCTTTCAAACTATTTACCAAAATAGTGTTTTCTCTTCATTTTGTATTTATATTTTATTTTTTAAGCAACATATTATACTTTTCTTTTACTTTTTTATTGAATTAATACATTAATATAATTTTTTTAGTCTTTAGTATACTTTTATTTATACGTATTATTCAATCAATCCAATATTTCATACTTTTATTTTTCCTTCAATCAACTCATTGATTGAATTAGAATCGATTTTTACGATTATACTAAAATGTCGACATTTTTTGGTAATTGTAGTTTTGAAAAAATTGAATTATGAAGAAAAATTGAAAGAATCTGTATTTTCTTTTTCGGAATCATCTTGTCTTTGTGCATAATAGAATTATACCTTGATTTTTCGACTTCCCGTCAGGGGCGGACCTAGAGTGATAGAAGGGGTAACATCCGTTGCCCCTTGACGCTCCGGTGACGCTCCGACGGTAGTGTAAATTTTGGAAAAATTTGACATTTTTTCGATTTCGTTACCCTTTTTTATTGAAACGTTACCCATATGCGGATTTTCTAGATCCGCCACTGCTTCCCAGATAAATATGGTGATTTCATCTTGAATTGTTGTCTTTGTGATTTTTTCTGCGTACAAAAGTGTTTCGAACACCTATGTGTAGTTGTCTTTTTGATTTCATCTCAAGGTGCTTCGTCTTCAATATTGAATTTTCATTTAACTTTTTTAATGAAATTTTATGAACGGCTAACAAAATAAAATGCTAGTATCCAAGGTAATTTAACGGCAAAAGACGACCAGATACACCCGCAACAACTGACATAATAATTAACATAAAATAGTAATAATACAAATGCAATGAAGATCATGTATGTGCAAAAGTAGTGCAAATGTATGTTCAAATATTCATGATTAAGATTTATGAATAAAGCGACGTTGAGCAGATGTATTGCAAAGGAAAAACAATATATAATAAATGACTAAAATAGAATAAAACTATACGATAAATAATACGTGTGCTAGTGAAAGAAGAGTATAATATGTTAGATTAAAAAATAAAATATAAATACAAAATGAATGGAAACACCATTTTGGTAAATAGTTTAAAAGCAACACCATTTTGGTAAATATTTTTTCCACAAACACTAACTTAGGAAAAAACTCCCCACAAGTGGGGAAACCCCTCTTAGATCTAAAAACGCGTGTTTTCCTCCTCTCCATCCGAAGACCAAAATGTGGGCTGTCTAAGGGTAAATCTTCCAATGGGTCAGTTAAAAAATTCACGGGTGCCTCTTTCTTAGTAGAAGCGCGCCTAAATATGTCAAAAATGACATCTCTAACTTAATCATGTCGGTTATTAAACCCCGAAAGCTCTTTACAATGAACTGCATACTCCCCAAAATAGTCCAAACACGCCTTATGACAAACAGAGCACATCTCACCAACTGGAAATAAAGGAATCATGAGTCGATACTTAAGAATAGTACGGTACTCCACCGACGACATATGATGGCCTAACCCATCTATAGGTATAGCAAGAAGAAAATCTTGGGCATGTGGTGCTTGCAGACACTCAAAAACGTTTTTTTTTTCAAACGGTCATGTCAAACTGTACTTCAATGGCATGGACAATTTCACTAAAAAGAGCACTCGCCAATGCATGTTGGGCTTTAGGGGGCGGTGTCCTTTTTAGTGAAACCGCTGAAGTCGAAGCTTGGATTCATATCACAAAGACAAGCCAAACAACATACATAATCAGAATCCATACTACATATACCAATCTCTCATAAGATGTGGTAATGTAGTACCCAATATTGGGCCCTCAAGGCCACAAAGACATAGGATTAAGCCACTACAACTGAATACAACCCTAAACCCCTAAACCTAATAGGTAAGGAAGTAAGTTGCCACTAAAAGTCTCTAAATCGTTTAAATTTTAATAAAACTTATATTTTATACATTAAATGAATTTGTTTTTATGTAATATATTCATTTTTAAACGTCAACAAATATTGCTTTTTCTCCAAGGTTGTTAAAAATTAGAAAAATAAACAAATTTAACCAGAATACGGTAGAAAGGACATAATAGTAATTTACCACATGTACGTCCCTTATTCGGTTCGTCAATACAACAGAAAACCCTGTTCTTTTTGCTCGCACACCCAAAACACCACTCAAATTTTCTCATAAATTCGTTAATCTATAACTTTAAATCTTAATCGACGCAAGTACGCAATCTCACCATTGGTAATCTCAACATCTTTCACCCTTGTTCTCGTTTCAATTTTCGTATATTAATACAATAAACTGTATGTTCCTAATTCTTTTCACTACGTGATTTTTAAGTCTTCTTATTACTTTCATGTGCTGAATTTGATTTTGGAGTAAATTACAAGTTTTGTCCTTTATCTTTACATCAAATTTCAGACGTTGTCCTTTAGCCAAAAAGTTGACAGGCGGTGTCCTTTATGTTGCCAAATCTTGCAAGTTTTGTCCTTTTAGCCAAACCCAGTTAGATTTTTTGGTTAAATCTGGTCATGTGCCTTGCACATGAGGGTATTCTTGTCATTTCATCTCTTCAGGGGCTATTCTGTAAAATAACTTATGTTTGGAGGACTAGGTTATAAAAAAAGATTTATAAATATAAAAAATATGCCCTCTCTCTCTTGTTGCAGGTTGTTTGGGATTTTCGGTGAGGGTGGTGATGGTGCAAATACTACGATTACCATTAAAATGAAATCCCTGTGAGATTATTATACGATTACCATTAAAATGAAATCCCTGTGAGATTATTATACGATTACCACCCACCAAAAGTACTAGGAAAACTCCCTGTGAGATTATTATACGATTACCATTAAAATGAAATCCCCTCTCTCTGCTATAATCACCATTTAAACCCACCTCTCTGTTATAATCACCATCATCGTCCAACCACCATAACCACTTCACCCCCACCAACAACAAGAACTCAGCAAATGAAATCCTCTTTTTACTTTCAATGCACTAAAATTCAAGAACTGTTTGCATCTTTTACATTTTTAACTTCAAAAAAAACAAAACCCTCATACCTTCACATCAGAATTAACTTTACCCTCAGCAAATTCAATCAAATCTTCAAAATTATCAAACAAGCTTCCACAGTTGATCTTTCCTGTGATGTTGCTGTTGTCAGATCTATTTGGGGTTAGGGTGCCGACGGGGGAGGCGGCGGTGGAGGAGGTGGTGGTTGGATGGTGAAGACGGCAGTGGGTGGTGGCAGTATACGGTGAAGAAGGAATGTCGGAGAAGATGTTGGTGTTGTCGGATCTATTTGGGGTTAGGGTTCCGATGGGGGAGGCGGTGGTGGAGTTGGTGTTTGTAGTAGAGGAGGTGGTGGTTGGATGATGAAGATGGCGGTGGTGGTGGTGAAGACAAGTCACAGTCGTGGTTGCAGGGGAGGAGGTGAAGACGATGGTGGTAGCAGCATATGGTGGTGGTGGCGGCGGCATATGATGGTGGTAGATGAAGATAGAGAGATGTGGTTGTCTTAGGTAGGTGCGGTGGTGGCTGGTGGTCAGCAACGACAGGTGGGTTGTAGTGATGTCTTAGAGAGAGAGAGAGAGAGTAGAGAGAGAAGGTAAGTATGACTGGTGATTTTTGTTTTAAAGAGAGAAAGAGAAAGGTCAAGTGTGTTTAAAGAGAGAGACTTTTAAGAATATTTTGTTTTATTTTATAGATAATATTAAATAAATAGGTAAAAAGACTAAATTACCCCTGTGTAATCTAATTTAACCAAAAAATCTAACTGGGTTTGGCTAAAAGGACAAAACTTGCAAGATTTGACAACATAAAGGACACCGCATGTCAACTTTTGCGCTAAAGGACAGCGCCTGAAATTTGATGTAAACATAAAGGACAAAACTTGTAATTTACTCTTGATTTTGTTATTATAAATCGTCTCCGAATTGTTTCGTTTTGTGTTTCGGAATGAGTGATATCAAGTTAATCAGTAATCTAGGGTTTCTTTTTATATTTATTTTTAGAGTTAACTTTGTTTTTGCTCCCTATGGTTTGCCATTTTAATGCTTTTGCCCCAATAGTTTAAAAACAGTCATTTTGCTTCTTGTTGTTTGTATTTTTACTCTAAACTGCTCCCCGCCCTTAACTCCATCAAATATGTTTGCTAACTACAAGAGTATTTTGGTAATTTTACAGACAAAAGTAAGGACATTTAAGGTGCTGTTTGTTTTTTCTGCGGGAAAAGGTTTGCAGTCTGCGGACCACATCTGCAGGAGAAGAGGTGGACCAAATGTCTGCAGTCTGCAAGGAGAAGAGGGTTTGTTTTTTTTTCCTTCTACAAAACCACTTTTCCCACACAATCTCTGCCTCAACTCTCTCTCTCTACAATCTGCAGACCACCACCGCCGCACCACCACCACCGCACCACCTTCGCCTTCACACCACCGCCATTATCTCCGATCTGGGTTCAACCACCACCACCACCGATCTCCGCCATCTCACCAGCTTGTTTGGTTCGATTTGGGGGTTTTCGTCATTCAACCACCACCACCGATCTCCGATCTGGGTTTGATTTGGGGGTTTTCGTCGTTCAACCACCACCACCGGTCTCCAATCTCTCTCTCTCTCTCTACGGTATCTCTCTCACTCTCTCTCTCTGGGTTCGATTTGGGGGTTTTGGGAGCCGCACCGGCGGCGGTGGCAGGGAAGAAGGTGGAGGTGGAGGTGGTGGCGGAGACGTGGTGGCGGAGATGGTGGAGGTGGTGGCGGAGACGTGGTGGTGGAGGTGGTGGCGGAGATGTGTGGTGGTGGAGGTGATGCAGGTCTGTGGGCAGGAGAAGAGGTCCGCAGACTTAAGGCCATGTCTGCGCGGGGAAAAGGTGAGGCATATGTTTTTGGTCTGCAGATCTTCCGGAAAACAAACAAGCTGCAGAGTTCAAACATCTGCGTGCGTCTGCGCAGCACAGACATAAGTGGCCAGAAGTACTTCTGGCAAAAAAAACAAACACCACCTAAGTCTTTTCCCATATAATATCTGAATATCTATACTATATACACATAGTGCATATCCAAAGGGGCAGAAATGATCATTTCCCACTTTTTCAACAACTATAACACTTGGAAGCATGTTATACAATACTCTAAAGTACAATCTCATTACTTTACTTTTGAGCGGCCAAATTAATCCTTCAAATTTTGAACTCCCGCTCATCTTCAGTACCCTTTACACCTGCCTTCTTTTCATTTGTAGAGAGACTGTGAGAAGGGGGAGAGAAAAAGAAAGAGAAAGCACTCAGTAGATCCAGATCCAGTTTTATCGTCTTCTTCTTCTTCACTCCATTGCTAGAATCAATAAATCCAGTTTCATTAGGTAAAACTGATGTGATTGTGAGAACTTAAGGACGATTTTGTGATTGTTTGATTTCAGTTTTTGTTGTTTAGTGCAGCAGAATGAAGGTTGAAGCTGCTTAAACAAACGTAGAGAGAGAGAGAAAGCACAAGAGCTTAGAGACAGGGGATGGCCGACCGCGGTAGAGGAGAACGGCGGTGGACAAAGCCCTAGCCTCCGGTGTCGGTGACGACGGCAGTGTCTATGAGAATCGTCGTCCTGATTCTTCTGTTTTGCACCTCCGTGACAACAATTTCTTCTCAGGTGAGCTTTAGGTTTTTGTTAGACACCGATTCGATTCGAGGTAGTAAAACCACCATCTTTATTTTCTGATCCAAAGCCCTATGGTTCGGGCAGTTAATTTATCACATCTGAACGTTAATTTTTGTACTTGAAATCAGGTGGGCGAGCTAGGGTTATATTGGAGAAGAAGATGTTGTCTATTTGCTGCTGAGTCAAAGTAAGAGGAGAAGTTGTCTATTTGCTGCTGTGGATGACCAGGAATACGTAATTATGTGAATGTTTGTTGTGCTCCGTGTTCAGGTTACGTTGCCTTTTCGTTTGTTGTTTGATTTTCCGATGTTCTTCCATTGTTTCATGCATGCAAGCAAATGCTTCTTGTTATTTGTTACACTGACTGATGTTAGTTTATGTTGGTAAATTTTGGAAGGTGTCTTGATAGAATGGTTATTTAATTCCTTGTTAACTTCTGTCATTGACAATTTAAGTTTTGGTTTTACCTTAAGGTTTCTTGTTTGCTGTGGGGCAGCTTTGTAATCTACTACCATAAACCTCTGCATCAGTTATTATTTTCAATTGGGTCAACTTAGACTTAACTGTTACTAAATTCTACATGTTTTTCTACAGATTGATCTAGTCACATGGTTTAGTACGAGATATTTCTTTTCAGTTATATTTGATAATCATAATGGACCCTGCACGGTCTAACTCTAGAACTGCTGAGGATAATATTGGAATTCCTGATGAAATACGTTGCAAGAGATCAGACGGTAAACAGTGGAGATGCCATGCAATGTCCATGCCGGACAAAACCGTATGTGAAAAACACTACATTCAAGCAAAGAAACAGGTGAAAGTGACAGTTATTTAGAGAGTAAAAGTGATGATATGGATTCACCTCTCGTGGATTACCGAACGTCAGATAAACAGAAAGATAAGTCGTCAAGGAGATATGGATGAATCTGAAGAGACACCAAAGGCTTACCGGACACCATCGTCTGTTGCTGATTCATCAAAGAGCAGATCTGAGAAGATGCATAATGCTAGTGCTATGACTGTAAGTTTAAATATACAAGAGTAAAATGTCATTTTCATCCTTGAGGATTCGCCAGTTTTGCGACTTTCGCCCAAAGGTTTGTTTTTCCGTATCTCGATCCAAAAAGTTATAAATCTTGCCATTTTCATCAGGCTCGTTAACTCCATCCATTTTTCTCCATTAAGTCAGGGGTATTTTCGTCTCTTTTGTTAACTTAAAGGGCAAATCAGTTTTTTTAAGGGGTATTCGGTCTTTTTACATAAAGCGAAAAAGATCGAATTGCCCTTTAAGTTAACAAAAAGGATGAAAATACCCTTAACTTAATGGAGAAAAATGGATGGAATTAACGAGCCAGATGAAAATGGCAAGATTTCTAACCTTTTAGATCCAGATGTGAAAAAACAAACCTTTGGACCAAAATCGCAAAACTGGCCAAACCTCATGGACGAAAATAGGATTTTAATACTTAACATAACAGTAATGATTCTTTGTTTCTACCTTACAATAAATTAGAAGTAGTAAACCTAAAGAAAAACGACCCGCTTGCGGTATGCACATATAATGTATATATGTGTGAGCGCTCGGGGGGCAAAAGTGAAAGTGCACTAATTTTAACGTTATTTTACTAATTTCGTGAAAATAACGTTAAAATCGATGGGAACGAATTACTGAACTTTGATCTACTACAGATTTGCAACCTGTGTTTTCTTTTTATGACCCGTAATGACCCGCAGTTCCAATTTTATTAACCCAATTTGACTCATGGATGAGAGTGTTTATTTTTTAAGTGACCCAATTCGACCCTACTTAACTAATTTTTTTTTTACCCAAAACAATCTTTTTTTCTAAAAATGTCACCCATATAATAGCTTTTGGGTCATGATTGCCCTCTCTAGTAAGCATCATTTGGAAAAGATAATCTTTGGTATTTTTTATGTAATTGTAACAACAAAGTTAAAGATTTGCAACCTGCACAAACACTATGCCCGATATGCTCTTGCTACTATATAGTAATATGGAAAGTTTCTTTCAGCTATTTCCATAATTTCGTCTCTGTTTCGGTCATTCTTTAACATTACACTAGCACTCCTACAACAAAAAAGTTATTGTGATGATAAAACAAAACGACATCTAAATAAATTAAGAAAATGATGATAATATACAAACCCATCGTAATAGTTATCAAAGTTTTTATCATGATTGACTTTAATTCTTGTATACTCAAAACGATGAAACAAATCTTCTATCCTTTTGTAAGTCTGTGTGTAACTTATATACAAACATTTATGTTAAAAAATATTTATAAACAATGAAAGCACCTTTCTTAAAAATTGCTATCTCGGCCAATGAATCACTGAGTTCCTCAACTTTCTCTTTGTACACATCTAATGCATCATAAAACTCATCTGCTAAATCCTGATCTTCTTTAGGTAACTCTTTAGTCGGAATTTGGGGGTGATAATATAGCATTGGATCGCCATCCTCGTTGTCTTTATCAACGACGTTCTCAATGTGTGTGTAAAAACAACCTCAAATGTTGGTCTGACAAAATCTTCATAATGCAGCCTCCCCCTGTTAAAAAGAATAACTATCACTATCAATATGAATTGGCAAAAACAACGATTACCAATATATTTACATAATAATTAGCTTTCCCACGGTAACTTGAAACATTGATGTGCTTGTTCTCGAAGACATGTGGACCTTCCATGTCTAAAATTAAGTTAAAAAATAAATAGTGCTGACATTAGATTTAACATTAGTTTATCGAATAAGAGGATTTAAAAAGAAAACCAAACTTTTTTAACGAATTCTCTTGATTTCATCATTACTACCGCTGCCCTCATATAATGGTCGTCTTTATGTATTAAATGGATATGTCTGACGGTGCCAAAACGCTTGAAATAATGTGTTCTGTAACATACCAAAATTAAGATCGTGAGATCGAACTTTTGTAGATATATAAAAAACACAATCGCTCCATGGTGCTTAGAGAACTTACAAAGATTTCACTGATGCGAAATATGGTAGATTTTTAACAAACACCCGCTGCAACAACATACAAAACTTCAATAAATATATTAATATTAGAAAAACAAAAATCACAAAACATACTTTTCCCTATGATTTCATCCTTGTTGATAATGAAGATTGCATTATCAATAGGATGAAATCAAGGGGAAATGTATGTTTTGTGATTTTGTTTTTCTAATATTAATCTTTATTGAAGTTTTGTATGTTGTTGCAGCGGGTGTTTGTTTAAAATCTACCATATTTCGCATCGGTAAAATCTTTGTAAGTTCTCTGAGCACCATAGAGTGGTTGTGTTTTTTTTATATCTATAAAAGTTCGATCTCACGACTTATATTTTGTATGTTACAGGACACGTTATTTCAAGTGTTTGGCACCGTCAGACATATCTATTTAATACATAAAGACGGTCATTATATGAGGGCAGCGGTAGTAAGGATGAAATCAAGAGAATTCGTTAAAAAAGTTTGGTTGTCTTTTTAAATCCTCTTATTCGATAAACTAGTGTTAAATCTAATGTCAGCACTATTTATTTTTAACTTAGATTTTAGAAATGGAAAGTCCACATGTTTTCGAGAACAAGCACATCAATGTTTCAAGTTACCGTAGGTAAGCTAATTATTGTGTAAATATATTGGTAATCGTTGTTTTTGACAATTCATATTGATAGTTATTCATTTTAACAGTGGGAGGCTGCATTATGAAGATTTTGTCAGACCAACATTTGAGGTTGTTTTTACACACACGTTTGAGAACGTTTTTGATAAAGACAACGAGGATGGCGATCCAATGCTATATTATCACCCCCCCAAATTCCGACTAAAGGGTTACCTGAAGAAGATCAGAATTTAGTAGATGAGTTTTATGTTGCATTAGATGTATACAAAGAGAAAGTTGAGGAACTCGGTGATTCATTGGCCGAGACAGCAATTTTGTAGAAAGGTGCTTTAATTGTTTATAAATGTTTTTTTTAACATAAATGTTTGTATATTAGTTACACATTGGCTTACAAAAGGATAGAAGACTTGTTTCATCGTTTTGAGTATACAAGAATTAAAGTCAATCATGATGAAAACTTTGATAACTATTATAATGGGTTTGTATATGATCATCATTTTCTTAATTTATTTAGTTGTCGTTTTGTTTTATTATCACAATAACTTTTTTGTTGTAGGGGTGCTAGTGTAATGTTAAAGAATGACCGAAACAGAGACGAAATTATGGAAATAGCTAAAAGAAACTTTCCGTATTGCTATATAGTAGCAAGAGCATATCGGACGTAGTGTTTGTGCAGGTTGCAAATCTTTAACTTTGTTGTTATATTTACATAAAAAATACCAAAAATTCTCTTTTCCAAATGGTGCTTAATAGAGAGAGCAATCTTGACCCAAAAGCTATTTTATATTGGTGCCGTTTTTAGAAAAAAAAATTGTTTTGGGTAACAAATTTTAGTTAAGTAGGGTCGCATTGGTCACTTAAAAAGTAAATTCTCTCATTCATGGAACTGGGTTAATAAAATTGGAACTGCGGGTCATTAAAGGTCATAGAAAGAAACAAGGGTTGTGAACACAATCAAATCTGTATTCGATCTAAGTTAAACAATTCGTCCCCGTCGATTTCGTCAATCTGATCATACGTCAGAAATTGATCGGATTCTTTGCTATGATGAGCTGATATCTAGGGTTTAGATTTGCAATTTTTGAAGACCTATGACCAGATATTCTGTTATCAAACAATGTTTTTTTCTTCGATTGTAAGGGTTTTTGTAGGATATTAGAATAGGCAAAAGATCAAATACAAATAATCTTAACATACAAATTGAAGGAAAACCCAAAAAGACAAGGTGGCATTTTTGTAATTACCACCAACTATCAAAGTTACAACCAAAAATACCTAAAAAAACACAATTTTTTTTTAACATTTTTTATTAAAAAATCGCTACATTTCGTTAGCAAATTTTTTTTTTTTTTTTTTTTTGCTGCTACTAAAAGTAGCGATTTTTTAATAAAAAATGTTAAAAAAATAAAATAAAATAATTTTTGTGTTTTTTTTATTTTTTTAGGTTTTTTGGGGGTTTAGTTTTTAGCATTTTAGCTTGGGGGGGGGGGGGGGTAGGTTTTTGGGGGGTGGGGGTGGGGGGGTTATGTTTTTTTTTAGGTTTTTTTGTGGGGGGGGGGGGGGTTTAGGTTTTTTTAGGGGGGGGGGGGGGGAGTGGTTAGGTTTTTTTAGGTATATTTGTAGAGTAACTTTGATAGTTATTGATAATTACAAAAATGCCACCTTGTCTTTTTGAGTTTTCCTTCAATTTGTATGTTTAGTATGTTAAGATTATTTGTACAAGAACTTTACCCTATTAGAATAATGATGTGAATATACGCAAATGTGTGATTGTCAACTGATGTTTATGTGTTAATTGCAGGTTTATGGTGCTTTTGTGAATGGATTTTGGACTTTTGTTGATATGGTTAGTGGATGTTATTTGTTGGTTTCTGTATCTAAAAAGGCGGATTAATATTCTGATTATGTGAGGTCAGTTTCTCTTTTGTTGCTAATTGATTGATTGATTTGTTGCCGTATAGTTTAGGTTTATTTGTTCATCAGTTTGGGGAAAGTTTATCATGAATAAATAAGTTTATGATTGATAGTTGTTGCTCTGTTGTCAGAATTTTGTTTCTTCAGGTTTAGGGTGAGGAGAGCACTCCCCTCTTAGGGAGTCCCCTCTCTTACGCACACCCAATCAGGTTATGCCACGTCAACTCCCCTCTTAAACTCCCCTCACACCCCAATTTGATGGCGGCACTCCCCTATTAGGTGACTTGTTTTTTTATTAAAAAAAAAGAAAGAAATACTTGATTGGTTTGAAAAGAGGGTGTCCCCACACTCTCCCCCTTCCTTCTTCGGTGAACTCCCCCCGACCCACCTCCCCGATTTGGGTCACCGCAGGGATGGCGGCGGTGTTCCCGCTGGGGGAATAGGGTCACCGAGGCCACTCCCCGCTGGTGCCCCGGATACCCCTAGAGCATCTCCAATAGGAGATTTTTACCCATTTTTGAAGCCTACATGGACATGTATGTTGTTTTTAGTTATTGTGGGCTTCATTTTTACCACTCATATTTCTGAATCATTTTTGTACACAAATGAGAAAAAATGAGAAGTGGTGGGGATTGTGTTAGAGGGTGGGTTGGGTGGTAATGTTAAAAAAAAGAATTCTTTTTATTAGAAATAATGATGAGGTGGCATTGGTTTTGGGTGTTTTTAGATTTTGTTATTGGGTGGGTTTTTTATGTTTTTGAAGGGTGAGTGTTTTTCTGACGTGCCAACTGAATGGACATGTTTTTAGGTATTTTTAATGGTTTTTATTGTGGATGCTCTTACTACTAATTTATTGGAAAGCAGAAACAAAGATCCGATCCATATAACATAGACCCTTCTAGTATCCGCCGGATGTGATCCTTGTTGCTTTGACAATGGCAGTCTAGTAATTTTGTGCTGCTCCGCCATATGATGATGGAAGGTACCATAATCAAAGTTGAGAGCATAGCTTGTGGTGAAGTTTTTTGTTTTTCTTTTGGGTGGTTGGCTTAGTTAGTAGCTTGCCTACTAACCATGTGTAATTTTTGAACTTTTACGGGTGTTGAAATATAATACAACTAGGTTAGAACCCCGTGTATTACACGGGTTGAATAAATATAATTTTATATACTAAGTAATAAAATAGTTACATCTTTTAAAAACTCGTGTATCACGATTTAAATAAACACATGTCTTACACGAATATTATAATCCATTAACACATTTAGTCATCAAGATGTGTTTTCTAACAAAATGAACTTTGAGGTACTATTTACTTATTGTAACATCTCACTTTATTTTTTTATTAGGTTAAAAAGTTGTTTATTACATGGTTTATAACATTTTACTTTGTTTTTTTATTTATTAATAGGTTAGAAACTTACGTATTACATGATGTGCTGGGTATTCAGAATCACGTAATCACGTGATAGGTATTTAAAAATCATGTAACTTTTTAAGAAAATTTATAATAATTAATATATTATTATCAGTTATCTTTGTCATTATCATTAAAATCTCTTCTACAAATTTTAAATTTAATATTATCAATAATTGACTTTCCATAATAAATATTTAGAAAAATAATTAATTAAGACCACCTCATAGAGCGCCATGTGTCCCAAACATGGTTTCTTTTATTATATAGTATAGATTTGCCGTTAAAAAAATAGATCATATGGACCAACCATCTAATTAATTTTATATTAAGTTACAAAAGTTATGTATCAACATATTTATTATACTTTATTTACTTCAACGGTACTCGTTTTTTCTTATAAAACCGTCAACATATAAATCCCATTTGAACCTAAATTTTTATGATTAATATGAAAATGTAATTTACTAAATTTATAACTTTGATTCGTAATTTTACAATTTAAGAAGATTCATAAAGTTGAGAATAATACTACAATTTATATCACTAATTTATTAATTACCCATTTCATATGTGTTATATAAATTAAGTTAATTAGTCAAATTAAGTTAATATTACGCCCCGCTTGCGGTATGCGCATATAATGTATATATGTGTGGGCCATCGGGGGGCAAAAGTGAAAGTGCACGAATTTTAACGTTATTTTACTAACTTCGTGAAAATAACGTTAAAAGCTGAGGACGGTTAATTTTGCATCATGTGGTGGCGTTGATAGCTGAGAGACAAAAGGGTACATTCACTAATCGGTCTTTGTCCCGAGTGCTGAGTGTTATGTGCCTTATGTCCAAGGCTTGATGCAAAACTACTATCGAGCCGGGGGTCTCACTGGAAGCAGCCTCTCTATTCCTACGGGGTAGAGGTAAGGCTGTCTACATCTTACCCTCCTCAGACCCTACCTTTGCTTTGCTATTGGTGGGATTAACTGAGTATGATGATGATGATGATGATGATGAGTCAAATTAAGTTAATTAAGGTCAACTCGAGTTTGGCTTGAATATAAAACAAGCCAACTCAATTGGCACAGTTTTGGCTTAGTTTTTACATAAGATTGTTTAAAAATACCTCAATTGTTTTAGCTAAGATATTACTAGAACCACCACACAGAAAATCTGACAAGGGTTGTGGAGAAGCAAACCGAAGACAAAGATATGGGAGATGAAGGTGTCTTCAATGGTTGCGATGGTGGCCAATGGGTGAAGACGAAGCATTGGCTAGCGAGGGAGAACTAAAGAGAATTGACATTTAGCTATGTTGAATAAATAAATAGATAGGAGAGGGGGAAGTGAACTTTTTAAGAGAATTACGATCTGGTTGGATTTTTTATGTGGGTCTATGAACTTTGCCTTAATAATGAAAGAGATAAGTTCTTAATACGTGGGAACATTAGGTATTGGACTTATAATATAATATATAGAGAAGAAAATAACTTAAAACGTCCACGTTAGCTAACTAGAGAGCCAACGTTATTTAAATCCCGACTCGTTGAAAAGACTAAGGCAAATTAGTTTGGGGCTCGTTTATAAACCAAACCGATTTCAATCGAGTTTTCTCTTTCAAACCACAAACCATATGAACTACAGTTGAAAGAATTTCCCATTCAATTAGCTTTTCTTTCCTATGACAAAAAGCCCATTAACTAAGCTCGTATCATGGTTCACTTTGCCATGCCAAATCTTATCCAGAAGCACATATCAGAATCTTTTATAATTAGTGTTTAAATTGTAATTTGAGTATTATCTTTTACATTTTTATATGCATTTTTCTTTGTTAGACAAACATTTACATTTTTTATATGCATTTTTCTTTGTTAGACAAACAAGTTGGATGGAATATAAAGTATTTTAATCATTGATTGTTGTTACTTCTAAAATTAAAACGAAAAACAAACAATTCGACATACATAGAGTAATTATACACCATGAAAGTGACTATTACATCACTACGGGTATTCATTTACTTATTATCTCATTGGTTAGTTATCTTGGGGCCCACCACCTTCCCACCTCTCAGGTCTGTTAGCACCCCCCCCCCCCCCCTTCACCGTCAGTCATGTCCTACGAGGTGGTGTTTAACACCGATCTTATGCCCCGATACTACCTTAACACGTGGTCTTAGGGTAGAGGGACACTCTTTGCTCAGAGGTTGCGGTGGTGTAGTCGCCCAACTCACTCCTACTCGCCTCAATCCGGCCCTATCCAAATTATACGCCCCCTCAACCCTTGTATTTTTTTTTTATCTAAAAACTATAAAGACTTTGAAGTCCTATATTTTTGTCTTATCAATGCATTTACTTGTTGGCATTTAGTTGTATATTCCAATTCCCATATTAATAGGTAACGTGGAGCTTGACCATCCATAAATGTGATCTCACTTGAATTCATCTACCAACCATTCCATTGATCAATACACTTTGATAACAACTTTACATCCTATTAGTAATGTACGCCATTTAATGCATAATATACAAACAATGATCATTCTTTATAGGGAAATGTCATTCTCGTCCTAATAACTTCTTGAACCATTATTGCTCTGGACTAGATCATTTTTGGTTGTATACAAAATCTAACTGCACCCAAACTAGAATATATAAAAATAAAATATGAACTACAATAAAATTGTCCATAAGAGAAGGTTTCTCTCATTTTATTTGTTAGGAAAAATTACAAACACACACAAATAATATATGCTCTTTTATTATCTTAGGATTAAGGTTGTTAAAGATCGCTAAACGAGTAATCACAATTATACAAAAAAAAAAAAAAAAAGATTAAATTGGTAAACATTCACACATGATAAGAATAAGTTTAACAAGAATAAATGGACTTCGTTAATAATTTAAGAATCAAATAGTCATACATGTACAAATACATTTGGCCATGAAGTATTTATAGTCGTTGCTACCATACTCGTTGGAAATTGAGGCACTCCCCTATTACTATTACTAATATATTACTATTACTATATATCTGAAAGTAGAAAGTCGGTGGAAAGTTGTTGCCATCAACCCTTAACTTTAATATTTTTTCTTTTTTTAGCTTATACTTTTGTAATTTGCATTTTTTTTTCACATAGAATTTTCCTTTTTTATCCCATACTTTTGTAACTTACATTTTTGACCTATAGTTTGGTAATTTACGTTTCTTTCCACTTTTACGTGTCGACGTAAATTTTGTATACGCTTTTGTGTTTTATTTTGTATGTTTCCTACATATGAATCGGGTCACATATAATACATTTTGACTTGGGTATAAATTTGAGTTAGTTGGGTTGCATATAATACGTTATGATTGTACGGTATAAACTCGATTTACTTTAAGTTTTGATCCAATCGCAATGCAACTATATGTTACACTGAGTTCAATCGAATACGTCGAAATGAGCATTTTTATATGATTAACACATCACGTAACGTTTGGACTAATCCGTTCTATGTTTGCGATGTACCCGCGCCGCAACGCACGCATGTCTCATTACTAGTATAGTCTTAAAAGAGAAAGTCGGTGGCTTGCCACCGACCAACTTTCTCTAATGAGCTTCTTGAATCAAAGGACTTGAGGGGTATATAAGGGAAAGCCGTCGATTCTTGACTTTTATCAGATTGTCTAATTTTTTTTTTTTCAAAAATAAACAAGTAAATAACCTTTTTATACAAGTAGTTTTCTTTTTACCCTCTAACTTTGTAGTAATTTCCTTTATACCCCTAACTTTGTCATAGTTTCTTTTTTACCCCCAACTTTGAAAAGTCTTATTATTACTCCCTCTTATTCCTTAAGTTTAGGAAATGTAATTTTTAACCCCATGACTTTTTATGAACTTTGTAAAATGTCACTTTCACCTCTCGAGAGTTTTTACCTTGACGGTATAAATTCAAGTTAGTCGGGTCGCATATAATACGTTATGATTGTACGGTTAGCGCATCAAATAACGCTTGGACAAATCCGTTCGACGTTTGCAATGTACCCGCACCGCAACGCACACAGGTCTTATTACTAGCTATATCTTAAAAACCAAAGTCGGTGGGGTTTCCACCGGCTTTGGTTGGCCCTTTCATTTTTGGAGTTGTCCATTTTAGTCCCTTCTATGTTTCTACTACCCCTCTACTTTGGCATTTGGAGTTTTTAACCCCTACCTTTTTACTAATTTAATTTTTCATCATTAACTTTTGTTTGTTAAATTCTTTTGTTTATCTCTATCATTCTTTTACTTTAAAAAAACATTTTTTTAGATGCATGTTTTTATGTACGTATCAATATAAATTTGAGTGTGTCTACATTTTGACGTAAACTTTTTTTTGGAGACAAGTCAGGTCAAATATAATATGTTTTCATTTAAAACCATTTTTACATGCATATTTTTATGTATTTATCAGTATTAATTTGAGTTGGTCTACGTTTCGATGTAAACTTTTTTGGGAAACGAGTCAGGTCAAATATAATACGTTTTCATGCTTACTTTTATGTATGTTTTCGTAAATTTTGTTGAGAAACGAGTGGAGTCAAATTGTATTTTTCCCCCTTTTTTTAAACCTCTAATATATAACATATAATATGTATATAATACATTATGATTATACGGTATTAATTCGATTTACTTTATGTTTTGATCCAATCGCAATGCTTATATATGTTATACTTAGTTCAATCGAATACGTCGAACACACACGTTTTCGTATGATTAATGCATCACATAATGTTTGGACTGATCCATTCGATATTTGCTATGTGCCCGCGACGCAACGCGCGCGGGCTTATTACTAGTTTAGAATAAAACAAGGTGTTAACGTGTTTGAATGTATTTTTGCATGGAGAACAAGGGGTTAATACAGGGGAAATGGCCAATGCATAATTTGTTATATTTCTTCCAAGATGAGTGCCCCTTTAAGCCAAGATGTCAAAGTAGAGCCACACAATGAGTGTGTTACCAAGGAAAGTGTTGCCACACAACATGACTTGGTGATGGGAGAATACACGACCAAGATATTTAGGGTTCGGTTTTCTCATAATTGTACGTGTGAGTTCCTAGTGACTTTTGCTCATCTTTTGGAGGCCTTGTGTAGTGCGTGCTAGAAGTGTTTATACTTCCTACTACCACAATGTTCGACACTGAGGTCACTCTTCCAATGAGTCTAAATCATACGCATGATGTGGCAATGCATGAGATAACGACAACTTAAGCGCTTATGCAATTTTACCTAGGTCGTTTCCACAAGTAAATGATAATCCCTTAAACGATCAATTGAAAAGACGTAGGTTATTATAATAGTACACGGTTCAACACAAAAAAAAAAAAACTAACTTAAAATTACATATTATGTCCCATTATGATTACACAAAATTACAATTCTTACACCATTACTAAAACTTAATATTTCTAAAGAAAAATAAAACACTCCAACGATACAAGTGGGTTATCAAGTGATTCTTCCTTACTTGGAACACTCGTAAATCTATCACTCCCCCGACCCGATCGCAATTCGGGTTTCCGGACCCTCTCATGCAAATCTGACCCAACCCGACCCGGAGACTTCCCGGTCCTCCTACCCGACAAACTTCGTCCAATCTCACTCCTCCCATCACCACCACCACCTCTCACCGCCGTACGTTTCGCCGGAGACCTCGAACGAGCCGGACTCCGGCGGTCACTAGCCCCAAACCCGGTTTCCGGAACCAACTTGACCCGACCCGGAGACTGTACTTGTTCTTTCCCTCTAACCGGCGATTTTCGAACATGCGGAAGCTCACCAGATAGTTGACTCCGGTTCGTTGACTTCGACGGCGATTTATTAACAACTTTCCGGCGGTACACGTCATTATGGTCGTCGTCGAAAGATGTGGTGGAGATGTTGCCGTTCATCGTACTAGTGATCTCCGAGATGTATGGGTGTTCAAGAGTATGATATTTGTAAGAGTTGTGTCGGGATATTGAGTATGTTTTGGGGTCATCTAATTCTGGTTTTTTGAGATTTGGAGTTTCGGAATAAACTTCTTTTACGGTCTCTACGTCGACCACCGGTGGTGGTGGTGTTCTGATGATTGGTTGTGGTGGATGTTGGCGAAGTGTAGAAGATGGGGGGTGTTTTTTTGTGCTTACACAACACCCCATTGTTTGATGATTAAGAAAGATTGTGGTGGTGGTTGGTGGCGGAGTTGGGTTGGGTTGGGTTGGGTTGGGTTGTGACACGGTGGTGGTGAGTTTGAGGAGGGGGCAGAAAGGTGGGTGAAGGGATTTAGGTATGAGGAGGGATGTATTTATTGGCAATAGATGACATTAGCAAAACCATATGGTGGGAGAGACCAAATGGCTTGGAATGAATCAATATTATTTTTTTTGAACGACAAATTTGGATTAGTGACTGACCATTAAAGTATTATTGTTTTATCAGCGGAATCATCTGCTTATATTCATCCCCCGGGCTATGAAGAGGCATGCCACTGAGCCCAATCCCGCCGCCGCCGTTCAAAAAAAAAAAATAATAATAATGGTTATAGATCAATTCAGAAAGAAACTCAATAAATCTGGAAAAGACTCTCTTGTAGGAATCAAACTCGGGACTTAATGGTACCTAAGCTTTATTAACAGAAGTATAGAACTATGTTTATAGTATATGTAACGTGAAATATATATGTAATATCTGTGTTACGTAGGTGGTGGAGTGTTTTATGTTTCATGTCCAATATCATTGGGTTATATACTAATTAATATTAAAAAAAAAAATATACGACCAATGCCTCAATGCCCTTGTCGCGCCTCACCTATTGCGGTGTGTCGTACCCCAAGTGCCAACATGGCCACTTAAATGTGGTTTTAAATCCCACAACACATAGCCTATTTGTTTTGTTTTCATTTGTTTTTTTAATAAATAAAAAACCTAGATTTATATTTTTGACCTTATGTGGTACATATATTGATAGAGTTTTCAAGTTTGTGTAAGTTTTGGATCACTATATGAGTTGATAAGACATGATTGTTAACGAGTCGACATAGATGATTGTATAATGATATAAGACGTGAAAAGGGTTAGGTACCCATATGCTAGGATTTTATTCTATTTGTTTTTTAAGGATTAAAAATACTAAAATTAGTTTCTAGACCTTGAAGTGCATGTAGTTTTACATGCCTTGTTACTCCCTTGTCAAGTTTGTGTAAGTTTTAGTTCACTAAATGAGTTGATAGGACATGATTGGTAAAGAGTCGATGATGATATAAGACATGTGAAAATGGGTTAGGTACCAATACTAGTATGTTTATTTATGTATCTTTTTTATATATAACTAATAATAATAGTAATAATAATAATAATAATAATAATAATAATAATAATAATAATAATAAGTTATACCGTTAAAGTTATATAACTTCAATTTTTGAGGTAGTAAATTTTATATATTTGCATAATCTACTTTAGATACGATTGAACATGAATTAACTTTTATAAAATTTTACCTTTAACATGTTGTACTTCAAATATACTTCATGGCTTTATAGCCTAGTGACATTTTAGGTGGGATAATACTTTGGGACCAATAAGTCTTGTGTTCGATTCCCACAAGGGGTTTTTCTCATATTTATTGGGTTTCCTTCTGAATTTGTGTATAGGCATTATGCCTAGTAGAGATGGATATGATCAGGTGGTTCCACTGGTGGCACGATGATACTCCAGTCGATTAAAATATATATAAATAGCCACCTCTTTAAAGATTTAGATGATTAATATATATAAATAACGTGAAGCCCCAAGTGTTATGCATAGCTTCAATGAGGTAAACACATACACATATAATCGTAATCTCTAGGGAGAGTTAGCATATATGGTCTAGCAAACATGGTTAATTTCTTGTCATCGTGGGTAGACTATAAAATCAAATAATGTTTCTATGACAGTTTATTAACACTATTTATTGTTCTCGTGTTTTTGCATATAGATTGTAGCTTGTAAGAAATTTTATGATAGGAAAAAAGCCCAAGCTTTGAATTGTAAAAATTTTATGAGCAAGTTCTAATTATTGCTTTTCTGAAATCACCATACGATCATTAATCACATTTAGTTATTTAAGCTATCAACTTGTTCCAGTTTATAGGTTCCTAAACTCAGTTTAAATGTGTACGTATTTGTATTATATGGTTAAGACGATTGATTATAACAAATTATCAGATATTAAGGCTTTGGTCCAAGGGAAACCCCTCTAGGTGTTTAAATAGGAGAATGTCATGGGTTCAATACCCGAGGAATGTAACATCTAGCCGTTAAAAAAATAAATTATCATAATACAAATAGTTGATTGGTTAATGCAAGTATTTTGAATCACAAGGCCTTCGATCAAGGTTTAAACAAGTTTATATATAGTTTTCATAATATAAGTAACCTTTATTTCAAGTATAAACTTTGATGATATTGCTAAGATGGTGGGGTGTGGGAGCGGGGAAATGAACGGTCAAGTCCTAATCGATATTCAAACGAGCGTAAAAATTATGGCTAACACCCACAATATTATTTGATCAAGAAAACTACTCAAAAACTTGATTCTTACAATCCAGAAAACCTGATGCATGGTATTTATAAGCTAACATATCACATTAGACTTATACTAGGATTGCTCATGTAATTATCCTATAAACATCTAAACCTAACTCGTTTAGGATGTTAGATAATTATCTAATCAATTAGCTAGGAAATGATAATTATAACTAATTATTAAATCATTCTCACATTTCATAATCTATAATTATCCACTCTTAAAAACCATCCTTGAGCCTTGCACGCTAAGTCGGTTTTATTAACTCGAAATTCCCAACAAACGGGGTGGTGACGTGGCTTGGTTTCCCGTCAGGGAACACCGCCCCTCCCGATCTCCCTTCGGCGCCTACGGGAATAATCCCTGGTCTCCCCGAGCTGCTATTCTCTCTATATCTGTCTTGTTTCTCTCTCTCTCTTAATATTTTGGAAGGGGTGAATGGAGATACCACACCCTATAGCCTAACAAACATCCTTAATAGAATGTATCGCGGCATACTCATTCTTGTTCTAAAGTATTTGAGTTTTGACCAGACAAAAATTAATTTAAGTATTAAAACGGTGGTTATAATGTTTCTTGCTTATAGTTTTCAAATCTATATCAATTCAAGTCGTTATGTATCTGTATATTTTATATAAGTTACTCCTTCTGTTATCTTATTTTAATTTGAAATTAAGATTATTACATAATTTATATGTCATGTGTAATGAGTAGTATTGAAAGCAAGTCTTTAAGTCTTTTATAAACAAATAAAGGAGTGTATTGTATCCCAGTAAACCCATACATGTTCTTGTCCAAATTATAACACGTAAACCACCTATAGATGTGTTTTAATTTTGTTTTTTTTTTGTTTTTTTTGTTTGTTTTTTTTTGGGTAAGAACAACGTTTATAAATTGAAACAAAACAATAAATCCTATACGAATCTTTTGATATGCTATCATGCTTTGTCACCTCCCGTGTACTAGTTACTTGGTGTATTTACACATATTAGGGTGGCGGGAGTGCACTCAGCAAAACCCATCGACATCACGCATTCACGCGGCGTGGTGTGGCAAATCGGCAAGGACCATTCCGTGTTATGCGGCAAGGTATGTTCGGCAAGCAGTGTGCGACAAGGGGGGCAAATCGGCAAGGACCATTCCGTGTTATGCGGCAAGGACCATTCTATAATGTGTCACGTTGTAAGAGATAGGTTATAGTGAAAGCTGATGTGACGCTGACATACGGTTGTGGCATGTTGACAACAAGAGTGGCAACTGGCAAGTACTCTCACCACCTTTAAAGACGCGCCTGCCATTTTTACGAAGTGTTTCCGGCATGAATTGAAGATTGGATTTTGACATGTGTTATTTTATAACTTAAGTGATTTATCATTAAAACATTATAATCTAATTAAAATAATGTATTTAAAAATAGGGAAAATTACCAAAATGTTGCTTGACCAAGTGTATTTTCAAATTTGTCACCCTCCTGCGTCCTTGGAAGGACGACTCAGCCTCGGAAGCGTCCGCATGCCTCGTTGAAGCGTCCGGTGTGTTTCACGCGACACGTGTTAGTTGTTGAAGCGTCCGCCTCAGTGCTAACGCGTCCGTGAAGCTTCGGAAGCGTCGGCCAAAGACGCAGTTTCGTATATTTGTCCATTTTTTTTTATATCTTATAAACGTCCAAATTTTTTTTTATAACATATAAACATTTCTAACATGGGGTCCGGTTAAGATGTATGTTAACGGAGTTAAATTTCAAACAGTATAAACACATGTTATTTTGTAGTCAAAAAATTTATATTAAACACTATAATTAAACATTAAAACATAAACATAATAAAAAAAACCAAACACATAATATTATACATATCTAAAACCATATCCTAATAGCCTCCCACTCCGAGACATGTTTAAAATCATGTCTTTCTTCGTGACGGTAGTTGATGAGGGCCACCTCCTTCTGATCGTCCTCCCCAAGGTCCGGCATTTTTGTCCCGACCTTCTTGAAATAGCGATCAAATCTCTCACATTCTAACCGCACGACACGGAACCTGGGGGATAGTGCGTCAACGGTCCGGTTGTGGTCCGGACCACGTAGTTGGGCGAAATTCTGTTGAACACGGAGCCAGAGCCCACCGTGTCCTCGACGTGGAGGATCGATCATGGCCTGCTCCCATGCTTCGCACAGAGCAATATCCTCAACGTCAATCCAGGAGTTGGTCATTGTCGGGGTCGTTAACGGCGTCGGTTTTACAGTGAAAATGGCTGATTTTGTTTGCAAAATTTTTGAAAACGGCGGGTGTTTGATAAGTGAAAAGCGAACGGGTTATGTAAGGGGGTAAATACGTGTGCATGCAACGGTCACAGTTAAAACGGCCTTTTGAGTTTCCATTTTTTTTTGTCGTAAGCTTCGGGAAGCGTCGGTCAAGCATTGGGAAACGTCGGCCAAATCCTCGGGAAGCGTCTGGACAAGCCTTGGAAGCGTCTGGTCAAGCCTCGGAAGCGTCTGGTCAAGCTTCGGAAGCGGCGGCAAGCCTTGGAAGCGTCGGCCATCCTCGGAAAAGAAAACGGACGCTTGAAAAGAAAACGAACGCTTTAAAAGAAAACGGACGCTTTAAAAGAAAACGGACGCGTGTCGCTTGAAGAGAAAACGGACACGTGTCACTTGAAAAGAAACGAACGCTTCAACGTGAAACGCGGACGCTTCAACGAGACATGCGGACGCTTCTGAGGCTGAGTAGTCCTTCCAAGGACACATGAGGGTGACAAATTTGAAAACACACTTGGTCAAGCAACATTTTTGTAATTTTCCCTTAAAAATAAACAGAATAAGTCAAACACAAAACATACAATTCACATGATAGTGTTGTTTTCTATATGACAAGTTTGTATGGTAGTGAAACTAGTGATAGTATGACTTTTGTTTGTTATGAACGAACAAAGCACGTTTGCATTATCCAATGATACTTCGAGTAACATGTGGGATTGCCCATTGTCTAATTGTGCATCACATCGTTTTTATATGGTTGTTCAACAAATGAGATTAAACTTCATTTATAATTCATAAGTGGTTGCCAATGAGGTGGTGGTAAAGTGGTAAGGGAGAGACTTAGTGTTTTAAGGGACCTAAGTTTAATTCCTGACCTCCCCATTATTTTATGCGACGACTGGTGATGATGGGAGACTAGGCAAAAAGGTGGAGATCGCTAGTTCGATCCTTGAACTGAGTGAGTTTTACCTCACCACACTATCGTGCCTTTGGGCAAGTGTTCACGGGCTTCGGCCCTAGGTGAGGGTTTTCCCCGGTTCGAAGGCGAGTGTATCCCGATGTGATGAATTTCGCCAATAGCCAATTTGAAGAATTCGTTGGTCGTTTAAAAAAAATTCATACGTGGTTAACGAGTAGTTTTGTATATTATACATACTATAAAAAGGCTATGTCGGTGAAAACCCTTTTTTTTTTTTTTTTTTTTGTCTTTTCCTAGCAAACTTTGACTTTTTTTTTTCTTTTTTTCTTAATTTACGTTTTCGGTCCTTATGCTTTGTGTGTTGTTTCTTAAATACAAACTTCTTTTGCAATTTACACTTTTCATCAACTTTTTAACTTTACGTTTTTACCCCTTGCACTTACGTATTTTTTTCCATCTCTTGTAATGTACGTTTTCGGCCCTTATGCTTTGTTTGTTATTTCTTTGTTAAAATGTACACTTATATCTAATTCATATCACAAACATAATTATTATTGGGCTGTTATACTTGTATTGGGTTGTTGTTCAGTTTGTTAGCAGGTTGTTATGTTTATTGGGCTGTTGGGCTCAGTTGTTACAAGTCGGTTTGGCTCAAGGGTTAAAGTGTAACTTCAGGGGCTTTATGTGCATATCTGTAAAGATCATGGGGCTGGATGTATCTCAGTGTTGTTACCAGCTATATAATAGAGTAGAGAGAGTGAAGACGGTTCACTTTTAGATATTTTGTTAGGGTTTCACTTTCACTTCTCTGCATTCGTTCTTGTGGTGTTCATCTGGATTGTTCACCTGTGTTTATCTGGAGTTGAAGATCATCATCATCCAGAGTTATAGATCTCAGTGTTGAGATCGTGATTGTATCAGAGATCTTGTTGATATCAGTTTTTGGTTTTACTTTGTTTGTATTTCTGTTATGTTCAACAGATTTTACTAATCTGTTGAACTTGTATTGTATTTCATATAGATCTCATAAGTTTGAGATCTAGGGTTTTGGTTGGGATATTTTCTGGGTTGGATAATCAATAAAAGTTTTGTCACAAGTTTTGTCACTATTTCTGGTGTTTCTTGTATTTCTGCTGTGATTGATTTAGATCCATACCATTTTACATGGTATCAGAGCATTTCAGGCTCTATATCGCAGATCTAAGTCTTCCGCTGTTAGATCTATTGTTGGTTTGTACTGATTGTTGTCTGATTTTGTAGATCTGTGGTTCTTCTGATCTTGGGAGTGTGACGGTGTGGATCTTGATATTGTTCTTGAGATTCGTGTGAAGGCTGTGTTGGTCTCTGAAACCCTAGAAGGATTCAGAGCAAACTGACCGGTTTATATTGTTAGCTATTGTATGAACTGTAACCCTAGAAGGTTACAGTATTCATATTGTCTGAAGAAATTGCACCCACTGTGAGATCTTTCTTCTTCTGTTTAGTTAGTTTTTTTGCTTTGTTGGTTGATTTAGTTGAAGTCGGGGTAGTGAGGACCGGCACCTTTGTTGTTTGTTGATTGGCTTTCTTTGATTGTTTTTTTTGTGTTTGTTGGTTGTTCTTGTGTTAATACTTCTTAGGGTTTGGCTCCTGTATTAAGACCTGTTCAGGCACTATAAGTGATGAACCTGAAATCTGGACACTGATACAGCTTCGCCTTAGGGTATTGTGTTTCTGTATTGATTGATTATCTGTTTGTGAATCTGTTCTGTCTACTTGTTGTGTTGTGATTCTTTCTGAATCTTGTTTGTTATCATGGGTGATGTTGATCCAAATGCTAGTACGTCTCAAACATTGATAAGCAAGTTAGATATTGGAGATCCTTTGTATCTTCATCCTAGTGATTCTAGTGCCTTAACTATTGTTAGTGTTAAGCTAAAGGGTACTGACAATTATTCTGTATGGTCTACTTCTATGAAATTAGCTTTAGAAGCCAAGAATAAGTTTGGTTTTGTTAATGGGAAATGTGAAAGATCCACAGAGGATCATGTGCTTGCTAGTCAGTGGGATAGGTGTAATTCTGTGGTGTTAACCTGGCTTTTGAACTTTGTTTCTGAGGATCTGTTTTTAGGTCAAGTTTTTTCTACTATTGCTTCAGAGGTTTGGGAGGATCTAAAAGAAACCTATGACAAGATAGATGGTTCTGTGGTTTATGATTTGTTTAAAAAAATTAATTGTATTTCTCAAAATGGTTCTACTGTGGCAGATTATTACAATAGACTGACCACTATGTGGAAACAGTTTGATGCTATGCTCAAACTGCCCACATGTTCTTGTAAAGCAGCAAAAGATTACAATGATTTTTCAATGTTAATCAAATTAATGCAGTTTCTTATGGGGTTAGATGATGTTTACCAACCAGTAAGAACAAATCTATTAACCAGAGAAGTCTTTCCATCTGTCAAGGTTGCTTTTTCTGTGGTTTCAAGGGAGGAATCACACAGGATGTCCAGTAGTGGGTCAAAAGGACAAAATGTGTCTTTTGCCTCTAAGTCAAATCAGTTTTTTGAGTCTAGAAGGAAAACACCTAATCAAAGAGGACCTAATCCTAGTTTAAAATGTACACACTGCAATATGATAGGTCATACTGTTGATAGGTGTTTTGAGTTAATTGGTTATCCTCCAAACTTTAAAAAGAGGTCTAATAATATGTCTGGTAAAACCTCAGTAACTGGTAAATCAAATGCTACTAGTACTTCTGTTTCTGGTTCACCTTTTACAGCAGATCAGATAGCAAAGATATTAAGTTTAGTTGGTGAAAAATCTGCAAATGTGTCAACTGCTGATGTGGAGTCAACAAATGTAGGAGGTGAGTCTTGTTTTGTTAACAATAGTGTTAGTTGTTCAAGTTCTATGTTTTTTGGAGGTGTTTTTAGTTGGATAGTTGACTCTGGGGCAAGTCAACACATGGTGAATAGCGATAAAGATATGTTTAACATAGTTGATGTGTCTGAATTTGATCTTAAAGTTGGTCATCCAAATGGTACTAGTGTTAAGGTTTTAAAGATTGGTGATATAAAACTAATGAATAATATTATATTAAAAGATGTGTTTTATGTCCCAGGGTATCATGTAAATCTTTTGTCTGTACATAGGCTTGCAAAAGATAATAACATTAATGTAGTGTTTAATAAAAATAGTTGTATGCTATAGGATTCCAAGTCAAGGAAAATCCTGGTGACTGGTAGTCAAGATAGTGGTCTATATTTCATAGGTAAAGATGGTAGTTCTATGAATGTTTGTTTCAATAGCTTTGTTAAATCTAGTTTGTGGCATAGCAGATTAGGTCATCCATCTGATCAAGTTCTATCTGTGTTAAAAGGAAGTTTTGATATTAAAACCATTGAACATGGGCCTTGTGATGTGTGTCACAGGGCTAAACAAGTCAGAGTTCCATTTCCACTAAGTGAACATAAAACAAAAGCTGTAGGAGAATTAGTTCATCTAGACATATGGGGTCCATATAAAGTTACTAGTTATGAAGGATTTAAATACTTTCTAACTATTGTAGATGATTTTTCAAGAACAGTGTGGTGTTATTTGTTGTCAAATAAAACTGAAGTTTTTGAAAATTTATGTGGTTTTTATGAACTAATTCTGACCCAGTTTGGAAAAAAGATAAAAATAGTTAGGAGTGACAATGGAACTGAGTTTGTAAACAGTCAAATGGGTCTGTTTTGTAAAAATAAGGGTATATTGCATCAAACTTCTTGTTCCTATACACCACAGCAAAATGGTGTGGTGGAAAGGAAACACAGACATCTTTTAAACACAGCTAGAGCCTTAATGTTTCAAAGTAGTTTACCTCTTAAATACTGGTCAGACTGTATATTAACTGCTGTTTACTTAATCAACAGGTTGCCATCTTCTGTGTTAAATGGTAGGAGTCCTTATGAAGTTGTTTATGGTTTTAAACCCTCTTTAAATCATTTAAGGAACTTTGGGTGTCTTTGTTTCAGTACTATTGTGTCTGAATCTGATAAATTTGCTTATCATGCTGATAAGTGTGTTCTTGTTGGCTATTCTAATGTTAAGAAGGGATATAAACTGCTAAGTTTGGAAAATAGAAAAGTGTTTTTTTTTCTAGAGATGTAAAGTTCTATGAAAGTGTATATCCCTTTAAGACTAATTTTGATAATCAAAAGGTGTTTGATAAAAATGACTTAACTCATATAAATTTTTTTGATTTTACTGAAACAAGTGTGTCTGAAGTTCCTGCAAGTCCCAATGATGAAGAGGGTACATCTGGTGCTCAAGATCACTATAGTGATGATCAGCAGCCAGTGTCACCCTCTACATCTGCTACTGTTCCAAATGTTGAAGAAGTTCAACATGAACAGGAACAGTTAGGTAGTAGTAGCTTGGGTAACAATGGCGGGGCAGATAACATTATAGGATCAAGTGATGAGACCAACCTATCTGAGGGAAACTTTGTTAGGAAGTCTTCTAGAAAGGTGTCATTTCCAAAAAGATTTGATGAATTTGTTGTTGAGGGAAAAGTTAAGTATGGTATAGAGAAAGTTGTTAATTATTCAAGTCTGTCTGTTGATAATTTTTGTTTTATTGCTTCCTTGAATAAATCTGTTGAGCCAAATACTTATTTTGAGGCCGTAAAAGATCCTAGGTGGGTCGAGGCCATGAATAGTGAAATGGAAGCTCTTTATAGAAACAACACTTGGATAGTTGTAGATTTGCCAAAAGGTCGAAAACCTATTGGCTGTAAATGGGTGTATAGAATAAAATATAAGGCTAATGGTGAGATTGAAAGGTACAAAGCTAGGTTAGTAGCTAAAGGTTTTAATCAGAGAAAGGGAATTGACTTTGGTGAGACTTTCTCACCTGTGGTCAAAATGGTTACTGTAAGAGTGATTTTAAAACTTGCTGTTAATAAAGGTTGGCCATTGTATCAACTGGATATAAATAATGCATTTTTGTATGGTTCTTTGTCTGAAGATGTTTATATGACCTTACCTCAGGGTTATTATGACAATGATAAAAATAAGGTGTGCAAACTTGTTAAGTCCCTTTATGGGCTTAAACAAGCTCCTAGAAAGTGGAATGAGAAACTTACTTCTGTGTTACTTAAAATGGGTTTTGTTCAAAGGCTGTGTGATCATTCTTTGTTTGTTTTGTGTAAAGATGATGTGTTAGTTGTATTGTTGGTATATGTGGATGACATTGTGATTACTGGAAATAGTATTTTAGAAATCACAAGAGTTAAGAAAAGTTTAAGTGAGAGTTTTAAAATTAAAGACTTAGGAATACTTAAGTATTTCCTTGGCATAGAGGTGTTATATTCTGATGAGTCAATTTGTTTGTCTCAAAGGAAGTATTGTCTTGAACTTCTCAATGAGTTTGGGTACTTAGGGTGCAAACCAGTGAGTACACCAATTGAGCAGTCACATGTTGTTACTAGTAAAACAGATAAAGATAAAAGGTTTTTGGAAAATATTAATGGTTTTCAAAAACTAATTGGAAAGTTGATATATCTGTCTTTAACTAGGCCTGATATAAGTTATGCAGTGCAGTTCTTGAGTCAATATATGCATAAACCATGTCAGTCGCATCTGGATATTGCTTTAAGGTTATTAAGATACTTAAAGCAGAATCCAGGAAAGGGTGTTATGTTCAGAAAAACAGGTAGTTTTGATTTATCTGGGTTTGTAGATTCGGATTGGGCTAAGTGTACTGTGACTAGAAAGTCAGTAACTGGTTTTGGTATATTTCTTGGAGGGACACTTGTGTCTTGGAAAAGCAAGAAACAAGGTATTGTTTCGAGATCTACAGCTGAGGCTGAGTATAGGGCGATGTGCTCAGCTACTTGTGAAGTAATGTGGATTAAGAACATTTTGTCTGAATTGAATATTATCTGTACACTGCCTATAATGTTGTATTGTGATAGCAAATCTGTTATTTCTATCTCCCTAAATCCTGTATTTCATGAACGAACTAAACACTTTGAGTTAGACTTGCATTTTTTGAGAGAAAAAATAGCAAGTGGCATTATTGACCCACAAAAAATTACTTCTGAAAATCAGATAGCAGACATTTTTACTAAAGGTTTAAATGTTGCACAACATGATATTTTGTGTGAAAAATTGGGATTGTTTGATATGTTTGCTGATTGAATTATGGGGGGGGGGTGTTAAAATGTACACTTATATCTAATTCATATCACAAACATAATTATTATTGGGCTGTTATACTTGTATTGGGCTGTTGTTCAGTTTGTTAGCAGGTTGTTATGTTTATTGGGCTGTTGGGCTCAGTTGTTACAAGTCGGTTTGGCTCAAGGGTTAAAGTGTAACTTCAGGGGCTTTATGTGCATATCTGTAAAGATCATGGGGCTGGATGTATCTCAGTGTTGTTACCAGCTATATAATAGAGTAGAGAGAGTGAAGACGGTTCACTTTTAGATATTTTGTTAGGGTTTCACTTTCACTTCTCTGCATTCGTTCTTGTGGTGTTCATCTGGATTGTTCACCTGTGTTTACCTGGAGTTGAAGATCATCATCATCCAGAGTTATAGATCTCAGTGTTGAGATCGTGATTGTATCAGAGATCTTGTTGATCTCAGTTTTTGGTTTTACTTTGTTTGTATTTCTGTTATGTTCAATAGATTTTACTAATCTGTTGAACTTGTATTGTATTTCATATAGATCTCATAAGTTTGAGATCTAGGGTTTTGGTTGGGATATTTTATGGGTTTGATAATCAATAAAAGTTTTGTCACAAGTTTTGTCACTATTTCTGGTGTTTCTTGTATTTCTGCTGTGATTGATTTAGATCCATACCATTTTACATTCTTAAATACCAAGTTCTTTTGTAATTTATAGTTTTCGTCAACGTTTAAACTTTACGCTTTTACCTCTTTCACAATTTTTTTCTTTCTTTTTTCTTTCTTTTTTGTGGTTTTGTTTTTTTACTTATAACATTTAATTTTCAGCATTAACTCTTAAAACCTCATAACTTTCTAAATATTTTTTTAATCAATTTTGACGTCTTTATTTTTATTTACGTGTCGCTATAAACTTAAGTTGACTAGCATTCACACTGACAACCTTTTTACTTTGTAAATACTTTTCTAATCGAGTTTCCCACTTGATGTAAGACATGTGTCGACATACTTTTGTATCGGATCAAAAATCGTGTCGCCCCACCGCGAAGCGCGGGTGTAACACCCTAGTTAACTATAAAACTTGGATGTTGAATGTAAAATGTGTTTTTAGTCAACCTGTGTTTGATTGTTCATTTGGTTGATGAAGTGTGATGTACACTAAGCATCGCACTTGGATGTCATTATTTATATCGTAAACATGCTTTAAGTAAATTAAAAAAAGTAAGACCTAGTATTTTGGCAAATTGTATAATATCTTAAAAACCAAAGTCGGTGGAATTTTCCATGGGCTTTGGTTGGCCCTTCAACTTTTAGATTTGACAATTTTAGTCCTTTTCTCATTTTTAATATCCTTTACTTTAGTAATTGGCATTTTTAGCCCCTAGCTTTTTACTAAATTAATTTTCTCTAAATAACTTTCGTTCGTTAATCTCTTTTGTTAATTACTTTTTTACATTCATATTTTTATGTACGTGTCGGTATAAATCTAAGTGTGTCTATGTTTCGACAACCAAAGTCGGTGGAATTTCCCACCGGCTTTGGTTGGCCCTTCAACTTTTGGACATGGCAATTTTAGTCATTTCCTCATTTTTAATATCCTCTACTTTAGCAATTGCCATTTTTAGCCCCTAGCTTTTTACTAAATTAATTTTCTCTAAATAACTTTCGTTCGTTAATCTCTTTTGTTAATTACTTTTTTACATTCATATTTTTATGTACGTGTCGGTATAAATTTGAGTGTGTCTATGTTTCGACGTAAATTGTTTCCGGAAATGAGTCAGGTTAAATATAATACGTGTTCATTTAGAAAAACTATTTTTACGTGCATATTTTTATATATTTATTTTTATTAGTTCGAGTTGTTCTACGTTTCGACGTAAATTTTTTTCGGAAACGAGCCAGGGAAAATGTAATACATTTTCGTGCTTATTTTATGTACCTTTCGTAAATTTTGTTCCGAAATGCCCGGAGTCAAATTGTGGTTTTTCTCCTTTTGTAAAAACCCTAATTAATACCGTATAATACGTTATGATTGTACAGTATAAATTTGATTTACTTTACGTTTTGATTCAATCTAAATGCTTATATAGGTTACATTGAGTTCAATCAAATACGTTGAAATGCATGTTCGTATGATTAACGTATCACATAACGCTTAGACTAATTCATTCGATTTTTGCGTTGTACCCGCGCCGCAACGCGCGCAGACCTTATTACTAGTTAAATATTTAAAACGTCGCTTCTTGGTCAATAATAAATTTGAGATTTTGCATTCTTGGTAACACTTTTTTACAAATATGAAATATTGAAATGATATTGGAAAATAAAGGGAAAGGGTTAGTGGCAAGAATAAAAGAAAAGAAACTTTAGTAAGATGTTTCCAAACTTTTAAGTTCTTATCAATTTTTCTTTCTCCAGGTGAATAGAAAATCGTTAACAAGTCAAAAGCTTAAACTACAAAGTTTGAGCTTGATTCGTTTAATAAGAGAGTTTGAGCTCAATTTTGACTTGATTCAAGCTCTATACCTAAAACTCGATGCTTGCTAGATATCTAATTATCAACCTCGAGCTCGATATATATTTATATACTAGGTTAGAATCCCGTGGTTATACGGACTGAATAAATGTAATTTTATACACTAAACTATAAAACAATATGTCTTTAGAAACCTTAATACTACACAAATAAAGAAAATAATAGATTCGAAAAATTATAAATGTAATTTTATATACGTTTCTTCAAATTGTTTTAAGTTAGGCTCATTTGATGAACCACCACCAATTAAAAATGTTTTAGTTTCATCTGAAGTTCATTTTCTAAGATGCCTTAATAATTCCAGCTATATACAAACTCCTTGTGAGTTAATTGTCTGAAAAGAAAAGAAGAAAACAGTCAACCTTTTTGTTGTGAAAGTTGCATAGAAAAAGTTCAGTACCTAGTACCTATATCGAAGCATGAAACAAAAAAAAAAAAATACCAAGAATATCACAGCATATCAAACATATCATGATATATTTATAATATCTTCATCTAAAATGATGCACTTCCTAACATAAATATGATGTCACATGAGCTTAGAAGATTTGGAAGAACGCATCACATGTATCATCTTCGACAATTCCAGTTTGTAAAATAGGAGCTGAAACATCAGTTCACATGTTATGTAGGGTAAGGCATTCAAAATAGGAGCTGAAACACCATTTTTGTTGGCTAGTTCAAGCTGGCCGTAGTAGAACCATAACAACATATCATAATTTTAAATGCGTTTCTTTGTACACATGAACCATCCCTAAATTCATGTTTAAATTGAATCACATATGCGTAGCACAATAAATGCAATGTCATATTAATAGCAACCAAATAGAACCCAAAAATGACCTCTTTGTAGCATTTGAACTCTAGACCTTTTGGTGTTAAAGTACACCACTTTCCATCAAGATGTCCCACTGGGGACATACTTTTTAACTAAAAGACACAATTCAATACAAAGAATACTCTTTTAGATTGTTTTCATAACCAACATAATTTTAAGAATGCAAGAGTTTGATTATCGGTTAATTCGGTTCTGTTTTTTATTTGGTTGTAACCTAAAACTGAATTGAACAATAAGCACATCAAAATCATACCAAAAATTCGACTATAACCAAATACTCAAATATTAAAGAAATACATAGTCGAACCGCATATGAATTCGGTTATAGTTACTGTTAAAAACCCAATTAACTGATTTTAACCGATTTCAATAAAGAAAGAACAATAAGCACATCAAAATCATACCAAAAAATTCAACTATAACCAAATACTTAAATATGATGAAGAGAATTCGACTATAACCAAATACTCAAATACTAATATACATTAATAAGAAGATATAATTAATTAAATCTGGTGCCAAGATACCTAAAGGAACAAACATTTGCACATGTATGAACACTTTAGAATTGCCTGAAACTGAATGCACTTAAAGAACATAAGCCCCATAAATTAAAATCCAAAACATCAGACCTTGAGTCAAGAATCTAGTACATATGGGAATGACTTAAGCCCTATAAATTTTAGTGTTCTGCCAATAATTCAGACATAGACTGACTAAAAACAAAATATTAACCAAGAAGTGAACCTCGATTGTAGGGGTGAGAATCTGTGAGAAATCGACGATGACGATGAAGAAGAAAGAGGCGTCTTAGGGTTTTGAGGGAAAAGGGAAAATGATTAATTAGAAACGGGTATGGATAGATCGACGTGTTTGCAGCATGGGTGGGTTTAGCGGGAAATCAATTGTGAGAATGCACGGGAATGCAACACGTGACCCTAATTTAGTTACTTTGTTATATACTAGTATTAAGCCCCTGCGTTTCAGCGATTGTTATAAAATTGTGTTAAGTAGTAGCATGACTATACCATTGTCAGCGACCATCAACACGGGAAAAGCTCGTAAAAACAAAATAAATAAAAACAGGAAAAAAATAACGCAGAGCGAAAAGCAGACATAAAATCTTTGAATCACGCACGCTCGTTGCTGAGAAATTAAACCGAAACATAAAACATAGAAAAAATAACTAAGTCCATCCAGGACCCGCGTGTTGGACGAACTTGTCAAACACAGAAAAATAGATGCGACGCGACGGACCAGTCAAATGGGAAAAAAATATAAAAAAAATGTTGATCTCCACACGCACGTTGCGGTGTTAACTCACAAAATTTGAACGAAACGAAAAACTTGGGAAAGATGAAAAGTATGGTGGACCAAAATTGAAAATAAAAAAGAGTTGGGATTAAATTGCAAAAGATGAAAAACTTTTGATTAAAAGTAAAAAAAAAAGGGTCTAAATTGCAATATTGAAGTTATTTATTAATTTTAGATAAAGATAATGATAAAAATAAGTGATATCTATATATTGATTATTAATTAATATTAATATTAAAAGAAATTTATTAAACAAATATAAATAAAATTTATGAGGTTGAAGGAGAGAATGCCATGTGTTATTATTTGTAGTCTTTTATTATAAGTTAGATATATATATATATATATATATATATATATATATATATATATATAGGGTAGGGATCCTGTACATTAATCCAGAAGTGTGAGAAGTGTATTATAACACTATATAACAATATATAACACTATACATCTATCATAGACATGCTATCAGACAAACTATAGTGTTATATTTGTTATATAGTGTTATATAGTGTTACATAGTGTTATATAGTGTTACATATTGTTATACAGTGTTTATATGGTGTTATATCGTGTTATATATAGTGTTATAATACACTTCTCACGCTTCTCACACTTCTGGATTAATGTACAGGATCCTCAATCTATATATATATATATATATATATATATATATATATATATATATTCATTATTATAACTAATTTTTATAACAAAATATATACTATTATTTTAGTCGTAATACATATAACTAATATTTATCATATATTGTTTATTTATTATATAGAATAAATAAAGACAAAGAACATAAGATAATTATATAAAAATATACTAGTTTTTTTCTTGTGAGCCTAGTCGTACTGGGTATATAAAGCCATAACTTGTTTAAGGTCGACTTGATTCGAGCCTTTTTTACCAAGTAACTCTTGAACAGCTTGCCTCATTTATCCATCGCTATTGTGCACGAAATAGTGTATATGTAACGCCCTGCTATGTCGTGTTTTCTATATTTGGAAACCATTGCTTGTAATTCTATTTTTGGAAATTTTGTACTCTTGTATTCGTTCTTTCGTTGTAATCGATGTAAAATCCGAGACTTGGATCATAATGAAATTTGCATTTTCGTTGCGTTTATGTTATATACGCTTCATACATGTTCATACGTACAAAAATATTACTCATGTGATACTTTATCCTCAAATTGTGCAAAATATGTCAAACTTGCAAACTTGTGATTCATATGCTAAATTTACGCTAATTCGACACTTAATCTCGACAAATATACATGTTTATACTCGTTTTATATTAATTTTATGAGTGGAATACGTTGCATACCCTTAAGAATGGTCCTCGTACTTAAAATACATTGAAAATAACTCAAAACAACATTATATGATAGTCTAGGGGTGCAAAATGTCAAAAACCAAACAAAATTCACAACTGATCAGTCCTCGCGGCCCGCGACGGCCTTTCGTCCGCAGAAAGGTGTTTAGCTCGTGTTTTGGGCGCGACTTTGGGTTTATTTTGAGTTTTAAACTCAGTTTAGCATTTAATACACAACTACAACCTAACCTAATCATCCCCTATAAAACCCATGTGCTTTCCAATCATTTTACTGTTTGCAAATCATCCACAACACTCTCAAATCTGCTGTTAATCAGAAGTTCGAGCAGAATCATCACACTTCACTAAAGTGAGCATAACTCACTCAATACTTAGTCTTTTTCATCCATTCTTTTTCCCACTTGCTTGGAACAACCTTAGGAACATTTCCACAGGTTTTCCATGGAAAACCAAGCTCTGGAATGTCACCAAAAAGGCTCCAAAGTGGACTGTTACTTTTTGTTTTCACTTAAACTTTATTAAACTTAGCTAAACTTGAGTTTATCTCATCTCAGACCTATGTCCTAATGCTCATAATCAATTGAATGGTTAGTTGGGCTTAAAAACAAGACTGAGACAGGTTAAATCAGAGGTTAAAACCTCAAAAACATTCTGTTTTAGAAAGGGTTTTACCCACAAGAAGTGTTCGAGCTTGAAGCTTGATGTATGTGTGATTGTTAGACTAGCTTGGGCTATCTCTCATAAGAATCCACTCACTTGTTGATGTTTTGCATAGATTAGTTGTTCTTATTTCTCTATTTACTTGTAAGTTCATGACCCTCCTTGTTGTTCATAACAAAAAGTGTAGTGGTGAACAATAGAGGTACCTAAATGGAAGACTTTATTTTTCCTACCTCATGTATGAATTATATGACACTAAGAGGTGCCTAAATGGAGACTTTAATCTCCTACCTCATGCTTGATCCATAGGACTTGTAATCTTTATAAAATATTCATATGTTATCTATATAATCTATATAAATCAAAGTAGTTAGACCTGATGATAACTTAATAGTAACTCGTCAAGAATATGTTACATCATCTATGACCATACACTTGTTACGATTCTAATGGGTCTTTGAATCCATGAAAACACACCAACTCCTTTGAGTTTCAATAGTGCCAAGAACAAGTGTTACGTGTACAAGATGATTATTTTCATATGCTTATTTTCATGTTGTTTAAATTCCGAATCTACAATCTTCCGTTAACACCCCCCCCCCCCAAACTCACACACCTACGTTACTTCGTGTAGAAGGACAAGGTGCTCCAAATTAATCAACCAAATAACTCTCGCGGGATTACCAAGCAGGAAAGCTTGCAAAACCGTGAGTATACTCGATCCCGTTTTCCTTTTTATCACTTTTGGTATGCTATACAAAATTACACATCACATAAACTATTTTAACTCTATCCATGCTTAACATGAAACTATATGATGCTTGTTTAGACTTGTATGCTAATGTAAACTATTTGTGTCGATTATATGCTTCGTTAACTTTGCTAGCCTACGTTAACAATTATTATAACAACTCTCCTAAAATTTTTCCGACACCCTAATATATTTTAAAATATCCCAATATGTCCTAAAATATACCCCGTATGCGAAAACGGACCCCGAATACCTTTCTTTATGTAAAAATTAATTAAAAACAAGTTTTTATGGTCCCTGACGGCCCGCGACCGAGCCGGTGAAGGCCTACGCGGGGCGCGGCCACCTGGACAAACGGCGGCACCCGGAGCTGCCATGTGTCGTGTGCGTGGCGAAGCTAGCCGCTGACTGGGCAAGGCAAGGGCCTACACCCCCTACGTCGCGGGGCGCGACGCTCTCTATGATCAGCCCTATAAATTGGGCAATCGAGCTCAGTTTTGATTGTTTAGTTTTCTTTTCTCTCTCTCAACATATAAGCTAATATTCTCGGGTATAATACCCCCTAAATAACGAAGTTCTGCCCTGTTGTAAGTATTATAACCCCGGTTACGTATTAGATACGCTGCCCGATTGATCCAGGGTTCTGTAACGGCTGTCGAGGTTATGCCCTACGTAGTCGTTGGAATGCCGTCTCGGGGAGGGTATTACTAATGTAAATATTGGGTTATTATACTAACGCGTGTGCATTTGTGTAATTTATAGATAACCACCAGGAAACCCTAGAAGAAAACCTAAGACAACAATGTGAGTAATCTCCTTTTTGCAAACTGTTTTTACAAAACCTCACTTAATTGATATTATACTAAACAGTTATTGAGTATTTGTAATGATACAATTATCGTCGGTATATTTGGGGTTTTGTATACAAAATTTGTTACTACCTTGCGAGGAGTAACATGACCATAAGTCGAGACGACAGTACCGTGGGTGGTAATTAGTATGAATTGGAAACAAATGTAATTGCGGGGAATGCCCTCAATACTGTACAATGGTTTTCATTAAACTTGATTAAACTGAGATTCACTCACCAGTATTTCCCAGTGACAAAATGTTTTCAAACGCGTTTCAGGTAACAAAATGTGAAAGCCAAATTAGAAGCCAGCTGGACAGCACTGAAGGCTTGGAAAAGTGGCTATAAAGTTACCTAAAATAAAAGAGATGTTTTATTATATAAAATAGGATTTATTCCTATGAAAATGTGTGTACTTAAAACTTGGGTTTTATCCCATGTGTTTAATATTATGAAAGTGTGATATTTTACTCTGATAAAATATTTCCTAACTACGGTCCTGATGTAATTTCCGCTGCCAAAATGATAAACACAAGATACCACCGAAACTGGCCGCGGCCTCCCGTTCCCGGGTTGTTAGGGGACGGGGGTTGTGACAGAAGGTGGTATCAGAGCTAAGCCACTGATTCAGCCACTGAAGTGTTCTGCTGACACCAAAAGTTAAAGTGTTAGGAAATAAATTACGGAAATACGTGCATATCTGTATTTTATTGTTGTGTATTATTTAACTGTTTGTTAGTTTACAGTATGAGCGACCAAGGACATTCCGACGCGTATCGTCAGTTGTCTAACTCGCCTAGGAGCGAAGGCACCTCTTCACAACCTGCCCTCTCAGGGTATTCAGCTAACAATAAAGAAGGGATATTCATGTTTAAGGCTCAGTCTGAAGAGCCATTCCCTCCTAAAAAGACATGATGGTTCAGTAGGGGAGCGCATGAACGTAGGAAACGAATGAAAAAGTTGCAACAACAGCAAGTCCTAGAAGCTGCTAAAAGAGAAACCGATGCCCACACACAGGATATGCTTAATAGAAGTTTAGCCAATTTCCATATCCTAGCAACCATAGCAGCCGACCCTAACCTGGAGCAACTGATAACACTCCAACCATTACCACTATTCCCTAACCAGCCAATGGAAATAGAAAACAACCCAGAAAATCAAGTCGAAATGCATGATTTTAACCCAGAAGAGATACCTAGGGTACCAACACCTAATCCCTTAGACCCAAACTATGACCCGTGGTTAGATGATAATATGGACTATGTGCAATGCTACCCTATACCAGAAGACATGCCCATGCCGAATCTAGGAGCTTACCCAGGTTTGGACCCTCTAGATCCCTACTATGATAGTGATCAATACATTGGGGAAATCTTAGAGAATCCTTACCCATACCAGGAACCCATGCCCCAGATTCCAAACCCAGTCCCAGAACCTGCACCCCCAATGAGTGCAGAAAATGTGCAAGAACTCAGGACATTCGGAGAAGAGATTTTAGAAAGTAGGGAGAAGATGAGATAGGTTGGAGAGCGACTCGTCTGGAAGTACGACGAGCGCAATATGGAGTTCTGGATGAACCCATATCCGTGAAGGTGATGGTGGAGGAAGTAATTATATATATATATATATATATATATATAACTATAAGATGCCTACTGGTAGTATAATTTCAATTTCAGTTGTATTGTAATTTTAATTTCCAGTGTTGGTTTGTATTAGATACATATTATATTATAAAAAAGAGTAAGTCACAATGTTCGACGTTTTTGATCAACCTGCATGTTGTGTGATTGGTTGTATTAAATATTATCTTGTGATATTAATACGTGGTAAATGTTTAAAATTTAGATGGACAACGAAGTGAACCAGGAAAACCAGAATGATAATAACCAGAACGACAATAACCCGAATAATGAGAATCCGAACAACAATAACAATGGAAACCAAGTGGATAATAGTGCCATCCAACACATAGTGGCACAAGGAATCATAGATGCAATGCCATTTATTATCCAAACTGTAAAGGAAGCAGATAATAAAAGTAAACATAGTAGTAAACGACCAACTGAACCTGAACACAGCGTAAACCATGGACCCATGCTTCAAGCGCCCATTCCCAAAAGAAGAACAACCATATCTTATGGTTGTTCTTACAAAGAATTATGGTCCTGTAAACCAATAGAATTCTCGGGCAACGAAGGACCCATTGCAACTCTACGCTGGATAGAAAAGACAGAGGCTGTCCTAAAATTTAGGGGTGTGCATAAAACCGAATTAACCGACTCATAACCGAAATAACCAAAAAAACCAAACCGACGGGTCGGTTTTTAATTTTTTGAAAACCGAAAATAATGGGTCGGTTATGGTTTTCTACATTTCCATAACCGCCATAACCGAACTGACCCGCTAGTTAGTAAAGTCATGGTTAACCGACCCGTATAACCGACCCATATGTATAACTGATCCGATCTTGTATATTATTCAAAATTTGAAATAGCTGGAGCCTGGAGGAATACCAAAGGACCATCATTGAATTAATTAAACCCAATAAAAATGGCATTATTAATACTATGTTGAATATATAAGTGACCGTCAAGTTTTTGAATTATCGTGCAATTTTGTTGAGAATCAAAGAGGAATCATTACAAGTCATTTGGATTTAAGTTTTAACTAGTGTTATGTAGACATACAAAGGTATTAATATTTATAGATAATATTGTTTTGAGCTAAATTTAGATACGCCCAAGTTCATGGTTAACCGACCCATAACCGACCACCATAACCATCAAAACCGCCATAACCGAAACCGCCATAACCACCGGTTATGGTTATGACTTTTCAATAACCGACATCTCGGTTATGGTTATGGTTATGACCCAAAACCGACCCAAACCGACCCATGCACACCCCTACTAAAAATAAGCAAGTGTGCGGAAGAGGATAAGATAATATTTGCTTCCAATCTGTTTAAGAACTCAGCCTTAGAATGGTGGAACACTATCCTCCAGTCAAGGGGAAGTGATAGGGTTTACAATATGAAATGGGAGGAATTTAAGAATATGGTAGAAAGGAAATTCTGCCTTCCCAATGAAAAAAAAAAACAGATAGCAAATAAGTTCTTAAACCTTAGGATGACTGGAGTAGATAGTAAGGGTTATACTACTACATTCTTTGAATATGCTAGAATAGTATATCGAAGCATGAAACAAAAAAAATATCAATAATATCACAGCATATCAAACATATCATGATATATTTATAATATCTTCATCTAAAATGATGCACTTCCTAACATAAATATGATGTCACATGAGCTTAGAAGATTTGGAAGAACGCATCACATGTATCATCTTCGACAATTCCAGTTTGTAAAATAGGAGTTGAAACATCAGTTCACATGTTATGTAGGGTAAGGCATTCAAAATAGGAGCTGAAACACCATTTTTGTTGGCTAGTTCAAGCTGGCCGTAGTAGAACCATAACAACATATCATAATTTTAAATGCGTTTCTTTGTACACACGAACCTTCCCTAAATTCATGTTTAAATTGAATCACATATGCGTAGCACAATAAATGCAATGTCATATTAATAGCAACCAAATAGAACCCAAAAATGACCTCTTTGTAGCATTTGAACTCTAGACCTTTTGGTGTTAAAGTACACCACTTTCCATCAAGATGTCCCACTGGGGACATACTTTTTAACTAAAAGACACAATTCAATACAAAGAATACTATTTTAGATTGTTTTCATAACCAACATAATTTTAAGAATGCAAGAGTTTGATTATCGGTTAATTCGGTTCTGTTTTTTATTTGGTTGTAACCTAAAACTGAATTGAACAATAAGCACATCAAAATCATACCAAAAATTCGACTATAACCAAATACTCAAATATTAAAGAAATACATAGTCGAACCGCATATGAATTCGGTTTTAGTTACTGTTAAAAACCCAATTAACTGATTTTAACCGATTTCAATAAAGAAAGAACAATAAGCACATCAAAATCATACCAAAAAATTCAACTATAACCAAATACTTAAATATGATGAAGAGAATTCGACTATAACCAAATACTTAAATACTAATATACATTAATAAGAAGATATAATTAATTAAATCTGGTGCCAAGATACCTAAAGGAACAAACATTTGCACATGTATGAACACTTTAGAATTGCCTGAAACTGAATGCACTTAAAGAACATAAGCCCCATAAATTAAAATCCAAAACATCAGACCTTGAGTCAAGAATCTAGTACATATGGGAATGACTTAAGCCCTATAAATTTTAGTGTTCTGCCAATAATTCAGACATAGACTGACTAAAAACAAAATATTAACCAAGAAGTGAACCTCGATTGTAGGGGTGAGAATCTGTGAGAAATCGACGATGACGATGAAGAAGAAAGAGGCGTCTTAGGGTTTTGAGGGAAAAGGGAAAATGATTAATTAGAAACGGGTATGGATAGATCGACGTGTTTGCAGCATGGGTGGGTTTAGCGGGAAATCAATTGTGAGAATGCACGGGAATGCAACACGTGACCCTAATTTAGTTACTTTGTTATATACTAGTATTAAGCCCCTGCGTTTCAGCGATTGTTATAAAATTGTGTTAAGTAGTAGCATGACTATACCATTGTCAGCGACCATCAACACGGGAAAAGCTCGTAAAAACAAAATAAATAAAAACAGGAAAAAAATAACGCCGAGCGAAAAGCAGACATAAAATCTTTGAATCACGCACGCTCGTTGCTGAGAAATTAAACCGAAACATAAAACATAGAAAAAATAACTAAGTCCATCCAGGACCCGCGTGTTGGACGAACTTGTCAAACACAGAAAAATAGATGTGACGCGACGGACCAGTCAAATGGGAAAAAAATATAAAAAAAATGTTGATCTCCACACGCACGTTGCGGTGTTAACTCACAAAATTTGAACGAAACGAAAAACTTGGGAAAGATGAAAAGTATGGTGGACCAAAATTGAAAATAAAAAAGAGTTGGGATTAAATTGCAAAAGATGAAAAACTTTTGATTAAAAGTAAAAAAACAAAGGGTCTAAATTGCAAAATTGAAGTTATTTATTAATTTTAGATAAAGATAAGGATAAAAATAAGTGATATCTATATATTGATTATTAATTAATATTAATATTAAAAGAAATTTATTAAACAAATATAAATAAAATTTATGAGGTTGAAGGAGAGAATGCCATGTGTTATTATTTGTAGTCTTTTATTATAAGTTAGATATATATATATATATATATATATATAGGGTAGGGATCCTGTACATTAATCCAGAAGTGTGAGAAATGTATTATAACACTATATAACAATATATAACACTATACATCTATCATAGACATGCTATCAGACAAACTATAGTGTTATATTTGTTATATAGTGTTATATAGTGTTACATAGTGTTATATAGTGTTACATATTGTTGTACAGTGTTTATATGGTGTTATATCGTGTTATATATAGTGTTATAATACACTTCTCACGCTTCTCACACTTCTGGATTAATGTACAGGATCCTCAATTTATATATATATATATATTCATTATTATAACTAATTTTTATAACAAAATATATACTATTATTTTAGTCGTAATACATATAACTAATATTTATCATATATTGTTTTTTTATTATATAGAATAAATAAAGACAAAGAACATAAGATAATTATATAAAAATATACTTGTTTTTTTCTTGTGAGCCTAGTCGTACTGGGTATATAAAGCCATAACTTGTTTAAGGTCGACTTGATTCGAGCCTTTTTTACCAAGTAACTCTTGAACAGCTTGCCTCATTTATCCATCGCTATTGTGCACGAAATAGTGTATTTGTAACGCCCTGCTATTTCGTGTTTTCTATATTTGGAAACCATTGCTGGTAATTCTATTTTTGGAAATTTTGTACTCTTGTATTCGTTCTTTCGTTGTAATCGATGTAAAATCCGAGACTTGGATCATAATGAAATTTGCATTTTCGTTGCGTTTATGTAATATACGCTCCATACATGTTCATACGTACAAAAATATTACTCATGTGATACTTTATCCTCAAATTGTGCAAAATATGTCAAACTTGCAAACTTGTGATTCATATGCTAAATTTACGCTAATTCGACACTTAATCTCGACAAATATACATGTTTATACTCGTTTTATATTAATTTTATGAGTGGAATACGTTGCATACCCTTAAGAATGGTCCTCGTACTTAAAATACCTTGAAAATAACTCAAAACAACATTATATGATAGTCTAGGGGTGCAAAATGTCAAAAACCAAACAAAATTCACAACTGATCAGTCCTCGCGGCCCGCGAAGACTTGCCTTGTCTTCGTTGCGGGCCGCAACGGCCTTTCATCCGCAGAAAGGTCCGCGAAGACTTGCCTTGTCTTCGTTGCGGGCCGCAACGGCCTTTCATCCGCAGAAAGGTGTTCAGCTCGTGTTTTGGGAGCGACTTTGGGTTTATTTTGAGTTTTAAACTCAGTTTAGCATTTAATACACAACTACAACCTAACCTAATCCTCCCCTATAAAACCCATGTGCTTTCCAATCATTTTACAGTTTGCAAATCATCCACAACACTCTCAAATCTGCTCCCAATCTGCTGTTCATCAGAAGTTCGAGCAGAATCATCACACTTCACTAAAGTGAGCATAACTCACTCAATACTTAGTCTTTTTCATCCATTATTTTTCCCACTTGCTTGGAACAACCTCAGGAACATTTCCACAGGTTTTCCATGGAAAACCAAGCTCTGGAATGTCACCAAAAAGGCTCCAAAGTGGACTGTTACTTTTTTTTCACTTAAACTTTATTAAACTTAGCTAAACTTGAGTTTATCTCATCTCAGACCTATGTCCTAATGCTCATAATCAATTGAATGGTTAGTTGGGCTTAAAAACAAGACTGAGACAGGTTAAATCAGAGGTTAAAACCTCAAAAACATTCTGTTTTAGAAAGGGTTTTACCCACAAGAAGTGTTCGAGCTTGAAGCTTGATGTATGTGTGATTGTTAGACTAGCTTGGGCTATCTCTCATAAGAATCCACTCACTTGTTGATGTTTTGCATAGATTAGTTGTTCTTATTTCTCTATTTACTTGTAAGTTCATGACCCACCTTGTTGTTCATAACAAAAAGTGTAGTGGTGAACAATAGAGGTACCTAAATGGAAGACTTTATTTTTCCTACCTCATGTATGAATTATATGACACTAAGAGGTGCCTAAATGGAGACTTTAATCTCCTACCTCATGCTTGATCTATAGGACTTGTAATCTTTATAAAATATTCATATGTTATCTATATAATCTATATAAATCAAAGTAGTTAGACCTGATGATAACTTAATAGTAACTCGTCAAGAATATGTTACATCATCTATGACCATACACTTGTTACGATTCTAATGGGTCTTTGAATCCATGAAAAAACACCAACTCCTTTGAGTTTCAATAGTGCCAAGAACAAGTGTTACGTGTACAAGATGATTATTTTCATATGCTTATTTTCATGTTGTTTAAATTCTGAATCTATAATCTTCTGTTAACACCCCCCCCCCAAACTCACACACCTACGTTACTTCGTGTAGAAGGACAAGGTGCTCCAAATTAATCAACCAAACCTACCTTAACAATTATTATAACAACTCTCCTAAAAATTTTCCGACACCCTAATATATTTTAAAATATCCCAATATGTCCTAAAATATACCTCGTATGCGAAAACGGACCCCGAATACCTTTCTTTTTGTAAAAATTAATTAAAAACAAGTTTTTATGGTCCCTGGCGGCCCGCGACCGAGCCGGTGAAGGCCTACGCGGGGCGCGGCCACCTGGACAAACGACGGCACCCGGAGCTGCCATGTGTCGTGTGCGTGGCGAAGCTAGCCGCTGACTGGGCAAGGCAAGGGCCTACACCCCCTACGTCGCGGGGCGCGACGCTCTCTTTGATCAGCCCTATAAATTGGGCAATCGAGCTCAGTTTTGATTGTTTAGTTTTCTTTTCTCTCTCTCAACATATAAGCTAATATTCTCGGGTATAATACCCCCTAAATAACGAAGTTCTGCCCCGTTGTAAGTATTATAACCCCGGTTACGTATTAGATACGCTGCCCGATTGATCCAGGGTTCTGTAACGGCTGTCGAGGTTATGCCCTACGTAGTCGTTGGAATGCCGTCTCGGGGAGGGTATTACTAATGTAAATATTGGGTTATTATACTAACGCGTGTGCATTTGTGTAATTTATAGATAATCACCAGGAAACCCTAGAAGAAAACCTAAGACAACAATGTGAGTAATCTCCTTTTTGCAAACTGTTTTTGCAAAACCTCACTTAATTAATATTATACTAAACAGTTATTGAGTATTTGTAATGATACAATTATCGTCGGTATATTTGGGGTTTTGTATACAAAATTTGTTACTACCTTGCGAGGAGTAACATGACCATATGTCGAGACGACAGTACCGTGGGTGGTAATTAGTATGAATTGGAAACAAATGTAATTGCGGGGAATGCCCTCAATACTGTACAATGGTTTTCATTAAACTTGATTAAACTGAGATTCAATCACCAGTATTTCCCAGTGACAAAATGTTTTCAAACGCGTTTCAGGTAACAAAATGTGAAAGCCAAATTAGAAGCCAGCTGGACAGCACTGAAGGCTTGGAAAAGTGGCTACAAAGTTACCTAAAATAAAAGAGATGTTTTCTTAAATAAAATAGGATTTATTTCTATGAAAATGTGTGTACTTAAAACTTGGGTTTTATCCCATGTGTTTAATATTATGAAAGTGTGGTATTTTACTCTGATAAAATATTTCCTAACTACGGTCCTGATGTAATTTCCGTTGCCAAAATGATAAACACAAGATACCACCGAAACTGGCCGCGGCCGCCCGTTCCCGGGTTGTTAGGGAACGGGGGTTGTGACAGAAGGTGGTATCAGAGCTAAGCCACTGATTCAGCCAATGAAGTGTTCTGCTGACACCAAAAGTTAAAGTGTTAGGAAATAAATTACGAAAATACGTGCATATCTGTATTTTATTGTTGTGTATTATTTAACTATTTGTTAGTTTACAGTATGAGCGACCAAGGACCTTCCGACGCGTATCGTCAGTTGTCCAACTCGCCTAGGAGCGAAGGCACCTCTTCACAACCTGCCCTCTCAGGGTATTCAGCTAACAATGAAGAAGGGATATTCGTGTTTAAGGCTTAGTCTGAAGAGCCATTCCCTCCTAAAAAGATAGGATGGTTCAGTAGGGGAGCGCATGAACGTAGGAAACGAATGAAAAAGTTGCAACAACAGCAAGTCCTAGAAGCTGCTAAAAGAGAAACCGATGCCCACACACAGGATATGCTTAATAGAAGTTTAGCCAATTTCCATATCCTAGCAACCATAGCAGCCGACCCTAACCTGGAGCAACTGATAACACCCCAACCTTTACCACTATTCCCTAACCAGCCAATGGAAATAGAAAACAACCCAGAAAATCAAATCGAAATGCATGATTTTAACCCAGAAGAGATACCTAGGGTACCAACACCTAATCCCTTAGACCCAAACTATGACCCGTGGTTAGATGATAATATGGACTATGTGCAACGCTACCCTATACCAGAAGACATGCCCATGCCGAATCTAGGAGCTTACCCAGGTTTGGACCCTCTAGATCCCTACTATGATAGTGATCAATACATTAGGGAAATCTTAGAGAATCCTTACCCATACCAGGAACCCATGCCCCAGATTCCAAACCCAGTCCCAGAACCTGCACCCCCAATGAGTGCAGAAAATGTGCAAGAACTCAGGACATTCGGAGAAGAGATTTTAGAAAGTAGGGAGATGATGAGATAGGTTGGAGAGCGACTCGTCTGGAAGTACGATGAGCGCAATATGGAGTTATGGATGAACACATATCCGTGAAGGTGATGGTGGAGGAAGTATTTATATATATATATATATATATATATATATATATATATATATATATATATATATATATATATATATATATGATAAGGATCATGTGAGAAGTAGTAGGCTAAATGAGAAATTTGAGAAGCATTCTGGACCACACATTTTCCCTAAGCAAAAAAATGCAAAAAAAAAGGTGAAAAAATGCAATTTTTTTTTTTTTTTGGAAAAATCGCAGCTTTTTCTTTAAGAATTAAAAAAAAAATTTATATATTTTTTTTTGGATTTATACACATGTGTATATTGTTAATCTTTTAACTATACATATATGTATATTGTCAATTATACATATATGTATATACATGTTTAAAATTGAAAAATAAGTGTTATTTAGGGTTTAGCATTAGTATTTAGGGTTTAGCATTAGGGTTTAGGGTTTAGCTTTATGGTTTAGGGTTTAGCTTTAGGGTTTAACATTAGGGTTTAGTATTAGGGTTTAGCAATAGTATTTAGGGTTTAGTATTAGGGTTTAGCAATAGTATTTAGGGTTTAGCATTAGGGTTTAGCTTTTGGGTTTAGCATTAGGGTTTAGCTTTTGGGTTTAGCTTTAACTTTAGGGTTTAGCTTTATCTTTAGGGTTTGTATAAGGGTTTAGCATTAAGGGTTTAGCTTTAGTGTTTAGTTTTAGCTTTTGGGTTTAGCATTAGGGTTTAACTTTAGGGTTTAGAATTAGGGTTTAGCTTTAGGGTTTAGAGTTTAGGGTTTAGCTTTAGTGTTTATGGTTTAAGATTAACAATATACACATTTTTTCAATTTTAAACATGTATATACATATATGTATAATTGACAATATACACATGTGTATAAATCCAAAAAAAAAAAAAATTTAATTTTTTTTTAATCCTTAAAGAAAAAGCAACGATTTTTCAAAAAAAAAAAAAAATTGCATTTTTTTCACCTTTTTTTTTTGCATTTTTTGCTTAGGGAAAATGTGTGGTCCAGATTGCTTCTCAAGTTTCTTAAATATGGTGGACTTCTCTTAGGATCCCTACCCTATATATATATATATATATATATATATATATATATATATATAACTATAAGATGCCTACTAGTAGTATAATTTCAATTTCAGTTGTATTGTAATTTTAATTTCCAGTGTTGGTTTGTATTAGATGCATATTATATTATAAAAAAGAGTAAGTCACAATGTTCGACGTTTTTGATCAACCTGCATGTTGTGTGATTGGTTGTATTAAATATTATCTTGTGATATTAATACGTGGTAAATGTTTAAAATTTAGATGGACAACGAAGTGAACCAGGAAAACCAGAATGATAATAACCAGAACGACAATAACCCGAATAATGAGAATCCGAACAAAAATAACAATGGAAACCAAGTGGATAATAGTGCCATCCAACACATAGTGGCACAAGGAATCATAGATGCAATGCCATTTATTATCCAAACTGTAAAGGAAGCAGATAATAAAAGTAAACATAGTAGTAAACGACCAACTGAACCTGAACACAGCGTAAACCATGGACCCATGCTTCAAGCGCCCATTCCCAAAAGAAGAACAACCATATCTTATGGTTGTTCTTACAAAGAATTCTGGTCCTGTAAACCAATAGAATTCTCGGGCAACGAAGGACCCATTGCAACTCTACGCTGGATAGAAAAGACAGAGGCTGTCCTAAAAATTAGGGGTGTGCATAAAACCGAATTAACCGACTCATAACCGAAATAACCAAAAAAACCGAACCGAAAAAACCGAACCGAACGGAAAACCGACGGGTCGGTTTTTAATTTTTTGAAAACCGAAAATAATGGGTCGGTTATGGTTTTCTACATTTCCATAACCGCCATAACCGAACTGACCCGCTAGTTAGTAAAGTCATGGTTAACCGACCCGTATAACCGACCCATATGTATAACTGATCCGATCTTGTATATTATTCAAAATTTGAAATAGCTGGAGCCTGGAGGAATACCAAAGGACCATCATTGAATTAATTAAACCCAATAAAAATGGCATTATTAATACTATGTTGAATATATAAGTGACCGTCAAGTTTTTGAATTATCGTGCAATTTTGTTGAGAATCGAAGAGGAATCATTACAAGTCATTTGGATTTAAGTTTTAACTAGTGTTATGTAGACATACAAAGGTATTAATATTTATAGATAATATTGTTTTGAGCTAAATTTAGATACGCCCAAGTTCATGGTTAACCGACCCATAACCGACCACCATAACCATCAAAACCGCCATAACCGAAACCGCCATAACCACCGGTTATGGTTATGACTTTTCAATAACCGACATCTCGGTTATGGTTATGGTTATGACCCAAAACCGACCCAAACCGACCCATGCACACCCCTACTAAAAATAAGCAAGTGTGCGGAAGAGGATAAGATAATGTTTGCTTCCAATCTGTTTAAGAACTCAGCCTTAGAATGGTGGAACACTATCCTCCAGTCAAGGGGAAGTGATAGGGTTTACAATATGAAATGGGAGGAATTTAAGAATATGGTAGAAAGGAAATTCTGCCCTCCCAATGAAAAAAAAAACAAATAGCAAATAAGTTCTTAAACCTTAGGATGACTGGAGTAGATAGTAAGGGTTATACTACTACATTCTTTGAATATGCTAGAATAGTACCAACCCTTGCATCACCAGAGCCAGTATTAATCTCCCGTTACATCTGGGGATTAATTGGGGAGATTAGGCATGTAGTCAAGGAAGCTAGACCCCAAACCATATAAGAAGGTGTAGAACTAGCAAACACCTTGACTGATGAATTAGTTCGTACCCGAGAAGAGGACCAAAGGAGGAACTTAGCTCACAAACCTACCCAGGAATTCCGTTCTGGGAATTTCATTCGCGGGAAAAACACAGGTTCTACCTCTGCTCCTTACTGTAAGGCCGGCAAGAAGAAGCATTCAGGAAAATGCTCTACCTACTGCAATTACTACAAAATACCAGGACACAAGGAGGAAGACTGCAGGAAGAAACCTAATAATGGAATGTGCTTCAACTGTGGAGAAATAGGTCACATAAGTCCAAACTGTCCGAAACTAGCTCCAGCCGCGAACAACAAGACTACTAAAAATGCTAGAGCATTTGTTCTGACCGCAGAAGAAGCCAAGATGATTCCGAACGTGATTGCCGGTACGTTTTTAGTTAATGATATTTTTGCTAAAGTATTATTTGAATCTGGTGCAAACCAAAGTTTTATTAATACTTCATTTTGCAAACTTCTCAATCAACCATTAACTAAACTCCCACAAGAATGTCTAGTAGAAACAGCAAACGGGGAAACCATTAAGATTTCTGAAATCTTGCAGGGAGCAAGAATAGAATTTTTAAATCAAAAGTTTATTGCAAACCTTTACCCAATGAATCTGGCAGGATTTGATGTTGTATTAGGAATAGATTGGTTAATAGCCAATAAAGCCAGTATTTTATGTGATCAAAAGTCAATTCAAGTGAATTCACCAAAGGGTGAAAAGTTCGCAATTAAATGAGATAAACCATCTAGATCCACGAAATTCATTTCTGTAATGAAAACAACTAGCTATATAAGAAAAGGGTCATTAGTGTATTTGATTTCCATAATCACTAACACTAAAGGAAAAGAACTGAAGAATATTCCAGTAGTATCTCAGTTTCCAGATGTGTTTCAAGAAGAATTACACTACCACCAGACAGAGAAGTTGAATTCAGAATCCATCTGCTACCAGGGACAGCACCAATTGCCAAAGCACCTTACCGTTTGGCACTCGCCGAAATGCAGGAACTGAAGAAGCAATTAGACGAATTGTTGGAGAAAGGATTCATACAGCCAAGTTCATCACCCTGGGGTGTCACACCCCAACCGATGGCGGAAACATCGGGATGAGACGAAGTGTGTGTAGATTGCAAGAGACTTCATAACACTATGTGACAATATTTAATTAAATTCGAATTTCATTGCAATTACTAAATTGTCATACAATAATCAAAACAAAATACAACATTGTTTCAACAAATAACATAACATTAAAAGATAAACGATTAATATGTGTGTATCTAGTCCACCCTATTCTTGTTTCATCTTTCATCATACTTCAACAATTTAACCTGCAACATGTATTAAAATAGAGTTTCAATGCAAAAGCAAAGGCGAGTATACAAGTTTGTTTACATAGCATAATAGAATAAAAACTCAAATCCAACATGATTCATAATATGTGATTACTAGTATGCAATTTTGGCGTACAATATGATCAAACCCGAGAATACAACGCATAAAAGATCCTAATCCCAAAAGTTTAGCGGGGTGGTAATGTTTAACTTAACAATACCCAAAAGTATAACGGGCGGGGCGTTAATCCTATAGCGCTATAATTGTTAAGGTGGGCGAGCAAAGTTAATGAGCATATAACGTTCCAAATCGATCACATAGCATACGAGAATAACAAGTAAGTCACATTAGTTTCATGTTTAATCATGGATATAGTAAGTTTAATAGAGTTTAAAAGTTGTTTGCATAGTTATACATGTTGCATCCCAAAGTGTAAAGGGGAAAAAGGGATCGAGTATACTCACGGTGGTTGCAAGCTTTCCTACTTGAAATCCCGCGAGTGAGTTGATGGATGGATTAGTTTGGAGCACATAGTCCTTCTACACGAGGAAACATAGGTGTGTGAGTTTGGCGTTTAACGGAAGATTAAAGTTTCGAATTTCAGTATAACATAAAGTATAATATTAAAATAATCATCTTTAACTTATAACACTTATATGACACTATGTAACCACTAGGGTTATATTGTATTTCATGGGTAGTACACCCATTAGAATCATATCAAGGTTTTAAAGTCTTAGATGATATTCTACTACTTTAACATATAAACACAAGTTCAATATTAAAGGTTCGAATAAGTATATATATATCTAGGTTACATATTATTTAGTCCAATAATTCATGTAGGAGGTAGAAGATTAGGATCTTCATTTAGGCACCTCGAGTTATCATGGAAGTCATGTATGGGGTAGGAAGAACAAGCTTCCGTTTAGGAACCCCTTGAACGTTCACCACTTCACTTGATGTAAAAACAACCAAGGAGGGTCAAGAACTATGATTAATACAAGTATGTAAATGAACTAAGCTAAGAGAAATCATCAAATCATGTGAGGATTTTATGTTGGAACAACCCAAGTTGGTTGTTCCACAATCACTCTACATCAAGATCTAAGCTTGAACATGACTTATGGGCGAAAACCCTAAACAAAACAGAGAATATTTGAGGTTTAACCTCTGATTTGTATGTCTCAATCATGTTTCTAACACTTAATCAACCATGGGATAGGTTGTAAGCAATAGTACATAAGTTTGAGATGAGTTTTGATAAGTTTAAACAAGTTTTGAAAGAGTATAAACAAAACAGAAAGTTTACGGACATATTTAGGGCAATTCCAGGCCTGATTTCTCCAAGGAGAAACCAAGGAATCAAACCCCAAGATTATCCAAAGAAGTAGGAAGAAGAACCAAGTGATTTGGTTAAGAAATGAGCAAGTTACACTCACTTTAGTGCAAGAGTATGAATCTGCCAAAATCCTGAATTGCAAGAGATTTGAGAGTGAATTTGTGAGGTGTAGAGAGTTGTGAAAGTGTAAAAATGCTTGGAGAAGGGTTGTATTTATAGGGGAAGAGGTTAGGGATGATTGGAGGTGATTAGAGGTGGATTAGAGCTGATTGGAAAGGGCAAGAACTTGGGATTTCGTGCAATTTCGCGAGCTGGTGAGTTTTCTGCCCGCCCAAACACCCTTACGGACCGTAAGGGTTGTGGCTTACGGTCCGTAAGCCAAGGTCAGAAGCACAAAAATTTTTATTTTATTTTTTATGAATTGCAACTTATTCCCATGTCACCTAATACGGATTTTATGATTAGATTAGTGTTTCTAGGCATATGTAACATGTTCTAAAGTATGCCCGAGTGTAAATTGAATATGACTAAGCATAAGTTTCGCATAAAATATGAATGTCACGTGTTTATTAGTTTAACATAAGTTTGCAAACATCTCAAATAAATACCAAATTGTTTCTCAATTTAAGCGTACAAACATGTATAGAGTATGTATAACACGAGTTTAAATAATTGCAAGTTTAGCACTTAGTTTCCAAGAATAATGATTAATCATCAATTGATTTACAAAATCGAACATACGAGCATATATAGAGTGTGTATAACATATTTGTAACAAAATACGAGTTTCATTAAGGATTCAAGTCTCGGTTTTTACAACGATTACAAAGAAAGAACAATTACAAGAATACAAAGTTTCCAAAAATAGAAATACGAACAAAACTTTCTATAAATGGAAAGTACAAAGGAGCCGGGCGTTACATGGGGAGCACAGATTTTATTCGTTAAAAGGAAAGACGGATCGATGCGTATGTGCATAGATTACCGTGAATTGATCAAAGTCACGATTAAGAATCGGTATCCATTACCAAGAATCGATGATCTGTTTGATCAATTGCAAGGAGCTCGATTTTTCTCGAAAATCGATTTAAGATCAGGATATCATCAATTAAAGGTACAGGAAGAGGACATTCCTAAGACCGCGTTTAGAACAAGGTATGACCATTATGAAATTACTATCATGCCATTTGGTTTAACCAATGCCCCAGCTGCATTTATGGACATGATGAACCGAATATATAAGCCATATTTGGATAAATTCATAATTGTCTTTATAGATGATATTCTCATTTACTCTAAAAGTAAGGAAGAACATGCAAAGCATTTGCACGCACTTCTAAGTTTATTGAGAAAGGAAAAGCTTTATGCTAAATTTTCAAAGTACGAGTTTTGGTTAGAGCAGGTACAATTTCTTGGACATCTAGTCAATCATGAAGGAATTCATGTGGATCCCACCAAGATCGAGGCAATTACCAAATGGAAAACCCCTGAGTCACCAACAGAGGTTAGAAGTTTCTTAGGATTGGCCGGTTATTATAGAAGATTTGTTTGAGATTTTTCTAGAATAACCATTCCCTTAACTAAGCTAACCTGTAAATCTGTTAAGTTTGAATGTGGACCAAAACAAGAAGAAGCCTTTAGAATTCTTAAGCAAAGACTAACCAATGCACCCATACTAGCGTTACCAGAGGGAACTGAAGACTTTGTAGTCTATTGTGACGCTTCTAAGTTAGGTTATGGATGTGTGTTGATGCAACGTCAAAAGGTTATAGCTTATGCATCTAGGCAACTTAAGAATCATGAAGAGAATTATTCAACCCATGATTTGGAATTAGGAGCTATAATTTTTGCCCTTAAGATTTGGACATTACCTTTACGGTAGTAAGTTTACCATTTTCACCGATCATAAGAGTTTAAGGTACGTCTTCAGGCAGAAGGAGCTGAATATGAGACAAAGACGCTGGATGGAAATTCTTAGTGATTATGATTGTAATATCCAATATCATGCAGGAAAGGCTAATGTGGTAGCTGATGCTTTAAGTCGAAAGTATCATGAAAAGCCAAAAAGAGTGCGTTCTCTTAAATTAAATCTACAGGTAGAATTAAATGAACAGATTAAAGAAACACAAGAATCAGTAATCAAGGATGATACTGAAAAGTTAAAAGGAATGATTAAGGAATTAGAACAAGGAACAGATGGAATTTGGAGATTCCATAAGAAAAGCATCTGGATACCTAAATTAGGAAACCTGCGTCATCATATATTAGAAGAAGCCCATAAGGCTAAGTATACAATGCATCCTGGAAGTGATAAGATGTATCAAGATTTAAGAAAGAATTTTTGGTGGATAGGAATGAAAAAGGACATAGCAGCTTATGTTTCGATGTGTTTAACCTGTTCACAAGTCAAAGCTGAACATCAGAAACCCTCAGGACTGTTGCAGCAGTTAGAAATGCCCGTATGGAAATGGGAATTGATAACAATGGATTTTGTTACCAAATTACCCAAAACAAGGAAAGGTAATGATACAATCTGGGTGATTGTAGATAGGCTAACTAAGTTAGCTCACTTCCTACCAATGAAGGAAACTTTCAGTATGGAACAGTTAGCTAAGCTATATGTAAATGAAATAGTTTCATTACATGGAATTTCTCGATCAATTGTTTCTGATAGAGATAGCCGTTTTACCTCTCATTTTTGGACAAGTTTTCAAAAAGCCATGGGAACCAAGTTGAATCTAAGCATAACTTATCATCCTCAAACGGACGGTCAAAGCGAAAGAACAATTCAGACAATGGAAGATATGCTTAGAGCTTGTGTAATTGATTTCAGAGGTAATTGAGATGATCACTTACCATTGATAGAATTTTCTTATAATAACAGTTATCACACAAGTATCAATGATGCACCATTCGAAGCACTTTATGGACAAAAGTGCCGAACTCCAATCTGTTGGGCAGAAATTGAGGAAAAGCAACTATCTGGACCTGAGATAGTACAAGAAACAACCGACAAGATCATTCAAATCAAGGACCGACTAAAAGCAGCACGTGATCGACAAAAGAGTTACGCTGACAACAGGCGAAAACCGTTGGAATTTCAAGTAGGAGATAAAGTGTTATTAAAAGTCTCTCCTTGGAAAGGAGTGGTAAGATTCATCAAAAAGGGAAAGCTAAGCCCCAGGTATGTTGGACCTTTTGAGATTATTAGAAAAATAGGACCTGTAGCCTATCAGCTACAACTGCCAGAGGAAATGGCAGGAATACATGATGTATTTCATATATCTAATCTCAAGAAATGCTTAGCTGATGAATCGCTGGTAGTACCTCTTAAGGATATAGAGGTAAATGAACAATTAAAATTTGTAGAAAGGCCTCTACAGATTGAAGACAGGAAAGTCAAGAACCTCAAGCACAAGAGACTAGTTCTGGTCAAAGTAAAATGGGACTCCAAAAGAGGACCAGAATACATATGAGAGCTTGAATCAGAAATGCAAAGGAAATATCCACACCTATTCCAGTAGATCTCGAGGACGATCTCTAAAACAAGGTGGGGAGGATATAACAACCCTCCTAAAATTTTTCCGACACCCTAATATATTTTAAAATATCCCAATATGTCCTAAAATATACCCCGTATGCGAAAACGGACTCCGAATACCTTTATTTTTGTAAAACTTAATTAAAAACAAGTTTATATGGTCCTTGGCGGCACGCGACCGAGCCGGTGAAGGCCTACGTGGGGGGCGACCACCTGGACAAACGGCGGCACCCGGAGCTGCCACGTGTCGTGTGCGTGGAGAAGCTAGCCGCTGAGTGGGCAAGGCTAGGGCCTACACCCCCTACGTTGCGGGGCGTGACGACCCCTCTTGTTTCCGTCGCGGGGCGCGACTCCCTCTATGATCAGCCCTATAAATTGGGCGATCGAGCTCTGTTTCGATTGTTCAGTTTTCTTTTCTCTCTCTCAACATATAAGCTAATATTCTTGGGTATAATACCCCCCTAAATAATGAAGTTCTGCCCCGTTGTAAGTATTATAACCCCGGTTACGTATTAGATACGCTGCCCGATTGATCCAGGGTTCCGTAATGGCTGTCGAGGTTCTGCCCGACGTAGTCGTTGGAATGCCATCTCGGGGAGGGTATTACTAATGTAAATATTGTGTTATTATACTAACGCGTGTGCATTTGTGTAATTTATAGATAATCACCAGGAAACCCTAGAAGAAAACCTAAGACAGCAATGTGAGTAATCTCCTTTTTGCAAACTGTTTTTACAAAACATCACTTAATTAATATTATACTAAACAGTTATTGAGTATTTGTAATGATACAATTATCATCGGTATATTTGGGGTTTTGTATACAAAATTTGTTACTACCTTACGAGGAGTAACATGACCATAAGTCAAGACGACAGTACCGTGGGTGGTAATTAGTATGAATTGGAAACAAATGTAATTGCGTGGAACGCCCTCAATACTATACAATGGTTTTCATTAAACTTGATTAAACTGAGATTCACTCACCAGTATTTTCCATTGACAAAATGTTTTCAAACGCGTTTCAGGTAACAAAATGTGAAAACCAAATTAGAAGCCAGTTGGACAGAACTGAAGGCTTGGAAAAGTGGCTATAAAGTTACCTAAAATAAAAAAGATGTTTTATTAAATAAAATAAGATTTATTCCTATGAAAATGTGTGTACTTAAAACTTGGGTTTTATCCCATGTGTTTAATATTATGAAAGTGTGGTATTTTACTCTGATAAAATATTTCCTAACTACGGTCCTGATGTAATTTTCGCTGCCAAAATGATAAACACAAGATACCACCTAAACTGGCCGCGGCCGCCCGTTCACGGGTTGTTAGGGGACGGGGGTTGTGACAATTATAGCGCTATAGGATCAACGCACCGCCCACGAAATTTGGGGTATTGTTAAGTTAAATATGTTAACCTTCCGTTACTCTATTTGGGATAGGCTATTTTAACGCGTTGGAAACTTGGGTTTAAACATATAAGTACACCGTTTCGGCATGCTAGTAAACTTGCTTATTATGATTCATGTTGGATATGAACACTTAAACTATTTTATTCTATATGATGCTATGTAACAAAACTTGTATACTCGCCAACTTTTTGTTGATATATTTTAATACATGTTGTAGGTTGATAGACTTGATGATGCTATGAAGAAATGCAAATTTAGGTGGACTTAGATACACACCTAGATTAAATTTTGTTATTTCAATGTTATGTTCGTTTTGAGACAATGTTGTTATTTCTATTTGAGTCTTGTATGACAATTAGTTTTGAAATGAAATTTAAATTTAATTTAATTTAATTTATATTGTCACATAGTGTTATGAAGTCTTTTGCAATCTTGTTTTCGTCTCATCCCGATGTTTCCACCATCAGTTGGGGTGTGACATTATATGTCTACTTAGATTCAAGTGTTCATGTAATAACACATGATTGAAATTAGGGTTTAATTTTTTGATTTGGTATTTGATTTTTGGAAAGCAACTTGCAATTTTTACTTATGAACAATCTTCATGCACCGAGTTGTTTGAATACATGATTCGGAGTTGTGATAATTAAATTTACGGCATCTAATAACCCTAATTCATACACCGAGTTGTTTGAATATGTGGTTCGGAGTTGTGATAGTTAAATTTACCGCATTTGATGACCCTAAATTTGATTTCTTTTTTAATTAAAGATGCTATACTAAGAAGTTAGTGTAGCACCATCAATTATCCAGTTCAACTATAATTTGTTTATTCAAGTTTATTTAATTTCAATAAAATTATTTAACTTAATAATTGTGTTCTGATTAATACGTATAATCCTGTTGAAAGCACACATCTAAACCACCCCAAAGTTTTAATTAAAACAAGAAGCATTTGTTAGACACCTCTATTTATTTTAAATTTTCTTTTAATTATGACATCATCATGTTACATTGATAATTGATATTGATAAATACCTATAATCTGGTGACATTATTCAATCAATGAAATTTCTAAAAGAATATTTATAGTTATGTTTGTTGGGTCTAAGCCCAAAGACGATGACACAATGAAAAATGATATTTGTTGGGCCTCGGCCTCAACCCAAACTCTTGAACATTGACCGAAAGTTTGACATCAAAGGTGCATAAACCAGGGTTTTCCCCCAAACCGGTTCCGTCTGAGTCAAACCTAGAGATGGGCATAATAACCGGTTCCAAACCCGACCCGATAGACCCGACCTGGAACCGGTTCCAGTTCTTTCCCGCTTTATTGAAAAACCGGTTCCGGGTTAAAAAAACCCGTAGGTTCTTAACCGGTTCCAGTTTTTATAAAAAATTAGGCCCGTACCCGGTTCCTACCCAGAACCGGTTCCTCTGTAACCAACCAAGCTTTTCAACCAAGCTTTTCATACAACACTAAGTTTTTATTAAAACCGGTTACATTACATGATAACGCTAAACATTTATTTAACATAAAACACACTAAATCCTACAAATCCTACATTACATAACACATTAGACATTCGAAGAACCAGTTCCGGATGCTTCACAGGCTTCATTTTTCTTCGCCTTTGTAACCGAACAATGATGATCGGTGTGTTTTTTTAACGTCAAGTTGGCCGTAGCCTTAATGAATTTGCCGCAAGCTTTGCACCGTGCCATCTCGTGGCTATCGCTCATTAAGCACAAATCAAAGTGCTTCCAAACTTGGGGGTTTCTCTTGGTTTCCAAAACCATAACAACCTCATCGTTGCACACCATAACGAGCTTTGAAGATATAGATTAGAAGGTGTAAGTTTAGTATTTTTGGAGTAGGTGTACGTTATGTTTGAAGGTGTAAGTTATATATATAGTAGAAACCGGTTTTAATGGCAATAAATCGATTTCTAACGGCATTATAGCCGTTGGAATCGATTCCAACAAGTGTTGCAGCTTTTTCTGTGAATTACCCGAAGGAACCGGTTCTTTCGAGAAACTGGTTACAACTCTACCCGAAATCGGTTCCAGTATTTATGGTCTAAAACTGGGTAGGAACTGGAACCGGTTCCTACAGGAAGCGGTTCCATTCACACTCATTCAAGAACCGAGTACGGTTAGAAACCGGTTCCGGGTATAAAAAAACCCGATATGCCCATCTCTAGTCAAACCTGGTCAAAACTTGGTCTAATTGAAACCTATCCGAAGCATTTGCTAAAACCGATTTAAATCAAAACCTGATGAATTTCAGAGCCTTTTTTAGAAATTATAGACTAGGGTTAGTTAAAGATATAGAAAGTTTAAAAGCATTTGTGAAGAAACACAGAACTAATTAAGGGACTAATCAGTTTGGTTTATGTTCCTATCATAGTGGTTAATCTTCTTTATGGTTTCCTGAGCTTCTTAATGATTGGATTAGCCTGCAAAACAGAACACCGTTACTCGTTAAGAGGGGAATGTGGGGGTTTCCCTCTTAACCGGGCTCCGGCGTGAGAATAAGCGACTGCTTGTGGGAGATAATTAGTATTAAGAGTGAGAGTAGAGGGAATGGAATGTTTAACCTGTGAAGTGAGGTCTCTATTTATAGCCGGAGAGGCGTAAGAGGATATGGGCTTACGGGGTAATGAACACGTACTCTGTTTCGTAATGGCCGATAATACCGGTAATGATGACGGGTCGAGTGGCGCGAGGACCGCCGCGCACTACCGGGAAGATGACCTGTTGCTCTTGCCATGAGGGTTCGTAAGGGCGCTTGCCTTTCTCTTTTGCGCTGTATCTTGGTCCGTTGACCATATGGGTTTCTAGACGTCTGACTTTCTTGTGATTCCCCTCATCGTGGCGTTAGAGCTGTCGAGTTTCTTTGCGCATGTTTTTCACCAGGTGGCTCAGCTTTCCGCTTTTTAGCGCTCTTTCGATCTCTTGACGTAAACTGTAATAGTCGTCCATCAGGTGTCCCGTATCTTTATGGAAGTCGCAGTACAGGTTGGGGTCTTGCCCCTTTTTGTTCGTCATAGGCCTTGGCGCCTTGAAATCGTGATTCTCCGTCATCAGTACCTCTTTAGGTGTTTTTATGAGCGGAGTCCAGTGCTTTTCTCGATTGTCATCCCTGACTGCTTTCCGATAGCCGATGCGATCAATGGTATCTCGCGCGTCTTCTTTGTAGCGGGACCGTTCTTCATAACGAGGTCATTCAATATAACCGTTGGAGTGATTGGCTTTCCACCCAGGGTTTTTGCCTTTGTTTCGTCTGTTGTCGTCGCGCGAGTGACCCCCTTTAGAAAATCGATCTTCAGTAGGATAACTGTTGTTTCTGGCGAGTGACTCTTCAGTTTGGGCGACTATCTTCGCGGCTTCCATGAGTTTATCCCATTCCTTTGGCATTCCGTCCTTCCCAGTGATGGTTCTAATTAGGCTGTCACAGCGGATGGCTTTCTTGAAGTGGCAGCGCATGAGTTGTTCACTAACGTCGCCGATTTCCAAGCACTCTTGTTGAAGCGAGTGATGAAATCTTCCAAACCCTCGTTATCTCTGCGCCAGATGTCTTCAACCTCGGCTATGTCGCGCTGGTATCGTCTTTGTTGACTGAAGTGACTCAAAAACTGAGTCCTGAAATCCACCCATGACTTTATCTTTCCCGGAGGAAGGCTGTCGAACCAGGCGCGAGCAGCCCCTGTAAGCGTTTGAATAAACAGATGGCACCACATGGGCATATTCCATCCCCCCCATGCAGCCCACGCTTGTGAAAACTCTGACGTGATCATCAGGATCAGTCAATCTGTTAAACTTTCCGACTGTCGGAGGTAACTTCTCTCTTTTAAGTGGCGCCAGTGCGATTTTTGGAACGAACTTGGAATGTTCCACAGCTTCAGCTAGTCGATAGGCGAGGCGAAAGTCTTGTTCAGCCTCTTCGGTGTACCCAACATGTTTTCTTGGTTTGTAGTATTCGTGGTTTCTCTATAAACGATTGAAGACTGAAGATCCTTCATCGTCCTCCCAAGTTGGATCATTCGGGTCAGTATCTTCCCATTCATTGTTCATGTTGCGTGGCGTGAGCCGGCTATGAATTGGGCCTCTTTGGGTGTTTGACGGATGGTCGTAATAGCTTTCTGTTTCCCCCCGTGTATCGCGCGTGTCATGCACGCTCAATCTTCTGGTAGGGGGAGGTCTATTACCTCTTCCTTGGATGTTTTGCGGTGGTGGCATCTGACGCGCCCCGTGACTTGGGCCGGTTGGTGTAACCAAGGACGGTTCTGCCGTTAAGACTGCCTGTTGTGCGCTCAAGGATTGATATGCCTCGTTAATGGTGGCAAGTTGTTTGGCGTACCATGAGGCTGGTGTTTCGCCCTCTGGTAGCCCTAGTAGCGCCGATATGTTCTGAGGTGGAGCTGGGTTTGAAGGTCCAGCGCCGTTGTTTCCTGGGGTTACCGTTTGAGTGATGCGGGTGATGCTCCCGCGCGGTCCCCCCGTATTGGTTACTTCGATTTCGCCAATTTCTTCGATGTGTTGAGGTTGGGCGTTTTGATTACCCTCCCCCAACGCTGCATTAGGGTTTTCACCAAAACCAACAAACTCGGGAATGATTCCTTGACCAGCCATGATCGAAGGAAGAAAAAACACGAAAACTCAGGAAAGAAGATGAAAGTGTTTTGTAGAAAACCGGTGGGCGCCAATGAAGAAACACAGAACTAATTAAGGGACTAATCAGTTTGGTTTATGTTCCTATCATAGTGGTTAATCTTCTTTATGGTTTCCTGAGCTTCTTAATGATTGGATTAGCCTGCAAAACAGAACACCGTTACTCGTTAAGAGGGGAATGTGGGGGTTTCCCTCTTAACCGGGCTCCGGTGTGAGAATAAGCGACTGCTTGTGGGAGATAATTAGTATTAAGAGTGAGAGTAGAGGGAATAGAATGTTTAACCTGTGAAGTGAGGTCTCTATTTATAGCCGGAGAGGCGTAAGAGGATATGGGCTTATGGGCCTTGGGCCTGAAGACGACAACATGGAGGATGTGCTCCTTGTCTCACTGGTGTCGACCGTTGGTGGCTTCTAGGAGCTTTCTGGAGCTGGCGCAATGTGATTGGAGCCACGGGTCACTGTTGTCGGCCTGGCCGCCCTTCTGCCATCAGCAGGTAAGTGGAGATCGTGGGGCAGTTGTCTCTGCCTTATGATTGGTGCCACGTAGGCGTCCTTGAGTACTTTTTGTCTCCTGCATGCCAGTTGATCGTGGAGCACGATTGAGCAGAGCCAGAAAGACGTTGATTGGCTCTTTTCTTCTGCCACTTGTACCTTGTGTACTATCTTGAACAGCCTTGTGCTGCTTCCCTGTGCGATTCTTGCTGGGCACGTAACTAACTCGCGCGGGGTTTGGGTAACTGAGTGCTCCCTTCAGTATGCTAAGTGCTTTTATTGGAGCTTCTTATTATCTAGGCCTCGCGCCGGGTTGCACAGACGTGCTGTAGCCCGCGCGAGGTTGGCAAATAAGGAAATTGTTGAAGTAAGGAGTATGGTCCCGCGCGACCTTGCAGGAGGATTGCGCAGCTTTTTGGGACCATACCCCTTCAAGTCCCCCCAGTCCAGTGCTGCACCATGCGCGAGGCAAGTGGTTGGAGCTCTGGACTTAGAAAAATAAGGTTGTAGAAAATGCTTCTTTGACTTGGGTAGACGGCGCGCGTGTAACCTTTGTTGGCTATTACGGCGCGACTACCAGGTTTGGCTCTAGGTTTGTTGTTAACTTCTAGATGAAGTTTGTAATGATTTTGGGCGGGAAAATCTTCGAGATTTGAACTCTGACAGGTTGGTGAGAAACGTCGTTGATGGTGACGTTTGAGTTGACCACTTACACGGCTGTCATCAAGTTGTCTCTGACGGTTGGTCATTCCGTCAGGAGAGTGAGCTCCACGTGCGCGTGATAACCGTCATTCCGGGGTTCCCGCCTTACGTGTCATCTTCTAATTGGTCACGTGTGCGGCGATCTCGGCACGTTTACCCATCGCATTAAATGCGATGGGTATATATATCCGAAGGGATGTGGGAGGTCATCACTTTCTCTTCTACTATTGCTATCTTTCTCTCTTTTCATATCCTTTATATCTTGAAATCTTCAAGTTCCTCCAGAGTTTATTCACTATGGCTGAAGAACATCAAGAGGATAATCCCGGTGAGGAAGGTCCCGTTCCCGTTCTCCGGTGGGACTTGGGTCTGTTTGAGCAGATCGTTCGTAGTTTCCGGTTTCCACCGGAGTGGGATGCCAGATATCCCGGTCAACATCAGACCGCCGCCGATGCACCTCCGGGTTATATCACCTTATTTGAAGATTTCTTCCACCAGGGCAACTTCCGGTTGCCGGCGACGAATTTTCGTAATCGTATGAGAGAGTTATGATCAAATTCGTATACAAGGGGTTAAAGCGTCAACGTTGAAGTTTACGACTTTTCGGGTAACAATAAAGTTAACCGAGGGCTAAACAAAGTGGGTAAATGTCTTAAAGCCCTTATAAGTCAATTTAGAGGGCTCATTGTGCAAAACAAGACACGAAAGCGACCTTTAGAAGGACCAGGGACCAAAACTGCAATTAAAGGAAAATTGATTTGGCAGATCATGTATGCTCGTGTAGCGCGAGCACTAACCACATATGCAGTCGCGCTACGCGACTGCCTTATCTGGACAGAATGTTGATATTCTTGGATTTTCTTGGATTCTTGTCTGCCATAGCCCTTGTAAACGACCTTTGAACGATTTTCCTCATCTTGCTTGGCCCCTAAACAACCCCTAGACATTTAGGGACACTTGTTAGTGATCAAACATCAGTTATAGAGCTTGTTGTCAACAATCCATGAGGTTCCAAGCACTATAAAAGGCCATGAGTTGCAACCAAGTTCTTCACACCTTCCCTCAGCTTTCTGATCATTTCTGGAGCTCAAGTCTTCTCTCAAGTGATCACTAATCAAGCTTAGGACTTCAGTAAGTTTGCTAATCTTTTCTTAGTTAAGTTTTTGCTTAGTTTAAGCTTAGAAGTCAAACCGTCGTAATTAACAGTTGACTTTAAGATTAATCACTAATGGTCCAGTGATTAGTCGAATTAAAAGTAGTTATAAGTTGGTAATTATGTGGGTAATAAACCCTTAAAAGGGTTCCCCCTGATTCCCACTCTAACTAGGTCAAATGTCGGGTCAAACTTGTTAATAAAAAGTCAACAGGATACTTAGTTTCTAATATATGTATGATTAGCAATGTAGAACACATACAACCTGTTTGATCATTAATATAACTTGGTAATTAGTGTAAGAACATGTCTAAACATGTTCAACCCGACAATTTACTGTTTAGACCCGGTTCGGAACCGAAAGTCGCATAGTTTGACTTTCAGTTCTGACCCGTTTAGGCATGTTTTAGAAATGCCTCAGAGCTTAATTTGGACCAGGTAACATGCTAGTATAACCCTCTGTGATTATACACCATGGTTCATTAGTTAACCAATTAATTCGCATGATTCCGTTAATTGCTCATATGTTGACCATTATGCCCTTATCACCTTAAAACGTGAGTTTTGAAAATGTAAAAGAGTTGAAACTTTAATTACTGATATATAAACTTGCACCAAAAATTTGAGATCAATTGGTGGTGTAGATTGAGAGTTATGCTCATTAGCGTAAATTGAAAGCTTTATGTTAATTAAACGGCGTAATTAGCGTATAGCCTAGTTAAGCCTACTTCTTGATATCAAAATCTTTACCCACTGATGTAATATATTATTTTGGGATTTTTGAAGATTTTTAATTAATTTTAGGCTGAGCATAACTAATAGTCGTAGGCTTAATCCGGTAATTGTCGGTTTTGCCCTTACGGGCCATAAAATGAGTTTTACATATCTAAACGACTCCAAACCTTTTGCTACTTATTCTAAATGATAAATAAATTATTTTAAACCCTCTGGAATAATAAAAATATCAGATTTCTATATAGAACCCGGAAACGGCTTCTAATCGCCTTTTTAAGCGTTTTTAACGCCTAGTATGTACTAGAACTATTTTAAACATACTAAGGGTGATACCTACTGATATTTGAGGTAAATTATAATATTTTAACAGTAAGCAAAAGTTGTTAAACTCATACTTCAGTTTTGAGCTTTTCGGCTTATGTGAAATTACCAAAATGCCCCTACGGTGCATAGTTTGGTTATAATTGATAAATTTCACATATATACTTTACCCTACTGTTATAACTTAGTAAAATAAGTATTTTTGCTGATTATATCAGACCTGTAACTCAGGTAAATACTTAAACTCTTTTATAACCTTTTAAATGACCAAACTACCCCTACGGGGCATAGTTTGTGTTTAAATTCGTTACGGGCATAATAAAAGACATATTACTGATGTCACAACATATTTGAAGCATATTAACTTAGGAAACCTGTATATGGATCTTACGGATACCCGTTACGCTTATTACGCGTTCGGTTCGGTTTATGTAACAAGCTTACATAAATTAGCCGAAACGGGTCAAACCTTATCGGTTTTATCTCAAAATCCAGAATGTGTATGAAATACCCATGTTAAGAAAGTCTCTGAACTTGTCGGGTCTAAATCACATTCTATCCGGTCTTCGCTTAATCGTGCGTACGAACCGTATCTTCGAAACTAACCGGTCTAAGCTTAAGTTTAACTAAAGACCCGTTAGGATTCTAATAGGTTATTATAAACCTTCGTTCCAGATTAGGAGAACCAGTTAAAGCTACTTGCAATTTGCTTATTGTGATTATTACATTGCTCAGGTAAATACTTTTAACTTATTTTCCCTATACGGGCTTGGGTTACGGTATATAGAATACCGCTTGGTCGGGTGTCAAATCTTCCATCGTTAGGTGGTTAATTGAATAATTTGATCGGCCCGTTTAAACAGTCTTGTTACTTAAAAGCCTTTGGGGGGTTAATGACCATGTCCCGGATATCCTTGGCATTATTTTACGAAATGGCCACGACTTAAGCGCGGGGTGTAGGCGTACACCCGTCAGTGCACAAAAGAATAATGTGGTGTGTCTATTGATCTTTAACCCGGACACGATCCGGGCTACTGAACGCATAAGGAACATGTAATTCGTTCACAAGATTATATATTTAAATAATTCTCCCAAGTTATAAAAAGTTTGTGCCACGTGCATTCAAATCAATTTTTAAATCATTTTTAAAATGAGTCAGTTGATTGTATTTACCAGTGTAAACTGACGTATTTTCCCAAAAAGATTAAATGCAGGTACTATGCGTAATTGGCTGGGATTTCTCCTTAGCATCAATAGAAGTCTCGCAAGCTTAAGATGCCTAAAAGTCTGTTGAACTATTGTTTCATATTTTATTTTCGATCCGTCTGTGGATAAACAATCGACAGTTGTGATATTTGATATTACAATATTATATTCGGTTAAATTTATATCTTTCTTTTGCTTCCGCTATGCATATTAAATATTGTGTTGTTTGACTATTATGTTGCCAACCACGTCACGATACTCCCCACCGGGCCCACCGGTGACACGTGGAAACCGGGGTGTGACAGGTTGGTATCAGAGCCAACACTGAGTGAATTAAACACTAGCCTTTAGTGTTTAATCTCAGTTACACAATTGCACATATCTAAACTTTCGAGTCTAGACAAAGAACATAGGAACAATCCAAATTTGTTTCAAATTATTTTAACTTTGTCTTTATTTTGTATATATTGTTGTTGCTATCTCATGCTATATTGACAGGAATAACAAAATGCCGCCAAGATTCTTCCGAAGAAGAGGACGTGGAAAGGGGCCAATCACCGCCCCCAATGACAACGAGGCAGGACCTTCGAATGTGCGAGCTCCTTCCACCACCGAGAGTGACGACCCCCGACAAAACCGGAGGAACCTCTTCTAGCCGGCTAGAAGGTCGGTTTCGCACAGTTCAACACCTCCTGTGCATAACTCTTATGGGCCACATTCGGAGAATGAGCCCAATAACCCACAACCCTCCTATATACCTTTACAGCGATCTTTATCACACCACTCCTTTGGTGACCCTACACCTGTTTTTAGGGGCCGGTTTAACCCGACAAATTTTATACAAGAACTAGTGGGTTTTAACCCATTGGGACCGGAGGACCACTTCTCGGGAGACAACGCTATGGATATGGACGAGGACACGGGTCCCGTCGAACCTGCCAGTGGCACACCGAACCATCCCATAGAGATCTCGGATGGATCTTCTTTCCACGGATCACCCTATGGTGGTCCAGACAGCTTTCAAGCTATGTTTACCCGGCACTAATGGTATTATACACCTCCTCGCCATTCACTGCCTCAGCAGCACCAGCAGGATCCCTCAGTGGATTCACGGTTTGTGGCAGTCACGCCACCGCCTCCACCGCCACCAGTTCAACCGGCACCTCCACAACCGCCAAGGCGTAGGAGAACCGGAGCGCGTATGTCTGCGCGAGCAGGAGACTCTCATTTTAGTTCTCCTCGTCAGTCTAGTGGCAGCCATTATCCGCCACATCAGGAGGACCCACAAATGGGTGGACCTTCTAACCCAGCTGTACCACAGCCACCACCGATGGGTTTTGACAACCCGATTCCAGCCTACACGGGTTCGATGGCGTACAACCCGTTTGAACCGCCGACTCACCACAACTATGGTTACGCTGAGGCCGACCCCTACATGGTAGCGGCGAATTACAACGCCCTTAACCCAGAAGGACCCTATGGCGCTCCTTGGGGAGTTGGGTACCCAACTCATGGGTACCAGATACCTGCCAGACCAATTATACGGACGCAATCGCAGCCGGCACGGTTTTCTCCCCCAGAGCGGGGGGAGATTCTTCAGAGATTGGATCAGGTTGAGCGGGACTTTCACCGCGAACGCAGAGAGAGACAGGGCTTCTTCCAAGGATTGACAAGCTTGATCAAAGGGAAGAGCAAGAAGGACCACTGAATCCTTCCACTTATTGTTGAGCCCCTGCGTGGGTATGCTTGTTTGTTTTGACCCCTGCGTGGGTCTATCTTTCTGTTAACCCCTACGAGGATATGTTATTGTTTAAGTCCCTGCGTGGACTATTATGCTATTTGTGTAAGTCCCTGCGTGGACTATTATGATGTTTGTTGTTAAGCCCCTGTGTGGGTAAGTCCTTGTTTGAACCCCTGCGTGGGTAAGTTTGTTTATTTAAAAAGTCCCGTTTAGGGCGACGTGTAATATTTTAATAATTAATGGAATGGTATGTTTATAAATTTCATTTTTGCTTTTACTTGCATAAATATATTACATGAAATAAATAAATCAAAATCATTCCTTTTTGATAATAAATCTGCCTATTTAATTATTGAATAAGAATCTTAAGAGTGAAACCTAGCCTGCGTGTCAGTATAAGACCCGGCCATGATGGTAAGACCTGTTTAAAAGATTCAAATCCCTGTTAACATCTGTAAACATGTTAACACTCCTGGCAGATGTGATTTGTTAAGATCACACACGTCATTTATATAAGGATCTTTTTAAAGATTCCTAACCCAACTTAATGATCTCTGAATCATGGGTTTAGATCATCAATTAAGATGATCATATTTTGACCATACGTGGTAATATAATTCCTACGGGCCCTGCTCATTTCCATATGGGCCAAAAGACAGTGGTAGCGATGACTCCCTGTCAGATAAAGGTAAAGAACTAAGTTCAAACCTTCATGCTTGATTCTCTGAAATCATAGCTTATAATTTATAAATGTCCTTGTGACTAGGCCTGTTGTGCCAATATACCTTCATGCTTTGATTCTCTGAAATCATAGCTTATAATTTAAAAATGTCCTTGTGACTAGGCCTTATGTGCTAATATATATTGTTATTGTCTATAATTAGGATAAATTATAATTGAAATCCTAATTAAATGCGATTAATAAATTAACCAAATATGGTCTCTGTTTACCATGGTTAATGAATTACCCTAAGGGGCAATTCCATAATAAACTCCCAAATAAACTATTGTCCTTGTTTTCTGTAACAGTTCAATTAAAATGGCTAACTCAGACGAAATTAATAGCCATCCAGTGGAGAATATTGACAACACCCGAGTTCATTTAACGGGTGCTGAATTAAAAGCGTTGGTTGACGACGCTGTTACTAAGGCATTGGAGCGGCAGTACGAAGAGTATAGTGGGACTCGAAGTAGGACCCTATCTACTCCGTATTCAAAGCCTCCTTCCAAGAAGGATGAACCCAAAAAGGATGATGATAGACTCTCCTCAAACCACAACAGTGCTCCATCTCTGCAGATCGTACCGAAACAGGGGACCCATGACAAGGGTTGTTCCTATAAATACTTCGTTTCATGCAAACCCCGGAATTTCACTAGGGAGAAAGGAGCCATTGACTGTATGACGTAGCTAGATGAGATGGATACAGTTGTGGATATCAGCGGATGCGCTGAGAAGGATGTGGTCAAATATGTGTCGCAATCTTTTAAGGGGGAAGCTTTAGCCTGGTGGAGATCTCTAATTCAAGCCACCGGGAAAATCCCATTGTACAACATGTCTTGGGAACAATTTGATGCCCTCATCAGGGAAAATTACTGCCCCCAGCATGAGGTTGAGAAGATAGAGTCTGATTTTCTATCATTGGTTATGACAAACCTTGACTGTCAAGCTTACCTCACGAGCTTCAACACAATGTCCCGGTTGGTTCCATATCTGGTGACCCCGGAACCAAAAAGAATAGCTCGTTTTATCGGTGGTTTAGCCCCCGAGATAAAGGCAAGCGTGAAGGCTTCTCGGCCAGCTACTTTTAGATCTGTAGCTGACATATCTTTGTCCCTCACCTTGGATGCGGTCAGGAAAAGATCGCTGAGGAATAAGGATGCTGAGAAGAGAAAACGTGAAGATGATAGCTCACGGAGGTCGAACAAGAAGCACCGTGGAAACGGTGACAACAAGAGGGGATCTGAGTCAAGGAAAGATGGGCACCAGTCTGGTGATAAGCCCAAATGCAAGATTTGCAAGAAACAGCACTTTGGAAAGTGCAGACTCGATTCGAACTCGCAAAGAACTTTTGCTTGCGGGATATGCAAGTCCAAGGATCACAAAACCTTGGATTGCAAACAGCTGAAAGACGCAACGTGCTACCGTTGCAATGAGAAAGGGCACATTAAAACCAACTGCCCTAAATACGCCAAGAAGCCTGAAGAGGCCAAGAAGACAAATGCTAGAGTCTTCAGAATGGACGCAAAGGAAGCAGTTCTAGACGACGTGATTACAGGTACCTTCCTTGTAAATGATGTCTATGCAAGAGTACTATTTGATTCAGGCGCTGATAAGTCGTTTGTAGATCATAAGTTTTGCAAATTGCTGAATTTACCTGTCAAAACCTTAAGTGTAAACTATGAGGTGGAGTTAGAAGATGGCACCATAGAAACCGCCTCTACTGTGTTAGATGGATGTGTTATATCCATTAAGAACCACTCTTTTCCTCTGTCCCTACTTCCATTTAAGTTGGCCGGTTTTGACATAATTTTGGGTATGGACTGGTTATCTCACAACTAGGCCCAAATTGTCTGTAACAGAAAGCAAGTGGTGATTAAGACTCCGTCTGGTGAATCACTTACCATTCGGGGAGATACCCAGTATGGACTGCCTGAGCAAGTGACTATGCTCAAGGCTTCCAAGTGCTTAAAGAAGGGTTGTGTCATCTACATGGCACAAGTGATTATTGATGAGCCGAAACCAAAGATAGAAGACATCCCTATCATTTCTGAATACCCAGAAGTTTTTCCTGAAGAACTACCTGGTTTGCCACCAGATAGACAAGTCGAATTCAGAATAGATATCATCCCTGGAGCAGCTCCAGTTGCTAGAGCACCTTATAGGTTGGCGCCCATAGAAATGAAGGAATTAAGAACGCAACTGGATGAATTGTTGGCCAAAGGTTTCATCAAACCTAGTTCGTCTCCTTGGGGAGCACCAGTCTTGTTTGTCAAGAAGAAGGATGGATCGATGCGTCTGTGCATCGATTATCGTGAGCGTAATAAGGTCACGATAAAGAATATGTATCCTTTACCCAGGATCGACGATTTGTTCGATCAACTACAAGGAGCAAGTTATTTCTCGAAGATTGACTTGAGGTCAGGCTACCATCAACTGAAGGTTAGAGATGAAGACGTGCACAAAACAGCATTTAGGACTCGTTACGGTCATTACGAGTTCCTAGTGATGCCTTTTGGGCTCACTAATGCACCGGCCGCGTTCATGGATCTTATGAATCGCGTTTGCAAGCCGTACTTAGATAAATTCGTCATCGTTTTCATCGACGACATTCTCATTTACTCGAAGAACCAAGCTGACCACGAGAAACACCTTTGCTGTATTCTCAAACTCCTACATCGTGAGAAACTCTATGCCAAATTCTCTAAGTGTGAATTCTGGCTTCGAGAAGTCCAATTCCTTGGACATGTGGTTAGTGAGCGTGGTATCCAAGTGGATCCCGCTAAAGTTGAAGCAGTTATGAACTGGCAAGAGCCAAAGACGCCTACAGAGATTCGTAGCTTCCTGGGATTGGCAGGGTATTACAGGCGTTTCATTGAAAATTTTTCAAGGATTGCTGCACCCTTAACTTCCTTGACTAAGAAGAAAGTAAAGTTCGTTCGGGGCCCTAAGCAGCAAGAGTCCTTTGATATTCTGAAGCAAAAGTTGAGCAACGCCCCAGTACTGACATTGCCAGATGGAATAGAAGATTTGGTGGTTTACTACGACGCATCGCACACTGGCATGGGGTGTGTGCTTATGCAGAAAGACAAGGTTATTGCCTATGCTTCAAGACAGTTAAAGGTGCATGAAAAGAATTACACCACCCATGACTTGGAGTTGGGTGCCGTTGTATTCGCACTAAAACTGTGGAGGCATTATTTGTATGGGATCAAGTGTGTGATCTATTCTGATCACAAGAGCCTTCAACATCTGTTTAACCAGAAGGATTTAAACATGAGGCAGCGCCGATGGATGGAGACGTTGAATGATTATGATTGTGAAATCAGATACCATCCCGGCAAGGCGAATGTAGTCGCTGATGCCTTGAGTCGAAAGGAAAGGGTGAAACCCATCCGAATCAATGCCAAGCGCATGGAGATAAAGAACAGTTTGACTGAAAGGTTGTTAGCTGCACAGAAGGAAGCTGTGTTGGAAGCTAACTATCCTAATGAAAAGATAGGAGTAACTGATGAGCAGTTATCTCTTGGCAAAGACGGAATTCTTAGATTGAATGGACGAATATGGGTTCCAATTTATGGAGGACTTCGGAATGTTATCCTCCAGGAAGCCCATAGTTCCAAATATTCCGTTCATCCTGGAGCTGATAAGATGTACCAGGATCTAAGGGCAAGTTATTGGTGGATAGGCTTGAAAAAGTCTGTAGCCACCTATGTAGCTAAGTGCTTGACTTGTACGCAAGTCAAAGCAGAACATCAAAAGCCGTCAGGCTTGCTGCAACAGCCTGAACTTCCTACGTGGAAGTGGGAAATGGTAACTATGGATTTTATCACCAAGTTACCTAAGACAAGGAAAGGAAATGATACAATATGAGTTATAGTTGATAGACTGACTAAGTCAGCACATTTCTTACTCATCAAGGAGACTTATAGCTCTGACATGTTAGCCCAGTTATACGTTGATAAGATTGTAGCCCTACATGACATACCTGTGTCTATTATCTCTGACCGAGATACTAGATACACGTCACATTTTTGGAAGAGCTTCCAACAATCTTTGGGCACGCGTTTGAATTTTAGTACGGCTTACCATCCTCAGACAGACGGTCAGAGTGAGCGTACTATTCAAACCTTGGAAGACATGCTGCGTGCATGTGTGATCGATTTGGGTGGTAGTTGGGATAACCACCTACCACTAATTGAGTTATCCTACAACAATAGCTACCACACCAGCTGTAACACCTCGTAAAATCACGTCCAATGATGTATTGACACGTGTAATAGACCCTAATGAAGTCAAACACTGAAATTTAGGGACTAATTTTTCGAAAAATCGAAAACTTTGATTATGAAAGGACTAGAAGTGATAACATACCTAAAAATAAGTTTCTTATGATGTTTATATTCATAAATGTGCCACTTGATGATTAAGTGAAGCCGTTTGCATAATTAATTGAAAGTTTACGCAATAAAGGGTTAAAAGCGTCAACATGTTAATTCTTACCTCTGAGTGACCTTTTAACAAACCGGGAGCTTCATAATATTTAATTATACTCTCGGGAATGCCAAATATTGTCCGACTAAAGTTTTTATGCCTATAAGTAAAATTACGCGCAACTATGCAAGTTAGAGGGGCTAAAAGTGTCAATATGTTTAATTATACATCTAAATGACTTTTTAGCGAACCCGAAGTATCGTGATGTTTAATAATATTTTCAAAAATGCCTAATATGGATTAGATGAGGCTTTAATGCTATTAAATGATGAAATGCGCAAGTTTGCGCAATAGAGGGACCTAAAGCGTCAACTTTTGAATCTACGCCTTTCGGTGACCATCTAGGCGAACGAGAGCATATTAATATTTAAGTATATGCTTGGGAAGGATAAATATGGGCCATGGAAGGCTTGTATAACATTAAACGGCATTTCGCGCTACTTTGCGCAATTTAAGGACTATTTGCGTCAAGCTGCAAAAGTAGGTCGATTCGTATGGTAACGGACCTTCCGGAAATTGTCCATGAGTTAAACATGCCCTAATTATCATTTCTATAGCTTAGATATAGGCTTAGAGGTGTTTGGTGCGCAAAAATAAACTTTCAAGTCCACCAGGGACTAAAAGTGTCAAAAAGTGCACAAGTTTGCATTTTCGCGCATATCTCACAATCTGAATATCTCCGGACACCCAAAAATTTATGTAAGCACTAAAATATTTTATTTTAGTGATCGCCTTGATAAAATTTCAGTTGTCGCGTAATTTGGACCGTTTTTCGCGTCCGTTCGTGTTTCGTCGTAATTAGACGAACAACGTGACCGTACGGCCAAACGGACCGACATCCGACATATTTTTGAGCATGTTACATGTCCCTCCTGTTTAGGCATCATTGTAGAGGCTTAAAAATGGTTTAACGGGCCTCAAACGCATCAGAAAGGTGCTAGAAGCATGCAGGGACCAAAACTGCCATTTCAGAAACTTGATTTCCAGCTGTTACCAGCTGTTACAGCTGTTTTATTCAATTGCAAATGGTTTTCTTCAGTCCTTGGGCAGCCCATAGATTGCTAAAACAAGGGGTAAAGGTGTACGGTCCAGATTTGATCACATTTATCGAGGAACGATCCTAACGGTCCTCTAAATCCTATAAATACCCATTGAATGTTTGGCTCTCATTTGCACCTCTCCTTCAATCTGATAAAATCTCTGAATTGTGAGCATCTTGAACTCTTTTGAGAACCTCCCTCAGTCCTTTGGACCCTTTGTAAGTCCCCTTTCGTGTTTAGTTTAATTATTTAGCGGTTAAAGCCGAAAAGTCAAGCGTTTTGATAAACGCTTTGACTTTTAAACGGCTAAGCCATGGTTCGTAACGAACATGGCTACGTGACCGTAATTAGGTAGGTAATTAACCCTCAAAAGGGCGCCTCCTAATTACCACGATTACTTAGTTAAATTGTCGGGTCAAATGAAAGTCAAACGGGTTAGTTTTAAATAAAATGCATAACTAATAAATTAAAAGTCATAAAATCAGTTTTGCCACATTAATAACTTGGTAAATATTAGTTGAACATGTCTAAGCATGTTCAACCCGACAATTCTAGGTATAGGCTCGGTTCGGAACCGAAAGTCGCAAAAGTTGACTTTTGCTTTGACTTTCAGTTCTGACCCGATTTAGCTTAGTTTTGATATGCCTTAGGATTCCATTAGGACCATATTATAAGTTAGTATAACCCTCTAAGGTTATACAACTTGGTTCCATAGAAATCCTAGTTCATGCGTGTTTCCGTTATATGCCTAAATGTTGACCGTTATGCCATTTTGACCCTAAAATGAGAATTTTGAAAATGTGAGAGGACAATAATCTTTATTACTGATTTATAAACTTGTCCCTAAAATTTGACATCAGTTTGAGGTCTAGATTAGGAGTTATGCTCAATAGCGTAATTAGAAAGCCTTTTATTAATTAAACGGCGTAATTAGCGTATATCCTATCTAAACCCAATTTTTGATACCAAACTTTTTACCTACTGATATAAAATAATATTTTGGGAATTTTAAATATTTTTATTTATTTTTAGGCTGAGCATAACATAGGGTTCTAGGCTTGATTCGGTAATTGCCGGTTTTGCCCTTTTGGGCTATAAAATGAGTTTTACAAATCCTTTTGACCCCAAACCTTTTTCTACTGATTTAATATAATAAATAGAGTATTTTGAGCCTTCTGGAATTATAAAAATATCAGCTTTCTTTTGAAAACCCGGAAATGGCTCCAAATCGCCTTTTTAAGCGTTTTTAACGCATAGTATGTATCGAAACTAGTTTAAATATATAAGGGTTGATGCCTGCTGATATTTCCAGTAAATTTCTATATTTTAACAGTAAGCAAAGGTTTTAAACTCAGATTCTCTGTTTTGCCTTTTTAAGCCTATGTGGAATTACCAAAATGCCCCTACGGTGCATAGTATGGTTATAATTAATAAATTTCACATATATATGATACCCTACTGATATGACTTATTAAATTAAGTATAATTACTGATTTAATCAGACCTGTAACTCAGAATGATATTTAAACTCTCTTATAATCTTTAAAATGACCAAAATACCCCTTCGGGGCATAAATTGGTCTTAAACTCGTTTTGGGCATAATGGAAGATATCCTACTGATATCACAACATATTAAAGGAATATTAACTTAGGAAACCGGTATATGACTCTTTTGGTTACTCATTACGCACTTGTCGCGTTCGAATCGGCTTATGTGACTAGTTCGCATATATTAGCCGAAACGGGTCAAACCATATCATTTTTGTCTCAAAATCCAGAATGTGTTTAAGTTACCCATATTAAACAAGCATGTAAGCTTGTCGGGTCAAAACCACATTCTAAACCGGTCTTCGCTTTATCATGCGTTTGAACCGTGTCTTCCTTTTGAAAGTTAACCGGTCTAAGCTTAGGCTTAATTAAAGACCCGTTAGGAATCTAATAGGTTATTAAAAACCTTCGTTCCAGATTTAGGAGCCCAGTAAAAGCTATATGTACTTGCTTGGTGGTATACGGCTGAGATTGAATTTATATTTAGCTCAGGTAAATACTTTTAACTTATTTTCCCTATACGGGCTTGGGTTACGGTATATAGAATACCGCTTGATCGAGCATCAAATCTTACATCGTTGGGTGGTTAATTGAATAATTTGATCGGCTCGTTTAAACAGTCTTGTTCACTTAAAGCCTTTGGGGGGTTAATGACCATGTCCCGGATATCCCTGGCATCATTTTACGAAATGGCCACGACCTGAGCACGGGGTGTAGGCGTACACCTGTCAGTGTATAACTCAATATTGTGGTGGGTCTATTGATCTTTAACCCGGACAAGATCCGGGCTACTGAACGCACAAGTAACATGTAATTCGTTCACAAGATTTTAATATTAAATAATTATCCCAAGTTATAAAAATGTTTTGTGCCACGTGCATTCAAATCAATTTTCAACCCTTTTCAAAATGAGTCAGTTAAATTGTATTTACCAGTGTAAACTGACGTATTTTCCAAAAGGTTAAGTGCAGGTACTACTCGTAATAGGCTGGCTGTCTTCTAGCGTCCACAATAAGTCTCGCAAGCTTGGATGCCTTAAAGTCTGTTGAACAAATGATTCATTTTATTTTTGATCCGCCTGTGGATCCTTTACATTCCGTTTGTAATACTTGATATTACTTTATATCGGTTTGTAATATATTTATCTTTTGCTTCCGCTGTGCATTTAAATATTGTGTTGTTTGACTATGATGATATCAACTACGTCACTATACTCCCCACCGGTGACACGTGGAAAATTGGGGTGTGACACCAGCACAAAGGCTGCGCCTTTTGAGGCCTTATATGGTAGAAAGTGTAGAACGCCCGTTTGTTGGGCGGAAGTTGGAGATGTCCAATTATCAGGACCAGAGATAGTCTTTGAAACGACGGACAAGATTGTCCAGATTCGTGACCGTCTCAAAGCTGCCCGAGATAGGCAGAAGAGTTATGCAGATCCAAAGCGTAAAGCTTTTCACTTCGAAGTAGGTGACAAAGTATTACTTAAGGTATCACCCTGGAAGGGGGTGATGCGATTTGGTAAGAAAGGCAAGCTAAGCCCGAGATACATAGGACCTTTCGAGGTTATCGAACGTGTCGGGTCAGTTGCCTATAAGTTAAACTTACCAGAAGAGCTCAGTGGAATTCACAATGTGTTCCACATCTGCAATCTGAAGAAGTGCTTCGCTGATGAATCACTGGTTATACCACATATAGATGTGCATATAGATGAGAGCTTAAAATTTATAGAAAAACCATTGTCGATTGAAGATCGACAGGTTAAGAAGCTTCGAAGGAAGCATGTGCCTATTGTAAAGGTCAAATGGGATGCCCGTAGAGGTCCCGAGTATACGTGGGAGGTTGAGTCCACGATGAAAGAAAAGTACCCTTATTTATTTCAGTAAATCTCGGGGTCGAGATTTCTTTTAAGGGGGTGAGGATGTAACACCTCGAAAATTCACGTCCTATAATAAGTTGACACGTGTCACATGTTTGAACGTGTGAAAGAATGTTCTGAAAGGACTAAAGTTGACAATCATGAAAAGTATGTGAATATACGAGTTCTAAATGTCAACAGTGAATAAATATATTGTACATTAACCCTACATGATGTTTATAACATCAAACGAATAAATCATGGATCATGCGAAGCTAAAAGTGAGAGATTTCAAACTACAGGGGTTAAATGTGTCAACATGTTTAAGTTATACCTCTGAGTGACCTTTTGACAAACCCGAAGCTTTGTAACTGTTAATTATGCTCACTAGAATGCACGACATAAATTTCATAAAGTTTCGTAATCGTATGAGAGAGTTATGATCAAATTCGTATACAAGGGGTTAAAGCGTCAACGTTGAAGTTTATGACTTTTCGGGTAACAATAAAGTTAACCGAGGGCTAAACAAAGTGGGTAAATGTCTTAAAGCCCTTATAAGTCAATTTAGAGGGCTCATTGTGCAAAACAAGACACGAAAGCGACCTTTAGAAGGACCAGGACCAAAACTGCAATTAAAGGAAAATTGATTTGGCAGATCATGAATGCTCGCGTAGTTCGAGCACTAACCACATATGCAGTCGCGCTACGCGACTGCCTTATCTGGACAGAATGTTGATATTCTTGGATTTTCTTGGATTCTTGTCTGCCATAGCCCTTGTAAACGACCTTTGAACGATTTTCCTCATCTTGCTTGGCCCCTAAACAACCCCTAGACATTTAGGGACACTTGTTAGTGATCAAACATCAGTTATAGAGCTTGTTGTCAACAATCCATGAGGTTCCAAGCACTATAAAAGGCCATGAGTTGCAACCAAGTTCTTCACACCTTCCCTCAGATTTCTGATCATTTCTGGAGCTCAAGTCTTCTCTCAAGTGATCACTAATCAAGCTTAGGACTTCAGTAAATTTGCTAATCCTTTCTTAGTTAAGTTTTTGCTTAGTTTAAGCTTAGAAGTCAAACCTTCGTAATTAACGGTTGACTTTAAGATTAATCACTAATGGTCCAGTGATTAGTCGAATTAAAAGTAGTTATAAGTTGGTAATTATGTGGGTAATAAACCCTTAAAAGGGTTCCCCCTGATTCCCACTCTAACTAGGTCAAATGTCGGGTCAAACTTGTTAATAAAAAGTCAACATGATACTTAGTTTCTAATTTATGCATGATTAGCAATGTAGAACACATACAACCTGTTTGATCATTAATATAACTTGGTAATTAGTGTAAGAACATGTCTAAACATGTTCAACCCGACAATTTACTGTTTAGACCCGGTTCGGAACCGAAAGTCGCATAGTTTGACTTTCAGTTCTGACCCGTTTAGGCATGTTTTAGAAATGCCTCAGAGCTTAATTTGGACCAGGTAACATGCTAGTATAACCCTCTGTGATTATACACCATGGTTCATTAGTTAACCAATTAATTCGCATGATTCCGTTAATTGCTCATATGTTGACCATTATGCCCTTATCACCTTAAAACGTGATTTTTGAAAATGTAAAAGAGTAGAAACTTTAATTACTGATATATAAACTTGCACCAAAAATTTGAGATCAATTGGTGGTGTAGATTGAGAGTTATGCTCATTAGCGTAAATTGAAAGCTTTATGTTAATTAAACGGCGTAATTAGCGTATAGCCTAGTTAATCCTACTTCTTGATATCAAAATCTTTACCCACTGATGTAATATATTATTTTGGGATTTTTGAAGATTTTTAATTAATTTTAGGCTGAGCATAACTAATAGTCGTAGGCTTAATCCGGTAATTGTCAGTTTTGCCCTTACAGGCCATAAAATGAGTTTTACATATCTAAATGACTCCAAACCTTTTGCAACTTATTCTAAATGATAAATAAATTATTTTAAACCCTCTGTAATAATAAAAATATCATATTTCTATATAGAACCCGGAAACGGCTTCTAATCGCCTTTTTAAGCGTTTTTAACGCCTAGTATGTACTAGAACTATTTTAAACATACTAAGGGTGATACCTACTGATATTTGAGGTAAATTATAATATTTTAACAGTAAGCAAAAGTTGTTAAACTCAGACTTCAGTTTTGAGCTTTTCGGCTTATGTGAAATTACCAAAATGCCCCTACGGTGCATAGTTTGGTTATAATTGATAAATTTCACATATATACTTTACCCTACTGTTATAACTTAGTAAAATAAGTATTTTTGCTGATTATATCAGACCTGTAACTCAGGTAAATACTTAAACTCTTTTATAACCTTTTAAATGACCAAACTACCCCTACGGGGCATAATTTGTGTTTAAATTCGTTACGGGCATAATAAAAGACATATTACTGATGTCACAACATATTTGAAGCATATTAACTTAGGAAACCTGTATATGGCTCTTACGGATACCCGTTACGCTTATTACGCGTTCGGTTCGGTTTATGTAACAAGCTTACATAAATTAGCCGAAACGGGTCAAACCTTATCGGTTTTATCTCAAAATCCAGAATGTGTATGAAATACCCATGTTAAGCAAGTCTCTGAACTTGTCGGGTCTAAATCACATTCTATCCGGTCTTCGCTTAATCGTGCGTACGAACCGTATCTTCGAAACTAACCGGTCTAAGCTTAAGTTTAACTAAAGACCCGTTAGGATTCTAATAGGTTATTATAAACCTTCGTTCCAGATTAGGAGAACCAGTTAAAGCTACTTGCAATTTGCTTATTGTGATTATTACATTGCTCAGGTAAATACTTTTAACTTATTTTCCCTATACGGGCTTGGGTTACGGTATATAGAATACCGCTTGGTCGGGTGTCAAATCTTCCATCGTTAGGTGGTTAATTGAATAATTTGATCGGCCCGTTTAAACAGTCTTGTTACTTAAAAGCCTTTGGGGGGTTAATGACCATGTCCCGGATATCCTTGGCATTATTTTACGAAATGGCCACGACTTAAGCGCGGGTAGTAGGCGTACACCCGTCAGTGCACAAAAGAATAATGTGGTGTGTCTATTGATCTTTAACCCGGACACGATCCGGGCTACTGAACGCATAAGGAACATGTAATTCGTTCACAAGATTATATATTTAAATAATTCTCCCAAGTTATAAAAAGTTTGTGCCACGTGCATTCAAATCAATTTTTAAATCATTTTTAAAATGAGTCAGTTGATTGTATTTACCAGTGTAAACTGACGTATTTTCCCAAAAAGATTAAATGCAGGTACTATGCGTAATTGGCTGGGATTTCTCCTTAGCATCAATAGAAGTCTCGCAAGCTTAAGATGCCTAAAAGTCTGTTGAACTATTGTTTCATATTTTATTTTCGATCCGTCTGTGGATAAACAATCGACAGTTGTGATATTTGATATTACAATATTATATTCGGTTAAATTTATATCTTTCTTTTGCTTCCGCTGTGCATATTAAATATTGTGTTGTTTGACTATTATGTTGCCAACCACGTCACGATACTCCCCACCGGGCCCACCGGTGACACGTGGAAACCGGGGTGTGACAGGTTGGTATCAGAGCCAACACTGAGTGAATTAAACACTAGCCTTTAGTGTTTAATCTCAGTTACACAATTGCACATATCTAAACTTTCGAGTCTAGACAAAGAACATAGGAACAATCCAAATTTGTTTCAAATTATTTTAACTTTGTCTTTATTTTGTATATATTGTTGTTGCTATCTCATGCTATATTGACAGGAATAACAAAATGCCGCCAAGATTCTTCCGAAGAAGAGGACGTGGAAAGGGGCCAATCACCGCCCCCAATGACAACGAGGCAGGACCTTCGAATGTGCGAGCTCCTTCCACCACCGAGAGTGACGACCCCCGACAAAACCGGAGGAACCTCTTCTAGCCGGCTAGAAGGTCGGTTTCGCACAGTTCAACACCTCCTGTGCATAACTCTTATGGGCCACATTCGGAGAATGAGCCCAATAACCCACAACCCTCCTATATACCTTTACAGCGATCTTTATCACACCACTCCTTTGGTGACCCTACACCTGTTTTTAGGGGCCGGTTTAACCCGACAAATTTTATACAAGAACTAGTGGGTTTTAACCCATTGGGACCGGAGGACCACTTCTCGGGAGACAACGCTATGGATATGGACGAGGACACGGGTCCCGTCGAACCTGCCAGTGGCACACCGAACCATCCCATAGAGATCTCGGATGGATCTTCTTTCCACGGATCACCCTATGGTGGTCCAGACAGCTTTCAAGCTATGTTTACCCGGCACTAATGGTATTATACACCTCCTCGCCATTCACTGCCTCAGCAGCACCAGCAGGATCCCTCAGTGGATTCACGGTTTGTGGCAGTCACGCCACCGCCTCCACCGCCACCAGTTCAACCGGCACCTCCACAACCGCCAAGGCGTAGGAGAACCGGAGCGCGTATGTCTGCGCGAGCAGGAGACTCTCATTTTAGTTCTCCTCGTCAGTCTAGTGGCAGCCATTATCCGCCACATCAGGAGGACCCACAAATGGGTGGACCTTCTAACCCAGCTGTACCACAGCCACCACCGATGGGTTTTGACAACCCGATTCCAGCCTACACGGGTTCGATGGCGTACAACCCGTTTGAACCGCCGACTCACCACAACTATGGTTACGCTGAGGCCGACCCCTACATGGTAGCGGCGAATTACAACGCCCTTAACCCAGAAGGACCCTATGGCGCTCCTTGGGGAGTTGGGTACCCAACTCATGGGTACCAGATACCTGCCAGACCAATTATACGGACGCAATCGCAGCCGGCACGGTTTTCTCCCCCAGAGCGGGGGGAGATTCTTCAGAGATTGGATCAGGTTGAGCGGGACTTTCACCGCGAACGCAGAGAGAGACAGGGCTTCTTCCAAGGATTGACAAGCTTGATCAAAGGGAAGAGCAAGAAGGACCACTGAATCCTTCCACTTATTGTTGAGCCCCTGCGTGGGCAAAGTCTTGCAGTGTAAACCCCTGCGTGGGTATGCTTGTTTGTTTTGACCCCTGCGTGGGTCTATCTTTCTGTTAACCCCTACGAGGATATGTTATTGTTTAAGTCCCTGCGTGGACTATTATGCTATTTGTGTAAGTCCCTGCGTGGACTATTATGATGTTTGTTGTTAAGCCCCTGTGTGGGTAAGTCCTTGTTTGAACCCCTGCGTGGGTAAGTTTGTTTATTTAAAAAGTCCCGTTTAGGGCGACGTGTAATATTTTAATAATTAATGGAATGGTATGTTTATAAATTTCATTTTTGCTTTTACTTGCATAAATATATTACATGAAATAAATAAATCAAAATCATTCCTTTTTGATAATAAATCTGCCTATTTAATTATTGAATAAGAATCTTAAGAGTGAAACCTAGCCTGCGTGTCAGTATAAGACCCGGCCATGATGGTAAGACCTGTTTAAAAGATTCAAATCCCTGTTAACATCTGTAAACATGTTAACACTCCTGGCAGATGTGATTTGTTAAGATCACACACGTCATTTATATAAGGATCTTTTTAAAGATTCCTAACCCAACTTAATGATCTCTGAATCATGGGTTTAGATCATCAATTAATATGATCATATTTTGACCATACGTGGTAATATAATTCCTACGGGCCCTGCTCATTTCCATATGGGCCAAAAGACAGTGGTAGCGATGACTCCCTGTCAGATAAAGGTAAAGAACTAAGTTCAAACCTTCATGCTTGATTCTCTGAAATCATAGCTTATAATTTATAAATGTCCTTGTGACTAGGCCTGTTGTGCCAATATACCTTCATGCTTTGATTCTCTGAAATCATAGCTTATAATTTAAAAATGTCCTTGTGACTAGGCCTTATGTGCTAATATATATTGTTATTGTCTATAATTAGGATAAATTATAATTGAAATCCTAATTAAATGCGATTAATAAATTAACCAAATATGGTCTCTGTTTACCATGGTTAATGAATTACCCTAAGGGGCAATTCCATAATAAACTCCCAAATAAACTATTGTCCTTGTTTTCTGTAACAGTTCAATTAAAATGGCTAACTCAGACGAAATTAATAGCCATCCAGTGGAGAATATTGACAACACCCGAGTTCATTTAACGGGTGCTGAATTAAAAGCGTTGGTTGACGACGCTGTTACTAAGGCATTGGAGCGGCAGTACGAAGAGTATAGTGGGACTCGAAGTAGGACCCTATCTACTCCGTATTCAAAGCCTCCTTCCAAGAAGGATGAACCCAAAAAGGATGATGATAGACTCTCCTCAAACCACAACAGTGCTCCATCTCTGCAGATCGTACCGAAACAGGGGACCCATGACAAGGGTTGTTCCTATAAATACTTCGTTTCATGCAAACCCCGGAATTTCACTAGGGAGAAAGGAGCCATTGACTGTATGACATGGCTAGATGAGATGGATACAGTTGTGGATATCAGCGGATGTGCTGAGAAGGATGTGGTCAAATATGTGTCGCAATCTTTTAAGGGGGAAGCTTTAGCCTGGTGGAGATCTCTAATTCAAGCCACCGGGAAAATCCCATTGTACAACATGTCTTGGGAACAATTTGATGCCCTCATCAGGGAAAATTACTGCCCCCAGCATGAGGTTGAGAAGATAGAGTCTGATTTTCTATCATTGGTTATGACAAACCTTGACTGTCAAGCTTACCTCACGAGCTTCAACACAATGTCCCGGTTGGTTCCATATCTGGTGACCCCGGAACCAAAAAGAATAGCTCGTTTTATCGGTGGTTTAGCCCCCGAGATAAAGGCAAGCGTGAAGGCTTCTCGGCCAGCTACTTTTAGATCTGTAGCTGACATATCTTTGTCCCTCACCTTGGATGCGGTCAGGCAAAGATCGCTGAGGAATAAGGATGCTGAGAAGAGAAAACGTGAAGATGATAGCTCACGGAGGTCGAACAAGAAGCACCGTGGAAACGGTGACAACAAGAGGGGATCTGAGTCAAGGAAAGATGGGCACCAGTCTGGTGATAAGCCCAAATGCAAGATTTGCAAGAAACAGCACTTTGGAAAGTGCAGACTCGATTCGAACTCGCAAAGAACTTTTGCTTGCGGGATATGCAAGTCCAAGGATCACAAAACCTTGGATTGCAAACAACTGAAAGACGCAACGTGCTACCGTTGCAATGAGAAAGGGCACATTAAAACCAACTGCCCTAAATACGCCAAGAAGCCTGAAGAGGCCAAGAAGACAAATGCTAGAGTCTTCAGAATGGACGCAAAGGAAGCAGTTCTAGACGACGTGGTTACAGGTACCTTCCTTGTAAATGATGTCTATGCAAGAGTACTATTTGATTCAGGCGCTGATAAGTCGTTTGTAGATCATAAGTTTTGCAAATTGCTGAATTTACCTGTCAAAACCTTAAGTGTAAACTATGAGGTGGAGTTAGCAGATGGCACCATAGAAACCGCCTCTACTGTGTTAGATGGATGTGTTATATCCATTAAGAACCACTCTTTTCCTCTGTCCCTACTTCCATTTAAGTTGGCCGGTTTTGACATAGTTTTGGGTATGGACTGGTTATCTCACAACTAGGCCCAAATTGTCTGTAACAGAAAGCAAGTGGTGATTAAGACTCCGTCTGGTGAATCACTTACCATTCGGGGAGATACCCAGTATGGACTGCCTGAGCAGGTGACTATGCTCAAGGCTTCCAAGTGCTTAAAGAAGGGTTGTGTCATCTACATGGCACAAGTGATTATTGATGAGCCGAAACCAAAGATAGAAGACATCCCTATCATTTCTGAATACCCAGAAGTTTTTCCTGAAGAACTACCTGGTTTGCCACCAGATAGACAAGTCGAATTCAGAATAGATATCATCCCTGGAGCAGCTCCAGTTGCTAGAGCACCTTATAGGTTGGCGCCCATAGAAATGAAGGAATTAAGAACGCAACTGGATGAATTGTTGGCCAAAGGTTTCATCAAACCTAGTTCGTCTCCTTGGGGAGCACCAGTCTTGTTTGTCAAGAAGAAGGATGGATCGATGCGTCTGTGCATCGATTATCGTGAGCTTAATAAGGTCACGATAAAGAATAGGTATCCTTTACCCAGGATCGACGATTTGTTCGATCAACTACAAGGAGCAAGTTATTTCTCGAAGATTGACTTGAGGTCAGGCTACCATCAACTGAAGGTTAGAGATGAAGACGTGCACAAAACAGCATTTAGGACTCGTTACGGTCATTACGAGTTCCTAGTGATGCCTTTTGGGCTCACTAATGCACCGGCCGCGTTCATGGATCTCATGAATCGCGTTTGCAAGCCGTACTTAGATAAATTCGTCATCGTTTTCATCGACGACATTCTCATTTACTCGAAGAACCAAGCTGACCACGAGAAACACCTTTGCTGTATTCTCAAACTCCTACATCGTGAGAAACTCTATGCCAAATTCTCTAAGTGTGAATTCTGGCTTCGAGAAGTCCAATTCCTTGGACATGTGGTTAGTGAGCGTGGTATCCAAGTGGATCCCGCTAAAGTTGAAGCAGTTATGAACTGGCAAGAGCCAAAGACGCCTACAGAGATTCGTAGCTTCCTGGGATTGGCAGGGTATTACAGGCGTTTCATTGAAAATTTTTCAAGGATTGCTGCACCCTTAACTTCCTTGACTAAGAAGAAAGTAAAGTTCGTTCGGGGCCCTAAGCAGCAAGAGTCCTTTGATATTCTGAAGCAAAAGTTGAGCAACGCCCCAGTACTGACATTGCCAGATGGAATAGAAGATTTGGTGGTTTACTGCGACGCATCGCACACTGGCATGGGGTGTGTGCTTATGCAGAAAGACAAGGTTATTGCCTATGCTTCAAGACAGTTAAAGGTGCATGAAAAGAATTACACCACCCATGACTTGGAGTTGGGTGCCGTTGTATTCGCACTAAAACTGTGGAGGCATTATTTGTATGGGATCAAGTGTGTGATCTATTCTGATCACAAGAGCCTTCAACATCTGTTTAACCAGAAGGATTTAAACATGAGGCAGCGCCGATGGATGGAGACGTTGAATGATTATGATTGTGAAATCAGATACCATCCCGGCAAGGCGAATGTAGTCGCTGATGCCTTGAGTCGAAAGGAAAGGGTGAAACCCATCCGAATCAATGCCAAGCGCATGGAGATAAAGAACAGTTTGACTGAAAGGTTGTTAGCTGCACAGAAGGAAGCTGTGTTGGAAGCTAACTATCCTAATGAAAAGCTAGGAATAACTGATGAGCAGTTATCTCTTGGCAAAGACGGAATTCTTAGATTGAATGGACGAATATGGGTTCCAATTTATGGAGGACTTCGGAATGTTATCCTCCAGGAAGCCCATAGTTCCAAATATTCCGTTCATCCTGGAGCTGATAAGATGTACCAGGATCTAAGGGCAAGTTATTGGTGGATAGGCTTGAAAAAGTCTGTAGCCACCTATGTAGCTAAGTGCTTGACTTGTACGCAAGTCAAAGCAGAACATCAAAAGCCGTCAGGCTTGCTGCAACAGCCTGAACTTCCTACGTGGAAGTGGGAAATGGTAACTATGGATTTTATCACCAAGTTACCTAAGACAAGGAAAGGAAATGATACAATATGAGTTATAGTTGATAGACTGACTAAGTCAGCACATTTCTTACTCATCAAGGAGACTTATAGCTCTGACATGTTAGCCCAGTTATACGTTGATAAGATTGTAGCCCTACATGACATACCTGTGTCTATTATCTCTGACCGAGATACTAGATACACGTCACATTTTTGGAAGAGCTTCCAACAATCTTTGGGCACGCGTTTGAATTTTAGTACGGCTTACCATCCTCAGACAGACGGTCAGAGTGAGCGTACTATTCAAACCTTGGAAGACATGCTGCGTGCATGTGTGATCGATTTGGGTGGTAGTTGGGATAACCACCTACCACTAATTGAGTTATCCTACAACAATAGCTACCACACCAGCTGTAACACCTCGTAAAATCACATCCAATGATGTATTGACACGTGTAATAGACCCTAATGAAGTCAAACACTGAAATTTAGGGACTAATTTTTCGAAAAATCGAAAACTTTGATTATGAAAGGACTAGAAGTGATAACATACCTAAAAATAAGTTTCTTATGATGTTTATATTCATAAATGTGCCACTTGATGATTAAGTGAAGCCGTTTGCATAATTAATTGAAAGTTTACGCAATAAAGGGTTAAAAGCGTCAACATGTTAATTCTTACCTCTGAGTGACCTTTTAACAAACCGGGAGCTTCATAATATTTAATTATACTCTCGGGAATGCCAAATATTGTCCGACTAAAGTTTTTATGCCTATAAGTAAAATTACGCGCAACTATGCAAGTTAGAGGGGCTAAAAGTGTCAATATGTTTAATTATACATCTAAATGACTTTTTAGCGAACCCGAAGTATCGTGATGTTTAATAATATTTTCAAAAATGCCTAATATGGATTAGATGAGGCTTTAATGCTATTAAATGATGAAATGCGCAAGTTTGCGCAATAGAGGGACCTAAAGCGTCAACTTTTGAATCTACGCCTTTCGGTGACCATCTAGGCGAACGAGAGCATATTAATATTTAAGTATATGCTTGGGAAGGATAAATATGGGCCATGGAAGGCTTGTATAACATTAAACGGCATTTCGCGCTACTTTGCGCAATTTAAGGACTATTTGCGTCAAGCTGCAAAAGTAGGTCGATTCGTATGGTAACGGACCTTCCGGAAATTGTCCATGAGTTAAACATGCCCTAATTATCATTTCTATAGCTTAGATATAGGCTTAGAGGTGTTTGGTGCGCAAAAATAAACTTTCAAGTCCACCAGGGACTAAAAGTGTCAAAAAGTGCACAAGTTTGCATTTTCGCGCATATCTCACAATCTGAATATCTCCGGACACCCAAAAATTTATGTAAGCACTAAAATATTTTATTTTAGTGATCGCCTTGATAAAATTTCAGTTGTCGCGTAATTTGGACCGTTTTTCGCGTCCGTTCGTGTTTCGTCGTAATTAGACGAACAACGTGACCGTACGGCCAAACGGACCGACATCCGACATATTTTTGAGCATGTTACATGTCCCTCCTGTTTAGGCATCATTGTAGAGGCTTAAAAATGGTTTAACGGGCCTCAAACGCATCAGAAAGGTGCTAGAAGCATGCAGGGACCAAAACTGCCATTTCAGAAACTTGATTTCCAGCTGTTACCAGCTGTTACAGCTGTTTTATTCAATTGCAAATGGTTTTCTTCAGTCCTTGGGCAGCCCATAGATTGCTAAAACAAGGGGTAAAGGTGTACGGTCCAGATTTGATCACATTTATCGAGGAACGATCCTAACGGTCCTCTAAATCCTATAAATACCCATTGAATGTTTGGCTCTCATTTGCACCTCTCCTTCAATCTGATAAAATCTCTGAATTGTGAGCATCTTGAACTCTTTTGAGAACCTCCCTCAGTCCTTTGGACCCTTTGTAAGTCCCCTTTCGTGTTTAGTTTAATTATTTAGCGGTTAAAGCCGAAAAGTCAAGCGTTTTGATAAACGCTTTGACTTTTAAACGGCTAAGCCATGGTTCGTAACGAACATGGCTACGTGACCGTAATTAGGTAGGTAATTAACCCTCAAAAGGGCGCCTCCTAATTACCACGATTACTTAGTTAAATTGTCGGGTCAAATGAAAGTCAAACGGGTTAGTTTTAAATAAAATGCATAACTAATAAATTAAAAGTCATAAAATCAGTTTTGCCACATTAATAACTTGGTAAATATTAGTTGAACATGTCTAAGCATGTTCAACCCGACAATTCTAGGTATAGGCTCGGTTCGGAACCGAAAGTCGCAAAAGTTGACTTTTGCTTTGACTTTCAGTTCTGACCCGATTTAGCTTAGTTTTGATATGCCTTAGGATTCCATTAGGACCATATTATAAGTTAGTATAACCCTCTAAGGTTATACAACTTGGTTCCATAGAAATCCTAGTTCATGCGTGTTTCCGTTATATGCCTAAATGTTGACCGTTATGCCATTTTGACCCTAAAATGAGAATTTTGAAAATGTGAGAGGACAATAATCTTTATTACTGATTTATAAACTTGTCCCTAAAATTTGACATCAGTTTGAGGTCTAGATTAGGAGTTATGCTCAATAGCGTAATTAGAAAGCCTTTTATTAATTAAACGGCGTAATTAGCGTATATCCTATCTAAACCCAATTTTTGATACCAAACTTTTTACCTACTGATATAAAATAATATTTTGGGAATTTTAAATATTTTTATTTATTTTTAGGCTGAGCATAACATAGGGTTCTAGGCTTGATTCGGTAATTGCCGGTTTTGCCCTTTTGGGCTATAAAATGAGTTTTACAAATCCTTTTGACCCCAAACCTTTTTCTACTGATTTAATATAATAAATAGAGTATTTTGAGCCTTCTGGAATTATAAAAATATCAGCTTTCTTTTGAAAACCCGGAAATGGCTCCAAATCGCCTTTTTAAGCGTTTTTAACGCATAGTATGTATCGAAACTAGTTTAAATATATAAGGGTTGATGCCTGCTGATATTTTCAGTAAATTTCTATATTTTAACAGTAAGCAAAGGTTTTAAACTCAGATTCTCTGTTTTGCCTTTTTAAGCCTATGTGGAATTACCAAAATGCCCCTACGGTGCATAGTATGGTTATAATTAATAAATTTCACATATATATGATACCCTACTGATATGACTTATTAAATTAAGTATAATTACTGATTTAATCAGACCTGTAACTCAGAATGATATTTAAACTCTCTTATAATCTTTAAAATGACCAAAATACCCCTTCGGGGCATAAATTGGTCTTAAACTCGTTTTAGGCATAATGGAAGATATCCTACTGATATCACAACATATTAAAGGCATATTAACTTAGGAAACCGGTATATGACTCTTTTGGTTACTCATTACGCACTTGTCGCGTTCGAATCGGCTTATGTGACTAGTTCGCATATATTAGCCGAAACGGGTCAAACCATATCATTTTTGTCTCAAAATCCAGAATGTGTTTAAGTTACCCATATTAAACAAGCATGTAAGCTTGTCGGGTCAAAACCACATTCTAAACCGGTCTTCGCTTTATCATGCGTTTGAACCGTGTCTTCCTTTTGAAAGTTAACCGGTCTAAGCTTAGGCTTAATTAAAGACCCGTTAGGAATCTAATAGGTTATTAAAAACCTTCGTTCCAGATTTAGGAGCCCAGTAAAAGCTATATGTACTTGCTTGGTGGTATACGGCTGAGATTGAATTTATATTTAGCTCAGGTAAATACTTTTAACTTATTTTCCCTATACGGGCTTGGGTTACGGTATATAGAATACCGCTTGATCGAGCATCAAATCTTACATCGTTGGGTGGTTAATTGAATAATTTGATCGGCTCGTTTAAACAGTCTTGTTCACTTAAAGCCTTTGGGGGGTTAATGACCATGTCCCGGATATCCCTGGCATCATTTTACGAAATGGCCACGACCTGAGCACGGGGTGTAGGCGTACACCAGTCAGTGTATAACTCAATATTGTGGTGGGTCTATTGATCTTTAACCCGGACAAGATCCGGGCTACTGAACGCACAAGTAACATGTAATTCGTTCACAAGATTTTAATATTAAATAATTATCCCAAGTTATAAAAATGTTTTGTGCCACGTGCATTCAAATCAATTTTCAACCCTTTTCAAAATGAGTCAGTTAAATTGTATTTACCAGTGTAAACTGACGTATTTTCCAAAAGGTTAAGTGCAGGTACTACTCGTAATAGGCTGGCTGTCTTCTAGCGTCCATAATAAGTCTCGCAAGCTTGGATGCCTTAAAGTCTGTTGAACAAATGATTCATTTTATTTTTGATCCGCCTGTGGATCCTTTACATTCCGTTTGTAATACTTGATATTACTTTATATCGATTTGTAATATATTTATCTTTTGCTTCCGCTGTGCATTTAAATATTGTGTTGTTTGACTATGATGATATCAACTACGTCACTATACTCCCCACCGGTGACACGTGGAAAATTGGGGTGTGACACCAGCACAAAGGCTGCGCCTTTTGAGGCCTTATATGGTAGAAAGTGTAGAACGCCCGTTTGTTGGGCGGAAGTTGGAGATGTCCAATTATCAGGACCAGAGATAGTCTTTGAAACGACGGACAAGATTGTCCAGATTCGTGACCGTCTCAAAGCTGCCCGAGATAGGCAGAAGAGTTATGCAGATCCAAAGCGTAAAGCTTTTCACTTCGAAGTAGGTGACAAAGTATTACTTAAGGTATCACCCTGGAAGGGGGTGATGCGATTTGGTAAGAAAGGCAAGCTAAGCCCGAGATACATAGGACCTTTCGAGGTTATCGAACGTGTCGGGTCAGTTGCCTATAAGTTAAACTTACCAGAAGAGCTCAGTGGAATTCACAATGTGTTCCACATCTGCAATCTGAAGAAGTGCTTCGCTGATGAATCACTGGTTATACCACATATAGATGTGCATATAGATGAGAGCTTAAAATTTATAGAAAAGCCATTGTCGATTGAAGATCGACAGGTTAAGAAGCTTCGAAGGAAGCATGTGCCTATTGTAAAGGTCAAATGGGATGCCCGTAGAGGTCCCGAGTATACGTGGGAGGTTGAGTCCACGATGAAAGAAAAGTACCCTTATTTATTTCAGTAAATCTCGGGGTCGAGATTTCTTTTAAGGGGGTGAGGATGTAACACCTCGAAAATTCACGTCCTATAATAAGTTGACACGTGTCACATGTTTGAACGTGTGAAAGAATGTTCTGAAAGGACTAAAGTTGACAATCATGAAAAGTATGTGAATATACGAGTTCTAAATGTCAACAGTGAATAAATATATTGTACATTAACCCTACATGATGTTTATAACATCAAACGAATAAATCATGGATCATGCGAAGCTAAAAGTGAGAGATTTCAAACTACAGGGGTTAAATGTGTCAACATGTTTAAGTTATACCTCTGAGTGACCTTTTGACAAACCCGAAGCTTTGTAACTGTTAATTATGCTCACTAGAATGCACGACATAAATTTCATAAAGTTTCGTAATCGTATGAGAGAGTTATGATCAAATTCGTATACAAGGGGTTAAAGCGTCAACGTTGAAGTTTATGACTTTTCGGGTAACAATAAAGTTAACCGAGGGCTAAACAAAGTGGGTAAATGTCTTAAAGCCCTTATAAGTCAATTTAGAGGGCTCATTGTGCAAAACAAGACACGAAAGCGACCTTTAGAAGGACCAGGGACCAAAACTGCAATTAAAGGAAAATTGATTTGGCAGATCATGAATGCTCGCGTAGTTCGAGCACTAACCACATATGCAGTCGCGCTACGCGACTGCCTTATCTGGACAGAATGTTGATATTCTTGGATTTTCTTGGATTCTTGTCTGCCATAGCCCTTGTAAACGACCTTTGAACGATTTTCCTCATCTTGCTTGGCCCCTAAACAACCCCTAGACATTTAGGGACACTTGTTAGTGATCAAACATCAGTTATAGAGCTTGTTGTCAACAATCCATGAGGTTCCAAGCACTATAAAAGGCCATGAGTTGCAACCAAGTTCTTCACACCTTCCCTCAGATTTCTGATCATTTCTGGAGCTCAAGTCTTCTCTCAAGTGATCACTAATCAAGCTTAGGACTTCAGTAAGTTTGCTAATCCTTTCTTAGTTAAGTTTTTGCTTAGTTTAAGCTTAGAAGTCAAACCTTCGTAATTAACGGTTGACTTTAAGATTAATCACTAATGGTCCAGTGATTAGTCGAATTAAAAGTAGTTATAAGTTGGTAATTATGTGGGTAATAAACCCTTAAAAGGGTTCCCCCTGATTCCCACTCTAACTAGGTCAAATGTCGGGTCAAACTTGTTAATAAAAAGTCAACATGATACTTAGTTTCTAATTTATGCATGATTAGCAATGTAGAACACATACAACCTGTTTGATCATTAATATAACTTGGTAATTAGTGTAAGAACATGTCTAAACATGTTCAACCCGACAATTTACTGTTTAGACCCGGTTCGGAACCGAAAGTCGCATAGTTTGACTTTCAGTTCTGACCCGTTTAGGCATGTTTTAGAAATGCCTCAGAGCTTAATTTGGACCAGGTAACATGCTAGTATAACCCTCTGTGATTATACACCATGGTTCATTAGTTAACCAATTAATTCGCATGATTCCGTTAATTGCTCATATGTTGACCATTATGCCCTTATCACCTTAAAACGTGATTTTTGAAAATGTAAAAGAGTAGAAACTTTAATTACTGATATATAAACTTGCACCAAAAATTTGAGATCAATTGGTGGTGTAGATTGAGAGTTATGCTCATTAGCGTAAATTGAAAGCTTTATGTTAATTAAACGGCGTAATTAGCGTATAGCCTAGTTAATCCTACTTCTTGATATCAAAATCTTTACCCACTGATGTAATATATTATTTTGGGATTTTTGAAGATTTTTAATTAATTTTAGGCTGAGCATAACTAATAGTCGTAGGCTTAATCCGGTAATTGTCAGTTTTGCCCTTACAGGCCATAAAATGAGTTTTACATATCTAAACGACTCCAAACCTTTTGCAACTTATTCTAAATGATAAATAAATTATTTTAAACCCTCTGTAATAATAAAAATATCATATTTCTATATAGAACCCGGAAACGGCTTCTAATCGCCTTTTTAAGCGTTTTTAACGCCTAGTATGTACTAGAACTATTTTAAACATACTAAGGGTGATACCTACTGATATTTGAGGTAAATTATAATATTTTAACAGTAAGCAAAAGTTGTTAAACTCAGACTTCAGTTTTGAGCTTTTCGGCTTATGTGAAATTACCAAAATGCCCCTACGGTGCATAGTTTGGTTATAATTGATAAATTTCACATATATACTTTACCCTACTGTTATAACTTAGTAAAATAAGTATTTTTGCTGATTATATCAGACCTGTAACTCAGGTAAATACTTAAACTCTTTTATAACCTTTTAAATGACCAAACTACCCCTACGGGGCATAATTTGTGTTTAAATTCGTTACGGGCATAATAAAAGACATATTACTGATGTCACAACATATTTGAAGCATATTAACTTAGGAAACCTGTATATGGCTCTTACGGATACCCGTTACGCTTATTACGCGTTCGGTTCGGTTTATGTAACAAGCTTACATAAATTAGCCGAAACGGGTCAAACCTTATCGGTTTTATCTCAAAATCCAGAATGTGTATGAAATACCCATGTTAAGCAAGTCTCTGAACTTGTCGGGTCTAAATCACATTCTATCCGGTCTTCGCTTAATCGTGCGTACGAACCGTATCTTCGAAACTAACCGGTCTAAGCTTAAGTTTAACTAAAGACCCGTTAGGATTCTAATAGGTTATTATAAACCTTCGTTCCAGATTAGGAGAACCAGTTAAAGCTACTTGCAATTTGCTTATTGTGATTATTACATTGCTCAGGTAAATACTTTTAACTTATTTTCCCTATACGGGCTTGGGTTACGGTATATAGAATACCGCTTGGTCGGGTGTCAAATCTTCCATCGTTAGGTGGTTAATTGAATAATTTGATCGGCCCGTTTAAACAGTCTTGTTACTTAAAAGCCTTTGGGGGGTTAATGACCATGTCCCGGATATCCTTGGCATTATTTTACGAAATGGCCACGACTTAAGCGCGGGTAGTAGGCGTACACCCGTCAGTGCACAAAAGAATAATGTGGTGTGTCTATTGATCTTTAACCCGGACACGATCCGGGCTACTGAACGCATAAGGAACATGTAATTCGTTCACAAGATTATATATTTAAATAATTCTCCCAAGTTATAAAAAGTTTGTGCCACGTGCATTCAAATCAATTTTTAAATCATTTTTAAAATGAGTCAGTTGATTGTATTTACCAGTGTAAACTGACGTATTTTCCCAAAAAGATTAAATGCAGGTACTATGCGTAATTGGCTGGGATTTCTCCTTAGCATCAATAGAAGTCTCGCAAGCTTAAGATGCCTAAAAGTCTGTTGAACTATTGTTTCATATTTTATTTTCGATCCGTCTGTGGATAAACAATCGACAGTTGTGATATTTGATATTACAATATTATATTCGGTTAAATTTATATCTTTCTTTTGCTTCCGCTGTGCATATTAAATATTGTGTTGTTTGACTATTATGTTGCCAACCACGTCACGATACTCCCCACCGGGCCCACCGGTGACACGTGGAAACCGGGGTGTGACAGGTTGGTATCAGAGCCAACACTGAGTGAATTAAACACTAGCCTTTAGTGTTTAATCTCAGTTACACAATTGCACATATCTAAACTTTCGAGTCTAGACAAAGAACATAGGAACAATCCAAATTTGTTTCAAATTATTTTAACTTTGTCTTTATTTTGTATATATTGTTGTTGCTATCTCATGCTATATTGACAGGAATAACAAAATGCCGCCAAGATTCTTCCGAAGAAGAGGACGTGGAAAGGGGCCAATCACCGCCCCCAATGACAACGAGGCAGGACCTTCGAATGTGCGAGCTCCTTCCACCACCGAGAGTGACGACCCCCGACAAAACCGGAGGAACCTCTTCTAGCCGGCTAGAAGGTCGGTTTCGCACAGTTCAACACCTCCTGTGCATAACTCTTATGGGCCACATTCGGAGAATGAGCCCAATAACCCACAACCCTCCTATATACCTTTACAGCGATCTTTATCACACCACTCCTTTGGTGACCCTACACCTGTTTTTAGGGGCCGGTTTAACCCGACAAATTTTATACAAGAACTAGTGGGTTTTAACCCATTGGGACCGGAGGACCACTTCTCGGGAGACAACGCTATGGATATGGACGAGGACACGGGTCCCGTCGAACCTGCCAGTGGCACACCGAACCATCCCATAGAGATCTCGGATGGATCTTCTTTCCACGGATCACCCTATGGTGGTCCAGACAGCTTTCAAGCTATGTTTACCCGGCACTAATGGTATTATACACCTCCTCGCCATTCACTGCCTCAGCAGCACCAGCAGGATCCCTCAGTGGATTCACGGTTTGTGGCAGTCACGCCACCGCCTCCACCGCCACCAGTTCAACCGGCACCTCCACAACCGCCAAGGCGTAGGAGAACCGGAGCGCGTATGTCTGCGCGAGCAGGAGACTCTCATTTTAGTTCTCCTCGTCAGTCTAGTGGCAGCCATTATCCGCCACATCAGGAGGACCCACAAATGGGTGGACCTTCTAACCCAGCTGTACCACAGCCACCACCGATGGGTTTTGACAACCCGATTCCAGCCTACACGGGTTCGATGGCGTACAACCCGTTTGAACCGCCGACTCACCACAACTATGGTTACGCTGAGGCCGACCCCTACATGGTAGCGGCGAATTACAACGCCCTTAACCCAGAAGGACCCTATGGCGCTCCTTGGGGAGTTGGGTACCCAACTCATGGGTACCAGATACCTGCCAGACCAATTATACGGACGCAATTGCAGCCGGCACGGTTTTCTCCCCCAGAGCGGGGGGAGATTCTTCAGAGATTGGATCAGGTTGAGCGGGACTTTCACCGCGAACGCAGAGAGAGACAGGGCTTCTTCCAAGGATTGACAAGCTTGATCAAAGGGAAGAGCAAGAAGGACCACTGAATCCTTCCACTTATTGTTGAGCCCCTGCGTGGGCAAAGTCTTGCATTGTAAACCCCTGCGTGGGTATGCTTGTTTGTTTTGACCCCTGCGTGGGTCTATCTTTCTGTTAACCCCTACGAGGATATGTTATTGTTTAAGTCCCTGCGTGGACTATTATGCTATTTGTGTAAGTCCCTGCGTGGACTATTATGATGTTTGTTGTTAAGCCCCTGTGTGGGTAAGTCCTTGTTTGAACCCCTGCGTGGGTAAGTTTGTTTATTTAAAAAGTCCCGTTTAGGGCGACGTGTAATATTTTAATAATTAATGGAATGGTATGTTTATAAATTTCATTTTTGCTTTTACTTGCATAAATATATTACATGAAATAAATAAATCAAAATCATTCCTTTTTTATAATAAATCTGCCTATTTAATTATTGAATAAGAATCTTAAGAGTGAAACCTAGCCTGCGTGTCAGTATAAGACCCGGCCATGATGGTAAGACCTGTTTAAAAGATTCAAATCTCTGTTAACATATGTAAACATGTTAACACTCCTGGCAGATGTGATTTGTTAAGATCACACACGTCATTTATATAAGGATCTTTTTAAAGATTCCTAACCCAACTTAATGATCTCTGAATCATGGGTTTAGATCATCAATTAAGATGATCATATTTTGACCATACGTGGTAATATAATTCCTACGGGCCCTGCTCATTTCCATATGGGCCAAAAGACAGTGGTAGCGATGACTCCCTGTCAGATAAAGGTAAAGAACTAAGTTCAAACCTTCATGCTTGATTCTCTGAAATCATAGCTTATAATTTATAAATGTCCTTGTGACTAGGCCTGTTGTGCCAATATACCTTCATGCTTTGATTCTCTGAAATCATAGCTTATAATTTAAAAATGTCCTTGTGACTAGGCCTTATGTGCTAATATATATTGTTATTGTCTATAATTAGGATAAATTATAATTGAAATCCTAATTAAATGCGATTAATAAATTAACCAAATATGGTCTCTGTTTACCATGGTTAATGAATTACCCTAAGGGGCAATTCCATAATAAACTCCCAAATAAACTATTGTCCTTGTTTTCTGTAACAGTTCAATTAAAATGGCTAACTCAGACGAAATTAATAGCCATCCAGTGGAGAATATTGACAACACCCGAGTTCATTTAACGGGTGCTGAATTAAAAGCGTTGGTTGACGACGCTGTTACTAAGGCATTGGAGCGGCAGTACGAAGAGTATAGTGGGACTCGAAGTAGGACCCTATCTACTCCGTATTCAAAGCCTCCTTCCAAGAAGGATGAACCCAAAAAGGATGATGATAGACTCTCCTCAAACCACAACAGTGCTCCATCTCTGCAGATCGTACCGAAACAGGGGACCCATGACAAGGGTTGTTCCTATAAATACTTCGTTTCATGCAAACCCCGGAATTTCACTAGGGAGAAAGGAGCCATTGACTGTATGACGTGGCTAGATGAGATGGATACAGTTGTGGATATCAGCGGATGCGTTGAGAAGGATGTGGTCAAATATGTGTCGCAATCTTTTAAGGGGGAAGCTTTAGCCTGGTGGAGATCTCTAATTCAAGCCACCGGGAAAATCCCATTGTACAACATGTCTTGGGAACAATTTGATGCCCTCATCAGGGAAAATTACTGCCCCCAGCATGAGGTTGAGAAGATAGAGTCTGATTTTCTATCATTGGTTATGACAAACCTTGACTGTCAAGCTTACCTCACGAGCTTCAACACAATGTCCCGGTTGGTTCCATATCTGGTGACCCCGGAACCAAAAAGAATAGCTCGTTTTATCGGTGGTTTAGCCCCCCGAGATAAAGGCAAGCGTGAAGGCTTCTCGGCCAGCTACTTTTAGATCTGTAGCTGACATATCTTTGTCCCTCACCTTGGATGCGGTCAGGCAAAGATCGCTGAGGAATAAGGATGCTGAGAAGAGAAAACGTGAAGATGATAGCTCACGGAGGTCGAACAAGAAGCACCGTGGAAACGGTGACAACAAGAGGGGATCTGAGTCAAGGAAAGATGGGCACCAGTCTGGTGATAAGCCCAAATGCAAGATTTGCAAGAAACAGCACTTTGGAAAGTGCAGACTCGATTCGAACTCGCAAAGAACTTTTGCTTGCGGGATATGCAAGTCCAAGGATCACAAAACCTTGGATTGCAAACAGCTGAAAGACGCAACGTGCTACCGTTGCAATGAGAAAGGGCACATTAAAACCAACTGCCCTAAATACGCCAAGAAGCCTGAAGAGGCCAAGAAGACAAATGCTAGAGTCTTCAGAATGGACGCAAAGGAAGCAGTTCTAGACGACGTGGTTACAGGTACCTTCCTTGTAAATGATGTCTATGCAAGAGTACTATTTGATTCAGGCGCTGATAAGTCGTTTGTAGATCATAAGTTTTGCAAATTGCTGAATTTACCTGTCAAAACCTTAAGTGTAAACTATGAGGTGGAGTTAGCAGATGGCACCATAGAAACCGCCTCTACTGTGTTAGATGGATGTGTTATATCCATTAAGAACCACTCTTTTCCTCTGTCCCTACTTCCATTTAAGTTGGCCGGTTTTGACATAGTTTTGGGTATGGACTGGTTATCTCACAACTAGGCCCAAATTGTCTGTAACAGAAAGCAAGTGGTGATTAAGACTCCGTCTGGTGAATCACTTACCATTCGGGGAGATACCCAGTATGGACTGCCTGAGCAGGTGACTATGCTCAAGGCTTCCAAGTGCTTAAAGAAGGGTTGTGTCATCTACATGGCACAAGTGATTATTGATGAGCCGAAACCAAAGATAGAAGACATCCCTATCATTTCTGAATACCCAGAAGTTTTTCCTGAAGAACTACCTGGTTTGCCACCAGATAGACAAGTCGAATTCAGAATAGATATCATCCCTGGAGCAGCTCCAGTTGCTAGAGCACCTTATAGGTTGGCGCCCATAGAAATGAAGGAATTAAGAACGCAACTGGATGAATTGTTGGCCAAAGGTTTCATCAAACCTAGTTCGTCTCCTTGGGGAGCACCAGTCTTGTTTGTCAAGAAGAAGGATGGATCGATACGTCTGTGCATCGATTATCGTGAGCTTAATAAGGTCACGATAAAGAATAGGTATCCTTTACCCAGGATCGACGATTTGTTCGATCAACTACAAGGAGCAAGTTATTTCTCGAAGATTGACTTGAGGTCAGGCTACCATCAACTGAAGGTTAGAGATGAAGACGTGCACAAAACAGCATTTAGGACTCGTTACGGTCATTACGAGTTCCTAGTGATGCCTTTTGGGCTCACTAATGCACCGGCCGCGTTCATGGATCTCATGAATCGCGTTTGCAAGCCGTACTTAGATAAATTCGTCATCGTTTTCATCGACGACATTCTCATTTACTCGAAGAACCAAGCTGACCACGAGAAACACCTTTGCTGTATTCTCAAACTCCTACATCGTGAGAAACTCTATGCCAAATTCTCTAAGTGTGAATTCTGGCTTCGAGAAGTCCAATTCCTTGGACATGTGGTTAGTGAGCGTGGTATCCAAGTGGATCCCGCTAAAGTTGAAGCAGTTATGAACTGGCAAGAGCCAAAGACGCCTACAGAGATTCGTAGCTTCCTGGGATTGGCAGGGTATTACAGGCGTTTCATTGAAAATTTTTCAAGGATTGCTGCACCCTTAACTTCCTTGACTAAGAAGAAAGTAAAGTTCGTTCGGGGCCCTAAGCAGCAAGAGTCCTTTGATATTCTGAAGCAAAAGTTGAGCAACGCCCCAGTACTGACATTGCCAGATGGAATAGAAGATTTGGTGGTTTACTGCGACGCATCGCACACTGGCATGGGGTGTGTGCTTATGCAGAAAGGCAAGGTTATTGCCTATGCTTCAAGACAGTTAAAGGTGCATGAAAAGAATTACACCACCCATGACTTGGAGTTGGGTGCCGTTGTATTCGCACTAAAACTGTGGAGGCATTATTTGTATGGGATCAAGTGTGTAATCTATTCTGATCACAAGAGCCTTCAACATCTGTTTAACCAGAAGGATTTAAACATGAGGCAGCGCCGATGGATGGAGACGTTGAATGATTATGATTGTGAAATCAGATACCATCCCGGCAAGGCGAATGTAGTCGCTGATGCCTTGAGTCGAAAGGAAAGGGTGAAACCCATCCGAATCAATGCCAAGCGCAAGGAGATAAAGAACAGTTTGACTGAAAGGTTGTTAGCTGCACAGAAGGAAGCTGTGTTGGAAGCTAACTATCCTAATGAAAAGCCAGGAGTAACTGAGGAGCAGTTATCTCTTGGCAAAGACGGAATTCTTAGATTGAATGGACGAATATGGGTTCCAATTTATGGAGGACTTCGGAATGTTATCCTCCAGGAAGCCCATAGTTCCAAATATTCCGTTCATCCTGGAGCTGATAAGATGTACCAGGATCTAAGGGCAAGTTATTGGTGGATAGGCTTGAAAAAGTCTGTAGCCACCTATGTAGCTAAGTGCTTGACTTGTACGCAAGTCAAAGCAGAACATCAAAAGCCGTCAGGCTTGCTGCAACAGCCTGAACTTCCTACGTGGAAGTGGGAAATGGTAACTATGGATTTTATCACCAAGTTACCTAAGACAAGGAAAGGAAATGATACAATATGAGTTATAGTTGATAGACTGACTAAGTCAGCACATTTCTTACTCATCAAGGAGACTTATAGCTCTGACATGTTAGCCCAGTTATACGTTGATAAGATTGTAGCCCTACATGACATACCTGTGTCTATTATCTCTGACCGAGATACTAGATACACGTCACATTTTTGGAAGAGCTTCCAACAATCTTTGGGCACGCGTTTGAATTTTAGTACGGCTTACCATCCTCAGACAGACGGTCAGAGTGAGCGTACTATTCAAACCTTGGAAGACATGCTGCGTGCATGTGTGATCGATTTGGGTGGTAGTTGGGATAACCACCTACCACTAATTGAGTTCTCCTACAACAATAGCTACCACACCAGCTGTAACACCTCGTAAAATCACGTCCAATGATGTATTGACACGTGTAATAGACCCTAATGAAGTCAAACACTGAAATTTAGGGACTAATTTTTCGAAAAATCGAAAACTTTGATTATGAAAGGACTAGAAGTGATAACATACCTAAAAATAAGTTTCTTATAATGTTTATATTCATAAATGTGCCACTTGATGATTAAGTGAAGCCGTTTGCATAATTAATTGAAAGTTTACGCAATAAAGGGTTAAAAGCGTCAACATGTTAATTCTTACCTCTGAGTGACCTTTTAACAAACCGGGAGCTTCATAATATTTAATTATACTCTCGGGAATGCCAAATATTGTCCGACTAAAGTTTTTATGCCTATAAGTAAAATTACGCGCAACTATGCAAGTTAGAGGGGCTAAAAGTGTCAATATGTTTAATTATACATCTAAATGACTTTTTAGTGAACCCGAAGTATCGTGATGTTTAATAATACTTTAAAAAACGCCTAATATGGATTAGATGAGGCTTCAATGCTATTAAATGATGAAATGCGCAAGTTTGCGCAATAGAGGGACCTAAAGCGTCAACTTTTGAATCTACGCCTTTCGGTGACCATCTAGGCGAACGAGAGCATATTAATATTTAAGTATATGCTTGGGAAGGATAAATATGGGCCATGGAAGGCTTGTATAACATTAAACGGCATTTCGCGCTACTTTGCGCAATTTAAGGACTATTTGCGTCAAGCTGCAAAAGTAGGTCGATTCGTATGGTAACGGACCTTCCGGAAATTGTCCATGAGTTAAACATGCCCTAATTATCATTTCTATAGCTTAGATATAGGCTTAGAGGTGTTTGGTGCGCAAAAATAAACTTTCAAGTCCACCAGGGACTAAAAGTGTCAAAAAGTGCACAAGTTTGCATTTTCGCGCATATCTCACAATCTGAATATCTCCGGACACCCAAAAATTTATGTAAGCACTAAAATATTTTATTTTAGTGATCGCCTTGATAAAATTTCAGTTGTCGCGTAATTTGGACCGTTTTTCGCGTCCGTTCGTGTTTCGTCGTAATTAGACGAACAACGTGACCGTACGGCCAAACGGACCGACATCCGACATATTTTTGAGCATGTTACATGTCCCTCCTGTTTAGGCATCATTGTAGAGGCTTAAAAATGGTTTAACAGGCCTCAAACGCATCAGAAAGGGGCTAGAAGCATGCAGGGACCAAAACTGCCATTTCAGAAACTTGATTTCCAGCTGTTACCAGCTGTTACAGCTGTTTTATTCAATTGAAAATGGTTTTCTTCAGTCCTTGGGCAGCCCATAGATTGCTAAAACAAGGGGTAAAGGTGTACGGTCCAGATTTGATCACATTTATCGAGGAACGATCCTAACGGTCCTCTAAATCCTATAAATACCCATTGAATGTTTGGCTCTCATTTGCACCTCTCCTTCAATCTGATAAAATCTCTGAATTGTGAGCATCTTGAACTCTTTTGAGAACCTCCCTCAGTCCTTTGGACCCTTTGTAAGTCCCCTTTCGTGTTTAGTTTAATTATTTAGCGGTTAAAGCCGAAAAGTCAAGCGTTTTGATAAACGCTTTGACTTTTAAAGGGCTAAGCCATGGTTTGTAACGAACATGGCTACGTGACCGTAATTAGGTAGGTAATTAACCCTCAAAAGGGCGCCTCCTAATTACCACGATTACTTAGTTAAATTGTCGGGTCAAATGAAAGTCAAACGGGTTAGTTTTAAATAAAATGCATAACTAATAAATTAAAAGTCATAAAATCAGTTTTGCCACATTAATAACTTGGTAAATATTAGTTGAACATGTCTAAGCATGTTCAACCCGACAATTCTAGGTATAGGCTCGGTTCGGAACCGAAAGTCGCAAAAGTTGACTTTTGCTTTGACTTTCAGTTCTGACCCGATTTATTTTTGATCCGCCTGTGGATCCTTTACATTCCGTTTGTAATACTTGATATTACTTTATATCGGTTTGTAATATATTTATCTTTTGCTTCCGCTGTGCATTTAAATATTGTGTTGTTTGACTATGATGATATCAACTACGTCATTATACTCCCCACCGGTGACACGTGGAAAATTGGGGTGTGACACCAGCACAAAGGCTGCGCCTTTTGAGGCCTTATATGGTAGAAAGTGTAGAACGCCCGTTTGTTGGGCGGAAGTTGGAGATGTCCAATTATCAGGACCAGAGATAGTCTTTGAAACGACGGACAAGATTGTCCAGATTCGTGACCGTCTCAAAGCTGCCCGAGATAGGCAGAAGAGTTATGCAGATCCAAAGCGTAAAGCTTTTCACTTCGAAGTAGGTGACAAAGTATTACTTAAGGTATCACCCTGGAAGGGGGTGATGCGATTTGGTAAGAAAGGCAAGCTAAGCCCGAGATACATAGGACCTTTCGAGGTTATCGAACGTGTCGGGTCAGTTGCCTATAAGTTAAACTTACCAGAAGAGCTCAGTGGAATTCACAATGTGTTCCACATCTGCAATCTGAAGAAGTGCTTCGCTGATGAATCACTGGTTATACCACATATAGATGTGCATATAGATGAGAGCTTAAAATTTATAGAAAAGCCATTGTCGATTGAAGATCGACAGGTTAAGAAGCTTCGAAGGAAGCATGTGCCTATTGTAAAGGTCAAATGGGATGCCCGTAGAGGTCCCGAGTATACGTGGGAGGTTGAGTCCACGATGAAAGAAAAGTACCCTTATTTATTTCAGTAAATCTCGGGGTCGAGATTTCTTTTAAGGGGGTGAGGATGTAACACCTCGAAAATTCACGTCCTATAATAAGTTGACACGTGTCACATGTTTGAACGTGTGAAAGAATGTTCTGAAAGGACTAAAGTTGACAATCATGAAAAGTATGTGAATATACGAGTTCTAAATGTCAACAGTGAATAAATATATTGTACATTAACCCTACATGATGTTTATAACATCAAACGAATAAATCATGGATCATGCGAAGCTAAAAGTGAGAGATTTCAAACTACAGGGGTTAAATGTGTCAACATGTTTAAGTTATACCTCTGAGTGACCTTTTGACAAACCCGAAGCTTTGTAACTGTTAATTATGCTCACTAGAATGCACGACATAAATTTCATAAAGTTTCGTAATCGTATGAGAGAGTTATGATCAAATTCGTATACAAGGGGTTAAAGCGTCAACGTTGAAGTTTATGACTTTTCGGGTAACAATAAAGTTAACCGAGGGCTAAACAAAGTGGGTAAATGTCTTAAAGCCCTTATAAGTCAATTTAGAGGGCTCATTGTGCAAAACAAGACACGAAAGCGACCTTTAGAAGGACCAGGGACCAAAACTGCAATTAAAGGAAAATTGATTTGGCAGATCATGAATGCTCGCGTAGTTCGAGCACTAACCACATATGCAGTCGCGCTACGCGACTGCCTTATCTGGACAGAATGTTGATATTCTTGGATTTTCTTGGATTCTTGTCTGCCATAGCCCTTGTAAACGACCTTTGAACGATTTTCCTCATCTTGCTTGGCCCCTAAACAACCCCTAGACATTTAGGGACACTTGTTAGTGATCAAACATCAGTTATAGAGCTTGTTGTCAACAATCCATGAGGTTCCAAGCACTATAAAAGGCCATGAGTTGCAACCAAGTTCTTCACACCTTCCCTCAGATTTCTGATCATTTCTGGAGCTCAAGTCTTCTCTCAAGTGATCACTAATCAAGCTTAGGACTTCAGTAAGTTTGCTAATCCTTTCTTAGTTAAGTTTTTGCTTAGTTTAAGCTTAGAAGTCAAACCTTCGTAATTAACGGTTGACTTTAAGATTAATCACTAATGGTCCAGTGATTAGTCGAATTAAAAGTAGTTATAAGTTGGTAATTATGTGGGTAATAAACCCTTAAAAGGGTTCCCCCTGATTCTCACTCTAACTAGGTCAAATGTCGGGTCAAACTTGTTAATAAAAAGTCAACATGATACTTAGTTTCTAATTTATGCATGATTAGCAATGTAGAACACATACAACCTGTTTGATCATTAATATAACTTGGTAATTAGTGTAAGAACATGTCTAAACATGTTCAACCCGACAATTTACTGTTTAGACCCGGTTCGGAACCGAAAGTCGCATAGTTTGACTTTCAGTTCTGACCCGTTTAGGCATGTTTTAGAAATGCCTCAGAGCTTAATTTGGACCAGGTAACATGCTAGTATAACCCTCTGTGATTATACACCATGGTTCATTAGTTAACCAATTAATTCGCATGATTCCGTTAATTGCTCATATGTTGACCATTATGCCCTTATCACCTTAAAACGTGATTTTTGAAAATGTAAAAGAGTAGAAACTTTAATTACTGATATATAAACTTGCACCAAAAATTTGAGATCAATTGGTGGTGTAGATTGAGAGTTATGCTCATTAGCGTAAATTGAAAGCTTTATGTTAATTAAACGGCGTAATTAGCGTATAGCCTAGTTAATCCTACTTCTTGATATCAAAATCTTTACCCACTGATGTAATATATTATTTTGGGATTTTTGAAGATTTTTAATTAATTTTAGGCTGAGCATAACTAATAGTCGTAGGCTTAATCCGGTAATTGTCAGTTTTGCCCTTACAGGCCATAAAATGAGTTTTACATATCTAAACGACTCCAAACCTTTTGCAACTTATTCTAAATGATAAATAAATTATTTTAAACCCTCTGTAATAATAAAAATATCATATTTCTATATAGAACCCGGAAACGGCTTCTAATCGCCTTTTTAAGCGTTTTTAACGCCTAGTATGTACTAGAACTATTTTAAACATACTAAGGGTGATACCTACTGATATTTGAGGTAAATTATAATATTTTAACAGTAAGCAAAAGTTGTTAAACTCAGACTTCAGTTTTGAGCTTTTCGGCTTATGTGAAATTACCAAAATGCCCCTACGGTGCATAGTTTGGTTATAATTGATAAATTTCACATATATACTTTACCCTACTGTTATAACTTAGTAAAATAAGTATTTTTGCTGATTATATCAGACCTGTAACTCAGGTAAATACTTAAACTCTTTTATAACCTTTTAAATGACCAAACTACCCCTACGGGGCATAATTTGTGTTTAAATTCGTTACGGGCATAATAAAAGACATATTACTGATGTCACAACATATTTGAAGCATATTAACTTAGGAAACCTGTATATGGCTCTTACGGATACCCGTTACGCTTATTACGCGTTCGGTTCGGTTTATGTAACAAGCTTACATAAATTAGCCGAAACGGGTCAAACCTTATCGGTTTTATCTCAAAATCCAGAATGTGTATGAAATACCCATGTTAAGCAAGTCTCTGAACTTGTCGGGTCTAAATCACATTCTATCCGGTCTTCGCTTAATCGTGCGTACGAACCGTATCTTCGAAACTAACCGGTCTAAGCTTAAGTTTAACTAAAGACCCGTTAGGATTCTAATAGGTTATTATAAACCTTCGTTCCAGATTAGGAGAACCAGTTAAAGCTACTTGCAATTTGCTTATTGTGATTATTACATTGCTCAGGTAAATACTTTTAACTTATTTTCCCTATACGGGCTTGGGTTACGGTATATAGAATACCGCTTGGTCGGGTGTCAAATCTTCCATCGTTAGGTGGTTAATTGAATAATTTGATCGGCCCGTTTAAACAGTCTTGTTACTTAAAAGCCTTTGGGGGGTTAATGACCATGTCCCGGATATCCTTGGCATTATTTTACGAAATGGCCACGACTTAAGCGCGGGTAGTAGGCGTACACCCGTCAGTGCACAAAAGAATAATGTGGTGTGTCTATTGATCTTTAACCCGGACACGATCCGGGCTACTGAACGCATAAGGAACATGTAATTCGTTCACAAGATTATATATTTAAATAATTCTCCCAAGTTATAAAAAGTTTGTGCCACGTGCATTCAAATCAATTTTTAAATCATTTTTAAAATGAGTCAGTTGATTGTATTTACCAGTGTAAACTGACGTATTTTCCCAAAAAGATTAAATGCAGGTACTATGCGTAATTGGCTGGGATTTCTCCTTAGCATCAATAGAAGTCTCGCAAGCTTAAGATGCCTAAAAGTCTGTTGAACTATTGTTTCATATTTTATTTTCGATCCGTCTGTGGATAAACAATCGACAGTTGTGATATTTGATATTACAATATTATATTCGGTTAAATTTATATCTTTCTTTTGCTTCCGCTGTGCATATTAAATATTGTGTTGTTTGACTATTATGTTGCCAACCACGTCACGATACTCCCCACCGGGCCCACCGGTGACACGTGGAAACCGGGGTGTGACAGGTTGGTATCAGAGCCAACACTGAGTGAATTAAACACTAGCCTTTAGTGTTTAATCTCAGTTACACAATTGCACATATCTAAACTTTCGAGTCTAGACAAAGAACATAGGAACAATCCAAATTTGTTTCAAATTATTTTAACTTTGTCTTTATTTTGTATATATTGTTGTTGCTATCTCATGCTATATTGACAGGAATAACAAAATGCCGCCAAGATTCTTCCGAAGAAGAGGACGTGGAAAGGGGCCAATCACCGCCCCCAATGACAACGAGGCAGGACCTTCGAATGTGCGAGCTCCTTCCACCACCGAGAGTGACGACCCCCGACAAAACCGGAGGAACCTCTTCTAGCCTGCTAGAAGGTCGGTTTCGCACAGTTCAACACCTCCTGTGCATAACTCTTATGGGCCACATTCGGAGAATGAGCCCAATAACCCACAACCCTCCTATATACCTTTACAGCGATCTTTATCACACCACTCCTTTGGTGACCCTACACCTGTTTTTAGGGGCCGGTTTAACCCGACAAATTTTATACAAGAACTAGTGGGTTTTAACCCATTGGGACCGGAGGACCACTTCTCGGGAGACAACGCTATGGATATGGACGAGGACACGGGTCCCGTCGAACCTGCCAGTGGCACACCGAACCATCCCATAGAGATCTCGGATGGATCTTCTTTCCACGGATCACCCTATGGTGGTCCAGACAGCTTTCAAGCTATGTTTACCCGGCACTAATGGTATTATACACCTCCTCGCCATTCACTGCCTCAGCAGCACCAGCAGGATCCCTCAGTGGATTCACGGTTTGTGGCAGTCACGCCACCGCCTCCACCGCCACCAGTTCAACCGGCACCTCCACAACCGCCAAGGCGTAGGAGAACCGGAGCGCGTATGTCTGCGCGAGCAGGAGACTCTCATTTTAGTTCTCCTCGTCAGTCTAGTGGCAGCCATTATCCGCCACATCAGGAGGACCCACAAATGGGTGGACCTTCTAACCCAGCTGTACCACAGCCACCACCGATGGGTTTTGACAACCCGATTCCAGCCTACACGGGTTCGATGGCGTACAACCCGTTTGAACCGCCGACTCACCACAACTATGGTTACGCTGAGGCCGACCCCTACATGGTAGCGGCGAATTACAACGCCCTTAACCCAGAAGGACCCTATGGCGCTCCTTGGGGAGTTGGGTACCCAACTCATGGGTACCAGATACCTGCCAGACCAATTATACGGACGCAATTGCAGCCGGCACGGTTTTCTCCCCCAGAGCGGGGGGAGATTCTTCAGAGATTGGATCAGGTTGAGCGGGACTTTCACCGCGAACGCAGAGAGAGACAGGGCTTCTTCCAAGGATTGACAAGCTTGATCAAAGGGAAGAGCAAGAAGGACCACTGAATCCTTCCACTTATTGTTGAGCCCCTGCGTGGGCAAAGTCTTGCATTGTAAACCCCTGCGTGGGTATGCTTGTTTGTTTTGACCCCTGCGTGGGTCTATCTTTCTGTTAACCCCTACGAGGATATGTTATTGTTTAAGTCCCTGCGTGGACTATTATGCTATTTGTGTAAGTCCCTGCGTGGACTATTATGATGTTTGTTGTTAAGCCCCTGTGTGGGTAAGTCCTTGTTTGAACCCCTGCGTGGGTAAGTTTGTTTATTTAAAAAGTCCCGTTTAGGGCGACGTGTAATATTTTAATAATTAATGGAATGGTATGTTTATAAATTTCATTTTTGCTTTTACTTGCATAAATATATTACATGAAATAAATAAATCAAAATCATTCCTTTTTGATAATAAATCTGCCTATTTAATTATTGAATAAGAATCTTAAGAGTGAAACCTAGCCTGCGTGTCAGTATAAGACCCGGCCATGATGGTAAGACCTGTTTAAAAGATTCAAATCTCTGTTAACATATGTAAACATGTTAACACTCCTGGCAGATGTGATTTGTTAAGATCACACACGTCATTTATATAAGGATCTTTTTAAAGATTCCTAACCCAACTTAATGATCTCTGAATCATGGGTTTAGATCATCAATTAAGATGATCATATTTTGACCATACGTGGTAATATAATTCCTACGGGCCCTGCTCATTTCCATATGGGCCAAAAGACAGTGGTAGCGATGACTCCCTGTCAGATAAAGGTAAAGAACTAAGTTCAAACCTTCATGCTTGATTCTCTGAAATCATAGCTTATAATTTATAAATGTCCTTGTGACTAGGCCTGTTGTGCCAATATACCTTCATGCTTTGATTCTCTGAAATCATAGCTTATAATTTAAAAATGTCCTTGTGACTAGGCCTTATGTGCTAATATATATTGTTATTGTCTATAATTAGGATAAATTATAATTGAAATCCTAATTAAATGCGATTAATAAATTAACCAAATATGGTCCTCTGTTTACCATGGTTAATGAATTACCCTAAGGGGCAATTCCATAATAAACTCCCAAATAAACTATTGTCCTTGTTTTCTGTAACAGTTCAATTAAAATGGCTAACTCAGACGAAATTAATAGCCATCCAGTGGAGAATATTGACAACACCCGAGTTCATTTAACGGGTGCTGAATTAAAAGCGTTGGTTGACGACGCTGTTACTAAGGCATTGGAGCGGCAGTACGAAGAGTATAGTGGGACTCGAAGTAGGACCCTATCTACTCCGTATTCAAAGCCTCCTTCCAAGAAGGATGAACCCAAAAAGGATGATGATAGACTCTCCTCAAACCACAACAGTGCTCCATCTCTGCAGATCGTACCGAAACAGGGGACCCATGACAAGGGTTGTTCCTATAAATACTTCGTTTCATGCAAACCCCGGAATTTCACTAGGGAGAAAGGAGCCATTGACTGTATGACGTGGCTAGATGAGATGGATACAGTTGTGGATATCAGCGGATGCGTTGAGAAGGATGTGGTCAAATATGTGTCGCAATCTTTTAAGGGGGAAGCTTTAGCCTGGTGGAGATCTCTAATTCAAGCCACCGGGAAAATCCCATTGTACAACATGTCTTGGGAACAATTTGATGCCCTCATCAGGGAAAATTACTGCCTCCCAGCATGAGGTTGAGAAGATAGAGTCTGATTTTCTATCATTGGTTATGACAAACCTTGACTGTCAAGCTTACCTCACGAGCTTCAACACAATGTCCCGGTTGGTTCCATATCTGGTGACCCCGGAACCAAAAAGAATAGCTCGTTTTATCGGTGGTTTAGCCCCCCGAGATAAAGGCAAGCGTGAAGGCTTCTCGGCCAGCTACTTTTAGATCTGTAGCTGACATATCTTTGTCCCTCACCTTGGATGCGGTCAGGCAAAGATCGCTGAGGAATAAGGATGCTGAGAAGAGAAAACGTGAAGATGATAGCTCACGGAGGTCGAACAAGAAGCACCGTGGAAACGGTGACAACAAGAGGGGATCTGAGTCAAGGAAAGATGGGCACCAGTCTGGTGATAAGCCCAAATGCAAGATTTGCAAGAAACAGCACTTTGGAAAGTGCAGACTCGATTCGAACTCGCAAAGAACTTTTGCTTGCGGGATATGCAAGTCCAAGGATCACAAAACCTTGGATTGCAAACAGCTGAAAGACGCAACGTGCTACCGTTGCAATGAGAAAGGGCACATTAAAACCAACTGCCCTAAATACGCCAAGAAGCCTGAAGAGGCCAAGAAGACAAATGCTAGAGTCTTCAGAATGGACGCAAAGGAAGCAGTTCTAGACGACGTGGTTACAGGTACCTTCCTTGTAAATGATGTCTATGCAAGAGTACTATTTGATTCAGGCGCTGATAAGTCGTTTGTAGATCATAAGTTTTGCAAATTGCTGAATTTACCTGTCAAAACCTTAAGTGTAAACTATGAGGTGGAGTTAGCAGATGGCACCATAGAAACCGCCTCTACTGTGTTAGATGGATGTGTTATATCCATTAAGAACCACTCTTTTCCTCTGTCCCTACTTCCATTTAAGTTGGCCGGTTTTGACATAGTTTTAGGTATGGACTGGTTATCTCACAACTAGGCCCAAATTGTCTGTAACAGAAAGCAAGTGGTGATTAAGACTCCGTCTGGTGAATCACTTACCATTCGGGGAGATACCCAGTATGGACTGCCTGAGCAGGTGACTATGCTCAAGGCTTCCAAGTGCTTAAAGAAGGGTTGTGTCATCTACATGGCACAAGTGATTATTGATGAGCCGAAACCAAAGATAGAAGACATCCCTATCATTTCTGAATACCCAGAAGTTTTTCCTGAAGAACTACCTGGTTTGCCACCAGATAGACAAGTCGAATTCAGAATAGATATCATCCCTGGAGCAGCTCCAGTTGCTAGAGCACCTTATAGGTTGGCGCCCATAGAAATGAAGGAATTAAGAACGCAACTGGATGAATTGTTGGCCAAAGGTTTCATCAAACCTAGTTCGTCTCCTTGGGGAGCACCAGTCTTGTTTGTCAAGAAGAAGGATGGATCGATGCGTCTGTGCATCGATTATCGTGAGCTTAATAAGGTCACGATAAAGAATAGGTATCCTTTACCCAGGATCGACGATTTGTTCGATCAACTACAAGGAGCAAGTTATTTCTCGAAGATTGACTTGAGGTCAGGCTACCATCAACTGAAGGTTAGAGATGAAGACGTGCACAAAACAGCATTTAGGACTCGTTACGGTCATTACGAGTTCCTAGTGATGCCTTTTGGGCTCACTAATGCACCGGCCGCGTTCATGGATCTCATGAATCGCGTTTGCAAGCCGTACTTAGATAAATTCGTCATCGTTTTCATCGACGACATTCTCATTTACTCGAAGAACCAAGCTGACCACGAGAAACACCTTTGCTGTATTCTCAAACTCCTACATCGTGAGAAACTCTATGCCAAATTCTCTAAGTGTGAATTCTGGCTTCGAGAAGTCCAATTCCTTGGACATGTGGTTAGTGAGCGTGGTATCCAAGTGGATCCCGCTAAAGTTGAAGCAGTTATGAACTGGCAAGAGCCAAAGACGCCTACAGAGATTCGTAGCTTCCTGGGATTGGCAGGGTATTACAGGCGTTTCATTGAAAATTTTTCAAGGATTGCTGCACCCTTAACTTCCTTGACTAAGAAGAAAGTAAAGTTCGTTCGGGGCCCTAAGCAGCAAGAGTCCTTTGATATTCTGAAGCAAAAGTTGAGCAACGCCCCAGTACTGACATTGCCAGATGGAATAGAAGATTTGGTGGTTTACTGCGACGCATCGCACACTGGCATGGGGTGTGTGCTTATGCAGAAAGGCAAGGTTATTGCCTATGCTTCAAGACAGTTAAAGGTGCATGAAAAGAATTACACCACCCATGACTTGGAGTTGGGTGCCGTTGTATTCGCACTAAAACTGTGGAGGCATTATTTGTATGGGATCAAGTGTGTAATCTATTCTGATCACAAGAGCCTTCAACATCTGTTTAACCAGAAGGATTTAAACATGAGGCAGCGCCGATGGATGGAGACGTTGAATGATTATGATTGTGAAATCAGATACCATCCCGGCAAGGCGAATGTAGTCGCTGATGCCTTGAGTCGAAAGGAAAGGGTGAAACCCATCCGAATCAATGCCAAGCGCAAGGAGATAAAGAACAGTTTGACTGAAAGGTTGTTAGCTGCACAGAAGGAAGCTGTGTTGGAAGCTAACTATCCTAATGAAAAGCCAGGAGTAACTGAGGAGCAGTTATCTCTTGGCAAAGACGGAATTCTTAGATTGAATGGACGAATATGGGTTCCAATTTATGGAGGACTTCGGAATGTTATCCTCCAGGAAGCCCATAGTTCCAAATATTCCGTTCATCCTGGAGCTGATAAGATGTACCAGGATCTAAGGGCAAGTTATTGGTGGATAGGCTTGAAAAAGTCTGTAGCCACCTATGTAGCTAAGTGCTTGACTTGTACGCAAGTCAAAGCAGAACATCAAAAAGCCGTCAGGCTTGCTGCAACAGCCTGAACTTCCTACGTGGAAGTGGGAAAT